>OY728131.1:1695330217-1696632717 GCA_963277665.1 Viscum album
AGTATAATATAAATTTTATATGTGTTACATATGTTCATTAATTGCATCCTTTATACATTCCACATATGGAATGAATGAGTTATATCACGTTGAGGGGGCGGTAGTCCACAATTCCTCAAATGAAATTATCACATTTACACACTATAAAAAGCATAAAGGTATATTGTAAATAAAATTACATAATAATATAGAATATATTAATATAATATATATCATAAATAAATAAATTTTCATCATAATTTCCACCATGAGATGTGGTAGGAGAAAATTAAACATTCATCATTTCAGGAGGCAGTAGTTTTCTGTACACAGAAACAAAATGTTCTATATTCATTAGATGTATGTGTGTATAAATGTAGGTATAAAAAATAAAAAAAACATCCTAGTATATTTTTTATTATGTTTTTTATAAAATAATGGAATAAATATTGGTTTGGGGTAGGATGAAAATAAATGAAATGAGGTTTAGAGAAGACAGTACCTCTAAATCAGGTAACTCCTTTTGATCTTAGCCAAAGGTTTTCTAGAATATACTTATGTTAAATGTAAGGATTATAGGATAAGGGAAGGGTTTTTTTGAACTTCTTTTATCTAAATTTTGATGATATTAGGAGATTGAGAGGTGTGAGTATGTGGGGTAGAGGTGATGGCCTTTTATTAAAGGTATGAGGGACAATTTAGAAAAGTTGTGAAATATTATTTTATTATAAATTGATTTCAAAATTATAATTGTTCCAAAGTGATAAATTTATTGTATAAGATGATTATGGGTCAAAATAATCACAACCAATAGGTTTTATAAAAGTTTAGGTAACAAAATTAACCTCATCTTTTCGCTTTAACCATTTGTTTAAAACATTAAATCATACCATGTCTTCTTGTATTTTCATAATATATGGTTACTATAGTTACTATAAAATTCAAAGAGAACCACAAGTTGATCATTAATTAAATTTTTAACATTTTATAATCTATTTGGATGAATATTATATTTTTCGGACTATTATTTAATTTAATAAATAGTTTTTTAAAAACTCATTTTTGTCAACTTTGACAGTATTTAGAAATTGATTTTTGTTATAGTAATAACAACATGATTTCATCTAACCAAAGACATTAAATCATCCCTAACATGTCAATTTCATCCAAAAAATTTATGGATGGCATCAAAAAGTTCAAATTAAATTTATTTTAATATTTATAATATCATTTATTTGAATATTTGATTAATAAGGTAATCACTGCATCATCATTATGTCAAAAATATATATTTATATAATGTATAAAAATTATACATAAAATACCATGATCTAGGAAATATATTTATATTTATAATTAATATTTATTGTCTAAGATATTATTTATATAAATAAAATTAAAATTATTTAAGTTAAGAGATACATGTTTATGTTATATTTCCATTTTTTTTAAATTAAATATTATAAAAGGTCATTAACACTCCCAAGGGGCTTAATGGGGTCCTAAATTAGACCCAAGGATGATTATGGTTGGACATATGTAATTAAATATGATTAAGACACATTTTATTATATTTTACATTATAATAATATTATTTCATACCCATAATTACCTGATTTCCCCTTTAACCAAGGAAAATAAAAATAATTATTGATGTTACTATTCATAATGTCCTAAAATAAAAGTTACCAATTAATATAATTAAAAAATTATGATTCCAAATATGGAATCCACTTTTATAAATTCAAAATACAGAATTGGTAGGAATTAATTTAAAAGTAATTCAGGTTGTCAAAACTAGAAAATGAGTTTTTAAGAAATAAAAAATATCAAAAGTTTTCCATTTGTTTATGTCTAATTTAAATGTTAAATTACTTCAAATGAACATAATTGTATTAAATGATAAAAACTTCATCCAATTAAACTTTATCAAAAAATTAATTTAATAATATATCCATATAAATAAATTAGATGAAAAGACAGTTTTGAATTAAATTGTAGTATTTTTCACTATTCATAAAAATATGGATTTTATCAGAAAAAATACCAAAATTATAACCGAAGTAAATTTTTTACGTCTATATTCAAAATTAGAAGTATATTTTATCAAATAAAACATATAAAAGTGAAAAAAGAATTTTGAAAAAGGGTTCTCCATCAATAGGTGGTAAAATGATCTTTCAAAAATATTAGTATATTTTATACTAAAAATTGGATTCATTCCCATTTTAGGCCTCTAAAATTCATTGGATAAATTTAAAATCATTTATAAAATATTTAACATCATTATATAGTTAATTATGTTTATTCCACTAATATAATTGCTAAAAACTAACTAATATTTAAAATAATAATATTATTGTTGTATTATTTTTCAGTATAACTCAGTGTTGTGTGCAACATAAGATTTGGGTGAAATGTGATGTTGTGTGTTAGGTATTCTATCATATATAGTGTCTAATTTAAAATAAAATTAATGTTAAATTCAAAAATATTAATATATATTAAAGTGTATTATTCTATAATTTCCTAGGATGTTACATGAAATATATGTTCCATTATAATATATGAAATGAATAAATAAGGAATAATAAATATATAAATAACTCAAACACATATCATTTAATCAATAACCTGAACATAATATGGTTGGAATAAATTATGAGCAAATAATTCAATATAAATAATCACATTAGCATGAAACGTAACCATGGATATTTTAACTAATAGAATAATCAAATTGAATATCAATAACTGAATTCATAATGATGTAATGCCTAACTATGTACATATAAAACCTACCTAGGTGACTGTTTCATAAGAAATTTAATATTATAAAGTCTTTATTCCAAGACATCCATATTAATGGTTAGGGATTAGGCCAAAAACCAATATCTTTTTCTCTTGAGACCTATAGATGTATCAAGGGGATATAGTAGGTCCCACCCATCACATAATAAGTCCAATGAATTATTAATATTAATGGGTTAAATCATAATCAATATACTAATTCATATTCAAAATATAATACAAAATGTAAATAATTTATTTAATAAATAAACATAACCTAAAAAATTTAGAATAACACGATGAATGGAAATAAAATCATACATCCTCAGTCAAATTGATCTTAATCAATCCAACGAAATAATAGGGATGAAAATAATAAAAAATATCCAAAGTGTATCATAAGTAAAATTAATAGTTGATGATGTTCATTAATATAATTACCATAGATATATCCTTAAAAGTATTATTGACAAAAATAACCTATTAATTTGAAAATAACCTTTAAAAATGAAAAGTGCACAAAATTTTTTGGGAATTTTTTTCATTAAAAAAACCATTGAAATTATGTAATATAATCTTTAAAACATTGATTTATCATGATAGTCAAAAACTATGTTCATGTCATACACGTTAAAATAATGACTCTTTTTACATTTTTGGTAAAGGCTAATTGGACATTATATTTAAAATGACATGAAGGTTTCACTAAAAAAATTAAATAAAAATGGATAAAAATATCTTTAATAAATAATTTTTAACATTTTTAAAATATTTTTGAAAACATTTTTCAAAACAGCTTTTAGAAATCATGGGTTTTGATGAAAAGGGATTTCTTAATAAAGTGAGAAATAAAGTTAAATTTTCTTAAAAATATTTTCTCAATCATATAAAGTATCAGCATGTGGAAAAGTGGAACTATTATATGAAAAAGATCAAAAATAACCATAAGTTAAGAATATATATTGACTTTAAGATCCAAATATCGAAACATTATTCTAAGGGAGATATAAATAGAACAATCCTGAATAATTATGAGATTATGAAATAAATCTTAAATAATTTGGTTTCTTTTGAATCATAAGAGCCATAAAAAGAAATAACATTAAATGAAAAATTAAATACCATGAAGGTGAATTGATTCATGATATAACATATGAAAGGTTAAATATATACACCACATAATATAAATTAGTGGTGAATATGGCATATGTATCGTGAATGTGAATGAGAGATGAGAAATTGTTACATTGAGCCTGATATGCCACATTCATTCTTTATTATCATGAATAATAAACTTATTTTTACTTTTTAACATTTATAAGAACATTTTCGAGTTGTTTATTAATTTTATTTCACTTAATATCTTTTCTTATATCATTACTTAACCATTTATTTTTATGTCATATATTTTGATGATATTTGTGTTATGCGTAAAAGATGACTCTGGTAGGTTGGCTATAGTCAATGAAGTCATTATTAAAACATCTCCAAAATAATAATCATGAAATAATTATAATTTTTATAAATCAATTATACTTTAAAAAACCTAAATGTTTTCTATGATAAATGAACTATGTTATAATCATAAAGATGGTATGCTATACGTACATAGGAGAAACATTTCATTTTTTCATTGATCTTAATGGAAAATTTTAAGTAATATTTTAGATTTTAATATTTATAATTAAGAAATATATACTATATTAATTATTTAAATATACTTATATATATATATATATGTACAGTCCATGTGATTTTGTTTTTAATAGGGATTTTTATCGCTTCGTGAAGATGGTAGTCCACATGGACATGAATAATGTTATCATATTCAAGTGAGGGAAAAAGGCATGAAAAAATGATAAATTATCTTTTCAAAATTATTAATATGTAATTAGTATCATAATTATGTCATGTATATCAGATATATTCATTGAAATTATATTTATTACCTTCCATGTAAATCATTAGTTAAAATTGAACGACATAAATTCACCAGGATGTAGTACGTTGTACACATGATTGATGTTATCGTATCCCCTATAAAATGGAATGTGAAATGATATATTTGATATAATGACTCCTTATGTATAATTATGTAATATTTATAATATAAAAACATTATATACATTATCATACCCAACCTTGATTAGTGGTAATAGAAAAATGAATGTCATCAGTTCATGAGGTAGTAGTCCCAAGCGAATATGAATGATGATTTCATAACCTATTTAATGGATGTTGGTGTCACAAACCAACATGGCCTAATCTAGTAAACCGTTCCATCCTACTATAATACCCAATATTCATTCCTAATCCCCCTAGTATTAAATCTAATGTCAGGCCTCAAGGTCAGACCATTGGGAATGATGTTCCTCAAAAAAAGTAAAAAAATAAATTAATATAAGGTGCACAATAAAATAAACTGAAGTAGTGTAGTGAATTAAAACTGAACAGAACATCATGTGACCCTACTGGTCACCACTGAACATTAAACCAAACTCACCTCACGAGGACTGATTATGAGCTTGAAGTAGCACCATAAACAAAAAATAATGATAATTTATAGGCATGAGTATTTAAAATTTAGTAGGTGTGCCCGAATAATTCATTCCATAGGACATACATTTAAAATAAAACCAAGGTATGGATGTTTTGAAATTAGAAATATAAAACTAATATTTATTCATTCTTTTAAATTATAGGTAACAGGATTCTATTATCAGGAAACACCATTTTCCACTACATTTCCAAAACACTTTCCAAAACATGCATAATTTTTTATAAATGATATGTTAATATGAGGTGCTTCAAAACATGGTTAAGTAAAAAATGAATTCTTTTAAATTAGATAAGAAAGGAAAAATAAGAATTAAGAAGCTGATACAAAAGTACCATATAAAAACAAAGGTAAATGATAACATGAACCATGGATAATCCCTATGTATCTAGGGTTAGTTGGGGCGTAGGATCCTCATACCTCTATGATGAAAGTAACCAAAAATCCATAATGTCTTCATGCCCGGTCCACTAGATATGATTCAATACAAAGTTTTAGTAGTCTTTGATCTACATCAAATCTTGGTTTAGTGTTTTATAATCAATCCTACTAGGGTAAATGGGGCCTCATCCCAACCAATCCACCCATTATCATAATCTAAGTCTACCCACCAAGGTAACCGAGGTCCCATGTGCTCTATTCCAAATGGTGGTGGGTCTTTATCAATCTATAATATGGAAACATACCATTTACATTATGTAAATCCCATAAAAAATCTCACCACTGATCAACCTAATTAACCACATCCCCCTTTCCATGTCATAAATATGCAAAAATTTATTTATTAGTAACATATCACACAGTGTACATTTAACAAATACACCATAATTCGATATCAAAGGGGGATGCCTTAAGACGAGTTTTTCATTTACATCATATATTTCAAATTTCGAATTATTCCATTACACTTTAAATAAACAGTTACATTTTAAAGAAGAAACATTAATAAACATTAAATGTTAAGAAACCACATGTTATAAATCATTTAGAAATACATTTTAATCATTTAAGATACTTCACATTTAAATTCAAACATGTAAATGGGCTTAAGAAAATTACATAAATAAATAAAATCACTTACAATGAGTGAAAACATTTTTCCTCACACACACACACACATATATATATGATAAGTATAAAAACATGCTTTTAAAATGGTCATGAAATCATGGAATTCATATTAAAGGCTTGGGAATAGGGAACCCACCTCAAACTCATCATGCACTACTTTTATGGATGACAACTAGAAACTTCAAATTCCAAATGAATGAATATGAACATTAAAAAACAAATATAAGAACACCTAGCCTCTATGTACATATTTTTCTTGGCCAAATATGTATATAGAGATCCTTATATATAATTTTCTAGTTTTATATACCCCTTTAAAATTACATGCATATGGTTTTTTCACATATATACATAAAAAAACATACACCAATATATATTTACACTACCATGACTGAATATGTACAAATGTGAAACTTACATTTATACCTTACATCCTAGACACATGCCTATAAGCCTCCTTTAAATCTGGTGACTTGAAAATACTTCACTGATGACCAAGATACTTTTAAAAAAATAGAGGAAGCCTAAAATCACCAAAAGAACCCAAGAAATTGGAGAAAAATAATAGGTCAAGATTAAACAACATCAAAATATGGTGGAAAAAATTAAACAAACCAAAATGCTTCTCCTTTAGTGGAAGACGAAAAAATTAAAACAAATATTACCTAAGAGATTCACTGCAAGCCCCAAACACAAAATAAATGGTCAAAATTTATGTTAACCCTCCCCCAAAGGTTCTGATGAATTGAGTGAGAATATGGGAAGTGGAATAAATCCCATAAATGGTAGGAAGAATGTAGATGATGGATTGAATTAAATAAAAAACTAAGAAACCACAAGGAAACCCTTTGATTTTTCATGCTAGTGGAGGCCATGAGGATGGAGGGGTCATTCTCCATGGAGGTATTTAGCCATGGGGGTGTCAAATAATGACAAATAGTAGGATGGGAAAAAAAATAAAAATAAAAAAAGAAAAAAAAGAAAAAAAACTATTAAAAACCAGGAAACCCACATTATTTTTACAAGGTTTACAAAACCATCCAACAACCATGTGCTAACCACTGTATAGGCTAGGAAACATCACATGGTTTCCCTAAATAAGACACACAATTGAAAAAACTATACTCGAACTGACCACTCAGTACTTCTAACTCATAAATCCAATCTGTATACTTTCCGCATGGTTTAATAAACCATACAGAAGCCATGTTCCACATTACAAACCCACTTTACCACCCACACAGGCACCACACGATTGTCAATAACCATGTTGGATAACCGTGCAATAACTATAATGCCTCCAAAATTTCTAATTTTGGGCCTCTAATAATTTGAACTCATGATCACTCATGAAAAAGATACAATAAGACCAGAAATAAATAAAAATAAATAGATTTGATAGGTTGGGGTGCGAATATTCAACCAACCATTAACAATTTCTACCCCTTCAAAGTCACAAAAAAACTTGGAATAAATAAAAAAATAAAAAATAATAAATGAAAAATGAAACCACTGAACTAGTTATGACCTTTAACTCCAAAAGTTAAACCCAAAAAACTATAGATAAAATGATACAGAGAGGCATAAGGAAAATAGAGGGTCACCCAAACATTATGTAATTTAATAGAAAACTTATTGAACTAAAACTAATGCTTAATAAAACCACACACCAACAAGAAAACGGTTCAACATAGAGACTCGAATTTGGAAGTTGTCTATGCCGCAATTCATAATTTTCCAAGGAACAATCATCTCTAAGTGAGTATCACCCTGAAACTAAACCCATTTTAAAGGAATATTAACCAATCATAAGTTCACATAAAAAATACATAGCCGCATAATTTCCAAGATATTGTCCACTAGGATGAAAAAAAAGTTCCCAAGGAAATAAAACCAAAACATAGTAAAATATTAATGGTCACTATTACAATGTTAGAGACAACATTATGGATGTACAACAAATACACATAGAAATTCACCAATTTTGTGAAAAGATTCACTCGGGGACCTATTTTTGGAGCCTTGATGTCTTGAATAATCTACTGCCCCACAGTTGGGAACATGTAACCTCTAATTAAATATTTATATTCTAGAAACACATCTTATATGAATTTTCCATAGCCACACAACCAATAAGACTTCATAGGGTTACAAAAATATGTCTTAGAGTTCCCAAACTGACCGCACACGATGTAAATGAGTGAGTGGTTTGAAAAAATAAAGGTAGACACTTATAAGGTAGATTTCTTGGAACATGTTATTTTGGTTCACACTCCTCAAAATATTGGGATTCTCTATGAGCAACAAATGAAACCAGTCCTTAAACCCTATATGGAAACCCACAATAAAGAGAATCTTATAATAGATCGTTCCATACTATCTTTGGATAAAAGAAAACCCATTAATTAAAATGGTTAATATACCCCTTCACCACTAGTTGACCTCATCGAGCTTCCATGAGATATGAAACTTTCTTCTCCATCACTTCCTCATGAATAAACCCATGGGGGAAAGTGATCATGAATATCTCCCAAGGCATACCAACTCATAATGAGGTTGGAATTCTCACCTTCCACTGGTCCATTCCCAATCTTTCAAGGATACACATGGAAACTCACTCTTTTATAACATATTATGTTCTCAAAAACATGAATACACCATAAAAATTCCCAATCTACTCAATAAAATCTAATCAAGTTTGATGAATACTAAAAAAGGTACTGATTATGAATATCTCAACTCCACCACCCCTAATAGTTTGGAGAGGGTTAAAGACTAGAAGACACCCCTTAGAAAACTTTTTGTTCTTTCTAGGAAGCATACTCTAATAAATGAAAATATCAAATCCAAATAAACATTGAAAGAGAACATGGAAAATTAATAGTTTAAACCAAATAACAATATTATAAACCAAGACATTACAAAATCAAATCAAAACCAAATTAGATCTAATCCATAAGAAATCAAAAACATTATCACAAGACAAGGAAAAAAACCTCTTTTAGAAACCAAAATTCCCAAATTCAACCATTTTCAAATTCAATTCCCATTTTCCAAATAAAAATCATTTTCCTTTTGCAAATTCATTTCATCATATACACTTTAAATTTAAAAATATAAACTCAATTTTCCCTTAAAAACCAAAAATACCATTAGAAAATAATCCCCATTTTAATGGAAACCATTTTCCTTGTCATAAAACACTTTGGAGAAACCAAGACAAACCTTGGATTTAAAATACACAACAATATAATCCTTTGAACAATAACTTATGTGTGCATCCCACTTCTACATATATCATACACACATACACACCAACATATAATTTACATACATATTCACATACAAATATGTGAGTGTCCATAAGTAATACCTAATGCCATACATAAAACTACTCCATCAAAACAAATAATTTCAAAATATTTTTTAATAACAGATATTTTAAGACCATTCAATAATAAAATCATTTTCCACATTTCTGTTTTAATTCCAATTTTTTTTGTCTAAAAACCCTTTTCAAAAATCATTTTCCTTTCAAAATCCACTAACACAACCTAAATTCAGACCAAATAATAACCCATACAAAAATAACTGGCATAAGTAATTAGTGATCATGCATAGCTGAACCTCATGGTTTAGTATACCATGAACAGATTACAAACCAACCAATAGAAACATATTAAATCATGAACACAAGATCCACATGGGTTTTTATGCCATGTAGTCTCACTAGGTAGTACCGACTCACTTACATTTTAATCCCCCAATACACACAAGATCATTGAAATAAAAAAATGTTAATAAAATAACCAAAAAAAATATGTTCTCAAAAAACTAACTACCCTGGTGATGGATATCTCTTCATGAGTGGTGGTGATCAGGCACCAACTCATGAACTACCTCCAAAGGCCTAAAAATGTAATCTATGATCTACCTGACAACACAAAAAACAAAGGTCCTCCTCTAATAAATTTTTTTCATGAACCAATATGGTCAACCTTGAACTGATCACCCATGTCATCCCACAATAAGGCCCGGGAGGTGTTGGAAATCCTCCTAGGCTAGAAACTAGTACCAATCATCAGGAAAAAACCATTATGAATAATTTTTCCTAGAAAAAAATAAAAAATAAATTAATAGAAACTTAATAAAAATTTAAAAAATAGAACTAAAAGGACTTATAACTCCACATACTTCTATATGACACAGTGGGTCACCACATAACAATAAACCAACATTTCCCCTTGGATGTAGAGTCTGAGCTAGAAGTAGTACCATAAATTAAATACAAAGGTAAGTTATATGCATGAGTATTTAAAACTCTATAGGCATTACCGAATAAACTATTCACTATTCTTTATTATTAAAGGATAAAAATAAATTCTCGTTTGGAAATAAGATATAAAAAAATAATTTTATTTCATTATTTTTAAGTAAAATTAACTATATTCCACTGTCAAGAAAAAACCATTTACCATTACATTTCAATAAAAGTTTCCAAAACAGGAACATAAAATTTTTAAAATAAATGTTCATATTAGAATCTAAAAAACATGGATCTATAAAAGATAAATTATATTTATTTTTACATGTAATGAAAAATAAGCATTAATAACTTCATGAAGAAATACTATATAAAATCAAAGGAAAAAAATAAAAAAATCAGTAATACCAATGTAGCTATTTTTAATGAGGACCTAGGATCCTCATATATTGATGATGAAAGTAACCCCACAGATTCCTTGTTCATGATCTATTATTGAAGAGTCAATCCAATGTTATAGTGGTCTCTAATCATCATTAAATGTTTAATTACTATTTTAGTGTCAATACTCTTAGGGGGAACCAGGCCTTGTTCATGCTGATCTTCCTATCATATTAGACCATGTCTGGAAAACTACATACCAAGGGTCCCCTATGATCTATTTCAAATAGTGGTGATTTTTTATCAAATATAATATACACACAAATCATTTCCTCTTCAAAAAACCCATTTACCTTCTCAACACCAATACCCCTCATTACACATATTCCCCTTTCCATGACAAACAACAATGAAAAATCCTCTTCACTAGAAACATATCACCCATTGAACATTTAACACACCCCACAATTCAAAATCAATGGGGTAAGCCTTATGAGGGGTTTTACATTTTCATCAAATATTAAAAAAATTCTAAATGGGCCTTAACACTTTAAATAAAAAAATAAAATTTAAAGAACACACATGAAAAAATATTTTGAGTTCCAAAACCACACTTCACATATTAGAAATTGTGTATAAATCAATTTTAGTCTTTTATCATACATATAATTTAGTGGGAAGATTTAAAATAGGATTATGAAAATTATTTGAATAAATGAAATAACTTCCACGAGGAAAAACTCATTTTAGATCACCTATGTATATATACCACAGAAATATAAAATAAAACTTTTAAAATACCCAACAAATCATTGTATTTAGATAAAAGGATCTGGAATAGTGAAGATACCTTAAACCCAAGGTGCACTACTTTGATGATGAAATATTGAATCTTAAAATTCCTCTTTCATGGATATGCACATTAAAATATATATGGACACCTATCCCTTATGTAGATATTTTTAGGCCAAATATGTATAAGGGGATCCTCAAAAATATTCTAATACTTGTATATACCCATTTATACTTATACACATATTATTTTTTCACATATATACATAAGGAAAGATAGCCCAAATGTATATATTTTCACTTCCATGAGTGAATATATACAAAGGGGGTTCTTGAATTTAAACATTCATGCATGTGATAATGTTTATAAGAAACCTTTTACTCTAGTGACTCTAAACCACTTTATAGAAGACCTAGACACACTTAATAAATAATAGAAACCCACAATTACCAAAAGAACACCAAAAATTGGAACAAACCAAGAGGGTAGAATAAAAAAACCTCAAATAATGATAGGAGAACCAAAACTAACCAAAATTCTACGCCTTTGATATTAAATGTTGAAACAAAAACAAAGATGACACGATAGACCCGCTGAAAGCACCAACCATAAATGAAATGGTCAAAGTTTTGGTCAATTGTAACCCTAGTGTCTGACTGAATAGAGGGGGCTACGAGAAGAGGGAAAACAAAATGAAATTTAAGGAGGGTGGTTGAAAAGTGGTTACCCCAAAGAACCGACAATAAAATAACAAGAAATATGGTTGATTAATCACACCAAAATAGGTCGTGAGGAGGCATAGGTCACATGCCTTGGGGGGGTTCTATTTTGGGTGAGTTTTAAAAATACAATGTGGATGATGGGGAATGAAATAATATATAGGAATGAAAAATAATGATTAAAAAATGAATAAAATAAGAAAACCCATTTTTTTTTAAACTATGAACCCCGCATGGTTTGTCCATGGTTTACCAAACCATTTTCCAACCGTGCAATAGCATCTACCTTGGGCCAGGAACCCTAAAATAGTTACCCTAAGGTGGATTAATGATTGATCAAACTATGTTCAAAGCATGAAAATAGGCAAATCCAACTCATGGAGCCTAATCGTATGCTTCTTACATTGTTTAATAAACTATTTTCATGTCATGAGACACATCCCAGACCCACCTAGGCACCAACATGATCACTAAACAGTTACTACTAACCATAAAGAAAAACCTTTCAATACCAAAAATCCCTTCCAAAATTGAAATTATACCATACAAACTATCATAATTCATGCTCTCTTAATAACTAGATAAAATTGGACAAAAAAGAGAGAGGTGGCGGGTCGAGCTATGACAGTGGGGATATTTGTAGGTCATGAACATAACATAACAACATATCATTATATATAAGGTACTAAATATATTATATAATAATTATATAATAATTATTGAAGTTGGTGGAGGAATTAATATAAAAAATGAATAGATATGAATTTACCTCTTCCCATACCACCTATTAAGGATTATACATACAGTATTTATAGAATGTATTTATAACAAAAAAATGATTCAAGTATGATGGTATGAATATTAGAAATTGATTTGGGTTTTTATATTCTGATCTAAAAGGGTTTTATTTCTTAATGAAGAGAGGATAGTGGGTGGCCTTTTATAGGTGAGGTGAGTGGTACACTTGATATTGTTGATAAGAAAAATGTTTACCCATGTATTTCATAATAAAAAAGGTTCCAAAATAGAGTATTATATTTATGTAGAAATTATAATTTCTAAATATTGTCATTAAATAGATATTATTATATTATTTATGCCATTTTAGTACATACCACTTTTGTTTAATGCCTTGTAAATCCATTTTAAGCTTAATCATGGTAAATAATTTTACTATTTTTGTTATTCATTATGGTAAAAAAATTAAGTTTAACTTATTAGTTAATATAAATTATTATTATTAAAAATATAGAATAAATTTTTAAAAATTATGTTCATTTAAGTAGAAAATTTTATTTTTAAATTATTCTCACAGACATGATGAGAAAGAGGGGTTTCATAGAGAAATTGCTTAGAAGTTTACAAAGTTTTTATATAAATTTAAGTATGAAAATGACTAAAATTACATAAATTATAATAATAGATATATAATTTAACAAATGTAATTTAATAAAAATTTATTTTAAAATTATAAATAATTTAAATGAAAATGTAGTTTTTAATTAAAATTCAATATTTTTGACTATTCATCATAAAATGAATCATTTTAGAAAAGTAAAACAATATCACACTAAGAGAATTTTAATAAGATGATTTCAAAAACATAAGTTTATTCTTTCAAAAAAATATCTAAAATTGGTTATAATTAATTATAAATTATATCCACAAAGCACGACGAAGCTGTTATTTAGAAAAATAAATTTTTTTGAAAACATAAATATTATATTTGAAATGGATGAATATTTATATCTAATAAATAGATATTAACTTTATTTATATAAAAAAGGTGTAAACATATAATTTTAATTATTTATTTATCAATATTCATACCCTTAAATTTTATAGCTATGTTATAGTGGTATAAAATATTACTGATCATTTATACTCAGGGTTCCATGTTTTTCATGTTGTTGAAGAGATTAAATGTTAAGAAATATAATTCATGGATTGTTTGAGCTTAGTGTTGTGTTTCACATATAATAAATAATAAAATTTTCTTATTTTAAAATTTTAGGGTGATATAGTTTGTGTTCCATCAAATAAAATGGAACTCAAGCTAACGGATTCTTATCTCACTTTAATTTTTGTGTGACACAAGACACATTCACCACTTTTTTATTTCATGTTGTGTATATAATAAAAAAATTCATTTATAATGGATATAATTACATTAATGCTGGTTTATATATCCATATATGTTTCTTTCATTACTTGGGCCTATAATTAAAATTATTCTAAAGTGGTCTGAGTTTTTTGTTACAATCTAATTATTTACCAAGATTGTTTATGATTATGTTTAAAAGAGTGAAATTTTATGAAATAACTATAAATAAACATATGAAATTTTTTATTCAGTGATTATTTATTGAAAAAACACATGTTTTAGATTTATTTTCCTCACTTAATTTACTCATGTGATCGAAAATATATTTTTAACAGAAAAACATATTTATTTCTCTCTTCTATCAAGCCTATTTTCTCTTCCATGTCTATATTTTCTGATAATGTTTTCAATACTTTTTTTAACATTATCCAATTTTTGTTTAAATTATTTCTTACACAGTCCTAATTTTTTAGAAAATGTTTTAAATGTAATATTATTTTATTTTTCCATACAATATACTTTATGAATTTTTACAAAAATTTGAACATAATGTTTTAATTTAACTTATACAGAATGTATGGAATTATCACCATAATTTCTGCTCAATATTTAGAATTTTCCATTAAAAAATTACATAATTCATTTAAAATAAAATTACTTCCATATTATTTTGTGTATTTATTGATTTTTATAAAATAATTTCAAAATGAAATGATTATTTTCCTCGATAAATATTTTTGTGATCTTGTAAATAAAATTTTAAACCATGATAACATCCTTTGTAGTTACATAATTTTTACCAGGCATGTGATATAATTACAACCATCCATACTCTTTGTATAAATGATTTATGTTTATGATAACAATATGTTTATGAAACCTATTTCTTTTTCCTTGGGTTATTATATATTGAAATGTTTATGAATCCCATTATTTTCATGGGATTTTATATGGTTAATGTTTTATGATGATGTGTAATACATTTTCATGCTTTAAATTAGGTTATAGGTGAGCCTATAATTATATATCCCTCTAATGAAATGGGTTAAGATATATATCACATATGATAAATAGGACCAGAATGGGGAGTGAACCCATTTCAGTAATGGAATTTATCCAAAATGATTGTATTGGGAGTGAAAATTGACTATTATTATTATTTAGGGAGTGAAACTAATCAACTATAATGTTCATGGGAGTAAAAATTGACAACTATGATGGTTTAGGTAGTGAACCCAATCCACTATGATATTATTTGAAGTGATCCTTGACTATTATAATGGTTTGGGGAGTGAACTCAACCCACTATACTATTCTTCACAGTGAGCCTGGACTTCTAAGGAAATTATTTTCTATGATTATGTGCATTTCAAAATTCCATGAATTAAGTCAATATTATTCCCTAAATAATTTGTTTCTTTAATTATACTATGTTTCATGTGTTATGACATACTATGTTTTATTTCATGACTCCATATTATAATCTCTTATTTCTAGGTTATAGTTTTCATATGTCTTGCTCGTGTTCTTTTAAACTTACGCTCATATTATGATTATGTGACCATTGATATCCCCGTATTTTATCCATATTGAGGATCGAAGAGAACCTTTTATTACATTTCCATTTCACCTGGTTATGAATAATGGTATTAATTATGATGTCTAAGAAGGGTTTTTTGTGATGAACATAGTGGTATATGATGTATATATTTTACGAACATGTTTTTTCTGTTCCCATGTTTCCAAATATACAAGACCTATATGATTACGACATAGTTCAATATAATATGTATTAAATAATTATTAAATTAGATCTAATATATATGTTTGAAATGTATTATTTTTATTGTTATTATCAGTAGAAATTTTAGTTAGCCTTTTAAAACTTAGATGGGAACATTTTATTAAAAACATTGGGGATAAGATTATGTACAAGATAACATTTAAATTTCTATTAATGACCCTTGATGATCTAGGTTAAACCTAAGGTTTCATATATTAAAAATAAGGTGTCTCAATTTATACATCCTATGAATTATGTTTCATGAGAATGTGGTTTACCACTAAGATAATTCTTTCTCACACTATACTTTTTTATTTTAGTTTATTTATAAAAAAATAAAGAATTGTCTTAATGAAAAATGAAATAGTAAATATAAAAAAAAATTTCATGAGAAACCCAATGTTATGGGAGTTGAAATGAAAAATATAAACTTCTTCCTCACATATATTTTCCATGTTATTAATCTGTATAAACTTATGAATGAGAAAATGAGGGAGCAATATTATGTTTTTCCCCTTTATGTGGAAACACCCAAATTCTTACAGTGGTCATGTAGATCCAATAGTCTCTATGAAATGGATAAGTACTATTGAAAAGATATTTTATATTATATAGTGTTCAAAGTATGAAAAGTTAATTTTTCTTATATATAATTTATAAGATGATGTGGTTCAATAGTGGAATATTATATGAAATATAAGGCAAAATGATGAAATTGACTCTATAGAGTAGGTTGAGTTTCAAAGATTTTTTTTTATAATTATAGTACTCATTTTCATCATATGAAAATGGAGAGGGAGTTCCTTATAATAAATCAATAGGATTATGAATCTATTGGTACATTTGAGGAAAATTTTATGACATGTAAAATTTATGTTTTAGGTATTATCAACCAACATGAATATAAAATTGATTTATTCTTTAGTGTCAAAAAACCAAGTCACTGAATATATTTATCGATAAGGAATGTTATTATAAATGAATAAATCATTTGATGTGCTATCATGTTGGAATTATAGATTAAATTTTACCATAAATCTAATGGTTTGATAAGAAAAGAAATATGGAACTCAAATAAAATCATAGAAACCATGGAGATATGAATATGAAACTTCCATTATTCTCAATAGGCAAAAAGAAATATAGTGGAATGTTTTTTAATGGGACTGGTAAATTCTTTAGGTGTGGAACATATGGTTATAGACTAGTTGAATTCTGAAGTGACTCGATGAAGTTAGCTAATGACGTCAATAGATATAAATCTCTCCAAAATGAACCACCTAGATTCAAGTGGTTCAAGTGAAAGTGGAGGGTAATTATGTTAAAAAATTCTCAAACCTAGAAGTTAATGATGTTAAACAACACCAAAAAATATTAATCCCTCACGAAAAATGGAAATCCCATGAAATCACTATTGGTGAAGTGTTGTATAATAATTATGTATTTAATGTAACACTTAAAATCCAATCTAGAACAAAAAATTTGTTACATTATTCTTGATATACACACAGTTTTATATCTCAGTGATTTCCTAAGAGTCTTACAGTACCAACTAAAAAATTAGATGTGGAGTTACCACTAAAAAACACCAAAGGTATGATGATTGTATATCATGTTTAGGAATAATAATAATCTAATTTTTTTTTGTGATTTTAATTGTTTAAAATAATTTTATTCTCCCTTTGGTTTTATTCATTGTTATATTATGTATGAATTGAATTTATCTACATAAGAGAAAAATAATATTTTGAGGGAGGGAAATCTTGTCTGATATTTCAAATCAGCCTAAGGTTTTCTATAAATTCGATAATATATATGAAATTTTAATTTAAATTAGATTCATTTTATGGGTATTTATTCCTATTCAAAATGGGCCACAATATCAAATGGTTGTGGAGAAACACAAAATATTGATATTCCTATTGTGTGGGAGTTTTTTGTTGTATTTATAGGGGAGTTTTCTTATCTTACACCAAATCATGAAGTTGAGTTCATAGTAGAACTCAGACTTGGTTAAACACCTATTTTAAGGACTAAATTTAGAATGGCCTCGATGGAGTTACAAGAATTGAAAAATCCACACCAAGAGAATTTTGAAAATGGATTCATTTGAGAAACTGCACCACATTATGGTGTATCAACTATTTTTTAAGAGGAATTATAGATCAATGTTGCTCTAAATTTATTATCAAGTACCTAACAAGATTACAATTATAATAAGTATCCTTTTACTAATGATTTTTTTGATCATCTGTGTGGATATTCCATGATTGATGTTCATTATAGAAATAATTAGTTGAGGGTAAAAGAGGATATACCCCAGACTACATTCCATACAAGGTATGAACACTATGAATACTTTGTGATGTCATTTGGTATTAATAATTCCCCCTATGTATGGATGTATTTAATGAATAAATGAATTATTGATTACATTAATCGGTTTTTGGTAGTCTGTATAGATGATATTATTATCTATTAAAAGATAAATCAAGAGAATGTAGATCACTTGGGGAGTGTTTTGATGATCCCATGGAAGGATAATTAATATGAAAAGTATAAAAAGTGTAAATTATAGTTACAAATGTTTCATTTTTGGTCATATTAATCTTAATTGTGGCTATATCGGTGGATCCATAAAGGAAGGAGGTTACCAAATGTTATCCTAGTCAAACCAATTTTCTGGAGATCCAAATTTTTAATAATTAGGATGAATATTATTAGAACATTGTGGATAATTTTTCAATACTATCATGTACACCCACTCATTTAAATCAGAAGGGAGACAAGTTATATTAGATTGATGAATGTGTGATAAATTTAAAGGAAGTAAAGTGACTGATAATCAGAACACCTTTTAATATATTACCCTGTAGTGGAGAAGGGTTTGTAATATATAGTGATGTGTTAAATAAGGTATTTGGATGAGTTTTCATGTAGAATGATATACTAATAGTATATGCCTCAAGGAAATTGATGGTTCGTGAGATGAGTTATCCAAATCAATATTTGGAGTTAACTTGGGTAATATTTTCATTAATGATACCTAGGAATTATATTTATCAAAAATCATGTGATATATAGATTGGTCATAAAAGTTTAAAATTTACATTCACAACGAATGAGTTGAATATGCTCTAAAGAATATTGTTGTAACTGATTAATGATTATGAATTATCAATACAATATCTACATAGGAAAGAGAACAAGGGTCCATATTTTAAAACTTGATAGGATCTAGCTAGCTTATATGTTATAATGATCACTAAATATCCAATATTTCAAGATAAGAAAAGAATGGAACCAGGAAAATTGAATGAATGGGAGAGACTATAAGTTTCTCAAATTAGTATTCAACCATCTATCAATGTAATTATTAAAGTTGAATAGTTGGAAGTTGTTGAGATACTGAAGAAGGTGTGAAATGTTCATGAATTTCATATTTATTGTGATGGAATATAATGTTAAAGAACCTTATATGAGTTATATGAATACTATAATTGAATAAAGATATTTTGGATGATTATCATTGTTCAACATTATATATTCATTCTATATGTTTGAATATGTACATTGATCATCAAGTGTGTTTCTTGTTGGATAGAATGAGGATAGATATTTCCTATTATGTTCCTCAATGCATTTCATGTTAGAATGTGAAGGCTGATAAAAAGAAGGGTAAAGGGATGTTACAACTATTACTCATACCAAAATGTAAATGGTAAAACATCACCATGGACTTCGTCATTAGATTGGAAAAAAAACTATAAGGGCCATAATGAATTCCACCAATTTTCAATCTCCATAAAATGTAAGAACACATAATTGAAATAATATAAGAATTATCTTTTGATAAATTTTTAAGAATTTATATGAAGGATGTGATGAGGTTTCATGGAGTGTAACATTATATTATATTTGATTGGGAAGCAAGGTTTACTATGATGTTTTTACAACATCTTATGTTGGATCTAGATACAGAGTTGAGTTTTAGCACTGCCTATCATCCTCAAACAGTTGGCCAATCTCAACACCAATAGGATATGTTGAGATCTTATTCAATTTATTTCAAATATTTTTGTGATCAACACCTTCAACTTGTCCAGTTTCTTATAATAAAAGTTTTCACTCGATAATTCAAATGGATTATTATGATGCCCTATATAGAAAAAAGTGTATAAGATTAACCTAGTAAGACAAATTTAAAGAATTAAATCTATTGGGAGAATATGTAGATGATAAAATTAAAAATAATTTTATATCCATTCAATAACACATCAAGGAATCTAATAGCCGATAAAATTAATATATTTATAATCATCGATGAGATTAGGATTTAAAAATTAGTGAGAAGGTTTTTTTACAAATTTCTCCATGGAAGAAGGTTAGGTTATTTAAAAAGAAATGAATGATGATACATAAGTATATTTTACCTTTTTTATTATTTATGGATTAGGGATGGTATCTCATCGTTTAACGCTTCTAATGAACCTCTTTCAGGTTCACGATGTGTTCCATGTATCTCTCTTAATGAAGTGCATACCTGATCAATCAAAGGTACTAAAATCCTAGGTCATATTAAGATAGAATGATAATTATCATGAAGAATAACGTATATAATTATTTTATTATAAAGATAATTTTATTAGAACACGAAAACATAGCTAGTGAATGTTCTTTGAAGAAATCCAGAAATTTATGAAGCTAAATGGGAACCTTAATTTGTGTTGAAATAGATATATCCTCAATTTATTTTATTATAGTGATTAATGTTGAGGGAAAAAATTCCTTTTATGAGTTGTGTAATGAATAAACATGATTTTTTATGAAATATGTTTCATTAAAATAAACTTCAACTCTTTGATATCTTGTGTCACATAGAAAACAAAGACTAAAAGAACTACGTTGAACTATTAAAATAGTAATTTTCAATGTGAAAGTTACAATATATCCATTTTATTTGTGGGAATGAATAGTGCTAGTTAAATATTAAAATGTTTATCTTTTACATATTAAGTAAATGAATTCATTGGTTACTAACTAACTATAAATGATAATAAACATCATTTGAACATAAAAGAGTTATTTTTATGAAAAATTTATTTTATGCATGTAATGTGTTTTTCTCATAATAAATTAAATTAATCACTATAATTGAGTAATTTTAGTGAAATAAATATTTTATATTTTAAATAAAATGTTTTAAAATTAAAACTAATTTATTTTCTAACAATTGGGAAATAATAAACCATGTTTTTGGCTTAATAACTGTATTTTTATAAAAGTATCTTATGTCCTGTTTTGTAAACTTATTTCAAAATTAATTTCATACACTTATAGGTATTGTATTTTCTAAATTTAATAAAAATTTGGAATTATTATGTTCATATTTGGTAAATATTAGTCTTCTATTATTAGTCAATATGAATAGTAATTGTGCTAAAATTTATCAGCTCAGTAAAGGTTAAATCCAATTAATAAAGGTTAAGACTAGGTTCTAGAGCCCTTATGTTTCTTGATAATTTTTATTGAATTATGTTAGTTTGACCAATATCACTTTATTCTATAAATATATTTCTTAAAGTACAATTTTCCAAGAAAAGGACAAATATAATATTTAAAGTAATGAAAGTTACAAAATGTAACTCTCTTTGTTTTAAATATCCCTTATGTATCCACCAAGGGAAAAATGTTATGAATGAATATAAATATCTATTTTGAGATTAATAAAATTTTATCTTGATGAAAATATATTTATAATTTTACTAAATTATATAATTCCCTGAAATTCTTGTGAAATTCTAATACAATATTTATTCAATTACATGACATGTAAAATAAATGATTACAAAAATATAAAATGGAAATTAATTTTAGTGAGTTATAGTGATAGTAAAATTTTATAGATAAATATAAGATAATATTAATTTTTAAAAAATATAATTTTATTTAAGTTTAATATTTTTATATATGTCTTTAACGTCAAATTAAATGAATAATATCAAAATTTAGTTAATTAATTTTTATGTTGAAATATTTTCTATGAGATGGTTTAAAATTAATAAAATTATTATTACTAGCCATGTTACTAGAATTTGTTTTAACACATCACCCATGGTCCATTTAGGATTCAATTTTACATTTTTGGTAATATTCTTAACCCATTATCGTAAAATTTTTTGTTACCGCAATTATGGAGAAAATAATTAATAAAGGGTTTAATCCAAAAATAAGGTCTAAAACACCACATAAACTTGTCCAAATTATATTTATTTTATCTATTACTAACATATCTTAGCTTATTATCAAATATAAAGAAATTTGGAAGAATATATAATTATAATGACTTTATTATAATTTAATATTTTAGGAAATTCTAAAAATGGACCTCACCCCATTTTTAAATGGGCATTGCCTCCCTGAAATTCTTAAAAAAAATTTAGAAAGGTTTCTCAACCATAAAAAGACAAAATACTTTCAAAAAAAACTTATATAGGTTCTATAGGTTATGGTATTAAATAAAGTCGAACCCTAATAACATTAATGTGAGGTTTATTGGAGTGCCTTAAAAGAAGAGGTAATAACCATTAACCGATGAAATTATTTTTAACCTCTTATTTACCACCTCTAATAAAATATTATTTATAATTAAATAATATTTTAAACATCATGAATATACCTAAATGTTTTTATGATTATTAAATCACTATTATTCACCTTCTTTTTCATTAAAATTGATGTGAAAGTAGTGCTTGTGTGTACGTAGGTATTACCGTCTCCACATAACTATACAATTTATTTTCGACTACCATATTTTATGTATGGTTGTTATGATGGTTTTAAATATTACATATAAGACTTATAAAATTATTATACTTCTATAATAATAATATAAAATATACCTTCATACCTTCCAATCTTTTAAAAAAAGATGGCTTCGCTCGTGCCTACGTGTGGACTACCACCTCCATGAAATTATTTGATTCAATTATTAATTTTTATTTCACATGGATGGGAATATGGTTAAATTAAATGAATATATAAGATATTTATTATATAATAATGATTTTTTAATTTTTAATGATTTTCTTCATTTTTTCCCATCAGTCCAAAATTGAAAAAAAATGTTCATGCATACGTATGGCCTAGTGTCTCTATGAACGGTGTAAATCATTTTTCTATATCTAATTTTTTTGAAACATTCTAAATATATTTATAATGGATATTTATGATATTATATGTCATTAAATTATACTAATATAAAATTATAGTAACATTAAATTTATCATATGTGAGCTTACAGTTCTTTCAAAGCAAGTGGAACAAAATGTAAGGATATCTTGCCTCACTTTTTTTATGAGACAGAAGAATTATTCACCCATTTTTTCTTGTATGTAGTTTATATAATTACCTTGACTATGTTTTTTATGATTTTTATTAATTTTATGGGGATTCAAATATCCATTTACATTTATTTATTTCAGAGGGCTTACGATTCTATTGATACCATTTCTGTAAGTGTTTTTATGTTACAATATCATTTTTTATCAGAATTTTTTTTATTATTATTTTGTTAATGAAATATTATAAAATAACACCCATTAAGCTCATTAATTTCATTAAAATCTATTTATTTCATGAATTATACATTTTTTTTAATTATACTTTCATATCCTTATATACTCAACAGATTGAAAATATTTATTTAAGGGAAAAACATTTTCATTCTCATTTTGTTCAAAAATTATTTGAATTCCATGTATATATTTTTTTAAAATGTTTTCAAGAATGTGTTTAATATTATATAATTATTATTAATGTCATTTTAACCATTTTTGACCTTTTAAAAAATGTTTTAAATTGTTTGTTCTTATTGAATTCTATAATTTATTCCACGACTTGAGATTATATTCTATGATATATAGGGTATTATTTTAAAATTTTACAATAATAGTATTATATCTTTATGATCATGTTATGTTTAGTTGATAAATGATATGTACCTTGTTTACCCTTACTGAGAATATGACCTCACCTAATCTCATATTTTCTTTTCCACAAGTTATGAATAATGGTATTATGTATGATATGTCTAATAATAGTTCGAGTTATGAAAAAATCATTGGGTTATAATGTAGATATTTTATCAAGCAGTATTTTATGTGTCTATGTTTTGAATTATAGTAGACCAATATGATTTTGGAATGTATCATTACTATATATAATGAATATTCATACAATAAGAGCTTACATCAATGTATTAAATGTATCACTCATTATGCATATTATTTAATATCACTATTAATGGTTGCCCCCCAAAAATACCCTTTCAGATCATTGTACATTTTAATAATTATATGATTAATAGAGAGTGGGGATATATGTGCATCAAAAAACAACTCCTTTAAATATATTATGGATGAAAAATATACATGGTTACAAAATAGAATCATTCCATAAAAATCATGGTTAAAATCATTAGAATTACAGACCATTTTTATATTTTATCATTTTATCTATATAACTATTTAATCCTCACATGGATAGATGGTTGAAAATTCATTTTTTAAATTTAATATTTATCCACTTTATTTCATATTTCCAGATCTATCCTTTGGCTATACAAAAATATTCGATCTTTTGTGATCGTCATCACAGATAATCTGATATGATCCCTTTGAATCAAAGCATCTTCCACCATGTTCACTTTACTAGGGTGGTAATGTATTGAGAAATAATAATCATTAATCATTTCTAACCATCTTCATTATGACATATTCAACTCTTTATATGTGAATATGTAATTTAAAAATTTATGATCAGTATATATATAACACATTTATCCATAAAGATGATCTCCTAATATTTTTATTACGAAAATTAAAATAGGTAACTCGAAATTACGAGTTGGGTAATTTTTCACATGAAACTTTAGTTTTCATAAATCATGGGTTATCACCATATAATTCTATATTAGGACACAAAATAGTTATTTATTTGATGAATAATTATAGATTGAAAACAATTCTCCACTATATGGTAGTGGAAGAGTAAGAAATTTGAACACAATCCTCTTCAATTCATTGAAACTACTTTCACATTCACCTATCCACGAGAACAAAACCTCATTCCTAGTCAACTTGGTGAGTGTAATAGATAGTCATGTGAAATATCTCACAAATCATCAATAGTATCCATCAAATCCAAGAAAAGTCTCTATTTTGGTAAATATGGTAGGTTTGTAACATTTTATAACAACTTCTACCTATGAAGGATTCACTGATATACCCTCACTTCAGATTATATGACCCAAGGGAAATACTTGGTAAATTTAGCATACAACTTTACCTTACTTAGGGTCTTCAGCACAATTATCAAATGTTATTCATGATCTCCCTTTATCATTTAATATGTAAGAATATAATATATAAATAATACCCAAAAACAATCAAGATAATCCCCAAAGGTTTTATTCATTAAATCCATAAAGATAGTAGGAGAATCAGTATATCCAAATGGAATTATTTTGAATTCATAATCACCATACCTATTATAGAAGGACATATTGGGTACACCCTACTTCATGATCCTTAGTTCATGATATCTAAATCGAAGATAAATATATGCTAAATATAGATCTCTAAATAATTGATAAATCGTAACAAAAAAATATAGTAGATGATACTTGTTCAAATTTGTAATTTTTAAGTTCCCAATAATAAATGGAAGGACTCATTGAACCATCTTTATTATTAAAAATAATAATAGGTTCACCCATTGGTGAAGAACATAGATGGATTAACCCTTTAGATATATTCTCATTGAGTTCCTTATTCAGTTCATGATATATAGTTGGGAAATTCAATTTAGAGTACTTGAAATAGGTATAGCACAAGGTATGAGTTATAATGAGAACTATACTTCATGATTCGAAGGAAGACTAGAAAATACCATTAGAAACACATAAATAGATTCATACACAATAGGAACAATAACAATTTTTTGTTTCTCCCAAACCATTTGAGATAAACATACCTCATGAATAGGTATCAGTACCCATATTATTGAAGTAACTTCCATTAAATCTTTAGGTTAATTTTCACATTGATTGATATTTTACAGTTGATATAGAACATGAAATGAAACTTTACCTACAAAACAACTAAAATGGGACCTATACTGGGGGATCTAATCCAGATCCAAAATTACCACAAATTCAAGTAGATGAAGGGAGACAATATTCATTAGAAGAATCATCCCACAAAATTATATTAGATATGAATTATATACATAATTTGAAGAAATACTACCATTAATATCATTCACCCCAAACTCAATATCCTATATTTGAGTAGGTGATAATATAACCTTAAAAATTATTTAGATAAAACTGAGTGTGTATAACCATAATCAATTAAAAACAATTTAATTCAAGATAGGTTAAAAAGTGTAGCATTCACCACATAGCGAGGGAACTATTCATTAGGTATAGTAATTTCATTATCTTGAACTTCTCAATTGGGCTTCCTTTTTGGTATATTACATTGATTTTTTTGGAATTGGTTTAAATAATTTCCCATATTATTATAGATAAATCATTTTAATTGGACGTATCACCCCATACCATTACATTAAGAAGCATGATGGACTTTTCTGCACACTTGAAGAAAAATCCCTCCCCTTTTAAGAATTCCCCAATTTGTTTCCTTCAAAAAGTATCACAAGTGGGATAATTTTTTTTTCTATTCTCCCCTTGTAAATTTTTTAATCAATCATCATATTAATATCATTATTTCCATAAAATCCATAATCCAGGGGGAATTATTTCTAACTCTCAATAATAGATGATATTATATCCTCATATGATTATAATGTTTGAGATACTAGTTCTCTTTAATAAATTTAATAAAACACCCAAAAGAAATATTCAATATTACTCTATAGATTGTATACATAGTATGTAGAATTCCATGATAAGTATGTAAATATTACATAATAATTTGCAATATTTTTATCATATTTTTGTCTTAGACTCCAGAATTGTCTCTTCCCATTAACTCCCAATTCACGAGAAAATTATTTTTCTATGAAATATTACTTAAAATACTTAAATTATATGATTTTAATTTCCTCATAAGCCCTAGTGATTTGAATCAATGAACAATGTTGACCTATAACCCTCGAGAGATGATAAGATTAAACGGTATCATTCTCACATTCATTAAATATAAAAAGTAAGAAATATATTATCTGAGGAATTTATCCATTTCTCAACAAAAAATGGATTAGGAGTCCCATTTAATTTTGGATGTTTTTGATGAATAAGGGGGTCGATCATTATTACAATGCATTATAGATCATGAGGTTGTTCCATAAGATCAAGGATATTTAGAATAACCTGAGTTAAATACACTATTATAGTTATAATTTGTTCAGATTGAGTTGTAACTCTATCTCTAGCTTTATTAGATTTCTTATAAGGGAAATACCTACATGGATTACATTCATTGATAAAGATTATATTTCTTCTACTAAAAAAAATTTCTAAATAGTGGAACAAACTATATTTTATCTTAACATTATGAATTATAATGTATAATTTTATAACTAGTAAAAAACTCAATATAAATTGAAAATTTATATATAACTAATATCAAAATCATAAACTCAGTTTCTTTATGGTTTTTATCATGTTATGTCTTAGGGTTTAATTACCTAATATAAGTTTTTTAAATATAGTTCCAATTGTTTCTACGAAAATTTATCTGATACAAACATTAAAGAACCCAATAGTAGTAGTCGAGAGCTGATAGTTACATTATTTATTTGGTATTAAATATAAGAAATTGCATTCCAAATGGATTATTACTTTATTTGTCTAGGTAAAGATGATATATAATTGAATCAAAAATTAATTTTTGAAAACATAGAATAAAACATAATATTTTCATTGGCATCGTTATTACTCGATGTAGAATATCCCTTAATATCAAACATAGTTTTTTTAAAATCCAAAGGAATGGAAATATAAAAATTGGGTGACCTCATAGGTTCAACAGGGGAATGAATAAAACATAAGCTAAATAATAAATGAATAATATGGCATAAATGAATGAATGAAAACTAATTCCATATAAATATTGAAATGATTTTATTAATTATCCATGGATATAAAAACTATTAAAATTATCTCAGTATCATCAATAATTATTATCATAATTATAGAATTCATAATATTGGACATCTATAACATATTATCTTGGCCCCGTTCTATGATATCTAAAAATACCTTGGAGGCCACATAGTAGGACTTATATATAAATTTTAAAGGCTTTGGACAAACACTCAATATAGTTCATCTCCTGAGGGATACCAATAAATTTAAGGGATATATAATTTTGGGCACCTCACTTTAATTAATATATCAAATTCATTTATCATGTGTAATAGAAATTAATCAATGTGAATGAAAAATCAATAAATTTCCATATTAAAAGAACTAGAAAATGGAATATAAATACTTTATAAAGTCAAGTTAATCATAAACCGTCTAGATAAATATGGGGTATTTTATCAAAATATTATAACCTCAGTAAATAATATTGGTTAATAAAGGATGTTGAAAAAGATTAAAATACTTTCAAATAGTTAATGGGAAAATTATTGAGTAAAATACTATTGTTCACATTGAAAATACTTATTTAAAATATAAAAAATTCAAAAAAGTATGGAAAACATATTCATTGAAAATAACTATGTAAAATTATAAATTAAGCTTTAAATCAATTATTGGTTGTTATAGTAAAACATTTCATTCAAAATTTAAAAGTTAAAAAGGCATTCCTTTCACAGTTTTGTTAAAAGGTCGAAAAGTATCTCGATTGGAAAATAAAAACATGATTCCATTTATTTTTTTAAAAAATAAAACCTGGGTAAAAATGTAAAAATTAAATTAATTTTGGTAATTAAAAACATTCATTATGATATTTTATGGAAAATTTGGACATGAGAGAGAATGATTCCTAACCGAGTAGAAAAAAAATGTTTGTTTCCATTAAAAAATTTAGTTTGGTATATTGAGTAATTAAAGAGAGGAAAATGAATGGTAAAAAATTAAATATCAATAAATAATTGGAGGAGAATAAAATATATGAGGTTTAAAATTAACATATTTTATAATTCCCTTAGGGTGGATTAAAAATAAATTATCCCTAATAGTGATGGGATTTTGAAATAAACACTCATCTCTGGTCAGAATTTCTTTGTATATTTATGAAGATACTATATAATAAATATATATTTATTATACATATATTCTATAAAAATTATCATTTATATCAATTGATATTTTATTTTCTTACAAAATATTGTCACCCAATTGTTAACAATTCAGTGTCAAAGTCATTATTCCACGTAATAACTACATCATTTTTCTTATAATTTTGGGTGTTTTAGTTTTAGAACTATTACTTTTATCATGGTTCTATCATATTTATAATGTAAAAAATGATATTAATTTCATATATATTCATTATATATGTATTTAGAGCAATCCATAATATAAAGAGGTAGAAAAATGAATTACACCATTTATGGAGATGGTAGGTCATATGTAGACATGGGCACTAATTTCACAAATCAAATGATATAAAAAATGAAAGGTAAATAATAATTAAACATTCTAGAATAATTATTATATCATAGAACTAAATTATATTAATTAAATATATGAGTATTATAATACAAGTAAAAAATAAAATGAAACATAAATCACCTTGCTTGGTGGTGGTGGTGGTCCACATATACGCATGATATATGTTATTATTTTTAAAATGATTTGAAGGAAATAAATTTTATTTGATATTATAATCCCATAATTATGATCATTTCATTAGTATTATATATGAAAATTAGATAAATAATATTATTCCATGATATAATATGGTGGTAAAAAATGAATTTTATTGCTATGTGATGATGGTATGTCAAATGTACCCACAAGTGATAAGTTCACTTTACATTTAATGGAAAAGGGTGGATTACTATTGTTTAATATTAATAATAACATTTATGTATATTTTGGATGATGAATTTTTTATCTAAATACTATATATTTGTAGGAGTTAAAATAAAAAATAAATTAACACAGACCAAGTAAGATGATTTCCACTTATTTAGGAGATACACTTTAGATCCTTTATTATAGATCCTAGTGTAGGTATTGTTAGGATACTAGAACCTATAAAAAATTGATAAAATTGTTGATAAGTGAAATGTGTATGGATTGGTGAAGCTATGTCACTTGAAGTGGTGTAAATAATTGAACTAAATGGGTGTCCTTTTATAAGGGAGGGAAAATTCAGAGCGTGAATTTTAAAAATATTAAAATACTACTAAGTCATTTTCAAGAAAAAAATTACAATAAAATATGATTTAATAAAATGTAAGATATGTGTAAAATATTGTCAAAAAAAGATAGGTTTATGAAAAGTTTTAAATCTTATCTTCTAGTTTAAACTCTTAGATAACCTATTTTAATCATAAATGTGGTAACTACTATTCCATTCTTTAGGGGTAATAATACTACAAAGAAAGTGAAAATAATCTCATAAATGGACATGCGATGAATTTTTATCCAATATATTCTCCCCTTTTCCAATTCCGTGACATTCATGATTTTTGAAAATTGTAATAAAATATTATTTTCATAAAAAATCATTACAATATTTTTTGACACTATTCATTTAATTTGACATCAAATACATCTATAAAAAGTTTTAATTAAAATTTAAAACAATAAAATATCCCTAATGTTTTATATTTTTCTAGAATATTATAAAAAATTTCTATAATTATATATATTTTAATATTTTTGAATTCATTTATTTTATTTTTCTATTTATTGATTAAATAATATGTTAGAGTTTTACAAGAATTTAACATAATTATATAATTCCTAAAAATTAGAAATAATATTAAATGATGAAAATAATTTTATTATTATCTAAATAAAAATCAATATTCCACCACCAATTTTTTTCCCTATATAAACACATAAGATATATTTAACTATAAGAGAGTTACTTTTTTTCTTTACTTTAGATACTGTATTTTTAATTTTAATAGATAAGGGTCCCTTAAAATATTAAATTTAGATCCTAATGAGATTTGGGTAGAATATAATTCTTCAAATATAATTTTATAATAATTAAGGAGAACTTAATACTTTTTTTAACCAATATTAACCCCATTTACCTTTTACCAAGCTGATGAAGATTACCACAGTTACTAGTCATAATGCCTAAAAATAAAATGAACAAATTTAACAAATCAGAACATTATAAATTTAAAATATTGAATCTATTCTAAAAAATTCAATACGTATATGTTGCAAAAATTTATTTTAAAATATGTGCACCAAACATGATGAAAAACACTTTTAGAAGAATACAAATTTTATGTGTCAAAATGTGTTTGTTCTTATCCCATGCATAGTAAAAATATTTGGTGAATGATATAAAAATTTATTAATTATAAAATTTATAAATTTCTTTAAAATAATTTACTAGTACTGATTAATTTTATTTCATAAGATTAAAAAATGTTGCGCTCATAAAAACTATTTTTACGAAAAATCAATCTTTTACTTTGAAATAATTTTTTATTTCCATTTATAGTGAATTTATAATCAATAAGGTTATTTTATACATAAAGTTTCCATAATTTGTTGAATCCTTTTAATACCCTCCAATTTCACAACTATTTTATAACCATATACTATGTTACCATTTATTTGGACCTAGGGTAACATGTATCACAAGCTATTGAAAAATATTTATTGGAAGAGAATTATTTCATAAAATCCTGATGTGTTACATTATATATACATGATGTATCTAGCCACAAATTTCAATTTAAAAAGATTTATAAATCTTAAACATTATCATTAGGCCACCATGAATTTTTATAGACAGATCAAAATATATTACTTAAGGTGGTGATTCCACATTCATAGAAAATTTCTGAGATGTAAAATAATGTGATAAACTACAATTAAATAAGGAATTATAAAATCTCGAAAGGAGATAAACTATACCTACAATAAAATTATTATCATAATCTATCCCAATGTTTGTGATCATGACTGAAATTATTTACTACCTCAGTCTATGATGTAACTATGGACTATTTTCATTATTGTCCTAAGGTTTGGTGAATTAATTCAAGTATATCCAAACTCCATTCACTTCAGTCCCTAAAGTATAGTTGGATCATTATATGACAACATATTTTCCACTATTATGTTAATCATCTTACTATCCTTAATTTGATAATTATGGGATTTATGACATACATTACCACCCATAAACACTTCCCTATTCCTTTAAGGTAATTACATGTGTGCTTAATCCAACACATTTCAAAAGTAGGGGTTGAAATTTCTTCCCCCCATGTGACACACCATCATAGTTATCTTGAAATTAAGTGTATCATTTCATGTCTGTGAAAAAAGGCAGTGTCTGATTTTTGTCTCCGCCTTTAGTTCTCATCAAACAATCTCCTTACAGATCCAAAAGTCTGTTACGAATAATTCCCTTAAAAGATATTGTTTAAAACTACCAAATAAACAATAAATATTTCATTTATATTACGAGAAAAAACCATAGGAATACCTCAAGAACCTTATGATGTTTTCATTATACATTCTAAATGAATCATCATTATTTCAATTAATCTCCAAAAATTCTACATCCCTAATACTTTAATGTTTTATTATTAATGAGAGTTAACCATTGGTCAACCTATACTTAAAAATGATAGTCAACAAAGGCAATCATTCCATGCTATGGGAATTATAGTGGGCCAATTGTTTTTCAAACAAAATTATCCTTTGATCAGTAATAAGTCCATTAAAAGATCCACTATTGGCGGGTGGATGTTTTAGAATGAAATACATGATATAAATTTTCTCTATCCATAGTGTTTTCAAGAGATAAACATGTTATGTGTTATAATAAGTATCTTGTGATAGTTGTGTGATACTTACTGTGAGATTTTTTACACAAGATACCATCCCATTTGGTAGTTCATTGGGAACATCATTTCATTTCACATCACATACATTTTTAATGGGGTCTCTCTATTCCCTGGCCATTTTATAAAAAATGAAAATGCATTGATAATAATAATCAATATAAATTGAAAAATTCTATCATAGAAATTATGAATCATAAACAACATGTTTGTTATATATTATACATTTTAAGACATTAACTAAGGTTATTAATTAACTACTTCCTATTAGAATCCCTAAAATTATGATAAAAATATATTTAAATACTTACCAATGTTTCGTAATGATAATTTGAATCACTAAATCATATCATGTGGGTGTGACTATCTATGTGAAGATTATAAATCCCACTGATCATTTATTAGAGGTTTAGGTTTAGTCAATACTCAAACAACATTTTTGCAGGTGATGACCCTGAGGTGTATATATTCCACAACGACTTGCTTATTACAATTTCCATATAGGGATTAAATTTATATTAAAACCACATACTAATGACATTTACAAAGTTTTATGATGTCATACTATATATAAACTCATCTAGAGGGTTTCTATTGTGGTATTTTTACCACATTTCTCAAAAATAGTCAATCTAATATATCAAAAAAACTAGACCATTGGTATAATACCAACTATATTCTTTGCGAAAATATAATTTATAATAATAACTAAATTTTTAATGAAGGAAATTATTAATTATTAAACATCATGAACTCATGCATCATGATACCTCAATTATCAAGACCATTCCCAATAATGTTTGAATATATGGGTAAAAAGCAATTTAATTCTAGTTTAGTGATTCCCCTCATGAGAATATTGACGCATAATGGGTATATATAATTCAAGGATCCACCCATCACAGCATGTACAATGCATTCCTCATAAATAGATCAATCGATTTTATTCACAAATAATGTTTCATATCATCAAATATACTTTGTGAATAATGAATAAATATTTATCTATATTTACTATATAATAAAATATAATTAAATCTAGAACACCATATGTAGAAATGAAATATATTTTATGAAATAAATTTAGTCATGATAAATAATATGAATATTGAGGAGAAAATTATTGTCCAGTGTTCATAAGAAACTTAATATTTCCAGGGTAATTTAATGACTACGAAAAATATTAAAATAATGTGTATCGAATACGTTTTTTGGTAAAAATGATAAAAAACCATATATAAAAAGAATAAGGGTTTTATCAATACAAATTATCCCTAATGGTGTATGTGTAAAATAAATGGTTGTTGTCATTGATGAATAAATTACCATAAAAATATCATTAAAAACATTATTGGGTAAAATACTTTTTGCACTTTGAATATATATATATTTTTAAAAAATAGTTCCTAAAATATTTTTAAAATAGTTTTACTTGATGATAATCTTTGAATCATATAATAGAATCTTTTTAACATTGATCTATCATGATGGAAGAAAATTCTATACATATTGTGCACATTAAACAAATATTCCTTCAATATTTTTAGTAAATCCAAATGGGTCTTGTTTGAAAAATTACCTGAATAATCATTATTTTTACAAAAAATAAATCATGGGTAAAAAATTATTTAATAAATGAATTTTATTTTTCTTAAAATGATTTATAATTTTATTTTTAAATAATTGTTTTTAGATGAAAATGGATTTTTGAAAGAAGAGATAAATTAAGACAGGTTCTATTTTAAAAAAATTATCAATCAATTCAGGTACCAAAAATATTTTAAAAATAGTACTATTAAATGAAAAAAATGATAAAATCCAAAAGATAAAAAAATTAAATGGTATTATTATAAAATTATCCAATAATTTATTTCAATGGATATTCCAAATTAGACAATCTCGATGAAAATGAGATTATGAAATAAACCATTATAAAGATCGCAATGTTAAAGTTAGAATTGAAAAATGAATAGATTATGCTTATCAAATTTCAATCCACCTAAAAAGTTGATATAAAAAATATTGTGGTAAAAAGTAAATACGTATATAACCATATAATATCAATGGGAAAAAAGAAGTAACATAACCCAATTAAAATAAATTTATTTCAGAAATTATTTACCGCTTGTTAAATTTCATGCGAAATACCCTTTGATGAAATAATTCAATTACAGAACTAAAACACCATGAATTATTAAGGAATTATGATATTAGATGTCAAATGTGATATATATAAACAATAAATAAATTGTGCATAAAATTACAACATGCCTCAATGAAGGGAAATTGAGATAGAGTTTCTTACCTCATGCTTCCTTTAGGTTGAAAAAGATTTAAACTCCTATATAATGTTTTATGGATTTTATTAATTTATAATATAACCATATAAATATTTAAAACATTATATATGATCCCATTATAACATTTGTTTCACCCATTTGTTAAAAATAATTTATTGTTTTTTATTCATCTATTAATTTCCTTGTTTTCTCTTGCATGTTTTTCCATGAATGTTTCAATTATTTTTAATATTATATAGTTCCATAATCTATATAACGATATTAATTCTATTAATATGTAATTTTTAAATTATATAAATTTGTATAATAATTATTTAAATTTGAACATGGAGAATGGATTAGATCACATCAAGGAGAAAGTTGGACGTACAATGCACATGTGCTATTATAATTTACTTAATGGGTGAAAGGGTAAGAAAATGTGTGATATATTAAAATTTTAAATTTATATACTTTCAACTATATCAAATATAATTATTAAATTAATCCTTATTAATTTCTATGTAATTTGTATGTGAAAAATGAATCACACCACATTGCGAGGAGGTTTTGTGCCGTACACATGAGCGACACTATTGTATTTTAGAGGGAATGAAAGTTAAGATGGTGTATGTGATATTAAAATTTAAAAATTGAAATTATATAAAAAATATATTATACATGTGTTAAATCTATCATTTTATCTATCCTTGAAATGTGGAGATGGAAAACAACTGACATAGGTTCGCGAGGCGGTTGTTTGCTGTATACATGATTGACAATTTTGTTTCCCATTTGATGGAAGAGGAGATAGATATATACCACGCCCTAAAAATAATAAAATAATAGTATATTTGAAAAATTGATGAAATTTTAAAATAATTTTTTATTATGATTTGTAATAAGTGGAAGAAGAAACAAAATAAATACACTAATTCAATAATGTTACCACTTCTTTGGACAAATTCTTTATGCTTTCACTTAAATCCAACCAAGGATGGATTTATGTTTAAATCATGGGAAATAATATGTATATAAATTATTAAGAAAGTTATTTCATAATATTTTTCAAACAAAATGGATTTTTTAGTTTGAATATGGGAGGAGAGTGGGTTTCCATTAATATATGGGGGAGAGGACACATAAGTAATTTTTGGAAAGATTTAATTAAAAAAAACATTTTTATCCCCCCAAAAGCCACCAAACTAGATAATTCTATAACCATAAGGTTTTAAGGACAATATATAGATATAATATTTGGTTTGGACCAGTTTTTATTCTATTTTAACCCTTATCTTCTTAGTTTAACCCCTTAATTAAATCATTTTAAAACTTAAACCCAGTAATAATTTTTTACTACATTTTTCTATTCAATTTGGTAAAAAATTAAGTATAAATTATTAAATTATATAAATTATTATGATTCCATACATGGACTCCATTTATAAATATTAAATTCAAATATTTTTGAGAATCCAATTTAAAATTATACCTACATATGTAGTGAAAAGGCGTGTTTCTAAATAGAAAATTCTCATAAGTATAAGTAGTTATAATATAAAAATTTAATATGATATATATTACAATGACCTTAATTATATATATTTTAATATTATTTAACTATTTTTATTTAAAATAGAATTTGAAATATAATACATCCTTTTATATTATTTAAATTAAAAGGTTGTTTTCAATAAATATCAGTATTTCTTTGGAAATTTAAAAAATGTGATACCTATTAGAAAAAACCAAAAAAATCACCAAAAGATATTTACGATATTATGATTTTAAATATTATGATAATTTTTTAAAATACTATTTAATATTAACAAATATTAATTTTAAAATATATAAGGGAATAAATACACAAAGTTTGCATATTATTTTCTCTTCCAAACAAAGGAAGAGAAGGTGTCCAAAATGCACGTGGATCCTGTAACCTTCAAAAGGACACACGCTCGCATGTCCTATGGAAGTTCATGTGAATTGATCATGTGTAGTTTATGATATGATTTTTATCATTCAAACTCCTTTTTAAAATCCTCCATATTATTGTGAAGGTATCTTGAAAAGCACTAGTGGTCATGAAAATCCTACGAGATGAGTTCATCTAAATAACACGACTTGTCAACCAGCATGTTTCTAAAAAACATTCAAAACCATTTTTTAAAATAAAGGATGAAAATATACAAAAATAATACACCTTATGTGGTCTTTTACTCTCATGTGACAAGATTATGCAGTTAGCTTGACACTCTATAGACCCACTGACATATTCACCTTATCACTCTAGAGCATGAGAGCATGTCACCTTCATCAAGTGAAGTGTATAAAACTAGAACATGTTATGCCCATTTGGATCCAAAGATAACAAAAATTGTTATTCATGGAAATGATTGTGTTTTACCATGAGATGTATCACTGATCATACAGTGTATCGTAGACAAGGATAATGTTTATCTCCAACAACTGTCACACAACTTCATATGATCTCTTATCTATGTCGAATAATGATGAAAATAAATTGGGAAATATAAAAGATTCAATCACTGGGGGAGATATTATAACCTTTATATGAAATGGTTTATACACCCTAGGTGTTCAATATTTTTCATGTGGGGACCCCTTGAAAAGCCATTATGATCTTGTGATGCTTACACGAAAATCCACCCATATCTCACGAATGACCCTAGACAATTTATATTCAATCATGTGAAATACTTTTTATGGGAATCCTGATCACATGAATACTCATAGACATGTCAGCCTAAACATATGAATGATATTTTAAATGTAATCAAGTTTAGGAAAAATCAATTTGATCATCCATGTTCCAGAAAACATTGTGATGAAGGGATAGTCTTGCAGTCACTGTTTATCATGAAATGTGAATATGGACTCCTGGATTTTTGAGGACTTGATCTTATAAAACATATGATACCATAATCCAAGCACTAAATCCCGATCACATTTGAGAGATATGTTTTGTGAAAGATGGTGTATCTATGAGGCATAAGGGGCATTTACACCCCCACCTCGGAAAAAACACACACACACGGTGGATGAGACAACACCTAATATTGCTACATGGGAGTGTAAGAGTTGAATTCTTGGACCATCTTATCACATAATCCAAATAAAATTATACCAAGTAAATTACAGGGAATGACCTATGGTATTATGAAAAATGTATAGAAACATCTTTTGATCACTCAATAGATCATGTGAAAGACTTCTGGGGTATCAGCTGGATCATGTGAAGGAGTCCTGCAAGTTGACTCAGTCATGAAAAACCTAAAATAAGATAAAAATGTACAAAACCTAAGGCACATATAAAATAATGGATAAAATGAATACAGAAAATTAAAAAATAATTTTGAAAATTTGAATATGTTGATACTCATTCACCTTTAATGACCAATCCAGATCATGTGATAGCATCGATACATGTCTCCCATGTCCTGCAACACTCCCTCAACTATCAATTGGGATCATGTTATGTCCCTTGGATATGTCAAGAAAGTCATGTGATGCCCTCTAAGAATCCTAAAAATGTTCTAAAATGTTCTAAAATGTTCTATGGGATATAAAAATATATGTTTTTATGTCCGCTAATCATGTTTCCTGTGTCACATGATAACCAACTCGTATGTCATCTTGGTCTGGTGACACCCACAAACATGCCAATAAGGTCTCAAGATGCCCTATAGAAAAGTCATCTTTTTGTGAAATTCACTTCAGACATGTCAGATAGGTCACACAAGGTCATCTAGACATTTCATCATGGATCATGTGACACCTTCCATAAATTTTATCTAGGTCTCATGACATCCTCTTAAAATGTCATCCTAGATCATGCGATGCCCTACAAACATGATAGCCTTGATCATGTGCTGCCTTCCAGACATTCCATTTAGATTATGTGACATAATTCATACATGTGAACTAGATTATTTTATTTTATTTGGACATATCCTTATGTAAAATAGTATTGTTTAAAACATCCTCAAACGTGTCAAGATGATAATAAAAACATGTTAGGTAGATAATCAAGTTGTGTCAAGAAGACATCCCAGGGCATGCCAACATTTTCCAATGAATGGTTTTTGAATACCCCCAATAAAACATTGAGAATTATATTTTCTTCCATACCTAGGATATTTAGGACTCCTTCCTAAGGCCTGAGCTCAAATGGGAATCCACCTTGGTGAATGTCCTACCATGTCTATGACATTCCAACCATTGGGGCCCAATCTCTAATGTGGTCTTATCACTCATCCAAATCCACCAGTAGAAAGAGATGATTACTAAACTATGAGGACTATGATTCTGGTCATACCCAAGATACATATGAGGCCTTCATAAGGCCCAATCTCAAATGGGCATCCACCTTAGTGTAATCCTTCTATATCTCCATCATTTCAAATATCATGACCCAATCTCTCACAAGGGCCAATCAATCTTCCTCATACAATAATGGATTGAGAATGTAATTGAACATTTATAACTCTAACTCCTCCCATACATAGGATACATATGATTCCATCCTAATTCCTGAGATAAAATGGAAATCCACCTCCACGTATGTCTTTCTATTTTTATGATAGTACAACTGTCGAGATCTAATCTCTCCCACAATATTTTCATTCATCCTCATCCCTAGAGGATTGATAAGGCAACTAAACTATGATAAAAATGATTCTTTCCATAATCAAGATACGTATGAATCCTTCCTAAATACTAAGTTCCGTATAAAAAATCTTGTAAGTACTTCCCTAGCACATAATTCACACATCCACAAGTAGTGAGTCTGATTACTTTCTATCAATTATTTCCCACACCAAGAATGGATGGTATAGGTATAAATAATTGGAATGGTAATATCATCCACATCATGAATATAAACCATCCAAGGAGATATTTGTGATTAATACCAATTTTTTGGAATGATATGAATACCCCCATACAACTGAATCCACCACGGGGTGAGCCTTGAGTGTGTGATCAAAATATTATGACTCTAATTTATTCCATAACCAGGATATGTAGGATGCCTCCCTAAGGCTTGAGATCAATACCCAGTGCCTAAGTTCCCTCATATATTTTCAATTCACATGATGTTATACTATATTATTTTAATGATCTATGTGGGTTTTTATTCATGTTATAAATAGGATATGTAGGAATCCTCAGAGAGATTCAATCCCATTATCAAGATATTAAACAACTCCTTGGGTGGAAGAATACTCTTGAGTACATGATAATATAGATTAAAAATGTAATCAACTACCCATGACATGAAATGGATTAAGAACCTTATATACATACAGATGGACTCATTAATAGACCTGCCTTTACACATTGAAGGGTTTAACACTTAGTTATTGAGTTTGGGAAACTGGTTCCATATCATGATTACAAAGAGATTAACAAGAATATCTTAAAACTATAAGAGAGTCTTGGAGTAGTAAATACTTCCCTAAGGTTGTGATAATACCAACCTCATATTCTATTAAATAATGTGATTTCTTATGTTTTTTTGGGTTTGAAACACAAATTTATTTCCTACCATTAGAAAACATATCTTTACTCAATTATGTATGTCTGAACCATTGAGATCATTTTTAAAGAAAAAATTGTAAATCCGAGTTGATGAATTGTGCAGCACATTAAACCCCCCCATAATAAATCATCATAATTTACTAAAAACCCATCTTGCCACAAAACTGAAATGGTGAACTCTACATGATAACATTTACCCACAAAATCTTCATTATATAAAAAAATTGATAGATATTTTGGTTCTCATTGGACAATATTTATCTTACCATGTTGGTGACATTATTCTATAAAAAATGGTGAAGTTGACACAAATCTATAAAATAATAAAAAAATATGATAATTCTATGTTATAAAGATTTTAATAACGTATTTCCATCATCCATATGACATTTACACATGATAAGAATGGATAGAAATGGTATAAGAATGAAAAATTGTGTTACATGTGCATATGTGATTGAGCACGTACCATGTCTGCAAAGATGCATGGATCGATGAACTTGTTCCTTATTTTATTCATGAAAATTGATACTTATCACACAAAAAACACATGTCAAAATATCCTTTCATCATATAGAATCCTTTTTTTAAGTCAACAGTGGTTGAAACTCATACCGGTCGGAGAGTGACCTCTCCCACCTGATACCTTCAACATCGTGTGGTGCATGCAATGGTCATGGAATACCAGTGACAAGGTAATATACTAACCCTACAAGATTCATTAATGGGTCGAAAAATTATACATATGATGAGTCTAAATTGTGAAAGTAAATATGAATTATGACCAGTGTCACTTGTTGACACCACCAACCGCTTTATAAGCCTATCCCCAGAGCATGAAAATCACCACTTTATTATCTGATGATGGTGGATGAAGGAGTAAACTATTGATCAATTCTAGTTCAAGATCCTCTAAGGAGGGATGATATCAACCTCCATCACTAGTGGAATAATACTAGTTCACTTCAGTTTCAAACTTAAGATACATACTAAAACATTTACAACTCTAACAATCATGAATCAGAATCAATGATGCAACATCAGACAAAAAAGGATCTAGGTAACCAATAGTGTTCCTATATTCAAACTTCTACTGACAATTCCATTTGTCATATTCCTTCGATAGCAAGTGATAATGAACATATCTCTTCTCACTTAGAGAATGTATACATTCATATTCTTGGGGTAGGAATGGAAAATGTTCATATCTGTACCCCACACATGAAACAAAATGGAATATTCTTATAAAACATAGAGAACATATTTGGGCTCATATTCTAACTAAAATTAAAGATATAATCTCATATATATTGAAGATAAAAACATTTAGGCTCACTTTATTAATTTTTTTACTAATGTGTCATTCAATTTTTCAATAATCAATAAAATCCACTATAATATTCTCGTACTCATTCAAATACAAGAAAAGAATATATTCTTATCCAAATATCTAGGAAAACACAACCTATGATCAGTATGAACAAGTGGTTTCTCCAGGGAAAGGCCACATTAAATCTCCCATCGAGGAGGATTATTGGCTTATTCTGGTAAGTTATGAGGAACCATACCTAGCTCATATTCATATTTCAAATAGGGTTCACCATGTGAGAGCATCACATTCCTTAAGATAGGCACACATTCATGTAAAAAATAATAGAGAAGTTCACCAAAGGCACTGGACCGAGATTGTATTTTTGTTTTAACATAGTCTCACCAATTTATATTACCACATTCTTTAAGAAAGGATAATATCTAAGCTAAAAATGAATTTTGGAACACTCTAATTCCATCAAAATGGTATCATATTCCAATTATAGAGAGGGCTCACAAAGTTAAAATGTCACATTCTTTTGGACATATTCATATCTCTATTGAAAAATACCAGTAAAAAACTCCAAAGTTACAGGAAGGGGCTCATATCCCTCGTCCATCCAGGTACCACTAGTTGATAGTGGAAGATACCTCAAGGTAGGATTATATTATAGTTAGTGAAACCACTTGGAATAGTCCTATGGATCACATATGTCAGGGACATATCCCTACTTATTCAGATTAATGACTGCACAAGCATCCATAAATGTCTATGAAAAAGGTGACTCATATCCCTTCTATCATTCTAGAGGTCCATCAACATATTTTTATAGGGAATTTATATTTTAAACGGGCTCATATCCTTGCTTCTTCTAGGTTTGAAAAGTCTATTCCAGAAACCACCCAAATGCAAGCCCATATGTCTACTGACAATGAAGATGATCATCAAAATACTCCATTAGCTTTTTAGTAGTGATATCATACTCTCATAACACCAGAAATTTATCAACATATGCTATAAACCATCATACAACAAGATCATATCACTGCACAACCCCAATAGGCCGGTTGTAATATTCTAAACATGATGAATAATGAAGATCATATCCCTAATCATCTCAATGCCAGTGTCCTTGGGGTTTTTTTATGGACAATCTCAGTTGACAAAGGGTCTGTTTACTCTTTAATTAAAGAAGAAGGTTATCATTAACACAATGTTAATCCTCATGGTACTGTGGATATAGATAATTGGGATACTAATACTCACATTATCCATGGCCAAAATCCCCAAAGTGATATATCCCATGGAAATGGAAATCCTCCAAATCCATAAAATCATCCATTTAGAGAGATAATTAGAACATAAATTCCTTCATATAGGGATGTGATCAAAACACTGAGGTCATCCATATATATTTCCCCATCAACTACAAGAAACACTTCACCACGATTAGAAGGGGACCCCAATAAACAACATATATGGTATAACCAAAAGGAAACATGTATGTATAATGAAGAGGAATCCAACATTTACATATGGGGATATTTAGACCAAAAAAAAATCCCAACCATCTTTTGGAACCTTTTAACTTCTACTTATGAAATCCCAGATGAGTTAGAGAAGGGGTGTATGCCTTATCTATGACAAAATATTTGGTAAATCATTAGTGGTTAAAGTCTACAAAACACAATTATCTAGGATATGAGGGTCACCTTCATAACACCAAGATAATATGTTTTTTGTTTGAAGTGGATGCTTTATCCAACTCTTGTGACACAAATCCATAAAATCATAGCGTTAATCTACTACACTATTTTGGCCATTTCATCACAACTCTATTAAAACTAATCTCTGATGCCTCGTCATGTTTCCATATTCAATGATGGGGAATGTATTGGGTGTTTTACTTCACCAAAAACCTGTAATATAATAAATCCCAAAATATAGAGTCATGTAAAGTCATAACCTCTGAAAACATCAGAGGATAGGGGATTGCATGAGCAATTTGGCCGGTTTAATAGAAGTACCCCACTTTAATGGTTATAAGACATCATAAATGGTGGGAAAGAGATTATAATAGTTTAATGATGTTGGATCCTAAAAATAACACATTTCAGAAATAGGAGATCAAGTTTTGACCAATCAGAAATATGTTCTTATAAAATGAATCCTTCCAGGGGATTCTATTGAACCCATATCATACATGATCATATCTACACCAAATCATACATTTTGTGATAACAACTTACATAGTAGCCACACAGAGTGAACCCATCCCACAAGGCTAGGGGAATATTTACCACTGCCTACACCCCTTTGATCATTAGTCCCATATACGATTCATGTAATATTAGCAGTATATGAAAACAATACCCATCACACTAAGATGGTGGTATTTTTATCTCAATCACCACAACCAGGATCATCACTCACTAAGAGGGTCCTATAAAAATAATTGGTGGTTCATAAAAAACCCTATCCCATAGGGTTGGGAGCATTTATATCTCAATTTCCATCCAAGCAGTAATCAAATCCTTGAACAAAATCATCTGATCCATAACAATCTGAACAGAAAATGAAAATGGTGGCCTTGAATAGGTCCCTACCTATTGGGTTGGGGGAATTTTCCCTATCATCATCATCATAGAAGGAATCTAGCTTCTACAAGTTATGAGGTAACTATATATGGTCAGAATACCATCCATTCCACCTTCTATAAGTGAAAATTATGTCCTTCAAGGAACTTTTGACAATCACAATAAAAAACTCACTTATAGTCAGTACACACTGGATAATATTGGAGAAATGTATGGTGAAGTAAATAAAACTCTACAGGTTTCATAAGAAAAAAGTCCAATATGGCTAGGGGTAAAAAAATGACCATGGTAGAGGAAGTATAGACTTATCTTATTGTGTCGAGTTTAATGGGATGATGACCATTGATTGATATACCTCTGTTAATATCGTTACCATAAATACAATAGATAATGTGGATCATGTTCAAAATGCAGAGGGTTGTAATATAGAGAGTGTTCCCTAAGAGAAGTGGATTATGATGCACCAAAAATGTATACACCTGTGCAGAACCAGAGGAGAATCCAAAACCTAGAACCTTAGAATATAGAGTTCCCACATCTTTGGTGGAACACATCCATGGATAAAGGGAATAAAGTGGTCATATCCTAGTATTCACCTAGAATAGATATAATTCATTCCAAATAGGGGAATGTAGAACAATATGAGAATGAGATAAAAAATATCAGGAATCTTAAAGAGAAGATACTCTAGGGAAGAATTCCTACTAGGTATAATATTCATAATGAGATGAATATTCATCCTGCATACATCAGAAATATTTGATCCTCCTATGTATGAGGTCTATGAGAGTCATTATGGATATGTATACAGGAATATGGTATTCACAAATAAGGAAGTCGAAGATAATCATGACCTCATTTCATTATATTAACAAAATATCCCCATCCATTTCATGAATCTAGTATTATCATGGATCAATAATCAATGTGATATGAAAATAAGGCCAACTTATAAAGCCCAACCCACTCCCTGAAAATGAGAGGCAAATTTTATAGGAGTACCTACGAAACCACTCGATGCCATTGAATCACTGATTACTTGAATGGAATCCATTAAAGGGAGAGATGAACCTACATATCCTGAGAAGAAGTGATATCCCAAATTGGAGGATGACACTTTCTCCACCAAATTTCAGCAATCCTAAATTCTACACCTTTGATAGGATAGGATACCTATAATATAATCTCACACACTTCATGCCTTGATGTGGTCTGATGATGGGCCCTCAATATTAGAAGTAGGCGAACAAGTTATGTTGTTCTGTAAAGAATCTTATTGTCCAACATTTGTTTGGTAAACCATCCTTCCATAAATATTTTTAATAGGGTGGAAATTGTTTTTCATTAATTCCTTTGTCATTTCATCTTTACACTATATAAAGGACCATTTTTAATATAAAAACCAACAACAAATACTAAATGATAGGGATTACGAATTCACAGCCTTATGGGAAGTCTTAACCTATGCAATCATCATCCCTCTCTCATAGTAGAAATTTCTAGAACATTATTCTGAAAATATACAAGATGATCCATAGATTCCTTGGATCATGATGAAAGATCTAATAAGATTCTGTGAATTTGTAAAAATGAAAAGACAACCAGAATAATCCACAAAGAAGATGAAATATAAGTCTGAACTCATCCCAACATCATAAGAGGAATGGTTTGGAAAGGTAGAGACTACCATTGTTAACTTGAAACTAGTAGCAGTGACCGTTCTAGCACCTAGGTAGGTCTTTAATCTCCTAATGCCTTATATCGAGTGATAACAACAATAAAAATCTACCTCTTCCAGAATAAAAAATAGATCAGGGTCACCTAGGATTTTAGGAACATTTGAATAAATCCTAGTACTTTGGAAATGAGAAATTCCCTAGTTATTTCTTTAGAGTCATGGAAAATGAACTACTCATGCTTCCATAGTCCTAGGTACCAAGTTAGATCAACCTCATTGATCATCCCAACTACTTCCCTTTCTATTGAAGGTTGGTTCATAACTACTTATGCTTTCATGTTCAATAATTAATAATTTTCTTCATTAATAATTTAGTTATTATAATTTCCAACACATATAGTATTTTTGTTTATTAATATCAGATATAATATTTAGAGTTATTTGGATCTAATGTTTCTAATAATTCTCACATTAATTTATTCTTAATGGTCGAATTACATTGGTTATAAAACTAGTTACCAAAATGAAAAATGAAAATGAGAAAAATAAGTAATCTTAATGACTAAGGAACAAAATTATAAAAATGCACATCTTTGTGTGTGATAAAGATATTTATCAACCATAATTTAACTTTAATCAATTATTTTTCCATTTTTTATGAACATGAGGTACAAGATACCTCCCAATAGGGTTTACCTTTTTGTATTTACAATAATTCCACTCCACATAAATTACAAAAAGGCATTCACTCTTCCCCTTACTCACACCTCTCAGGCAAATTATTCTCATAAAAAATCATTCAAAATAATTTTTCAAAATCCCTACCCTAATCCAGGAATCCTAAAATTGGTTATAAATCAACCCAATAAGGAATTTTGGTATAGACTAAAAGGAGTTACTCAGAAAATAAGCAATATTCTTCAACGATCAGTTTTCTTTTATTTATTTTTCAGACCACTAAATTCATAATATTCCATGATTATATAATAACATATGTATTGTAAATATAATTATATTTTATTATTTTATGTGTTATATTTACACCCATACAGACTTCTATCAAAATGGGTAAATGATTTTCCTTTTGTGTATATAGTGGACTACCACCTTGATAAATGATGTCATTTTTTTATTGTACCAAAAATAATGGTTGGTAATTATTAAGGAAAAACTATTTTAATATGATATTTATGTTTTATTCATACTTCTATAATTTTTTATGTAACACATACCTTCATACTTTCCATTTTTTGAAAATATGATAATATCCTTTGTGGATATGTGGAAACCACCTCCTCAAAGTGTTATGATATGTTCACATAATAAATGGAATGTATTAGGGATGGGTTTAATTTAAAATATGTTACATAAATTAAATATATATAATATTCATGTAATAATGACGTTTCTGTAATTATAATGTACCATTTTCTCTATGTCCCTTTTCATAAAAAAAATGATAACGTCATTCATGGACGCGTGGACTACCGCATTCTTGATGCGATATGATTCCATTTACATATATATATATAAGTATATATGATTATATTATATGGTATTTATTATATAATTATCATTATGTAATATTAAAATGGAACTTACCCTCTTTCCATAATGATAATTGAAAAATGGGAATGTTACTCATACAAATGTAAGACCTACCATCTCCATGATTGTAATATTAAATCATTTTTCCTAACTATATTTTATGATCAGTTTTTAAAAGTATAATTTATATATAAATATTATAATTATTTTATGCTTATTATTCTTGATATATTTATATAATGACCCCATTTACCATGCCTGACCTACCAAGTTGTTTTTAACACATGAACTGGATTTAGTCAAAACACATGACATAAAAATAATTGTTTAAGTAGCGGTATAAAAAATTATAATAAGTGATGTAAATGTAATTATAAAATAGAAAATTTTTCTAATGAAAGTAAATAATTATCATAATTTTATTATTTAGTATGACAAAGACACATATGAGATGTTGGACTCAAGGTAATGTATTTTCATTTCACTTTTTTAATCTATGATATAAATTTCATATTAACCACATACTTGTTTTGTGTCGTGTATATATCGATACATTGATATCATATATTATGAATATCATTATTATCATGATATTATAAGTTTTATTTAAGGTTATTTCATCATGGTGTTAATGATTAAAATGTTCGAAAGTGGTATGGGGTACTTTGGATTGTTTAATGTTTATTTGCCTCAGGAATGTTGTAATAATCTTTCAATGGTTTTTACATTCATCGATGTCAAAAAACATGTTATTACATAGACTCCACTAGGGAACTATTTAAAAACTAATTTTATTTATTAAATATAAATATTTTATGATAATATACATTATATATTGTTTAAATTCATTATTTTATATATAAGAAATTATTTGGGCTGGTACAACATGGGTTGGGGACTATTTAAAGTAAGCCCCTCGATTCAGTAGTAGTCTCATGAGATTAAATTAGTTGGAAACAAAACCTTAGAGTTTGTTTCCAAGTAGAATAGGTGGGTTTTTACCCAAAAACATATACCATCTCTGGAAAGCTCTTGATAGTAGTGGTTCATGTTCTAGATACATGATGTATAATAATTTTTCATTTCCTCCAATTTAGTAAATATTATCTAGAGGATTTTCACTAAGAAAAAAATATATGGATGCATTTAATTATCATTTAATAGATTAAATGGAATGTTTTCTCTGTAATTTATCTTTAAATTTTTATTATTATATTTCATATGATTTAATGGAATGTGAGTTTAGTTATTTTCCTTTCTATATTGTTAATTCATATTGATTCATGATAACATCTAATGTACACATACCCTTACTGTTTTTTAAGATCACCCTCATTTTTTCTCTCTGTAAGACTTTTAGCTGAATTATTAGAATGATTTTCAAGGATAAAATTTATTGGTCATTTTTATGTATTATGTTTATTTATCTCCCAATGTAACATGGGTATCATGTATGTAATCTAGTTTTCCAAAATTGATTTTTTTTGGACTTCTGGATTTGATTCCTTATGATCATGTAAATGTAATAAAGTATGAACCAGATTTGGGTTTCTGGGGACATAGAATTATAGTTGGTATCAATGGATGTTTATAAGGAACCATGGAAATTAGATTTACAAAAAATCGATTAGGGAAAATGACCCTAAGATATACTTCGAGTATATGTATAGAAGAACAACCCAAAGAAACCATATTTATGATAATGAGATTAGATACAAATAATTTTTTCAATTTATGTTAATAATTTATCTAGTTTTTGGATTGTACATTATGTCTCATAATTATATGATCTATCCTAGAATATGTTATCATTTAAAAATGGCACATAATAGAAAAAATGTGAACCTCACCGATGCACCACATACAAAGAGTGAGAAAGATTACACATTTTTTGATCTTAATCCAATATTTCAAATGGAAATTGTCTAGAACTAATTCTCATCATATAAGAAGATAATATCTTGTTCTAATAATATGGGGAAATATTTATATATGTATTTTGTATTTTTATGGAATCATGAGAATAATAATAAAACTAAGAAAAATATGTATAAAGGGAAAAGGGGTATGATGTATTTTATCAAATTTAATAATTTTAGAAATAATCACCCAAATCCTTACCTGAAAGGATGGGATTTTGATACAATTTTGGAGAAAAGGACTCTTTTCTTGTGATTTCAAGGATAATAAAAAGATTTCTAATATACAATTCTTATACTTCCATGAGATAGGACACTACAAAAAATTTGTGAATCAAGTGTTAAAGGAATATTCCATAAAGTGGATAATGGATCATAGTCAATATTTTAATATTACCCTATAAGAATATTAATGATTAATATTCTTGTGTTTGGATTCAATAATTATTTCATTTGAGTAATTTATTAATAAGGTACTGGTTATGTGAATTATAAAATATATAAGTATTGTACTACATTATTTTTTCATCAAGGATTTAAAAGTGTTTGTTGATCAGTATCGATAACCAAGGAAAGTGATTCAACATCAAGGTGGGAATTTTTGGAAAACACATGGTAGAGGGAAAGATAAGCCTTAATATAATCCTAATTCAAAAGTAATGACATTTGGATAAACAAATTACTGATATTGATTAAATAAATTGAATATTACTGACTTCCTTGGAACAAATTACCAAGTTTTAGACGCAGTCATTTATTTTGTCATTGATGGAGTTTACAGTGCTTTTGGATTTAAAAAATATATCAAAAAACACGTGTCTTACTTAAGTAATAAGGAATAAATAATGTTTCCAATAACATTTTATGGTAATTTTGGTTATTAACATGTTTCAGTAGAATACATGATGAAGGTATTCACATTTTTGGATTGTGAAAAATAAGGGTTACTTTACATTGTGGGAATATTAATGGTAAATTCATTTTAGAAACTCAATGAACCACTCTCTATAGCATTGGATAATAATATTTTGGAAAATTTAACCATTTATGAATTGTTTTAAGTTTAACTTTGGTTATGGTTTTACATATAGATATATTACTTAATTGTATAAATCATATTGAGCTAAGAGATAAAGTAAAAATAGTTTAAGTTGTAATCAAAGGATAATATTATCCTTATAGAAATTCATATTTATAACTATTCTTATAGAGTGAATGAATTAAAAAACTATAATAATAACTACCATGAAAAAAATTCATCATATTATAATCATATTTTAGGATATAATTGACCATTTTCATAACTGTAGTTCATGAATTTGTGGTCACCAACATTCAACTAAACATTTTCTCTATCACTCTATATCAGAACATAAAATAATGATTTTTCTTTCATGACCATTTTTTCTCTATTTCCCTTCTATAAGAAATTATATTTTTTTGAACTTCTCATTTAAATTTTATTTTGTTTCCGATGCTTTCTTCTGGGAATGGTCATCGCGCATAAGATGGTTCATGTTGTGATCTCTTTCTATATCCTCACTATCAAACTTTCAAAAGGTGGGAATATTTCATTACATTCAATGGTGATGTTTTCTTCTTGATAAAAATAAGATTATGGAATTTCAGTCTATCCTTCCATAAATTCCTCCTTGTAATTTGGTGCCTAGTTCGGGTCTCCCTTATAGATTTAAGTATGTTCAGGGAACTTATTCATGCTTCCATCTCTTGGTGGATGCCAATAAAATATGCTTCTTCTATCTGGACATTCGAGAGTGTCTTCACTAGGATGAAACCTTCCGTTAGGGTAGTATTCATGTTGTGAATCTTTGGAAATCTTGGAAACTAGAACATTGGTCACTGATATTCTTCATCATAAGATGGAATCTCATAGAGTCATCCTGGGCATGGAACCCAAGTCATCCCATGTCAATCATGGGGTATCTAATTCAAAAGGCATATCTTTAAAAAAAATTCACCTGAGGCATCCCATGTTTAGGATGAGGTGGAAGTATGAGACAAGTAATTATTTTAACACGTATTGGATACTGGATGAGTCTAATCAAAATGCCTCATAGGGGTAGATGAAGGAGTAATATTCATGGAGGGGGAACTAGAATGATTTTCCATATGCATGGATGAAGACTCCATATAGAGGAGGATCCATGGGGGGAACCCATAGGTATGGGGAATCAAGGATTTCCATTGGTTTGTATTGAACCTGAGGGGAGTCATGTTACCTACCATGTTTAGAATACTTGGATAAAAATTCATGTATTTTGTAATGGGTTACTGGGGATTACAATTGAGGAGGAGGACCAGGTAAATGAATCATTTGGTTAGGGATTATTCATGTATGTTTCCTAATTCATTTGGAAACACACATGGAATCATCCTAGTTGAGGTTTTGGGATTGTGTGGATGTCATGATCACTACTAACGTATAATCTGACACAAATCATGCTTAGTTTGAGAAATAGGAGGTGTTAGTAGACCTGAAGATAAAATAGATTACTTTTTATACTGGTGGATAGATTCTAATGCTCAAATGATGAGAGATAGGGCATTAAAGTACCCATATTCTCACTTGTTTTGGTATCCAAGGGATGTAAGGAGGGGAAAAACTACTAACACCTAAAATAAATAATAACAACTTACTCCATGAGGGATACCTAGGAGGATACCGATTCCTGTGCGGAGGATGTCATTCCATGTGGGGAGGATCTAATTCAATGTGAGGAGGATCTCATTCCATGTGAGGGTGGGAGGTGTAAGGACTATCCCATGCCACTCACGCATAGAGAATATTTTGTTTTCTACACTGAGTGAGAACTTAGTTTAATATCATATATCGAGAATTATGGTTCTTGGTAGTTTTACATCATGTAGTATATACATGATGGAATCAATCCTTTCCACTTGGGCTTACATAACCGTCACACATACATAACTAGGTGTAACATGGATTTGGAAATGTTAGGTAGGAAAGGTGTAGATGATTGGTCAATAAAAAGTTCCAATTTACTATCCCTATGCTGAGAAGAAAGGTGGATTAGAATAACTATGATGAGAAGCAAAATATAGGGAAACATATTCAATAGGGGAATTGGGGATACCTTGCAAAGGACAAAGAAATTGTAGCATGCAATACTTCATGGATGTGTGCAAGTTTTATGTTCATGGTCTAAGGGTTTTGCACAATAGGGGCTTGGACATGGTACATGGACACAAATTCTATCCATGGATCTTGATAGAGGGGGTTGAGGAAAGATTAAAGGCTTGCAGGCAAGGCCAGGGCCTACGCATAAGTTTTTTCCATGAAACTGACTTAGGATAAAAGAGGACATGATGAGACTACACAAGTATGTGCCCACTCAAGGGAGGAATCACATGGAACATTTTGGGAATGATTCCCACCATGAATATTCCATGCTTTTGTAATGTCATGTAAGATCAGTATTACACATACCGTAACATCACATTGACGTCAGGAAGATCACCCTAAAGAGAGAGAGGGGTGAAATTCCATATATAGATGAATCCTTCTACAAAAGGGAACAAGTATTTGGTATTGAATGAGTTATTACATTAAACTAAGACCTTATTGAGATCATAAAGGATTTAATGGAATTGTATTTGGAACAAAAAATCCTTACACATGATTTGGTTTCTTACTTGAAATATATCCCTTTTTTGTACAAGAATTAAAGATGTTTCTCTGCCCTTCTTGGAAAAGATAAAACAGACAATGTATTTGTCTTGAAAGAGTCTTTATTGAGGATTTTGATCCCACAAACACTAAAAAACCTTCATGTTTCTTCTTTGTATTATTGTAATTCTTCGTTGAGTTGAATGATGGCCTTGGTATTCCCAAAGATGGTTGTTTGAGGCTTTGTATGCAATTCTGTTCCATGAAATTCCCCCTCCCTTAGAAACTATTCTCAAAGGGAACTAGAAGGTTGGGTCCAAAGGTAAACACTAATGAGAAGGGTTGATTACAATGGGATCATTAAAAACTCATCTATGGTTGTGTAAATCCCCTTATGTGCATGTAGAAGGCTAGTTCTACACCTATTGGTAAGCGGGGGGAACTTTGTAAGACACCTTGAATTTCTGTGTGCTACAAGATTCACTCTCATTCATGTAAGATAAAACACTATGTGTTGAAATACTTGGTTTATTTTCATTTTCATCATAGTCCTCACATCTATTTCTCATTTTCCTTTTCCTGAACATTAGCATTTTTCACATCCATGGACCGACTTTTATCTCAAGAATACATCTTGCACACTGACTTTCCAATCTTATGTGATCCTCCCATAGAGTTTAAAAACCCATTAAAAAGGTACAACACATAGGGATATGGTCAGATAAAGTAAAATGATACCTCCCAAAGGGAATACATGACTAGAAACCATCAATTTGTTCAGGCCATGATGGTTGTATCAGAAAACTAGATGATGCTGGGCATGCTGATATAATTTATTAAAGAATGTACTCAAAGTGATTGTTTACCTTTAAGAATCTTCGGGATTCTGGATGAAGTGATCATATTTTTATCTAGGGTTTATTCTCTACGGTCATGGTTCACACGTTAAGACAATCTCCCATGCTGCCCCATCAATGTGCATGAACACGTTCCAAGGAACACATAGACATCACAATCTATATGTTGAATGGGAGGACTAGGATTATCATGGGGGATTAGATTGATATGGAAGTGTTCCTAATATATTACTCCAATATATTCCAATGCATCATGATATATAATATAATGAGATGATAGAAATACTATAATATAATTTTCATCTGTAACTTTACCAGTGAGTTGTCACAGGTGTACTGGGTATACTACTCATCCCAGGAATACAGAGTAGAGATAAAAAATATATGGCTATACAAATTAGTGTTTATGTCATAGTTCCAATTCTACCTTTAACAACAGCTAGTTCTAGAGCTCATCAACCGTTGGTCCATGAATATGAACATATTTCATCTCCATTGCGGTGAGGTCGAGATATATCTTTAGGACATTAACTAAATTTGTGATATTTCACTATAAGGATTCCAGTATAATGAGTTCCTACCACCACAAAATACTTGGGAGAAAACAAGAATACTTCACTTTTGGAACAACACATTCTGGAGGAGGTGAGGGAGATTTTGAAAATCACTACCAATTCATATAAGGATATCCTATTATAGGAGTTGTTTGACCTATTCCTCAAGAAGTATATTTAGGTTAGGATGTCGGTCTAGGGAATGTAGTGTATAGTGGTGTCTCTGAGGGGGAAAGAAGGATCATAATGGTTTATCCTTAAGGATGGATAATATCATAAGTAGGGTTACAACATGGTCAGAGGTTGGGTCCTGATGGTACACTACAATACATTCCTCGCCACATTCCTCACCACATTCTTGAGTGGGTAGATACTTATAGTGAGGAATATGAGGATGGAAATTGTACCAGGATCACTAGTGATGGATGAAATTATAGTAGATGGAAATGGGGTCACCCAGTGAGTACCCATTCCGACCAAACTCTATATCATATTGGGTCATGTTGAATGGGAAACATGATATGGAGGATCTGTGGACCATTTTAGTTTCTTTATGGTTGGATTGCAATTCACCTTAGGGGCTATGAGTTTCATAATTCCATCCATACTATGAATTTAAGTCTACATCCGTCACTACTGAATATTTCTAGGGTCTGACCTATGAAACTTAACAGGGATAGTATCATACGTCAGATCTAAAACCATTAACTCATCATCTTACAACCCTTTTCAACCCCATTTGATCCAATGGTGTACATCTTTAAAGGACCATGGGAGAAAAGGTAGTACATGTAAAGGTTTAGGGGTGGTTTTTTGGATGCTACAATTGATGAATGATATTCTTTAAGCCTTACACATAATCCCAATTCACCATGAAGTTTGGGTGCCATTGAATGGTAGTGAATAAAGTTGACATGGTGGTCTGTTAAGAGCAGAATCCATGTATTATTTGTCAACTATGGTGCATGGTCATGACATAAGGTTCTGGTGAAAAGATTTTGTTTCCTCCAACCAATTTTGATGTAGGCCTATCTATGGGGTATGCTGAAAATTGTGTGGCATCATATCCAATGTCAATATTGTAGAAGAGAATTCAGATGATTGAACTGAAGAGTGTGGATCTAGATCAGTGGGGAAGCATACAATCTGCTCCTTAATAGGCATGTGAGGGATCTAGGGTAGTCCATGTAGGAACCACAGTAGCGAGGATCTCACTGGGAGCGACCTCACCCCTACTCTTTAGAGGGTATTGGTCCTGAAATAGGTAATGGGTCCAAAAAAGGCTCCTTGGAAGATGTTTTTGTATCATATTCAACCATTCATTGATGTTGTCCTCCATTTCCTTTGGTCTTCTTGGAGAACATTGTGAATATCTATGTCACTAGAAGACTTTAGGGGATCTTAAAGCAGGTCATGATTTATTTTCCATAATTCAGGCACATTCAGGTTGTAGACAAGGTGATCTTCTATCAGATACATTCATACTGTACAACCATGGATATTTACATAGGTCAATGAGGAAAGTATGAAGCAACCCCACCCTATTAAAAGTTATTATTTGTAAAGAGAAGGATCTGGAGGAAACAATACCCAAAGAAACTGATGAATAATAATAGTATTAGAATTCTGGGGATGGGGAGCCCCAAGGTATGGATTCTCATCACGAGAATCCCTGAGAAAGCATCGAGATTGTGATCTCCAAAGAATACCTAAATGAGTATGTTGATGAAAGACATAACTGGCTCACATCGGGCTTTAACCATTCCCTTTTACAATTCATACCAATTACCTAAAACATATCCTTTATGGGAACATTGTAACGACCTGAAATTTTGAATAAATATTGTTTCCTAATTTTGTGTGTTATTTTATTTTTTATACTCAACAAAAATGTTTCATTTGATAACATGAGTATAATTAAAATGAGACCTTTGGGATTTGACTGTTATATGACCATTGGTCAATATGACCACTGGAAACTAAACGTTTTGATTATTGCCTCTAAATACAAGTAATCTTGGTTAATTATTATAGAAAGAAGATTCGATGGCCTCACCCAGTAGTCTTGGACCGATCGAAGCCCATCTAACAGAACTTGGGAAGGAGGTAGCACCACTGGGCTTTGCTTAGGACCAAACCCAAGCCGAACTTCATCGTGTGAAGCTAGAATGGAATCGCCTTTGCGAGAAGTTCAAACTAATAGAAATTACTACTCGTGCGATGTTAGCTGAGCCTCCCTCAGATTCTCTCACCTTAGCACACCTTACACTTAGGTCCTATGCTGGTGTGATAAGGGGCTATGTAAGGAGACCGTAACTTCCTTGTATAATCCTTTGTTTTAAATAAAAATTGGGATTTCTTCTTATGATGAAGTTTATGAATTTTCAAATGACCGGATAAATATAGTATGCATATTTTTGATGAATTTTAGAAAAAGGATATTTTAAAAATGGTTGTGTAAACCTTAAATAATTAAAAATGTGTAATGATTTTCGAAAAATGGTCTTCTATAATTATGTTCAGTACGAAATTTAGAGTCTAATAAGATCAACTTAATTTTTGATGAATAGTAAATTATGAATAGTGATTTTATGATTAGGATTAGTAATGTGTCCAAATGGATTAGTAATCTCACTTAAAGAAAGTACTAATATAATCTAGGCACCTTGATTAAGTAATGTGATTCAATAAAATGGTTAAATAACAGTTTCATAAATTATTATTCAAGTATTAGTTTTTTCAGGTGAATAGTGTTTTTTAATTAAAAATTTAATTAAAAATATTTAGAAAATTATTTTTATAAAACGGATTTCATTTTTGAACTCAGAGCACCTATATTATGCTATGGTAATTTTTGGGGTTTTTTCTGAAAAAATGAATTTTTGGTGAATAGTGTTTTTATTTAAAAATTAAATTAAAAATATTTAGAAATATATTTTTATAAAATGGAGTTCATATTTGTAATCAGAGCGTTGATATTTGGTTAAGGTGAAATTTTGGGATTATTCTGAGAAAGTTGAATTTTCGATGAATAGTGAAAATACAGTTTTTAAGTTACGGGTGTCTAATGACATCATTAAATGATGTATTAAGTATGTAATAAATATGGTAAACTTATGAATAGTAATATAAGGTATGAGGTGTCCCAAGTGGCGAATACCATGGGCAAATACCATGGGCAAGCCCATGGTTTTGCCAAAACCACTAATGAGGTGTCCCTTGGCCATTAATGCCTTGTCCTCTCACTTTCCCTATAAATACCAAGCCATCCTCTCATCCATTCGACTCCCCACTCTCCCCCAACGAAGTTCTGGTCTCATTACCTCCCAAGGAGTCCTCCCATGGTGACCCCAAGCCCCCAAGGTCCCAACCTTTGAGTTTTAAGAGTTATGTTTTAAGGTAAGGGATCTGACCTCTCTCTTTCTTTTCAAGTAATCTCTTTTATGTCATTCCTTTTATGCTTCATGTTCTTATGTTTTAGGATGTTATTTTATACTCCTCTTACTGCCCTTTTCATGTTCATATAATGAAAGATCACCTATTACTCTCATTATTTCGTTTTATGAAGTTTTAAGTGGCGTCGTTAGGCTGCCGAAATTTTTGTAACAGATTCTTTCTCCCTTCTCATTTTGCAAGATCTATTCTCATGTAAAGTATTTCAAGTTACTTTTATTATGTTGGGGTATGATCTCTAAATTTATAATAATGATCTTTTATGATCATATGATGAGAGACCCCATTTTATCTCTTCAATTCAGTATTTTGATGTTTTAAGTGGTGCCATTAGGCTGCTGAATTTTTAAGTGGTTCTTCACCCTTCTCGTTTTAAAGTTCTACTTTCATGTAAATTCTTTCATTTTACTTTTTCTTATGTTGGGGTATGATATCTATATCTATCATACTGATATTTTATGATTATATGATGAGAGACCCCATTTTATCTCTTCAATTCATTATTTTGAAGTTTTAAGGGGCGCCGTTAGGCTGCCAAATTTTTAAGTGGTTCTTCACCCTTCTCGTTTTGAAGTTCTACTTTCATGTCAGTTCTTTCAAGTTCCTTTTTGTTATGTTGGGGTATGACATCTATATCTATCATAATTGACTGTTATGTTCATATGATGAGAGACCCTATTTGATCTCATCAATTCATTTTTTGTTGAAGTTTAAGTGACGCCGTTAGGCTGCCGAATTTTTAAGGGATTCTTTCACCCTTCTCCTTTTCAAAGTTCTAATTCCACGTCAAGTCGTGCAAGTTCCTTTTTATTATGTTGGGGTATGATATCTATATCTATCATAATGATCTTTTTTGTTTATATGATGAGAGACCTTATTTTACATCATTAATTCATTTTTGGATGAAGTTTATGTAACGCTGTTAGGCTGCCGAATTTTCATAAGAGAAATATTATTTTTGTCTTCCTTTCATGTTCTTAATTTCATATGGTATACTTTAAAATTTCATTACCAAGTTCTTAAATCCCTTATATTCTGTCCCTCTACTGTTTTATTAGTCATTTATCATTGTTTCACCCATGTCCCCTCTCTTTTCAACGTTTTCTAAAATCCTGTAACGTAGCCGTTGTGCTGCATAATTTTCGTCTCAAACTGCCTCTCTCTTTTTCTCAAAATTACTTCATGTTATTAAGTGAATACTCAAAGATATTATCTCTACAGGGTTATTCACATATATACAAGAATTTTATATTTTAAATTCTGGGATTTACATACATGATACCCGCTTTCCCTTTTCCGTGGGTTTAAAGTGATGTAAAGATCATGTCTTTAAAGTAGTTTTTAAAACGTTATGATTATGAAATGAAACCCATTTCTTTTATGCTATATAGGTTGTTTATGAAATTATTTATGATGATATATGTGGCTCACATGATAATAAAGGAAAATTTAAGGGTGCGCCCTGATAGCGCTCCAATGCATTGGGTAATGATGTAACCACTAGAGATTACAATTTTCACGATACCTTGGTGAATAACCTTGGTAATTTTCAAATGACACCTTGGGGATGGAACTTGGTGATATGTTCATGATTGTCTATATTAAATGATGTAGCGACATCTTCAAGTTATGAAAATGTTATTTTTATTATGATATGCCTCATGATTTCATTATCATGCCTTAAAGTTCTTTTCATGACCTTATTGAAGTATCTCAAGTTCACATGTAAAATGTTTCTCTTGTTTCCCTTACTGGGCTTTTTGCTCACCCTTTATTTTGATGTATGTCCCCAGGTTATGTGATGTAGTAATGAACCTAGGATGAACATGAGGAAAAGCCTTTCAAGTGTTTTAGAAGAATGTTTTATGTTTTCATGTTTAATGTTCCTGGTTTCCAAGACACTAAACCTTAAAGATCCTCGGTTTTGTAAAATGTAATGAAAGTTTATGTGATAAAAAGGCGGGATTCTATAGTTGGTATCAAAGGATGGTTTAGTTATTTGTGGAAATTAGGATATGAAAACTCTAGGAAGAACCCTATAGAAAAGTTAAAAAAATAGGAAATCTTCTTGGTATTTTGGTGAGTATTGAGTAAAGGGTTTCCAAGAAAATACATCCCTGTCTGGATACGAGCAGGTAGAGGTGGCCCTGGCACAGATGTACATAGGGGTAAAACCTGAAAACACCGCTTTGAGCTAGACTCGAACAGGAACTGGTACACGACAACGGGCCTTGCTGCACTCATGGTTACGACACTCCCGGGGGATATGCTTTGGTAAATTCATAAGCTTAGTATGAACCATTGTTAAAGGAACAAAGATAAAATAAAATAAAGATTCACATAAGAATATATTATCATGGATAACCTAGATGGGAACCTAGGGGATCACAAGTTAGGGTATACTTTTCCTCTACAAGTTATCCTTATATGCTTTCATTTCCTTTTCATGATTATTGGCTAAGTACTTAAGCCCCTAATTATGCTTTCTCTTCTTAGTTAATGGTGGGAAATGGAAGAACATGTCCCAAAAACCAATGTGATAGGAAATGTGACGATTGTCGTATTAATATGACAAGGTTGATTAGGGGATTAAAATATGATTATTATTTTGGAAGACGTTCACTATTTTGGGGACCCTATATGATCGAGGTAAATAGATTACTACGGTATTTTCATTGAGGAGTAATGTTGACTTATATTTTGAAGAATCGATGAATTTAATGTGGAATTATAGTAATTTAGGTTACTTATGGGAATGATTAACCTATCTTGGGTAAAATATGTTTAGGTTAGATACTTTTGTTATAAGATGTTAGGAGTGGATGATGTTGTTTGGAGATGAACAATGAAGTTTATTTTGGAAGACTATGTTATCGAATACTTCTTGTATTTGGGTTTCAATCTTAGTTTGGTTTATTTTGAGGAATTTTAAGGACCATTATTTATGGAATGAACTATAATGAACTTTGGGTAGTACCATGGAACTTTGAAGATTTAAAAGTAGTTTCCATTCCTATGGGATTATTTCTTTTTGAAGAGTTGTTTTACCTTACCCTTTCTATTTTTGGGATAATGTTTAAAGATAGAAGAAATAGATAGTTAATCTTTTGTGGATTATGAAGATGATTCTTGTGTTTTGATGAGACCAAGTAGTTTTGAATGCTCATAGTTTGGAGAAAAGATTAGTTTTGGGTAGAAACTTATTAAAGGATGAAACTCTACATGAAGATAGGTATATTTTCTTATGTTTTTGTTTTATGTTGTAAATGAATTCCTCAAAATTATGAAAAGGAACGTAAAACAAAAACATTGTTGGTTTACGTTTCCTACTTGGTAATCAAAGACCATTTAAACACATCATAAGTTTGGGATTTTCTTATGGTTAACGTTCTACTAATCATGTTCTCTATCACTCTCCCCCAGAACTTGACCCTTTGTTTTTCTTCCATGTCCATGTTTTACTCCATGGAATCCTAGTATGGGTTAACTCGGGTGACCATTGTACTTCCCTTTCTTTCTTTTAAAGTAATAGTTTTTCTGACTCCTTTTCCAATGTGGGACTTTCAATGAAATTTCAAAACCTGATTTAAAAAAAAATTGCGAGGACGCAATTTCTTAAGTGGGGAAGATTGTAACGACCTGAAATTTTGAATAAATATTGTTTCCTAATTTTGTGTGTTATTTTATTTTATTTTTTATACTCAACAAAAATGTTTCATTTGATAACATGAGTATAATTAAAATGAGACCATTGGTCTTTGACTGTTATATGACCATTGGTCAATATGACCACTGGAATCTAAAATTTTTGATTATTGCCTCTAAATACAAGTAATCTTGGTTAATTATTATAGAAAGAAGATTCGATGGCCTCACCCAGTAGTCTTGGACCGATCGAAGCCCATCTAACAGAACTTGGGAAAGAGGTAGCACCACTGGGCTTTGCTCTGGACCAAACCCAAGCCGAACTTCATCCTGTGAAGCTAGAACAGAATCGCCTTTGTGAGAAGTTCAAACTAATAGAAATTACTACTCGTGCGATGTTAGCCGAGCCTCCCTCAGATTCTCTCACCTCAGCACACCTTACACTTAGGTCCTATGCTGGTGTGATAAGGGGCTATTTAAGGAGACCGTAACTGCCTTTTGTAATCCTTTGTTTTCAATAAAAATTGGGATTTCTTCTTATGATGAAGTTTATGAATTTTCAAATGAACGGATAAATATAGTACGCATATTTTTGATGAATTTTAGAAAAAGGATATTTTAAAAATGGTTGTGTAATCCTTAAATAATTAAAAATGTGTAATGATTTTCGAAAAATGGTCTTCTATAATTATGTTCAGTACGAAATTTAGAGTCTAATAAGATCAACTTAAATTTTGATGAATAGTAAATTATGAATAGTGATTTTATGATTAAGATTAATAATGTGTCCAAATGGATTAGTAATCTCACTTAAAGAAAGTACTAATATAATCTGGGCACCTTGATTAAGTAATGTGATTCAATAAAATTGTTAAATAACGGTTTCATAAATTATTATTCAAGTATTAGTTTTTTCGGGTGAATAGTGTTTTATAATTAAAAATTTAATTAAAAATATTTAGAAAATCATTTTTATAAAACAGATTTCATTTTTGAACTCAGAGCACCGATATTATGCTATGGTAATTTTTGGGGTTTTTTCTGAAAAAATGAATTTTTGGTGAATAGTGTTTTTATTTAAAAATTAAATTAAAAATATTTAGAAATTTTTTTTTATAAAATGGAGTTCGTATTTGTAATCAGAGCGTTGATATTTGGTTAAGGTGAAATTTTGGGATTATTCTGAGAAAGTTGAATTTTCGATGAATAGTGAAAATACAGTTTTTAAGTTACGGGTGTCTAATGACATCATTAAATGATGTATTAAGTATGTAATAAATATGGTCGACTTATGAATAGTAAGATAAGGTATGAGGTGTCCCAAGTGGCCAATACCATGGGCAAATACCATGGGCAAGCCCAAGGTTTTGCCAAAACCACTAATGAGGTGTCCCTTGGCCATTAATGCCTTGTCCTCTCACTTTCCCTATAAATACCAAGCCATCCTTCATCCATTCGACTCCCCACTCTCCCCCAACGAAGTTCTGGTCTAATTACCTCCCAAGGAGTCCTCCCATGGTGCCCCAAAGCCCTCAGGGTCCCAACCTTTGAGTTTTAAGAGTTATGTTTTAAGGTAAGGGATCCGACCTCTCTCTTTCTTTTCAAGTAATCTCTTTTATGTCATTCCTTTTATGCTTCATGTTCTTATGTTTTAGGATGTTCTTTTATACCCCTCTTAATTCCATTTTCATGTTCATATAATGAGAGATCACCTCTTACTCTCATTATTTCGTTTTATGAAGTTTTAAGTGGCGTCGTTAGGCTGCCAAAATTTTTGTAACAGATTCTTTCTCCCTTCTCATTTTGCAAGATCTATTCTCATGTAAAGTATTTCAAGTTCTTTTTATTATGTTGGGGTATGATCACTAAATTTATCATACTGATCTTTTATGATCATATGATTAGATACCCCATTTTATCTCTTCAATTCAGTATTTTGATGTTTTAAGTGGCGCCATTAGGCTGCCGAATTTTTAAGTGGTTCTTCACCCTTCTCATTTTGAAGTTCTACTTTCATGTCAATTCTTTAATTTTAATTTTTGTTATGTTGGGGTATGATCTTTATATCTATAATACTGATATTTTATGATCATATTATGAGAGACCCCATTTTATCTCTTCAATTCATTATTTTGAAGTTTTAAGTGGCGCCGTTAGGCTGCTGAATTTTTAAGTGGTTCTTCACCCTTCTCGTTTTGAAGTTCTACTTTCATGTCAGTTCTTTCAAGTTCCTTTTTGTTATGTTGGGGTATGATATCTATATCTATCATACTGGACTCTTATGTTCATATGATGAGAGACCCTATTTGATCTCATCAATTCTTTTTTTGTTGAAGTTTAAGTGACGTCGTTAGGGTGCCGAATGTTTAAGGGATTCTTTCATCCTTCTCCTTTTCAAAGTTCTAATTCCATGTCAAGTCGTGCAAGTTACTTTTTATTATGTTGGGGTATGATATCTATATCTATCATACTGATATTTTTTGTTCATATGATGAGAGACCTTATTTGACATCATCAATTTATTTTTGGTTGAAGTTTATGTAACGCTGTTAGGCTGCCGAATTTTCATAAGAGAAATATTATTTTTGTCTTCCTTTCATGTTCTTCATTTCATATGATATATTTTCAAATTTCATTACCATGCTCTTAAATCCCTTATATTCTGTCCCTCTACTATTTTATGGGTCATTTATCATTTTTTGACCCATGTCCCCTCTCTTTTCAACGTTTTCTAAAACCCTGTAACGTAGCCGTTGTGCTGCATAATTTTCCTCTCAAAATGCCTCTCTCTTTTTCTCAAAATTAATTCATGTTATTAAGTGAATAATCAAAGATCTTATCTCTATAGGGTTATTCACATATATACAAAAATGTTATATTTTAAATTCTGGGATTTACATATATGATACCCGCTTTCCCTTTTCCGTGGGTTTAAAGTGATGTAAAGATCATGTCTTTAAAGTAGTTTTTAAAACGTTGTGATTATGAAATGAAACCCATTTCTTTTATGATATATGGGTTATTTATGAAATTATTTATGATGATATATGTGGCTCACATGATAATAAAGGAAAATTTAAGGGTGCGCCCTGATAGCGCTCCAATGCATTGGGTAATAATGTAACCACTAGAGATTACAATTTTCACGATACCTTGGTGAATAACCTTGGTAATTTTCAAATGAAACCTTGGGGATGGACCTTGGTGATATGTTCATTATTGTCTATGTTAAATTATGTAGCCACATATTCAAGTTATGAAAATGTTATTTTTATTATGATATGCCTCATGATTTCATTCTCATGCCTTAAAGTTCTTTTCATGACCTTATTGAAGTATCTCAAGTTCACATGTAAAATGTTTCTCTTGTTTCCCTTACTGGGCTTTTTTCTCACCGTTTCTTTTGATGTATGTCCCCAGGTTATGTGATGCAGTAATGAACCTAGGATGAACATGAGGAAAATCCATTCAAGTGTTTTAGAAGAATGTTTTATGTTTTCATGTTTACAGTTTCTGGTTTCCAAGATACTAAACCTTAAAGATCCTCGGTTTTGTAAAATGTAATGAATGTTTATGTGATAAAAAGGCGGGATGCTATAAACATCTTTATGGAGAAAATTTTGATCCCACTGTAGGGGTGAAGGTGAAATAATTCGTATAGAGGACCACGTCTCTTGGCATGTTCTTGGGGTTTATGTTGTGAGAGTGGCCCAACCAAAGAGGTCAAGGAGGAAATTTTAGAGCCCTAGGCCCTCCTCAAGATCTATGGGGCCATAACCTGTAATTTCCATAGAGGTACCCACTGTTAGAGAGGTATAATGTCTAAGAAAAATCATTATCCAAATTCCTCCACCTCATGGTTAGAGAAAATTTTGAAGTATTCGGCCAGAATCCAATTTTCATGGAGATTTTGCATCAACATGTTTTGTTCTCAGGCAGCTGATTCCCAATCAATACATAGATAACTAGTACTTATCGTTGAAATACATAGTGTTAAAGGGTATCCTATGGTGGAAGTCACTATGGTGACTCGGGATCTTGAACTAATGGTGCTAAAGTCCTGTAATTCCTTTCTTTCACAACATCATACCAATCATTTTCTAATTAGATTAACTTGAGTGATTTCATTCCATGAGGCGATCCTAAGAAAAAATTCCCAACTAGCAGAGAGGGTTGAGGTATCCATGGGATCCATTCTGATCGACACACCTAGTCATGAGGATCTGATCATCCAAGATGGTTTAGTCATAGCCATAGACGAGGAGGATGATTTAGCTATGAGTGATGTAACTGTTTTGATAAAACATGATGATGGTAGGGGAATGGATACTGAGGAAGAATTAAGTGAGGAAGCTTTTCCTTATGTCATGGATCCTAGACCATTAGAATGGATTCTAGAGGAGGACCTTATAGCAGGGATCCTTACTACTTTCCCATAGTATGAGTTATCCAATCTTGACGAGATGGATGACACTGATGCTAATGTAGCCAAAGAGAATCAAATATTATGGAATAGGGTATGATAGTGCATTCAAAACATCATCAAACAGACTCTATAGCCACATCTAGTAATTCGTATAGGGTTTCTACACCATTGGTTATAAAAGACATGAACCTGATGGGTGGATGATCAAGGCCTTCATGCACTAGTTCACTACTCTCAAGCCAAAAAGAAGTGGGAGGGGGGATAATATCTTGAAGTATCTTGGTGCTAGAAAAAATTTGACAGTATGCACAATATTTGGTATTTATCCCCAATGATTTTTCATTTGTAGTAGTAAGCGGGGAAATTTTATTTCTTCCTCAAAACTCAATCAGTGGTCATCAGCATACCGAGGGATCAACTGGAGGAGGAAAAGAACCAAATGAATTAGGTTAAATCTAAAATTTATAATCTCTAGGTTCAGTGGGGTTGGGCATAGACAAGTTATAATGAGCTATGTTTGATAGCTAGTGATAAGGAACCAGAACTCAAGAATAGACAATAAACCTGTGAGGCTACACACCATAGGTTTTCATAGTAGAAGCACTGAATTACATGACTCAATCTATATAGGTTTTTTACCAAAAAATCATGAGAGGATGTTGTATGTGGATGAACCTTTCTATGCCTCTAATTTTTCTCTTTTGTTTGAAACATTCTTCATGCATGTAAACGTTTCTTATCTTTCATTAATTATCAAACTCCAATCATATTTATGATACAACTAATGAACAATCCCTAAGATCATGTGTGTCATGCCTGGGGTGAGAAACATGGGATGACCATATGATTGATCATTTTTATGAGAGTGATGGATAATAATGAACCACTTGGGGTCTTCTATTGTTGGAAATCCACCAAGAGTGTTTTGGTTGAGAAAGGTTTTGGCTATAGAACATTTCCCTTAGAAAATCCAAGATAATTTTTCAACCTATGCTAGTGCATGAATGGGATAATTTTGGGGGAATTAGAATCAAACCAAACACAGGGTAATGAGACGTGTGAATCAAAATGCCCAAAATTGAGATCATACGTAGAGTTCCATGGAGACATGAGATAACTATTGACCATGTTAGAAACATAAAATCTATATCATTAGCCTGGAATGGGGACAAAAAATAAGGGTCAACTATTAATCATATTGGAAACATGGAACCCCTCTTTGAATTTTTTCATAGGACTTTAGATACATTGGCCTAAAACTATAAGTGAGCCAAATTGATTATGAGACCAATATATTAGGGGGTCCCTTCAGATGTGGAAGAGGACGAGGATACAAATATAGGTCACATGAAGTGTGTAAATAGAGTGATGGAATGTTTAGATAAGTTCCAAAACACTTTGAATTACCCCACTGTGGATTATTGAACACTGGTGTAAGTGTGTTGTTCTGAATAATGATAAAAGCCATATTCTAGGGGAGAGTCATCTTAGATATTGAATGGAAGCTAAAGATGTGAACAATGCAGTAGATAACCAACAGTGAGGGAGAGGAACTCTCATGCAAGGGTATGGGACATTTTTTAGTTTTATATCATGAAACTGAGGATGATGGACACACAATTTAGCGTCATATGGAGAGGAAGATACATGGTACAATTTAGCCTCAGGTGATCAGAAGGCATCTCATTTTTATCATCATATGATTGGGATATTGTATAGAGTCTAAAGTCATACTACATGCACACTGAAAAAGTGATTAAAGTCATGTTTCATGAAATAAGGGATTTCTATAACCAATATATTTTTTTGGAATGAAGGAAATGAACCCCGATGTGAATGAGATAAAAGGGGCTTGTATACCACACATATTAGGAAATAGACGAATGTCGATGAGAATGAGTACCAAAAAGGCTCATGTCACACCAAACATATCTAAGGGATTAATATTATATTTATTTTCATTCCATTATTTAATATTTGTTTTTAAGGTCATAGAGTTTTCAAACAAATGGAAGGTGGATTCCCAAAATGGGAATATGAGGCATGGAAGAGTGGAAAACCTAATACAAATGAGGCCTTAGGAGGCCTGGTTCCCCACCACACATTCCCATTGTGGCTCTTCGTTTAATTTCATAGATTTTGTACCGAAAGGGATCACATGATGTTATAAAACATCGATACACACCCTTCAAGAACATCTAAGGACACATTAGCCATGATCAGTGTGTGAAACAAGTAATGGTATAGGGTAGATATCAAAAATGTGGGAGTGCACATTATTAGTGATACCATGGGTGGAATTCCACCATGATATAGGGGAGGATAAAGAAGATAAGTTGAGACTTTCAATATCCAGATGAATGGGTGAATAATGAGTAAGGATTGGCTGTTTTTCGTGTTCGAAAAATAGGCACCATAACAACAATAATCAAGAATGGGGCATTAAAACACAGAATCAACCTTGTAAAATATTTGAAACACATGGTTCATAATTCAATTCCAATATCCATTAATCTATTAGACTGACACGATAATTGTTCCAAAATGGCATGAGACCACCACCATTAGGGGGTCAATCTAGATTTGGAGGATGATGGAAATATGAACCCATAAAGACTCAAAGTGTGGAATATGGAATGAGCATATTAGATACTAGGATTAAAACTTTATCTCTTAAAATAGATTATGTTCACATTGTTTGGACCATTATGCTCATAGTTTTAGGCAATAAAATATATACCATGCTTGCATACAATTTTAAGTCAAGATGATTGGATAGAAGGGAAATATTCACTCTATGGGTATATATGTGGCAAAAAATAGATAAAACCTAGAATTAATTGACACAATGAGACTCATGTACCACATAAACTCCTTAATAATATCCACATAAGGTTTAAGGTCATAATTATTAAAACGTAACTGAGGAAAAGGGGCTATAAGGTTGATGGACTTATGGATGGTCCTGTAGAAAAAATGTTTGGGTGTCACTATATATCCCATGTGGATTGGAATAAATCCAAACATAGTTAAAAAAATACTATAGTAAGAGACTAACATCAGTGGGGTGAATCCTCTCTAGTGAGGAAACCATGGAATCTCACATTTATTGGGATGCATCATAAATTTATTCAATGTATAATTGTAGTTTAACATGTTTCATTAAGGATGTTATATTTTTATCTTATGGTCATAGAGTTTGGTACATGTTAGGATGTATGTGTATTTGTAGTGTGGTGACATGAAAAGGGAAATATGAATGGAGAAAAGAGGCTCAGACACTACATACCCAATCCGGATGGGTTCACATGTAGTTTAATGTTGTGATGCTTGGACTATGATGAGGCCAAGGTCCAATGATTTGATAAACCTTTGGTTGGGACCAAATATAAATTCTTGGGGCATCACTACATATCCCATAAGAATGGGAATAAATCCACACATAGTTATATAATTTTTTGTACAGTTTAATATCTTATGGTAGAGACATTGGACATGATGTTAAAAGTTATACGGTAAGTAAGAAGATGAAACAATGTGAGAAGTGGAAGTGTTTTAAATATGGCCAAGGATGGAAAACTAGGAATCATGGTGTATATCATTAGAAATAGAATCAATATGTATGTAATTATAGATAAAAAATATCCCTTCATAGGTCTGAACCATACAAAAAGAGGGTGATTTTTTTTGTTTTTGTTTTTTCTTTTCTTTTTATGTTGCTGAACTAGGATGTATAATCCATGAATCGCTACAATAATGTGTATAATTGAATCAAGACATATTATGTTATTGAAATATGTCTTGTTAAATGACCAATTTCTTGGGAAATTTACTCTTAAGTGATAACTCCATGCTACAGGCAGTTTATCATCATATAGGCAAGACTATGGTGCTATGAAATTTATCATTATGAAGCTAGGAATATGGTATGTTACTTTTAAGTTCAAGACAATATAACTTACAATTCTATTTAGTTTAACGTTATGCATCTTGGATGCTGGTGCAATGCTATTTAAATTCATGCTACTAAGACTATAGAGACTAAAAATCATTTAAGATCATAATTCTTAGACCATAAGGTAAGGGGATTCGTGTGGAAGTGTGCAGTATAGTGTTATGGGAAACCCTAATGATGGACAAAGTGGATCATTCCACACAACACATTTCCAAGAAGGTATTTATATAGTTTGAAGCCTTGATTCTTGGACTATGGTTCTTAGTTTAATGTCATATAGTTCTGACCAAAGAGGGGAAGTGCTTCAAAGGAATATGAACAAGGTCGCAGAGTAAAAAAAACCAATGTGAATGAGGACCTAAGAGGACTTCCACCATATGAAACATTCTAAATAGAAGATGTACATAGTTTAAAGTCATGATTCTTGGACTGTGGCTATTAAATATAAATTCATAAAAAAATACTATAACAACAGAGATTAACATCATGTTTTGGAGATGATGACACATAGTTTTATTTCACATTGTATCGACATTTATTGTTACACAATTTATTATCTTAAAACTAGGATTATGAATCATAGTTTAATGTTGTGTTGAGGATATGATCATGTAAGTTTCCTCACTTGAATTACTATTTGAGAAACATGTAATTGGTAGGAGTAGTGATGTACTCTCCAAATATAGTGATCAATGAGTACGTACTATTGGGATAAAAATTATCAGTGATGTAAGGTCCTTCCAACTTGGGATCCATCTTTTGAGACTTTCTTCTAGTTATCATTGTCATCCATAGAGCCTATACCGTGTAACATAAGATTAATGATCATGGAAAAACATTATCATTTAATGCTCTTTATATCTTATTTTTATGCCTATCAAAATTATGAATGTCCAAAAGCATGTTTTCTTTGAGACATTCCAACATAATTAGACGGAAATCATCCATTCTATCTTGTGTCTTCAGATCATATATAGTTATTTGGATTGATGGAACTGAATATCAATGGTCATAACTTCCTCTATTCTATACTCCATGAAATATTGAGTCACTGGGTGGAATTTTAGGCCTTCATATTATAAGTCTATAGGAATTTATGGAGCATGTCCAACCAACTCTTCTTGTTCTGGACCACTATATTCTGTATAATACTGGAGAGTGTTTTATTGAATTCACCAATCATCCATTTTCTTGTGCAAGGTAGAATAATGTATGGTTGGACCAGATATTGTACATCTCAAAAAACTTCATCAACTCAGCTTCTTAGAAGTGGGTTCTGTTATCTGTGAGAATAACAGGAGGGAATCCAAATCAATGGATGATATTTCAGATAATGAATTCACTAACTAATAAAAACTTGAATTCCTTTATATTAATATCTTATTACCATTTTTGAAAGAAATTTGTCACATTCAAAATGAACATGTATTAACGAGTTGTAGCTTGTGAATAGGGCCCCACAATATCAATTCCCCAGACTGCAAAGGGACAATTATACTTGGTAGTATGGAGGGGATCTGGTAGTAATTTCATAATGTTTGCATGAATCTAGACCATATGGAAACTTTCATAAAAATTGATGTTTTCACAGACCATGTTGTGCCATATGTATCCCAACCATAAAATATTTTGGGAGAGCTTCAACCATGATAGATGATCATACTAAGACCTGACTTGAACTTCATGCATAACCAAAGGAATCTGATTTCCTTGGATACAATTGAGGAGAAATCCATCAGAAAAACATATGTGGAGAGTATTATCAAGGATGGTACCACTATAGAGGGTTAACTATGATGCATTCCAAAAAAATCATTCATGCTCGGCTCTGTCTAAAGGGAGGGTACCACGCTATAGGTACTCAACGAAAGAGGATGTCAAATATAAGACTTTTTCCCCTATGGAGGGATCTAGAGGTTCTGAAATGGAATCACTATTGGTCATATTATCATGAACACTCCCACCAAAGATACACCTCTTGGGCTACTAGTGATGAAATAGATATTATGACCCCCGAGTCCTACCTCTAGTAGGCCCCATGTTGGAGAATAACACCATGGTTGTACTAATCTTACAATATTAGAGGCATTAAACTTTATAAGAAACAATATCATGAGATATAATGAATCATCCCCAACAAATCCAAGACATAATATAAAATAGAAATCCAAAAACCACCCCAAAATTCATGTATAAATATAATTGACCGAATACAATTATCTAATGTAAATACCCAAAAGTAAAGCTACGTAGAAACACAAAAATTTTCCAAAGGTACAATATAGTAGTGCCCATAATGTTCCATAAAATCCTCCTGGAAACCTAAAAGTATTTTTATATATGTAGGGTGACAATATAGGTATACCCATTAAGAAAACCAAGGTCTCTTATTCACATGTGAAAGAAGCATACTAATGCACCTATGGGAAAATAAAAGAACAAAAAATCACCTAAAGATGCATACTAACCAAACCCAACCTCACCAAGTCATGATCACCATGTAATGTAATTAATGTAATATAATATATTATAAATCACATGGATGATATGGTACCACACACCAAATTCCTAGTTGTGTGTCACTCTCTCCCAACATCATACATCTTGGCACTCCCATCCCTTCCGTATACCACATCACATCTCACCTGTACACACCTGGGCCTCACAACACATACCTCTTGCACACACCTCGGCCTCACAACACATTATGTCATATATCATATCAAATAAACATGGGAAAGAATATCACATCTCATCCTGAAGACACTTGTGATATCACATCTCACCCAAAAAAACACGGGCCAACACAAACCACCTCACCCACAAAACACCTAGGATATCAAATTTCATCTAAAGAACTGACACACCTTCAACCATCAGAGCTTATTCCTTACCTAAATCATGTGGAAGAGATAGTAGAGAAGAGAGGGTACTCAACCATCTCTACCCCTGACCAAATGTTGCAAAAAATACCCTTGCGTGACGATGTGGGTGTTTGACATATAATGATCAACATGTGTGGCGTGAATATATAAATCCAAAGAATATATAAGTATATGTATAATATCAAACATTACAACCTAAAATATGGGTTCTCAAATAAAAAATCAACTCACAACACTGTCACTATTTTTTAAAACTTTAAATAAAATTATTAAGATCTACACCCATCAATTTTGAAGGCATGGATCTTGATAAACTAATGCAGTTTCACAATACCACTATATTCAATAACCATTCATTTAATCATTTATCATCAACCATGTTTAATCACTAAACAACTATTTTAATATTTCATTAACCACTTACATATCATTATCCAAAACAACCCAGGTCACTAAAAACATTAACAAACAATTATTAATTTTTTCCATAACTATGTAGGAAACTAGCACAACACAATGCACCTCAATAAACAAACTAATAGTCATGGTAAATTAACACACTTCACATTAAATACACATTGTACCATGACCTCTATATATAGGGTGAATCTTTGTACAAGTTATAAATGGAGAATCACCCTTACCAATCACTACTTTCCTCTTTCAAGGAATCCTACCCAAACCACCAAATTTATTGAAGAAATCCCAACCCAAAAAAATATCCTGCAACAAACTAAAGCACATCCAAAAACTGAAATCCTACTACATAATGACACCACACCCATCACAGCCTCACTATACACCCACATGTCATCCACTCCCCCATATACACAAAACAAAACAATTCTACCCACCACATAGCGTCAAATACTATGGAAAACACATTTTTATATTTAATATGGCCTCCATTATTTAATTTAAATTATAAATTTTGGGGTTATCACCGAAATAGTATGATAATGGGGAATCCATTTATTAGTTGAATGTACAAGGTCAACCAACTTTTATAATTTGGAATTCAACAAAAACCAAAAAACATGCATCTGAAAAGATATCCTATATGAAAACAAGGACCCCTAACAACCATTATTTTTTATGGGAAGTTTTCCCATAAAAATCATATTATCTATTATAACAAACATACAAATATATCATGCATCACTTTCTCCCATATCATGTATATTTATTATTAAACCAATAAAATTAAATTTATTAATCTAGAGAAAACTATAATCCCAAGGAAAACATCTATATACCCAAACCACATGATGAAAAAGTAAGAAATAATAAGGAAAACCTACTTGGAAGAAGAATGATACGGGTGGTTAGGTTGAGCCAAAAACATGGGTCCAAATGATAGAGAAAAATACCTAGGAAAACATGAACTAATTGTTGAACTAGTTTACGTGGCTCCTACGGGATGAAGGATTTTAGGAATCCCATTTCAAGAGGAATAATGAATGAATGAAAAAGGGGGAATATATTTTGGTTCAAAAAAAAACTCAATAGAGTCATGGGATTGGATACAATTTTGATTTTCTAATAACGTAGGATCTGATCAAGACCACATGTTTTGACCAATTAAAAGACTCCAAAAACATTGGTAATTAAAGATAAAATTTTTGGCCTTTGAATTTGTATTAAACCCTTTTAAAATTTTCCTTAAACTCATTTTATATCAAATAAAGACATAAAAAAGGAAAAATTGGAAAAACTAGAAACAATGTGCATGAGGAACCACTAATGAGGAACCATTGGATTAGGCACTGCTAGATGAAGCACCATCATTATGAGCCTCCAACCACCACCAGTGAGTCACCACTAAGAGATACACCATTGGATGTGGAAGAACTATATGAGGCACTACTAGAAGAGTGACCACTAGTGAGCCACCGTCTGATTAAACTACAAACAGGGTGACATAACTAGGATGACATTTCTAGGGTGAAACTTCAAGGGTGAAATCACTAGAATGAGGCACTGTTTTTATGAGGATCCATTGGTAAACTTGGAAATCTGGAAAATTTTCAATGTGTTGAAAAGAGTCACCTTGAATTTCCATGAATCCTGAAACACCATATTTACCAAAACGTAATAGACTATAGAGGTCTAGGGAATTACATCAGATACCTCTCAAACTATTCTCTCTCTCGATAATTCAAAACTAATACTAACGGGAAGAAGATGAAAGTTATGAAAAACCATCCCTCAAGATACCTCTCAAGGATCTTGTTACACTGGAAACACTGAAGTCAACTTAACTCAAAAAAAAATCGACAATAAAACACATTATTATATTTAAAAAATGGAGTTGAAACCTCTATATCTTAGAACACCACCTATGATATATTAAAACAAGGCTATATAATCATAGTTGTTGAAAAATCACCCCCAAATGACCTATTTTTTTTCACAACCACAAAAAAACACACAGTCAGAAAAAATGAAATCAGTGAATTATGTACTCTATGTCAAGACGATGTCCTCTCTGGGTGTCACTGAATCTCTCTCATGGGTTTAGTTACATAATTGTTAATGTGTCTCACTTTATTAAGTATGTCAACTCCATTTCATATGTCAGGACCTTATCACACATCAAAAACCATGGGAAAAATACTCCTCTCATATAAAATAAGGTCCAACCATCACATCAAAAAGACAAATTGTGCAAGGAAAACTCAAAAAAAACATTGGGTATTAGGAACACATTTGAGTATCTCGATCCTTAGTACTCTACTTCTAACCACCAGGCCTCTAAAAAAAACTATCAAAAGGAATAGTCCCCCCACACATCACATTCTCCTGATGATCCTAAATCACTACTGGCTGCTCGAAAAACATTGCATCACCCTTGATATCTAACTCTCCTCAGTTTATGACATGGAATTCATCAGAGAGATACTAGAGGAGTTGAATGATATGGAAGATGTTGTGTATTCTATCCAATCATGGTGGAAATTCCAATCGATATTCCACCTTTCCAACTCACCACAACATAAAAAATGGACCAACAAAATTGGGAGAATGCTTACCCCCTGTACCAAACCTCAATGCCCATGTTGAGGTGAAAACTTCAAGAAAACAAGTTACAAAACCTTGAACTCCTAGGGCATCCTTCTGCGATCAGAATAAGACTTTTGTCAGTCCTTCACTACCTTCATTCTCTCATGAACAAGGTGATCCTTTTCTCTCATTATCTACACCACAACGGGACCAAGAAAAGTTGTCTCCCCAACCTTCATCCACCATAATAGAGAATTAAATCATCTCTCATAAAAAGACTTATATGGGGCCATGCCAATAGAATAGTGATAGATATTATTATATTATAACTCCACCATGTGTAGGTGTCTTAATCGATATCCACCAAATCCCAAGACACACACTCGAAAGATATCCTCCAATGTTTGGATATTCCATTCTATCTTCCCATCTATATGAGGGTGTAAAGTAGTGGTGAGGCATAAAAGACTTCCAAAAGCATGTGTTAATCCCTTAAAGACTCGTGATTTAATCCATGCATCATGATTTGAGAAAATGGACCACATAACTCCATGAAACTACACAACTACATCTATACACTTCTTATCCAAATAATATATTGTGCCCAACTCCTTGATCGCTAATAAGTGAACTGAATACATCAACTAATACATGAGAACCTAGATAGAATAAGAAAATCACGAGATCAAGGTAACCCTTTGATGAAATCCATTTCTATTTCATCACATTTTCTCATGGGATCATCCAAGGGTTGCAACAAACCATAAGGGATATGATGCTTGACCTTTACCTACTGAAAAACCAAACACATAACCACATACTATACCACACAATGTTTCATTTCTAGCCACCTAAACCATTTCCTCAATCCACGATACATATTAGAAACTCCTAGGTGTTTCACCAAATGTGATTTATGAAACTCAAGATGAACACCCTTATGAATTCCCACCAGAACAAAAAACTTCCCACCAAACAACATCTGGTTTCGACAATCTTCCAACCATCCATCTGGAGAAACACCATGGATAACACAATCACACATCACCACTATCTCTAAATATTCCAAATAATAATCCTCCAATCTTTTCATCAAATAATCATACAACATCATATGAAACAAATATCCTTTACCACCATCCACTCTTGCATCATTGTACAAGGCTTCCAACTCCTCCATCACCTTCCAAGGATCCACAGATTCTAAAAAAACTCTTTTCCAACATTTCTTATCAAATAATAAACCATGAAATTACCTTTTCATGAGGTGTAGGAGATATAATAATCATATTCTTGAAGAATCTCAATACACCTCCACTACCATAGATTTTGGTCACACTGGGAAAAGATACACCTCAAGCTCTTGTGATTTTTTAAGATAATAAAGTGCTCTCTAATGAGGTAATGATGCTACAATTTCACCTAAAACACAATAAATTATGGTTATAGATCATTGTTGTCATAGTTACAGTCATGGGGAAATGAATTCGAAAAAAATAAGAGATCACTACTCACTAATGCATCCACATACATTCCAAGACAAAACCTGAATCAAAACAAAACACCTTAAACATCACCCCTTCCTTAAGAAATTGAAGCACTATCCAAAATCCACATCAGGTAACCAAATGTTTCCTGACACTAATAAATCCACACAAAAGTTTGGTCCTTCATTGTAAAAACTATCAAGGCGATAAAAATCAAGAGAAATAGGGTACAAACCTTTGATAATATCATATTAGGTCAATTAAACTGTGAGCCACTACCACATTCATGGGTTCTTCCCATGAAACAACTATGTAAACCTTCAAAATGTATACTAAATCACAAACATGAGCCTCAACCCAGTTGGTGAGGAATCACTAGGTGAATCCAAGAGACCCGAGATCAAATCTGGATGGAGGCATATTTCAGGGTACTATAGCAGTACTGTAGTAGTACTATAGCAGGAAGTGTTCGGTACTGTAGCAGCTGGAACTATTCATCCATCTGGTCCTTCGAGACACCGTTTTGGTCATCGGTTCCGAGAAGGCTTTTGGACCATCCAAGGCCATCGAGCCAGTTGATTCTCAAGGCCTTTGATCCACCTTAATGCCTTAGGTCCACCCTAAGGCCTTAGGGCCACATGAATGCAGGCCCTAGACACACTACAAAAAAGGAGCAACCCCAAAAGAGGATTTAGAGTAGGTGAACTCACCAAAGCAGAGCCAACTGGATTGTTAGAATGAGAGGGTATGTCTATGCCATCGATACCATCCTGTGATTTCATGGAAAGCCTAACCAGAAGGTCATGCAAAGGTGGGGAGCTACTATCAGGATGCAGGTGCTGGGGAGGGGAAATCCCTTGTAGATTGTCTAGTTGAATTACCTAAAGACCTTTGGGTAATGTAATCTTATAAAGCCTACGGGCCATGTAATCTCAGAGCCTACGAGCCTTGTAAGGGTTCCCCCTCATCCCTTGAAAGGGGGGTTATCAAAAATCAATAAAAATGAAGGCCTTCGGGCCATTCAGGTATATTAAAACTCCCTACTATGAACCCACATGCCTGAGGAAAAGAAACCTATTATGACCAAAACAATCACCGGGAAACCTTATGTAGAGGTTTTTGCACCGAATAAATTTTTGATAGTTATGAGATGCTCAGTGTGATCCTCCTTTTACATTGATTAGATCATGATTTCATCATTGAATAAAACAAAAAACTGGTCTAGAACTCATAGAAGACAAAGTTCATGAGCCCCTTGGGCATGGTTGACACATTCATAACACCAAATGGAATGACTAAAAATGTGAAGTTAACATACCTTCATCTAAACATAGTATCTGATATATCACCCTCATTCACCCATAATTGGTGATATTCAGATCGAAGATCAATCTTAGAAAACCAAATCACCTCTATCATCTGGGTGAATAAATCATCTTTTATTCGAAAAGGGTAGCAATTCTTGACCCTCACCTGATTCAACCTTTGATAGACTATGCATTACCTTAGAACATCACCTGCCTTGTTTTCAAACAACATTGTATCACCCCATAATGAAGAAATGGGTTGGATAAAACCCTTATTCATCAGATCATCTATCTAAATCCTTGACTCCTATAACTCAAATGGTTCCATTTGATAAGGAGACATAAAAATCTATGAAGCACCATGATGAAAGTCTATCCCAAACTCAACATCACATTGAGTGGGTAGCATCAAAAACTCCTTTAGTAAAACATTTAGGAACTCCACAACAACCATGGGAACCCCTACTATCCTAGAGTCCACTAATTCCACCGAAAAATTAACCAGTAAAAAAATAAAGGGATCCATGCGTTGACTTCCCACGTGACAACTTCTCTAAATAATGAAAACCACATACTATCCATCCACATCCAAAAACAAAAATATCCTAGGGAATTAATCGATAATAGAATGTATGTAATAAAACCAATCAATATTGATTTTGACATCGTATATATTCATATGCCGCAAGAAATGACCGCCACTAGATTGATGGAGTCCCATCATCAGTCTACACCATCAACACACATCAAACAAGCTAGTATATCTTTAGACTAGTGTACTCCACAACAAGGGAATGGGAATACACACTATGTCTAGTCATGTAAAATTGGCTCGAGCAGGTGAAACAGAGGATTGAGAATATCCAGAATCAAACAAGTCACAAACAAGGGTACTAAACAAACTGATCATAACATTGACAATCTCTGGCCCCTCTAGAACTGATGCGTCAACATCATGCAACTAAACACACCCATATCCTCTAACTCTTTGTTGATGTCCCCCTCTATGATCATTCTTGGCATGTGATACTAGAACATGAGAAAAATCATGAGGTCTCCCTATTACATTTCTATCTCCCCATGTCAGAGTAAAAGACTAATGCCCCTGAGGAGTAAATAGTATCACTAGAAACCACTGTTGAGGTTGGCGCTAAAATTTTCCTCCTCCACCAAATAGATCTCATGAAACCACTTAACATTAGCTCTAAAGATGACCATGAAACACTAAACAAAAAAAAATGGCACAAAATCTCCAAGGAAAATCATAGAAACCACTAGCACCCAAATGCCAGAAAGGAAGCTACTGAGGTCGACTCCCTGCCAGTGAAAACCATAAAGGTACTGGTGCATTTGACCAACCACTAAAAATTCTACCTCCTAAAGAACTTTTCTAGCTTCCTTATCATGATAGAACTCCTCATAATGGATTCTTTAGTATCACCTCATACTTATTATGAACCTATAAATATGTTGGAAATGTAAAAGGAGTAGCAAAATAATAGATAGAAGGATGAAGTTCCTCCTAAAGACATCTCACATGAGACTCCTCATCAGGAAAAAGGTATGGGAAAAAATACAGAAGGTCCTTGAACATGATTACCCACTCTTGAACTGATATACATCCATACTAAAGGGAGAGTAGCTCATAACTCTTCTAATCCTTCATGGTTGACAAAAGGAACTCTTCCTAAAACTCCTTATGGAAGCCATACCACCAAATTTTTGACTCCTTCTGCTCTCCTAGATAAATCATACACAACTGATGCACATCAACTCACATCTGACTAACTTCCAAAGGGTCCCTGTACCCTTTTGGGTCCCGAATCAAACTGGAAGTAATCTTGAGGTCCTCCATCAATATATCTTTCTACACATTTAAATAACTTCCCTCATACTTCCCAAAATAATATCATTGGAAATCAGGAAACTTCATAAGCGACTAATCATCATACTCTACTAGGTTAACCTTATGGTGATATACTACTTCAGCCTTCAAAACCTCAACTGACTGAGCCACCAATAGTCGATGACCATGTTCCATTGCTAAAAGGTAAACAAATATTTCTTAATCCTGGATAGTATGTAATTTTCATTAATATTTATTTTAATACATTTTATTTATATTATCGATTTTAACCTTCCTAAAACAACCGTATTAAAACATGAAAATTTGTCATTATGATTCATGTACCTTTCTTAGGTATCTACCCTACATGAAGGTCCACCTCACTTGGCCACTCAATAAGATCTGATACCTTGCATTGGATTATGGGGGCCCTAAAATACCAAGTCGAAGTTGGTATCTCTAGACAATATCATGCATTATAGTATATATGAACTATTACCATACCACCCCATGCAAACCTCCCTGTGCCTATATCGAAAGTCCACCATATATCTCAACCCTCACCTCTAATACCACTTTTTCACAACCCCTACCATCAAAGATACCCCTCCTTGGTCGGTAGTGACGAAAGGGACGTAATGACCCCTATGTCCCGCCTCCTAGAGGCCCTGGGTTGGAAACTAGCACCAATGGTGAAATGATCTCACAATATGGGAGGCATTAACCTTTATAAGAAACAATATAGAGATATATAATGAATCATAAAAAACAACTAAAATAAATAATATAAAAGATAAATCTAAAAACCATAACACAATGCATGTATAAATAGAACTGATACACAAAAATTCATCAAAGTGAATACCTAAAAGAAATGATAAGTAGAGACACAGTAATAATCCAAAGGTATGAGCTAGTATCACGCAACACTATCCACACAATAGTCATGGAAACCTAAAATAATTTTTATATAATTAGGGTGATCATATAAGTATACTCGGTAAGAAATCTAATCTCTCTCATGCACATTTCAAAGTAGCATACTAATTCCCCTATGAGATAACAGAAGAACCAAACAAAACTTGAACATGTATACAAACAAAAACCAACCTCAATAAGGCATGCATACTAAGTAACACAAGTCAAGTAATATAATATTTTATAAACCACATCGATAATAGGGTACCCAAAGCCACTTTCCCATTCACATGCCATTCTCGCAGAATGTTGAATGTCCTAGTGCTCTCATGCATTCCGTATACCACATCACATCCCACCTGCACACACTAGGGACACACAATACTTCCCGTCCACACACACCTAGGACTCACCAAATATCATGCTATATCTCATCCCGAAAACAATTGTGAAATCACATCATATCTCATCCCGAAGACACATGGGCTATCACATCTCGCCTGAAGACACCTGGGACAACACAAAAAACCTAACCCGCAAAAATATGGGCTATAAAATCTCATATAAAGAACTAACAGACCTCTATCCATCATAGCCTATGCCTTACCTACCTCTCATGGAAGAGATATAGGAAAAGAGTGGGTACCTAGACATCCATATCCCTTACTAGATGATGGGTAAAAAAACACCTCGCCTAACAATGCTAGTGTTCGGAACATAGTTCTCAACATGGGTTGGGTATGTATAGAAATCACATGAATATTCAATTATATTTATAGTATCAAAAATTCCAACCCCAACCTATGGGGTTTTAAACAAGAAACTAACTCACAATATTGTCAACTTTTCTTCCACCCCTAAATACAATTATTAGGATCTATGACCATCATTTCAAAAGGCAAAGAGCTTAATAAACTAACGTGGATTAACATAACCTATACGCTCAACACCCATTCATTTCATCATTTAGGATCATCCATGATTTATCACAGAACTACCGTTTTAATATTTCATTAAACAATTACATCACATAATACAAAACAACCAAAGTCCCTCCAAACATTATCAAACAATTATTTATTTATTCCATCCCAAACTAGAAAACTAAAACAACAAAACACACATCAAGTAACACAATATAAATTTTGGTAAATTAATGCACTTCACCTTAAAGAAACATCATACCACTGCCTCTAAATATGGGGTGAATAATTTTGCATGTTATCAATGGTAAAACACCCATACCAATCACTACTGTCCATTTTCAAGTCATCCTATCCAAACACCCATATTTACATAACCAACCCCCAACTCACAAAGACATATAGAAACACACCAAAGAATAGCAAAAAATCAAATCCCTTTATCATAATCACACCCCACCCATCACAAACCCATTACAAATCCACACATCATCCACTTCCCCCCATTCATATATACCACATCAATTCTAAACATCACATCACCTAAAATACGATGGAAAACAAATTTTCATATTTAATAAGGAATCCCTTATTTGTTTCCACTTGTAAATTTAGGGGTTATCACAGAAATTGTATGATCATAGGGAATTCATTTATTTTCCTAATATACGTGGTTAAATAGATTTTGTAAATAGTATTTACCTAAAAAATAACCAGCATGCATCTCGAAAACTATCCCCTGTGAAAATAAGGACCCCTAACAGCCATGATTTTCGGTGGGTAGTTATCCCATACAATTTATAATATGAATAATAAAAAATATACATCAAGATCACATGTCACATTCCTCATCCATTGTATATTGATTATTAAACCAATTATATTATCTTTATTAATCTATAATAATAAATATTCATAAGTAAAACATCTATATACCCATCCTGCATGATGCCCAATTAAAAAAATACTAAAGAAATACAACTTAGATGAAGAATGATCCACACGTCCTAGTTGCACAAAAAATAGGGGCAGGCATATCGTAGGAAAATCTATAGGGAAACATAGACCAACTTTTGTAATTTTTTACTCGACTTCTATAGAAAGAAGTATTTAGGGAATCCTGTAGTAAGATGATGAAGAAAAAATTAAAAATGGTAATGATATCTCAGTTTAAGAAAATATAAATAGAGTAATGATATTAGTTATGGTTTTTATTTTCCAATAAAGGATGATCTGGTCATGACCATGTGTTTTGACCAATTAAAAGACTCCAGAACCATAGGGAATTAAAGATACAATTTTTGTCCTTTGAATCGATCTATTTTTATTAAATTAGTCCATAAACTCATTTTATGTCATATAAAGATGATAAATGGAAAAAACTAAAAGAACAAAAAACAATATATACAAGGAACATCTGGATGAGGCCCTGCCAGTAAGTCACCATTAGAGGAGGAACCACTAGACAATGCCCCATTAAGATGAATCCCATACCATCATCATTGTGTCATAGATAGGAGGGACACTGCTAGATATGGAACCATTGGAAGAGTGACCACTAACAGTACACCACCAGCTCAAGCTGACACTAGGGTGACCTTGCTAGGGGAGACACCATTGACACGAGTCAAGTTTGTAAAACATTCAAAACTGGGAATTTTGTAATGTTTTGAAATGATTCACCTCAAATTCCCAGGAAATATAAAAATAAAAGATTTTATACAAAGAAATGGAATGGAAAGGTCTAAACCATTTCATGACTAGTTCACATGCTAGATGTCATCATCCTATAGGATGACAGGAGGGATGACCCTTTAATATTCCGCAAGTATGACCAGGTTATCCTAGTCAGGCTTTGCAAGAGGTGTATCCAAATTTGATTGGGAATAGGCTCGACCATTCTAGGATTGAGAAACATGAGTCACCTCTAGTTGAGAAGGTAACTAGTCCATTATCTAGAGAGTGTGATCCTATTGGGGTATAATATATGGATTCTTGATGACATAGTCACCAATTATTTTATTGATGACTAACTCAGAGTCTCCCTTTACAAGAAGGAAGGGTTATTTAATATTTTGTGGCTGCTTGAGACATGTAATGAGGGAATGATACAATTACTCATTATTGGTATATCATTTTGATAGAAGTAATGAGTAGGGAAAAATGTCTTGAACAAGTGTGATGAAGATGGTCCTGTGTCCTACTTTGTTGAGAATAGAATCATTAATCTCTCTACGAGTTGGGATTCAAAATAGACAATCAAAATGAATCTTCCATAATAGAACAACTTGGTACATTGAAAGGATATCATATTCTACTATATGAATGTCTATAAATGATTCTTCAGGATCCAAATGGGTGGATAAGATGTGTGTTAGTGCCTTACCATTGACATCTATATGCAGAATGAACGTAATGTCGAACTATTGATGGATATTTTTCCTTCGTGATAGCCGACCCATAAACCTCAGGAAAATCATGACATAATATAGTGGATTCACATGGGACACCATTTGGATCTCATGATTCAATATATAATATCACATATTTTTCACGACAAAAAACAGCATAAGGTGGATCTTTTTTATTGGAGATTATATTGAATCTGTGTTGAAGAAAATGTGACTGAGATAGTGTAAAATTTTCATTACTCCCTTCATTATTCTTTTGACTAAGAACAGTGTCGAGGGTTCATTCTAGGGAATTCACCTAGAGGACCGAAATCTTCAGGTAGATGGGTGGTAATAGAATTGGAGGTTTTAGCAAATACTAATTTATTTACACAAAGGCGGACAAGAACTCTTCATTTTAATGACCCAAAATTTTATTAATTAAAATTCATATTGATCTAATTAAATGTATTATTATGTAAAATGGTTATATAAAACATATCAACATACTTGGTTTTAGGTTTTTTAATTTTAAAATTCTGTTAAAAATTGTTACCATTTCTAATATAGCTGTTGAACAATGATCACATGATTTGTATAAATATAGGGCCTTAACAAATCCAAATTACTAAAAAAAATAAGTGATGAACTCATCTAGTAGAATTTATCCATAAAAAGCCCATTTGTTAGATATCATAAAGGAGGCAACGTCATTGGGCTTCGTTCTTAACCAATCCTAGGCTGATCATCGACCTGTTAAGTTTTAATGAAACCACCTACGATACAAGTTGAAGTCAATAGAGATTACTGCCCGAGTGATGTTATCTGAGCTGCCCCAAGAGTCTGTCACCATCGCACACCTAACCCATATCTCTTATGTGGGTGTTATAAGGGGTTATGTAACATGACCTGAGCACTATGATTATGTGAATTATTTTTTATAAAGAATATACATTAATTTTACTAATGTTACATTGCAAATGGGTTTTAAATAAAAAATAGTATTTTTAGTTAATCTTAAATTAAGAAATATATTTTGATGATTGAATGGTTTTTTGAATTAAAAAATATTTAAATAAAATATTATTACTAAATTACTTTTTATTTGATATGAATGATCTTATTATTTTTATGAATACAGTTTTAATTTTTATAAAGGTTTTAATGTTGTTTTTGTCAAAACCCATGATTTTTTGAAAAATTTTGGTTTTTATTTAAAAATTAAAAATTAAATTATTTATAAAATTATTTAGATAAAATGAATATCATTTTATTTGGTTCAGGACATCTAAATTATGTAATCGTTATTTTTCATAATTTTTTTAGAAAGTCAATTTTTTGGGTAAATATTAAATACCGTTTAAATATATAAAGTGTTTTATGACATCATAATGACCCAATAGTGATGTAATTAAATACTATAATTTTTTTTGGACAATATATATTTTATATTTAAAATAATGTGATTTTCTATTTGTTTGATTAATTTTCTGGTGCCTTATTGGACCCTCTTAGACTTATAAAATATTTTAACTTTTTAAAATGATTTCCTTGAGAGTGTGACTCACCTCCACATAAACAAGCCTAATATGTTAATAATTTCGGACATTAGTCTTATGAAATGATTTTTTCCTCTCCACTTTGGAAAAAAAACATGGGAAAAAACCATGGTATGGTTTGTGGTCTTGATTAGTTTTATGTGTAGTATCCAAAAGCTAAATAATAAATAAATCCCTCTCCTTTCCAATATAAACCCACTGAATCTCCCATTAAACATCACTTAAAACATTTAGAGCTTGAATAACCTCAACCATGATCTCTCTAAAATCCTCCAAAGGCACCCCAAGATCCCATTAAGCCTCTCTCAAGCCTCTCCCAAGCCTTTGGGATCACACTTCCAAGTAAGGAATCCTCACTTTTCTTCCTTCCTTACTTATGTCCAAGTTTCCTTATATTGTTATGCCCTTTTATTTTCAATTAAAAATGTTGGTGTATGATTTTTAACCTCCACTATGACTCCCTCCTTATGTTTTAATGATTATAGACCCCTTTATCTCTCATTAATTCCTCTCATATACACCCGTTACCATGTTGAAATTACATAAATGATTTCTCTCTCCTTATTTACATTCAAGAACTTATTTTATATTATGTATATAAGTTCCATAAAAAAAGTTGGGATATTTTGTTTCATGACCCCTTACTATACATTTCATGTATAAATTTTTATAGACCCATTTATCTCTCATAAATCGATTTTGTAATTTATATTTGATGTATTTATGCTATCGAAGTTACACTAAAATTTCCCATGCCAAAATAATTGTGTAAGTGAATACCATACACATTTCTCTATCAAGGGTATTCACCATTATGCACATGTAGTTGTTTATTGAGGATTTAAATTTATGTATTCCAAATATCTTATTCATGGAATAAATTATGATGTTTAATAAATCCTTGTTGTATGATCTATGTGGCACACTTATGCATGAAATTAAATGATTAAGAAGGGTGTGCCCTAATATTGCTCCAATGCATTGGCTAAAAAGTAGTATAATGATATTCCAAGTGAATTTAGGGGTTAATCATGATAATTCAAATGAAATTATGGTTTACTCATGATCCATGTGCAATGATCCTTGTCTCATACTAATATATTGTTAAATGTTGCTTCCACATCTCTATGTTATGAAAGTCATGCTCTATCATGCCTTTATGTTCATGTTTCTGTTATCCTCCATTGATATGAATATTGCCTAAAATGAATTTTATTCTTCATCTTATTCCTTTTTTACTCCATTAATGTGATTTATATCTCACCTTTTTTATGAATGTCCTCAGGTTATCCAATTCAATGCTATGTACAAAGGAATATTATGGTGAGGTAAAAGAAGTTTTCAATAAAGATGTTTTATTTTATGTCTTAATTTTTCATTTAATGTCCCTAATTTTCAAATAAACTATACCTTTTAATCCACATAGTTGTCTTAGATGAATTTTTATGTAACAAATCATGTTTCAATGTGTAATAAAGAGAATGGTGGTTATAGTTGTTATTAGAGGATAGGTTTAGTTATTTTTGGGATTATGATTAGAAAACCATAGTGAAAGACTTATGGATAATACTATGTATAATAAAAACATTAATATTTTTTTATTATATTTTAAGTGTTTTATCCGGAAAATAAATCCTTGTCTGAATATGAACAAGTAGAGGTGGCTCGGGAACATATGTATCTAGGGGTAAAACCCAAAAACACTGCTTGGAGCTAGAGTCAAACAGGAATTGGTGCACAACAATGGGATTTTCTACACTCTTGGTTCGATACTCCTAGGGGATATTATTTGGTAAATTCATAAGCTTAATATGAACCATTATTAAGGGAATAAAAAAATTCCCTAAGAATATATGTTGGGAAGTAGATCATGGATAAAATTGATTGAAGACTATAAATTCAAAGTTATGGAAATAAATGTAAGTCATCCACTTATGTCATTGTAATACCCTTTATGTGTTACCCCTAACCTCTATTTTATTATATCCAATGGCCAGTAATAGGAGGACTTAGCTAAAAACCGATGTGAAGATCTATGTGACGATTGTTCTAATGAGATGCTCAATTCGATGGGAGTGGGAATCACAAAAGTTTTTACAATACTCTCTCAGTTAACTAATGTTTTGAATAGAAACATGGTTCAAGACGAACATCCAACCCCCCCCCCCCCCAAGAATGAACAATCCATAATCAAGAGATTCATGAGATAGAGGCCTCCTACTTTCAATCGATCATTTGATCCCCCAATTTCTGACCAATAGATCAACTCTATTGAGAAGATCTTATTCATCCTTTAATGTTCTGAACAAGAGAAGGTTGTTCTGGTTTATTATCTTATAGAGGGTGAATCTGATCAATGGTGGAAATTGATCAAAAATACAAATCTTGAGGAAGAGTTAGAGGATTTGGAATGGAAGGATTTCTGGAAAAAAAAATCGATAAATATTTTCCTCGAACCCTTCGACTTCAGATGGAATTGTACTTTCTTTACCTAAAGAAAAAATATGATTAATCCAATAGATCATATGAGAAAAAATTCACAAGGCTTTCACAATACACCTCCAACTTTGTCATTACCCCATAATTTAAGGTTGAACTCTTCTTTGGTGGGCTAAAAACTAGCCAACAGAAATCCCTATAAATCCGCGACTTAGATAGTTATAAGGAAATTTTCCGATGTGCCATCAAAGCCAAAATGGATACAAGAGAATCTATGGGGGTATCAAGGGGATATGAAGTGGAAGGTGGATTTTAATTATAGCAGTCTGATGGATAAATCCAATGGTGTTAAGAAATTCCCGCACCCCACTTTCCAAAGGTGTGAAAAGAAGCAACCTAGAAATTTCTATAAGGGGACAAGGAAATTATTTAGGTGTATAAGAGAAGAGAACTTGACCATTAATGGATGAAAAGAAAAACATGCAACTCTGATAGAGGAAAGGAATTCTCCATTCAACCCTCAACATATTGTTCATTTCTTTTACTACAAAGATCCATGGAACTTTACAAACTGGTGCCCTAATCCATGGTTTTTTAGAGGAAACCAACAACCTCCAAGAAAGCAAGGGTGATATTTTTTCCATCACTATTACCGAATAAAACCCTAAAAATGAAGTTATGATAGATAGAATCATTATTCATTAAAGAATATAAAATGTAATTTTGGATTTTGGTTTTACACATTCTTTTATATCACTAGTTTTTATTATAACAATCCCAATACCACCACAAATCATAGAATTAGAGATGTGGGTGATAATGGAAAATGGGTCAATCAATACATCCCATGAATATAACTCTTCCACTATCAAAACTTGTGGTTATAAAATCCCATAAAACCTTGTCATACTCCCTATGGTATAATTTTATGAAATTCTTAGCATTGATTGGCTTTCCCTATATAGAGCCAACATAAATTTCCATGAGATGGAAATTACTATCCATATGGTGAATCAACCCCCGAATCTGTACAAGTGAAAGGATGAGGATGAATCTTCTTTAGAATCATCATCTCAGGTGTGGATATTACTACCCTATGAGAATGGATATCTTTCTCAGATGATTGGGTCTAAGGAATCAAGCATCCTTGAATACATGCCTATTGTGGGGGAATTTGCTGAAGTGTTTCCCAAGGAATTTCCTTGTCTTCCTCCTATAAGAGATGTTGGATTCTTGATTGATATTATACCTAGAGAGTTTCCAATATCTATGATTCCATATAGAATGGATGTTTTGAAGCTTGAGGAGGTGAAGAAAAAACTATAGGAGAATATAGATAAAGGGTTTATACACCCATGTTCTTTACCTTGGGGTGCAACAATCTTCTTCATCAAAAATAAGGATAGGTCAATGGGACTTTGCATTGATTATCATGAGATCACCAAAATCATGATAAAGAAAAAGTATCCTCTAGGATGAATTGATGAATTTTACCACCATCTACGTGGATCACAATACATTACCAAGGTGGATCTATGGTTGTGATATTACCATGTAAGTGTGAAGAAAGAGGATATCCCCAAGATTTCTTTTCATACAAGGTGCGGGCACTATGAATTCATAGTGATTCATTTAAAACTCACTAATGATCCATAAATATTTATGGACATGATGAATAGCGTTTTTATAGATAACCTTGAAAATTTTTTGGTAGTCTTTATAGATGATATTCTAATATATTCCAACACTAATGTGGAGAAATAGGAGCATCTAATAATTGTACTAGAGACCTTGTGAAAGGAGAATCTCTATGAAAAGTATAAGAACTACATGTTCATATTAAAGGATGTCTCATTATTGGTTCATATCATCATAAGAAATGTGATATATATATATCCATCTAAGATAGCTTCAATTGAGGTATGGTCAATCCCAACATCGGTGATGTATATCCATATCTTCCTGGGGTTAGCTAGATATTATCACTGATTTGTAATAAAGTTCCCACAATTGTCAAACTCTCTTACCAAGCTAAATTAGAATGGAGTAATGTTTTCTTGGAGTGAGGAATGTAATGATAGCTTCAAAGAGTTTTAAATGAGGCTTATCACTGCACCCATGCTCATACAACCCAAAATTGGAGAACTTTTGTGGTATTTAGTGATGCTTGGATGAAGATAATGGGATGTGTGTTGATGAAAAATAAAAAATTCATTGCCTACAGTTCAAGGAAATTGAGATTTCATGAGAAAAACAATCCAACACAAGATCTGAAGTTGGCTTCAGTTATCTTCGCTTTAAAATTATAGAGAAATTACCTATTTGGGGTGAAGTGTGAAATATATAAGGATAAAAAAATAATGAGGTATATATTCACACAAAAAGAGATAAATATTCTCCAATGAAGATAGTTAGATCTGATTAAATACTATGAATTCTAAATTCACTTCCATCTATGAAAATTTAACAAGGTGGCAGATTCCTTAAGTATAAAGGATCCAACAACTCTTTCATTAATGAAAATTTAAAAGGATATGATCTTCTTAGATTTTATGAATATGGACATGGGAATCATAAAGAAGGGAACATCATCAATTATTTTAGAAATTATTGGTCAACCATCTCTTTTTGAAATGTTAAAGGATGCTAAAAAAGATGATGTGCAATTTCAGAAGAAAGTTGAAACTATAAAAGAATGGAAATCCTAGGAGTTAAATGTTACTGAATATAGGATTGTGATATTTTGTTCATGATTATGTGCTCCATCAAATCAAGAGTTAAATAAAGAACATTTGGATGATGCACATAGTTCAAATTTCTCCATTCACCCAGGAAATACAAAAATGTATTGAGATTTCTGAGAGGTTTGTTGGTGGGATAACATGAAGAAGGATATCACTATGTATACATCAAAGTGCCTAGTATGTCATTAAGTGATGGATCAGAGGTAAAAGTATAAGGGGATGATTTAACCATTACCCACACCAACATGGAAATGGGGTAACATCACCATGGACTTTTTCACTAGACTTCTGATGCCATCCAAAGGAATCAATGTTATCTGGGTTGTTGTGGACCGTCTTACAACAACTGCACACTTCATTACAATTCAAGATTATTTTTCATTAGATAAACTGGCACAAATATACTTCAAAGAAGTGCTAAGGTTTCATGGAGTACCACTATCGATTGTATCTGATCAAGATCCAAGATTCATCTCTATGTTCGGGAATAATCTCTAATACACTCTAAATACTAAGCCGAACTTTAGTACAACTTATCATCCTAAAAATGATGGCCAATATGAGAAGCCTATCCAAACACTTTAGGAAATGTTGAGATCATGGTCAATGGACTTAAAAGGAATATGAGATCAACATCTTCCTTTGGTTGAGTTCTCTTATAATAACATCTTCCTTTGGAGGATGGAATCCAAATGGATCTATAGGAATCCTTTTATGGGAAAAGGTGAAGAACACCGACATGTTGGGATGATGGTGGGAAGAAAAAACCCCTCGATCTAAAAATGGTCAAAGAAATATTGAATAATGTTATGACCATCCAGAAGTACTTCAAAACTACTCATAGTCGATAAAAGACCTTTGCTGATGATTATCGACAAAACTTAGAGATTGAGGTTGGAGACTTGGTATTCCTTCACATATAACTATGTAAGAGAGTTATGATATTTGGGAAAAATAGAAATCTTATTCCAATGTACATTGTCCCTTTTGATATCCTTGATCTCATTGGAGTAGTGGCCTATAGACTAGCACTACCACTAAACCTATCTCAAGTAAATGATGTATTCCATGTATAACTCTTGAAGAAGTACATACCGAACCCATCACATGTACTAAATCCATAGGTAGAACCATTGTAGAATGACCTCTCCTATGAAGAGAAGCTAGTGAAGATCTTAGATCATAGGTAAAAAGTTCTATAAAATAAGATAGTTCCCCCCATCAAAGTGTTGAAGAGAAACCACAATTTTGAGGAACCAATGTGGGAACTAGAAGAAGTGACGAGGCAAAGTTACACTCTTCTATTTTAGAGTAGGAGAGTAAAATTTTGATAGCGAAATTTCTTAAGGGAGGAAGAATGTAATGAACCAAACCGTTATTAATGAAAATTTATCTTGATCTAATTAAATGTATTATTATGTAAAATGGTTATATAAAACATATGCACTTCCTTGGTTTTATGTTTTTGGATTTTAAAATACCATTATGAATTGTATCCATTGCTAATATTGATGTTGAATAGTGATCACATGATTAGTATAATATGAGGACCTAACAAATAAAATTTACTTAGACAAAGGAAGAAATGGACTCATCCATTAGAATTTCTCCATATAAATCCCATTTTTCATAGCTAGGAAAGGAGGTATCATCAATAGGATTCACTCTTGACCAAGCCTAAGTAGAGATTCAACAGGTTAATCTTGAATGGAACAACCTATGAGATAAGTGGTCAACACCCAGGAGATGTTATCTGAGCCACCCGAAGAGTATATCACCATTGAAAACCTTACCCTGAGGTCTTATGCAGGTGTTATAAGGGGTTATGTTACAAGGCCCTAGCACTATGATTCTGTGAATTTTTTTGTATAAATAATATAAATTCATTTTATTATTGTTACCTTGTAAATTGTTTTTAGTACTCAAATAATATTTTTAGTTAATATTCAATTAAAAAATATATTTTGATGAATTTATGGATTTTCTAATTAAATAATATTTTAATAAAATAATATTAATAAATTAATTTTTATTAAATATAAATGATCATATAATTTTTTTGAATACAATTGTAATTTTCATTAAGGTTTGAAAGCTATTTTTGATAAAACCCATGAATTTTCAATAAATGTCAGTTATTATATTAAAAGTAAAAATTCACATATTTATAAAATTATATATATATATAATGAATATCATTTTTGGATTCAGGATGTTGAAATTATCTGATGGTGAATTTTTAATAATTTTCTGAGATAGTCAAGTTTTTGGATAAAAACTAAATACAATTTAAATATATAATGTGTTTTATGAAATCATAATGACTGAATAGTGATGTAATAAAATAATTTTAAAAGTATTTTCAAACAGTATATGTTTTATCTTTAAGATAATATTATTTAAGATTTTTTGATTAATTTTATGGTTCCTTAGTGGACCCTCTATGACTTATAAAATATTTTAAATTTTTAATTGATTTCCGTGTGAGTGTGACTCACCTCCACATAAGAAAGCATAATATTTTAATAATTTCAGAAGTTGGACATATAAAATAATTTTATCTAATAAAATTTGGAAAAAAAGTTCAAAAAACATGGGATGGTTTGTGGTTTTGATTTGTTTAATGTGTAGTATCCAAATCCTAAATAATAAATAATTCCCTCTCCATTCCTATATAAACCCACTCAATATCCCATTCCTCTTCACTCAAAACCTTTGGATATTGACCAAAATCTAAAATCATCTCTCTAGAATCCTCCCAAGGCACCCCAATCTCCCAATAATACTCTCTTATGCCTCTCCCAATCCATTAGGATCACACATCCAAGTATGGGATCCACACATTCCTTCCTTCCTTATATATGTCTATATTTCCTTATATTGTTATGACATTTTATTTTCAATTAAAAATGTTGGGGTATGATTTATCACCTCAATTATACTTTCCTCCTTATGTTTTAGTGATGAGATACCCCTTTATCTCTCATTAATGCCTCTAATGTACACCCATTACCATGCCGAAATTATATAAGGGATTTCTCTCTCCTCATTTACATTCAAGCACTTATTTTATTTTATGATTTTAAGTTAAATTAAAAATGTTGGGATATTATGTTCCATAAACCCCTTACTATCAATTTCCTGTATAAATTATGAGAACCCACTTTATCTCCCATCAACACATTTTATGATTTCTATTTGACGTCGTTATACTGTAGATGTTACACCAAAATTTCCCATTCGAGAATCATCATGTAAGTTAATACCATACCCATTTATCTATGGAGGGTATTCACCTTTAATCACATGTGCTATTTATTTGGTACTTACATTTATGTTTTACACAAATCTTATTCGTGGAATAAATTATGTTGTTTAACGAATCCATGTCGAATTATATACGTGGCACACTTATGCATGAAATGAAATGATTAAGAAGTGTGTGCCCTAATAGCACTCCAATGCATTGGGTAAAGAATAATATCAGGATACTCCAAGTGAAAATAGGGTTTAATAATTATAATTTGAGTACAATGAGGTTTTACTCATGGTCCATGTGCGATGATCCTTATCTAATACTGATATCATGTTAAATTTTGTTGCCACGTCCCCATGTTATGACAATCATGCTATATCACGCCTTTATGTTTATTTTTCTTTTATAATCCATTGATTTTCCTATTTCCTAACATGTATTTTATTATTCAGGTTTTTCCTTTTTTACTCCCTTATTGGGATTTATATCTCTCCCTTTTCTTATTAATGTCCATAGGTTATCCCATGCAATGCTAAGTACGAAGGAATGTTGTGGCCATGTAAAAGAAGTTTTCAAAAAAAGATGTTGTATTTTATGTCTTAAGTTGTCATGTAATGTTAATAATTTACCAAGAAACTAGACATATCGATACGCAGAGTTATCTTAAGTTCATGTTTATTTAATAAATCATGTTTAAGTGTGTAATAAATACCACGGGTAGACGGTAATTTTTTTCATGTGCATGGAAAATGGATTACACTTTTTGGACAGATTTGTGATGAATTGACATATATAATCTATGTTTCCTTGATGACATTAAAGTCCCCAAATTTTGATTAGAGGTGGAATATGGCTGATTTCGTTGATATTATCTTGGTAGATCTTCATGCATCTATATCATAATAAAATGTTGATAAACCTCCCAAAGGTAACCCCAAAGGTGAACTTCAAAGGATTTATCTTCATATGCCAGGAGTGGAGGAAGCCGAAAAAATTATCAGGTTCTCTGAGATAATCCTTCCACTAGAAATATTTTACCACCATGTCATCTATGTAGAAATACAATATCATTCTGAGGATTATTTTGAAGATGTGGTTCATGGGTTGATTATAAGTGGACCATTCATTCTTAAAACTGAAAGAAATTTATTGAAAACAAACAGTTCATTATGGCACTATGAAATTTGTGGACCTGTTATATTCTTGGACCATCTAGATCTAATTGTGAAAGGATTATCCATCCATGAAGAAGAGTTACTAGAACCTAATTATAGCATCAATCAATATTTCTTTCATAAGAATGGAAAATTATCCTTTGGAGAATGGAATTTGATTTCCTAGAAGTTGATATAGACTCATAAATTCCTATTCTTATTCTTAAATAGGATGATGTTAGCCAACCACTTGGGGTAATGAACTTACTGGAAGAATTTATCTTTAATATGCTTACAATATCATCATTGACCATGGTATTGTGAGAGGTTTTCATTTTTCTAGGAGGCTTCTTGAACCAACGATTACTTAAAAATCGACATAGATGGTGGACATTGAATTGAGGGTCTTGTCCTTGAATAAAATAATAGCTTTAGGAAAAACCATCATGATGGTGCCTCTAGAAATATAAATATTGATTTCATTCCACTAGTGGCAAGGATACACTGATCAACATTGGACTCATATCATTCTCATTGATGATATTTACCTTTTTTAAGTCATTGATAGTGGTTGAAAATATCTCTTCCAATGTGGGGGGAGTATCTCCCAAATCCACTTTATCATCCGGGGTAGGGGAATTAGTGAGAGGATACTATTCATCCATGTCATCTAGTTATGGGGGAAAAATAGTACCCATTGTCCAAATGTGGACTCTTCACTAGAGGACTCGTACTCTTCTAAAACCATATCAAATGAGTTTTTCATGATAATTCCTTCATCCCTTCGACCATGGGGACCTTTATTTATGTCAAATAAATAGTGACGAGTAGGATTTTGGATGTTCAACATAACTCACTAGAACATGAGGGTATGGAATATAGTTGTAGTCATGTGGAAATCAACCCAATACCTTACAGGGGTAGTATCTCCTGGTATCACTCAAGCCTAACCTTTGTAGGAGTACAAGGTATTCTTATGACATTTCTTATATTTATGGTCCTAGTATCCTTTCCTCTTGGAAATGAAAATGAAATTTACCATGTATGGAATTGTGTCCTATAACTAACTAATCAAGAGGATAAAACCATCATCCAAGAACATCTATTATCTACCCACAATAATTGTTTTCTCACCCTTGTGGGTTTTCTATTTCCTTTCATTGCTCTGGTAGTAGTAAACATCCATATAGTGGGCTTAAAATGAGTTGAACAGAGATGAATCACCCTTAAGTAGGCCATGTCAACCACTAAGGGAGTACAAGAGACATTGGTGATATAAGGAGCGTAAAACTATAAGAATATGGATCCAGGGCCTACCGATGAATGCGTTGTAGGTGGTTTCTTATATAACAACCATGATTTATGTCTTTTTTACAAAGACACAAAACTGGGTCTTCAAAAAAATTATTCTACATAGCCTCTGATCAGTCCTATCATAACATTGAATTTTCAGGTCAGAGGGACTCAAATATGCTTCAGTTAGTTCATTCTTGTAGAGCATCCGGATTAGGATGGGATTGATACATGAGTCTATGTCCACTAGATAGTGGAATAATTCCACACCATTAAATTGGTTGGTAATTTATAGTCTGAGGATGTTCCCTTACACGATGGATCCCTCATCTTCATTAGAGAATGGGATGATGTCTTAAAATTCTTCCCATTTTACATAATCGATATAAAATTCCACCATGTCCACTACCTTCATTTCAAATTATAGGGGGATTTTTAGGGATTCTATGAGAGCCTCATTCTTATCTATTGAAAATAAGAGGCCATCGAGGATTGAGTACTTCACATGTGTGCTGGTGAGGTGTTTAAGAAGATTGTACTTACATTCTAAACACACATTTCTATGTGTAGAGGGGTTTCTATTTTTTAGTAGTCATAGGGGATATTAATGTCTATACCACAAGATTGTGGATAGTGCTGTAAATGTTATACTACTTGTTAGAAAACTCTACCAAAACCAATACTGATAAACTATCAGCTGGCTGTGTCTTGTCTTTATATAGACTTGGTTGTGACTGTTCTCCTCGACCAATTAGAATGTTCAAATGTGGTGGTCCATCTGATAGGGTGAGATGGGTGGATTGTGCACACTGATATCCATACAAAATTTTTTCCTTATCTCAATATCATGCACTTCTTGGCTCAAATCACTGATCTAATCATTCCAACATCTTTCATGACATTGAATTCTTCAAAAATGGAATCTAATAGAGGCACTCATAGGCCTAGCTTGGTACTCCACATTATGGAAGACCATGTAAGGGTCTACCAAATCAATGTTAGTCATAGAGAAGTACTATAAATCATCATCAAAGGATTCATAAAGTACTGAATGGACCCTAGGAGTAATGCCAAAATCTACATGAAGTAATTCCGTTTGAAGGATGGATTTAGTGCTAGATAGGGAATATTTTTTTCCCCCATCAAAATATACTCTTATAATACATAGAATACTATGATGTGTATTCAAGGCCATCATCTGGATAAGAAACAATGTCTTCAGAAGGTTTAGGAAAGAAGAAGTTGGTGTGGAAGATTCCATGGTCATGAATACATCTCTGCGAGCCAACCAGTCATCATAATTCAAAATCCATGGATGGAAACCTATTTACAATAATTTGAAAATTTTTATGTCACTATCGGTCTTGGTATAGATTCACGCCACCTGTGCTGGACCCAAAATGTGGCTGACTTGACCACACCATTGTTCACCTAATGTTGAAAGCAATCCTCTAAAAATAACATTTTTTAATGGTATATCCTAGGATTTTTTAGTAAGGAGAATGGTCATGGTGATTAGTGAACTTCACATCAGTTTTCCTACAACTCTCTAGAATCATCTGTACCCCTTATTCCATGTCACTATGGAAATAGAAGATATCTTGTGCGTCATCGAAAGAGTAGGTTTAGTTTATCCTATCCGAGAAGGGGTCTCTGGGAGATTTTTCCTAGTGGGGGGAAAGAGCTTGATGAGGGGATGTTTCTTCATTATCTCTTCTACAAAGTTATGTTTGGTGAGGTAGTTTCTACAGATTCGATACAAGGAGAGGCTGAGCATAGTGAGACTGCTTCACTCGATGAGGTTTTACTTGGTATGTATCTTTCTAAAATTACTCTATAGTCTCTGGGGCCTTCACCAGTACCATGGTGGTAGTCTCTTGGTGGTTCTTCTTACGTGATATGGGAGAGGAATTAGATGTGCCTGCTTGCCTTGAAGAAAGGATTCCTCAATGAGTTGAGCCTTATTAAGGAAATCCTAAAATCCACTAGGTAATTTTTGAGTTATGAAATAGGAAACAGGTTCTATCATACCATTCCCTAAGAACATCATTAGTAGATGTACTTTGGTTATTGGAATATTGAGTGAATACATGCAACAGTTCCATCGGGAGATGAATTGTGACACACATTCATCAAGCAATTGTGTGCAGCTGAAGAGTTCATTAATACATGTCATGCAGATGGTGGAATTCAATAAGTTTAGAAACATCACACAGATATAATCAGAACCTGTGATAGACCCTATGGGTAGCTATATATACCAGACAAATGTTGGCCCTTCGAATGTCTAAATGAAATATTGGTTCTTGGAGGCCTACTATTATTTCAGGGTTCCCAACATGGGTCTACACCATGAAATGACATGGTGTATATTCTTAAATGGGTCACCCATCCCATTGAAAGGTGAAAAGTTAGGATTCACAATATCTAGTGGTTCTCACATGTCATCCAACCACACATGATATGACTTTCTATCAGTTGGGATTGAAACATGTCCCATCTCGGAGGATTTTTCAAGATTAGTGAGAGGGGATATAAAATAATCTTGATAGACTTTATATCATAACAAGGATCCTAAACCACCAATATTTTTATAGGTTCATCAACATAAAAGTCTGGCTCCTCATCTTATGGAGCATTTGGAGGAGTGTCTTTATGAGGGTCCCAAAGGTGGTTATCTAGCTACATGGGATGATTTGGTGATGAATACCTTGGTATCTTGATTTAATCTCAAACCTATGCTCTATTTTATTTTTTGGGATCATTAGGATCAATTGGGAGAATCTAAGAAATAAGGAATTGTGGATTCACTTGATTCCCTAGTGGGGGAGGGAAATGATCCTGCCAAAGTGAACCATAATCAATGCATAACTTAATGAGGATATAATCAATGATCCTATTCTAATCAGTGATCTATAAACATAAGGCGGTGTAAACAAGATTATCCACTTTTTTATGGGGTTCATTAGGTATACCAGAATGTTTTATGGGCCCCTTATCCTTATTAAGATTCTTACATGTGGGAAATGATGTATATGGTCCTTCAAGGATAAGAACCTACATTTTCAATAAATAGAGGATGATTGTATGAGGTTCCACATGATACTACACTACCAAATTATGAAATATCTCTGTATCAGATCCTCCACCAGTGTACATGTCATTGTTTATATTAGGGGAAAACTTGTTAACACTAACAATACCTGAAGGCATGTCCTAAATATAACTGGATAATCCAGGATATCACAGGATGGGATAAAGTGAATAGAAAAATAATTTCCCCATACTAAGATATGTACATGCAGGGATGCCTTTATAATAATTTTTTTGATCACTATAAATCTATATATACATCTTTTTTAGAGGATCAGGTGGTAGTCAGAAGATATGGGATGATAAGACACTGGGAGTACGACTAACTCATATTTTCATCACTATTGAACGATGTAGTCAAAATAATCCCAAATCATTAGGTAAACCAACTAATGTCCTTTGAGGATAACACATTTCATCCATAATGTACAGTGAAATAAAATGACCTTGTTCTAGGTTAGTGACTTTGGGATGTTAAAGTTGTGAACAACATTCATCCAGAACACGATTGGAAACTAATCGGCAACCAGAGTGTCATACGAAATTATTTATTCAATAGAGGATCTAGACACATGGTTTTAAAACTCATGACTACTGTTTTCCAAGTAGTTGGAGGTGAAACTATTATGGATTGGTAAAGTGTTGGATTGTATGGTTAAGGAGTAACCGTGAAAGATGACTTTTCACCGCATGCTGGGTCATCCCCCAGAGGCAGTACCGGTCACACATTATATCCCATTAGGGATAGGTATTTACTGTATCCACAAGTGAGAGGTTAGAATAACATATCTATGTTTATATTGTATTCTATTCATATACCAAATTCTATAATAACACTTTGTTATCTCAGGGAGAGGTAGAGAATACAACTGGTGTTGACAGAGACAACTGCATCATGGTACCCTATAAGGGAACCCAATCTTCCACTTACTACATGTACCTATAAAGGGAATAAAAAATTTAATGTTTTAAACATTATGTGATGATTAATTTTGCCTACAAGGCCCCTTCCCCAGTCACTGAGGAAATGACTGGGTTGAAGCCTCCATCATTGAATAATGTTCTTCTTCAGAATCAGATAAAAAATATGATAAAAAATGACCTGGTGATTTCCGAAATTTTTCATTTCGGGGATGTGGTCTACTATTATGCCCCAGTATGGTTTTATAGGGATTGTGTGTTTTTTTAATGGGGAGTAACTTTGTACTAGTTGGTGTTGGAGCAAAGAGGACCCCTGTATTGGCTGTGAGGGAGGGGAGGATGTCCACTTTGGTGGGTTGATGTTTGATGAGGGTCTTCACATTGATCAAACTGGGCATGAAGAGGACCTCCATTTTGATTTTTTATGAATGGGGGGGGGGACTGGCACATTGATATATACTGGATTGGGGAGGACCTCTACTTGATCAGGTAGGAGCATGGGGAAGTCCTTCATGTTGGCAATGGAATGAGTGGGAAAGACTTCCACTATGGTTTGTGTTAGAGTGTTGATGATCTCCACATGATCTAGGAATTGTATGAGGAGTACTTCATGTTGATGTTCTAGGACATGGGTGGGACATATATATCAGGAACCATATTCATAGGAAGAATATTCATAATCGATGTTGATGAAGTGGGGAGGACCTCCACTTTTCACGATACTGGTAACATGTGAAGTACCTCCAAGTTGAGTTAGAGAGCAGTGGGGACCTCCTTTATGGATGGATATAGTACATGGAGGGTCTCCGTTCTATATCCCATCATCATGGTTCTACCGATAATGTATTCTAGTGGTTTCAGCGACTGATAGAGTAAATCAAAAATACCTGTGTTGTGGTTGGGGTCCCGCTCACAACCAGGCATTGATGGTCTTGGCTCTTTAGTCATAAGTATCTTGCATAATTATTTGTAGGTGGAAGAAGCCACTAGATCTATGGAATATGATTCAACTTTGAATGCATGCACCTGATCTTATGCTCGACGATGGTGTTGGTTCATTCAGACTAGGGATGTATGATAGGGGGTATTGTCCATCGATTCCTTGACCTAGAGAACTTGTCATTTCAGGAATGAATGAGTCATAGTGGGAGCCCTCCTTGGAAACTCATGGGTGGTAGTCATAGTTGGGGTGACTCATACATCCCCTACCTACTCGGCATATGGGAGAGAGTTGAAGGATCTCTATTGTGAGAGGCTCTTGAAGTAGTTTGTTTTTGGTTTAGGGAGATATCCCTTCTTTTGTGGCCCTTGGGGGTTGCATTTCACTGAGGCACGGAAGCCTCTAGGTACTAGAGGTCCATGTATCTAATGGGAATGACCCAATCCTACTCTTATCTTCATATGAGGGTGTCTATAACCCTTCCTTAAACTATCAATGAGGGTGAGACAAGTCATGGGGATGATTTAGCCATTATTCCAGTTGATTTTGTGGAAGAGGGTGAGTCATGCATAATTTATGGATTGGAATTTCTCCTTACATTGCATCCTTGGGATTCAATAGTTAATTTCCTATAGTTGGGGTCATGTAAAGTAGAAATATTTAGATGTCAGTATATATATAAGGAATAAAATTCCCAAGGCCTAAGCAATGTCCATTACTCCATTATTGGAGAGAGTGATCTGTGCTGGTGATGCCACAGACCGTAATGCCCAACATTTTTCTACCCCAATTTCTGGTGAGTTTCATGGAAGGCCCACTATTTTCTTAGTGGTATCTATTTCTAAATAGATGGATATAGTAAATTTATAAGCTTTTTATGTCTTTATTGACACTATTCCCTATGTTTAAAAAAAGATTTTCAAGTCGATTTTACCATTTTGGTTTTTTGTGATTCCACCAGCGTGCAGATGTCGTGCGCATGTCAGTTCACACTAGCATCATTTCCTACTACCCTATATTCACACTTTCAAATGGTAGGAGTATTTCCTCACATTCAATGATGATGTCTTCTCTTTTTTTGAAATGACATAAGGAGATGTCAGTTTATCCGTGCTTTGATTCTTCCTTGGAACTCATTTTCTAGTTGGAGCCTCCCTCATAGAGTTATGTATGTTTGTGGAACTCATTCCCTATTCCATATCTGTTTGGATTCTGGTTAATAACATTGCTTCTTCTTAAAAATTCCAAAGGGTCATGACATGGAAGAAACATTTTTTTAGGGGAGTAGTCACATTGGGAATCACTTGAATGTATGGACATTGTAACATTGGTCAACAATATTTCTCTATTATGAGGGAATCTCATAGAGGCATCCTGGGCATGGAAAATAATGTATCCTAGGTCAATCACGAGGTATATAATGAAAAAGGAATATCATCCAAGGATTTAAACTTAAGAATTCTATATATAGTATTAGTTAGTAGTATGAGATAGGTCACTAGTTTAACATATTATAGAGAATGCATGAGACTAATAAGAACACCCCATGGAGGTAGATCAAGAAGAAACATCCCATAGGAGGGGAACTTGAAAGAATTTGATGAAGGATTGATCAGGATTCCCAATGGAAGCAGATCCAAGAGGGGAACCCCTAAGAAGGGGGAAACAATGTTAAACATTGGTTTGGATAGATCCTTATGGGAGTAATCCTACACACCCTATTTAGAAGATAGGAATCAAAACCCATGTAGTTCATAATGTGGTGTTGGGGCATATACCTAGGGAGGAGGCCCATGAAAATTGAGCATGTGGTTGGGCCTTACCCGTAGAAGATTACCTGTTGGTTGGTACTTACACATGGAAGTAGTGAAGTTTAGGTTTGGGATCAATTTGATTCCATGATCACCAATAACCACTAATCCCACACGAGTCATTATAGGTGTGAGATAAAAGAGGTGGATGTAGACCTGAAGATCACACAACATTTTTTGTCCGCTTGTGGAAAGATACTAAATCCCAAAGGAAAAGAGAGATTGGGAATTGAATTTCCTATATCCTCTCTTATTTTGGTAACTATGAGAGTTAAGGAAGGGAAAAAGTGTTACCTCATGAAGGAAGGTATCTAAGATTACTCCATGATGGATTCCTAGGAGGATATAATCCCTGGTGTAGAAGATGTCATTACATTTCAGGAGGATGTAATTCTATATTTGGAGGATCTCATTCCTTGTGAGAGTGGTTGGAGTAAGGACCATCCCATGCCACTCATTCATGGAGAACTCTATGTTTCCCATATAGGATGACACCATATTTTAATGTCCTATTTTGAAGACTTTGGTGCTTCTTAGTTTTACATAATTTAGAACAGATGTGAAGGAATCATTCTTTACCCCTTGAGATTACATAACTGTTGAACATACATACCTTATTGGGACATGCTTTTGAAATGCTAGGTCGGAATAGCATGGAGGAGTGGTTGATCATGAGGTCTATGATGGCTATTATATGTTGAGAATCAAGGGGTATTTTTGTTCCTAGGATGGATGAAAAAGGTAGGGAAACCCATGAACTGGGGTCATTGGGGAAACCACGTGAGGGAAAAATAAATTGTGTCATGAAATCATAGAGGGCTGAACATAAGAGTTACATGTAAGGCATGGGATTTTCATGAAAATGGGGATTGAAAATGATGATTTCAGAAAAATCCAATACCTAGATCTTCAAAGAAGGGACACACAAAAGATTTTATGTTTGCACACAAGGTTAGGGAATGCACAGAGGATTCTTGCATGCACCTAAGTTAGGTGGAAAGAGGTAAGGAAAGGATTACCCAATTGTGGTCCAACTCAAGGGAGGACCTATAGGGAACCAGTCACAGAAATCTCTACCTTAAAGATTCCATGCTTTAGTAATGTCACGAAAGATTATTATTACACACAACAATGAATTCCTTCAGCTTTTAGAATATCACCTTGAAGAAGGGGATGTGATTCAACATATAGATGAAACAATCAGTGAATAAATATATGGCTTTAGTCCTGGAATAGTTCTTCCATACATCTATTCCTTTAGTTATAACATAATGTCCTGGTTGGAATCATATTTGGTATGAAAATTCCTTACATGTGATTGGGTTTCTTGCATGAAGTATCTCTATTTTTCACATTCCAAACATATCCATTTTTATCCTTCATAAAAATAATAAAATATAAATCATATTTGGTATACAGAATTATTCCACTATGATTCCAATCTTTCACATGAACCTTGAAACTATTATTCACCTTTATTAATCTTATTATAATTTTCCATTAACTCAGATGATGGATTTGGTGTTCCCAAAGTTAGCTATTTATGGATTCGTCAAAAATTCAGTGCAAAACACTCTTATTAAGAAGATGTTTTATTAACCATATTTACAATATCAATTTTATTTTCAACAATATCATTTTCAAATATAATACCCTAGATTATCAATATCAATATTAAATTTCGTGGAAATAACTTAATTAAGGTGGGGGAGAATGTAACCACACATGAACTTATAGTATTTTTATTTTAGAAAATCATTAATTTCATTGCTATATTTTTTTACACACAACACCATGTTAATATTATTCTACACACAATACTGAGTTAGCTTGTGTTACATGCAAGGTTGCAGTTTACCACCTTTTAATGGAGTGCCTATTTTAAAACTAAATTTTTACACCTTTATAAATTTTATTTTTAAAAAATGAACTACTTTTTGGAATTTAGAATTTCAAAATTATTTTAGGTTAAATTATTGGTATTTTATGAGAATTTTATTTTTTTTATGAATAGTAAAACATATAGAATTTTAGTTTAAAATAATCCTCTCGTATAAATAATTATCAATGAAATATTATATTATAAATTTTTTATAAAGTAAAAAAATATATCTATATTATATATCTATTAATATAATTTAGGTCATTGGAATCATATTTTTATTTAATTTTTATTTAATGACTTTATAAAGTTTTGAGCATTTTAACTGTAAAAACTTGCTTTCTCAGCACATCTTCCAGATTAGGTTTAAACATAATTTTTTTATTTATGTGAATTAAATTGTGATATATGGACATAATTGGTTGTAATCATTGTAATATTTATAGTCTAATAAGATCAACTTAGTTTTTGAATTTTTTTTACTATAAGTAATTAAAATTAATTACAGAGTTAAAGGTAAAATTAAGCTTTACAAGGGACCAAAAATTAAACTTAACTGAAAAATGACCTAAAAACACTTCCCAAATCCATTGGATGCATGTAGTTTGACCATATGCACTCATATTTAGAATCAAATGAGTTTGTGTGATTTGATTTCAGGTAAGTGGAATACATAATAAGTTATGTATAGAAAAATAAAAAAATAAACCTTCATTATCTTTAACATTTATACTGAATTACAGTATGGAAGAAGATACGTCGATTCATTTATTATAACTATTTTGGAATTTTAATGAGTTTTTTTATCATGGTAATTTATCTTCAAATTTTTAGAGATGAAATAATTTCATTAAACTGTTAATAAACATCAACGCATGGACTATTTAGTTAATATTTAAATAAAATAAATGATAATAAAAACATTAAAAGTAAAGTGAATGTAATGAATTGTTATATTAAATTATATTTATAGATGAATATATCATTCTAAAATTTTGTTAACTTAATATATTTTAATTCTATTATTGTTTTCATATTTTTAAATTAAGAATAAACTAATAATGTTGAAATTGACATTAATGATATTTTATAATAAATGATATTTTATTAAATGATTTTAAATTAATAAAAATTATATCATATATCAAGTTAATTTTAATTCTTATAAATATAAAAATATGGTCCATTCATAAACCAATTGATTATTTTTTATTAACATATGGAACCATGTATAGTGAAAACACTATTATCAAAGTTCAAGATAAAGAAATGTTTTTACGCATTACATGTTCTTGTTTTATAATTAATATCCAACACATATATGATTTTTATTTTTTCAGTTAGTTATAATATTTATAATTAATTATTGGTAATTTTTTTTAAAAATACACATATTAATTTATTCAAAATGGTTGAATTACTTAAGTTAGAAAACAAGTTACCAAAATTAAAATTCCAAATGGAAAAAATAAGAAAACATAAAAAATAATATACAAAATAATAAAAATTAAAATATTTTTATTTGGTGGAGGTTTGGATCGACCATAAATTAAATTTTCATAATTATTTGTCATCTTTTGAAGCATATGAGTTAAGGTATACCTCCTAATTTTGTTTACCTTTATGTATCTAAATTAATGTCACTCTAACTCCATCATTAAAATTAATTCAATACTCCACCTCCTCACACCTCTCAAGCCACTTTTTATTTTCCAAAATTTACTAAAATAGTTTACCAACATCCATACCCTCCACATATATTCTTGATATTGGGTATAAATAAAACCAATTAATACTTTACGTATGAACTAAAATGAGTTACCAGATAAATAGGTAACATTCTCCAACGATCACTTTTATTTTATTTCATTTTCAAGACATTAAATTATTCATATTTCATGCTTAAATAATACAATAATTATACTAAATATAATTATATGATTTTATGTTAATGGTTATACATACACTTATACACACGTCTATCAAAAGGGTAACACATTTTCTATTTGTGTGTTTGGAGGACTATGGCCTTGTGAAACAATGCCATTCATTTTTCTTTTACCACCTCTCACGATTGAGAATTATGATTGATAAATTTATTATATATATATATATATATATATTATATTTATGTTTATTCATACTTTAGGAATCTTTATTTTACACATACCTTCATGAATTTTATTTTTTTTCATTAATACGATAACATTTTATGTGGAGGTGTGGACTACCACCTCCTCAAAGCGCTGCGATATGTTCACATATTACATTGAATGTATTAGGATTTTTTTTAATTTAAATTATGTTAGATAAATGAATTATATATAATATTCATGACATAATTACCTTTATTGAAATATAATATATCATTTTATTTATTACCCTTTTTACATGCTAAAATTTGATAACGTCGTCTGTGGATGTGCGGTCTACCACCTCCTCAAGGAGATGTGATTCATATTACATAAAATTAATTATATATATCATTATATATGATTACGTAAAAATTTATTTATGATATAATTATCATTATAGAAATATAACAGGTTAGTTACCTTCTCCTTATAATTGTTTAAAAAGTCGTAAGGTTCTTCATGTGTACGTATGACCAACCATCTACATGATTATAATGTTGGTTCATTTTTAAGAACAACATTTCATTTTTGGTTTTAAATGTATATTTTATATATATATATTATAATTATTCCAGGATTTTTATTCTTTATATGTTTATATAATGACCCATTTGACTATAGTCAGCACACCAAAGTCATTTTTACCACCTGAATCGAATTTGGTCTGAAAACATGACACAAATAAAATTGTTTATGTTTTTAGGTACAACATTGTAATAAGTTGATTAATAGTAATAATAAAATTTAAATCTTTTTAAAGAAAGTAAATAATTAACAAAATTTTAATATTTTGGATGATAAAGACACATGTGATATTTCATACTCAAGTTAAGAGATTTTCATCTAATTTTTTACATATGTGTGATAAATTTCATATTCACCACTAAATTATTTTTTGTGGGGTATAAACTACTACATTCAGATGTTGTATAATTAATCCACCTATTCTAATGATATTTAAATCTCTATTTAATGTTATTACTTATTGGGTATTATGATTCAAAATATATAATATGGTATGTGACAGATTGGAATACTTGTATATTAATTTCCGCCAGAATGTTTTTATTACATTTCAAGGACATTTCCATTCCTGAACATCAACAAGACTTTTTGTTACTTATCCTACACTAGGGAATTATTTATAAAACTAGAATATATATTCAATTTTGATATTTTATGGTAATTAAAATTTATTATTAGTTAAATTTATTATTCGATATATAATTATTTCTTTGGACTGGTATGAAAAGGGTGGGGTGAATTTAAAGTAATCCCCTTAATGTATTGGTAGTCTCCTGAGATGAAATCAGTTGGTGAAAAAAAATTTGAGTTGGTTTCCAAGAAAAATATACGGTTTTCTACCGACAGAATTAAACTATCTTGTGATAGGTTTTGAAGGTAGTGGTTTATTTAATAGATACATGGCATCCAATAATTAAAAATTTCATCAATTTCAGTTATTATTATAAGAAATATTTTACTATGGAAAAATATATGAATACATTTCATTCATAGTTTATTTATTAAATGTAATGTGTTTTCAGAATTGTACCTTTCCATATTTATTATTCCTTAACCAGTTTTTCAAATGAGAAGTGTGTTTATTTATTTAGATTTCCATATTGTTTATTTTAATTGATTCAAGATTACTTCCATTGTATAGTTACTGTAACTGAGTATTTGAGATCACCCTTATTTTGATTCCTTTTTTCAATATATGAAGATGAATTCTTGTAATCTGTATTAAATAAGTATTTTATTAGTATTTTTTAGGTGTTATTTTTAATTTTATATCTCCCAATGTAGTATGTATATCATGTATGTAATCAGGTTTTCAAAAAATAATAAACTATTTTGTCCTTTGGGATTCAAATACTTCTAATCATGCCAATGTATTAATTTAATTCACACTTTTTGGGATTTTGATTTTTGAAAATTACACATCCTCAAGAGAAGATATATGCTCCTTAAAGAGGCTCAAAAAATAATTTTGCATTTTTTACCAATATGGATGTGTTGATGGAATAGTCAAAAAATAGGGAAAGAGTAAAATTTTGCACCTACATAAGGACTTTAGGGGTGAGGGATCTAATATATGAGAGAGATTCCACTTTTAACATTCCCATATGAGGAAATATCTCTAGAAGGATATGAAAATGAGATAATTAAGGAAGGACCCCAAAAGGTATTAATGCTTAGGGGATTGCTTTAGGGACAATAATCGCCACCCACATCAGATCTAATTAACCTGGGGAAGCCTCATTTCTGGTCCCCTATTCACTGCTCAATTTAGTCTCAATGAACCTAACTTCAGGAGAATATATTTGGGGTAGTGGGAGGGGAAAATCTTATATAGATTCATACGATGTTAATAGAAATGAAAAATTTATCAGTATGGGTACAGTATCACCATGGACATTTGAATACCATGGTATGATTATCCTTACCACTTCCTCAATGGTGGTATGGCCCTATTCATCCCTGAAAAAACCATGTGTGCCTCATAAAACCTTTTATTTAATAGTAGGTGAATATAAGTCCTTATATTTCACACATTACATCATTTTATAAAGGTCTCAGAGGATATCCTTGAACTCTATAGGTTGTTCATTCAAAGTGATGCCCATGGGGAGGGGATATGGGAAAGCCTTCTATGGATAACTCTACTGGATAAATATTCCCTGGATCACAGCCTCTATGCTCACATTTATCTAAGTCATCCATTTCTAAAATGAGATTGGAAATAATAAAATAGGTTTGGATTCACTTATAAGAGCCACACTCATTGTGGCCACACTTTTTTTCACTTTTACTAAAAGAGAATGTTATGGTGAATTCCTCAATTCCTTGGAAGTTTGTTTTAGGGATGATGGTCCTATAGAAACTAGTTGATTTTCAGTCCATATATTGGCCCCAATAGTTAGTGGAAATCTTTTAGGATCCTATACCAATGTGGATAATTACTCATTAGGATATGAGAAGATCCAAATATTAATATAATTTTGGGATAAAACAGTATCTAGATCATGGAGAGGGAAGTTATTCTTGACCATAGTGTCCTCCCTAGTAAAAATTATCTAGAATGTGAAATCCACCATCATATGATTCTCAAATAAAACATAAATAGGAAAAGAAATCCCACATAAAAAACTGAAAGAGTTGGATAAAATGAAAATTTCATACCAATCACATAGGTTACTATCATCAATGTGGGTACAGAGTACACCCTCACTAAGTAAAGGCATATATTATCTGGCCTCAAGGATTCCCCACTATTATCAACCAGACTACTAGTGGGAACTGGATTATAGGGTTTGAAGGAGAATCCTTCCTAATGGACGAGGAAGTTACAGACCTCCCAATCCTTTAGTGCAATTAGAATTACCTCATTGATGAATTTCAAAAAGGTTTTGGAAAAGCATTAGGGATGTTATAGATTCTTAGGTACTCATAACCACCTAGAAAATCCCCCACAAAAATTTATAACACCTAAAATGGTTCGGATATTCCATGCATGAATCTTACCCAACAAATATGGGCCTTGAGATGATTCTGTTAGGAAAATACATAGATGGATAACCCAATATGTTGTCATCCTATAATATAGTTCACCATCATGATGGTGGATTATCAAAATTTTCCCTTTTACTTTATTGGGATTAAGTACCCTCTTAGGTATATAGAATAGAAACCAGCCAACCAATGCTCCAGTCAACATTGAGGATAACCTACCACCCCTAGTTGGTAAATTTGCCTTCTTCAACTACATAATATTAGGTGTTCTCATCACTACGAGTGTCCTTTATAGAGAAATAAGTTGGCTTCATGTCTTCCAGCATATATTGGGAATTTATGATAAAGACTCTCACCCATTTTTTAAACAAGACTTCTTATCTAGGAATCTAATCCATATTAAGGTTCTTTTTAATGAACATTATCAACCCACTAGCAAGATTAGGGGTCCCTTCCATGTTATCCCTTTCATATTATGGGATTAAACTCATCATACCTCACCCATATTATTAGTGTGCCAATAATTTTCTCAACATCCCATAGATTAATACCCACATCACCAAGTGATAGGTGTAAAATTTCTAAGTCTACAATCTAGTGATAGAATAGGTTCACCATCATACCCTTGTTGTAGTGGGGAAAGGTTTTCGAGATCCAAAAGGCCTTATACATTCTAATCTTCTTCAGCTCCATGGAAAATTCAAAATCAATATATTTCACATAGAATGGACACACCTAATCCATTTTGAAACTCCCCCTAATCAAAGGTCTGGTAGGGAAACCACCTCAAAATATGATTCATGGGATTATTACTCATTATTGACCAGTATATTTGAATATCTGAATAATGTTCATGGTGGTTCACATGAATGTTTTTTTGACATAAAATAATGAATATACTCATCCATGTGTTCCGCAACAAAAATGATTTTAGCAATTTGGGAGATGTTGACCGAATATGAATTTTCGAGTTCTATAATATAAGTTTGAGTAATGATTCATAAATATAACAGAAGGATAATACTATCATTGGTAAGAAAAAACCCATATGTTTGAAGCAATCCTAAAAATTAATATTTTTTTATAATCACTCCAATTATATTCATCAAGATTTTATACAATGATTCAATATTACAATAATTTACACCATCCCATCTGCTATTGTTTTGGACACTTACATTGAATATTTCCAGATAATTGTTGAGATTTTAAATCCATCCTTATAAAAGAAATAATCATATTTTAGACAAGTGAAAATTCTATTGAAAATAGATTCATTAATCTGGAAGAAACATGTTCATTGAATGAACCATAAAGAGATTCATGAAACACATGATCTAATAGAGGTCTTCTAAATAGAAAGAATCATAGAGATATCAAAAACACATGAACCATGGGAAATATCATGACCACTCTCCAATAATATGAATCATGGTCACTTGAACCTGACATGGTCATATAAATCACATAACGGTCAAGTGAACATTTGACTAAATAAGAATATAATGAGAAACCTACAATAAAACCATACAAATATGTTTTTTTGGTCAAGGTTCAAGAATATACTAAGAATAAACACATGGTTTCTTTAAATATGTATTGGGAAAATGTAGTCGAGTAGCATGGTCACTGAGTGAGGACTCATGAAACACACTCACAAAATAGGCTTTCAGAACAAGTCTTGTAATCACTTCCCATAGAGGAGTCTTGAAAAAAGTATATTCAGATGATGTCTTTTGAAGGGACCACATAGAGATCAGGATCACATGTTCTTTTGATATTCTCTGTTTCCAATGAAGGAGCTAATAGTTCAACCCTACTTATAGGGCCCTTTATAAAATACCAATGTTTTTTTAGAAGGCCAAACGTCACATAAGACACCAATCTGAGGCAACCCCAGTGACTAATGAAAGAATTTACATTCCTATGAACTGTTCCCATGTACCCATAGACCTCTCTGATGTGGGGGATAATTCTTTTACGTACACCAAATAATAATAATAAAAATGACAAGGTAATAAATACATGAATTATTGGTATTGTTTTTTCCACCAAAAGGAGGAGAATGTGATAAAAAATAACATAGATCATGTTACCTTAAAAATGGAATGTGATCACATGATCATAAAAAGGTCATGTGAATGGACCAAGTGTAGAGTATGATATGAATTTTGTCATTTCAAGACCCTTTGACAAGCCAACCCATTCTTATGAAGGCATCCTAAAAATCACTATTAGTCTTTTGAAGGATTATAGAAAGTTTTATATGAATCACATGCCTTCTCAACTGAAGGGTTCCATGAAAAAATTGAAATCCCATTTGTAAAATAATTTTTGATAATACATAAAATTTAGAGAGCTTAAGTAGTCATTAAATCTCATTTGACAAGATTATGTGGTTTTCAAGAAACCATAGAGACCTGGAGACATATCAACCTTATTTCATAAGAGTATGATAGAATGCTACCATCATTACATGAAGGGTATTAGACATGTCCATGTGATGCCCCTTAGGATCCATAGAAATAAAGAAGGGTTATCAATGAAAATTCTCATCCTTTACCATGATATCCATCATTGATCGTGTGGATCTTCACTAGTAAGGAGAATTATTATTTTATAAAACACCAACACAAAAACATGAGATAACCTATCCTTATTGAATGAAGAAGGAAATACAAGGAAAAAATATTTATGTTTATTATGTGGGAGGAATATGATAAACTTTATGTAAACGGGTTCAAACACCCTGGGCGATCTCAATTGATCATTAAATTCCCCCCTCAATAAGTCATAATGATATTTCATGGCTTACATGACATTATTCTCTTATCTTGTGAATGATACCAAATAATTCAACTTCAATCACTCAAAAACTATTCTATGGGAATCCTAATATCTTAAAGGCTTCTAGAAAAGCCTCCTTGACCATGTAAATTCTCTTTTAAATCTCAAGATGGTTAGGAGAAACCACATAGATCATATGGGGTTAAAAAATATATCAATGATGGGGTTTTTTTGTCACTTTTTATCATGTGATGTAAAGATGACATTGTGGATGACCTGTGGGTGTATCATGTGAAACAAACTAGATGAGAATCCATACAATAACTCCATCTCAAATTTTAAATATGTGAACCATTAAATGATGTGTATCACTGGGGAGTAGGGGCCTATAATCCCCCCATAACCCAAAAAAATACACATGATGGATGCGATTCGATAGATAATGACTACACAGGAGAACAAGAGAAGAATTTTCAGCGAGGCCAGTCACGCAATCCAAAAGAACTTCTACCTGCTAATATTTGATGAATAGACTATCATATCGTATGAAATACATAGGAAAATTTCATGATAAATCTATAGATATCATGAAGTACTTTTGGAATGTCATCCAAACCATGTGAAGGAGGTTCCTCACATCAAATGGGTCACTCAAAACCTACAATATGCTGTCATTGGAAAAAACTGTTGGCATATATTAAATAAAATATGGAATAAAGACTAAAAACTATAATTATTATGTGAATATGATACATTGAGACTCATTATCTTAACATGAACCACCAATATCATGCAATAAAATTTGGACATTTCAACCAAGTCATACGACACTCCCACAATAGACCATTTGGATCATGAAATGTCACTTGGTCTTTTCAATCAAGTAATTAAACTCCCACGAAACAGTTCACTATGATCCTTCAAAGTCTACCTGGAATGCTGGACCAATCTTGTGAAGTCCTATAGACATGCTTCCCATGTCACATGACACTGTCTGGGTTTGTCAGTAAGGTCATGAGATACACTCTTGATAGTCTAGCCATGTCTCATGATGTCCTCTTGAAAAATAATCATGGATCATCTAAATCCATCTAGACATGTCATCCATGACTTTTTATTCCCTCAATACAAGACAACATTAAACATGTTACACCCTCTAGACATGGAAAATATGTCTTTGATATCCTCCATAAAACTCATTATGGATCATGTGACAAATTCTAGATGTTCCAGCCTTGATCAAGTGGTGTGTTCTAGAATTTCCATTTAGATTATCTGAATTCCTTCAGAAAATTCTACTAGATCACACAATTTTCATTGTACAAAATTCTAGGAAACTGAGACATATCCTCAAATTTGTTAGGCATACAATCAGAACATGTAAGGAAGGCAATTAGGCTGTGTAAGGAAGACATCATAGGGAAGGATAAAATTTTCTAGTGAATATATTTGAGAATATACCCAATTCAAATATGAGAAATTTGATCCCTTCTATACCTGGTAAACATTGGATGCATTTCTTAGGCTCGAGCATAGATGTAAAACTCTATATGGGTAAGTATCTCCATGTCTATGACATTCTATCAACCGAGAACCAATATCTCCAATGGGAATATCATTATTAATCATCCAAAAAAAGTATTGAGACGATAACTATCCGATGAGAACTATAATTCCATATATACCTAGGTTATATGTGATGATTTCCAAACGATCGAGCTCAAATGGAAATCCATCATAGTGGAAGCCCCACCATATCTCTGACATTCCATCCACTGGGACCCAATATCTCTCATGGGACTATAATTCCTATGCATAAACTAGTTTATTGAGAAGGAAACTAATCTATGAGAACTATTATTACATCCATAACCAAGATATGTTGGACTCTATCCTAAGGCAGGATCTCAAATGGGTATCCACATTGGTGTATGTACCATCATATCTCTGATATTCTAATCATATTGACCCAATCTCTCTAATGGGCATACCATTATTACTCATCCACACACGGATTGAAAAGGCTATTGAAATACATGAAATATGACTCCTAACATAATCAAGATACATTAAAAACACTCCTAAGGCCTGATATCTTTATAAAAAATCCTATCAGTGCTTCCCCAATATATAAGTCCCTAATCCATTTGTAGTGTGACTGATTAATTTCTATCACTTATTTCCCTCACCGAGAAAGGATCAAATGTTCTTAGGGATATTCAATTAATATATCATTTACATCATGAATCAAAAATAACCAGGGAATCCTCCAAGTGTACGACCCATTCAGTGGCATGATTTGACTGCCCCCATATAAGGGAATCCACCTCAGGGTGATTCCCAAGGGTCTGATCAAACTATAATGACACTGATTTCTTCTATAACAAAGATATATAGGATGACACCCTAATGAACAATATCAATAACTAATTCCTATATTCCCTTATATATATCATTTCTATATGATGTTAAAAAACATGGGTTCAATGAACTACATGGATAATGACTATTTCTATAATTATGATATATAAGAGTCTTCATAGGGTTTCGGTCCCATCCTTGATATATTATGTTCCAAACTTCGTGGATGTAATAACCCATGTACATGGTGATATGGTTTCATTATATAAGTATTGACCCATGACAAAAAATTTATCAAATACCTCATATACATATAGATAAACTCATTTTACACATGGATATTTTTGACATGTGATCATTTTTAGATAACTGGTCCTGTATTGGAACTAGGGAGAGTTTACTAAACATATTGTAAATCTATAATAGATTATAAGAGTTTGAATCACTCCCCCCTAAATAGTTAAATGATAGACACCTCCCATCCTCTCAACCAATGTGAGTTCCTAAGTGTTGTTGTGTCCAACACCCCATTTGGTCGCATTCCTTTGGAAAGAATGTGAATACATAACTATGGGTGGGTGAAATATTTGGAATTTATATGAAAGAAAAAAACATATATCTGACATGAATAATTATTCAACACATTACTTTCACCTCACAATTGACCATCATGATATCTCCAAAAATAACCTTCTCATGAAACAAAAATGGTGAACACGACATGAAATCATTTAACCATGACATATTCTTTAGAAGATAAAAAATTATGGAATGTTTAGTTCTCACTGGACTATTTTAGACCTACCATGTAGGTGATATATTCCTATGAAAAAAATAATTTTTTTAAAGTAGTAAATATCAATTTTTAATTATGTTGGAAAATCAAGACTAATTTTTTTAATAAAAATACAGTTTCTTTAAAAAATTTCTTTTTCTTTTCATTGATCTTTATTTTCTTTCTAATCAAAATGAATCCTTATTTTTTCAATTTAGTAAGTAATAATAATACCAACTCATTTAATAGAATAGACATAATTGTATACTATATGATGGTTCATTTAGGATGATACTTTTTTCTTCTAAAAAAATTTAATTTGATTAAATTTTAAAAAATTAATTTCACTGGTTGTTTAAGATCAATGGTGAATGTGTCTTATCTTATTGAATAAAATGTTCATATTTTGAAATTTTGAGGTGTTACATTCTCCCCACATTCAATAAATTATTTCCTAAAAATATGAAATTGATATTGATAGTGAAGTGTTTGACATTTTGAAATACCATTATTGAAAAACCCACATTGTAAAAGGGTTAATAGAACAACCCCTTAATAAAAGAGGAATGAATATATGAAGGTTATATAGATGTACACATAACTAGGATTAAATGTGTAATAGCATGGTTTGGATGTCATAATATTGAGATGGAATAAAACATAAATAATTATAGATCATAATGGTTATCATTGATGACAATAAAGTGAATGATCAATGAAATTTTAAGGACCACAAAACCATTAATCTATGATTATTAAAAAGACTATTATTTTATTATATAGGAATTTAATAAGATATTTTGTTCAAGATAATTTTCCTAAATCTATATATACATTTTACTATATATGAATATATGAAATTATACACACATGGTATGTTTCTATTTCATAATAATAATTCCATCGCTTGGTTGTTCCTTGATAAATTTTCAATTCATCACTTATTCCATGAAATGAATATAAAAAATGAATTATTTTTCTAAAGCACTAAAATTAAATTTTAATTGATCATAGGATTTATAATAGGGTGAAAATTTATTCTATTTGTAACTATTTTTGAAAACCAATATGGTTAGAAAAAGTTATCCAATATAATACATTAATCTATAAACCTCAATAATAAAAACACTAGTTTATTATCAACACTTATTCATAAAATCATTTAAGTAAAAGAAATGAAATATTAATTAGAACCTCACATAAGATAATGTTAGGTGTTAAAACCTGTCCACACTTTCTGTTATTGGTTAATGCCTTATGACCTTGCCGAATGTGATGAGTAGTCACCCAGAATGCATTTTGTCCTAGTTCTAAAACCATATTAATATAATTAACATTAAATTCCCAAAGTTTGATAACCTATAATTACCTAAACATAAAAGATATGATAATCCCAAATAGTTACAAATAAATTTAAACTTAATTCCAAAAAATAATTTCAATCTTCATGAAAAATATTTTCATATAATAAAAAAATATATTCTCTTCCCATATTTTTTTTCTCAAAAATATCCATAATCTTGTTATATTCATAGCATATAAATATTCAAAGTATGATTTTGAGATGTTGATATTATGATAAAACATAAACACAGAAACCCAGGATGGCATTAGTAACATTAATTTTAATATATAAATATTGAGTTATAAAATTTAATACCCTTCTTATATATTTCACGATTCTTATAAACCAAATACCATTGGTAAAACTAACTATAAAATTTAATTATTGAATCCTAATGCATAAATAAATCAACCATTTTATTTCATCATATGTCCACCATTAGTCTATGGGTAATCCTTTAGAAAATGTAATTTAGCCATATAACGCATAGGTTTCCCACAGTTAAGACCAGTCACTATACATGGATCCCTATGATGAAAAAATTTTCCCATCAATTGTACCCTTTTTTATTTAGAAATTCATTTCCTATTCACATATTTTACATAAATATAAATTATCCCATTCATTTGAGATAATTCCATTGGTGTATCTTTACAAATTTTTTATATAAAGTAAATCAAGCATTCATTCCTCTACGATCTTCACCACTTGAGCTCTTAGAAAACTCTATCTGTATCTTCTTTAGTTATTATGACAGATGGTTAACATATAGGTTGTTAATTATATTATGGGATAATTGATTTGGTATAATATAAATATCTTTTTATCTTGTCATAATACCATTTTATCTCATAGTTATAACATTTTCCATCATATTGAATGTTTACATGATTCCCACAGGTTCCATCCATTGAATAAAACTAAAACTCATTTAATGAGAAAAAATAATCATAATGGGAAAACCATATAATAATTTATAGGATGTAAAAACAAAGAAAAGTTATATTAAATATGACACAACTTATTTATTTTTTCTAGTTCATTCATTTTCATCTTCTACTAAAATCCTTCATAATTTTTTGTAATGAAAATGCGAATTATCCAAGAATATCCCCCAGGAATATACAAAAATGTGTACTAAGGGATGTTGTCTTATACTAGGTAATGTTCGAGTCAAGATCCACACAAAAGTTTTAGAGTTTTTACCCCTTGGTACATTTTTCCAAAAACCACCTCGACTTTTAGTTTTTAGAAAGGGATATATCTCAAGAAAAAACAACACAATCACTACCTTACCAAAACATTAGTATGGTATTCTATAATTATTGTAAATTCTATCATAGGGTTATATTACAAAATCTATGTATTCTAAAATCATTTTACCAAGGATTATTATAATTTTTTTATAGCAACTTTAATGACCCTTACAACTATATATGGGAGTTGATGTATGCATTATAACATTGGAACTGGATACATGGGATCACATTAAAAAGGACCAAAAATTTTATATCTCTTAGAATAAATAGATACACACATGTTTCTTATATTATATTTGAATACACAAATAATAATAAATGGGTAAATTATATTTCTAACTAGAATATCACTTTATATCATTATTATTACACTGTTTGGATTCCTATGAAAGGATAAAAAAAGGGTGATATCAAATTCTTATTAAGAGATATGTAAATTGAAATAAATATTGAATATGTAAATAATAATCGTAATGGAATAATCAATATGCCATGGTAAACATTTGAACACACATTAAATTTATATAACACACCAATCATGAATACATATGTATTTTTAGATATTGAATGTTAAATAACTAACCACACATTCCATTTCAATAAGTTTACTATCATGAATAATTAAGAAATTATAAATATGAAAACATAAATAACTGAACACACATGTCATATAAATATATAGACTACCATGAAAGGATAAGTCATAATCCATATATAGAGGTAAATAATTGAAAATACATTCAATTTAATCAACATCTAAGAATAAAATTAATCCATAAATAATATAATTGGTAAAATATAATTGGTAAAAATAAATAAATTATTAATGAATGATATTTTTAATTATTAGACATCATGATCTCATGTATCTGATACATATACTATCAAGACCATTCTTAATATTTTATTACAACTATGTATAAAAACAAATTTAATGAAATATTACTATTTTTTCACCTGAATTTACAATACAGGGAGGTGATATATAATTCTTACCACACTTATAACAACATTTCCAAATCATTCCTACAATATTGAATAATTTATTTAATTTATGAACAATGTTCCACATCATAAAATATCCATATTGAGTAAAGATTAGAAATTTATCAATATTTTCCTAGATAATAAAATAAAATTGAATGTATAACACTATATTTATAAATTATAAAATTTTATGAAATACTTATATCCATGATAAATAATATGTATTTATAGTAGAAATTAATATATAATTATAAAAATAAAATTATTATTTAAAGGTAAATTTAGTAACGATAACAAATTAATCAACAAAGTGATTTTAAATACATTACATTATTAAATTGATTATAAAGCATCCATAGTAAGAATAATAAATCTATCAATAAATCATATCCCCAATATAGAATGATTAAAATAAATGGTCATTGTTATTGATGAATGTAAATAACGTAAAATATTATTAAAAAACATTCTTGTGGAAAATATATTTTCAATTTTTCCATTTTTTTTTAAAAATGAATGTTTACACAATATTATTAACATATTTAACTTTAAAATTATCCTTTGAATCATATATGTAATTATTTATAACATGTAGTGTTGATGACAGCAAGAAATTAAATACATGTTAAACAATGATTCCTTTAACATTTTTAGTAAAATCCAAATAGGCCTTATTGGGAAAATCGAATGAATATTATATTTTATTTTTAAAAAAATAAAACATGGGAAAATATTTATTTAATACATTATTTTGAAAATGTTTGATATGGTTTTTATAAATATTGTTTGCAATGATTGTTTTGGAAGAAAAATTATTTTTGGCTGAAGAGAGAACTGGGGTAGAATTTTACTAAAAACATTATCTCAATCATTTTAAGCGCCAAATAGTAAAAAATAATACCATTTATTGATAAAATATTGAATAACAAAATAATTAGAAAATTTAATGGGTTTATTGGATAATTATAAAATAATATTCTTTAATAGGAATTTGAAAATAAACATTCACAATTGAAATGAGATTGTGAAATAAACCCTTACAAAGATCATAACATTAATGTGAGAAATAACCAATGAATTTATTATGTTTGTCAAATATAAATAGACATAAAACAAGTTAATATAAAACAAAATATAGTCAAAATTAAATAAATAAATAATCATATAATATCAAATAGATTGAACAAGTAATATAACCCAATGAAAAAAATGAGATATGATATTCATTATCACTTGGTAATTCCCATATCAAATAAATTTAGATGAATTAATTAAAATTAAAACATATAATAACATGAATTATTAAGTAATACTCTCATTAAATTTAAAAGGGTCAGTATATAAACCATAAGAATGAAATTTGGTTCATAATAGTACAATATGCCTCAATAAAGAGAAATTTAGATGAAGTCCCTCACCACACATGTTATTTTAGTTAAACGTGATATAAACTAATGTATAATTGTTTTATGAATTTTATTTTTATATAACATAAACATATCTATATTTGAAATATTATATATGATTCCATTATAACATTTTACCACTCATTTGTTAATAAAAATGATTATTTTCATTATTTTAGGTGTCAATTGAATTTCACTCTTAAGTGAGTTTTGTCATGAATATTTCGGTTCATGTTAATATTATATTGCTATATCATCTACATAATGGTATTAATGTTATAAATATAATTTTCTGATAATATATATTTTTTTAATCATTGTATAAATTTGATCATAGTAAATGGATCACATCTCTTTATAGAGACGGTAGGTCGTACGTATACATGAGTGAAATTATTATTTCATTAATGGATGAAAATTTAAGGAATTGTGTGATAAATGAAATTTAAAAAATAAATAATATTTCATATATATTACCTAAATTTATCTTTATTAAATAAATTTTATAGAGTTAGTGAAAAATGAATCAATTCCTTTTGTGAGGTGACAGTCCATCGTACACATGAGCAACCTTATGATATTTCAAATAGAATGAAGCATCATAATGTAAACATGATATTAAAATAAAATAAGTATAATAATATCATTAACATAATATAATTGTGTTACATCTGTCATTATATCTATCCATAATAGCTTGTGACAGAAAATGAATTACATCATTTCATGTGGCCGTAATCCTCCATACACATGATAAAAAATTTCATTTCCCCTTTGATTGAAGAAGAGATAGATAGAGGTCATTACCCCCAAATAATAACATATGCGGATATTTAATATAATTATTTTATTATATAATAATTTTTCAATAAAATTTTTATGTTGTGGATGTAGAAAAAACATAAATAACTGGTTGAAGAATATTACATTTTCTTCAAACAACTTTTTTTTAGGTTTACACGATAATCTTTCCTGAGATGGATTTGTAATAAAAAAATTATCCCATGGATGTAATTATGGGATTAAGGATGTTCTTTTGAATGTATTATCATAAAAAATGTCTTCAAAATTTCAAATAGGGGTAGATTGTGTGTGACCATTTATAAGTTAGGGAGATAACATACATGGAATTTTTAAAAAGATTAAATTACAGAGAAGTTTTAATCATGATAAGTTCCTAAAATTGGGAAATTAACGAAACATAGAGGTTAAAATTTATAAATATTTCTATATTAAGGGTTTTGGACAAGTTATTTGGTTATTTCAACTCTTATCTTCTTATTTTAACCATAGAAAATAAGTTTTTCCCTCAATAAATATAATTAAGTTTTATAGTTTTTATTATTAACTACAGAAATAAATAATTTTAACTCATTAGAAAATAATAATTTTTATAATTTCAAATATTGAATCCATTTTTCCAAATTAAATTCATATCAGTGGCTTAATCCAATTTAAAATATTACGAGCACATGCGATGAAAAAGCGAGTTTCTAAAAAGAACATTTTCATAATTATAAATTGTTTCAATATAAATATTTAATATTATATGTATTAAAATTAACTAAATTATATAAAAATAATGTATTATTTAACTAATTTTAATTTAATAATAATGTAATTTTTAATTTTACTTTTTAAATTATTTAATCAAAAGGACATTTTTTATAAATATCAGTAATTTTCACTATTCAACCAAATATGGAAGTTTTCAAATCAATCACAAAGCATATCCCTGTTAAAATTTTTATTTTATGATTAAAAAATTAAGTTAACTAATTGAAATAATATATATATATATATGTGGTAAACAAATAATTCTAAAATATGGGTGTTGATCGCAACAAAATCCTTATTTAGAAAAATAGATTATTCAATAAACTTTTTTTTCTTCTGAATTATTCTTATTTTTTTATAATAAATATATAACAATAATTTTCATTATTTATTTAGCTATATCCATAACCTCCAAATTATTGGATAGATTACAATGACATACTATAATATTGTTCATTTAGGATCAAGGATCCATATTTAATTGGATTGAAAAATATTAAGTTGGAAAAAACAAAATATTTCAATAGTATGAGCTAGGTGTCTCATTTTTAGTATGATATAGAATATATTTTTATCTTTTAATTTTTTTTATATTTAGAGCTATTAAAAAACACATATGGGTGGTAAAAAGTCCCCAGAAAAGTTTGTTGATGGTCATCAGCATGATTTGGAATTTGATGATGGGGACAAGGTGTTTCAATGAATTTATCCATAGAATAAGGTAATGAAATTTTGAATTAAGGTAAAAAAAATCCCTAGTTATATAGATCCCTTTGATATTAATAACCTTATCAGGATAGTTTCATATTGGCGGGCACTTTGACCAAACTTATATCATGTTCATGATGTGTTCCATTTATCTATCCTGAGGAAGTACATACCTGATCTTTCACATGTACTGAACTCGGAGTTCATACCACAGGAGAAAATATTTCTTATGAGTAATATTTTTTGTATTTTCTATATCAAATTTATAATGTTATATGAAAAAATTTTATTCACTATTTTAAAGTTTTGTGGTGAAACTACATGATTGAGGAAGTCATGTGGGAACCTCGGGATATGATGAGGTAAAATAATACTCATCTTCTTTTAATATAGTTAAAAATTTCAAGGAATTAATTCATTTGAATTATTATATAAGTAAAAAACCCAAGATTTTATGAAATTTTATTTTTGAATAAATTTTTTGTCTTTGGTAGCTTGTGTTAAACGAAACACTGAATTTTAACAAACCATGATATATTGTGAATATTATTATTTAAATGTGGCAGTTATAAACTAGTTGGTAAACAGTTATATATGAATAGTAATAATTTTATTTTAAACCCTATGTATAATTGTTTTATTTTTAAATAATATTTATAATTAGTTAATTTATTTTTAGAAAAGTATTTATATGTTTCAAAAATTCTACTATCTTGAAAAATGAATTTATTTCATTTTTAGAAAAAATAGTAATTTTACAACTATTATAAAATTTATATTAAAAATATATACTTAACTTTTTAAATATACATTTAAAAATTGTCCTGGAGTGATTTTTGGATAACTTTCTGAGTGGGAAAATTTCTCAGTGAATTGAAAAAAATACAAGATTTTAATGAGAATTATCTATTTTTTTCTTACAAAATATAAAAACATCCAAATTGTTATAATATCATTTAAAAATAAAATTTAGATTATTTATATATTTTTTTATCAAATTTAGGTAATTTTAATAATTTTTATAATGAATTATGATATTAAAACATTATATACTAGTGAAAATTTTTCCTATTGAAAGCTTACTTTCTCCTCGTATCTATGGTTTAATTTTAAGTTAAATTATAAAAAATATGTGAGTTTAACTTATAAAAAACAATTAAACAAATTTAATAAGTATAATTTATATTATTTTATAATTAATATTAATATTTTACCAAGATTAGTTGTTTAAACATAAATAATTAATAATAGTTATTAAGGAAAAAATGGGTTTTACTAGGTGAAAACTAAAATTAAAAGGGTTAAAAATTACAGAAAACTTGTCAAAATCCCATTTCATGCCCATATTTAGACCTAAAAATCTATATTAATTGATAATTGTGAATTATTTGTCCTTATCAAATTTACCAAACATGGGGACACTTTTTTTTAAATAATTATAGGTGTACGACTCACCTCACTTATAAAAAGCCACCCTTCACCTAGGAACTTCAAAGTTTAAAAAACATTTTTTTTTGAAATTAAATACCCATATATATTATTAAATCTCTCCACACATCTTAGAGGAAATTATTATATCCAAAATAAAATCTAGGAAGGATTTTGGTTAAAACTAAGGAGGATTTTCAAAGAAGAGAAATGGTTTTTTAACTTTCATTTTTATTTTACATTTTCTTGTAACTCATTAAAATAATTTCAAATTATGATGATATAATGAAAAAAGTATATATAATGTTATTATAAGTTATTATGTTAATATAATTACCAATATTCCACCCTCCATATAATGGGAAATGATTTTGTTTTTCATGTGTAAGTGGGAATACCACCTCCTGAAGTGATTTGATTCATTGATGCTTTACATGAAGGTAAAATGGCTTGTTTTAATGATAATATGAAATATATGTGACATAAGATTTATTTTTTAAGGTTAATATATTATTTACCTTTATTTATTTCAACCCTTCATGAGAATGTAAAAAATCATCATTCGTATATAAAACCTACACTCTCCATGAATGGTGTATTTAATTTTATATCTATAACTTGGATGCATTAATCTAATTATATAAATACTCAAAATATATGATATTTATATAATTGTTAAAAAAAATTAGATTTTTGAACCATGATCAAACTAATAGGGCCAAAAATAATAACTAAGAACCTACGTGAAAAACAAAGGAATTATTGAATAAAATGCCAATCTAATATGTTATTATTAATAAATAGGTAATACAAGATCATAAGAAAATAATATATTTTATGATATATATAATTATTATTAATTATTAGATCTATAATAAAATTATATTTATGATTCATGAGGTTTGAATATATACTAATGAAGTTGAGACTTATGGTAAGGGATTTGTATCTCACTTTTTACTTTTGTGTGACACATGCCATATTAACCACATATTTAATTTATGTGGTTAATATACTATCGAGGAATGTATTTTATGTTGATTCAGACAATATTTTTTAGTAGTTACATAAAAATAAGAATATATATCTTTCAAGGGGTTTAAGATTCAACAGTTACTAATGATGTAAGTGATTTTCTTCTAAAATTTTCTTCGCTGATACATTTTTTTGCTATGCATCTATCTTATTTTATGAGGTGTATATAAATCCCCGTTTTTATGGATATATATTAATGATATTAATTTGAAATTAATAATCGTATTGAGCTGGTTTCTTATTTTTTTGGAACTTCCACCAAACTTCTATCATATTTATAAAGTGTTCTATTTATCTCTCCCAAGGAAGTACATATCTGATCCTTCACATGTACCAAACTGAGTGCTCATACCACTGAGAAAATATTTCTTATGATTAATAATCGGTGTAGATTCTAGATCAAATTGTGAATTTTTTATAAAAAAGTTCACTCAGTAGTTCAATGTTTTGTGGTGAAACCACCTGTTTAAGGAAGCTATGTGGGAACCTAAAGATATGATGATGTAATAGAATCCTCATATAGTATTACTTGAGTGAAAATTTTCAAGGAATAAATTCATTTTAATTATTATATAAGTAAAAACCCCTTTATTTTATGAAATTTTATTTTTGAATATATTTTTCTTCATTTATAGCTTTTGTTACATGCAACATCGAGTTTTAATAAACCATGTTATATTGTGAATATTCTAATTTAAATGTGTCCATTATAATCAATATGGTAAATAGTTGGATATAAATAGAAATATTTTCTAAACACTACATATAATGGTTTTATATAATGAAAACATATCGATAATAAATTACTTTAATAGAAAAGTCTTTATATCTTTCAAAAATACAATTATCTAAAAAATGATTTTTTTTTATTCTGAAAAAAAATAAAGTTAATTTTACTAATATTAGAAAATTTATATGAAAAGAAATTATTTTTTAAATATATAATTAAATATTATCATGGAGTTCTATTTGGAAAATTTTCCAATTAGAAATTTCTTTAGTGAATTGTAAAAAATACTAAGTTTTAATAAGAATTATCACTTTTTCATACAAAATTTTAAAAAACCCAATTTGTTATAATATCTTTTTAAAAGTAATGTTAGTTAATTTATATATTTAACTATCTAATTTTGGTAATTCAAATCATTTTTATATTGAATTATGATATTTAAACTTTCTCTACTAATGAATGTTTTTCCTATTGAAAACCTTCTTTCTCCTCGTATCTTTAGGTTTAATTTTAAATTAAATTATGAATATTATGTGAGTTGAATTTGGAAAAAACAATTAAATAATTTCAATAAGTATAATTTATATTATATAATAATTTAATATTAAATATTTACCAAAATTAATAGTTTAAACAGAAATAATTAGTTATTGTTATTAAGGAAAAAATTTGTTTTACCAGGGGTTATACTAAAATTAAAATGGCTATAAATAAATAAACTTGTCAAAATCCCCTTTTATGGACATATTTAGACCTAATAATGTCTATTTATATTTAATAATGAATTATTTTTCCTTTGGTAATTTTCAAAAGGTGGGTAATAATTTTTCATTTCTATAATTTTAGGTGTGTTCCTCACCTCACTTATAAAAATCCACCCCTTCACCTCTAAACTTTATAGTTCCAAAAACCATTTTTTTAGAAATTAATTACCCATATATGTTTATTAAATCTCTCCATACATCCTATAAGACACTCTAAGATGTAAAATAAAATCTAGGTAGGATTTTGGTTAAACCTAAGGAGGTTTTCCAAAGAAGAGGTAAGTTTTTAACTATGTGTTTTTGTTTTACTTTTTCTTCTAACACCATAAAATAATTTAAAATTATGATGATATAATAAAAAATATAATATTATTAATAATATTTTTTAATAAAATAACCTATATTACCCCATCTATCAAATATGAAATGAAATTTTGTATCATGTGTAAGGGGGAATACCACCTCCTAAAGCAATATGATTTATTCACACTTTACATGGAAGGTAAAAAGGTTGGTTTTAATGATAATTTGAAATATATTTTACATTAAAGATAATTTTTAATGTTATCATATTATTTAAATTTATTTTTTTCAACCCTTCATGAGAATGGAAACAATGTTAATTCGTACATAAAACCTATTCTCTCCATGAATGGTGTATTTCATTTTATATCTATATCTTTGAAGGATTACTCTAAATATATAAATATTGAACATATATGATATTTATATCATTATTAAAAAAAATTATATTTTGGAACCTTGTTCAATATAATAGGACTAAAAGTAAAAAATAAAAACTTATGTGAAGAAAAAGGAATTATTGACTATAATGTGAAGTTAATATGTGATTATTAATACACAGGTTTTAAAAGTTCATAAGAAAACAATATTTTTTATAATAGTTTTAATTATTATTAATCATCAGACTTATAATAAAATTATATTAATGATACATGAGTTTTTTATATATACTAATGAATTCTAGAATTATAGTAAGGGATTTCTCTCTCACTTTTTACTTTTGTACGACACATGCCATATTAACAACAAATTTAATTTATGTGGTTAATATGCAACCTAGGAATGTCTTTTACAATGAATCAAATAACATTATTGTTAGTTACAAAAAACTTTTAATATATAACTTTCATGGGATTTATGATTCAAAAGATACCAAATAGGTAAGATATTTGTTTCTCAATTTTTCATCATTGATAAATGTTTTCTATAATGCATATATCTTATTTAATGAGGGGTAGATAAATCCCCATTTTAAAGTAAACACAAATATTATTATTTCTATAATTTTTTATGATTATTATGAAAATATGATTATTAATCATATTTATATTCCATGGTTTATTCCAAGATAAAAGTAATATGAAATATTCTTCTTTTTACATGACTTGTGCAAAGATGAAATGATGAAATGATTACAAAACATGATTATTTTCCACATGTTATGCGATGAAAATCTGTTTATGAAACCCATTTATTTTCATGGATTATGATATGATGATTTTTTATGATCATTTGTAATGCATATGAATGATTTTAATTATGTGATGGGTGGGACCTATATCTCCCTCTAATGCATTGGTTAATATTTTTTACCTAATGAGATAAATAAGAATGAAATGGGGAGTGAACCCAGTTCTGCAAGGGGATCTATTCACTATGAAAGTATTGTGAGTAAAAATTATCTACTATGATGGTTTAAGGAGTGAACACATTCCACTATTATAGTCATATAAGTGATCCTTTAACTACTAAGGAAATTATTTTTTATGATTATATGTATCCCAAAACTCCATATCATATTCATTGGTTATGATTTCATGGAATATGTTCAATGATTTCTATATCATTCATGTCTTATGAACTACCAATATTTATTCCATTTCTCATTATAATGACATTTTATATGTAGGTTATGGTTTTCTTATGTTAATCTCATGTTCTCAAACCCCTATGTTCATCTTATTTTTATATATCACCCTTGTTTACCCATATAAATAATCTAAGATCACCCTTTATTATTTTAATTTCCCTTGGTTATAAAGAAATTTATTATATATGATATGTATGAGAGTGGTTATTGTTATGAAATTAGTGAGATGTGGTGTGGTTTAATTAAAAACATGCTGTTTATGTGTACATGTTTCTAATGGAATAAAAATTTTATTATACTCTGGCATGTTTTTTTGTAATGTAGTGAATTTTTTCCCCTTAAGATGTAATATATATGTTTGAAAATCCTTGTTCACAACAGGGGATTAGTTCATGGGGTCATATGCACGAATGATAGGTCTCATGAGGTGGTGTAGTCATCTCTTTCTAGAAGTAACCTTTACAGATCGATTTATATGTATGAATGGTGTTGAATAGAAGTATGGTAGAGGGAATACATAATAGCTATCCATTATTGGTGGTGTTAAGACCAATATATGGGAGAAAAGGATATTTCTATATGTCATGTATGTAAATATAATAAATTCGTATTTATATGGATGGGTGTCATCATTTATTGGGTTTGTCGGGATACAGACATAGTGGTTGGTACTAGAAATTAGAAGAATATAAGTATTGTTATATGGATTGTGAAATGGATATTAGGGAATGATAACTGCTTTTTAAGGTACATATATTTATTTAGGGTATGTCACACTGTGTAGTATGTAATTATTTTAAAGGTTGAGGATAATTATGGTATATCATACAATGGATAAAACAATCTACTCCGACATCGATTGAGATAGATATATTCTCAATCAAGAAAGGTTAAGTATGAGTTGAGATATTTGATTATTATTTTTAGATACCTTTTATTATGCTTCCATGTACTGGAATATATTTTTATATTAGTTTGTTAAATACTTTTTGGTGGCCAATTTAGTTCATTAACACGCCCTAAACTAACGCATTGGGATGATTTCAAACTATATATCTAATGGAATAAATAATGGTAGAGCTATAAAATCTAAAAACTAGGTAATATAACTATATTTATATTGAAAAAACTTGATAAAATAGATTTATAGATGGGATACTTAGTTCGTGGTTTCAGGCTAGTAAAAATTTTCATTAATTTTGAACTTATATACATATATATTTGATTATCCTATGGGAAGTTATGTGATTTTTATATGACCTAAAAGAAATGATAGAATATTTTTATGTTGACTATATATGATTCATTGATTTCTATTATTATTATTTTATATTTATTTCATTTTATTTATGATATTATCATTATTTTTAATTATATGATAAAACCTCCCGATTATTACCTCTTAAACCTTGACTTTGAGTTAACTACCATGGGAATAAGAGAATAAAAACCTATGGTTAAGAGGTAATCGAATAAAAATACAATAAAGGGAGTCAGTTTGAGACGTTTCAAAGTGGAATCATAGAAATTTTGATGCAATGGGGTATATTATTTGGGATGTGGTAGTTAACGACATTAGAAAAGTGTTTCTTCAACTTTGAAAATGAATCTTGGTAAGGATGTAATTTTTCTTTCTACCAAACACATGTATCTACTAATGTCTATGAAATTTGAGAAAAAATGATTATTATTTGTTGTTCTTGGTGGTAGATGAGTTATTTGGTTTGGATAGATGAGTATTTAATGTTGTTTATTTTCACTTCACACTATTAGACCAAATAGTTAATGTGTAGTACTAATGAACCATTATAGACATATCGGGACCACATGAAATTTGTTCTCTTTCTTGTGATTTTAATTTTGGTTCTATAATCAGAATATGGTTTACTTTTTTAATATATCAATTATGGAATAAATAGTGTTTTCCTATATAGTCTCTTAGTGGTATTCTATATTGAGATACCATTACGGGTATTAGTTTTAGAATGGAAAAGGGGGATGCCTATGTAAAGATTCAAAAAAGACCATTATAGTTATTTTACATATATTCTCTTGTAAGAATTATCTTTAGTCATCCTTGTAATATAGATCATGAATTGTTATTGGGTGTGTGGTTCTAAACTCTCACAGGGGTTGGTAGGGATGTGGGGATTGATGGTACAAGATATGTGTGTAATATGTGAGAGTAATAACTAGTGGGTTATATTGCATGTCACAACAATATCTATTTCTCATATATTGGGTGTTATATGTATTTTGATCATGGTATTTGTTCTAAGAAAAATGATAACTAGATAGACTCCACTATACTTCTAAGAGGGCATATATGTGGTTTCCTTGAGGATTGCACTAGATGAGGCCCCTAATTTAAAAGGTGAGCATGAGAAAAAGACATAAGATTCAAGGTTGGAAGGTAAACTATAATGGAAAGTAGAGTCAAAAAACTAGTTTTATGAGAATATTAGGGTGAGAATATTGTAGGTTATCCAATTTATTGATTGATAAAGATAAAGAGATTTTCCATTTAGGGTCTTCTAAACATGAAAGTTCATGTTGAAAAATTTACATTTATTTTAGGTAAAAGGTAGGCCCAAGGTAGTGAATTAATTAATTTTTCTAGTGTTGTTACTCTGGGATCAAATCGATAGAATTTCAATGTGGAGGGGGAAGTTGGCGACAAATGTACTTAAGGGACTAGTGAAACATTGGTGGGGTATACTTGTACTTGCATGTTGATATGAAGGTATATAATGGATTTATTTTTAGTTGAGTTATTTCAATTATTTATCCCTATTACATTGAAGAAGAGATATGATAGCAGTTCATAAACCTGGTGCAATGAGAGACTTTGGTCATGGATTATGGGTTAAAGTTAAATGATTTTTTTGTGGTTTTCATTGATAATACCATATGTTGAGATTAATAAATTATGGTGATTTTAGGATTCTTTTATAACACACAATCAAGGTACATGTAATCATTATATAGTTGAACTCATTTTTATAGTTGTTTAACATGAAACCAATTGTGGAGTGAAACCTAGATGAATGGAGTGAACTAGTATATATAGTAGTGTTTAGTGAGAGAGGTAGTGGATAATCATGATGTTCAAAGAATGTATTTGAGGATAACTAGAGTTAAAGTTAGAGAAGAGGTTTAACGGTGCCAATATCGAGTGGATCATCAGTTATGAATTTTTAATTTATGATGATAAGGTGTTTTCAATCCCAGTGTGATTGAATACTAAAATAATGTTGGCCATGTGTATAGATAGGAAATATAAAGAGGTTTTTATGATGGAAATCCCAGTAATTTGGTGGTCATGGATTAGGATAAACACAGATGTCCAATATGGGACCTAGAGAACTATTAATAGATGATAGATGAGATATGATTTCACATGTGGGACATGGAAGTGGATAAGATACACAATAATAGGGAAAATTTCTAGCCATTAATATGAATCCATATGATGGACATAAATTAGAAAGTTATTATTGAGTTCAACTACATAAAAACAAGCTGATATATATTAGGATAGATGAGGAGAATCAATTATTTGATGTACATCATGAGCATGTGGATTATTACCTTGACCGATGAATAAATTTGCATGGGGTTTATTTATCATAAATGGACTGAATGTGTATTAATTGATATATGGTAATCATATATGATTCATGATAACTATATGATGAATTTTAACTGATAAAAAATGTGGGATCCAGTATGATTAGTGGAAATTTATTATCGTTAGTGATTATATGATTCAAGATGATGGGTGGGTGAGACACCATAATCATATTGGGCATTTTGGCCTGAATGTGACTATATAGGTGATTCCTATGGTGGGGAGTTCTAATACAAGGGAACCATCAATTGGGATTGGGTAACTGAGGTGACTTTCAGAGAGACTGATGTATTTGAAATCATCTTCAAATATTATGAATGTGGTGAGTGTAAAATTAGGGTTTGGGTTAGAGTTAGTAAGATTGTGGGAATATATATCTTGGGGATGAGCTATCATATCATGGAAAGTCTATATGTTTTAGAGTATTTATGGGTATTCATTTGGCTCAGATCATTGATCGATTGTGTAGTTTAGACACTATGAAGATGTTTGGGGTTTATATATATATATATATATATTGGGGATTGAGTCTTGGGATTTATCCTATGTTCAATGTTTACTTCTAGATCTAATTATTCTGAAGGTGGGTTATAAAAAAGGGTCTATATGTTGTGTGTATTTCATTGGGTATTTTTTTCTAAATTTTGGGGTCTTCATGTTTTTTCATGGTTTTTGTTGAATTTAAAATCTTTTATCATATTTATTATAATTTGGTAATCTCTGATAAGTATGGGTAGTTTTATGAAATATAAAAGCCAACATGACGCCACAATAGATCCACACATAATAGTTCTTGAATTTATAAAAAATGTTGATGTTTGAGAACCCGTGTATATGTAATACTAAATTAACGGTTTATGGAATATATATGAGTAATATGTTTTTATATAAAAGTAAAATAATACTGCATAAGATTAGGTTTTTCATATGTAAAAGTAACTCTTTCAAGAGTTTGAAAAAAATGTAATATTTAATAGAGAATTTACATTAACCTATATACATTATAGTAAATATTTAGTTAATGGGATATGTAAAATTAATGTCGGGATAGGTATGGACATCCTGTAATGTGAAATTTTTATAATTCATAAGGATATTACCATATGTGGGGTCAAATACCTAATACATAAAGGTAAATAATTAGTTATTCCCATACATAAATGTATCCTTTTACTATGTAATGGTATTTTTCATCAGAAAAAGGTTAATGTGTTGGAAGCCCTTGTGAAATATATAAATCATCATGGTTGATACCTAAGATTCTTTTGGGGAAACCTGTTATATGTAAAGGTCACACATGGGAGATACATAAGGGTCCCATATGAATTGGTTATAGTTTTTTTCAAAATTTTATATGATAATTTTTTTGATATTTTTGTGAAATAATTACAATTAAGTACTAAATAGAAATTTCAACTATAAAATGGAATAATATACCTTTTGATTAGTGAGTATTATATATACCTAAATTCCATACTCTCTGTCATTCTTTCTTGATTATATGGAAATATTCATTGATTTTTTTGGTTTTCAGGATATTTGTTTCATGGGGTAGCCTTTGGTAAGGCTATCTCTCCCTAACTGTTAATTCATCTTTTTTCATTGTATCTATATTTCCTATATAATGTTCACTATAATAGGATTTTACCTATTTTTGGGTTCCTTATAACTAATTAAATATTATATTGTGTTCTTAAATAAGTGGATTCTTTCAAAAGATATGTTTTTTGTGTCTAGATAATTCATATTTTATGCATGGGTTGTACAATGTGTAATGATTTTTTGTTTATGTGGTTTTGAGTATGTTAACTAGAATGGATCCAAATTGAATTATCTTATTCCTTAGAAATATATGTGGGTAGAATCATGACCAAAATGACAGGTTTAACATGGTATTCCCCAGTTTTTAGGTTTTGGACTTCTAAAGCATGATATTAAATATTTTGAAGTGGAAATTTATGAAAGTTATGTATGATGTGATTTTTTAGAAATGTGATTGGTGTAACCCATGTTACTATTGATGATTTCGTTAAAAAAAATGTGGAGATGAGGTTCAATGGTGTAATGTGGATGGTGTTGACTATTGTCAAAGTGAAAATAGAGGATCCCTATGGTTTCAATGTATCATGTTGGTGATTTCAGTCATCATAGAGGCTACAACAATTGTGGTTTGTGAAAGTGGGAAATATCATATAAGGTATTTTATTCCACACATTGAGGGATTTTCCTCCATAGATCGAGTGATATAGGGGAAATTGTTTGAAATCAACAAAAAGGAGAAGACACACCATATTTGGACATAGTTTGTGCTATTGAGTCCAAGAGATAAGAGTATGAGGATCTATATATATGTATGGTGTGTTGAGAAAATGGGACATGATTGAAAAGGAGATGTGGCTTCATGCACTAGGTCTGTCAGGTTATTTTCTCAATAGTTAGAAAAGGGATTTGGAAGACCATATGTCTTGTGATATGGATTGGGGACAAGCCTTTGTATTTTACCTATTGACTCTAAATGGACATGTGGTTATGTTTTCTATGTGACATCATGTACAATGGAACTAGATGGAAGGTCAAGTTTATTTCTATTATGGTGAACTATAGATATATAATTCCACTTTGGAACTGGATGCGGTTAGAAAATGATCACTATAGATGTCTTAACATGAGTTGATTATGTTGTATTTTAAATATTTTATTTTTGTTATTATGGTTTCATACACTAGTATATGTATAGATGTTATATAGGGATATTATTTACAATGGCCAATATACATTATACCCACACCCTACATGGGTCCTGAAAGACATGCGCCAAATATAAGTCTAATGGTATAGGCAAGGTTGAAGGTTTAACTTCTAAAACCAAGTGGATTTGGCTCTGAAGATGATCATAATCTAAACTACAAGCTTTTATAAATGATACATGTGGTTCCTCTGTGCTTTGATGGTGGTAAATTTTTTTACTTCATTAATTTTATATAACCAACCATCTTATATCCAATAAGTTGAGTTTTGTTGGACTGACAAGGAATGAAATATATTTGTTAGTTTAAATATATATGTTTCATTACTTGTATTTATTATTATTTGAAAAAAAATCCACTTTAATTTAGATTATATAATTATTTTTAATCAAAGGGTATATTATCCTAAATATTACTGCTTAATCCTTGACTAATAGTTAATAGTTTTTTGAACAAGGGGAGGTACACCTAATTTAAATTCGCTCTCCAATCAAGTCACTATGTAGTAATATGGGTGAAGAAATTACAGAACCAAAACTCAACATCTCAAAAAATTATTGGGACACATATAAGACTTCACCATATTCATAGTTTAATGGTTAGTAAAAATTAACTTCATTGAAATAACATGTCCCAAAAACAAAACCTCTAGAATAAAAAATATTCATTTGGAAAACTTTTTAAATATGTGATTTTTTAAAACATCTATAAGATAATACTTAATCTTTCTCTATATTTTTTAATTAAAAATTGAGTAAAATATGTTATCATACAGAAATAGAATTATGAATGAGTTTAGATAATTTTTAATGATATGTTTCACCATGTATATTAAAATAGAAGGATCATTTATAAAATCAAATGGTATCACTATAAATTGTAATATTTGTATATAATTGTAAATGTTTTCACCAAAATTTACTCACTCTTCACCATTAACCAGTGATAAAAAAGCCTAAATTTGATCACATAAAATAAAAAATATTCAATTAGTTTGTGAAATATATATTTAATTTGAGTTAAAGTATTTTTATTCATAAATTTCACTTGGTTTATATTTTATAATAGTCAATGTGCAAGCATATTATACAACCATACTTCTTAAAAAACAGTTGTTTCTAAAGGTGAAATACATTGTTTGATTTATTATTTTCGCTCAATGTTTTCTAGTTGAATATTTAATTCTCATTTCCCTATAGATTCTATTCATTACTAATGATGGAATATAAAATTTTTTCCTGATAAAAAGTCAATCAAAAAATATAAAACCCCTAAGAAATCATAAATCAAGTTCCACATGCATGTTCCCCATGTTGGCTTGCCAAATGACCTCAGGCGCATTTCCCTAGATGACATAAGTTTCCAAATAGCATTGAGGGCCTAATTTATAACAAGGTAAGACTATACCCTCTTTTTCAATATAGATCAATAGTGTTAGTAAATATAGAATAGAAAAATGGTATAATAAATAACCATAAATAAAATATAATGAATACATAGGAGTATCACATGATGAACCAAAATTGGAATCAATAACCCAAAACTAAAATAGTATATATAATATCATATAATTTTCAAGTGTGAAATGAAAAACCAAAATAAAGAGACACTTACAACTCTCATGCAAGACCTGACACCAAGTCTGGTTACTTTATATGTGCTCTATCTCAACTCATCCATCTAGCATAGTGATTCTTCCCATATCTTATCATGAAAACAAGAAGTAAATTTAGGAATAGACCGGGAATCTTGAGTAGAGTGTGATTAAAACATAGTATTCCACCAACAACAGTGCCTAAACCAATATACATTTAATAATACAAATTTTTTTATAAAGAATAAAGTATAATAATACAGTTAATAGTTTCAAATATTCAGTTATTCTTTATTTAAGCGCATAAATCCTCAAGTTCATTATGAAACTCAAACCATTAATATATGCTTCATCCGATGCTTGAATATGAACCATCCTTAATGGACATCACTTAGAGAAATCACAATTCATTTTAACATCGGATTTCATTATACATTTAATTCCATTTCGTTACATTTATAAAAGGAATCATGGTCTAATTCCATCATTTTGGTCATAAAACATAATTTTTAGAACCCTATGGGATTTTGAAGAATCAGTCCCTATCCCACATCTAATTGTTTTCACCTATGGGATTTTAAATCATCAGTCTGTGTCCCACACTCATTATCACATGAATGCATTTGGAAGTTGAATATCATGTCTAGGACCCTATGTGCTTCTAATGTTTTAGTCTGTGTCCCACACCCATTCATCAATCAATCACATATATAACATTTCACAAGTTTAATAATCATTAACCCTCCTAAAAATTTCTTACATCTAGTTTTATCACTTTAATCACATGGAATAATATGAACAATTCACCATTAAACCATTTATCACCATTTAATTATACAAAAAAATAAATCTTCAAGGATAATCCATCCTTCCCTTAATTATTATTACCAATTAATTCATAATCAAATTAGTCACCCAATTTCATAATCACAATTCAAATAAATTCAATTTCCTAAAGTTCAACCCATTTCATTATCACATGGAAATTTTACTTAATCAATTCAATTTTTGATGCAATTTCCCAGTCATGGGAATTTAAATTTTACAATGACATACATGTAAGAAAATAAAGACTATTGGAATTTTAATTTATAACACCTACCTCAAGATATTTGATGAAAACTCACCCAACCACAACCGTCAGTTGATGATAAATGGCCAAATTCACAAAGGTCGAAGAAATCTAGAAAAGTTCCTAGGATTTTGTTCAATCCCTAAAACAGAAAATGGTCAATAGGTTCCACTTCTTCAACATATGAATGATGAATATAAGGAAACCAAATAAAAAATGGTTCTTGAGACTCAAACAAAAAACTATGATGATCAGAGATGAATAAGTCACACAATCTCACTATGAGTTTCCCAAGGGTTGGTAGAGGGAAGTAATCACAATAGAATGAAACAAAAATGAAATGTATAGTATATTTTAATTTACTTCTCATGGAATTTCATGGTCTGTAATTCTATTACATGTTGTGAATTGTTTTAGTGATTTTCTTGGAAAAAAATCGACGCCACATGTGATTTTACTTTGATTAAAAATTTAAACATCATGTAACCCATTTACTTGGAGTTTTAATTTTATACAAAGTATTTCCACAAAAATTAGTAATTTTAATATATAAACAAACTCCAAATCCTTACAAAGAAAAAAACACTTTCCCTCCCAATAAAAAAACAGAAAATGGAATGTACCTGTTAAAAAATAGGACCCTACAATATCCCCAACTTATAATAACTCATTCACAACATATAATCCCATGAATCTATATGTTTTTGAGGTAAAAAAGATCAACCCACTGAGACCTCATATCTAATTCAATCATTCATTTCTCCCACCAAAAAAAGAAATTTTTTCACAATAAATGAACTATTGGCACAATCATTCCGTACAAAACAATCTCACTGCAATATAAATCATGTATCAAATAATTATCAAAGGATGAATCAGACTCATGATCAACATCATTAACATTGATCACATGAGAAGGGTTGGGGTGATAATTACATGCTTTTGATACATGAAAAACTTCATTAACAGAAATATACCTCTTTGGAAGATCCAATTAGTATGCCACTGGCCCAATTCTCTCCACAATCTCAAAAGGTCTGCTAATCCTGGGTTCCATCTTTACCTACCTCTGAATCAAATAGTGACCCAATTTAGGAGACACATGAAGGAACACAAGATCACCCATTGTAGACTCATGGTGTCATTGATGTCTATCTTCTTACAAATTCATACTACTACAAGCTATAGACATATGTTTTTGAATCAGCTAAAACTACCCTGATATATCCTACATGAGACTCAGTCCCAATAACATTAACCCACCTTTATCCATCCAATATAGTGGCTATTTCATTGACTATGAAAAATAGCCTCATGTTTTTTAGATTAATAGTTTCCTAATAACTATTATTATAGAAAAAATAAAAGACCACTAAGTGTTTCTCCCAAGATCCACCAAAGTCAAGAACACATGCCCATAGTATATCCTTCAAAGCATGAATAATATGCTCTAAATTCCCATCTATCTATGCGTTGAATGACATAGTCAGGGAAATGGTATACCCCAAAATATTTATATAAACTTATAGAATAATGAAGTAAAACCTGAGTCACTGTCTGGAACTATACATCAAGGAACCATATTTAAATAGACTATCTCTATAACATTCATGTATCCAAAATGATTCATTGGGAAAATCCCTCATATTGTCAAGAAATGTGATTATTTTTTCAACTGGTACATAAAAATAAAAATAGAATCATTCTTCCCAAGATTCATCAAGAGACCCAACACAAAGTACATGGTAATAATGCCGTACATCCATTCAGGAATGGGAAATGAATTTAAAAAACCACTGGGTTGTTGATACTCAGTATTCACATATTGATAGCTATAGAATCATCTCACAATCCATGTATTCTGATTCTTAATCTCGTCTACTATTACTATTGACATAGATCACTATACTGTTTGGTCAGACCAGGATGTACCTCCGACATCGACACATGAAACACATCAATAAATTTCTCACACATACAAGTAGTCAAATCTACATGACCTCAAAAATTAATGATCTCATACTCACATATTGTTAAATCTGGATGTGACTCCCCATATTCAAGGCTTTCTAACTAGGAAAAACTCTCATAATCCTGATACCACCTCTCCCTGATCTAGCTCAGAAGTGTGAACTTCACTAATACAGAAGTGAGGGTCATCTACTCATGTCCCAATTAAAATAAAACATGCATCTTATCCAGAAAATTCATCATCATCCACTCAGAACTAGACTCTTGAACTGTCTAATTATAATTTTTCCAGCACAAAGAGTCAGCAACACTGTTTCCATTTCCCGGATTATATGATTGCTCAAAATCATATAACTACATATGCTCAACCCATATCTACCGGCTGGAATTCAAATATTATTACAAAAATATATATTAAGATCTAGTTATTAGTATATATAGTAAATGTTTCACCCAACTAAAAATTCTTCCAACAAAATAAATTTTAAATCAATATAGTAAACTCAAGTTCATGCATAGGGTAATTATGATCATATGGAATCATCTTCTGTAAACCATATGTCACAAATCGATCTCCATACATTAACACTGCTCCAATCCCAAACCCATATGCAATAAAAAACACTATATAATCCTCCCCTGGATTGGGTAGGATCCAGATTGTTTTGGTTTTCAATCTCTTTGTCAAATCATGGAATGATTTGTCCCATGCTCCAGACCATTAAATATTTACACCTTATTATTCAACCCCAAAATAAGTGCTTCCAAGTAGAAAATATCTTGGATGATCCACCTATATTAACCATTCCAATGCATAAAACCACAAATATAAAATACATTATTGGTATAATACTAAGAAACCACTCTATAAACATTCCCTGGGTCCACTAACACACCCTCCTCCTAGATGATTTGACCCATTAAATTCACCATGTCAGTCAAAAATTGACATTTATATACCTTGGAATATAGAAAATGATCTATCCTTGTACTCATGATTATTTTTATATGTCATGAATAATCTTCATGATTCATAGAGTACACCATGATGTCATATAAAAACAGAAACACAAATTGATCTAGGTACATGTGGAAGATTTGGTAAATCATGGTCATAAACACAAAAGTAGTGTTCTTCATCAAAAATGACAACACTATGAACTCATAAACGCAATAACTTCTTTTGAAATCTGTTCATGGTATATTAGAAGGTTGAACTATCAACAAATGAAACCCCAAAAAGAATTCAATCTTAGAGAACAAACATGATCCACTCACTTGGTCAAAGAGATTATTGATATGTGGGAAGGATAGTGGTTATTCACTGTCATCCAATTCAAATTCTTGTATTAAACACATAATAACAATGTCCCATCATCCTTCTTAGAAAAAACTATAGTACACTAATGTGACATACATGGATGGATATAACACTTATATATCAACTCTTACAACTAAGTCTTATGATCAGGAATATATATTTTTTCCATTCTATAGTGTGGAATAGAAACTAGATCATCCCCCAATATGAGCTCAATAGAAAATTACACACCTCTCTTAGACAGTAACCCTAAAAAGAATTCAAGAAAAAGGTCCTAAAACTAGTCCACTGTGGGTGGAAGACATCCTACTTCACACTCCCATCTTCTATCAAAACACTATAAATACGGGTGGTTAGCTCCACTTGTTGCTATTGAATTGTCCCTACATGTACTTATTGGACATCCCACTCCTTAAAATATATAAATTATCACCCAAAAGAGACATAAATTTCACTCTCCTATGGTAATAATCAATGTGGAATTCAAATTCTACCAACCAGTCCATTCCCGATATCAATTTAAAGACTATCATGCCAAGTACGTTGATATCCCTAAGAAAAAGATATTCCCCAACCTCAAGAGAACAACCCTTTCACAAATATATGTGTATTCACCACACTCACGAAGGTGTATCAATCATCATAACTCCACTGATGAACTCTACCATAAAACTCAACCAATTCACAAGTTGTGATGATATAAAACAATGAGTTGAACCCATATCAAATAAGGTACTATAAAGTTTGAAATTTACAACAATAGTACCTCTAAATGGAGATGGTCTATCCTCAATATCTACCAATGTAGTCTGAACTACATTCAATTGTCATGTCCCTATTTCTTATGCTACAATATAATTCCCCTAAGCTACACCACATTTCTGATATGAGCACTCTTTACTAGAAGAACAAAATCTAGTGCCTTGACAACAAAAACTAGTAAAATTACAACTGCCTAACTGATATAGTGTGGAAGACCCCCATTCAGTGTTCTTATTCTTCTTATCTCCTCCATTACTACCCATCTGTCATGGGTTCCTACAGAACCATTATAAGTGTCCCATAATTCTGCATGCTCATAACTCTGTTGGTGGTTGGGGAAAATGACTACATATATATCCCAACCGACCAAACTGGTATTAAAGAAGTTGAATAAGGTCCTACATAATAGAATTTACACCCTATGAACTCTATATTCTACTTATCTAGTCAAAACTATCAAAGTGAAACTTGCTACACTCAGAAGGCGCACCTTCTGACCATCCAATAGAAACCACCTATCCTCCATTGGAGGCCTCAAAAAGGTTTCACTAATATATGAGATCACAATTCACATATTTTGAAAACTTATTAATCATAAATATGTTAACCATGGACTTAATTTCACATTTAAACGAATCTTGAAAATGTTTCGCTAAAGTAGACTCATCCGCTTCCAAAACTGGAGGCAAGCACTATAAATCCGTAAAGAATACTGAATATTCCATTATAGATATTATACCCTTGGTCAAACTAATATAATTATCTATCATTTTATACCTAAGAATATCATGGGACATGTGATCCATGAACTTCTCCCAAAATCCCTTTCACTCCATATGTTCTAGTTGTCTACCATGAGTATGGATGTCCCACAAATGATTCACTTCAACATGTAAAATATAAACGACCAGTTTGAATCACATCTCAAGAGATGTCTCTAGGTGTTAAAGGATCATATGGATAGACTCATTCTAGAACTTAGCTACCTTAGGTCCACTCTCTATAGTGAAAGTCATAGGGTGTTGCAACTGGAACTCTCGTGTCATGTCAAACATACACTTCACACCCGTCATGTGTCCATTTCCATCAACTATATATAGTGAGAAAAGTTCTCAGATAAATTCCCTATTTCTCCTTCACCTGGAACTATCAGGGTCTCTAGTTTCACCACAATAGGCATATATCCATCCATGTAATACTTTCATTCTATCAACAAGCATCATCATGGAAGAATGTCTCTATAATTCCAAAAACACATCTTATGAAACTAAACAAAACATTCTAACATTTATGCATGAGATATTACCAATAAGAAATTAAAAGTAATCATTAAAACCTCTCCACATGGTCAAAACTGAGGCACTATCACTACTTCCAACCACCCCCATTTATTTAATGGCTAAAAGGGAAAAACATAACATCACATGGATTCTTATTAGAAACCCAATTCATCCATTTAATTTATCATATTCAGTAGAATTTCAGACTATCAATTATATCTTATAAATCATTTCATTTAAATTACACAAAAAGGAAAAGCATTTTCATTTAACCGACTTACCCAGAACTCACTTTTTTTTACCTTCCTAAAATGTTTCAAGTCACATAATAGTCCTGAGTGACTATAAGGATGCATGTATAAAAAACATGTATGTCATTCTAGGACATGAAAAAAATATGAGAAAAAATACAACCACACAATAAGTGAATCCCTAGAGGTTAATTAACAATCAACTATAAATGAAAAAAACAATAATATCAAACCCTCACAGAGTACTTTGGATTTACCACGAACATCGGTTAGCTACTCTTATGCATGAGCTCTTGAACAAGGACCATCTCAACCTAATATTTTGCCTACCATTACCAAATAGTAATAACAAATAAAATAAAATAAAACCCCTTTGATACCACATTGTGATGTCCTAACATGGGTCCCAAATGCTAATTTCTTGATCTGGTTGACCACATGTCCTCATAAGTGCCTTCCAATACAAAAAATTCTGCCAACTAGTAGTCTGTGTCTAATATGTAACATTTATAGACTATAACATCTTTTTTAAATCATATTATTAGAAATTTTAAATACATAAATCCAAATTATATAATCAATAACCAAAAATAAACCCTAAAGAACACATACCATCATCACATGATGAACCAAAACTGGAAGAAATTACTCAAAACTAAAGTAGTAGATTTGTCTTTCCATATATGTGTGGAGTGTCTAATGAAAATACAAAAATAAGAAAATAATAACCATTCCCAAGGGGGGTTCTAACACTAAGTCGAGATCTACAATCCATGCTCCATACCAACTCAACCATTCACATAGGTATCTTTCCCATATCTTTTACTACAAATATGTCATCTATCAAGGTACCGATCTAGTAGTCAGAGTAGGGTGTTAGTAAAACATAGTAGGCCACCAAAAATAGTTTCTATAAAAATATCATGTCAATAACAGTGTATAATGTTTTATAAAGAATAATGTAAAATAATATTTTAAAAAGTTTCACATATTCAGTTATTTTTTTATTTAACAACCTATACCATCGGGTTTACTATAACACTTGAACCATCATTCCCTGCTCTGTCTCATTGCGTAGTATAAACCACTCCCAAGGGATATCACATAAAAAAAATAATTCATTATAACATGGGTTTTGATTTCCAATTTAATTACATTTCATATCATAGATACATGGAAACATTGTCCACTTCCAAAGTTTTTGCCTTATAATGTCATGCCTAGCACCCCATGGGCTTTTGATGTATCAGTCCCCATCCCACACATCATTATTATAATATATGGGATTTCAAATCATTAGTTTTTAGCCCAAACCCATTATCACATGCATGAATTTGGTCCTACAACATCTTTCCTAGAACCCCATGGGATTTTTAAGGTTCAATCTGTGTCCCACACCCCTGTTATTAATAAATCAAAAATATCACATATATCACAGTTCACATCATTAATCATCTTATCAATTTTTCACATTAGGTTTAATCACTTAAATAACATGGAAGAATATGAGAAATCAATTATTAAACTATTTATCAACATTTAATCACATACCATTAACCCTTCATGGTTAAGACAACAATCTCTTAATTCCCGTTAACATTCAATTCATAATCACATTACTCATAAAATTTCATCATCACAATTCAAAAAAATTTAACTGCTACATGTTCAACCCATATCATTATCACTTTCTTATTTAATATAATTGATTCAATTAATGATGAAATTTACAATCATGGAAATTGAAATTTCATAATTAAATAAACACAATTTAAGGAAGACAATGGGAATTGGAAATTAGATAGCATACCTCAATATTTTTTAAGAACACTCACCCAACCATAATACTTAATCTGTTTTAGATGGTTGAATAGAAAAATAGAGAAGATATTTAAACTATAACAAATGATTATGTTCAATTACTAAAACAAAAAATAGTCAAAAGGTTCCATCGCCTCATCAGTGGGTCAAGGAAAGGAATGAAACCAATGAAAATAGGATTACTTGGAATCGAACATCAATCTATGATCATTGTAGATGAATAAATCTCTTTAAATCCATTTAGATTATACATAGGGATAAAATAAGTAAGGATACATGAATGAAGAAAGCTGAAATGAACAACAAAAAGTCATTTTAATTTACAAGTCATAGAATTACCCAGTGTGTGATTCCATTATACATTATGAAATCCTTTTTAAAGGATTACACAGAAGAACCCATCACCTTGGGTGACTTTATTTTGATGAAAAAATTTCAAGTCATGTAACCCATTTACATAGAATGTATTTATTATGCATTTTTTTTCAAGAAAACATTCTAGTTTAAATATCTCAACATCCTCCAAAGCCTCCAAAACCAAAATAATAAATTTCAAACCCTACAATAAAGTGAAAAATAAAAAGGGATCATACCGATAAAATAATGTAATATTACACCCCCTTTTGGGGTAATCTTAAAAACTAATCCTCTTTTTTTTCAATAAAACCCCAACTAACACCAAAAAAATGGGTTTATCCTCAAATTTGAATAATCTGGGAACCGACCCATCATGATTAAAAACTAATTCTATAATGTTCTAAATAAAAATTCCCACTTGACTTACATGATGTTCTTACTCTCCCCAAATGTAGTGAACACTCTAGTCAGGTTAGGTATAAGAAAATATAAGATCATAATAGTCAATATGATCCTTAAACCTTAATATCCAATCTATCTGAAATTTTAGATAGTGTATTCAAAATCCTAAAACCCAGAAGTCCCATTATTTTTTCGAATCAATAATCATAATGTAAGAATAATAGATTCAAAATCCTTACTCAATATTTAATTTAAGAGGTGTATCAATATTAAATGAATAAGGAATTAATTACACTTGAAAATTTAATAGATATACTTCTCATGAAGACATAAATTAAAGATAAGAACCCAAATCAAGTATAGTATAAATAATAGTATAATTAGTAATCATGGTACCTTATACAATTATAATCACCAAATCTAGTTCTTTTATCACATTTTAATTCATAAATCCTTACCCTTTAGTCTTCTGTGTATTCCCCAGTCAATGGTTAAAATTTTCATCACTTCATTTTCTATCATCACTTTTTTTGGTCTCTTGGTAGTTGTCCACTATAATTTCATTTAATTTCATGAACAACCAATGAATTATCTACCAATCCTATTATAGTTTCCCATATTACCTCATTAATTAATCTTCTTATACCATTAAGAAACTTTTAATTACATTTAATCATTCCACCAGACTGGAAACACAGAAGTGGTGACCTCCCCTAAGAAAACGTTTTTACTTATTAATTTATTTTTACTAATACCTTATTAAAATTCATTTTTAATCCTCCCCAAGAGGCTAAAAAATGATTTACTCTATATGGTCAAGGAAATACATCACTTTTTCCATTATTATACATCATATCAACTCATGTCATAACCTCTTTATTCACATATAACTTATAGGTTTGTATATATAATATGATTATTAATTTCCTAATATCTTTTGGAAGGCACATAAATTTTTTTATAACATTAATATTTTCATTATGTATTTTTTTTAGTTCAAAAAACTCTAGTTAATCTAAATAAAATTTATATTCATGCCCTATTATCTAGTTCCAACTTAAAATACTACTAATCCCTCCATGGATATAAGGTTCATAAATCCAAAATTTTTATTTTTTAGAATATATTTTTTTTACAAAAGATTTGAAAATTATTTTGTAATGTTTTTAATAAATTCCTTCTAGTTTTAATGTGGAAATAATTTTCTTAATGCTTAAATTTTCTAAAATACATATTTTATTACAATTATGGTTTAAATTTATACAAACATATATTAGAATTTTGTTTTACATGTTTTTTATAGATTTGGAGGTATTATTATATTAGAGGTGAATGATACAGTAGAGTAAACTGATAAATCAAAATGTTATTTTATTAAAATGAGAATTTAATGATGCTAAGTATATTCCCTTTGAAATTCGCTAACATGTGATTAAAATTAATCTTATGTCAGAATGATCAATGAACACCAAATGAATCATATGATTAAATATTTGGGAATAACAATTTTGGGAGATTAATTACTATAGTATTTGATCTAGATAAGGTGAGAATTACAGTTAAGAACCCCACCTCAGATTAAATTCACCCTATAAATATCTACAATCGGTGGGTTAACTGCTATATATTTGTAACCCCATCCCCATATCATCATGTATGTTTAGATTAAATTATATTCAATTATGAATTCATATTACACAACATTTTAAATTAGTGAATATCTATTGTTTTATATGAAATATTTGGGGAAGCTAATACATAAAGAATCATCTCAACATACTCTCAAACCTCCAATCATTACCTATTATTCTACAATTTATTAGAAGGAATTTAGACATAGGTAGTTATAAAAATCATCTATACTAATCCTTATAGTTAATTTATCAAACCAAATCATTAGAACACTATCAATAAATTTGGATGATTCACAATGATCACTTCAAAATGTGGATCATAACCTTTAGTATGTTGAAGCTATAACCAAAAATATGAACAAAAGAATCAATGATTTCCTTTATTCATCTTTGAATAAAGTAATCATGTATTAAAGATTCAATACTATATTTATCTATGAAATTAGGAGACACATGATAATGGTGATAATATTCATGCAGAGAAGGATAGTGTAGTGTTATATGTTGAGTAATCACTTCCGAACAATGCATGTAGCACTCATCCAATCATGGAGAAATATTCATGAAGTTTCACATACTACATATAAATTTTTATCCTCATCATCACTATTATGATTTGAAGTAATAACTATATTTATTATAGTATTTTTTCAATATATTCCTTTAAAATTTTAATTTTATCAGATCCTCCATCTCTATTTTTTTAATTTTTTTCCCATTTTATTTTCCCTATAATGCCACTCTGGGTCTATGTTTTTAGACCGGTGACTTGATGTTGATCACCAGGGAAGAAATGGGTACACAATTAATTTTTTATTTTATTGAATGGTTAATTTCTACTAATGTAAAGGTCATTGAGGTATTTAATGATGAATGATGGTGTCCTATCCTTTATATAATCTCTATGTATCATCACCTAATTCAATATATCCATTCTCCCTCTGTAGAATTATAAATGACAAATTACAGTACAACTGCTTGGTTGAATTGTTGAATCATTATGGGAGTACATTAGGAAGGTTAGTGATGGAATAATTTGGTAGTAGAGTTCTATTTATTATTTTTTTGGGAGGAATTGAGAAGGTTTTTTAGTTTGATATGTTTTATGAATTTGTTGTTTATTCAAAACAAAAATCAGAATGGAGGAGGATAATTCACAGGATAATGAAGAAATTCCCAAAGTAATTATGAGGTATAACACATTTTGTACTAATTATTTGTGTTTACTCATAAAAAATTACATTTTTTAATTTTAAAATTTTACAACACCACACATACCCTCAATTTATACTTATTAGAAAAATGAAAAAAAAATATTAACTATAATAGAATGCTGAATGAAAAACTAAAATAATTAGGAAAAAAATGGTTACCCACTGTGTTGTGCATGTATTTTTCATAAAATTTAATGATGAATTCCCTATGATAGGATTTTATCAATGGTTTTTGGGTAACATTACAAACAAAATATCTTTTAAAACACAATCCATGTTAGATCCTCATATAGATTCTCTACCATAATAGTGTTTCATCACTTATGAGATGATCCCTACAGCATTTAAAAAATAGCCTCCACAATCTATGTATCTAAAGTATGAAGGTATTATAGAATTTAGTACATCATATCCATTGAATAATTTTAATATTTTACTAAACTATATCAACTAAATATATATTATTTTTCACTTTTTAACTCTAAAGAATCACTAAATTCTATATGCATACCTTTATTTTATCATTGTCCAAGAATCTATTTTTTTTCAAAAAATGATGTAAAATTCTTAGAAAACATTCCACATTAAGATACTAAAACTAATGATTAGTCATGGTAACATTTTTATCTTATTACATAAGAACATGATATCTGCATGGAGGAATATATACAATTCCAAAAAACTCAAGATTAATATATTAACTATGAAGAAATCCCACTTTCATTCATCACATGAGTTTTACCTCTCCAAATGTAAAACTATTTCCACATATAGATATCAATATTTATAATATTATAAATCATTCAATTCATGTCTAGATAATAAAATATCATATAATATCAAATGAATTATTTTAAAAAAATTGAATTATTTTCAAAAAAATTTGAAACCTTTCCACGAACCTATTATATTTAATGAAATCATTCTAAAAATTCAATGCACATGTATATCGTCCTCATATATTATCCTCATGATAAATGAGTACAAAACACCTCCCAACTAATTATTTTTGTTGTAACATACATTGAAGAACATTTTTCATGAGATATTTTGACTATTTTAATAAATCAACTCCCTGATGACTCATGTTTCTCCACAATGAGGATTATAATATCTTTTCATAGGTACCATTTATGTTCTAAACACCCCAATACCCATGCCTATCATACAAAATTATAATATAATATAATTATTCATTATGATACTATTTATATAATACCTCATAAGGGACCAAAATACTAAAAATTAAATCAGTTCACTACATGTAATAGAGAATTCTCCCTGAACATAATTGATTGGAAAATTGTACCAAGGGATAATACATAATCAATGGTTACTTCTTTACATTAATATAAATAAAAAAATTATCTGAAAAATTCTAATCATTTTAAATTTAAATCCATTAATTTTTAGAAACAATTAAAGAGAAATTTTTTTGATAACACAATGAAAGTATGTCAATAAATAAGGAATTGTAATCTAAGGTAGACAACTAACAAAAGTCTAACTACGATGGATTTTTTTAACAATTTATGAAAGAACATAGTAATGTATAACCATGAACATAAATAATATTCTCTATTATCCATGAATAAGGGATCTATTCCTTTTATTTTATTTTTATAATTACCAACTACATGCACACCCAAATGTAATATTTTGGGTGATGAACATTTTACTCTTTCATATTCCCCAAAACAACTCCCATATTTTCCCACGTATTAACTAGACAAAAACATTTAACAAATTTTATTCATAAAACATAAAAATTTATTAAAATTTAATATATCATTATATATTTTTTAAAATCATATTATGTTCGATTAATATTTATCAAATAATCTATATTACCAAACAAACCCATCATTGGTATAATTTTTAAATAAACAAAGGTTTAGTTATTTAATGTAATGCCCTGACCCCAGTTACCCAGAGTCGGTGCATTATTACATAAAATTGGCATGATCACAAAAGATCAAGTCTCGAAATACTGATTAGTTTAGTAGCCTTGGAATCACTATATAGATTCATAAAGTTTACATTACATCATAAAATGAAAACTACAACTACATAGTCACCATAGTCTACACTCATATCCCCTCATAATATACCTTAAGTTCATTCATAAAATACTTCTTCACATCCTAGGAAAAATAAAACATTGAAAGGGGTGAGCTCAGATGCTCAGTAAGGATAAAAATATAGCGAAAAATTTCATAAATAATCACAAACATTTAATGCAATGTATAACTAAAACAAAATAATTTTAAACATGAACTTCAAAATAATATGGCAAAGCTAAAATGAAATAATTCCATTTACTTATTCACATGGATATTCTACTAGTCGAATAATCACATGAAATATCAATAACCACTTTTATAATGAAGGAATGCATAATTCCAGACTATCATAACCACATAGTCAAGGACTTGTGCCAAGAATACAAATAAGATTTTGTCCAGGCTTTGTGCCAAGACACTATGTTATCACATGAAACCTACCGATTCATTGAGGAGCTAATGCGGTCTCCACCCGTCACTTATTAAGTCCAATGCATTCCTCATATGAACAGGTTTAAACATAACATAAACATTCTTATTAAAACTAGCATATGAGATTTCAATACTTTCCCCATAAAAAATGAATTGTATAGAAATAACACATCCATAGTCAAACATACCACAAAACCTTCAAAACAATATGGATGTTTTGTATCATAATAAATCATCTTCAAATAAGCTTAAAATCCATCAAAGGATGTTGACATAGATGAAATCAAAACTATTTGAGAAAAATATCTCTTTTTTTTAAGTCATTTAAATGCCACATAATTATAAAAGAAAAAATTTAATTTGAAAATATTCTTATAATATTGTAAGGGAAGCTTCGGCGATTTTATAATGGTGGAAAATAGCCGCACCCGCCATATAAGTTAAAAAAATACATTCTTACCTTAATTCTGTTGAAAAGGTTAAAAAGGACCTTGTTTGGAAAATGATAGAAAGATTCCTTTATAAACATCTTATAAAAAGTAAACAAGGGTATAAATTACTTTAACCCATAGTCTATAAAATTGTAAAAAAATTTGAAATAAATTTTTAAGAAACATGTATGTGGATGATAAAGAAGTCCCAGTAGATAATTACGTATAAACAACCTCGGATAATAAAGAGATTGTGAAATAAACCCTTAACTTGTACTTTTCCATAGTCGATGGTATGTTAATATCTTTTATAATAGTTAAAAAATTGTTATTAAATTATACAAAAACCATATACATAACTATGATATTATATATGATCTTCTAATAATGCTTTTTTAATAATATTTTAGTGTTATCGTCGTTTTGGGTGTTAACTTACTCATTTTCTTTTATATGTTTTGTTACATAACACTTGTTTTTTATGGACAGGTTGTATATTATTCATATCCAGAATGATATCATGTCCTTAAACATTATTTTTAATCATCAAATGAGAATTAGACCTGAAGGGATATGATGGGGAATGAATCTCATCGCGTTCTTGGAGACAGCAGTCCGTACGTACGAACGAGCGAAAATATCATTCTGCTGATATTAAAATAATATATAATTGGATATTATATCATATATACAGAATAATTATCATCTTATATTTATTATTTTCATGAATTACACATCATTATTATACCCATCAAAATAATAATGTTTTGAATAACAATTACACCACGACGTGGAGACGGTAAGTCGTATGTACACATGTATGGTGACATGTCATTCAATGGATGGATAGAATACTGAATATGGTTGTACCATATTTATAATAACATCAAAATATATGGAAGATACTGTAGTTATTATTTTATAATGGAAATAACAAATAAAGAAGAAGTTGAAGAAGAAAGGAACTTGAAAGAGGGTGGTGAAAATATTACCTCTTCTTCGGGTTCTTCCTTTTGATTTGATCAAAAGGGATGCTTAGGTTGACTTTCTGATCAAACTAATGCCTCTACATTGAATTGAGATAATTTGAGAGGATATTTGGGCAGGGGTTGTTCGAGTGAAAAGGCTTTGAAGGTTTTAATTTGAGAAAATAGGGAGTGCCCTTTTATAAGAGGGGTGAGGGGCACCTTTGGAAAAGCTTGAAATATTATTTCATAATAAATTAATATTCTATTTATTATGGTTACAAAGTGGATTATTAAAATTATAAGGTGATGATAGGTAGAAAAAAAATCAAAAAATAGGTTTTTGACAGGTTTGGATCACATTATTAACCTTATATTTTTGTTTTAACTCTTAGTTAATTAGTTTGACACTTACCATGTCACTTTCTATTTTTATATTATATAGTTAATAAACTTACTATATACATCCAAGCGACCCCAAAGTGGTCCATTAATGATACAACTATCATGATATAAGTATTTTTTCTGAACCTTATATATTTATGAATTTAATATCAATTAATAATATAATTTTTTTTAAAACTCATTTAAGTCAATTTTCCACTATTTGGTATTTGATTTTTCTCAAAATCATAACAGCATTATTAATTCCAAAAAACTTAATTAAATCAATAATAAAATGTCACATTAAGCTATAAAATTCTTGGAATTCATTAAAAGTCACAAATTATTTTTATTTGGGTATTTATAATATCAATTATTTTAATATTTCACTAATTAGGTAATTACTGCATCATCATTGTTACATAAATAAATTAAATTATTTGATGTCTAAAAATTATAAATAAAATTCCATTGTTTAGAAAATATTTTTAGATTTCTAATTAATATTTATAATCGAATTTATCTTATGTATAACCCTATATTAAAAATGTTTTAGTTATTAAACTTTGATTTTATCTCTTTTATCTCTTCTTTTAATTAAATAATAATAAATGTCCCAATCTAATCCAAGTGAACCTAAATGATAATATTTTATTTCTAAGGTTGTTTTTTGTCTAGATACACTTGTACAATAGAATTATGTCATGTGTTAGGGTAATAATAATAATATCGTTTTTACCATTAATTACCCTATTTACTTTTAACCGTGGTAAATAAAATAAAAAAGTTACTATTCACCAAAAATTAATTTCATCACATTGAACCACATTTTACTCCATGATATTAACCGTGTCACTTTTATTTTCAAAATTCCACTCCAAGAAGCAGTAAAATTAAGTTTTATGTGAATTACCAAATTCTCCTAGGAGATGGGTAAAAGAAGGTGAAAAGTTCAATAACATTTTTATATATCTAAAATTATTCTAAACTAACTCTAATTAATTAAATTGAACTTATATAGGTATCATGTATCTATTTTGACCTTAATAAAATTTAAATAAAATAAATAATTATTTAAATGAAAATTCGATTTTATACTAGAACTCAGTGTTTTTTCACTATTCATAAAAAATAGAACGTTTTCCGAAAAATACCAAAAATTCACCCTAATCTAATTTCGATATTTAGAATCCAAAAATGAAGTAAATTTTTAAAGAAAAAATTTATAAAATTTAAAAAAGTGGGTATTACTATTCATAACATCTAGTTTTATTGGTTGTGGTGTGTGTTAGAACTCAAAGTTGCGTACAACACACGCTGCTGTATTTTTCAAAGAGAAGCGTACCGTGGAAGCTTGGGGTGTTAAATTCTACCATCCTTCAAATAATTTCATCCTTGACATTTCTAGAATACTACTCTATGAAACGTCTTGGGTGGTTCTTCATCGTACGTTTTTCAGGTTCCCATGTTGCCTCTTCCATCTTATTGTTTCTCTATAGAATTTTTACCAGACTAGTCATCCAGTTTCTCAGCACCTGTTCTCTTGTTTCAAGAATCCTAGCGGGCTCTTCGTAATAAGATAGATTGGGTTCCAGTTCTAATTCCTCATAGTTGAGTACATGCGTTGGGTCAGGCAAGTATTTCTTCAACAATGATATGTGGAACACATCATGAACTTTGGAGAGACTTGGCGGCATTTCCAAACGATAAGCTAGAACCCCAATTCGTTCTAGAATTTAGAAAGGTCTGATGTACTTGGGACTCAATTTACCCTTCTTACTGAAACTTATTACTCCCTTAAATAGAGATACCATCAAGAAAACATGATCTCCTACCAGAAATTCCAAATCCTTCCTTCGGTTATCGTCATAGCTCTTCTGCCTACATTGAGCTACTTTGATATGGTTTTGGATTACATTTACCTTTTCCATCGTTTCATCCACCAGTTCTTGGCCTACAAGTTTTCTTTCACCAAAATCATCCCAATAGGTTGGTTTGTGACATCTCTTTCTGTACAAAGCTTCATATGGTGCCATCCTAAAACTTGAATGGAAGCTATTGTTATAGGAAAATTCCTCCAGAGGTAAATTTTGATCCCACGTACCCTGAAAGTCAAGTGGGCATGATCTTAACATGTCTTCTAAGGATTGAATAATCCGTTCTAATTGTCCATCTATTTGTGGGTGGTAGGCAGTGCTCAAATGAAGTTCAGTATCGAAGGCCTTCTAAAGACTTTTCCAGAATCTTGAAGTAAAACGTGGATCATGATCAGCAACAATCGATATAGGTACTCCATGAAGTCTCATAACATCATTAATATATAGTCTTGCTAGATGTTCAAGTGGTAGATCTTCTCTTATAGCAAGAAAATGTACTGAATTGGTAAGATGATAAAAAATGACCCATATTGCATCGTTCCTTCTAGGAGTCTTTGGTAGCCCCATGAAAAAGTCCATTGTGATATTATCCCATTTCCACTCAGGTATGGGAAGAGGTTGCATGACTCCTCCAGGCTGTTGCCTTCTAGATTTCACTTGTTGAAAAACCATACATCTTGACACAAAAGCAGCATTCTCCCTCTTCATGTTGTCCCACCAAAAATGTTCATTCAAATATCTATAAATTTTGATTCTCCTAGGATGTATAGAGAAATTGGAACTATGAGAATCGTCCAACAATTCCCTTTTTAGATCATGTATATCGGGAACACAAAGTCTCTTCCAGAATTTCAAAATTCCATCTTCATACACAAAGTCACTCAGTCTCCCATCATTCACAGCTTTAATCTTATTTTGAAATTCTTCATTATTGGTCTGAGAACTCTTAATCCTTTCTAGTAAAGATGGTTAGGTAACCATTTTAAAAATCATTGATGTTTCACCTTCAATGGTTATTCCCATTTCTATCTTTAGTATATCCATGAAAATTGGATCCCTTTCAATTCTCATATTGTTCAAAACTCCAAGATATTTTCCGCTCAAATCATCTTACACCTTATTTTCCTTCCCTGGGTGGTAGTGTATCATGTAATCATAATCCTTGAGTAATTAAATCCATATCCTTTTCCTTATGTTGAGTTATATTTGTGAGAAAATATACTTCAAAATCTTGTGATCAGTATAATTCTCACATTTTTCACCATAGAGGTAGTTTCTCCATATCTTCAAAGAAAATATCACAGCTGCTAACTCGAGATCATGAGTAGGAATGTTTTTCTCATGAATTTTCAACAGTCGTGATGTATAGGAAATAACCCTATCATTCTACTTAAGGACACAACCATTTCCTTTCTTCGATGCATCACTATAAATAATGAACCCATCATTGATCGATGGTAGAGTCAATATAGGAGCATTGACTAATCTTCTCTTTAGTTCTTTGAAAAATTCTTCACACTCTTTTGTCGAAACAAATTTATCCCCTATATGTTTGATCTTTGTTAATGGGTTAGCGAACCAAGCGAAATTCTGGACGAAACGTCGATAATAACCTGCTAAGCCAATAAAACAACGTACCTTAGTTATACTCGTCGGGGCTGGCCATTCTTGGATTACCTTGGTCTTAGAAGGATCAACAGAGATTCCATATTTGAAGACAATATGGCCAAGAAAAGAAATCTCATGAATCTAGAATTCACACATGCTAAAATTCCCATATAATTCATGCCTTCTAAGAGTCTTTAGGATAACGCGCAAGTGATTTTCATGATCTTCATAGATTTTGGAATATACCAAGATATAATCAATAAATACCACCACAAAGTCATTGAGATATTACTTGAAAACTCTATTCATTAGATCCATGAATACAGAGGGTGAATTATTCAGCCCAAAAGGCATTACTGTAAAATTGTAATGCCCGTACCTGGTTCGAAATGCTGTCTTCAGAATATCTTATTTCTTCACACAAAATTGATGGTATCCAGATCGAAGGTCAATCTTTGAAAAGTATTGAGCTCCATGCAGTTGGTCAAATAAATCATCAATGCGAGTTAGGGGATACTTGTTTTTTATTGTTATAGCATTGATCTCCCTGTAGTCGATACATAACCTCATAGATCCATCTTTCTTCTTAACAAAAAGGATAGGGTCTCCCCATGGAGAAACACTAGGGAGAATAAATCCCTTATTATTTAATTCCTATAGTTGTTTCTTTAGTTCAACAAATTCCACAGTGGCCATTCTATAAGGGGTCTTCATTATAGGCCTTGAACCAGCAATTAAATAAATGGAAAACTCAGTTTCTCATTCTATAGGATGTCCAGGTAAATCTTATAGAAACACATCAACATATTCTCTCATAATAGGTACATCCTCTATTTGAACATTCCTTTCCTCACCCACAATCATTTCATTCTCTTTATCCCCAATAATTGAATTTAGTTTAACTATTGAGGGTGGATATAGGTAAGAATTAGGTGGTGGTGATCCCACTCTAAAGATAAATTGTTCCTTGTCATCATCATCAAAAATAGTAACCTCCTTCTTCTTACAATAAATTTTTTCATCATGGTCTGAAAGCCAATCCATACCGAGGATTATATTAAATTCAATCATAGATATGACTATGAAATCTACAGATAAAGAACATTTATGTGCTCTAACGGGGACTGATTCACAAAACTTTGTTGCAATGATACTTCCCTTAAGAGTTTTAACTGACAACTCCCTTGTTAAATAAAATTGGAAGTATCTAATTTTCTTAGCAAACTCAGACGATATGAAACAATGCGATGATCCAGAATCAAATAATGCATTTTCTAAACTTGAGGGAACCATTAAATTACCTACCACCACATCTTTCAGAGGTTCTACCTCAACAGTATTGATAGCATAAGCTTGGCCTTCATCCATTGCCATTTTTTGAGGTAAGTTCCCCTGATGCTTATGACATTTATTTGCCTAATTTCCCATCTCCCTGCAATTATAGCATTGGACATCGGTAGATTCCTTCTTCCCCTTGCAATCACGAGCATGGTGGCCTTTTTCCCAACACTTGTAACAGACTCCCATTCCTTTTAAGCAAGTACCAGGGTGTTTCTTCCCACATTTACTGAAGGAGGGATATTAAACTTTTCCCTTCTTCCCCTTATTTCCATTCCCATAGTGATCAAAAGATCTCTTCTTCTCCTACTTTTATTTAGAGTCACAAGACTTAGATAATTCGTTTTCTATCTTGATAGCACATGAGACAATATCTTCATACAACGAGAAGGTTTTTGAGACAAATGCTCGATGGAGAAATGGTTTTATCCCATTAAATAAACAATCAATATTACTTATTGGGTTACGTATATAATCTGCAGCATAGCTCGCTATCCTTGTAAACTTAACCTCATACTTTGCGACATTCTCATCATACTTTTTCCTCAGACTCAGAAATTGCTTTTCCATATCTGCTTGATGGTCACGAGGAAAGTATTTTTCTAAGAAAATCTCTTTGAAATCCCTCTATTCCATATTTGATACTTAATCATATTACTTTGTGTTTGGTATTAATGACCACTATTGATCAACATATCAAGTGAGTCAATAAAATGCCATGATAACATTTTCCCTTTCACTACTCCACAAAGACTGAAATATTTTCTCTAAGGAATTTATTCATTGATCAACTACTATGGGATTTAAGCTCCCATTGACCGTTGGTGGTTGTTTCCTCATGAAGCGATCTAACATTGATCCTCCACACTGTGGATCAGTGTGATCCATACGGGAAAGGTTATTATTCATAACCGGAGTGAGTTGTCCCAGTACGGTGATTAGCTGATTAGCACCAGTTGAATCACCATCTCCACTATAATTATCTTGAGCAATAGGGTAATCCCTACATGGAGTGTGTGCATTGATAAAATTTCCATTCCTTCCACTAGGCACCATTTCTAAATAATGTAATAAACTAGATCAATTTATGATTCAAAATACATAATTCCATACTTGTAAACAACTTAAAATAAATTGAACAGTTTATGGATATAATTTATAATCATAAAAATGTTTTCTTTGAGGAAGTATATACTCATAAACACTTCATAATGGTTTGTAAAGAAAATGAAAACTATCCTAAGCATATCCCCCGAGAGTGTCGTATCCAAGAGTGAATCAAGGCTTGTTGTCGTGCACCAATTCCTGTTTGAGTCTAGCTCAAAGCGGTGTTCTCAGGTTTTACCCCTAGGTACATCTATGCCAGAGCCGCCTCCACCTGCTCATATCCAGACAGGGATCTATTACTCAAAAAACTCACAAAATCTCTACAATACCAAAATTCTAGGATGTTCTTATATACTAATCCTCAATGTCCATCTTAGGTCTATGTGCTCTAATCAAAGTTTATCTAAATCAAGCTTCCAAGGTTTGTACTAAACATCCTATGATACAAACTGTAACGCCCCGACCCTAGTTACCCAGAGTTGGTTCATTATTACATAACATTAGCATGATCACAAAAGATCAAGTCTCGAAAGAACGATTAGTTTAGTAACCTTGAAATCAATAGATACATTCATAAAGTTTACATTACATAATAAAATGAAAACTACAACAACATAGTCACGATCTTCCACACTCACATCCCCTCATACTATCCCTATAGGTCATTCATAAAATACTTCTTTACATCCTGGGAAAAATAAAACATTGAAAGGCGTGAGATCAGATGCTCAGTAAGGATATGAATATAGCCGGAACTTTCATAAATAAGTATAATCATTTAAGGCAATGTATAAATAAACCAAAAGCCTTTTAAACTTTAACTTTTTCATAATATGGAAAAGATAAAATGAAATAATTCCATTTAATTATTCACAGGGATATTCTACTAGTCGATTAATCAAATGAAATGTCAATTACCCCTTTCATAATGAAGGAATGTATAATGCCAGAATATCATAACCACATAGTCAAGGCCTTATGACAAGACTACAAATAATATTTTTTCTAGTCCTTGTTCCAAGAAACTAGTTTGTCTCATGAGACCTATCAATGCATCGTGGAGATATAGTGGGCTCCGCCCTTCACTTATTAAGTCCAATGCATTCCTTATATGAATACGTTTAAACATAACATAAACATTCTTATTAAAACTAGCGTATGAGAAGTCAATACTTTCTCCATAAACCATGAATGGTATAGAAATAACACATCCATAGTAAAACATATCACAAAACCTTCAATACAATATGGAAGTTTTTTATCATAATAAATCAACTTCAAATAAGCTTAAAATCAATCAAATGATGTTGACATAGATGAAATCAAAAATATTTAAGAGAAATATCTCTTTTTTTTAAACCATTTAAAAGCCAAATAATTATAAAAGAAAAAATTTGCTTCAAAAATATTCTTATAAGCTTGTAAGGGAATATTTAGTGATTTTATAATGGCGGAAAATATCCGCACCCACCGTAGAAGTTAGAAAAAGACATTCTTACCTTAATTCTGTCGAAAAGGATAAAAATAACCTTATTTGGAAAATGACAGAAATATTACTTTATAAACTTCTTATAAAAATTAAAAAAGGGTATAAATTACTTTAACCCAAAGTCTGTAAAATAGTAATAATGATTTGAAATACATTTTTAAGAAATAGGGATGTGGATGATAAAGAAGTCCCAGTAGATAATTACGTATAAACAACCTTGGATAATAAAAAGATTGTGAAATAAACCCTTACCTTGTAATTTTCCTTAGTTGATGGTATGTTAACATCCCGTATAATAGTTATAAAATTGTTATTAAATTATAGAAGAACCATATACATAATTATGATATCATATATGATCTTCTAATAATTCTTTGTTAATAATATTTTATTATTATCGTCGTTTTGGGTGTTAACTTACTTGTTTTATTTTATATGTTTTGTTACATAAGTCATGTTTTTTATGGATAGGTTGTATATTATTCATATTCATAATGATATCAAGTCTTTAAACATTATTTTTAATCATAAAATGAGAATTATACTAGAATGTATACGATGGGGAAGGAATCTTATCGCGTTCGTGGAGACAGAAGTCCGTACGTACGCATGAGCGACAATATCATTATATTGATATTAAAATAATATATAATTGGATAGTATATCATATATAAAGAATCATTACCATGTTATATTTATTATTTACATGAATTACACTTCATTATTATACCCATCCAAATAATAATGTTTTGAATAACAAATACACCATGACGTGGAGACGGTAAGTCATACGTACGCACGTATGGTGACATGTCATTCAAAGGATGGATAAAATACTGAATTTATTGTACCATATTTATAATAACATCACAATATATATATGATAATGGATTTATTATTTAATAAAGGAAATAACAAAGAAAAAAGAAGTCGAAGAATAAAGGAACTTGAAAGAGGGTGGTGAAAACATTACCTCTTCTTCGGGTTATTCCTTTTGATTTGATCAAAAGGGATCATTAGGTTGGATTTCTGATCAAACTACGGCCTTTAGGATGAATTTGGGGACGTTTAGAGGCTATTTGGGTAGGGGTTGGATGATCCAAAAGGCTTTGAAGATATGAATTTGAGAGATGGGGGAGTGCCCTTTTATTAGAGGGGTGAGGGTCACCTTTGGAAAAGCTAGAAATATTATTTTATAATAAATTCATATTCAGTTTATAATGGATCAAAAGTGGATTATTCAAAGTCTATGGCAGGGATATGTTGAAAACAACTCATCCAATAGGTTTTAGACAGGTTTGGGTAACATTATTATGCTTATTTTTTTCTTTTAACTCTTAGTTAATTAGTTTGGCACTTACCATGTCATGTTTTTTATATTATATTGTTAATAAACATACTATATACATCCAAGAGACCCCCAAGTGTTCAATTAATGATACAACTATCATTATATAAGTCCTTTTGCAGAAAATTAGATTTTTAGTAATTTAATATCAATTAATAATATAATATTTGTTTTAAAAACTCTTTTATGTCAATTTTACCACTATTTGTTATTTGATTTTTATGAAAATCATAACAGCATGATTAATTCAAAAAAACATAATTAAATCAATAAAAACATGTCATATGAAGCTATAAAATTCTTTTAATTCATTAAAAGTCTCAAATTATACTTATTTGGGTATTTATAATATCAATTATTTTAATATTTCACTAATTAGGTAATTACTGCATCACCATTGTGTCATAAATAAATTAAATTATTTAATGTCTAAAAATTATAAATAAACTACCATTATGTAGGAAATATTATTAAATTTCTATTTAATATTTATAATAGAATTTATATTATATATAACCCTATATTGAAAATGTTTTTGTTATTAAACATAGATTTTATCTCTTTTAACTCTTCTTTGAATTAAATAATAATAAATGTCCTAATCTAATACAAGTGGACCTAAATGATAATATTTTATTTCTAAGGTTGTTTTTGTTCGATATACACTTGTCGAATTGAATTAGGACATGTTTAAGGGTATTATTAATATCGTTTTTACCCTTAATTACCCTATTTACTTTTAACCGTGGTAAATAAAAGTAAAAAGTTACTATTCACGAAAAATTATTTTCATCTCATTGAACCAAATTTTACTCCTTGATATTAAATGTGTCTCTCGGATTTTCAAAATTCCACTCACAAAAGTGGTAAAATTATGTTTTATGTGAATTTCAAAATTCTCCTAGGAGGTGGGTAAAAGACAATGAAAAGTTTAATAAAATTTTTATATATGTAAAATTATTCTAAACTAACTCTAATGAATTACTTTGAACATATATAGGTATTATGTATATTATTTGTACCTTAATTAAATTTAAATAAAATAAATAATTATTTAAAAAAAATTCAGTTTTAAACTATAACTCAGTGTTTTTTTCACTATTCATCAAAAATTGATTGTTTTCAGAAAAATACCAAAAAATCACCCTAAGTTAATTTCGATATTCAGAATCCAAAAATGAAGTCCGTTTTGAAAGATAAAATTTATAAAATTTCAAAAAGTGGGAATTATTATTCATAATGACTAGTTTGATTGGTTGTGGTGTGTGTTAGAACTCGAAGTTGTATACAACACACGCTATTGTATTATTCAAAGAGAAGCACACCGTGAAAGCTTGTGATGTTACATTTAATGAAACATGAGAAATATAAAAGTAATAAATCATTCATCTAGGAATAAAATAACAAAATAATGGTTAGAATACACATTCCATGAATATTCAAAAACCCAGGTGAATCTATATAGGTTCTCCCACTTTGATCATGTTAATTATATACCATTATGCTTAGTTATTTACAAAAATTCCATTTTCAATAATCATACCATTAAACTAATTTCCAAAATAAAACATTTTATTTCAAAAAATGACTCTATATTTATAATATTACTATAATAAATTTATCATAAATTGAAATATAATTTAAGATAAAAACTATTTCCACAGATCAAATTCCATGACTTGAATACCCATTATTCTGCGTTTTAAATAAAATTGTCATTTATTTTTTTTATCAAAAATATATATAAATTATTATTTTGTCAAATAATTTGTATAATAATATTTTTATGAAATATCTATTTAAATTAAAAATTGTAATACAATATTAATAAAATGTCATGAAATTAGACATAGTCAGGGATGGAATTTGGGCCACCTATCCTATTTTTTTCTTAAACTTTCCTCATGTTTCCAAGCCAATTACCATAATGAAGAATACACCCTACCCCTATCACCTTAATCCATGATTCCCCCACCAACTATTAATGAATAATTAACTTTATAAAGGAGGATATTGTTCTAGGATTTTAATTTATTAGTTTACTAATATTATGTATTCTAAACTATAAATTCCAAACCCATAAAAATTTATCATTAAATTGTAAAATCCACTTATAATTTCCATTTATTAGAGAATAATTCTCTATCTCTCTACCATAACAACTAGAAAATAACTCTAAATATTCATTAGAATTACCTAAAATTGTCACATACATGAGTTATTTTAAAGTTAAATTCCATTTAATTTCCATTCATTCTTTTTTGGGGGTTTTCCATGCTTTTATAGAGGAATGGGTTGGCTTTCATGAATTCGACCAAACCGTGAGCCCAATTCCAGACATAAGAATAAATTTTTATTCATTTATAACCCCTTTATTTTTCCAAATTTTTCATCAATTCCAATTTTTAATTGTCATCACCTAACATATTAACACCACCATATTAATTTGGACCATTTAAAAATCCATAATCATGGTGGATATGGGTTTTTATTTAAGAGATTGAGCCTGCCCGAAAGCCCATTTTCTGCGTTAAAAATAAATTTTAATTCTTTAATATCTCCATATATATTTACCTTTTTTAAGTGCTTCTAACTCTTAACCGATCCCACATAACTAAGGCGAGCCACCAATCTCTCCTACCACAATTTGGAGCTCAATAGAATCTCGAAAGTGGTTGAAACTTCTTTAGATTTCAGAAATCTCCCAGATTTGGAGAGGTGAATTGATCCTTTCATAAAACTTTCTATTTTTACTCTTTTCCCCCCATTCTAGTTCCTAAATTATCTTATAATCTTTTTTATAACCTCCTTTTAATGGTTGTATGCTTTCAAATTCAAATACTAGTAGATTTTGTGTCGTTTTATACAAGATTGTTTGGAGTAAGTGTTTCTCTCTTCAATTTCTTCCTTCTCCTTTGGGTTTCCTCTCCCTTTCATTATGTTCTAAAATATCCAGAATTTAGGGTTCGAACCTATGGTTTTATTTTGTGTCTTTTTGGTTAAATATTGTGGTCTAGTGTTGGATTTATCATCCATGGGATGCGATGGTGGTGCGATTGAAGTTTCGCACCAAGTTTTTAGGGTTTCAACACTTTCGGTCGGTGGATCCATGTGTAAACATTTTTTGATGAGTTATCATTCTATATTTACTCATTTTTTATGTTAATAATATGTTGGGTGTGGTGAAAAAACTATTTATTATTGATTTTGTTAAGTGTTTAATTTTATAGTTTCATTTTAACTTGAAATTGTGTGTTTTCATGTGTTACTCGTGGGGTATTATTTTGGTGTATTTTATTACATATGGAATTGGAATAATAAATCATGTTTGGCCTGAAAATTTTAGTTTGGTAATTTATTAGTGTCATGTGGTCCTAAAAAGGTGGTTTTGTGAATAAGATTCATGTGTAAAACATTGTTATACTTCTTGAGAGCATTTAATGAAAATGTGCGTTTTTATTTGGATCTTTTGTAGTATTATTCAAGGTTATTTTATAAAAATTGAAAATGGTTTTATAAATGTCTCTAAAGATTCAAATTCTGTTTTGGATATGAATTGGTATGGTTTTTGGTCTTAAATTGGGGTTTGAAATGGGTTTTGTGTGCAAGAAATATTTACACAAATTGGGTTCTTTTTATGAAAATTGTAATGATTTTAGTTGGTTAAACAAAGTGGGAAAAGGGTGAATATGTATTGTTTAGTATGTGTGTTAAAATATTAATGGGTTTTGAATGGTTAAGTGATTTTTTAAGATGTCAAACAATTTTAGAATGTTTTGTAAATTTCTGAAATTTTTTATTAAATTGTGATGTTGGAGCGATACTTGTTTGTGGGTTGTTTCATGTAAGTTTGATGATAAAATGATTTTGATGGTAAAAATGGAATTACTTAACAAGTGAGTGGTATTTTATGAAATTTTTAATATATTTAAATGGTTTTATAAAATTTTTCATGGATTTGTGGAAGTGTTAAAGAAATGTGAAAACTGTTGTGGGCTATTTTGGTGTGAGTCGGATCTCAAAATCAATTTGAATGAAAAGTGGAATTTTGTGACTTGTGTTGTATACATGTGGGATTTATGGTGAATTTAGGACATGGAAATGATATTTTCATGTGAAAAGTATTTTAATTGTCTTTTTGAACTTTTTTGAGCACAAAGGGAAAACCCGAGTATCTAGGTGGGTGGACGTGTACTAGTATGCTAGTGAATCCGTGGGGTTTGGCCTCAGTTTCACATAGAAATATTTACGCTTACAACACTAACTAAAATATGATGATGATTATTGGGGACCACTAGGTTATGGGTATGTTCCATAATAGTGGATCGTGCATGAGAATAGATATTTGTGATGGTTACTCTCACCGAGATATGAGGTACCTAGGACCCACAGCTAGCTAGTGCCTAGGGGTTATTTCCCATTTCTTATGCTCACTAGATATTTTGTCCTTACTGTCGGCATACGGTATGAGTGGCTGGAAAATTTAGTAGCTTTGGTATTTATTTTAAAAGTGATTATTCTTTAAATTATCCCTCCTGAAAAATGTTTTTATTTAATGTTGCATCTTTTTGAAATTGTAACTAGCATTTCATGTTTTTGAGAACTTTCATTATTTTCTTCATTAAATGTTTATCACATGGAATCTATTAGTGGTGGTATCCTATTAGGCTTTGGATCACACCCTACATATACCTTTGGGTGTAAGTATACTTGGTTATTTTTGTTGTCACAGGTTGGGTACAGTTTTTAGTTCCAATGTTTCGGGTTTCTAGCAGGTCCTTGGTGGTGAAGTCTTGTAGAGATGGCTTGAGGGAGGTTCCCCTTTCTATGAGGGTTCTTGGGATATTTAATTTTGGTTTTAAACATTATTTATATTCTTGTTGAGTTGTTTTAAAATATTTAATTCAGTTCTGGTTTTTTGTAAAAGATTATTTGGATTGAAAAATCCAAATTTGTTTTATTGGATTGTTTTGTTGTTTTATGTTTATAAACTCGAGTAAATCATTCCAATTTTTCATTTTATGATACCCAGGCACTTGTTCCAGCCCGTGGGGATCAGGAACGCCCTTCAGGCCTTGTTGTGGGCCAGGTCGAGTTCCAGTTTTGAAGGCAACCAGATCCGATTCGTGAAAAAATAGTTCTATGATGTCAATTTAATAATAAAATTCTATGTGATAATAAAAAACAAACACTAATAAATAAATTTCAAAAATTACTTTAATAATAAACCCCTACATGAATTTAAATTATAATCCCTTCATTAATTTTTTAAATTCAACTCAACCAAATTTAAATTATATATCAACACCACTATTAAATCTATGATGACTATATCAATTGATGAATTCCCCTTAATTTTCATTCACATGAAAAATAATTCTAGCCACTTATCTAGTATTTTAGTTTTTATTCCTTATTTATTTTCCAAATGTAAAAAATTATTCCTCAAATAAACAACCATATGATTATAATTAAAAATTCAAATTTTATATGGTAATGAATTTAGTAAACAAACTCAAAATTATCTGTATAATAATAAATTGATCTCTATAAAATAGGAATGTAACAAAACAATCCCATAATACTATTATATTTTTTTTATAAATTAAATACTTACAATAATTATCATGGTTTATAAAAAATTCCATAAATAATGTAATTAATTATTAATTTTAGATCATGGTTTACATAACATATCAGGTGTGGGGAAATATTTGTGAAAATATTCAATAATATAATTTATTTAATATAATTAATAAAATAATTTGGTAAGAAAATCTATAATTGTATAAAAATGAAAACTACTAAGAAAAAATAAAACATATAATTGAGGTTTATAAAAAAAAATTGAACAGTAGAAACTTCATTGATGGACATCAGAACTAGTAGATTGTACTATAAAATTGTAATAAGTAACAAATTATAGACCCCTATATATATAAGAATATATTTATTGGTTCCACCTATGAGAATACAACTAATTTTAATTAGAGTACATTGGATTCTATTTATATTACATAAATTATTCATGCGAACTTTAATTTTGAGTTAAAAAATAAAAATTAATTAACATAAATATTTATAGGATTATATTATTAAATTTACATTATGAAAATAATTATTATAATGATCACAATGAGGTATAAAATGAATTATTAGGTAAAAAATTTAAAGGTTACATGTTATTATCAACTAATGTACTCTATATTATTTTTTATATATGAAATTTTGAGTGACAAAGTCATTTAATCTTATGGGAATTAGCATTATACCCAATATTACAATCTCAACATTAATTTTTTTAATTAGTTCGTTGTTAATTATAACATTAATGATATTAGAAATTCACTCCCATATAAATTTATCAAAAGAAAATGTTCTAATGATTGATAAAAAATGGTGTTTCCAAAATATATCAACATGAAAAAGATATGTAATGGAAAGTAAAAAATAAAATAATGATAACATAGGGAAATATAATTATTATTATTTTGGTATATTGAAATTTCCTGGTAGTATCAATAAGTTATAGAATTATAATATCTTAACTAAAGAATAGTTATGATACTTAATAATTTATTACAAAACAAATCATGTTTATTATTCTAATCATTGGAGAGTAAAAAATAGTATATTGGGTTAACATCAATTATGAAGGAATTATTTAAATTTTTATCATAAAATAGTGTATGTTGGATTTTTGTTGGAAAAATACAATTAATATTCTCTGTTTCATCAACATCTAAAATAATTATAAAAAATAAATTATCAAATCCATACATTGATCTATCAATAACAATATAACAATAAATATAAGTTAGAAAAATAAAAAAAATCATAACTAACTATCAATGAAAGTTACCATCCATATTTATCTAAGAACTTAGAATAAATTCATGAAATTTATCAAGAAAAATTATCCATCTTGAGGAAAAATAGTTATACATTAAGAAAAAATATTTATTTCCCTTAAGTTAATAATGTTAAAAATTAATGTACAAATGGAAATAAAAAAGTAAAACTAAGATGAAAAAAAACAAGACTTATCCTCACCTTTATTCCATGTCTCCATCCTGTATTCTAGACATCCTAATGTAATCAACAATTGATCATACAAATATTATCATTACTAGTATTAAGGTAAAAAATATGTAAGTGTAAACTGATGGTGTATTTTTTGTCTATGAGTATAAAATACATGTTTGGAAGTTGTAATATTAAATCAAACAAGAATAATTATTGAAAAATATTTTCAAGTGATTGTTCCTTGTGTGTGTTCTCATAGTTCCACCCATAGACCATTCAAATGACTTATACAACTAAAAAACATTTAACATTAACATACAAGTTATATAAAAATATCTAAATCACACTTATATTGTACCCCATGTGTATCTAGTCCAACACAAATTATTATTTACATAAACTAGTACTAATAATAGTCATTTTATAGGGATAATCCTCACTTGTCAAGATCTAATAGAAAAGAATCATTGGAGATTCCAAAATGGTTATACCTTTTGAGAATATTATACATGTCAAACCATTTTGGAGAGCATCTATTTGAGTTTTACCAAAGAGGTAAAATATCATAGGAGAGTGTCTTTATTGCTCATACCTTTATTGAATTTAAATCATATCACAAGAATTATGATTAAACTTATTGAGGATCATTTTATATTATAAAATATAAGAAAAGGAAAAAATATATTATCTCATTTGATATATGATATCATAGTGGTACCTTAGTCTTAAACTCATTTTTATATCATTTTATATTGTTTAATTGTTTATATAAACCTAAATCTATCATACGTATAAATTAGAAAATAATATTGAACATAAAAATCATCAACACATCGATCAAAGAATGTATCAATGGAGATTACCACAACTATTCCTATTAAAAATGAACTCAATAATATTACTCATCAATTATAATTATTAAAATATAATGTCTTAATTTATATGGTTAATAATTATTTTATTAGTTAAAATAAAATCAAATAGGGTATCTCTCTTTTATTGTAAAAAATACCACTAAATCCATTCGTTTATCTATAAATAATTCCACATTGTTCGAAGTGTAATAAAAATTCATAAATTACAATATCCAAATTCATTTATCACTATTAGGTTTCTTTTACATCCAATTTGGGTTAATTTTTTTAACACACCCAAACCCACACATGTGTTCATGTAAATATAAAAGTTAAATAAGAAAGAGACACATTGACATTACTCAAATGAATTTCAAGGAATTATCTAGCTCGTCGAGATTAAAACCATGGTTACACAATGATCCTCCAAGTTATAATTTATAAAAACCAGAATTTTCCTATAAAATACAAATAAACCCATATTATAAAACCATATAGTAAGAGAGATATATAAATAGATAGAGAAAGGGATATAGTTTTAAACATCATTGGATCTGAAGGGGAATTACGATAAAAGATATTTAAATGCTTACATTCATTCCAAATTTGATTTGACGAAGAAAAAAATAATAAATAGGTTCAAAGTTTAAGGGAATAATAGAATATTCCCACAAATTTTTAGAACCATGTAGATAAAAATAAGATATATTTTTAGGATAAACACACATAAATGAAAATATTTAACAAATTATATAATGATTCATGGTTAACTTCATTGTCAAAAGTTTGTTTTTCTATCTTCACATTTTATTACCCTCTTTAGTAATTATTTTACTAGGTTACTTATATATATTGAAAATACTATTTATAACCATTGATTTAAAATTTCCCATCAATGGTAGCTAATAATGGTAAAATATTTGGTTTATAATCATATATTGAAATTATGATTTTTTTAAAAAAATATCACAAATTAAATATTAAAGGAAAATCATTCAATTATGTACAGAGTGTTTTATTTATTATAACCTCCCCTATTATGTATTTTCATCCTTGAGGTTAATCATAATTTTTTTTCCACAAACAACTTAATAAACCATGCTCTCAATACTGGTTCTTATTTCAAATACATTTATTAAACATAAATATTATTCCCAAAAATATATATTGGATTAAACATATTACCACATAAATACTTTTAAATATAGAATATAGTATACAGTTATATATCATTAATGATCCATATGTCATTTTACCTACCTTATCCGAACTAATCACATAAAATTATTAGATTTCTTACATTATAATTCAATTCACATGATTGAATTACACATTGAAAAAGAATCAAAAGTTTAAGAAAATATTATTCATCTTCTACCATTATATTTATAATTGAAAAAATCATTATCCAAATATATCACTGATCATATTTCTATCAATTTTTCATGATTTTTAGTATCTTGAACCATTTTAAGTCTGATAAATGAACTATTACCCAAATCCATCCATGATAATAATTATTGGTATACACTACCGTATAAATCCTTAAATAGTGTTATTTATATCGATGTATGGTAGCAATTAATATGTAAAACATATCCAAATGTATGTGATAATATCAAGTATTATTCAGATTTAAGATAATATCTTCAAATATGTTTTTAACATAAGAATCATTTATTTGAACTACCTATCATTCTGAGGATGGTAAGATGTACTCAAATTCACCAGCATCCCCACTGCTCATTGTAATACCTACAAAAATCAAGATATAAAATATTAGTATAAATTTCAACTGATTCCAAAATAATTTTTTTTAAACTTAAATATTTTACTTACATACGATTTCTATAGATCATTTGTGGTCATAGTCTATGGTATTTTTGAGAAGTGAGTTTAATTTGTACGTCTATCAATAATTTACATTAATAAATCTCAGTTTACTATGGCCATAGATTTTTCCATCAATAAATTTATTGTAATAAAATATTATATCTAAAATAGAATGATATTAGGATGTATTATTACTAGATGAATCTATTTTTCTTATTTTTCCTATTTATCAGAAAGTTGCCTCTATAAAGAACATATAATCAATAATTTTATCATTGAGCACCATAGTTATATTCAATTTTCATATATATTATTAACAGAATGGTAAAATATACATAATTTTTTTGAAATTAGTAATTATACCACCCCATACAAATTTTTGGTACTCCACATCCCCAATAGTGAAAAGGAAATAGTTTGAGTTCTGGGTCATCCCTTCCATAAACTCACATCTATCAACAGTATAAAAAAATTAATTCAATCATGATCAAAGATGTTTCTATACACCACCCATTCAGTAAATTAAAATCTAATAATTAATTGTAAAAATACTAATCTCTCACAATCATAATACAAATATAAATAAAAATTTGGAAATAATAATATCAATTATCAGTATTGTTTTCATACTTTCCTCCTTGGACTGGTGTTATTATTTTTATTGAACCGAACATAGAGTTTCTCTTCAATGTATTCAATTTAAAATAATATAAAAAATTCTCAGTATATTAAACCCTTAATATCAATATTATATCCATATATATCTTTAAAAAAATTATGGATGGTTTTAGAAATTTTAGATGGAAAAAATTTCCCAAAATAGATAATAGTTTTATCTTTTGGTACATATTCATCATTATTTAAAATTAAATATTTTTAAGAAGTTAATTTTTTTGGAAATATGTTATCTAGATCCATATTATTTTACATATCATCTTCCATATGCATAAAATTTATTATCATTCTACATGTATTAACATAAAATTTACATCCCTTATCCTACTTGATAAATTTTAAGATTAGTGTCTTAGTGATCCTATATATCTTTTTTTGAAATTATATGATGTTATAATATCCAATATAATTTTTATACCCATAAATAAAAGTTGTTAATAGGAATGAACACCAAAAAAAGTCTCAAATAAATCTCTAATAAAAAATTGTGAGTTCACACAATGTTAGTATATCAAACACATTATTTGGTACCAGTCATGGAATCACCAGCACTAGATTATTAGGATGAAAAATAAAAATATTTTGAATACAAATTATATAGAATGTATATTAACATACTAAAAATTTTTATATAAACAATTTATTATAATCTTAGTGCTATAATATATACTTAAATATGGACTCAATTTTTTTTTATTATTTTCCATTGTCTTCATATGACTAAAAATATATAAAAATACTATTATAAAATACTATTAATTGGGATTATAAATATTGGATGAATATTTACTATATTAAGCTCAAGAATATTAATACAATTTTTTTATTGATATAAAAAATGATGAATGTTTCCATAAATACTATAAAGTATCATCAAAGGGATATCATTCATCCTTAATCTAAGATAAAACATATTAAATTAAATACAATATTTGAGAAACTATTAAAATCATTTTAGATGATAAAATTAATAATTAGTCCATTAATATGGATATTTTCATGATTATTAATTTGTTTTTATTATAGTAGAAAAAAATTTCATTATTAATTTTGATTAAGGTATACATAATAAAAAAAATTCTAGAGGTTTCTAATTATAATTCTTAATTATTTTTTCCCAAATAGAGGCATTCTAAAAAATAAAAATTTGATGAATTATTAGTACATCAATTATGATATTTTTTCATTTGTTAAATTATGATGTTCCACACTATTGTATTGGTTAATTGTATATTAAAATCTCAGAAAATGGTGGTTCAACATGATTAGGTTTAGTGAATGTCATTTTAAAAGTCTCTATGAAACATGAAATCAACCATAACAATAGAATATGAATCATCCTTCATAATACTATGAGTTTTGATAATATATAAAATATATATGAGGCTATGAGCATTGGTAGTATACTAGTTTTAATTGAAATATAGAATAATTTTGAGGTATTTATAATCACATTAGTAGAAGCCTTCATTATTTTTGGGAAATCAGATATGTTTTACAAGGTGTGTAGAGAGGTCAACATTGATATATTGGTGATAATGGAAAGGGTTCTTTAAACACAATGTACCATAATCCATATCTAAGAAATACCCAATATTATTACCACTAACTTTTAGAAGTAAATATTCAAGAAATCAATAGGTACTCCATGTAGAGGAGTCTATTACAAATATTGAATGAGATGATCTTCTTTGTTTATGTTTCATTTCCATAGTAAGAGGATGAAATTAATATTATCACATAACGAAGAATATGCAACAAAGAATAAAAAAAAATATGCTTCATAAAATAGATGAACTAAAATATTTCTATAAAAGAGTGTCTCATATATAGCTAGAGAATAAAATCGCTATAAACAATTATAAAATTTATCATAGATGCGTATCGATAGTGGGTCATTACCAAAAAAGACAACATGAATCTTGCAATGAGGTACACATATGTTCTAAACTCTGATAGTGATAAATAGAAATTAGGAAAGTTGTGGAAGTAAGTTGATGTCCTTCATAAAATAAGAATCATATGAATTAATGAAAGTCATTCCCCATGTGACACATTTATGGTTATCAATACAACCTTGGTTAATACATGATAACACTCTTGAAACCTATATATATTAATAGTATGGGGCATTGAAAATTCATGATTATTATTCCCATACTATTATTACTAAACTTATATATTATATGCGGAATTTTTACCAAAAATAATGAAAAATATATTTTTAATTTCATAAATATATAAGGAATATATTAAAAAAAAGTTCCATATTGTTTCCAAATCATTATAATATCATTTTATTTGGGTATTTATCATATCTACCCAATATCTAAAATGGAATATCCATCATACTGGTCTGACTCCCATACTAATCTTAAATTAACCCCTTAAAGATATTTTAATGGTATTAATCATTAATATAATTAAATGTGTTCTCAAAGACAATGAAATCATTACATTACAATGATTATATAATATATAAAAATATCTAATGACATAAAATTCTATAGAATCACCTAACTAAACAGTACAAATAATATATAGGGTGTCTTATGACTAGGTTGGTTTTCTTCTTAATAGGTTCATTGATACTCAGTATCTCAATAGACCTCTCCAAAATCATCCCCACCTAGTATAAAACCATATAAAAATGTATTAGAAGATATATCTATGATAAAACATGTGTACAAAAATAGTATAAGTAATTATGATTATACATTACATTGCTTAGGGCCCCTCACTATTAGTAACCACTGTTTTTTTCATTATAATTAATCATCTCCAATCTTGACCATGCATCTATTTTTAAGTCCCTATCTAAATTAAAGGACCATTTATTTTTACATTAATTACACATTTAATTGTATATATAAATTATAAGTAAACATTCATGACCAATGGAGTTTTTAAATTTTTTAAAACATTTTAACTAAGTAATAAATAATTTTATAAAATAAAAAATGATGAAAAGTTGATATAAGAGCTCTCTATGTCATAAAAAATATTATTATGTAAAAAAATATTTTTTATGTATTTTTTCAGCTCTAATTTAATCTTGAACAATTTTTTTGTTATAGAATAGTTTCTATGTATATTAGAAACATATTTTTAAATAATTTTTTTCATTTATATGAAATTTTTAATCGTTACGGATATTATTTGAATCGTTTAGATTCTAATTTTTTCCCAAAAAATGTAAAAATTATGAAATGTCAAGGAATAATATATTGATAATCATATATTTAACATCAAAAATTTATAACAAATTGGTATACTTTGATAATGGTTAGGATCAACCATTTAGAACAAAAAAATATGATGACTTAGAATTTCTTGGTTTAATTTTTTAATATTTTTTGAATATTCTGAGACCAAGCACTAAGATGGCATACTATTCCAAGGCCTGGTGTGCCCGTAATGTTCTGTAAAAAAATTTTATGTTTTGAATAGTGCACATGAAAAGTTTTCCATAAAAAGTGGAATAATTATTAAATGAGATCCCAAATTTTAAATCTGAGGGAATAGTTGTGTTTAGGATGTAATGTTTACCCTATATATGACTTAAATTTAGTCATTGTGGGCCTCTAGTGAGAATAACCAAATATGGAATAACAATAAATAAAATAATTAAGTAAAATTATTTTATTTTTCAAATCCTTACAACTCATGAACGGTGACTCAAAATGAAAATATGAGTCCACTATGAAGCTCGAGGTTGGTTGATTTCCTAAGGTGGTGCCTAACATTAGATGACGCTGCCAAAATATTGAAAGTAGTTTTTTCGAAATGATCGTAAATAATATTATTGAATAAAAGTAATTATTTTTTAAATCTTCATAACTCATAAATGGTAACTCAGATTAGAAATATGAAAGTACTATTGAGGTCTTGATGATGGGATTTCCTTATATGGGTCCTAACATTGACCGACTCAGGATGAGGGTAAAAGTTTTTTTGGGAGTTATAATGAAAAATAAAATAAACATAAGAAAGTTTATTTTATTAAAAAATGGTTCACTATAATGAAACGTCGAGCCAGATATTTCATTTCATTAATGAAACAATGTAATGATGATACAACTCAAGCATAACAAAAATGATGTTTCATTTAATAAATTAAATAGTGTAACGATGCGATGACTCAGTGTAATGGACACACTAAAATGAATTACCTCTATTAAGTTAATTAACAGAGATACCAGATCAGGGGAGTATCCTAGAGTTTTTTATAAATCCTTGGAGGAAATTCATTGGCAAATGATGAATGACGATGAATGATGACTGATCAATGAACAGATCCCGATCAGACATCGGTGGATTAATGAATGAAGAATGCAAGATTCACCCTTCATCAGTGATCAATCCATACCCAGGTAGGGGTTTATTTCTATGTGTTTATATTCCCCCATTCATCCTTTCTAAATAAATAACACATGTGAATTCACAAACAAATTGACCTGCTGTTCAATCATCTATACAAAAATGGGATTTTGCATCTAGGGAGTTATGGGATGTTGGATTCACATTTTATTTATCTTTCATTAAAATACTAACAAGTTATTATCACTCCAACACAAATTAAGGTCATGTTCTATCCTTCTTATGTTCCTTTTTTGTCCTTCTATTCATCCATTTTCTTCTATTCTTCGTGAAGTGATGAAAATCGTGGTCCATGTAGAACTGCATTAGTGGATCAACATAGGAATGATGCCAGAAGATATGGTGGTTTTGGGAGGATGATAGATGATCTGGGAGGTGGTGGTGGTAGAGGGTGAGTCGCAGCCAAGTGGGCCATGGCCATGACAGAAGGTCGTGGCCAGGATGGCCACAGGCTTGATGGCCGACAGTGGTAGAACCCACAGTAGCCGGTGGAGGTGGAACCTAAAGTAGCCGGTGTCAGTAGAACCAACAACAACCGATGATAGTGGAACCTACGGTAGCCACTATGAGTAGTATACCAGGGCCTACGGTAGTGGTTGTGTATGGGAGGTGGCATGCGCTGGCGGTGTGCCATGGGAGTAGAGGAGGCCCCCCAGAGATGCACGTGAGAGGGAAGTAGGCTTCAATGAGGGTGTTTCCCAGAGGGGTTATAGAACGTGGTCAGTGGACTATGTCCAGGCTGGGCCGAACTAGCCCACCAGCATGGGATAGGCCAGAGGGGTAACTAGGCTGGTGGGTGCCCGAATGGACAGAAACTGGACTGACAACATGGGCCCGACAAGAGGAATGGGACCAAGAAGCTAGGTATCCCAGTGGGTGGACCCTCAACCCAATGGGTCTGGTCGGGTTGGTCATGCCATGTCTGGTCTGGTCAGGTTGGCTCGGCCCGGGTCAGACTGGGCCCGAACCCGACCATCCCCTTTTCACTAAAAGACTTATAACTTTAAAACAGTGTGTCTGATTGACAAGATGTTTGCAAAATTGGGACCCTCAAGAAGGCACATTTATTTTTTAATACACTAAGTGGACTTTAATATAAGTGGGGACCTAAGTAATGGATTGAGGAGTAGACTCTCATGGAATAAAGCACACTATGAGCGGGAATCCTGCGGCTGGCTGTGATGAGAATGAAGTGATGAGCATACCTCAGCAACCCAGTAGGCCTTAGTAATGAGAGGGACATAGTGGGCCATCATTTCATAGTGATGAGTGGACCTCTGTGGCCCTATAAACCTCAGTGAAGTGGAGAATTTAGTTTCCCAGTAGGCCTTAATGATGATCGGACCTCAGAGGCCCATCAAACGTCTGTGACTTGCGGACCACAATGGCCCAAAAGAATGCAGTGACAAGCAGAACTCAATGTCCCACCAAAACTTAGTGAATAACGGACCTCTGAAACTAAGAAGACCTCAGTGAAGGGAATACCTCAGTGGCCCAGAAGACCTCAGTGACATATAAGGGATGAGTCCCTCAATAGTACAATATTTTCAGCATTACAATCGATATTATATCTTTATATGATTTAGATTATAAATGTTTTATCTATGCACTACTTTCTATGTACTTTTCTTTATGGTATTTTATTTTTGGTTTGGGGACCCTAATTTGTATTATGTTATTCACCTCTACACAAGATTTTCCATCACATGTCATATCTTGTGTAGTAGATCGACATTTTAGTAGAGACCTTGGGGGTCTAGGACCAGGGGGTGCCTAGTGTGATTGGATAGGAAATTCATAATCCTACGACTTTAGACAACTAATCTTCACCTACACTTCGGGTAGGATTTCTTGTAGACATTATTCCATATACTTTTATACCCTCTTTTTTATAGCTTGTCTTTTATTGGGATTGTATTCTAGACCCCTTTACTTTTAGATTGTACTTTTTAATCTTAATGGTTGTATTATTAGCATGAATGTATTCCTTTTCAACATTATGGGCAAGGATTGTGTGTGTGTGTGTGTACAAGTAATCGAAAATACCTCCCACTTGTAATATAATTACATTGGCATTAGTTTCCAGCCCTAGCCTTTGGGAGGTGGGCTTGGGGTAGTCACGGCATGGGCCCTGGGGGACAGGAAATGAAAAATTGGTATCAAAGGAGGATGGTTCTACCTTAAGAATACAGAGACTATGAGTTTCATTTGGGGAAGCAACGTTAAGTGTTTGGAGTTTGAATTGAAAGCTAGGTAATCTAGTGTTTGTGAGGTGGCCGATGTATCTATAAACTAGGACCAGGAATTCTTCTTTTTAACCCAGTACATGAAAATAGTAGTTTCAGGGAGAAAACGATGGTATATGCATCGTATAGGAATGGGTTGGGTTTTCATTTACATCTTGATTCCTCACACTAGGAAAATTCTATTTATCACAATACATCTTTCTTTGTTTCATGATGCTTCCACATAAATAGAAAGCTAGGATTTGACTGCATGATCATGAGGATGATCTGTAGGGCGATGAGATAGTCATAGGGGTTCATACTAGAGAAAACACTAATGGGTGGGGTATCAGCTACACCACCACCTAGGGAGTAGCACATGGAACTCATAGTACTAGTGGATGAGATGTGTAGACTGAGTTCACTTCACGAGATTCAGGGATAGATATCCCTCTGGTTCTGAGGTGAGTTTGACTCACTGGTGTCTAAGGACTGGCTTGATTTGGTGAATGAGTTTTTTACCTAGTTAGGACACCATTAGATTAGATGGAAGTCTTAGTAGGGATCCTTATATGTGTCCTAGTAGGGTGATAATGGGGTTTATATTACTCAATCATACAATGAGGTGACTCTTCCATAGATAGAGATTGAGAACCTTTCTCAGAGAATGGGATATTGACATAAAATATATGTTTTATGTGTTCCTAATATCTTATACAACTTTGGAAAAATTACATGATGGTAGATGAGTATTCATCGATGTGTACCGGCCCTTCTAGGTACTATATGAATGTGATATGACTAGTTCTTTAGGGATCAGACCTCTGATCAAGTTGGGTTTAGGGACATATAAACTAGCAATATTCATCTATTCATTCATACTTATGATAGGATGCTAGAGGGATCCTTTGTGGTTCAAAGACCATAGGATGAGAAAATACATCTACTGGATGTCAATTAGGGCATTTAAAAAGACGTTGTCAGTCTCAGAGAGGTGGACATGTGAGATGTTCTGAGAAGATCTTCCAAGAAAGGGGATCTGCAGCTCAGGGAAAATAGTGTGATTCCAATTGGCCTAGGAAAATGTAATTCTTTTAAAATGATGGCAGTGGGCATCTCACTTGAAATTTTCCAACTCATTGTGATGATAGCAAAATGGTGGATGGGACCCTAGGGAAAATACCATGATAGGAACAGATGAATCTGTATGGGGAAGACATGGAATAGGAGTTGAGAGAGTAGTAGGATGTGGTATACATTTTAACATGTTACAACCACCCCCCAAATGTGGTCCACACCAGGATCATGGAGTTAGAGAATAGGGGTATGGAGTAGATGCAAGCAGTAAAGGAATATGACCTAAGGTCTCCATGAATGATTAGGGGTATGGTTTTTATCTAGTCTTAGTTCTTGTATTAATAGGAACATGTCCTATTCATTACTTCTTATCACGAATATTGTTTAATACCTATATTTTTTGTTAAATTTTTTATTTGAACCTTAATTATAGTGATACATATGAGAAGAGACTCAATAATCACACTTATTATGATGGTTTGATCTGACAATTGAAGTGAGAGTTTCGATTAGAACCCCTTGGTGGTAGCGTCGATGCCATATGATGTTTGTTTGGGTATGGAATGGTCATCCACAGTTCATCAGATTGAATGTTTTAGGAAAAAGGTTATGGTATGTATGCAACATTTGAATGTGGTTTTCCTTGGATGATGAAAAAGGAATCCTGGGTTTCATGAGATAAGATCATGCATAGGAGGGTGCATCTGATAACTCTTGAGTCATCCAACCTTACCCTCATGGAAGTGGATGTTTTGATTTTTTAGTTCCCAATAGTAGTGTAAGATTATGAGAACATATTTCCAAGAAGATGTTTCTATGTTTTCCTCCCTACAAGAGGATGTAATTTTACATTGTTCTACACCTCAATATGGAACTGATATCAGTAGAAGTATATCAGATGGATTTCACAGAGCTTTGTGGGATAATGGTGTAGGTGGGTTACTTGTAGAGGAAGGGATTAGTAAGACACAATGTTTGAGGTTATGTGTAGATTTCCAGCACTTTAACCAAGTGGTCATGGAGTACGAGTATCCACTACCAATGGTTCAATGAACACATTGATATATTGAAATGGGTGGCCTTTTATAGGGATGTAAATGTGCCCATAGGCTTTTTAGTAGTTAAGGAAGAGTTTGACGGGCTCCATAATATTGAGTTTTCAATATGAGGGGGAAGAGTATGTAGTGTTCTGTGATTCATCAGGGATTAGACATGGTTGTATCTTGATGCAAAGGCAAGAAGTAATTTCTTATGGTTCTCATCAATTGAGATCAAATGAGTGGAACTAAAAGACCCATGATCTTGAGTAGGCATTAGTAGTATTCTCTTTGATGGTGTGTAGACACTAACTTATAGGAAAATAGTTTACCATCAACTCTAATCACAAGATTCTGAAGTATTTAATCTATTAGAATTATTTTAACATGAGACATATAAGATGGATAGAGATCCTCTTGGACTATGACATAGAAGTAGTATATACCCCTAGTAAGGGAAACATAGTAGTGGATGCTCTCAATAGGATATCCTGTTTATAGTTACTAAATGAAGAAATTGAGATATTTTCCTCGTTATAGTTATCCTTCATGAATTGAGATGATATAGATTACCTGCAATCGGTGTTTTACCCCTCCAATAAAATGTGAGTCCGGGAGGCACAAATCTATGATACCTACTTTGAGTCTTTAAGTGCTCAATTTCATATAGGGAATACCTTTGATGGATATTCAATATATGGGGAGCATTTTATTCCTTTAATAAGATGAAAAATATTTGAAGTGGATACCTAGAGTAATGAGAGGCATTGGGATATGCATGTTGGTGTCAAGGCATACATCAGTGATAATGGAATAGGTTGAAGATGGGATTTCCAATTGATATAGAATTTGAGTGCCTGTTTAATCAGTTTTGTGGTTTGTCAACACACTATGTCGATCCCCTGTGCTTTGGAGTGGTTTATCTTTTCTTCCATGTGGTTCCAAGAAATGAGTGAGGAAAGATATCGATGAGGTTCATGATGGGTTTATCCCGAATGTCCAGGGGACACTAGACCAATAGGGTGACTGTTGACCACCTCACCCTGTCTTTAACTTTTTAGATTTTAGGGAATAGAGTCCCATATATATATTAGGGTGCCTCTACATGAAATTGATAGTTCAAATCCACATAGTCCAATAAATTATAGTCTCAGATCGAGGTGAACTCCTTGCATTTCAGTTGTGGAAGGAATTTCAGGAGGCCTTTGGAACTCTGCTACACTTGAGAAGAACTTTCCACCCACAGGTAGACAGCTAGACGGTGTAGACCATTTAGGTCTTAGAGGACATGCTATGTGCTTACTTCCTAGATTTTGTCCATATGTGGGAGGATCACCTACCTTTGGTGAAGTTTGTGTACAACAATAGTCAACACACCACCATCATTATGACATCATTCGAGGCCTTGTGTGGGTGACCCTGTAGGTTGCCACTTTTCTAGAATGAGCTCTGAGGGTCAGTGGTCATGGGACCAAAGTTGGTGCGGGCTACTATAGAGATAGTGAAGGTCATCTAGGAGCGGAAGAAGACTACCCAAATTCATCATAAGTTCTACACTGTTAGGTGACCGTTACCCTTGGATTTCGAGGAGGGAGACCATGTGTTTCATGGGGTCTATCCCGAACATGGTATACAAAGATTTGGATGGGGCGATAAGTTATCCTTGAGGTACATTGGACATTTTTTATACTATATAGAGTGGGAAATGTTGTATACCACTTTGTTATACCTCCTTAGTTAGATTGGGTGCATGATTCCTTCCACGTATCCCTACTGAGGAGATACATACATGACCCGTCACATGTCATTGAATAGGGAAAAATGGATGTTGACAATGAGGTTAATTTTGTGGAGTTTTCGGTAGAGAATAAGGATTGATAAGAGTGGAACCTCCATGGTAAATCGATTCATCTAGTGGGAGTTCGGTGTTTGAAAAGTAATATCTAGGAGAGAACATGGGAGCGGGAGTCTTAGTTTCATGGTCGTACCCTCATCTATTTTGGAATCCATTGCTTTGGATTTCAGGGACATAAAGCCTTAGGTGCGGGAGAATGTAATGAATATGATTTTCTTAGTTTTATTTTTCGAAAATTTATTGTAAAATTATTATATTAGCCATTGATATGGAATGCGATTCTGAGGCCTGGTGTGCATGGAATGGTATGTCAAAAAATGCTATGTTTTTTAAATAGTGTGCGTGGGAAATTTTCCTAAAAAAGATGAATAAATTTTAACCAAGTTCCCAGATCAGAAATATGAGGCCACCATTGCATTCAAGTTGGAAGGTTTACCATTGGCATGACTTAACATTAGTCAGCACATGCCTACATCTAGAAAACCCAAAAATGGCATAAACATAAATAAAATAATAAAATAAATTTATTTTATTTTTCAAATCCTTATAACTCATGAATGGTGACTTAGATTGAAAATATGAGTCCAACGTTAATCTCGTGAGGGTGTTATTTCCTTGGGAGAATCCTAAAATTGGTCTACATGGGATAAATGTGTAATAATGTTTTTGGGATGTGACTGTAATAAAATTATTGTAATAAACATATTTTTATTTAAAAACCATTATAACTCATAAATGGTAACACAAATTAGAAATATGAGAGTAACATTGAGATCATGAGGGAATTTATTTCTTAGACGGGGATATCCTCGACTTGTGCGGGTCTAGGGTAAATGTTATTTTTGGTGTTTTAATGAAAAATAAAATAATCACAAGAATGATTATTTTTTTTCAAAAAATGATTTTATATAATGAAACGTTGAGCCAACTATTTCATTTCATATCTAAAATAGTGTAATGATGTTACAACTCAAGAATAAAAGATAGCTTGTTTCATTTCATAAATGAAACTGTGTAACGACATGCTGACTTAGCGTAATAGAAACTTTGAAACACCTTTGGTACATTTCTTTGATTAAAAAATTTATTATAATTTCTAGAAATTTCTATGTAATTTTTTTAAAATTATTTGTGATTATTTTGAGACCACATGCTCTGACGACACATGATTCGAGGCTTGGAGTTCGTGGAATGTAATTTTGAACATATTTTAAATTATGTTCAGTAAATGTGCGAGTGGGATTTTCTAACTTTTAGAATGGGGATTAGATAAAAAATACAAGGAAACCATTGAACTCAGAATACCGGGATTCAGCTAGAAAGGACTTGACTTCAACTAGAAAGGGTCAGACAAAAATGTTGTTTTTTGGACATTTCATAAAATAATAAAATAAATTAGAAAATGTTATTTTATTTTCTTTCACACCATTGAGAGGCAGAGAGCGGTGTCGTGGTGCAGCGCTGAGGAGACGATGAGGATACTTGAAGGAAACCCCTTAATGTCTCATTAAGTGGAAGAGTAACATCTATAATATTTCATAGATGAAAGAACCTAACGATGCAACATTGCAGTGTAATTGAAATACTGAGACTTGTTCCATTTTTAATTAGACAATGTGTTGGAGAGTTAGGAATTCAATCATGGGAAATTCCCTAATGAACCTCTTATGAGTTTCCTCTCCAATGAAGAACAAAGAACTCCGGAAGAATGTCGTTGACTTCAACATGCCTTGAAGAATGAAGCCCAAAAATTATTAATGATGTCTTAATCTTAAACCCTCAAGGATGAAATTCTAAGGAAAAAAAAGTAAAATGAGGTAGGGGTTTGAACTATATAATGTTTCCCCTTTCTTTTCTAAAAATGATGAACACATATCAACCTATGAACATGTTAATCCTTAGATCGTGTGTTCTTAAGAGAAGGCGAATTCATTTAGGATTCCTCTATCTGGGATTAAATTATCACTTGTATTGATTGAACTAAAATCCCCAGAACTCCCAATGTTTTAAACTTATAACATGGAGGGAATAGGTTGACATGAACAAGGTTGGATCCCCCCCACATGTTCATTATATGAGGATGAATTATCAAAATGGTGGCAAGGCGAGTTTGAGGCCGTCGTAGTGAAGGTGGAAACCTAAAGACCCCGTAGGCATAGACATATCGGGAAGCGGACAATCGGGGAAACTACATTGGCCTTTTCAAGAAAACAATGGCAGCAGACCAGGGAGGAGGGATGTGGTGCGCCCGTCGCCACACCGTGGTGGTGCGGAGGTGCGGCACCGACTAGTGATGTGTGGAGGTGGTGGCCCGCATCTGGGCAGCCCGGGCGAGTGACAACGGCTGTGACCCCCACGACTGCATCACTAGTGACCCAAGGTGCCATGATGGAACTATGTGGACCTGGTCAACCCATAGAATCAGTTCACAGGTTATGTGGAGGGAATGAATAATTTCACCAATTTCATGTTCTGAAGACAGGACACAGTTGTGCAGTGTCCAGATGGAGGAGTTGACCCGCTATGGCGGACCGGGCCGAATCATTCTGCCAGACCCACCCCAATGGTCCAGACTCACCCTATTGGGATGGGCCAGTTCTAGTATGGTCCGGATTCAGGTTAAGTTGGGTCGGGTTGGTTAGGCCCGGTCGGACTAGACCCAGACCTAACTGCCCCCATTTCACTAAAATGCACATATATCTCAAACCAGGAATCTGATCAACACACTGTTAGTGGTATTCAAACCCTTGAGAATAGATGGTACATCAGAGGTACTCTATGTGAGTTTTTGTGGAGGCCAGCGTATATCTAGGTTGGATCGTACTAAAATCAAATTAGGACCTTTTTACAAAAATGCCCATATCTTACAGACCGGGCATCCGTTCGATGTTCCGTCTATTGCGTTGGAACTATTACGACGAGATGGTCCTTTGGGTTAATTTATGTGGGAGTTCATGGTGGATGAGTTATGAACAATGGATTGAGGATTTGATTCTCCCAGAATCAGTCTTTTTTAGTGTGGGAATCTAGTGGGTAGTTATAACCAGAAGAATGAATAATGACCTTTAGTAGATTGATATACTAGTTACCATTCATCGATCAACACCTAGACATCCTGTGTGGATCAACAACTAGAAACCCTGTGTGGATCCACACCTAGAGACCCTATGCAGATCTGCATACTAGTGACCCTGTGTTGATCAGCACCTAACGGCCGTGGGTGGATCATCACCTAGCAACCCTGAATGGATCAGCACCTAGAGACTCTATGTGGATCCTCACCTAGTTACCCTATGGGGATCATCATTAGAGACTCACAATAGAATAAGATGATATATCCTTACAAATACTCATCTTTACATATGTATAAATGTTATACCTAGTTTGGGATGTGTATTTTCTTTGTTATTGACAAGGAGATCTTTCTTTGCGGTATTTATTTTGTGTAATTTTGATTTACCATCAGGGGTCTCAGGGTATCTACTGAGTATTGTTATACACATCCCTACTTGGGCATCATAAAAACTTGTTGTGTCTTGGGAAGAAGACATATAACTTTGAATAGGTCTTTGGGGATCTATAGATAGACAGTTCTCAGAGGTGGATCAATATATGTGGTGTGATGTAGTGGCATCTGACAGTGAGATGTACCTACCCTTCAATTAGGATCATTGTAAGCGACCTCAACAGCGTGTATTTCTTTTTTTGTACCTTTTTTAGTTGATCTTGTATTTTGGCCCCTTTACTTTCAGTTTACACCTTTTTCTATCAGTGTTGGTACTTTGTGGTGGTTGTAATATTTTCCTTTTCTGTTGTGGGTTTCTCTATGATGTATGCCCTATATTTGTGTATACATATTTAAAGGCAACGCCTTCCCCTTTTGGGATATTCCTTTCTGAGGCTAGTTAGCAGCCCCTGGCCTATGGAAGGTGGGCTTGGGGTAGTCATGGCATGGGCCCCGATGGATGGGTCATGATAAAGTTCTATTAAAGGAATTTAGTTCTACCATAACAATAAAGAGTCTATATTTTCAATGGGGGTAAAAGTGTTTAGTGTCTTGAGTTCATATTTTAGTCCAGGGAGTCCAATGTTGGTGTAGTAGCCAACGTATCCATACACTAGGACCCTGAATTTTGTTTACTGACTCGATAATTGAAAACACTAGTTCCATGTGTTTTGGAAATGTTTTTCTCTTGATCTATTTTGAATAATCTCATAAGGTATAACATAATGACCATGACACATATGTTTCTCTATTGGATTCCTCTATAAAGATAGCCATTCAGGATTCTAGTGAGGGATCATGATGATGGCCCACCGAGCAATGAGGCCTTGGTGTAGGAGCCACTTATAGAGATAACACCGTTGGGTGGTCTACCAGCACCACCACCACCTAGAGAGAAGATGTTACAAACAGCCCCACCAGCAGATAGTTCACACCGACTAAATGCAATGAACTAGTCCATAGATAGAGGCCTCTAAGGATTCAAGGGGAGATAGATTCTTAGGGGGATGAGGATTGGCTAGAGCCAGTTACAAAAATTTTTCTTCTATTTGGGACACCTACATACCCGATGGTGGTCCTAGATACTTTCATTTTTTAGGTTATGATAGGGAGATGGTGGAGCTTGACGCTCCGAACACACTAGGAGGAAACCCTTTTTTGGACGGACTTAGAGATCCTATTTAGGATGGAGCTTGTACCAGTGACACTATTCTCGGTGCATATTCAGGAGATACTGCACCTATTGTAGGGTATATTGACTATGGCCTTGTACTCAGTGAGGTTTAACGACCTCTCCCAAAACTCCACTGACATGGTACAAGACACTTTCTTCAGGGCCTAGAACTTTGAGCAGGGATTCTAATGGTGGATATCACGACATCGATGGTTTCACTCAGCATCCTGATGTAGGCTGGAGTGCTACATAGGTCTCTACTTGTGGAGAGATTCCTAGGAAAGCAGGCACTAACACTGTGAGCCACCACCAGGCAACAAGTGGCCGAGTCATCTGCACCAGGTGGTAGATAGACGACGCAGAGGCCCAAGTGGTCTAGAAATTACTGAGGATGACCCCCAGATACAGGGTTGGAGGATTGAAGGTCGCAAGGAACAAGAGGTCATCTGAGGGATAGAGTATGTTAATCTAGTGGCAGACATGGGAACATATCTCATGACAGTCGGACTCCCTGCATGGATGACCAATAGGCAGTTGAGGGACCACCAAAGAAAAGACAGAGGTTTGAACGAGGATGTCTGTAGGGAGGTAGACATTGTAGGGGAGCATGATGAGCGGTAGTTAATGGATGAAAATTTGAAGTACTACCACCAACACCCCCAGTTAGTCCACCGAAGGCACATGGTTCTAGAAGATAGGGGTGAGACTAGCTTTAGGTGATGGAGGACTATGACCATGATGCTCCAGAAAATATTAGAGGTATAATCTGTATCTTCGCCACCTTACCTACTATTCTCATAGACATAAGTACCAATCACTCTTTCCTTTCCACATACCTTGTTCGAGGCATGGTGTAACGCCTCGACCCTAGTTACCTAGAGTCGGTGCATTATTACATAACATTGGCATGATCCCAAGAAAGATCAAATCTCGAAAGACCGATTGGTTTAGTAGCCTTGGAAACACTAGATATATTCATAAAGTTTTACATTACATCATAAAGTGAAAAACTACTACAACAACATAGTCTCCATATTCCACACTCGTATCCCCACATAAAATACCAGCAGGTCATTCATAACTTACTTATTCACATCCTAGGAAAAATAAAACATAGAAAAGGGGTGAGCTCAAATGCCCAGTAAGGATAACAATATAGAGGAAACTTTCAAAAATAAGCATAAACATTGAAGGCAATGCATTACTAAAACAAAACCCTTTTAAACTTGAACTTCAACATAGCATGGAAAAAGTAAAATGAAATAATTCCATTTACTTATTCACAACGATATTCTAGTAATTGAATAATCACATGCAATATCAATAACCACTTTCATAATGATGGAATGCATAATGCCAGACTATCATAACCACATAGCCAAGGCCTCGTGCCAAGACTACAAATAAGATTTTGTCAAGGCCTTGTGCCAAGACACTAGTTTGTCTCATGAGACCTACCGATGCATCGAGGAGCTATAGTGGGCTCCACCCGTCACATATTAAGTCCAATGCATTCCCATATGAAAAGGTTTAAACATAACAAAAACATTCGTATAAAAACTAGCATACGAAATGTAAATACTTCATCCATAAACCATGAATGGTATAAAAATAACACATCCACTGTCAAACATATCACAAAACCTTCAATACAATATAGAAGTTTTGTATCATAACAAATCAACTTCAAATAATCATAAAATCCATCAAAGGATGTTGACATAGATGAAATCAAAACTCTTTATAGAGAAATATCTCTTTCTATTTTGAAATAATTTAAGAGTCATATATTTATAAAATAATACATTTTCTTTCAAAATATTCTTATAAGCTTGTAAGGGAATCTTCAACGATTTTATAACGGTGGAAAATAACCGCACCTGCCATATAAGTTAATAAAACATTCTTACCTTAATTCTGTCAAAAAGGTTAAAAGCACCTTGCTTGGAAAACGACAGAAAGATTCCTTTATAAAACTCTTATAAAAAGTCAAACAAGGGTATAAATGAATTTAACCCATATTCTTTTAAATAGTAAAAATGTTTTGAAATTCATTTTTAAGAAACATGGATGTAGATGATAAAGAGATCCCAGAAGATTATTACGTATAAACAACCTCCGATAATGAAGAGATTGTGAAATAACCCTTACCTTATAATTTTCATTGGTTGGGGTAGGTTAACCTCCTATATAATGGTGAAATAATTGTTATTTAATTATACAAGAATCGTATACATTAATATGATATCATATATGATCTTTTAACATCGATTTATTAATAATATCTTAGTATTATCATTGTTTCAGGTGTTAACTTACTCGTTTTCTTTTATATGTTTTTTCACATAAGCCATGTTTATGGATAGGTTGTATCTTAATCATATACAGAATGATATCATGTCCTTATATACTATTATTAATCATCAAATGAAAATTATACTTGAATGGATACGATGGAAAATGAATCTCATCACGTTCCTGGAGACGGTAGTCCGTACGTACGCACGAGCAACAATATCATTCTTTTGATATTAAAATAATATATAAATTGATGTTATATCATATATAAAGAATCATTAACATGTTATATTTATTATTTACAAGAGTTACACATCATTATTTTACCCATCCAAATAATAATATATTGGATAACAATTACAACACGACGTGGAGACGGTAAGCCGTACGTACGCACGTATGGTGACATGTTATTCAAAGGGTGGATAGAATACTGAATATGGTTGTACCATATTTAAAATAACATCACAGTATATATATGATATGGGAGTTATTATTTTAGAATGGTAATAACAAATAAAGAAGAAGTGGAAGAAGAAAGGAACTTGGAAAACGGTGGTGAAATCATTACCTCTTCTTCGGGTTCTTCCTTTTGATTTGATCAAAAGGGCTTCTTAGGTTGGCTTTAGGATCAAAATAAGGCCTCTAGGTTGTACTGAGGGAAGTTGGGAGAGTATTTGCGCAGATTTTGGCCGAAACAAAAGGCTTTGAAGGTGTGAATAAATGAGAAGGAGGAGTTCCCTTTTATAAGAGGGGTGAGGGGCACCTTTGGAAAATCTAGAAAGTTTAGATTATAATAAATTCATATTCAGTTTTTAATGGCTCAAAAGTTGATTATTCATAGGTTAAGGAGGGGATAGGTCGAAAAACATTCAACCAATAGAATTTATATAGGATTGAGTTACTATATTAACCTTATCTTTAAGTATTAACTCTAAGTTAATTAGTTTCACTTTTACAATGTCTCTTTGTATTTTTATATTATATGGTTAATAAACTTACCATATACATCCAATCGACCACCAAGTGGTCCATTAATGATAAAAATATCATAATATAAGTCTCTTGGCCGAACCTTAGATTTTTTAGAATTTAATATCAATTAATAATATAATATTTGTTTTAAAAACTCTTTTATGTCAATTTTGACACTATTCAATAGTTGATTTTTTGTGAAACTCATAACAGAATGATTACTTAGAAAAAATTGAATAAAATAATTCCGAACATGTCATATTAACATATAAAATTATTGTAATTCATAAAAAGTCTAAAATTATATTTATTTGGGTATTTATAATATCAATTATTCTAATTTTTCATTAATTAGGTAATTACTGCATCATCATTGTCTCATATAAATTAAATTATTTAATGTCAAAAATTATAAATAAAATATCATTATGTACAAAATCATTTTAAATTTCTAATGAATATTTATATTCGAAAATCCAACATATATAACCCTATGTAAAAATTGTTTTTCTAAAAGATATATGCTTGGGTCATTTTTGTATTCATTTTAACTTAATTAAAATAAAGCGTCCCTATCACCTACAAGTGGCTCCATGAGGTCCCCAAATTGTCCCAAAGATTCCCATGGTCGGACATGTATCAACCAATAAGGTTAGGACACGTTTTAGGGTAATTTTGTGTTATAATAATATTATTTTTTAACCCTTATTTACCGAATTTACCCTTAACCATGGAAAATAAAATATTTACCGAAGTAATTATTCAAAATGCCTAAAAATAAAAGTTACCTATTTACACAATTTGAACATCCTGATTCAAAATATGGAATCCATTTTTCAAAATTCGAAACACAGAAGTTTCAGAAATTAATTTAAAATTAATTCCCGTTGTTAAAACAAAAAGCGTGTCTTTAAGAGATAATAACTATCAAAATAATGGCACTTGTTTATGTCCGGTTTAATTGTAAAATTATGTCCAATGACCAACATTATATTAAATGGAAAAAATATATTCTAAATATACTTTAAAACCACTCAAATTCATAATTTATCACTATTAATTATTTTGATTAAAAAAGTTGTTTTTAATTAAAATTTAGTAATTTTCACTATTCATCAAAATATTAAAGTTATCCGAAAAGTACCAAAATCTCACCTTAGGCTAAATTCGATATTCCAAATCCAAAAAAGAAGTCCATTTTGAAATATAAAATATATATAAATACAAAAAGTAGGTATTAGTATTCATAACGGCTAGTTTGATTGGTTATGGTGTGTTAGAACTCAGTGTTGCATACAACACACGCTATCACATTATTCAAAGAGAAGCGTACCGTAGAAGCTTGGGGTGTTACATTCTCCCCTCCATCAAATAATTTCTTCCTCTAAATTTCTATAGTACTAATCAAATGAAAAGACTAGGGTGGTTCTTCATCATAAGTTCCTCGGGTTCCCACGTTGCCTCTTCCATCTTATGGTTTCTCCACAAAACTTTTACCAGACATGTCGTCCGGTTTCTCAGTACTTGTTCTCTCGTATCAAGAATCCTGATTGGCACTTCGCAATAAGATAGATCGGGTTCCAGTTCTAATTCCTCATAGGTGAGTACATGCGTTGGGTCAGACATGTATTTATTCAACAAAGATACGTGGAACACATCGTGAACATTGGATAGGCTTGGCGGCATTGCCAATCGGTAAGCAACAGCCCCAATTCGTTCTCGAATTTCGAAAGGTCCGATGTACCTGGGACTCAATTTACCTTTCTTACCAAAACATATGACTCCCTTCCATGGAGATACCTTAAGGAAAACATGATCACTGACTTGAAATTCCAAATCCTTCCTTCGATTATTGGCATAGCTCTTTTGCCTACTTTGAGCAGCTTTGATGTGATTTTGGATTAACTTCACCTTTTCCATCGTTTCCTCCACCAGTTTTGGGCCTACAAGTTTTCTTTCACCAACGTCATCCCAAAAGGTTGGTGTAAGACATCTCTTTCCGTATAACGCTTCATATGGTGCCATCTGAATAATCGAATGGCAGCTATTGATATAGGAAAATTCTACCAGAGGTAAATATTGATCCCACATACCCTAAAAGTCAAGTGAGCAAGATCTCAACATGTCTTCTAAGGTTTGAATAGTCCGTTTTGATTGTCTGTCTGTCTGAGGGTGGTAAGCAGTGCTCAAATGAATTTCAGTATCAAGGTATTTCTGAATAATTTTCCAGAATCTTGAAGTAAAATGGGGATCACGATCACAAACAATCGATAGGGGTACTCCATGAAGTCTCACAACTTCATTAATATATAGTCTTGCTAGACGTTCCAGGGGTAGATCTTCTCTTATAGTAAAAAAATGTGCTGACTTGGTAAGACGATCAACAATAACCCATATTGCATCATTCCTTCTAGGAGTCTTTGGTAGCCTCATGACAAAGTCCATCGTAATATTGTCCCATTTCCACTCCGGTATGGGAAGAGGTTGCATGACTCTTCCAGGCTGTTTCCTTCCAGCTTTCACTTGTTGAAAAACCATACATATTGACACAAAATCAGCAATCTCCCTCTTCATGTTATCCCACCAAAAATGTTCCTTCAAATCTCTATACATTTTGGTGCTCCCAGGGTTTATTGAGAAATTGGAACTATGAGAATCATCCAGCAATTCCCTTTTTTGATCAGGTATATCAGGAACACAAAGTCTCTTCCCAAATTTCAAAATTACATCTTCATACACAAAGTCTCTCAGTCTCCCATCATTCACAGCTTTAATCTTTTTTTCGAAATTATTCATCATCAGTCTGAGAACTCTTAATCCTTTCTAGTAAAGATGGTTTGGCAACCATTTGAAAAAGCATTGATGTTTCACCTTCCCTGGTTATTCCCATGTCCATCTTCACTAGATCCATCAAAATTGGATCCCTTTCAATTCTCATCACGTTAAAAAATCCATGGTATTTTTTGCTCAAAGAATCTTCCACCTTGTTTGCCTTCCCCGGGTGGTAGTGTATCGTATAATCATAATCCTTGAGTAATTCAAGCCATCTCCTTTGCCTCATGTTGAGTTCTTTTTGTGAGAAAATATACTTCAAACTCTTGTGATCAGTATAAATCTCCCATTTTTCACCATAGAGGTAGTGCCTCCATATCTTCAAAGCAAAGATCACAGCTGCTAACTCGAGATCATGAGTAGGATAGTTTTGTTCATGAATTTTCAACTGTCGTGATGCATAGGCAATAACTCTATCATTCTGCATAAGGACACAACCAAGTCCTTTCTTCTATGCATCACTATAAATAACGAACCCGTCATTCCCCGATGGTAGAGTCAATATAGGAGCATTGACTAATATTCTCTTCATCTCTTCAAAACATTCTTCACACTCTTTTTTTCCAAATACATTTAACCCCTTTACTTGTGAGCTTCGTTAATGGGTTAGCCAATCGGGCAAAATTCTGGACGAATCATCGATAATAACCTGCCAAACCAATAAAACTACGTACCTCAGTTATACTCGTAGGTGCTGGCCATTCTTGGATTGCCTTAGTCTTATAAGGATCAACAGAGATTCCATCTTTAGAGACAATATGGCCAAGGAAAGAAATCTCATGAAGCTGGAATTCACAGTTGCTAAACTTCCCATATAATTCATGTCTTCTCAGAGTCTTCAGGATAATGCGCAAGTGATTTTCATGATCTTCCGTAGATTTTGGAGTATACCAAGATATCATCAATAAATACCACCACAAATTCATCAAGATACTCCTTGAAAACCTTATTCATCAGATCCATGAATACAGAGGGTGCATTAGTCAATCCAAAAGGCATTACAGTAAACTCGTAATGCCCGTACCTGGTTCAAAATGCGGTCTTCGGAATGTCATCCTTCTTCACACATAACTGATGGTATCCAGATCGAAGGTCAATCTTTGAAAAGTATAGAGCTCCATGCAGTTGGTCAAATAAATCATCAATGCGAGGTAAGGGATACTTGTTCTTTATCGTTATAGCATTGATCTCCTTGTAGTCAATACATAACCTCATAGATCCATCTTTCTTTTTAACAAAAAGAATAGGGGCTCCCCAAGGAGAAAAAATAGGGTGAATAAATCATTTATTACTCAATTCCTCTAGTTATTTATTTAGTTCAACTAATTCTATAGTGGCAATTCTATAAGGGGTCTTCAATACAGGCCTTGATCCAGGAATTAAATCAATGGAAAACTCAACTTCTCGTTCTGGAGGATGTCCAGGTAAATCTTCCGGAAATACATCTACAAATTCTTTCACAACAGGTACATCCTCTATTTGAACATTCCTTTCCTCACCCACAATTATTTCATTCTATTCCTCACAAATAATTGAATTTAGTTGAGCTACTAGGGGTGGATCTAAATAAGAATTAGGTGGTGACGATTCTGCTCAAAAGATAAGGTGTTCCTTATCATTATCATCATGAATCGTAACCTCTTTCTTCTTACAATAAATATTCGCATCATAGTCCGAAAGTCAGTCCATACCGAGGATTATATCAAACTCAATCATAGGTATGATGATGAGATCAGTAGATAAAGAACATTTATGTGCTCTAATGGGGAATGATTCACAAAACTTTGTTGAAATAATACTTCCCTTAGGAGTTTTAACTGACAACTCCCTTGTTAAATCAAATTGGAAATATCTAATTTTCTTAGAAAACTAGGAAGATATGAAACAATGTGATGATCCAGAATCAAATAATGCATTTTCTAAACTTGAGGAAACCATTAAATTACCTACCACCATGTCTTTCAAAGATTCTACCTCAGCAGTAATGATAACATAATCTTGGCCTTGATCCCTTGGCCTTTTCTGAGGTAAGTTCTCCTGAAGCTTTGGACATTCATTTGCATAATGCTCCATCTCCCTGCAATTATAGCACTGAACATTGGTAGCTTCCTTCTTCCCCTTTCAATCACGAGCTTGGTGGCCTTTTTCACCACACTTGTAACAGACTCTTGTTCCCTTCAAGCAAGTACCAGGGTGTTTCTTCCCACATTTACCACAGGATGGATATTCAACCTTTCCCTTCTTCCCCTTATTTCCATTCCCAGATTGATCAGCAGGCCTCTTCTTCTCTTTCTTTTCTTTAAAGTCATAAAACTTAGAGAATTCCTTTTCGGTCTTGATAGCACATGAGACAATGTCTTCATACGACGAGAAGGATTGTGAGACTATTGCTTGACGGAGAAATGGTTTTAACCCATCAAAGAAATGATCAATCTTACTTCTTGGGTTACGTATATAATCTCCAGCATACCTTGCTAACCTTGAAAAGTTAGCCTCATACTTTGTGACATTCTCATCCTCCTTTTCTCTCAGACTCAGAAACTGCCTTTCCATATCTGCTCGATGGTCGTGAGGAAAGTATTTTTATGAAAACAGATCTTTGAACTCCCTCCATTCCATATTTGATACTTCATCATCTTCCTTAGTATTTTGAATCAATGACCACCATTGATCAGTATCTCTAGTGAGGTGGTAAACTACCATGATAACTTTTTCCCTTTCACTACCCCCAAAGCCTGAAATATTTTCTCTAGGGAAAATATCCATTCGTCAGGTACTAAGGGATTTTTACTCCCATTGAACATTGGTGGGTGTTTCCTCATGAATTGATCTAACATTGATCCTCCACGCTGCGGATCAGGGTGCTCTATACGGGTAAGGTTATTATTCATAACCTGAGTGAGTTGTCTCAGTATGGTGATTAGTTGATCGGCACCAGTTGCATCAGCAGCTCCACTATAATTATCTTGAGCAGGAGGGCAATCCCTACATGGAGTGTGTGCATTGATACTGTTTCCATTTCTTCCACTAGGCGCCATTTCTAAACAATGACATAAACTAGATCAGTTTATGAATCAAAATACATAATCCCATACTTATAAAACACGTAACATAAATTGAACTATTTATGGATATAATACATAATCATAAGAATATTTTCTTTGAGGAAGTATATACTCATAAACCCTTCATAATGATTTTTAATGAAAATGAGATTTATCCTAAGCATATCCCCCGGGAGTGTCATAACCAAGAGTGCAGCAAGGCCCATTGTCGTGCACCAGTTCCTGTTCGAGTTTAGCTCAAAGCGGTGTTTTCGGGTTTCACCCCTAGGTACATATGTGCCAGAGCCGCCTCTACCTGCTCGTATCCAGACAGGGATGTATTGCTCAGAAAACTCACAAAATCTCTACAATACCAAAATTCTATGAAGTTCTTCTATACTAATCCTCAAATTTCATCTTAGGTCTACGTGCTCTAATCAGAGTTTATCTAAATCTAGCTTCCAAGGTTTTTACTAAACTTCCTCTGATACCAACTGTAACTCCCCGACCCTAGTTACCCAGAGTCGGTGCATTATTACATAACACTGGCATGATCACAAGAAAGATCAAATCCCGAAAGACCGATTGGTTTAGTAGCCTTGGAAACACTAGATATATTCATAAAGTTTTACATTACATCATAAAGTGAAAAACTACTACAACAACATAGTCTCCATATTCCACACTCATATCCCCACATAAAATCCCTGCTGGTCATTCATAACTTACTTCTTCACATCCTGGAAAAAATAAAACATAGAAAAGGGGTGAGATCAAATGCCCAGTAAGGATAACAATATAGTGGAAACTTTCAAAAATAAGCATAAACATTTAAGGCAATGCATTACTAAAACAAAAGACTTTTAAACTTGAACTTCAACATAGTATGGCAAAAGTAAAATGAAATAATTCCATTTAATTATTCACATGGATATTATACTAATCGAATAATCACATGCAATATCAATAACCACTTTCATAATGATGGAATGCATAATTCCAGACTATCATAACCACATTGCCAAGGCCTCGTGCCAAGACTACAAATAAGATTTTGTCAAGGCCCTGTTCCAACACACTAGTTTGTCTAATGAGATCTACTGATGCATCGAGGAGCTATAGCGGGCTCTACCCGTCACATATTAAGTCCAATGCATTCCCATATGAAAAGGTTTAAACATAACATAAACATTCGTATTAAAACTAGCATACGAAATGTAAATACTTCATCCATAAACCATGAATGGTATAAAAATAACACGTCCATAGTCAAACATATCACAAAACCTTCAATACAATATATAAGTTTTGTATCATAATAAATCAACTTCCAATAAGCATAAAATCCACCAAAGGATGTTGACATAGATGAAATCAAAACTCTTTTTGGAGAAATATATCTTTTTATTTTGAAATCATTTAAGAGTCATATATTTATAAAATAAAAAAATTTCTTCGAAAATATTCTTATAACCTTGTAAGGGAAGATTCGACAATTTTATAATGGCGGAAAATAACCGCACCCTCCGTATAAGTTAAAAAAAACAATCTTCCCTTAATTCTGTCGAAAAGGTTAAAAGCACCTTGTTTGGAAAACGACGGAAAGATTCCTTTATAAAACTCTTATAAAAAGTCAAACAAGGGTATAAATTACTTTAACCCATATTATTTTAAATAGTAAAAATGTTTTGAAATTCATTTTTAAGAAACATGGATGTAGATGAAAAAGAGATCCCAGTAGATTATTACGTATAAACAACCTCCGATAATCAATAGATTGTGAAATAACCCTTACCTTGTACTTTTCCTTGGTTGGGGTAGGTTAACCGGTTGTATAATGGTGAAATAATTGTTATTAAATTATACAAGAATCATATACATTAATATGATATCATATATGATCTTTTAACATTGATTTGTTAATAATATCTTAGTATTATCGTTGTTTCAGGTGTTAACTTACTCGTTTTCTTTTATATGTTTTGTTACGTAAGCCATTTTTGTCATGGATAGGTTATATATTAATCATATACAGAATGATATCAAGTCCTTAGATACTATTATTAATCATCAAATGAGAATTATACTTGAATGGATACGATGGCGAATGAATCTTATCGCGTTCGTGGAGACGGTAGTCCATACGTACGCACGAGGGACAATATCATTCTTTTGATATTAAAATAATATATAAATGGATGGTATATCATATATAAAGAATCATTAACATGTTATATTTATTATTTACATGAGTTACACATCATTATTATACCCATCCAAATAATAATATATTGGATAACAATTACACCACGACGTGGAGACGGTAAGCCGTACGTACGCACGTATGGTGACATGTTATTCAAAGGGTGGATAGAATAATGAATATGGTTGTAATATGTTTATAATAACATCACAGTATATATATGATACTGGATTTATTATTTTAGAATGGTAATAACAAATAAAGAAGAAGTGGACGAAGAAAGGAACTTGGAAAAGGGTGGTGAAATCATTACCTCTTTTTCGGGTTCTTCCTTTTGATTTGATCAAAAGGGATCCATAGGTTGGCTTTATTATCAAACTAAGGCCTCTAGGTTATATTGAGGGAAGTTGGGAGAGTATTTGGGTGGAGTTTGGACGAACCAAAAGGCTTTTAAGGTGTGAATAAATGAGAAGGAGGAGTGCGCTTTTATAAGAGTGGTGAGGGGCACATTTGGAAAATCTAGAAATATTAGTTTATAATAAGTTAATATTCGGTTTTTAATGGCTCAAAAGTTTATTATTCAAAGTTTAAGGTAGGGATAGGTCAAAAAACATTCAACCAATAGAATTTAGACAGGTTTGGGTTACTATATTAACCTTATCTTTAAGTATTAACTCTAAGTTAATTAGTTTCACTATTACAATGTCTCTTTGTATTTTTATATTATATGGTTAATAAATGTACCATATATATTCAAGACACCCCCAAGTGGTCCATTAATGATAAAACTATCATAATATAAGTATCTTGGCCGAACCTTAGATTTTTTGGAATTTAATATCAATTAATAATATAATATTTGTTTTAAAAACTCTTTTATGTCAATTTTGACACAATTCAATAGTTGATTTTTGTGAAACTCATAACAGAATTATTACTTAGAAAAAATTTAATTATATCATTACTAACATGTCATATTAACTTAGAAAATTAGTTTAATTCATAAAAAGTCTCAAATTATATTTATTTGGGTATTTATAATATCAATTATTCTAATTTTTCATCAATTAGGTAATTACTGCATCATCATTGTGTCATATAATTTAAATTATTTAATGTCTAAAAATTATAAATAAAATATAATTATTTATGAAATCTTTTTATCTTTTTAATTAATATTTATAGTCTAAAATCCAACATATATAACCCTATGTAAAAATTGTTTTTCTAAAAGATATATGCTTGTGTCATTTTTGTATTCATTTTAACTTAATTAAAATAAAGTGTCCCTATCACCTACAAGTGGCTCCATGAGGTTCCAAAATTGACCCAAAGATTCCCATGGACGGACATGTATCAACCAATAAGGTTAGGACACGTTTTAGTGTAATTTTGTATTATTATAATATTATTTTTTAACCCTTATTTACCGGATTTACCCTTAACCATGGTAAATAAAATATTTACCGAAGTAATTATTCAGAATGTCTAAAAATAAAAGTTTCCTATTTACACAATTTGAACATCCTGATTCCAAATATGGAATCCATTTTTCAAAATTCAAAACACAGAAGTGGCAGAAATTAATTTAAAATTAATTCCCATTGTTAAAACAAAAAGCGTGTTTTTAAGAGATAATAACTATCAAAAGATTGGCACTTGTTTATGTCCGGTTTAATTGTAAAATTATGTCCAATGACCAAAATTATATTAAATGGTAAAAATATATTTTAAATATACTTCAAAACCACTCAAATTCATAATTTATCACTATTAATTATTTTGATTAAAAAAGTTGTTTTTAATTAAAATTTAGTAATTTTCACTATTCATCAAAATATTAAAGTTATCTGAAAAGTACCAAAATTTCACCATAGGCTAAATTAGATATTCTGAATCCAAAAAAGAAGTCCATTTTGAAATATAAAATATATATAATTTCAAAAAGTAGGTATTACTATTCATAACGGCTAGTTTGATTGGTTATGGTGTGTTAGAACTCGGTGTTGCGTACAACACACGCTATCACATTATTCAAAGAGAAGCATACCATAGAAGCTTGGAGTGTTACACATAGAGATTCTGGTTGATCCATTGGATTTATCCTTACGATTATAGACTCATACGGGAGGGGATTAGATGATTACACACTTGTGCTGGTAGTGTGAGCTTACTCTAGGAGGTGATCTCTTCAGCTGGGACAACCTAGTAATAGCCTAGAGTCCTTATGACATCATCTTGGGTATGGAATGGTTATCTTCAGTCCATTCTTAGATCAATTGTTTTTGGCACTAAGTGTATTGTGTTTTTGATGGTTGGACTAGGTTTTCCTTCACTGGCGAGAAGGGTACATTTGCAACATTGGATATAATTTCTTAGAGGAGGGTGCTGCCGATCACTTAAAAGTTGGGTAGCCTCAACCTCAGTGAATTGGACAAGAGGAGTATGAGATTTATAGTAGTGGTGGATGAGTATGATAATGTATTTCCAGAAGAATTCATAGGACTACCTCCTCAAATAGAGGTAGACTTATGAATTGACTTGAATCCATGGATGAAACTGGTATCCAAACCGGAATATCGTATATCTCTCGCAGAGTTTCGTGAGTTGAGGTTATAGTTGGAGGAATTTTATGAGAAGGGGTTCGTAAGGCCCATTGTTTCACCATGTGCATCCCCAGTGTTGTTTCCCATGAAGGTAGATATGACCTTGAGGCAATGCATGGACTGGGGATGCCTAAACTAGGTGACCCTGAAGAATAAGTATCCACTACCGAGGATTGATGACCTATTCGATCAGTTCAAGGGAGAGAGGTGGTTCTCAAAGATCAACCTCAAATCAGGATATCAAAAACTTCTGGTAATGGATGAAGATGTACCGAAGAAAACCTTTAGATTATGGTATGGCCACTAGGAGTTCATGTTGATTCCCTTTAGCATGACCAATGCCCTAGTAGTGTTCATGGTATTCATGAAAAAGATCTTCTAGCCTTACCGTGATCATTTCATGGTGGTATTCATTGATGGCATCTCGGCGTACTCAGTGTCGGAGGAGCATCATGACATATATATTTGGATAGTCCTGGATACACGCTGAGATCACTATCTTTACTGTAAGCTCTCTAAGTTTCAGTTCTAGATTCAGGATGTCCAGATCCATGGACACGTTATCTTGGAGGCTAGAGTTGCAGTGTATCCAGTAAAGATAGAGACAGTGCTTTCTTGGGAGCCACCCAAAAGTGTGACTGAGTTGCTGAGTTTCTTGGTGTTGGATGAATACTACTAGAGGATTTTTCATGACATTTCCTATGTAGAATAACCCTTTTCATCATTGAAAAATAAGGGACAAGCCTTCATGTGGATGGATATGTGCTAGAAGAGTTTCTAGGAGCTGAGGTGGAGACAGACCAAAGTTCCCATCTTGAGGATTTTAGAGGAGGGAATCGACTACATGGTATAATGTAATGTATCAGGGGATAGAATTGGATTTTTTGGATGTAAGAGAAATTAGTGATTGAATACGACACATGTAAGTTGAGGAATCATGAGCAGAGTTACGTGACCCATGACCTGGAGTTAGAAGCATTGGACTTTTCCTTGAATATGTGGCAGCACTACTTGATGGGTGAACCATTTACCATATACTCTGACAAGAAGATTCTTAGGTATATCATCTCACAGAAGGAACTAAACATGATATAGCGGCAATGGATGTAGTTCCTCCAGGACAACGAGTTTGAGATAGTATGTACTATTGGGTATGGTAACATGGTGTTAGATTCACTCAACAAGATGTCTAGTTTACTGTTGTTGAGTTAGGCAATGGAGTAGCTATCCATGATATAGATATCCTTTGTTGTTAGTGATGATGCAACCTAACTTTAGTCCAAGACTATCACACTTTTCTCTTATATCCAATTAGTGAGGAACAACTTATGAATGTTGATTGTGAGGCCAGGCATGCTCATTTATCCTTAAGACAGGCTCCTGATGGATTTTCAATATATGGGGAGCGCGTCATCATTTTCAAATGATTAACCATAGTACCAGTGGTGTTATAGGAGGAGGTGTTGAAGGATTTCAATACATCCCCTTTGGTGGTACGTCCTGGTGTTGTAAAGATGTAACAAGACCTCCGATGTCAGTACTGGTGGATGAGGATGATGAATGTAGTGGAAGAGTTCATTTCACGATGCCACACTTGTTATCAAGTGGAGGCCTAGCATTAGGTCCTAGCAAGCTTGACATAGCCCCTTGAGGTAATGGAGTGGGAGTGGTATGGTATATCTATAGACTTCATGATGGTGTTACCATACACATCTAAGGGCCACGACTCTATCTGGGTGATCATTGACTGACTCACCAATTCAGCTCACTTCCTACCCATCTAAGAGTAGGGATCTATAGAGGGCTTAGAGAGCCTCTATGTCTAGAAGATAGTACTACTTCATTGGGTGACTTTGATGATCATCTCAGACTATGATGTATGCTTTACATCCTTGTTGTGGAAGGTGTTTCGAGAGGCGTTTGGGACTAAGCTGTGCTTGAGCACAACTTTTCACCCCCAGATAGATGGTCAGATGGAGTAGAACATACAGACACTAGAAGACATGCTTCGTGCTTGCGTATTTGATTTTGGTCATAGTTGGGAGGACCACCTACCACTGGTGTAGTTTGGGTATAACAACTATTGTCACTCCACCATTGTAATGGAACCATTTAATGCCTTACACGGGTGGTCATGTAGATCACCTCTATGCTGGACAGACCCAGGGGAGTTAGCACTCATGGGTCCTGATTTGGTACGGGCTACCATGGAGAAGGTGCAGATTATCCAAGAGTGGATGAGGACTGCACAGATCAGATAGAAGCCTTATACCGATAGGACACGGAGACCCTTGGAGTTCGAGGATGGAGACCATGTTTTTTTTCAGGTCTGACCCCAATGGGGATTTCAGAGATTTGGAGAGGGAATAATGTTTTCTTCGAGTTTCATCAGACCTTTCCCAATTCTTAGTAGAGTTGGCATGGTGGAATACCACCTAGCTCTTCCCCCATAGATTTAACAAGTGAATTATGTTTTTCACGTTTCGTAGATGAGGAGGGATGCGCATGATCAATTTCACGTCATCGACTAGGGTGGGATAGACATTGATGGCGGGCGATAATTGTGAAGATCTTGGAGGAGATTGTGCATCGATAGGAGCAGGTTCTTCAGGGAAAGTCAATTCCTATGGTGCGCATTCAGTATCAGCATGGGAACCTCAAGGAGAGAATAAGGGAGAAGGAGGTTTAGATTCATCCTCAGTACCCCCAATTGTTTGATTAGCCCTTTTTTTGACTTTCAGGAACCTAAAGACCTAAGGTGTGGAGAATTTACTATCTCTGAATTTTTGTGTAAATTTTTTAAATTATAAGGAATTATTTTGGATAGCACCCTTTGATAGAACATGATTCTGAGGCCTGTAGTTCCCAAAATTTAATTTTGAACATAATATATAGTACGTTCAGTAAATGTGCGAGTAAGTTTTTCTATCTTTTCAACCGGTGCTCGGATCAAAATTTTTGGGGCACTGTTGAACTTCTAATTTTGAGATTCAAATAGAAAGAACTTAACATTGAATGACAAGGGTTGGATGAAAAATATATTTTTTAGACATTTTGGAATATAATAAAATAACTTAGAAAAAGTTATTTTATTTTCTTTCACACCATTGAGAGGTGGATGGCGGAACTATGGTGCGGTGATGAGCCGATGGCGAGGCACATTAATATAAACCCATTAATGGTTTGTTAAATCATGGTGTAACTGCTATTCTCATTCATTTTTGAAACAACATAACAATGAAATGTCGTAGTGTAACAAAAACACTGCGATGTGTTCTTTTTTATTTATCCCACTCAATTGAGAGTTTGGATTTAAATACTAGGAAATTCCCTGAAGAACATCTAGTGATATTCCTCTTCAACAAAGAATGACAGACGCCTGAGGAATTTCATCAAATTTTATGTGCGTCAAAGAATGAAGCTGGGAAGCGATGAAGGACATTGACCTCTTGAACGTTCGAGGACAGAACTCAACAACAATGAACTTAAAATAAGGTAGGGGTTTGAATTATTTAATGATTCACCATTATTTTCTAAAAACAATGTATGTAGATCAACCCACGAATAGGTTGATCCGTGGATCATGCGTTCTTATGGGAGAGTTACTTTTTTGGGATTCCTCTATCCGGGATGAAATAATCAGTTGTATTTATTGAACTACAATCACTGAACCTCCCCATGTTTTAAACTTCTATCACAGAGGGAACAGGGTGATACAAACAAGGCCTGATCCCCCCTGCATGTGGGTTCTTCATGGATGAATTCTCTAAATGGAGGCAATATGAGTTATAGGACATCATGGTGAAGGTGACAACCTTACGATATCGTAGGCATATAAGGATCAAGAAACGGAATACCAGAGAAACTCCGGTGGCCCGTAGCAGAAACCACCAGCACGCTGGCGGTGAATGACAGTGCCCAGTGACAGCACACCTGTCGGCGTGCCACAACCAGCGGCTTCGACGACGTGGAGGTGTGATAATGACCAACGCTGCATGAAAGTGGCACCCCACTTCTGGACTGCTGGGGTGAGTGATGGAGGTCACGAACACCGTAGCCATGGTGACATGTTGGTGTCACATTGAACTCATCAACCCCTTGACTCAGTCCGCAGCTGACGTGGAGGGCGCGACCTGTTTCACCGTCTGCATGTGATGATGATCAGAAATGGTTGTGCCACATCTAGATGGGTGATCTGACCTGCTACAGTGGTCTGGGAAAAATCGGAGGGCCATACCCACACTGATGGGCTAGACGAGAACTGGGTCAGTTCAGGTCTGTCCGACCTGGTTGGACTAGACCTAGACCCAGCCGGACCTCATTTCACTAAAACACATGTATCTATCAATCCTAGAATCTTATTGACATTTATTTAGTAGAATTGGGACCCTTGTGACATGTAGGTACTTCTGAGACACTCTTAGTGAGTTTTGGTGGAGGTTATCATATGGATAGGTTGGATCAGACTCGAATCCAACAAGGGCCATTTTACAAAAATGATTATATCTTACAGACTAAGCATCTATTCAATTAACCTTCTATTACATTGGGACACATATGATGAGATGGTACAATGGGTTACTCTATGTGGGAATTCATGGAGGTTGAGGTACAACTGATGGAATGAGTAGAATATCCTCTCAGAATCCAGCGTGCTTCATGCGGGAATCCAGTGGCAGGCAATGATGTGATTAATGAATAGAGAACCTTCATGGATCTACAGAATAGTAACCATAAATGGATCAACACCTAGAGAAACTATGTGGATTAGCACATAGAGACCCTATGTGGATTAGAACCTAGATATCGAGTGTTAATAAGCATACTAGTGACCCTGCGTGGATCATAACCTAGCAACCCAGTGTGGATCAACACCTTGAGGCCCTGTGCGTATCAGCACCGAGAAATCCTATGTGAATCAACACCTAGATACCTAGTGCGGATTAACACCTAGTGACCATCTCTGGATCGTCACCTAGAGGCCTTGTGTGGATCATCTGCGGAACCTATAAAAAGTATAAGATAATCAATATTTACAACTATTCATCTTTACTTCTGTACTTAAGTTATACCTGGTGTGAGTTGTGTATTTTTCTTTATGCCTTACATTGAGATACTTCATTGTGGTATTTCCTTTGTGTAATTCTAAGAGACCGTCAGGGGTGTCAGTGTCCCTACTGATTATTCTTATACTCACCCCATTACAAGCTTCAGCCACACCAGTTGTGTTTTGTGCAGATAATGGAGAACTTTTTCTGAGACTTTTAGGAGCCTGGGCTAGACAGTTCTCAGATTTTGATTGATATATTTGGTGTGATACAATGGCATCCGATAGTGAGTTGTACCTACCCATTATCTAGGATCCTTGGTAGATTACCTCTAGATCATTTATTTCTTTTGTTTCACTTTCCTTTCAGTTGGGCGTGTATTCTAGCCCCTTTACTTTCAGTTTACAACTTTTCCTCTCAATTGTGGTACATTATGGTGGTTGTACTATTTTTATTTTCTTTGTGGTTTTCTTTGTGTAGTATACCCTATCTGTGTGTGTCAAGGTTTAAAGGCAATGCCTTCAATTTTTGGTATATGCCATTCTGGTGCTAGTCACCATCCCTGGCCTATGGAAGGCAGGCTTGGGGTAGTCACTACATGGGCACTGAGGGATGGTTTTTGAAAACTATGGGATCAGGAGAGGATCCTGGATTTTGCTCTGAATCGTTAGAGGAAATTCGTTGGGGAATGAGGAGCAGCGAAGAATGACAAACTAAGACTGATCAATGAACAAATTAATATCAGACATCGGTGGATTGATGAATGACAAACAAAAGATTCACCCTTCATTATTGATCAAACCAAACCCAGTTATGAATTTTTTTCTAAGTGTATAACTTTACCTAGTTCTTCCTTTATAAAAGAAGAACATGGGTCAATTCACTAACAAATTGAATCAGTGTTCAATCGTCTATGCGGGAATAAGATTTTACACATGTGCAGTTCAATGATGTTGGATTCACGTTTTGTATATCCTTTGTTGAACTTCTAACTAGGATGAATCACGTCGAAAAAAACAAAGTTCATGGTTGGTCCTTCATGTGTTCCTTGTGTGTCCTTCTACTCCTCCCTTTTATTCTATTCTTTGTGACATGATGGAAACCTAAATCCAAGCTGGACTGCAGTGGTGGATCAATATGGGCATGATGCCGAGGGAGAGAGTGGTGTAGGGTGAACAACCACCAAATGGGATCAAATGGTGGCATATGGAGAGCTGAGGCTGGATGGGCCATGACGATGACAGAAGGTTGTGACTCTAAGGGTATCGGTGGTAGCAATGGATACAAGCTCGAAGGCCGATGGAGATGGAATCCATGAGAGCTACCATGGGTGGTGGAACAGGGCCTCTGGTAAGCAGCATGTGCTGATGTTAGCATGCTTTGGCTAGGGCAGGCCGTAGCTAGGTGGCGACACATGGTCAGCATTCCGTGTGTAGGGAAAAGGCAAGCTGAACTGGCCGCGTGACATGGAGTGGATGTGGTTACTTCTTCATCCAAGCTAGATTGAACAATCCCTATAGAACGGGCTAGGCTACAGGGTGAATTGGGTCGTTGGGTGGCCCAGTTGGGTAGAAACCGGTTCGCTAGTACGTTTAGGGCCAGATGAAGGGGACCAAGCCACCGGGAACCCTGAGGGTCTAGACCCTCATCCAAATAAGCCAGGGCCATAGGCACATCCAGACTGGGTCAGACTAGACCTAACAGGGTCGAGCCTGTTTGGTCAAAATACATCGGGTCCAGTCGGTCTGACAGGGTCATATAGGCCCTAGACCCAACTGGCCCCTTTTAATTTAATTACCCATAACTTTCAGACTGTACGTCCGATTAATGAGTTGTTTTCGACGTTGGGACCCTTGAGATGAGGTGGAACTTTTGGTATGCACTAATTAGAATTTCATTGAAGTTGATATATGATAAATTTATTGTGGAATATACTATTATGGAATATAGAACACAATGATAGGGAATCCTATGGATGGCTCTGATGAGAAAGAGGTGACAAACAAACCTTAGTGTCCCAACATGCCTTAGTGATGAGAAAAAAATCAGTGGAACAATATTACTTTGTGACAAATGGATCTCAGTGGCCTAAAAGACCTCAGTGTTGAGTGGACCTCAGTGGCCTTAAAGGCCTCAGTGTCGAAAAAACCTCAGTTTCCCAGTATCCCTTAGTGATGAGCAATCCTTAGTAGCCCAACAGACCTCAGTGACGAGTATACCTCAGTGGCCCATCAGACCATAATGACGAGTATACCTAAATGTCCCAATAGACCTTAGTGACTCATTAGGATCGAGTCCATCAATATTAAATGATTTTTATCATTAAAATTGATAGAATTTCTTTATATACTTTATGTTTTACCTTTGTGAGTTGTCCACTAATTCGTACGTACTTTTATTTTTGGTATTTTATTTGTGGTTTGGGGTCCCTAATGAGTATTGTTTTTCTCACCTATGCATGAGCTTAACCAACACGTGTCATATCTTTTGTAGATGTTAGACATTTTGATAAATACATTTGTGATCTAGCATGAGGCAGTTTCCGATGAGATCGTATAGGCGAGGCGTACTCCTAGGGCTTTAGGAAACCTCTCTTCACCGACACATTAGGTAGGGTTTTTTTACAACGAGTTTCTAGAAAATTTTGTACACTCTTGTTTATTACTTGTCTTTTGTTGGGCTTGTATTCTGGCCCCCTTTACTTTTAGTTTGTACTGTTTAATCTTAGTGGTTGTCTTAGTAGAACTCATTTCTTCCTTTTCAGCATTGAGGGATAGGGTTGTGTGTGTGTGTGTGTGTGTGTCTGGGTACTCAAAAAATTCCCCCCACATGAAGGAGAATGTCTTTAGTGCTAGTTTCCATCCCCTATCCTTTAAGAGGTGGTCTTGGGGTAGTCATGACACTGGAATCCAGGGACAGGTGGTGACAAAAAGGGGGCCATAAGGTTATATTTGACTATGTATAATATATATGGAATCCATGATGGGATCTAGGTCACCTTAATTTTGGAAATGTTGATCATATATTTTAATATAATTATCATCAATAACAAAAAAACATACCATTTTTTTTGAATTTCTTAAAATTTACGTATATCATGGTATACAATAATGAAATATCATAATGATCATATGATTTATTGTTTCATAATAAATTCTCATTTCTTAATCATCCATAGAAAATTCAAATTTTGAATTTAAATTTAATTATGAGGCATTGATAAAGATATTTCAGTAGAGGTTATTTGATCAAAAATCTTAAAATGTAGTGAATATTTATTATTTTTATATCTAGGTTAAATATAGGGCTATCATATTTGGGATTTTATTAAAATTAAAATGAAAAGATATTCTAAATTAATTTTTATCGAGATTCTAGAAAGAACCATTCATAATAATTAAGAAAAATATATTCAAAATGATTATATATGTTTTAAATATGAAAATATATTATTTAAAAGAATCATAATAAATGATATATAATTTTTTTTAAAAAATATTATTATAAATGGAAGGAAAACCATATATTTTTAGAAATATTCAATATTTAGAAAAAATAAAATATTGAAGAAATAAATTTGATGTGAATTTTATATAAATGATTCATTGATCAAATGAAATGTTAAATATTTAAGGTAAATCAAAACCAAAATTATAGTTCTATATTTATTTCAATAGATAATATCAATAGATATGTAGTAATAATTTTGTTTTTTCCTATATGCTTACAAAAGAACCACAACTAGAGAAAAGTGAGTATTAATATAGAGATATATTTTTTTGAGATAAATAACTCTTTATTATTTGTTTATATATATATAATCAATGAATATTTAATTAAAAAATATAGTGTTCAACATTGATTAAATAGTGACCATTCTATTTTATTATTTTTCAATTGTATAAGACAAGTGAGTTTTTTGACAGGCTCCTATTATTGTGGATCAAGGCAAAAACGTTATTTATATTTTAATTCACATTATGATATTAGCGTCTTAATCACTTTCTTGGAACACACGAATCATGGAATGGATTTAGTAAAAAATGTTGGGGATAAATTTTTTTAATCATATATGCTACTATATATATGTTATTTTCTACACATGATTGAAGTAGTGTTTGATTTCTAAATTGAGATCCATATTACTCTGAAAAGTAATTATATATTAATTTAATGATTTATTAAAATTGAACCACACTGATTCAGGAAACCTATTAGTGTTGGATCCACATCAGATTTGGGGTACCTCAAGTTTAATCATTACATTCAGTTTCCATTTAAATTATACGAAACTGTTTGATATTTATTTTCAACAATAATTTTATTTGTTTTTATTTTTTACTATTTCGGAGAAATGGAAATAAATATTGATTTAAGAAATAGTAAATGAGATCCTATATTTCCTGGAAAGGGATATTATGATAAAAACCAAAGGATATTTAAAAATCTTTTATCTTTATGATTAAATGTTATTTATGTAGTTACTATTTTTTTACTGCCATTGAAAATGATACAGTGCTCACTCATACTGATAGGAGGAACATGAAGAGTTATAGAAAAGATAATATTTTTTTTCTTCCGTATCATAAGAATTATAAACATGGTATTTGAATAGAGTAAAATACATATTATGGATAATAATTAAAATATATAAAAATTAAAAATGTTATTTATGGTTGATAATATTTATATTTATATATCTAAATTTGAAGATATAATGTTATGAAATGATGAAATGATTTATCACTTTTTTAAAAATATCAACAATGTTTTATGTACCATAAATGTATATAGTGAAAACAATAAATTCATAATTATTATCCAAATGATTCCAAGAGAGTGTAAAGATAGATTTTATTAAATGGTTTTATCCATTTTAGATAGAGATTTGAATTAATTGTCTTGAATTATTCTTCAAATTTTTTAAGATTTGAGGAATGAAAATGAATTCAAATGAAAATTAATAGAGTATAAGGAGGTTATATTATAATATATGAATAATTTTATGTTAAATAAACATATACATCTATTTTATAATGATTTATAAAAATATAAATATAATTGTGATCATGAGAAAATTTTCACTCTAATCTACCATATTTCTAAAAGAGGAAAGGTATGTTAAAACAATTACCATATAAATTATTTATCTATAGAGATATAATACACTTTCCAAGACATGTCCTTAATAAAAGATATTTTGAAACTAACTATAATGATCAATACGAATATATACCATGGATAATGTAGTTTATAAAATATGTGAAATTTAAAATTTGAATGAAAACATATTTAAAAAAAAATAAGAAAATATTAATTTCTAATGGACAATATGACGAGGATACCATTTAAGATAGAAATAATAGTATATTATCCTCTTAAAAGTTTTTTGACATTAAAATATGTGTTATATAGAGATGATTATATTAGGGATAAAAGTTATTCTGAAAGTGAATCAAAGTCTACAATTGAGAAAAAAATTCACAGACCAATTGAAGGATGTTTTTTAATAATTTAGTAGTGTATATGAAGAATCATATACCTTGAATGTTATTATAAATATCTTATAAAATGGTAAATATAATATCAATAAACTAAAAATGTTATTTTAAAATATAATATTAAATAATTTAAATTCTTTGGAAAATTAGAATTATATTTTTTAAGAGAATAAAATTTATAAAGTTGACATAGATAACCTTGGGAAGATCAAAAAGCATATTGAATTTTAAGTTACAACAAATGAAAATGAATTTCAGATCTATAATAAAAAAACTCATGATATAAAAAAATATACGAAGAAGATAAGTAAGAGAATTATTAAACAAGTGTAATTCATGCACTAAAACTCTGGATTGTTCAGTTATATTAAAATATTTTTATTAAATCAAAAGTTCCATGTTTTTACCTTTTTCGAGCATCCATTCCCTTCTCACATGATATATTTAAATAACTTTTTTCTTCCAACCAACCCCGTGTAAACAACACCAATACCTAACTTTAAACTCTATCCTAACTCTTAATAAATATCTAATACCACTTTATTATTACTCATCCCTCTATTAAATCATGTAGGAAAACTCTAATGTAAGCTGTTACACATGAATCCTTCCTCTAATAGTGTATTTTTTAGATATTTTAACTGAAGGTATAAATATACAATATGGGAGGCATTTCCCAAATGATACAAAATAATGATAAAAAACTCAGCCTATAAACTCTAAATCATAAAATAAAATAAAATACCATCTATAATGAAGTTTTCATGTAATTTCATATAAACAAAATTTATCTTAAAAAATACCAACAGAAAATTCTGTATAATAATGGCACCAATACCAAGAATGAAAAATTTGGAAAAGTAATATCTATCTTGATCACAAACTCTATCATGAAAATTTATTTAATAGATTAAAGATAATTTTGGTAAGAATGTGTGTAAAATTAGTAGTTTCCAACTCATAATCTCATAGAAAAACATTGATGAAGTATTCTAATTCCTCCCTAAATAACTAGAAAAGACAACATGTTTTCTATCACTAGTTTGGAATATAATCCCATATTCACAAGCCACAGTCAAAAAGCCCATACCTAAGTATTTTAATGTTAAAATAAAGAAAAATATAATGATAAGGGTACCATGTAAACAAATTACAATTGATTTAGTGACCCTTACCTCCCAACCACATATGTCTTAGTGCTCCCAACCATTCCATGTCAAGAAAATATAACCTCATAGCCTATCTCAATATCACAACTAGAAATTATTATTCATAGTCACATAAAACATACCACATACCAAATAATACTCTAAAACTATACCACTATTGCATAACCACATCACCTACTCATCATCTCATCTTAATAAGATATTCTAGAACCACAACATGTCATATCATATTCACACCATATCATGAAGGGTATCAAGATTGGGGTATTAGCAATGCATTTGTATCACCAATATCCTAGTTATTAGGTGTACAACAAAATATGAAAACATCATATGTGAATCATTCATGTTACTCGACTTAGGTGGTGGTGTGTAAGATATAACAAAAAAAATGTATAATGCACATTTAAATACACATAATCCTAATGTACATGATTTTTTCTAATAAAAACAATTATAAATCCATATTATAAATGAACATCACTCCTTATGTAAAATAAAAAATGCTACCACAACTAATCACATAAAAAACCAAATAAATCACACAAAAACTACACATATTTTACCATTTTAACATTCATATTTCAATACCAATTACACATTATTATTATATTAAAAAAATTAATTCATTATCAACATTTGTTTCTGTAACTACATTTATACATTATCCCATATTTAATCCTCCTCATTAATAACCAATATTATTTCCACCACATTAATTATGTTTATTGTTAACTTTATTAATTAACCACAAATACATTCACCTTCCACTATAATTAAATCATATTAATTAATTTCAACAAGATTCCACATCATAAGAATCTACAAAACACCAATAGGATCAAAATACACTCTAACAATCATAAACAAGTCCTCTAAGCCTCTCATAATGGAAAAAAATAATAAACTACATCAAAGTGGAAGAAGATTTCCCATTTATCTTATCAAATAAAGAATCACACATAAAATACACTTCCACTATAACAGAAAAACCATACCAAGACCATAACTATTACTGTGAAATGCACCATGACTTAATAAAAAAATAATGAAAATAATCTCAAAATATTTTTCATAATTATTTTTTTGTTAATTCATGTTGAAACACATAAAATATCATTTTTAAATTTTCCATTTATTGATTTTAAATACCATATTTAGTTATTTAACCATCTAAAACATGTTAATCATTTTATAAATAATAACAAGGCAACACACCAATATGGTATAGTTAAAACCCAACAAAAAATCATGAAAATAATAAGACAGTGAGTAAAAAACGCTAAATTATCTTAATTTTAAATTCCATTTATTTTTATATTCATTAATTCCATTTTATATCCTATAAAAATAAATGAAAATAATTATTAATCCACATCCATACTTGAATAAATGTAAATAGAATACAAATCCATTTCTTTGGAAGAATCCCCAATAATTCATATATAAATGAAGTGATGGAATCTAATGATCAAAAACCAATGATATTATGAAAAATACTTAAACAATATTTAAAACATCACCCATACACAATTTCTTATAACCAATTGCACTGTTATAGAACAAAAAAAATCATCCAATTCTATATAAAAATAGAAGAACAAGATAAATAATACATAGAATGGAATTGAAAATAAACTTCGATCCAAAGATATTGATTATATGAAGGAAAGGGTAAATGATCCACAATTAAATGACCAGAGACAATAAAAATGAGGTTATAGTGTTCTTAGTGTTTATGAGAATCCTAAATAGTCCAACTAAGAAGAATGAAAAATTCAAATTTATATTATAAATTATTATATGATTCACCTTTAAATAATGGAACTCTACCACACTATGGTGTAGCTCCATTGAAAAATTTTATAAGTCCATGAAATTTAATACTTATATATCCTACATAATACACTTATAATTTCATTCCAAAAAATTGTCTGGTCCTATAATAAAGTGTAATAAACCAAAAACATGTATTCGTACTCCAATATACATACTTCAATCACAAGATACCACAATGTAATTATTACCTTCTTCACATTTTCCACTCATCACTATAAGATCCCATGAGAAAACCATAGATTAAGTTCCTATAGACCACTATATAATTCCAATATGACAAAAAAGTATTCATTTACACCTTCTATATGGTAAAAATTGATTGTTACAAAACACACATCAGAATATGGAATTTATAATGTTTCCCACAACTCCATGAACAAATATCATAGAATATTGATTTCCAGAACACATTGTGGTTACCATCAAGAATAAAAAAAATCAACTTTATATACCTAACATTATTCAAATAGATACTCTATAATATTTAACAACCAAAACCATACAGTTGATGACCCGAGAAATATTGGACATTAAATTAGATATTTCTCATGAAATTCTCATCCTCTAGAATAAAAACAAAACACGAATAAAAAAACAACCTAAAAGACCAAGTATACCATGTTATACTTATTAAATATTAACATTTTCATCGTATAAGAACACATAAAACCTACGAGAGAGAGAGAGATAAAAAACCAACCCAATAACATAAGCACATAACTCTTCTTAATCATCAAAAAAATAATAATACATAAATAATCATTGGATACTAAGATTTTATCTACAACCATCACTCCGATCAATATTCCAATAATTCATCATGACTATATAATAAATTAACCAATGGAATGAACAACTGATATAACACATTCTCTTTACAATCAAAAATCTCAACACGACACTATATAAATGTCTCATCCTCCTTAATATCTAATGCACCCCCAATTAATGATATGGAATAATTAATTTTAAAATAATCAAATATGATAAAATTTAAATATATCATGAATCATGCCCATCTATATTGGGAGAGATAACTAATACCAATCCATATTGACTCTATTCAACACCATGAATGGTCTGGTTGAATTGGGAGAATTATTACAACATCTATTGAACATTCACCACCTATTATAGGAAAAAGATATAAAAAATTCATGATCACCAACATTAAACCGCTAATATATATTTGTCTAATAAGAATTAATATTTTGATGTTTTTGATTATTTTTCATGATATAAAAGACCACCTACACATTCTCTATCATTATCCACAAAATATATGACCTGATAATCACTTACTATTAATCAATGAATTAACTTAATAAATATCTACATGGACATTCATACAATAAATTTTATGGAGTCATTCCAAAGAATTATTGTTAAATATATTTGTGGGAAAATAATGCAAATGTAAAATATTTCACCCACAAACCTCTAAAATAAAAGAAACATGCACAAAATATGTCTTTTATGTCTTTATTAACTTATTATATGTGTGAGGATAAAAATATGTTTTAAGTAATAAATAAGAATCAATGTCATACTATATACACTTACACACTCTTGAGGTAAAAGAAGGATCTTATTAGGATATGATCATCCTAATAACCTAATGAATCCATACCAAATAATCAAAATAAAACCTCATAAATGTATCCAAGATATTTAATTCCTTTATTATTAGAATATTACATAACTTCATCAGGAAAACCATAATCAACAAGATGGTGTAACATCTTTATTTAGAATAGGGGAAACTATTAAAAAATACACTTATATATCCTCCAACTTTCATTAATGAAATTATAATGGACACAAAAAACTAAAAAGAACTCCATACCCAAAGTTTAACCTATAATAGAACAAATTCCGAGATATAAACTCTCTTTCCATGGGAACCATAACCAATACCCTCAAAGATTGACAATTCCTGGATATAGTAGGATTTAACAAAAAATGGCTGGCTGAGATATACAGAAAAAAAACTATAATAAGTAATTGAGAAATGATATTCCATCAAAATAACACTTGATATTGACAATACTTAAAACATAACATAAAAGAATCTCCAAAAATACCACAATTTTTTCACACCTCCAACTTAAGATACATGAGTTTATATTTTCCTACATACTAAAAAAGAAGGTTTCACTATCATCCATTATAAGAAAAAAATCCATTGTTGACTTCCGAAAAATCTAAATTATAATATTAATATTCTCACATCATCTTCCAATAATATATATCCTATTTAGAAAAATTACCATGCATATTCATACTCAATGAATCATCTTTCATATTCCATTTCATTTGAATAAATGGGATATCAATGTTAATGTATGGTAAAAATTTAACAAATCTACCTAGGAAAAATTATATCCCAATAAGATAATAACATTTAAGGTTTAGATAAAATAGAATTATAACAAGATTGAGATAATGGGTAGTTTATTTATGTTCATGTGGATATAAATATTATAACAAATAAGATTTCACTAGTATCGACTATATCAAGAAAAACCCTTATAATGATTCTAAGAATAGTAAAATATCTCAAACATAACTCCATCTCCTAGAAAATTATGAATATGAGCACTAATTATCATCTCTTTTAGATACTAAATTTCCAAATAACACTTGTCCATCCATAAACTATTTCTATTTCTAAGTTAAACATGTTTAATGGGTTTTTATCTAATAGAAATTGGTCACAAAAATCTAGTATAACTTTCAAGACCTAGGAAAAAATGAATCTAAAAAATATTAATGGGATCAACCCAAGAAAAAACTTCAAAAACATTTATAGAATAGATGAACACTTCTTGTTGTGTTGTCCTATATAGATAAAAATTCACCTCACACATTTGGTACATACACTTAGATAACTATATATTAATAAAATATCATTAATGGATTGAAAAAAAAACTATGATTGCATAGTGTGATCCCTATTTTTTTCAATTACTGAAGGATGTTATCTATGAACATAATCGAACACTGATATGATAATAGTAAAACAATATGTTCATTAGTCCCATGAAAACGGATTGGGAATTAATTTAATTTGAAGTCATTACCAGGATCTATAAGTTTTTATAGAGAAACCTAAAATATTTATGTAGGTTATATTCCTCTTTCACCCTCATCTAATGATACTCAGACCCCATAAAATTATTTTAAATCATGTTATCTCCGATAAACTAATTGAATAAATCATCAATCATTATGGGGTGATATAGTTTCTTTATCATCAATATAACTGAATTTATAGTAATTGATACATAAAAAAATTATATTTCACCACCTTTAAGAAAAATATCATAACACCCCATGGGGAAACATTTGGCTAGATGAAACCATTATATAATAGATTAGAATTATAAATATAAAAATATCATAAATATGATGTTTTCATTTTATAAGAACTAATTAAAATTAGATAAACAATTAGTTATAACTTTTTCACAAACTCAATACCATATCAAGGGGTAGAATCACTACCTATTAAAGAAAGATAGTGAGAATATTCACAATAATACATGGAAATATTGAAAACTGAGCTACCACTAAACTCATCATTAACATTTTCTACTAGGATGAAAAATCCTATATACATCAATAATTTATTTAATTATCCTACATTCTAATAAACACATAAAACCTTCTTTCAACTTCAATAAAAAAATATACTCCAAAATTAATTGTCAAAACACACACTAGATTCAAACAATCTATTCCCAAAAATAAATTTTATAGTTTTATATATTCTAAAAAAAACTCAACCCTTGAATGATGTTTCCCTAAAATAGTTTAATAAAATAGAAATAACTTATACATGTAAGATATACCTCTGAACTATGCAGTTATCACTAAGATCACAATAATTATATAGCATCCCATACATTACATACATAGATACTACATAATAATAAGTTAATATTCATTATATAACATAGTGATCAATACTATAATCATATATTAATTTTATCCTTGGAAGAATGAATAGATAAACAATTAGTCTATAAGGTTATTCCATTATGTTCTTCATAGATAGCACCCTTCTAAGAAATATCATTCCAAGAACCATTCTTTATAGCCTTGGGAATAGAAACACAGGGAAAGATTAGATGTTCATTAAGGGTAGAAACGTGAGATATCAATGATCAGATAAGTATAATATACATATAATTGTATAATAACATGAACATAACACTTGAAATCAATTCCTTTTATATCAATGATCATAATCTCGAGTCATGGATGTGAAACTAGTTCCATGCCTAATCTTGTGGACAAGAAATCCTAGTCCAAACAAAAAATTATGGACATAAAACCAAGGAAATATATGGTCATGAAATTATTCTCCATGCATAAAGTTGGTAACATTAAATATGGTTGACCCATAACATATTTAACTCACAAGTTATATATCATTACCCAACTCACATTAGGAATATGTAGGTCCCTACAATAATAAAATTAAAATCATACATATGTGTGATAGATGATCAAAAAGCATTCCTTATATCAGAACCAATTAAAGGAAATGGGTTTCATATTAATTTCATTAAAGCAAAACCCATGGAAAATAAATTTGTTTCATATAAATTTTGTTTTCAATTTCATATAGCATCTATTGAAAAAATAATTATTCTATCATTATATCATATCCCAACCAAATCCTAATTGAAATCAGTAGTTGTTTTCATAGATGATGTAATATAAAATAAAATGATGACTGAGAAATTCATGATGAAAATATACATTTCATAATGAAATAAAATATAATAAAAAATGTTAAATTATAAATAAATCATTTTGTTTATAAATAACATTTTTAATTTCTAAATTATCTATAAAAACAAAAAAAATCACGATGTTAGTAAAATTTTTTCATTCTGTATAATTTTCGAAGCAGTGCTTCTACACTTCTATATTAAAAGTACCAAAGTAACTCATTCATAAAATACAAATATATATATTAATTTAAAACCATTGTTTAAAAAGTAAAACATGGGTCAAAATGGAATTAAAAATTCATAGTATAATAATAAAAATAATTCATTGAAATATTTTTAGAAAACATGGATATGGATGAAAATGGATTTTCAACTGAAGATATAAATGATACTGAGTTTTCTTAAAAGAGTATTATTAGTCTCTTGAGTACACAAGGTGAGGTAAATGAAAGAAAAAAATAAATATTAAAAAAAACAAGATTATAAGAAAATTATAAAGTTCATTGGGAGATAGATCCAAATATTACCTAATTGAAATATCAATCATAGACAATCTAGATAAACCATGAGATTGCAACATAAAACCCATAAAAATTGGAAATTTTAAAATCACAAGACAATTGAAATAAATAATGATAGAAGTATATTTATATCCCATAATTATCATGATTATAATAATAATATAAATTCATGCATATTATATGAACCCCATAAAAGAAACAAGTGGTGAATATGGAATTTATCTTAATACAGTAAAAGTGAAACCAATTTCCATTAACTTAATTCTGAATTACATTATACAAATAGGATCCTTGTGAATAATAAATATGTATTTATTATACATATAATAGGGAACCATATTGATTTATATCATATACTATATGATTTAGATATTGTAATTTCCCATCCCTAGAAACATGGATATGTTGAATTATTTTATTACATTGGCATGATTATGGGAATTCAAATCCCAAAAATCTGAATAGTTTATAAGATTTGGAAAACCATATTACATACCAGATGAACACAATAACCATCGAAAACAAAATAAATCATAACGTATGTAAAATCTAAACACCCTTGAAGCTCATTGAATATATTCCTCCTCATAGCATGAGTAAATTAAATAAAAATAATGGTTATCTCAAATTCTCAGTAAGGGTGAGTAAAATGGAAGAAATAATGAATCAATAAGAAAAAAATATGGATATGTAAATAACCAAACATTTTTTCCATTTTAAAAAACTTGTATGGAATAATCAATATGGAATTTTAAATAATAGAATACAGATGCCATTTAAACAAATAACAGAGAATGAAATGCATCCATAGATATTATCAAAGAAAAAATCTCAAGGATAATAATAATAATTACTGAATCCTAAATATAGGAAATTCTTAATTATTGAACATCATTTTTTATAAGGAACATGTTACCTTTACCATCATGATTAATTCCCTTGAGAGTTTAAACTATTCTGATTTGGCCAACCAATTCATCTCATGAGACTACCTATGCATCAAGGGGATGTCATTAACTGGTCCCCAAACCTTATAATTCATTTCCAATGAATTAATCTTATACATAATAATTTTATTAATTAATGATCAACTTTCTTTATCAAATATCTATATTAAATAAAAGATATAGATCTATCAATAATTTCCCAGTTAATCAAATAACTATCAAAATAAACACTGTATATAAAAATAGTATATGGTTTATGAAATAATATATTCTATTATATGAAAATACGGATATTTATGATAATGTTTTTTACAATAATAATTATCATAAGTATGGGATTGTTTCAAGAGAATGTTCATAATGACAAAATAATGTGATATGAAAAATATGACTTTTACAAATTGGTAATTTTCATTTCAAAACCCCTTATATTAGATAGATAAAAGTAAAACCATAAATAATATGAAGATAAAATGGTTCATAGTATAATATATCAATTGTTTTAGTATATACCCCATGAAATATAAGTAATTTCTTAATGTGACATTTATCTTACATATATAATTAGTGAGATGAAAATATCTTACGTTATCCTTCCTTTTGGTTTTGCAGTCCTAAAACTAATTTATAGTGGTTAAAAACAAGTAAATATATTATAATATAACCATAACCATATTTATAATATCATATATTATTTTATTATGATATCTCATTACACATTTAATTGTAATATTTCATTAATTTCACTATTTTTGGAGTTATTTTCCTAGTTTTTCTAGTATGTTTTGACATGTTATTTAATGTTCCTATTACCTATAACATGATTTAATAATATATAGAATTTAAACCAAAATTTTATATTATTATATATTATGTATATAAGTATTTACAATATTGCATAAAATTTAAAGATAGGAAATTAAATTCACTATTCCTGGAGATGGTTGGTCGAACGTACGTATGAACACTACTTCCATTTCTTTGTTGTATTTAAAATAATGAAATTTAAATGATATATATATATTACAATTAAATTATAATATTTATTTCATATATTTCATATATTTTTATTAAAACCATCCTTAATATATTCCATTTATAGTCTGAATGAATCACAATTATGTGAGAAGACGATAGTCCGCACATCCAGAAAAAACGTTATCATAATCCAATAAAATAGAAAGCAAGAAGGTCCGAGTTATATAATAATTTAAAAAAATAAAAAAACACAAGTATCATATATATTATATAATAACCATGTTTATAATATAATTCCCAACCATGAGATGTATTAATGAAAAAATGAACGATAATGTACGATGAGGCGGTTGTCCGCAGGACACAAGAATGATAAATATGCTGCCCATTTGATGGAATTGTGTGTATGATTATGTTGAATCCTAAATATAAAAACATATAAGTATATTTAGGATACTTATTTTATTATATAATCATCAAATATGATGAATTTAATGTTTTAATAATGAAATAACACAAATGTGAGCATTTGGGAATGTTACCTCTTTTTTTGGGTTACTGCTGTTGGTTTTCACCATTGGAATTCCTTGAATTTTATTCTACTAAAACTGAGGATTATAGATTTAGGAAATATATTTTGGAAGATTATTTGGGTCATGTTTGGATGATCCAATGGGCTTGATATTTTTGAATAAGTGGGAGGTGTGAGTGCCTTTTTAGAGTGGTGGGGGAGTGTCATTCTTGTTAACATAAAAAGGTAAACACTATTCAGTGGTGTCCCGTACATAATGTGCCTAAAATAATGAACCTAATTCAGTCCAATGAACTATATAGTCAATATATGAACATGAAATTTCTATTTTAAACGTTTCTAGTTCATTTTGGGCCTTGTGTTTATGATTTGGTCCTTTGTTAAGGTTGTTTTTCTCTTAATGGATGTAATTCATTTTAGTAACATTCACTAATTTTGTTGGTCTAATATTATGTTGACAACATTATACATTATAAATTAATTTTATTCTATATATGGAATAAATTATTTAAAATTAACATCATATAATTGTATGAAATTAATATAAAAGTAGTCCTATAAAGGTAATTGTATTTCATGTTTTTAATGTAAAAATGTTCAAATGTTTGTTGAGTTTTTATATCTGATTTGTAATGGAAATTTATTATAATGCATTTTTTTATTATTTGATATATATTTTATATAATTTTAATTTAAAACCATTTTAACATATAATTTAACTTTATACATTATTGTGATAAAACATTAGTTTTCAATTAAGATCTATTATTTTTCAATATTCATCAAAAAATCAAACATCAGAGAAAAAAATACCAAAAATTCACCCAAAAATAATTTTAGAATTACTCTTTCAAAAATGAAGTTTAATTTGAGATATTAAATTTATGAACATTTCGAAATTCATATTTAATATTGGATATTCATTTAAAGGAGGCGAAATAGACTTTTTAGAAAAATAAAATTTTTAAGCATAAAACTAGATTTATTTTTATCTTATGACTATCAAATCAATTGGATGAATCCCAAAAAAAAATTATTGAATATATATTATATATACTACATTAATACAATTAACTATTAGTAGTTAATTTAATTTATTAAGACACAACTCTTTTGGAATCATACAAATAGTTATTTTTTAAAATCATTCCCTTTATATTCATTTATTTATAAATTCGTTTATAATTAATAAGTAACCAATGAATTCAGATATATATTTTATCAAGCTATTTAATTCTATTCATAACATAAATTTATTTACTAAGAAGTAATTTTAATTTTAATTTTAAATAATATTATTAATAGTATTTGGTAAAATTTGGTCATATGTGTAACACATGCCATCGAGAAAACACATTTTGTGCAATACAAGATAAAATCAATATCGTGGGAATGAAAATTTATAGAATTTATTTAATCTATATAAAATAGAAAATGCACATCAACTTCTCAGGATATTATATTCTTATATGCACCTGGTCTTAAAAGTTATCCATGCTATCAAATACAATATCCTTATTTTATAATTAGGGGTTTATATTCTCCCCACCATAAATACATTACATCTTCACAATTTAAATGTGATATCAACAATAGAGAGAATGATATTTGAAAATAATATTTTTTCAAAAAACCACATTTTAAATTGGGTTAACAACACATATGCTTAATAATAGTTAAATGGAAATATGAAGTTCACCATAAAAAAAGACTTTCGAATAAGAGGTCATTATTGGAATCATAGATTGGGAATAAAAAACTAACTATCATGTTCTGATGGAGAGTGATAGAGAAACTTTCTAGATAAATATTTATGACCAAAAATCCCAAAACTAGAGGTGTGAAAAATCTCATTGAAATTATAATAAATTACGATAACTGGGAAAACATTTTTTTAATGACCCTTTTCCAGGAGATCAGGAATTATTTCACTCAAAAAGAATGTAAGGAAAAATAATTACTCGATATATTTCTATTTCATAAGCACAATATTATCCTTTGGTTGTTCCTTGATTTATTTCTACATCATCTCCTAACACATATTTCATAATAGGTATATATAATACATCAATCATTAAAACCACATCCAACGTTCAACTTAAAACATTTCAAAAATGCTTAACCATTCCTAATGATTTTGATACAGCACTGTAGAATCATTTCCATGGTAGTCAGTAGTATCCAATGAAATAAATCCATATAAGTAATCACTTTATCTAAGAAAAATTATCACAACATCTAGAATATATCAGGTCTTATCCTTTTCTCAACCATGAATTTTACAAGAAGTTCAACTTTCTACTAAATCACTTTTATTGGTTATATTTACCAATCAACACACGCCTTTAAATCCATGATGAAAAATTACTATTTTACAATCCATATACATTTCATAATACTTATAACCTATACATCATCAAAATAATATCTTTGAACATTATTTAAGGATAAAAATATAATAGAAAATTAATCATTCCACTTCATCTATATCAATAACCTAAGATTGACCTTCACCCCTTACCTTTTTCGGAGGTATATTCACTTGATTCTTGGGGAATTTATTTGAATAATTACCTCTCTCCAAATAGTATTAACATTGAATAATAGTTTTTTCTTTCTTTCATTTGAATTATTTTACAAGGAAAACCTTTTCTTCGCACATATAATATAATCCCAATCCTTTTATGCATTTACTAGGGTGATTTTTTTCTAGAGTTCCGACATGTTGAAAAATACTTCATTAAATTTGTCTTATTTGACTCATTAAATTTTACATAGTGTTAAAATGACCCCTTAATAACTTGGATTCTAATGAATTTATAGGATCTTGATAATTACTTATCTCTTTGAATGACATATAAAACTATGTCTTAGTATTATGAAAAATTATGAGAAACCAAGGTACTTCAAGGGTTCACCATAATACCTTCAATAAATTGGTTAATATTTTAGTCTGAGTTGTGTATGTAATCATTAGAATACCTAGACAACCTTATAAAGGCATCATCATAATTAATAGCATGTTATACTTCATTTTTCTTTAGAAGATTTAACATTATCTTCATATTAATTTGTTAATCATGAGAAAAGTATTTATCAAATTATGTCTCCATAATGGTTATACATTCTATGAGTCATATTTCACATTTTTACCTTGTATTACATATCAATGAACGCCATTTATTAGAATCTCCATTGAGACAATACATTGAAAGTTTAAAATTTTCCTTTTTAGCTCATCCCAACATTGCAAATATCTTATCCAAAGACTTAATCCACTAGTCTGCTATAATTTTGTTAGTGGTCCCACAAAAAAATGGGGGATTCTATAATATAAAGTGATCTATCATAGGATATTCTATCAATGGAATAGGTTTCTCCATTAGAAAAAGTTTATTTATCATAACCAGATTATGTTTCCCTAATATCTTTATAATATTCTCTAATCCAATACCAGCTGTATTTGTTTCTTCAATAGGGAAATATCTATATTTTCCATGATTTTTAATACCATTGTTTTATCCAGGCACTATTTTTAAAAAATATAATAGAATATATTAGTTCCCAAAATTATGAACATTTTATAATTGAAAATATGAAATAAAAAATAACATAAATTGAAAAATTTATGAATAACTAATATCATAATCATAAACATTGTTTCATTGGGTATATAATAAACTTCAAATCCTTTATAATGATTTATAAAGAAAATGGTATTTATCTTAAGTGTATCCTCTGAGAGTGTCGAACCAGGTGTGTAGTAAGATCGTTTTTCATGTACCAGGTTATGATCAAGATAGGCCTGCCACACATTTTGAGATTTTTTACTCCAAAGTACATCTATGCCAAAACCATGTCCACTTATAGTATCGAGGAAGGTATATATCTCATGGAAAATCCAAATGAAATCTACATTACCAAAATTCTTGGATGTTCTTCCATACATATCCTTAAATTTTATTTCAGGGTTATGTTCCCCAATCCATGTTTTCTAAATATATTTTCCCAGGTTTCTACTAATCTTTTATTGATACCAACTATAATGGACAAACCATAAAAGCCTAGAGCTGGTCCATTATTTTTTATATTGGTATGATTAAAAGGAATAAAACCTTGAAGGATTTAGTTGTTTAGAAGTTTTGGAAAAATAGATTATATACATGATACCCATAAATTTTTTGAAAAATAAAAAAATCAAAACATAGGTAAAATATCATCATCCATGAAACATGTCCAATTTATTCCTCTTAATAACTTGGGGAAAGGAAATAAAAATAAGGGTGATATTAAATTATTAGAAAGGGTGAGTATAATAGAAGTAATAATGAATTAGTCAGAATAAAAAATATAGAAGTCAAATAACTGAATACACTTTCCATTTAAACAATCGGTAGAAAGGATAATCAATATGGAAAGGTAAACAATTGATGACACTCGGAATCTAATCAAATAACAGAGAATAAAATGCATCCATAGAAATTTTCAAAGAAATAATCCCATTTATAATAATAATAATAAAGAAATTCTGAAAAATGTAAATTCTTAGTTATTCAATGTTAGGTTTTGAAGGAACAAGATACCTTTACCATCAATATTTATTCTCAATAATGTTTAAAATATTCTGATTTAGCCAACTGATTTGTCTCATGAGACAACTGATGAATCAAGGGGATTGAATTAATAAGTACCCATCCTATATAGTTCATGTCCAAATAATTCCTCATATATCATATATTTTATTTAATTAATTAACATCATGCCTTATCAAATATCAATATTGAATTAAAGATATGAATTTGTTGGTAATTCCCCAATTAATCAAATAACTTTCAAAGTTAACACCATATGTAAAAATGGTATAATGTTTTGGAAATAATAATAGAAATTGAATGGGAATATAGATATTTAAGATAAATTTATTATAAAATAATAATGATCATAAGGATATGATTGTTTGAAGAGAATGTTAATAATAAAAAATAATGTGATATTTCAGAGATAACTTTTACCACTAGGTAATTTTCATGTAAAATTCCCTTATATTAGATAATTATAAGTAAATCCATGATTTATATTAATATAAAAAGGTTAATGATATAATATATCAAAAGGGGTATTATATACACCATGAAAAAATTATGTGGTAAATATGACATTTATCTGACATATGTAAAAAAGTGTGATGAAAATCCATTACCTTATCATTCATATTTTTTTGGGGTATTTAACCTCCTGTATATATTTTTTTTAAATGATAATAACTTATAATAGATGCATAATAGTGTTTTAATTTAATATACGATATTATTATGATATCTTATTACCCTTTTGATAGTAATCATTCATTATTTTCACTATTTCAAGCCTCATTTGGCTAATTTTTATAGCATGTTTAGAATTTTTATTTATTGTTCATATTACATAGATTGTTAATTAATCATATATTGAATATAAAACATGATTTAATTATCATATAAATTCATTATATGTATATTTATTATAATCCATTAAATTTGGAGATTGAAACTGAAATGCACCGTTCATAGATATGGTAGACTGTATATACGTATGAAAACTACTTCCATTTATTTATCATATTCAAAATAATTATAAGAAAAGAATATATATATATATTAAAGTGTCAATTTTATGTCATATATGTCACATATTTTAATTAAAATCATCCATCATTCACCCATATATAGTGTGAATGAATCACATCTCTTAGAGGATGTGACAATCCACACTCCCAAAAATGAAGTTAACATAATCCAAAAAAATGGAATGCATGAAGGTATGAGTTATATAATAATTACAGAAGTTTTAAGATAACATAAATATCATAAATATCAAAAGAGAATAGTTTTCCTATCATAATTCCCAACTAGGAATGGTGGTAATGGACAAAATAATGGCATTATCTTGTGAGGCGGTAGTTCGTTGTACAGAAGAACCAAAAATTAATTTCCCATTTGATTGAAGTGCATGTATCTATTAGTAAAAAACTTAAAAAAGAATCATTATATTTAAGATACTTATTTTATTATATGATCATGTAATATAAATAATTTAATGGTTTATGAATGATATAACCCAAAAGTGATCATTGAAGTATGTTACCTTGTTTTTTGGGTAACTCCTTTTGTTTTTAAGAAAATGACTTACTTTAATTTTATTCCACTAATATTTAGGCTTTTATGTTGAGGGTAGGGATTTTGGGAGACTATTTTGGAAGATTTTTGATGATCCAATTTGGACTTAGTGGAGTGAATAAGTGGGAGGGGTGATTGCCTTTTTATAGTGTAGGACAGTGACATTCTTGTAAATATAAAAAGTTAAACACTATTGAGTTTTCTCCCTTACATAATGTTTCTCAAATAATAACAAAAACACATAAAAGGGAATATAGGTTCAGAATATGATCATCCAATGGATTTTACCCAGGTTTCTCTATCATTTTGGGCCTTAAGATTAATGTTTTGTCCTATGTTAAGCTAATTTTTCTCTTATTCACTTCAATTAATTTTAGTCATATTCAGTAATAATTTTGGTCAAAAACTAAATTGAAATTATTAGAAATTATAAATTATTTTAAAATTATGGAATACATTTTTATAAATTTAAATAACATATTTGGTAGAAATTAATTTAAAATTTATCATGAAAACAAGATTCCATTGTGGGGTTTTAAAGTAAATATGTTCAAACATTTTCTCTATTTTTAAAACTAATTTTAAATTGAAATAGATTATAATGAAAAAAATTGGAATAATTGAAAAAAATGATATAATATAACTTGACAAAAAATGATTTAAAATATATTTTTTTTATTATAAATCATTTACATGAATTTTTTTTTAATTGAGATCCAGTATTTTTCACAATTCAGAAAAAAATGAAACATTGCAGAAAAATACCAAAAATTCTATATAAGATAATTTTGAAATTATTCATTAAAAAATGAAAATTCTTTTTTCTTATTAAATTTTTAAATGATAAAAATTCATATTTAACATAGGTTTACCATTAAAAGGTTTAAAATATTCCTTTTTAGAAAAATACAATTTTGAAGTATAAAATTTGATTTATTCTAAACTAATAACTATCAAATATAATGGATTAATTTTAAAAATATTTTTGTTGAATATGTAATATATATATATATATATTCCATTAATAAAATTAAATAATAGTTATTAATTTAATTTATATAGAAAAAAACCCCTTTAGAAGCATAAAAATATGTCTTTATAAAATCATTCCCTTTATATTAATTTGTTCTTATGTTTTTTTTGTTTCAAAGTGGTGTATTTTATTAAGAATAGAATGAAGAAATTTAGAAAATCCGGAAATGAAAAAAATCCCAGGATTCCTAAAATAGTGGAGGCTTGAGGTATCATCCCCTAAAAATGTAGCAAACTATGAGGGTATATAACCCAGGTCCGAATAGATAATAAGAGAGCTAACCTAGGTACCCATTGATATAATAAAATAAGCAACATGATTACCCTCACGTAAATTTTGGGTTATTAGTTCATGGATAATATAATATTTTCATCATTTAACAAGGTAGATGATGGACCATGATGTTTTTTATCTCCCTTGGAGGGATTTGAAGAGAACAATTGAATTAGTTTCAACCACCTTGGGTGTAATGTTGTAGGATCCATACACCTCAATACCATTAAGAATAGATTTACCCTCTTCCATAAGAGAATCACCTTGAACATAGAAATCATTGAAAGTAATAATCTCATAAACATTTCAATCACAAATAACACACCCTCTTACAATTCGATGGTTACAAGAGTAATCACAATTAAACATGAATTTGTTACTAGGGGACTCCAAAATACCAATCTTCCTAAAGACATCATTATTTCTAGGTTAAAATCCATACCACTTCTAGAATATAATTTTCATTTTAAATAATAATATTAATAGTATTATTTATGATTTGGTCTTGTGTGTAACAAGATCAATCTAGAAAACTAGTATTGTCAAATGTAATATAAAATCAATTTTGTGTCATTACAATATATAGAAGAGATTGAATGTATTTAAAATAAATAATATAATATAAAATACCAGGATATTATATTCCCATCAGTTCTAGATGTTTTTATATATGATATAAAATGCAATGTCCTTATTTTATAATTTAGATGTGTTACAAATATAAAAACATTTCACCCATTTTTGACAATTCTTTTTTAAAATAACTCATTCGGGTTATTTCTACTTCAATTTTATTGTACATTCTTGTTCAATACTCTTGGTAAATAAATTTTGATAATATTTACATCATATAGAAAATATTGGTAATTTTATATAATTATATATATTCATTATATATGTATTTATAATAATTCAAAAAAACTAGAGATAAGAAATGAATTATACTATTTATGGAGACTGTAGGTCATACGTATGCATTAACATTGTTTTAATTTTACAAAAGAAGGACTGAAATAAGGGTAAATATTAACTAAAATTTAAAATATCATTATTTTATCATATATATCATATAAACTAATTTAATATTTCTATATCACCATCAAATTATAATGGAAATGAAAATGAATCACATCGCCTCATAGAGGCCGTAGTCCACACATATAAATGAACAACGTAACTATTTTCTACTGGTTTGGGATATATGAAATTATATATATGATATTATCATTAAATAATTATACTTATTTCATAATAATAATATATAAACATTAAACCCATAATAATATCAATCCATAAAAGTTGTTGGTGGGAGATGAATTGTATGGTTACATGGTCATGGTAAGATATACGTAAGCACAAGAAAAACATTCATATCTCTTTTTAAATGGTATAGGGTTTATAATGGTGTTTTAATAATCATAATAACAATTAATAATATTTAATATTGTAAAGTTATTATCTGATAAAAAATTAAAAATATTTTGAAGAGGTAATAAAGAGTATAAAATAATGTGATAGGTTAAGGCCATTTCCACTTATGTAAAAAACTCTATTAGATATCCTCTAATAGTGTCTATGGGGGGTCTTTTGGGAAGAAAAGAAGCTATAAAATGTGACTAGGGAATTTTAAAACAAAAATTTGAAGATTTTTCTGACATAAAAGGATCAAAATGGTGTAATTATGTAAGGGAGGTGGTGAAATTTTATAATTGATGTGAGAGACACATTTTGAATTTTAGGAAATATGAAATTATAACAAATTAATTATAATGAAAATGTCCCCAAATACCAATTAATTCATTGCTAATATGATACTATTTTAAAATACCATAAATTAATATAAATAGTCAATTTTGGTAGTTGTTTTAAACATTGTACATTTTTTTAACTCTTAGTTAACAAATTTTAAATTTAACCATGGTAACAACTTCTTCAATATAAAAAAATTATTATTTTTAACATATAAGGTGAAACATTTCCCATAAATGGATAATTTATAATATTTTAGATAGTACCATATCCAAATTGTCTTATTTAATTTTTTAATGATATTTAAATTATTTAATAAAATATTATTTTGATAAAATGTCATTAATGTCAATTTTAGAAGTACTAATTAAATTTAAATAAATACAAAAAAAATTTAAAATATAATATAATAATTTAACCTAACACTAATATGTCTTATTCACCTATAAAAATCATGTAACACTATAAATAACCAGAATTATATTACCTTTAATATTTTTTAAGTCATTAATTTTATTTTTTCCATCAGTTAAATAAATACCTTTTTGGTGTTGTGTAATAATTTTTGGTAATTATATAATACCTAATTATTTTAAATAAATAACCATAATTTATATTTTTTAATTATTATAAAACTTTAAATTATTATTTTTTCATAAATTTTTTTCCTGTGTGACCAGATAATATATATTTAAAACTAAGAGAGTGATAATTAATTTCTTTTTTTATTTAAAAAATATATATTTGGTTTTCATGGAAACGTATCAAATAATAAACTAAATATACAGTCTAATGTGATATCTACAAGATTAAAACTTATGATGAATAAATTAGGGCATTTCTAGTTATTTTTATACTAGATTAACCTGATTTTCCCTATACTGAGGTCATAAATTTTACCATGGTTAGTGTTTATATTAACAAAAAATTAAAGGGGTATATTTTCAAAATATAAAACTACTAAATTTAAATATTCAATTAATATAATCTAAATACATATGTATAAGTTGTAGAAAATAATTATAATATATGTGTGAAATGTTTTTTAAAAATGATTTTTAGAAAAAGAATATTTTTAAGCATAAAACTATATTTATTATTATCTCATTCCTAAAAATATTTTAGATGAATGTTAAAAAATTATTTAGTATATAATATAAAAAAATCATTAAAATTATTCAAAAATATTGATTATTTTAATTTATCATTTCAAAAATACATCGCATGAATAAAACATGTGTTTATGAAAAATCATTTTTAGCTACGAAAATTCCTTTATAAATAATTCAACAAAAAATTTATTCTAATGGAATTAATTAAATTATTTGAAATATAATAAAAAAATTCACTTTGAAACCATTTTAAGAATGAAATGTATCTTTGTACATACAATATTCAATAAAATCATTATTTTATACTATTAAGTGGAAAATCAATATTTTTTAAAAATATATAAAATTCTTCATAAAATAAAATTAAATTGTTGATTTAAAAATGTTTTTCATTTTATAAAATAAAATTCTTTGACATGCTAGAAAGTAAGAATACTTTTATCTTTGGAAGAAAAATATAAAAATACTTTTTGATACATTATTTTTTTAAAATAAAATAGATTTCCTAAACATTTAATGATTATTTAGTATGAATTTATCAATACATTTATATTGATTAGGAAATTTATATACAATCAATATTTTATTTAATCCTATTTATACAATCATATTTAATGTGTAGGCTATAACTATCAAAAATTAAAACATTTTATTAGTATATCATGGTTTAAATAAATTTGATATTTGATGTAATGCATTCAATAAAAGAAATTAAGTTTATTTTATGAAAATATAGCATAAAATATCACGGTGTTACAATCTCCCCCTTAAAAAAGTTATCAAATCAAATATTCACCATTCATTAATTGTTTCAAAATTTTAAAATTCTTTTCCAAAAACCCACATCCTACAAATGATTTTGAAATCTATTATTAAAAGGGGAATGTATAAAATGTAAAGGTATGTGATGTAATATAAAATTGTGTTCCTGGATAAATAAAAAATTTATGTGATGTTAAAATATGTACACGAAATAAAAAAATAAATGCCATGGATTAACAAGTAGGGATAGAGATCCTGGTAAAGAGATGGATGATTAAGACAAAACCATAAATTATTAAGGAGATAGAAGACTATCTATTCATTGGAATTGAAGGCTATTGGATAGAATTTCCATTTTAAAATCTTTTTTCAATACTATAGGAATTATGTTACCATAATGACTCTAAAAATAATGATATGGAATTACTTGAAAAATATAATTATATCCTTTAATAAAATTCCACAAAATTTTAATCTATTTCTCCGTATTATATGTATCTGATATGATTTTTCATGCCCAAAACACAAATATAAAATTACAATGGATCAACAAATTAAATCATGACATTATCCCTATCTTTATGAATTAAAAAATATAATAATGGGTACCACAAGATGAAACAAAAAAATGAAAAATCCATTAAAAAATGAAATACAACATTAATCTCCTAATCCTTTTTTACCATTAGAATTTCATCATTATATAATGTTTTAAAATCAATGGTTCCAAGATTTATCTTACATCTGTTAAAATTTAATTTCAATATTTTGAAATATTTTCATATATTAAATCAAATGTGGATTCTAAGGTCTATGTTTACCTCAACCAAATTAATTACCATGTTAAATCATTATATAATATTGTAATTTATTGAAATTTACCAAAATATCATAAATCATGTTTATATACTAACCACAAAGTTAATCCTTATCTTGAAAATAAATATATATGAAATTATCATTTTGTCTGTGAATCTATTTTCAGTCATCATGATTATATATATTTCACTATCGAGTAGTCCAAGAATAACATAACATTAAATTATATTCCAAGCATAAATAATATTTAATCCTTAATATAGTATTAATAATAAAACCTAGTAAATGTTTAACAAAAAAATATAATTAATTAAATCATAAAAAATGGATTGTTTATTCCTTTGAACGTATGATCAAACTTCAACTTATTAATCCATTATCGTATACATAATAGTTATGTTATCCGTACATGAAAACATAAATTCTTCCCAAATATAATCCTCAATTAATTAATTAAATAATCACCTTTCATAACCAAAAAACTTTTATTTTGAGGTATGATTTCACACTTGTAGAACCCCTATATTCTCTTATGTTATCTTTTTTAAATGATTTTCATGTTTATAAAGTGAAAGGGCGATGAATGGGAGGGTTGGGAGAACTTTGTAAGATTTTTGCATGAAAAATTAAAGTCTCAAGGGTGCCGCATGGTTTTCCTAACCCTACGGCTAAACCATGTGTAGTAGTCCTCTCGAGGAAGTAGCTCCAGAATTCCAGGAGCACGGTTTGGTAGAACATGTAAAGGGAATCCATGCAGGTAGTGACTGCTGCATGGTTAGCACACGTTTTTCATAATCGTGTGGTCAAACTGTGCTCAAAGTCAAAGTGAGATCCTTAAAAATTGGATCTCAATATTTTTTCCATAACTCTCTTGTTTTCATCCCAAACCATCATTAAGTAAACATTTTTCTTCTCCTAAGGCTAATAAAATTTCTTCCATTGATCCAGATGTGATCTGAAGGCTTCCCTTGGTGATTAAAATCTAGATTCTCGAGGTTTGAGATGGTTTTTCATTGTTCTTAATATAATTCTTAGATATACTTAGATATACATCTCCTCCGCTCTTGATTTCTTATATCTATGACCATTATGGATAGATCATGGTGTTTGGAATGAAAATATGATGATATTTGGTCTTGATCCTGCTAAGAGAAGAGATCTAATGCGGGTTCTTGGGGAATCGACCCAATTTTCTTCTATGTTCTATGTTCATTGTGGTTTTTTGTCAAAACCATTTAGGTTAGAGGATTCTTAATCAACCCTAATTTTTATAACTTATTTGAATTCTTTAAAATTAAATGTGTATTGTTTAATTGATTTTGGTTTAGTTTTTTGAACACTTTTTTTGAAACCTTCCTGAGTGGTGGTTATGAAAGCTGGAAAATTGGGGATTTTAAATGAGTTCTTTGGTTATTAGTATCAAAAAATTGGTTTTAAAGAAGGGGATTTTTATGGGTTGTTGGGACATGAATTGGATATTATGTTTTCAATTAAAAGGTAATATTTTATTGAAATGAAATGTTTCATTGAAATTGGTTGTGCCTTAGTTTCCAATAAAAGATCAGTTTGATTGTAGTAGTTTATTTTGGTAATGGAAATATTTTGTGAAAATTGTGTTAGTGTGAGTCCATGATTAATAGAACATTAATAAGGGACATGTACCATTGGGGTAAAAGTGACGTGATCTTGGATTGGGGGTGTTGGTCATTGGGACACTAGGTAATTGGACGAGAAACCTCTCATGGGTATGGAACTGTCAAACAAAGCATGCATGTGTGGGTGTGTTATGAAATATGAAACAGGTATGAAAAATGAAAAGAAGAATTGGTTTTAAGATTTTATTTTTTATTTTCATGGAAATATAACATTTGGGAAATTGGTTTCATTTAGTTTTGTTTCCACTTGGTTATAAGTGGTTTTCTTGAACTTGTTTATATTTGGGTATAAAAAATTTTGGTAAATTGTTTTACATAAAATGTTTTATATAAATGTGGATAAATATTCTATAATAGTGGAGTGAGTAGGGAAGTCATTGAGGAAAACATACTTAGTTTTATACTCACCAATACTTTGGAACTTTGGTGCTTTTGTAGATTCTCTCTTTTAGGATAGGGGAAAAGGTAATGTTTCCCACTTTTTTGCACTACCTCATGATACGTGGGCTGTTCGGTGGTTGTAGAGCTTGAAGCTGGTAGAGCATAGAGTCTTTTGGTATTCTGATAGTCTTTAGGTGTTTATCCACTCCATACTTTGATTCTTATTTTGTCTTCCATTATGGAACACTTTGACGTTGTTTTGAGTTACATGAAGTTGTTTAGTTTTCTTTCTTTTCTTCACGCATAATTTACTGAATGGTTTGGTTATGGATTTTTAGTTTATTAGTTTATTTATTAAAGGTTAAATCTTCCCCCACATGTATTTTAAATGCTTAGGCATTTATTTCCAGCCTATGGTATCTTGGGGATGTCTCTTAAGGCCAAGTAATGATACATTGTACTCTCAAGCCAATGGGAATTGGTGGGTCATTACAATTGGTATCAGTCATGTCCTTCCTTTGTGGTACAAATGTCATCATCTTGTTTAGTCATTTCCCAACAAGTGTTCATCAATATTCTTGGTATTCAAGTTGAAATTCCTTCCTTTCTATTCATTGGGATAAAATATTATAGAGGATTAGGATTTTCATAACATGAAACGTATACCATAAAAGTACATAGATAACCCTTTTATATTGAACTTCATTTTATAGGGGAGTTGTGTAAGAAAGTGTTTGGGGTCACTTCTAGGATATTAGAATCTCATTGTCAATGGGTTATCCAATGATATGAGAATTAAATTCAAGTTATAGAAATGAAATACCACTAGGATTTCATATTACATTTGGAGTAATTATTTATGATTTTGGGCAAGCTATGAACTTGGTAAAATGTAGAGTTTGTTTTCAAATGAATGATTTGGAAATGGGGATATTTAGTGTATTTTGAAAATGATTTGGTTTTTAAAAGCATGAATGAATGTTTAAAAATGGTTGAACATGAAAAAATGTTTTTTTGGAAAGAAATGTTGTGATGTTTGATGTGATAGAATTTAAAATTCTATGCTATCAGTTTCTAGAGAGTGAGATTAACATAGTTTGTTGTTGGTTTAGAAAATGGAACCTGGTGGGTGTCGTCGAACCAACCAGAAAGAAGCTATGGAGAATGTGGTCGTACCCAAACCACGAGTGAACCAAGAGCCGGTTTAGAGTATTGTATAAGATTTTCATGATGTGGATATAGGAACATGGTGGAATGAGCCACGTCCTATGGATCATACCATCCAGTTCATGAAGAAGAATCTATCTAACATTCGGGGTGATGATGAACCCTTGAAGGCAGAGGTGTGGCTTAGTAGGATGAATCTAACCTTCGAGTTCATCAGTACACCAATGGAGATAATGGAATATTTTGTGTAATATATTCATGAGGATCTTTCATTCTAGTGGGGGGATTTAGTAGTTAATGCTAAATTGGATGAAGGCCTTACATGGGAGGATTTTGAGTAATTGTTCAACAAACAAATATATCATCACATGCTCAAGATCCAAAAAACGATGGACCATTTCTTACGGAAACAAACATGTATCCCTATCACCGAATATGAGGGTAAATTTATGAATTTAGTGTGCTTTGCACTAAAAGTCACAACAAGTGCATCCTTGAAGAAATGTATCTTTGAATCCGGACTAAGTCAAGAGATTCAATGGAATATTCTAATGCTCTGTATTTTAAATTATACATAGATGATGAACAGAGTGACTGTGGATGAACATGATATCTCAGAATCTATGGGAGGAGGTATGATGATACCCATGAGGAATAGTGAGAACTCAAATTCTATAAGTAAGCAGAAAGGGGACACTAATTTACATGGTGGTCATGGAAATCAAAACCAGACGGTTGGATCAGTAATCCTTTATCCACTTCCCATGAGAAATGCAGGTTGTTTTTAATGTGGTTGGCTTGACCACATAAAGAATGAGTGTATGAAACAACCTAGAGAATGGAATACTTGAAACAATATGTGATATCTTCAGCTCTATTATCGCAGTGTTCAAAGGTCACGTGATCAAGAAATTTCTCAGGTGTTGCAAGCATCATTTGCATCGATAGGGAGAGGATTTTAGAATAATTATAATTATAAGAATAGAGGTAGTCAAGGTGATTCTTGAAATACATTGACTCCTCAACCAGGGAAATATCAGCAAGACAACAAAGAGAAAAGTGCAGTGACTAAGCAATTTTATAGAGTTGGGAAGATGAATGTCGATGATCAGGCTGGAACATATACAGTGAGAAGTACATTTTTTTGAATTCAACCCTTTTAAAAGTTCTCTACTATACTAGTACATCACATCCCTTCATTTTTTCTCATGTTGTGGCGTTTCTATGTATAATGTTCGAAATGATAGCTTCTGTTTTAAAAATCCAAACTTCTCTCTGGTTAATCGAATGAAAAGCCTTTGTGGGTAGAGGATGTGCTATAACTATTGATAGAAAAGAGATAAAAATGTAATTTTTGATGCTAGACATGTATGTTTATGATGTAATCCTTGGTATGGATTAGTTGACAATGTGAATGGATCACATCGACTGTTATAGGAGAACAATTAGTTTCTGGACTGTGGACAACATCAAACATCTTTTCAGAGGAAAGAGGACAGTTATGAAAGGTGGAGAGAGCTTGTTGGCACTAACTGTGGGAATGATATCTTACTAGTTGATGGTGTTGAATTTGGAATCAATCGAAGAGATCAAGGAAAATAGTTTTCTTGCAGCTCTGGATCAATTTCCAGATGTACTTCTTGAGAACTTACTAAGGTTTCTACCTATAAGGGTAGTGGAGTTTATGATTGAAATTTTTTTATGGACCAGTACTATTTCCCTTCCATCTTATAGGATAGAACCAATAGAGTTATGAGAATTTAAAGTGCATTTGGTGGCACTAAAGAGAAAGGGTATCATTTGACCACGTATGTATCTCAGTCCAACACCAGTTCTGTCCGTGATGAAGGTAGATGGAACTCTTTGGCTGTGTGCTGATTATTATAAGATAAACCAAGTTATGATAATGAAAAGATATCCCCTTCCACGTATTTATGACCTGTATGATCAATTAAGGGGAGCTCAGTGGTTCTCCAAGATTAACTTGCGATCAGGATATCACCAATAGCAATTTTGGAAGGAAGACATTCCAAAGACAGATTTTAGAAGCAGATATGGCCACTATGAATGTGTAGTAATGCCTTTCAGTCTAACGAATGAACTGGCTATCTTTATGGATTTGATGAATCAGATATTTCAGTGATATCTGTATTCTTTTGTGGTGGTGTTTGTGGAAGACATGCTGGTGTATTCAAAGACAACGGATGACCATGATGAATACATGAAAACAATGTAACAAATCTTGAGAAATCACTATTTTTATGCCAAGTTATAAAAGTATCATTTTTATATACAAAAACTATGTTATCTTGGCCATGTCATTTTTAATAAAGGTGTTTCAGTTGATCCTAAAAAGGTAGAAGCAATTATCTTATAGAAACTACTGAAGAATGTCTTTGAGATATCAAGTTTTCTTGGTCTATATGTTACTACAGATTCTTTGTGCGTGATTTCTTATGACTAGATTCACCAATAATAGCTTTGACAAGAAGAATGATCAATTCAAATAGATTTCATAATTCTATAAGTCATTTAAGGAACTAAAAGATGATCTTACATCAGCACCAATATTTATTTTTCTAGAATCAGTATAGGGATATGTCATGTACTGTGATTCATTAGGAATAGGGTTGGGTTGTGTTCTCATGCAAGGAGACCTTGTGGTTACTTATGGTTCAAGGAAATAAAGGGTGTATGAGAAGAATTACCCAACACTTGATTTGGAGTAAGCTTTAGTCATCCATTCTATAAAAACATGGAGACAATATCTCTTTGGTGAGAAATCTACTATGTTCACGGACCAAAAAAGTTTGAAGCACATCTTATCACAACGAGATTTGAATCTAAGGAAAATGAGATATATGGAGTATCTCTAGAATTTTGACCTTGACTTGATGTTTACCGTAGAAAATGGGTATTCTATAAAAGATTAATTGAGTAGAAATTCATATGCTCAATTGGAGAAAGAATCTTTAAATGAATGGCAGTTGATGTTGGTCGTAGCTAACATGCATATGGAATGTAAAGACTGAGGTGATGTTGCAGTTCCCTTTTCATATATTCTTATTCCTGATTAAGTAAATATGGCCAAATAGGAACTAATATATGATGCAAAATATTAGGTTATGACCATTGATGGATGGAAACATGATTGAAGTTCAGTTTTTTATTTTAGAGATCATATGGTTTTACCTATGGATTTTCATTAAAAATCCTTCATGCTTACCACCATTCGATATGGGATGTTCATCCAGGTACACATAAGATTTATATAGTGTTAAAGGTGAAGTTTCGGTGGAGCTACATGAAAAGGAAGGTTGCCGAGTTTGTCTCGCGGTTCTTAACTTGCCAGTAGGATAAAGTAGAACTTCAGGGACCTGTAGGTATGTTTCATTCAATACCTATCCCTATGTCAAAATGGAAGCATATAGAGATGGATTTCTCTATATGTCTTCCAAGAATGGTTCAGAAACATGATGCCATATGGTTGATAGTGGATCATCTACCAAGTCGGCCCATTTCATCCCTATTTATAAATCTAATATTATGGAGGATTCTTCATAAATCTATATCCGAGAAGTGGTAAAGAGACATGGCATACCAGTTTCAATCATCTCAAATAGAGATCTAAGGTTCACATCTCATTTTAAGAAATCCTTAAAGGAATCCCTTGGGACTCAGTTGACTATGAGCATAGTGTACCATCCTCATACATATGTTTAGTAAAAAAGGATGACACAAACGTTGAAATATAGGTTTCGGGATTGTGTAATGGATTGTGGTGGCTCATGGAAAGATACTCCACCCTTAGTGGATTTCTCATATAATAACAGCTATCAAACCATGATACAAATGGCTCTGTTTGAATCATTGTATGGAAATCCTTGTCATTCCCCACTATGCTAGGTTGAAAATGGAGAGACTTTACTAGTTGGACTGATCCTTTTCCCAGAAACAATGGATACAATCTAGTTGATTAGAAATAGAATGGAGACCGATCAGAGTTGTCAAAAATCTTATGTGAATCACCGATTAAGGTAGTTTTTGTTTTCCATGAGTGATCATGTTTTCTTGTGCATCTATATGATACTTGGACATCATCATTTCTACATTTAGGGAAAGTTATCTCCTAGATACATTGGCACTATAGAGATACTAGAATGGGTCAGAGAGGTGTCATATTGGTTACAATTACCACCACAGTATTGTTCTGTGCAGAATGTGTCCAACGTATCTCAGTTGAAAATGTATCAGCCTGATCCTGACCATGTGATCAGATGGGATCACATTGAACTAGTGATGAATGATTCATTGATACATATCCCATTACTAAATATGGATAATAAAGATAATGTCTTGAAAGAAAAAATCCTCGGTCTAGTGTGGGAATTATGGCAGCAAGGTTAGGTTCAGGAATAGAGTTGGGAATGTAAGAAGTGGATGTATGAGAAGTGGCAAGGACTCTTTCAGGGCAGTGAATGTTTTCTACTTTCCGAGGATGGAAATGAAAATGGTGGGAATAATTTAGTACCCTAGTTTTTGCTACACAACCTTTTCTTAATGATTTTAATGGTTATAATGTGTTAGGGAGATGGATGGGAGTGTAGGGGGATATTTGGAAGTGTTTTGGGGGAAAAATTTATGTTGCACGGGCAACACGCAGTTTTCCTAACCATGTGGCAAAACCAAGACCAGTAGTCCTCTTGAGGCAGCAGCTCCATAATGGTTGGAGCACGGGTTGGGAGACCATGAAAGGGAAAGTCATGTGGGAAATTTCTACAATATAGTTAGTGCATTGTTTACCTAAAATTTCTTTCAAACAATGCACATAGTCAAAGTGGGATCCTCAAAAATAGGATGTAACTCATTTTTTCCATAACTCCGTGCTTTTTCCTCAAATTGGCCCTAACTCGGTATTTTGCTTCTCCTAAGGCCAAATAAGGGTCTCCCATCAATATAAAGGCGATTCTAAAGATTCCTTTGGTGAATTTAATATGTATTCCAAAGTATTGTGATTTTTCTACTTCGTTCTAGATTGGTTTCATTGATATACTAATATCCACTTCTCCTCTTCTCTTGGTTTATTATATATATGCCCATTATGGTTAGATCTAGGTGGGTGGATTCTAAATATGATGATATTTGGTCTTAATATTTCTAGGAGAAGAGATCTAAAGAGGGTTCATGGGGAATCGACCATTTTTTCTTGTGCATTCTTCGTTCATTGTGGATTTCATCCAAACCTTCGAGGTATGATGCTTATTTCTCAAATCCACTTAGTAGAACTGATTGGAATGATTTCAAAGTTAATGTGTGGTAGTGAATTGATTTTTGTTTATTTATTGAGAAAGTGTTGGAATCCTTCTTGAGTGATGGTTGTGAAATATGGAAAATTGAGAATTTTAAATGTGTGGTTTTGGTTTTTGGTATTAAAACATGGGTTATAAAAAAGGGGATTTTTTGGGTTATTGGCACATGAATTGGATAAGATTTTTTCAATAAAAAAGTAATGTTTTTTTGAAATGAAATGTTTCTTTGAAATGGGTTGTGCATTGGTTTTTAAATAATGTTTAGTTTTATTTAATTTATTTATTTTAGTAATATAAATATTTTTCATAGATGGGGATAGTGTGAGTTCATTCTTAATGAGCCCTAAATAAGGGATAGGTAACACTGGGGTATAAGGGATGTGATCCTGGATCAGGGGTTTGTGTCATTAGGACACTAAGTAATCTAACGAGAGACTGCTCATGAGTAAGGAACTTTCAAATGAAGAATGCATGTATGGGTGTGTTGTGAACTATGGAATGAATATGAAAATTATAAGAAAAATTGTTGTTAAGATTTGATTAGTTATTTTCCTATACAAATATCTTGCTGGAAATTGGATTCTCTTAGTTTTGTTTTCACTTGGATGTAAATGGTCTTTTTCAACTTATTTATATTTGGGTATAAACTATTTTGGTAAATTGTTTTACATAAACTATTTAATATAAATGTGTATATCTTTTCTATCCTTGAGGTGTGTGTGGGGATGTCATTGGGGGAAAAGCTACTGAGTTTTATACTCACACCTTCTTTGGAACTCTGGTGCTTTTGCAGATTCTATCTTTAAGGACCAGGTAAAAGGTAACGTTTCCCACATTTTTAGCACTACCTCATGATACTTGGGTTGTTCAGTGATTGTGGAGCTTGGATCTGGTATAGCATGGAGACATGTGGTATCCTGATAGTCTTTATTTGTTTATCCATTGTGAACTTTGATGCGTGTTTGGTTTTCTTTTGTGGCACAATTTGATGGTGTTTTGAGTTACATGAAGTTCTTTAGCTATCTTTCCTTTGTTCATGCATCATTTAGTGAATGGTTTGGTTGTGGTTGTTGGTTTATCAGTTTATTTATTAATGGGTAAATCATCTTCCATATGTATTTGAAATAATTTGGCATTTATTTCTAGCCTTTGGGGTCTTGGGGATGTCTCTTAAGGCCAGGTAATGACTTGTTGCACTCTCAAGACAATGAGAATGTGCAGGTCATTACAATACTTATAACAATAAACAATCTTAAGTCAATATATAACATAAAATCTTATTTCCTTATTACAAATTCAATTTTTAGGGTGGTAACCATTGATTAAAATGATTTAAAATTTCACTAAAACAATAACAAGAATATTTTACTAGGGTTTATTCATACAAAAGTCAACATGAAATCTCCAACCATGGTGTGGAGGATAAATGTTCCCAAATTATCATGATTCACTTTAAATGTAATTATTGCATTAACTTTCACCTTTAACATTGAAATTTAATTTTTTGACTTATTATTATAATTATTCCATGTATTGTGGAATTTATTTTCATAATTATGAAACACCATTCATTTATATCACTAGAGTGTGAGTGGTGTATTATGTTGAGATATAAATTCATTAATTTAATGGACAATACTCTTAATATCACATATATATTATTTTTCTAATGGAATTAATTTCCCATACCTAGAACATTCTCTTATTCCATTCATGAATTTAGCAGAGCCCTACTTCTATGATTTTTATAAATTAGTAAGATGAATATTTTTCTTCCCTCAATATCACAAACCACTAGATCTTATATGGATATCCCTCATCCTTTTATAATAACAAAAAACCATAATGGTTTTCATATTCCATTTCCACTTTTAGTGATGTTAAATTATTTCTTCCTAGATTCAAAATTTTCTTATAGAAGTGGGATTTCAAAGATATGGTTTTAAAATAGTAATGAATTAATAATTGTTTCATTTAGGGATGATTATTAAATATAAATGATACCTTAAATGTCTTATAAAAGTTTCCTCATAGGTTGTAATGGGTTCACAATCCTTCTTATTATGCTTAATGAATTAATTAATTATTTTTAATGTATAATATGAGGGAATTACATGCCAGAAAATATTCCCTTAATCACATACCATAACACGGATTCAATTTCCTCATATTTATATATATTCATAATAATATTCCACCATTGATCATATACACCTTTAAAATAATAAACATCAAGGAATTATTTTTCATATTTAGAGAAATAATGAATAGAAAATAACATTTCTGTTTTATTGATCTATTCCTCAGAAACCAATGGATCAGAATAATCATAGATGGATAGTGTAATTCATCAAATAAATGATTAAAAAACATATTCCTATCACGCTAGTGCATTTGGAAGTTCAACTATATCTGTGTTACCAACAAAATCATGTGAGATTTGAGTGATCATAGTCACAAGATATTACATCCCATCTCTTAATCCAATAGATTTTTCATGAGGAAAGTAATTTCATTATCCATCACATTCATTTCATTCATGATTCATCTATGTTCTATCCAATGACTAAAATCAAAAAACATAGTGTGGGGAATAAAACTCATAGGCTAAAACCAAATTATCATGAAACATCGTAAATTGGATATCTAATTCATGAAAAATTATGTTAAATATATGACACCCCATGTTTATCCAATTTCAACTATGATCATTAAAAAAACATTAGGGTGTTATCCTATACTTGGACCAATTCAAAATGTTCCCACAAATGTTTTATCAATGCAGTTTGAAAAGGTTAACTAAACCATTCTCAAATAATAAATACAGTGACCCATACTTTTTATACAATGATATTATATATTAATAGATGAATATTCATTATATAACACAATGATTCACAAAAGAATCATATAGTTTTAGCAACTATGGAAACATGAAAATTAGAATAACTAGTCAATAAGTATTTACCATTAAGATCAACACAAATAGAACCCTTCTTAGGGAAATAATTCCTAATGTATTTAATGAAAACATAGGAATTGGAAACATAATAAAGGGAGATCTGATATTCCAAATAAGTGTAAAAATTTGATATATTAATGATCAAATGATCGCCACATTACAATAATGCATAAAAATGATAGATTAACACTTTAAAACCATACCCTACATATCAATGATCATAATCACGAGTCATGGTATAAATTGTGATAGATCACAGGTCATGAATAATAATGGAATAAAATATCAAGATATGTTAGTATATTAAATGTGTGTATGCAATACACATATGATTATAACATTGTGAACATGTTATAAAAGAAATAGCTTAAATAATTAAGTAATGGACCTAAAATTATGCCCTCATATAATATTATAGACCTGAATCTAGGTAATCTTATAGACATAAAATCTATGTCAATGCATAAATATAGGAAATTAGAAGCCATGTCCATGCAGAATGTTGTGGATATAGATTCCAGGTCCTAAGAGAAAGTGTTGAACATGAAATTAAGTTCATAGAAAACATATTTACCTCATGATTTTACCATCATTACCAATTTTTTTTGCAGGGAGATATAGGTCCCACCCATCACATAAAGAAAATAATAAATGTGTGATCCATAAGATCATAAATAATGTATCATATCAGAACCGACAAAATGAAATGTTCTTGATAATCAATTCATCCATGGAAATGATTTTTTTCTTAACATTGTGTCATTATATTGATAAACCAACCATAGTAACAATAAGTATGGTATCCATAGATCACATCATTAGTAAATAATAAGTGAAATTAATTAATTTTTTATATGATGAATTGAAATAACATTAAATTATCATTAAAAAATTCTCAAGGAAAATAAACAAACAATTTTGAAATAATATAATTTTAAAAACATGAAATTATAAAAGAAATCATTATATTTTTTTTAATAAAAAATTATAAATGTAATCAAATCTTTTAAACAATAATTATTCATGTTTTTGAGAAGAGACATTATGGATGTATAAGATAAATATACATTTCTTCCATATAATTGTTAGAAAAGTCATAAAGTACCTTGTTTGGAAAATATTAAAATCATTGATTTCAATAATTTTTGTAAAAAATCAAACATGTGAAAACCCAAATTTATAAATATAATTACAATATTTAAAAAAATCATTAAATAATTTTTATAAAACATTGATATATAGGGAAAAGGTTTTTCAATCGAAGAGGGAAACAAAGTCTATTTTCCTTAAACCATATTTTTGATATATTGAGGACTGAAGGTGAGGGAAATTAAAGGAAAAGATATATTTTCAAGAAAAAAATATATTATAAAAAAATTAATTAGTTTATTGAGAGATATATAATTTTATTTTTCAATTGGATACTTAATCACAAATAATCTTGATAAACAATGATATTGTTACCTAAAAACCTTACAAATATGGTAAAATTTGCATTATAATACCAGATGAATTAAAGAAACATAGATGGATATTTATATACACTATTTTTATGATATGATTTAAAAAAAATCATGGTACATATATACAACACATAAAAGAAATAAGTGGTGAATAGGGTAGGTATCTCACTGATGTAAAATTGAAGAGAAAATCCCTTACAATATGCTCGACTTCCTTTATATAAATTGAAAATTCCAATGTAATAACCATGGATTTGTTATAAAAACATTATATATCCATACTCAAATATATATCTAAACAATAATGGTTTATATTTAACATTTTATCACTAATTTTATTACACTTATTTATTAAAATCATTGTTCCGGGTGATATATGCTTTATTTTTCATGTATGTTCTAGTTCAATAGTATTGATCATTTTATTTTAATAATAGATCCATCATATAAAATATTTTAATAGTGGTATAAAATAATATATATTTATTTTATAAATATTTATAATAAGTCAAAAAAGTATATTTAGAAAATGGAATTACCTTGTTAACGGAGTTTGAAAGTCGTACATAGGCCTCAATGTCATTTTCATTCATCGATAGATGGAATGAAGGATAGAAAAATGATGATTTAACATTAAATGATAATTATTATATAGTATATATATTATAAATTCATCAAATATATCTTTAGGTTAGTCCATGTATAATAAAAATGAAAAATGAATCACATTCGTTTGAGGAGGTGGCAGTCCAAACATATCCACAAATGACATTATCATTTTCAAATGGTTTGGAATGTAATATGGTAGATATGATATTATCATTTATGTTGTAAAATTATTTCATAATTATTATATATAAACATTAAAAACAACATAATACCCATCTATAAAATATGATGATGAGAAATTAATGTTATCATTACATGGAGATGGTAAGTCATACATACGCTCAACTGATACTTTTCACTTATCCTCTGATGGAAAAGACGGTGTATAATGGTTTCCTAATAATCATAATAAAATTACAACGTAATTAGGTCACTGAATTTATTATTTCATGATAAATACCATTTATTTATAAGTGGTATAGAATAGTATAAACAAAAGTTATCAATTAAGGTGATTACATCTTCTTTGAAATGACTCCTTCAGATCTCACCTAAAGTGTTCTAGGGATGGTATTATGGGATAAAAATAATATATATAATTTTAATAGGTATGTTTACAATATATGTTGGTATATTTTTCATGATATAAGGTTCAATGTGCTGAAACAAATTAATGAAGGAGGTTCCCTTTTATAATTTATTTGAGTTGAACTTTTGGAATATCTCAAAATATTAAGTTATAATAAATTCATTCTAAATAAAAAGGCCTCCAAGTGTATAAGAATTTGATGACAATATATGATTGTTTTTTAGTCCCATAAAAAATAATAATTTAGTCATGTTTTTCTATTATTTTAAACATTATTATTTTGAATAACCCTCGGTTTACCAATTATAATTTTTACTATGGTAATAAATGTTTCAATATAAAAGGGTTATTATTTTCACTTATATGGTTAAAATTTTCCCATAAATTTCCAATTTATTAAATTTTAAATTCGATCAAATCCACATTGTATAATTTCAATGTATTAATGATTTTTAAATAATTTAATAAAATATTATTTTGATGACATATCAAAATGGTCAATATTGACACTATTCATATACTTTGATGTAAAAGACATAAATACAATGTCTGAATTTAAATATAATCCTAAAAAAACTAAAATATTTCATATTTACCTATAAAATTCATAGAACACTATAAATTACACAAGATATAGAATTTTAAATATTTTAAGTATAATTAAATTTATTATTCTGCTAATTGAATTAATATAATTATGGTGCTGTGTAAGAATTTAGGTTAATTATATAATACCTAAAAATTAGAAACAAATCACATTCCTAAATAAAATATATTTACACAAAAAATTACTATTAGTATTCATTAATTACTAGTTTCTTTTCCAATTTGAAAATATAATGTATATTAAAAACTAAGAGTGTGAAATTTTGTAACATTCTTTGATTTAAATAATATATATGTCGTTTTCATTGACTACTGTCCATTATAAAACTAAATTTTGTAACTAAGGTTTTTATGTTATAATTAAATACATCCAAAAATATATAGTTTGAAATAATTATAGAATTATCACTTTGTTTTGACCTATATTAACATGACTTACCCTTTATTTACGCAACAAATTTTACAAAAATTACAATTCATATGCACAAAAAACAAAAGTGTTATATTTACCAAATTTTAAAATACTAATTATAAATATGTAATTAATTTTATGTAATTAAATATAGATAAATTTATGAAAAATACATAATTTAAGTGCATAGAATTCTAACAAACATGTTTTTTAGAAAAATAATGGTATTTAAGCATAAAACCGGATTTATTATTATCTCATGTCTGCAAATATATTAGATGAAAGTCAAAAAATTAATTGATTTTATAATAAATAAATTTACTTAAAATAATTGACCAAAAATTAATAAGTTAAGTAACACATTCTTTTTATAAAAGTAGTTTTTCATGAAAATGCATTATTATGTATAAAAATTCTTTTTTTCTGAATTAAAAAATACAACATATTTTGATGAAATGAATTGAATTATATAAAATATATGAAATAAATTTAAATTGATTTTTTTGAATCAAAATAGGAATTTTTATATATATTTTCAATAAAATTATAGTTTTTTTTTAAATTCACTCGAAAAGCAATGTATTCTTAAAATGCACAAAAAAATAATATAGGATAACTTAATTGTGATGATTTCAAAAATGATCTTTCATGTATAAAGTAAAAAATTTTAACTTTTCTATAAATTAATCTTATTATTTTCTCAAAAATAAAAATTTAAAATAATTTTTTAATAAATCATAATTTTGAAGAATAAATTGACTTTATTAAAAACTATTTGATTTTAATTTAAAATTTATCAATACAATTATATTTAATAATACATTTATATAGGTTTAATGAATTAGTTCATCCTATCTATACTTGCCAATTTAATTTTTATGTTATAAAAATCATAAATAACATTAATTTAATAGTATATTTTGGTTCTTTTATACTCAGTGTTGTGTGTAATGAAAGATATAGAAGAAATTAAATTTACCTGAAACAATTATATTATAAAATATAGGGGTTTTAAAAATTATATACACATTAATTCTAAATGTTATAAATATTCAATGTAAAAAGGAGTAGGAATATTTTGAATCAAATTAGATAAAAACAAAGGTATAATAAATATATATGATACCTCAAACGACCTTTATACCTCTTTATTCTAAAAAAGTTTATAGCACGTGATTATCTATTACATAATACTATACCTTGGTGACCCTAAGGAAATCCACCATGATAAGCTCACTCAGTACTAGGTCTATTGAGGAAGGGAAATATCTTGGGGATTTTCTATACGTACTATATCACCTCACTACTACCCAAATCATACTAACTAAACTATTTTTTATAAGTCTTTTAAGGATTCTACTACAAATTATGGATTAGAAACAATGTACCTATACTAAAATAGGAAATAATGATGTCTATACACTATAAATATTGGTTACCTCAACGTCTATAAATATAGTAATATACACAAAAGCTCTACGTAGAGGCCTAGAAAAATGTTAGATCTAGAGAAATGAAAAATAGTCAGGTGAAATAAATAATCCACAAGTATAAACCTTGAATTCATAGAAAAATAAGAAAAACTATTCATTCATTTATTTTTAGAGAATTTTTCATGAACCCACTCCTAATATGAACCCATCCATTCTAGTGTCTTCTCAATCACCTCAACCTTTTTCAATGCCTCAATTTATGTCATCATCATAAAAAGTGTCAACTAAAATTGGATTTATATATAAAAAGACACCTATAAATGATTCAATATCACCTCATTATCAAGGATAATATATAGAAATTTGTAGAGAAGGTTCATAAATTTGACTCCGAGCACCCACAATCTTGAGATCCCCACATTGAGAAATAAAAACTCTTGTCACTATGTTATCTATCGAATTAATGACATATTGTAATCTTGGAATTAGCTATGAAAATTATCCAATGATACTTTATAATCATAATATTAACTAAGGGACATATTTAAAGCTATAGAGATACACCACAATATAGGATAATATCGAATAAAATTCATTTCACATTCCATAAATAAAAAAACCAAAATAAGTTTTGAGATCATAAAACATATTATTGGTCTTTTAATCAAAGATAGTTCATTCCAATTTTCACAAAAATATGTTTTGGAAACTAACATGACAAATTACATTAAGGGTCATATTTTTAGGGATGAACTGACCTATTATCCAATAAAATATTTGATTACAACTCAATAACTAAACAATAAATGGAAACCGTCCATAATGTATCAGACCTAGATGCCACCTAAAACTATGCCCGAGCCCAGTTGGCCCCATAGACTCAATCATATCTCCCCAAACACCAGAGGATTATGACTAAAAGTGAGGGACTAGGGGTGTTAGTGGGGATACTATTCCCATATTAGCAGAGTATCATAGCATATTTCTAATATACAATAAATAGTGGTAGAAAAATAAACAGTAATAAACTAAAAGTAAGATAGGATAAGAATACACATCAATAACCCTAAGTGTATCATATAAAAACAATATAGATTATACATGTATCTAGAAAAAATCCATAATAGTATAATTAAATAAAACACATTACAAGTATCTTAAAATGAACAAAAGACTAAAAAGTGACATTAGCATTGCAAGCCTCATCTTGGTCCTATGCTCCCATGCTCTAAAGACACAATCAACAACCTATACCATGGTGCTTTCACCTATCATAACTTCCTACCATATAATCTATTTTGATTCCCAAGAAGGCCTAAATAGGGTGTGAGATAGATACTTAGGTAGGAAACCACCCAGGTCAATACAGTTCTAATAGAAAAACTACAATGTGCTTGAAAGTGTAAAAAAATAAAGTAAAAAAAGTGAATTCCCATGGAATATTTCTTCTAAAATAAGTTATACAGAATACCCCCTCAAGGATACCTGAAAAAAATCAGTTCCTAATAAGGTAGTGATAAAAAAAGTAAACAAGTACCATATAAACGTTATACATCCATCAACACAGAACAAGCCACAACCACACTATATTAAGAAGTCAAGAGTACCATGACCATTCCGTATAACAAAGGTTAGAATACCACAACCATGCAGTATAGAAAAATGTATAACAGAAGGTCCATATCCAAGGTTCACATACTAGGGAATCCATGTAATATATCAAGACCATGAAGGGTTAGATCCAATTATCTTGTCCAATGCATCTCATTGAGTCCCATGTGTATCCCAGGGGAAACTTTATTATGAACTAGTTAGGGTCGTATGAGCATGGAAATGTTATTTCCTATGTGAGACCAAGCATAATGAATCCATGGTGTTGTAAGGCCTGATGCAACCCATAGAATCAAGATCCAAGGGGCAGAGTCAACCCAAGGCATCCACTACTACATTATAGATCCATGGAGAGTATTTAGTGGAATCTATCAAACCATTAATTCAAGCATTTAATTTAAAAAATTCATGACCTATGATTATACCCACTCTCATGAACAAGCACAATCCATGATTATACTCACTCATGCATTCCATTTATCATTTAAAAATCATAGGGAACTACCCTCCCATATAAATCATTTAACTTTTCCTTAATCATTTCATATAGGTATACAACCCATATATTATCCAGTTAACATGAAAATATATCAAAATATTCATGGAATCACATGATATAACAAGGATAGGAGGAAATACATATCCTAAGAAGATCAATCTGACAATTTAGGTATCTCAGGGGCTTCCTATAACTGGGAAAGCACAAGAACACACCCCTTGGGTGGTTTTAATAGGCTTAAATAGGGTATATCCTTAAGAATAACCCCTTGGGTGACCTTGAATTTTGAAACGGGTGACAACCCACCTGAATAAAACATATGGGAATACTCACTAGATCTTACTACAAATATGAAAATCACCTTGATAAAAAATGAGGCCTCACAGGGAAGTCCGGAAGATAAAAAAATGGTTGAACACCCAAAATGAACCCAAAAAGACAAAAAAGTATATACCACCTACCTCGCCTTGGTGGTAGAAAACAATTCTATTATCAATTCTAGATTCATCTTGGTTTGGATGAAATCTAAAAAACAGACAAAGAACAAAATATTAAGGCATATGAGGCTAAATCCAAATAGTGAAGTCATTGTTCCGAAAAATAAAGAATGACTAAAAAGGAATTGAGTACTCACTGATGCTATTCCAATGAGACAAACCATGCTCGAATTGGAGTCCGAACATCTTCTATATGTGAAAAACCATTTTAAATGGTTTAGGTTATCAAAAATTAGAGAAACCTTCTATCTATAAAAATAATATAGAACACTATATTGTTTTTTTAGAAAACCTAGTGGCAAAGTTCACGACGTGTACCTCAAGTACGTGACGTGTACTACCTGATTTTATTTTTATGAACTAAAAAATATACATGTCGTTATGGGATTGTATGCAATGTATAGTCCATGTACACTACGTGTAGACCAATTACATGATGTGTACCTAGCCTAAATCCCACCATCAACCCTTTCCCCCTTTCTTTCCCAAAAACAACCCAAATAGAGCATGACCTGGCCCAGGGTCTATGATAAAAAAGGAATGTAAACACACTTAAACTAAAAGGAAAGACATGTACCTCAAGAAATACCTGAGATCATACAATATTCTACCCTTATAGAATTTTTTCCCCAAATTACTCTTTGAAGGGTGGTCAAGATTCATTTGAAAACAATGCTAGCCACTAAGTATGTACATCAGCCTCCATATCCCATATCTCATCCCATAAAAATCCATTCTTCCATAGAACCCATACTAGAGGAACAAAACAGCCTTGGAGAACTGTTGTGATCCTATAAATGAAATGAATCAGATTCTCTTCAAAGATTGCATCAACCCGAAGATCATCCTCATCGGGATAAAAAATGTGTGATGGGTCTGAGTGATAGCAGCACAACTAAGGTACATGGAAGACTTTGTGCATGACTCGGTACCTCTAATGTAAATACAACTGATAGGCAACCGACCAAAATCTCTTTACAATCTCTAATGACCCGACATATCTTGTTGAATTCTTACCCTATCTCGCGACCCACTTATGTCCCAAACATGGCAAAACACCCATGAAAACATGATCCCCGACCTCAAACTCTAGAGTTCATCTATGGGGATCAATGTATTATTTATAACGAGTCTATGTAGTTTCCATCCCCTTCCGAATCAACTAGAACTACTCATATGTCTTTGGAACACGATTTGGTCCCCGCAAAGAATCCTCACCTACCTCTAACAAGCATAGGGGAGAATGAAATGGCCTACTATATAAATCCCCATAAGGTGACATCTGTATAATCGCTTGATAACTGTTTGTATAGGAGAACTCAACCAGGGGAATATTGCTCTTCCTAGATCCCCTAAAATATAGGAAGCATGCTCACAAAATGTCCTCAAGAACCAGTATAGTATGCTCTAATTGACAATCATCCTGAGGGTGGTATGATGCGCTCATAAGATTCTGTGTACCCAACGCCCTATGAAAACACTACCAGAAACAAGATGTATTGTGGGAATACCTATATGTAATGATAGTGCATGGGACCCCATGTCGTAATACAACCTCTCAGATATGAAACCTTCCTAGATCATCCATATTAATGATCTCCTTTATTGTTAATAAATGAGAGACCTTTGTAAGACTATAAATAACAACCCACACAACGTCATTACCTCAAGGTAACCTCAGTAAACAAGTGTTGAAATCCATCATGAAATTATCTCATTTCTACTCTAGAATAGTTATCTTCTGTAAAATATGAGATGGTACCTGATGTTACACCTTCACAATCTGATAGGCGAATCAACTCATAACAAAACCAGCCACCTCATTATTCATTCCCGGCCACCAGTACTGACGTTGGAAGTCACGATACATCTTGGTGACCCCAGGATGCACTGCCCAAGATGAATCATGAGACTACCACATTAGATCCACTTGTATTTCCAATGGAACCCAAACACATCCATGTATATACAGGATCTCATCATTTCCTACTATCTAACTATGATGAGGGTCCTCACCTACCACACAGTCCCATAGACCTAGGCTTATTAATCAAATAGCTACCTCATCTTAACTTTATCTAGTAGGGTAGAGGTCATAGCTAATGATGAAAGATATGTGTGCCCCATTCTATCATGCACCTCCAGATGAATATTAGAGAACAACTCCATAAGTTACCACATGCTATCATCCTATTGCACCACCTATATCTAATTCCTCCTGCTTAGTGCATCATTTATGGAATTTCCTTTACTAGGTGTATAGGAAATCTCAAAGACAAAGGATTGTAGGTACACAACCCACATGTTCTTCCTTATTTTTAGCTCACACTTCATAATGATATACTTGAGGCTTTCGTGGTCTGTATAAACCACAAAATTATCTCCTAGTAAATATTGTATCTAGTGGTGCAATAAAAAAACAAACACAGATAACTATAAATCATGCATAGGGTAGTTCCTCTCACGAGGCCTCACTTGCTGATACCCATATTCCATGACTTGATCTCCATGCATTAGCACTACCCCAAGCCCAATACTTGAAGAATCTTAGTAAACTGTGTAACTCTTTCCCACCTCTGGAACTATCAGGCATACTGCTGATCTCAACCTCCCATTCATATTTTAAAAGTGTGTCTCATAAGAATATAACCAAACTAACATCACACCCTTCTTAGTTAAGCTCATCAAGGACACTTCTAAGCCTGAGAAATACTATATAAAATTCCTATAGTAACCAACTATCCCCATGAAACTCTATATTTCAAAAATGTTCTTGGGATGTTCTCTAGAAACTATTTCTCTCACATTCTTTAGTTCCATTGACACTCCTATCTCTGAGATGATATAACCTAGGAAGTGAATATGATCCATCCAGAAGTTGTACTTAGAAATATTATCATACAAATAATTATTTCTCATTGTATTAAAAAACATGTCAATATGGTTGGCATGTTCACGTTGATTGTGAGAATACACCAAGATATCATCCACAAAAACCACCAAAAAATAATCCAAGTAAAGATGGAACGGTCGGTTCATAAGCACCCTGAAAACCACTACTGTGTTCATGAGACCAAACGACATAACTAGATACTCATATAACCCATTCCAACTATGAAAGGTTGAACGTGATATTTATTCTAGTTGAACATGCTACTGGTGATATCCGAACAACAATTTGATCTTTCTGAGCACTTAAGATCTTCAAAGATAATAAAATAGTTAATCTATCCATGGTAAGGGATATCTGTTTTTTATTTTTAGCTTGTTAAGTTTTCAATAATCCATTCATAGGCTGAGAGTTCTATCCACATTTTTCACAAAAAGGACAGGAGAACCCCACAGATAAGTACTAGGTCAGATAAACCCATTTGCCTCCGAATCCCCTAGCCACCTCTTAAGACCCTGTAACTATGTCATAAAAATATTGTAAGGAGGAATGGATACCAAAACAACTCCTAAAACTAGATTGATGGATAAGTCCAAATCTCTCTCAGGACGTAAACCTAAAAATTCACCCAAAAAAACTTGAACCTCTCAACTACAAGAGAGAATCCCACCTAACCCACCCCCTGATCATCTAGAAACAAACTTGTAATATGGGTTTCCATCCCACCCATCCCATGATGCTCGGGTCTTTCTATGCTTCCCTAGACATCCCATTCACCCTTCTAAATAAACACTACACCCTCTTGTGATGTGAAATTCCCCCTCTAATGATATTAGTCAATGTATGCTTGATAATCTACGGGACAGTTCATCTCGAGAATGACGTCAAACCCTGTCATCACGAGGACATAAAGATCACAAATAAAGTGACACCCTCCGAACTCAAGGGAAAACTCCATAAATTGGCTCACATAATCCATTATGACTCCAAATTCTGTATTTATAATCAAAACACCCTTAAAAAAACCCCAAACCCAGGTCATCGAACCACCCATGTAGATATAAAACTATGTGATATGCTTGAATCAAAAAAAGACTAGATGAAATAGTAGACCTACTAAGATCTAACCTCTCACTATAGATGGTCTAGGATCCTGCTCCTATTGGGTATGTTCTATTGCATACGTCTGGCATGTACCATGACCCTATGACCCTACATGGCTACCCTGTGCTGATCCACCCGGTTTTCTCTGAGAACCCATTGTCCTGATACCACAACAATAATGACTACTGCCCTGTCCTGATGGGCCTACACTACTCTAACTCCCAACTTGACACAGAGCTGAAGAACCTCCTCATAAACCTAACATCACAGCTGATCCCTAAAACTAACAGCCCAAGGGATGGTCCTACAAAACCGTTTCATGTGCCCCATCCTTCCAGAGGCTCGAAACTTGACTGGGTCGCAACTGTACTGATTTTTCACATGGCCCCACCTACCACATTTATGGAAAAAAACCAATCGTCCAGCACCCACAGCCTAACTAGCACTCACCTTACAAGAATCCTTGAAATTACATGTCCTTCAAGAATATGTGGATCCACTTGGGTGAGAATCAACAATCCCCTATTATAAATCCCCTAACTTCCCTTAGGTTCCACTCTATAATCTGTGCCTGATTCATAATTTTTGTGTTAGAAGTTGACCTGAACACATTGACATGATATTTGATAGCATGTATGTAACCTTCCTTGAAGAACCTCTCTCACAATAGCTCAACTGTAAGATAAATCAGTGCAAAATTCTATAGATTATTAAATTGTATCATGTATTCCATAACCATCATCGCACACTACTTCATATGCATGAACTCACATTCCTTCTCTACTTGAAAAGTCATGGTGTAAAAGTAATCAAAGAATCCATTTTGGAATTCATCCCAACCCATATTCTGTATCCCATAATCCTGGTTCAAAATGCCACACCAGTGCTTTTCTGCTCCACATAGCATTTAAGTTGTGATCTTGACCCTCCGTTGTAGAGGCATCTCCATATTTTCAAAATTTACTAACATGGTTTCTAGGAACATGTCTATAGACTACGGTCAACCATCCCATAAAAATGTGGGGGGTTGCTACTTCTAGAACACCCTTGTCAGAACATTCATAGTCAAGGATCTCTACAGTGCTCCCTCAACCATCTACATATATTTAAGAAACCCCTCATAGAACAATGCCTCAACACCAGTGTCCAGAAAATCTCCTAGTTCAACAGCTGGAACTAAAGTAGGATAAACTAGTAGCCTGTGGCCCATCGTCTCCAATGTATGATCATCACCTCCCTTAAGGCATACCACTAGTGGTCTTCGTGGTGGCATGTATCTACAATTCCAAAAAGCACACATTAGGAATGAACATTATCAAATCACATTGCTCAAAAGTGCAGGAAAGCTCAAAACAGTCCTAGAAACATAGTCAAACCGACATCCTACTCCTAAATATATGAATATATAAAGAAAATCCATTGAACAACTAGAATCTTTGCCTCATTCTCACTCATGATCCAAGTTTATTTCAAGCCTCTATCCATTATTTCAAGTTCTATTTCCATTTCGAGTTCACATTTAGTTAACCAGGAAATTTCACCAAGGGTTACCAATTCTGAATCCATGAGGGCCCATAACACCTCACAAACCCAAAAATGGTTCCCATAAATACTATATATATAACAAGGTCATTTAAAATTTACATTTCATAAGTACATAATTTCCCAATTCATAGGGTCCCATACATATTACAAATTGAAAATTGATGTCACTACATTATCTGCTCCACCCAAACTAACCTAATAGTAGGCGCAATTATCACATCATATATCACAAAAAAATGAAATATCTAATAAATCCTAAATGGAATAAACGAATGATTGGAATGTGATTATAAAAAGTGTATATATGATGCATGAGATGGAATACACTCATCTCATCAGGATTCAACCGATATAGAACCCACAAAAACATCAATAGTAATAGTGTAAACCAAGTGGATCACCTAATGGTGAAACAAAAACAATTGTATCCATCAAAATATAGAAAAGCAGAAATCTATTCAATGCAGTTTGGTTTTTCCATGTACATGGGGTAACTACTCCTGGGCACAGTTTATTACCAAATTCCATTTCATCATATCAATATCTATTGCCTCCAAATAGTAAGTTGAATCAGAAAAAGGATCATCTGATACCACTTTGTAACATCTTGGACGCAGATGCCACCCAAAATGGTGCCCTGAGCCCAATTGGCCACAATACCTCATGCATATCTCCCAAAATTTCAAAGGGTTTTGACTTGCAGTGAGGTCATAGGTGAGTCTGTGGGGAGATTGTGCCTTCATTACCAGAGTATCATAGTGGATGTAAAACATTAAATAAATAGAATATGAACAATAAATAGTAGTCAACTGAAAGTAAGACAAGACATGAATATATATAAGTAACCAAAAGTGTCTCATATAAAAAATGATGCAGATGATACATGTATCTAGAAAGAAAACAAAATAGTACATGGAAATACAATATAGTACAAGAATCACAAAAGTCCAAAAGACAAAAATGTTCTTGTAGCATCACAAGCCTCAGCTTGGTCCTATGATTCCCTCCTTCAAAGCCTCAATCAACAAACTTTACCAAGGCACTTTACCTTATCATATCCTGTAAAAAATATAATCTGTTTGGGTCTCCAAGGTGGGCCAAACAAGGTGTCAGATAAACATCCAAATAGGAAACCACCTAGGACTGTACAATTCTAACAATAATTCTACAAAGTGAAAGAATGTGAAAACAAATAATTAATGTAAGGTGAATGCCAATGGAATATGTATACTGTAATAAGTAATACTGAATAACCACTCAAGGATACCTACTACAATGTCATCTCCTAAGAAGGAAGTTATTACAAAAATTAACAAGTCTCATAACAATGTTGTACATCCATTAGTACCAAACAAGCCACATCCACATAGTATAAACAAGTCATGACTTCCACGACCACACTATAAAGTGAAGAGTAGAATTCCATGGCCATGTTGTATAGTGGAAAGTAGAACCTAAGGGCTGGATCTAAGGTGTCACATACCCGGACATCCATGTAATATATCTAGAAAATGAATGGACAGATCCAAAAATCTTGTCCAAGACATCCCATCGAGTCCCATGGGAATCCCAATGGAAACTCTGTTAGGCACTGGTAGCGGTCCTAGGAGCATGTAAATGGAATGTCCTTTGAGAGACCAAGAAAGCTAGATCCATGAGGTAGTAAGGCCCAAGGCATCCAACGGAATCAAGACCCAACATGTAGAGTTAACCCAAGGTGTCTACTACCGCATTCCAGATCAATGGAGAGCAGTCCATGGAATCTATCAAACAATTATTTCAAGCATTCAATTTTAAAAAAACAATACATGTGTGTATACCAACTCACATAAACAAGCACAAGCGATGAGTATACACACTCATAAATTCCATTTATCACTTATAAGGCTTATGGGCCTACCCTCCCATATAAGGCCTTTAACATTCCCTTAATAACTTCATATATATATATACCCACCCATATATAATCTAATTGACATGAAAAACTATCAAAATAGGCACAAAATTACAAGATTTAACAAGGAAAGGAAGCAGTATATCTTCTATAAAGATAAATAAAACCATTTAGGTATCTCATGGGGTTCCTATAACTAGGAATGCACAACCACACACTCCTTGGGGGGTTTTAACATAGATAAAATGTTATTTCCTTAAGGCACTCCAATTGGGTGACCCCAAATTGTGTAATGAGTGCCAACACACCTAAACAGAATCTATCATCATTCTCACTAGGTTTGACTGCAACTTCTAAAATCAACTCTACCAAAAAATGAGGCCTTTCCAGAAATTACGTTGAATGGAGAAAAGGTCAAACACCTGAAAAGCACCTGAAATGCTGAAAGGAAATATAAACAACTTACCTCACCTAGGTGGCATAAAAAGAATCAGTGTCAAGTCATAATTCTCCCTAATTTGGAATAAATATGATGAAAGGATGAAGAATGGGATATTAGTACATATAACCCTCAATACAAATAGTAAATTCTTCATTATGAAGAATCAAGAAAGACTCAAAAAGAATCAAGTACTCACTGATGCGGTTCCACTGATACAAACCACACTCAAATTGGTTTTGGTATGGTTTCTATATCTAAAATACCATTTTAGATGGTTTAGGTTCTCAAAAATGATAGAAACCTTAAGTGCATCAATATATTAGAGGATACATCCTATGTTTTTGAAAACCATGGTGGGAAAGTAAAGAACGTTTAATTCCTGATTTTATTTTTCTCATCCATAAATGCTACAAGTCATGATAGGCCAGTACATGTTGTTTAGGCTAGTTACGCTATGTGTAGGCCAAGTACACAATGTGTACCTTGTATACAACCAAACTTCATTATTTTTCCCATTTCTTTCCCAAAAACAACCCAACTGGTCCATGACCCATGTTAGGGTCTAAACCAAAAATGAAAGTAAACACATTTAACCCCAAAGGAAATATCCTTACCTCAAGAAATACTAGAGATATTACACTATATACAAGACATTTATATAAAAAACAACTAATGATCTCAAGGTATGTATTTTGTAATGCCTTTGGCCTACTTAACCACCATAATTACTGAACTAGAGTGTTAAATTATTTGATAATGCCTCATTATATAGTAATGTATACTATCTATTAGATTGGTTCTCATAAAAACATGTGGGGATACTATACACTCTATATTACATAAACACAATTGATAGTAAATTAACCATCAAAAGACAATTATCAATATTTAAAAACAACATAAATATAATGAACTAAAACTATGTTCTTATTATAATTAAATAACATACCACTTACTTTTGAAAAATAAACCAAAAATATGTTAAATTATCCATAAATATATGGAAAATATCTCTCATGTGATACCAATATACAATAATATAGAAATTATATATATAAGAATCTATAGAACTAGACCTGATTCCTCACACAGTCAGACCATTCTTGGACGAATAAAACTTCTTCACATCACTCATAAATTTAATGGAATTTTCCCTTACATATTCCATGAACTAGGAATATTAATCAGGTACTATGTCTCTTGGTAGGGTGTGTGTAAATAATCAATTAGCTACCATTAACGATGTCTGAAACCAAATATAGAATATATAAATTCATGTTGATTTGACATAGAAATAATAAAAATACATTAAATAATAATAATTAATATCAATAGGATCCATCAGGATACCTATGAATGACCATAAAATATTTGGATAGGGTCGATTTCATGTTTGAACATGTGACATAGAAACAAAAAAGGATTAGTAGGATGTCTGACCAAAAAGTTACCTGATAAGTTTTGAAATGATAGTTGTATGTATTTACAATTTTTAGTAATTATATGGAATGGTTGGTAGTATATGTAAAACACCCCACTTAGAAATCCCTAGAATGCAGTACACAAAATATATATCACTAGTGTTTCAGGGGTGGTTATACAATAAACCCATGTCAGAACTACATCTAAAATTGACATTACATATAAAACACATCATTTGAATAACAAAAGTTAGAAAGACACCCAACCTTATCCCCTAAAATTTCATAATGATAAAATTTAATTACACATCATTTCATACCAAGAATAACTATTATTATGAAATTACATCTAAATACACAACTAGGTCAGCATTACACACAACCACATATCAAACACATACCTAGGATGAAATTTACAAGTCAAAATCAATGTATCATTTAGGGGTGGGGGTAAATCAGTGATATCATTTCATTATGTTTCCAACTTTTAGAACAAACTTCGCCTCATATTAAGGAGTTTTTACATTTATGAAGGAAAAAATAAACACACTTACATGTAAACATATTAATTTACAAGACTCGCTACTCAATAAGAGTATCTAGTCCTTGGTATGGATTTCAAACAATTAAATACCACAGAATCCACTAGAAAAAATCCTTTTGTGAGGAATAAAATGATTAGGAAATTCCCATACACTCTTTTAGAACTATGTTCAATACAATATTTTATGTGCTTCAAGTAGCACATAATGATGTAATTCAATTTGTGTGACATATATGTTACCATACCTCCGAATCAACTTTCAAAAATAAGACCCTAAAAAATCTTCAATTCATTACCTAGATTTTGGAAAGAAATTATTTTGGTATATGTAATTATACTCATTCAAATTTCATACTCCAATTATCTGGTATGATTTCTCAATATGAAATTATACTTATATTTTAATGGAACAGAAATAATCTGAACTGCTTCTTTCTAATTCTAGAAATCCAAGTCCAATTTCACAGTCTGATTCAGAAAATATGATTAAGATATTCTATTTTCTCCAATTCTTATTATGTATGGAAAACATACTTAGGTATTCTTTATATAGAATCTTCTTCACTTTAAAAACATTCAGTGCTTCACATTCTATCATCAACATTACATCTGTGATAGAAATTACAATGTACGTAAACTACTTTTAGGGATCCTAAAATGGTTTTCGTGGGGTTATAAAAATCATTTCTTCTCAACCAAAATTCCTAAAACCTTATATTTCCTTGATTTTAGGATGAATCATTGACTTATTAAGTGGTTTAGAACTCTTCTCAAAACTTATCACTACTACAGATCACATAAAAATTATTAAAATTCACTAGTCTGATTTTTTTAATCATCGTTATGATTACTTTATTATGAATCTCCATACAAATTTAAAGGACAAATTGACCATTCTGATTTCTTCATTATGATGATGAAAATAGGTTTTCACTACATTTCTCCACAAAAATGTAACTAATTGAAAACAACTATCTTCAAATTACATTTCTATGTACAAACCTATAAACAAATTCATAAAAAATCAAGCTCTCTATGAAGTCACTTTTGTATCCCTTTAATTATCTTTAAGAAATATTCCCAATAACCTTTGAAAATACATTAAAAAATTTCCAAACAATACTCCTCTATTTATTTTTATAAAAAAAATGATTCTATTTATGATAGAGGTATTGATGAAAATATGTTTATGACAGATCAATATCTCATTCTCTCAAATTTATCAAATTATGATTCAGTTTGATAGGTCTTTACACAAATGTAAATATCTCAGGGTTCTTATTTTTTGGTCTTGCCCAAATTTGAAAACAAATAGAAATTTATCTTGATGAAAATGGTTTAATAAATTTTTGATTGGTCACTAGACTTGATTTCATTCATTGGTCTTAAAAACACTACTATCATTTAATTTTTATTGTTCCTAATTGCCTCCCAATGAATAAAATATTTTCTCTAATTATCAGCAGAAAACAGCATCTAATGGACCATTATTAGTAGCTTTGACTTTAGAAACATATTCTCTTTCTTCTTATTACTATACAATTTTTTTTTGTGAATATTGAAATCCTTTTTATTATTATTCTGACTGAAAACCTTATACATTTTCTTTTCACGGTTCCAAAAAACATCATATCCTTGAAAATATTGTGCATACAATGATCTCACACTGATGATATGAGAACACAATTCTTTTACTTAAGAAAATTCATTATTTTAAAAACATCATATAGTATCAAGGATTCATTCTTGAAAATGAATTCTTTGATTATTGGCGTCATCATCGTCTTACTTTCATTGGGATGTATTATAACATCCCTTTTATAAAATATCATTTTCTTTCGAACCAAGTTTGAATATGATGGACAACACTAGATCTGGGTTTTATTAAAAAATATTTCATCCCATTTTTTCTAGAATACATATAATATTTTTTATTAAAAAAAAATATGAAACCATATTTAGAGTAATATCATATCTTGGAATACTCCTAAGAAACATCTCACTATGACTTCATTTATTTCTAAACCCATAGTGAGTTTGATTATCATTTTCTCCTGAAAATTTCTTCTCAATCCAATGGACATTCTAAATAATTTTGAGTATGTTATTATAAATATGATGGTCAGTCTTATCAATAAAAAATATTTCCAAGTGAGATGATTTCATTTCTTCTTAGTCATTTCCTTGAAAAAAAGATAACACTTTCTTAGGACAACTTCTAATAGTTTTTGAAAAACTTCTCTATCCAACTTGGTCCTATCAATCTCACCCTTTAGATATTGTTTCCAACAATGTGTCATAAATCACTGAAATTTTTAACCTCAAGCTACGGATTTTAAAAAAAACTATAATCTTATATGAGCTAACTCATTATAGGAAATAATAATTATTGATAGAAAAACCATACAATCCAAAATTAGAGACTCGTGAAACTCTATCATCCTTTCTTCACATATTTATATTCATGTTCCACATTCCTATAAAAAAATTTCTCCATCCAATCCAAAAAATAGTTAGAATATTTCACAAACTTACATGCTGAATTCACATATTACCCACAAATCCCCCTTTATAGATGCTTTTTTTATGTCTTAACACATATTCAATGGATATATTTATGAAATAATTCTTACCATTTAACAACTATATAAAAATAAAAGATGATATAGGGGATATAAACATATAATTCAAACTTGATGATAAAGTGTTTATATTCTCATGCTCAACCACAATTTATATAAAGCTTCCATCATTAAATGTTTTGTGAAAATTTCACCAACTTATTAAGATGTATGAATATACTAAAAATTCAACTACTTCTCTCAATATGAAATTTAATAAAATAAAATTTTATATCAATATGTTTGATAAAATAATTTTGTTCTAGATTCCTCATATGGTTGATTGAACATTGATTATCACAACCTAAGAGCAAGGGTGACATAACGTCACCATGTAAATCTTCTAACTAAGACTTCTTCAACATATGGTGGGTTGTAGCTTGAGTGGAATCAACATACTCAGATTTTTTAATATTAATATTTAATGAATTATATTTATTTTTATGATAACTTTCACAACATTTCCATAGAATAAAAACTCCACCATATGTGGATTTTCTATCATCAACATTTTCGTCCCAATCAGCATATAAATACCCAAACTAGGAAACAATTTATAAACCATCATACCAGATGGTTATTTTTTTCCTATTAATATATATGATAGTTATCATTCCTACCAATATATGTGATTATTCTGAAGCAATCTAAAATATTACACATAAGGCAACAACATAAAAAATATCATGACTCATGGTTATCATATATAAAAAACATCATAATATTTTCTAAAATACTTTTGGATAAACATCATTAACTTCTCCATTTTAGAAAACTTGGTTCCCAGAGAAATTATTATGAGAACTAGTTTCAAATTTTCCATATATAATTTCTTAAGATGTTCTTTAGAATAATTTTCTAGAGAATAGAAAATTTTTTTGTCCATTTTTATGATTTTTAACCAATGACAGTATTTCATTTCTCCACAGTATAAACATCATAATTTTTTTTATTTACTTAGAGAATCTATCACATGTTCATTCTTTATTACCATCAAAGATAATGTCATCAAAAGAAATAGTTAGGATGAGGGAAAAATTGTTAAATTCTTTAAGGCAAATATTTCTATAAACCCATTCCATTGATAAACTCATATTTAATAAGAAGCTAACTGATTTTCAATACCCTTCCATTAATGTTTTTTTATCCCATAGTAAGATTTATTCAACTTATACACATAACATTCATCTTTATAAAAAATAAATCCAAATTGTTGTTCAATGTAAACGTACTCATCCAGATCCCCATTCAGAAATATGAATTTAACATCATTCTAATGAATTTTTTAACTCTGTCGTCCAACAATATCAAGAAACATTCTTATTTTTTCTAACCTTAACACTAGAGAAAACGTATCAAAAAATCAATGTCTTCAATATAAGATTATCCTTTTAAAACAAATTGTTCTTTTTTTATTTCCACTTCACCATATTAATTTTCCTTGTTATGGAAAACAAAATTTTTAACAATAAAATTACTGTAACTTGGATTAGATATGGGTAATTAAGTATCAATATTTTCTATCTGATCTAGTTCATAATTCATAGAATGTACTCATTCAAGATGCATAAAATCTTAATTCATATCTTTTATCTCAAAATATGAATACAATGAAGTATGTGTAGAAACTTTTGATGTTATTCATATTTAAAACATCTAATATTGATCACCTATGATGCTCTCAGCCTCCACTTAATTCCCCAGAATTTGATGTGATCTTTAGGATTATTACTCATCAATTGAAATAGCTGAGTTGGATTCTCTTTTAATGACTTAGTTATCCATTTTTTGTATCCTTATTAGAATTTTTAACAAAATTTTGTTCATTCTACTAATCTTCCTTATCTGTATGTGTATTTTTTTCTTCTTTATATATATGAGTCTCTTTATCTTTGTCCATTTTCAATAACTTTTACATCATAAAAATCAATAATTATTCATTTTTATTTGTTCAAACATATGTATCCTCTTCCTTCTATTTCATATTCATGAAAAAGTCCATCTTGACCTCTCTGCAGGAACATTTCATGGTTTCCACCTCTTATTCTTTATGATTCATGGACTCCCAAAAGTTGTTAGTTGTTTCAAAATTGGGGTCTTGTTATAAAAAATTTCATATGTAGTCATATCTAAACATGTTATGTAGAAGCATAAATTTTTAATATACATAGTAGTTCTCCTATATTTCCTCTAAAATTAATGATAGAGACTATGGTCAAGTAATATAGTTTTTTAAATTTACAAAAAACATATATATTTCCTTTCTAAAACCCCAATTGGTTAAGGAGTTTAAGGTTTAATAAACTTATTACAAATTCCATGATTCTCAACATTATAATAAAATTAAAAAAATTTGTACTTACCACAATTATTAGTTCTCAACTTCTTCATAGAATACTCACATTCCTTTTCACGGTTCCTCCAAAAACATATAAACATTCTTAGAGCATTTGGATTATGTTTCATGTACATGAAACAAGTAATGTGTGTAAATTCATCAAAGAATGTGATAATTTAATTTTCTCAATTAGTTTATTTTCTTCCCATTGGACCACAAATTTTTTAATGAATGAGTTCCATGGGTCATTTAAGAAAATATCCTCTTTATTTTGCAAAAAATTGTAATCATTTCCTTTAAAAAATAGTTCATCACAAATCCCTTCATCTTGGTATATTGAGAATACGATATACACTATGTCATATTGATAATTTTCTAACATCACTCTTAAAATTTTGTCTTGTAATTTTATGTAACAACTAATTTTCATTCACTATGCCTAAGTAACAATAGTTTTGTATTGCACTAACTTGGAAAAGTTTCATTTTTTACATTGGCCTCTTGTAAATTTGTATATATATTTCTCACCTTTAACAAAAACCCATATTATTTGAAAATGAGTTTCTTTCCTTCAACATAATGTTGTGACAGTCATAGAATGTTATGTTTCAACCAATCAAAAAAAATTATTTCTTAGACTTTACTTTTATTTCTCAATAATTGTTGACCCAAAAAATTTGATTCTGGGAGATTCATCATTGTCAAATGTCAGTACTCCTTATATGAAGTATCTCAAATTTTCCAAACTCGTTATATCTCTTATCATTTTATAAGAACAAAAAAAAATCAATGGTCTAGGGTAAACTTCCTTTTGAATATTTACAAGTGGTTTAAAAAACAATTGATTTTTTTTCTTCAACATTCGTTACATAAAGCTTATAAGAATTGTTAAAAAACATTTTGTGTGATGATAACAATAAAAATAAATCCTTCAGAAAGATATAATTGGTATTTAAATCTTTAAATGAAAATACAAAGATTGGAACCCATTTTCAACATTCAAAAAATACTTCATAGGTTTCTTTTGAACATGTTTCTCATAGTTCTTCTTTTATGAGATTGAATGCCACTCAAACTTTTCTTTATATAATTTGTGGGTATTAATACTATTTTTGATTGAACAAACACATATTATCCATATGTAAAAATCTACTACAATACCATTTTTACCCATAGATATATTATTTTCCTCTGAAACATCCATTTTAACCAGATTTTTAAGCATGTTTCTCATCATAATTCTTGTCTTTCTTATCTGAACATTCTTAACCACAAAACTTTCTACCATCAAACAAAATATTCCTTTTCTTATCAGTTTTATTTTCATCATTAATAGAATTAGATGTATTAGAAACTTTTTCAGACATATAATTTTTAGAAACATCTAACTTCCTGACTCTATTGGTCTTGGCCACATATATAACTATTAATACTTTCCTATTCTTAGAAACACTTCCATAATTATTCTCAAATTTTGATGGTAAATTTTGATCCATTTTATGTTTAACTTTTCCAAATATTTCACGAAATTCAGTTATATAATTCATGAAACTTTTATCCCTCTATTCATCTTTATAATTTTATTATTGGAAAGGATTCATAACTTATTCATTTTCTAATAATTTTACATACATATTTTTATTATGATTATTTTATTGCTCAAGATATTTTGTCAAATAATCAATCTCTTTTAACATCATTACTTTCTCATTAGGAAAACTTTATTAATTTTTTGTCGATGAGTTTTCTCATTTCAACAACATGATGTCCTTTTCATGCCTAACTATCCACCTCTTATAATATATCAACCCTTACTTAAGATGAAATTAGAATTGAGTTTCTTCTTAATTGGAATTGATACTTCTAAATTATTTATTATTAAATATGGATATAAAATTATTCTCACCAAAATCCCCAGTAGATTTTTTAGATTCATATTCACTTCCTTCTTCATCACCATATTTATATAATTAACTTATCCTCTTGTATTTGGAAAATTTATGATCATTACCTCTAGAAAAAGATTGACCCTTATCACCATATTAATTTCATGACCATCTAAGACTTATTTCTTCTTTATCACTATCCTCTTCTTTTTTCCTTGAGAATAACAAGACAAAATGATCCTAGAGATCCACGTTCATAATGCTTCATTTAAAACTTTCCTTTTAACATTATTTTACCTCTTTTAAAATTTTATAAAATAATGATAAAATTTAATCATAATTTTTCCAAACCACATTTTAAGAGTCAGAGTCTACAATATCATCTTCCTCAAGAATCTTATTATTCTTTTCATTCTTAGAGGATTTTAATGACATTTCTCTTTCATATATTATTTTTCATTTCAATTTTTCTCCCTTCTCATTTTATATTTAATGAGATTACTATATAGATCATATCGAGATAGAGTTTCAGGATTTCTATCTTCCAATGATGATACTTTAGCCTCAAACTTGTTGAGAATAATTATTAAGTTCTTTTCAAAAACTATAGAATCTTCTATAATTTCACTAAGACTTATTATAGTGTTGAAATCTTTTTAGCTTGATAAAGATTTCCCCAACAGATTCATACCCACCCATATTCGAATTATCATCCTCTAGTCTCGATATTCCTAATATTTGCTTCTTAACATTTTTATATCCTTCATAAATGTTTTTTCAACTTCTCTTAGATACCTTTCATAGTAGAAATACCCATAACTATTAAAAACTAACTTTATAAAAGTGATAATATTAAATCATTCTTATATCTTCTATTAGTCACAAGATTATTCTTCTCAATAGATTAACACGAACTTTATCGTCAATAATAAGTAATATGTTTATTTGACCTTCATGAAATTCAAACCCCAAAGACATAATATAAGGAGACAGTCTATATTTCCATATATGATAGTTCATACCATCAAATAATGAAATAAGTTTTCTATTGAAACAATTCAGATTCTCCATAAACGTATCTTAAATACTTTATAAAACATTATATGAAGGGAACCATCATCTATAATACTAATTAAGATTTCCTAGTCCAGATCAATGTATCACTGATAGGGGGTAAATCAGTGATATCCTTTTCATTTATGTTTTCCCATTTGGAAAAAACCTTCCCTTATTTATAAAGAGTTATTGCCTTTCTAAAAACAATACTATCACACATCCACAATGAAATATGAATTTACAAGTTTTAATACTCAACAAGAGTAGCTATTCAGTAGTATGGTTTGGAAACAATTTAATAGCACATAATATAATAATAAAATTACTATTTTGGGAAATAAATAGAGTATAATATCCCCTGACACTATTGTTTAATTATGTTCATTAAAATAGTGCACATGATTCATTTATCATGAAATTATGTAATATAATTTTTGTAACCAACAAGGTATGCTACTTCTTAACCAACTTTTACAAATAAGATCATAAAAGACATTATTCATCTCCTTACACAATATAAGGGAATAAATTCTTCTATAATTACTAATGATACTCAATATTATTTCATGTTATGAAAATATATTTTTATTAGAATATCACCAAAACAGTTCTAAACTAATTTTGTCTGAGTCAGAAAATCCTAGTATGATTTGTTATTCCAATCCAGAAACAATATTTATGATCTTCTATATTCCCATTTCCTTGTCCCTTCTAGAAAACATCCTCAGGTATTACAAATTCCGAAACACCTTCTCTCTTCAACAATAAATCCTTATTAGAATGTAAAATGTACACCCATAATTTACAGGCATCGAAAAAATGGTTGAGAAAGTATTCTAAATATCATTATATCCCAACAAAATTTCTCAAAACATTACTTCTCCTTGAATTTTAAATAAATATTTAACTTATTCCGTACATCTCATTTCTTCATGAACACTTCTTGAATCTTGTCATGACATCACCTAAATTTAAACATATTAAAATTTTTTAGTTATATTCCCATTTTGATTTGTATCATGATTTCATCACTGTGAAGCTCTGTACAGATTAAAATTTCGAACATTTGATTCATCAGTATTCACTACAATGAATAAAATAGGTTCTTTATTATGTTCTTCAAAACCAAAAGTTACTAATGTAAAACATTTTTCTTTAGATTATGACGATCCATAAAAAATGGTAAAAACATACATATTCCTAAATCATCAAGCTCCCGTTGACAATAATTTTTTTATCATTATCAAGATCTCCAAGAATGCTTCATGGACCCCTTTGAAAATTATTTTAATAGCATGAAAACGTTTTCATTCTGATTATTCTCCTAATAATGATGATCATTCATCCGATAAGGATATTGATGTCATCCTATACCAAATATATTTTCCTCTTTATTTTCCCATATTTATTAGATTTAGTTTCTGTCTAATTTCTCATGACCCAATTATAAATGTAATAGCGTTATTTTTTATTTCGATGTAACCCACATGAAAAACAGCAAGAAATTTATCTTGATGAAAATGGTTTACTACATTGTTGATTTTTCTATGGAATTATTTTCATGCATTGGTCTTGAAAACTCTACATTATTTTACTTTTCATTCTCCCAAAAGCTTCCCATGGAAAATATTTCTTTCACTGATGATTGGTGGCCCACCATGTCTGAGGGATCTGTATAAGAAGCATCGACTTTAGAAAATTATTCTATTTTTTGATTATGATACACGAAAATTATTTCATCAAATATTTAAATATTTTATATAATTGGGTAAAATGAAATCCAAAACCATTTTCCAATCATGTTTCCAAAACAAATCACATCCTTCAAACAATTGTGAATTCAGTGATCTCCAACTGACGTTATAAGATTAATTTTTTTCTCCATCCACTTTTATATTCTAGAAACTTCAGAAAGTATCATGACTTCCTTCATGTATTTGAATACATTGAATTTCAACATCAACACTGGCTTAATTTTTTCATGTAGTATTATGACTACCATTTCATTCAACAACTTCTTTAATTATAACTAAGGTAGAATACGATTGGTAGAACCAACTCTGATGTTCTATAAAAAACACGCATCACATATTTTCTAGAATATATATAATATTTTTGACTTACTAAACACAAAAGAATATTCTTATTTTTTATCAGATCCATGAAAAATAGGAAGAGACATATAATTACAATCTTCATATAATTATAGATCAAAGTTGAGTTTGAGGATCTATTTCTTCCAGAAAAAATATTGTTAATATGATGTTCTTCCTTGAGCATCATGGGTTTGATGTACTGAATTCGATGGTTAGTATGATCACCAAAAAAATTTATAAAGTGAGTATATTTATTCTCTTATTAACAATTTCATTGACAAACAAAGACAACACTTTATGAGAAAAACTTCTTTCAGCCTCAAAAAACCATATCCCTCCAACTTTTTCCCACATAGGTTAGAATTATACCATATCAAAAATCTACCTAGGTCATCATTACAACCAACCTCATATCATGGAAAACTCATACTAAAAATAAAAACAAACCTCATAGTCATTTAGTTTTCCAAACATAAACAATCACAAGATTAAACCTCCTTAAAAAATAAAATAAAAAAATACATTAATAATATGAATTAATCAAAAAGGGTAACATGGATTGGGGAGTCTAACATCATCGATATAAACATTTTGTTTAGATGATTATTCACACACATCCCATATCACCTATTACCATCATCATTCAAGGATTCATCCATATCGACCTTCTGTAAATAAAATTTTCATCATCAATAATAATTATAATGTACTTATCACAGGCCTCTAGGTTATAACATAGTCAATAAAACCCTTTAGGGATCCCTTATCTCAATTTGATGAAACATTAATTAATGGAAAAATTCTAAATGATAACTATGATAAATATAACTCAATATAAAATGACTAAGAACATAATACTAGTTAATTTATTTATTGTATTCCATAAATCCCAATGGGGTCTCGTCATGTTTAATTTAAACTTGATTGATGGATTAAAAATATCACAACCAGTATAATACTCATATAGAAAGTAGGGAAATGATATGGACCACCTTAATTCAAATACTACTACTCAAAATGTTTAATATCACAAGAAAATTAAACATCAATTATAGGTTACCCAAAAATATTGAAAAAATTCATAATTTTGAGAATAATAAGACAACAATATAGAGATCATGTGACAAATAGATATTGGAAGAAAAAATTACTCATATAATAACCTTAATAAATCACAAGGGTTAAAATATACTAGAATCCAATGATTAAGGATGGAGACACACTCTTTAATGACGATTAATTTGAGGGAAAAGGGATAGAGGTCATGTAGTGCTACAAAAGAAAATGATATGATTCCTATTTTAATCATGAACTTAAAAAAATAAAATAAATAAATTGAAACAAAAAACAACTCAGTTAGATACCATGTGTTTAGCTACCACTCATAATTTTCCTTCTCCCGTATTGTGTAAGAAAATGGGTCACTAGACACTCAGTTACTCTCCTATAGAGATTTACCTTTATTGGGGACATCGAGTATGTAATAATATCCTAATAGGAAACTATTGTCTTTTTTAAGCCAACCATATACCACACACCTTGGGAAAAACACCTAAAAATGTCCTCTAAAACCACTCTAATAACTCCAAATAATCACCAAAACACATAAGGCTTGAGAAAAAAGTATTCAAATTACAAGAGGTAATAGTTTGAATTTTGTATCCCCCTAATAAAATTATATCCCATCTCTATAACGTACCACCGAGTGAACCAAAAAAGGTATTTATCGACTATGCTCATATATAAGACCCTAATTCCTTTCCTCATAGGAAAACAAAAGATTCCACTACACACATAAAAGATGTTCCATTTTCCGAAATAAAATCATTTAACTATGATACACTAAATGAATTGTTCATTATTTGATTGAAAAATATGACTCTATATCAATGAATTTGATACTGTTCATATAATATGGCCAACATATATTTATAAAGTTGAGAACCATGGAATAAATTATGTGTAGCACTGTATCAATAATGAATCATTAATCAAAAATCAAATACATTGATCCTCATAATAAACTCAAAGGACCCCAAATAAATTGACAAAAAATTCCAATTCATTTATTACGACATTGTCTTAATTGATATGACGCACTCGTAGAAACACAATCGCCCATATTAAATTGTAGAGGTTGAAACCAATGGTTAGAATAATATATTTTTATGTTTAATCCTAGGATAAATTATTTATACTTAAAATAATTTCTTAATGAGCCTTCCTTTCATATTTTTTTTTCTAAATTCAAAAATAATACCCCTACCCTTTTTAATGTATTGAATAAAATAATTCTGGTGAGAATTGATTGCATTAGCTCAGATCTTATTGAGATGACTCATATAAGTTTCCATATATTTTTTTGGAGTTAATTATTTTTTATTACGCCCATGATAATCTAAGTTTAATTTTTTCCATTGTCATGGAAATAATATCACACTTTATTACTTTTTCAAAATTATAAATAATTTCATTATATTATTTATTTTCTTTAAGTGTTTTAATTGTTTTAATTTTTTACTCATTTTCATCATTCATTTCGTTTTTTGATTTCATTATTCCAATATGGGATAAACATCATTGTAGGACAATTATTCCATAATGTGTCTAAGAATTTAGTTTCAGATCACTAATATTGATAAATTATCTACCAAGGTGGTGGATCAACACCTGATATATTTTTTAAAACCGACTAATCTATCTCACTATAAGAACACATGTAATATATTTTTAATGTAATTAAATAAACCCTATGGAGAACTATAATATATTGGAGGATGAATTATACTTAAAAAATTAACTAATTCAGTATTAAGTTCAAAATCTTATATTCCATTATGTTATACAAGATCTAACACCATGTAATATTTAATTGTTAATAAAAATATTTTGTAGAAAAATGAACAGATCAATGATAAATAAACATTTAAGTGATAATTAATAAATTTTTTGCAATTATAGACACTATTATCTAAGTCTACATAGATAAAACATTACATTAAAAAATATGAATATATTGAAATAAATTCTCAAGTTCATTTCTCAAGAACTGAATAATGAGTTGGAAGAAACAAATATAAATCCTTTTACCTCACGCATTTCAAAAGTTTTTATCGAGTGACTTCATTGATAACAAAATATAATAGCAAAAAAATTACATGGATTTTTTTGAACTCTTATTTACCAATTTTTACATTTTTTACAATTCACATAAAAAATAAACCTCTTTATTTTGATGAGACAAAATTTTCATTGTTGGCATTTTCCTTAAGTAAAGATGATGAAAATTGGATAATGGGTTTTGAAGAAAGAGTATAGTGACCTATTACCTATCATATAGAAGTCATTATAGATGTATTCACTCCAAAGAAAGATCATATGAAAAAGCTACCTGAGAGAGTTTAACATTATCTTTAATATATTTTACTTGATTTTTCATCTTTTTAAACTAATTTTAATTACCATTGGGAAGAAATTATAGATATGGTTGAGATGTAAAAATCCCTGGAAAATAAATTAAATAAATATAAAGATTACAGTTAAAAATTTATGGGGATATAATTTGAATTACTATTATTTATAAGTGATATTAAATCTAAAATACATATGGAAGGAAAACATAGTGGGGAATTTTATATAATTTCTTCTTGTTTAATTTAAATTCAAATATGTCTACTTACTAACTAGTTTTTTGATATTTATACCAAAAAAACATTAAAAATATCCCAAGATTTTGATAAAGAACCCTAGAGGTGGATAAAGAAGATGAAAAATCCTCAAGGTAATGGAAAATCCAATACCTCCTTAGCTTCATCAAGAATAGATTATATAGAAGGATCACGTATAATATTAGGAGGTCTCTTTCAATTTTACCCATTTAATATTTATTACATTTATAATTATTTTTTTGTGCATTGTAGAACTCGGTTAATAGGATACCCAATGAACTAAGACAATAGATGGTAATTGGAAGGGAGAGATTGTGTTGTTTCATATAGTGAAATAAATATCCTTCATCATTTTTTTGGTTACTAATGAAGAATTCTAGATAGTGGGAGTTAAAAACTAGTACCCATTGTATATTCCAAACAAAGATTTATCTTCCTACTAAACTTTTAATATATATATTTTAATAAATACAATTATGTTCTTTTTTATTATTATTAGAGAACTAGTGAATATATTTTGTGATCATAACTCATATTCTGTTGAGGATTATAGTCAAATTTTTATTTATTTTGATAATTTTTTCAATCACTTATGATATTTTGTGAACATAATATTCTCCTTTGGGGAAATATTGTATTAGTGTGTGGGGTGAAGCATCATTCTATTTTTATAATTTTTACATATTCTCAGGATATTTATATGTTTATTTTTTGTTTTTTGGTATATAATTTTAGAGCATTTTAGATAATAAATTCTAGAATTAAATGTTTCCATGTATTATGGTAAGAAATTTCTAGATTTCAAGATTCCATTAAAATAAATTTTATTGGTTTTAAATTATTTTTATATGATTTTTTATTTATTTCATGGAATTTAACTTATATATGTCGGCTAGAAACGTTGTAACATTCCATGAACTGGCTAAGAATAATTTTTTATTCCCTAACTTTTGACACATCATAAAACCATTTGATATATTATGACTTGTAGTAACTTTCTTGAGTGTCTCATTGCATTTATTTAAACTAGAGAAAACTGAAATTTTTGTTTTAATATATAATATTTATGTTTATTATGAATTATTGAGGTCATCGTTAATTGGAAAAAATTATTTAAACTCAATTTTGGCAACCATGAAATTTAACCCCCTTAATCCTATAATACATGAACTAACTATTAGTTAAGATAAATTACCATATGATATTATCCTTTCACCCCCATTTGTTTTGTACATTTCATGTTATTCTCTCAATTATGTTTATAGGAGAGACTGTTGCATCCCATGTAACGATAGAATAAATATATTTTAAAATTACCAATTATAGATTAATTTTATATTAATTGGGATTTTATGTTCAATAAGATACCCTACACACAATAATGAGTTTCTCCAAAATATTTCTTTTCATGCAAGTCTGTGTTATAATAAAAATAATATATTTTTAATATTTTTATTTTAAGTGGTAGTTATCACCTAGTCATTGTATCTGAGGGAATGAACTGGAATAAATATATATTTTTTAACCGTGATTATAAAATGTTTTTTTAGTTGTTGAATATATTTTATTCGTATAAAATAAGAATACATCTAATTCTAAGCATAAAATATCAATATGTCTATAAGGTAGTTTTACCACCTTTTGATAGAGAACCCATTTTAAAGCATACTTTTACACCATTTTAAATTATATATGAAAAAATAGTCTTCCTTTTTGAAAGATAAATATTAAAATTTAATTTAGCGGAATGTTTGAATTTTTTTGAGAACATTTATATTTTGATGAATAGTAAATAACACTAAATAGTAGTTCAAAAGTGCTTTTCCATCCAATTTATTTATATAGTTAACTCATTTTTAATTGTTTTTATAGTATAACTATATAATATTTATATCATTCAAACTAATTTTGGTCATTATAAATAGTTTCACATTAAATTTATATATAAAAACATGGAAAACATAAAACCCACTATCACATCCCATTTGTGAGATTAATTTTAAATTAATTTATGCCACATATGTGATTTTAATTTTAAGAAAAGAATAAATATTTAGAATTAACATAATTTATAATTTCTATTATGGTGAAATAATTTATTAAGTAAAATTATTAGATAATTTAATTAAAATTAATTACTGTTTTTAAGGGAAAATAATACTAATTAATTACTATTCATGGAAATATGATGTAAAATGACTATAAATTTTTATAAAAAAAAAATTCTAGCATTATTTAGGCTGTGAAACCTCTATTTTTCAATAATGGATCATTTTTACTCATTATTAACAAGTAATACATGGATAACACATAATTCAATTTGAAAATATCAAGTGTGTCCTTTCTCTCTACTATAAAACATGAACTCAACAGTCACACTTATTCACACCTCTAAACCCACATTGGATTGGCCAAGAAAATCCCAAATAATCTCCAAAATATTTTCCCCTCAATATAGAGGCATCAACCTGGGAAAAAACCATCCAATATGTCTATTAGTTCAGACCTAAAAGAGTTACCTAAAAGAAAGGTAACATTTTTCAATGCCCATTTATGTATTATTCCATTCTATAGCCCTTAATGTTTTATTATTCCATGATTATTTATTAAAATCAGTATAATAATTATAATAATATTTTTTTATGTAATGGATTGAACTTCCCTTATATACACTTCTATCTAACTGATAATGAATATATTGTTCTTATGTATCATGAACTACCTCCATAGGAAATAATGTTTTTTTATTTTTCCTTTACCACCTCTCATGGTTGAACATTAGGAAAAAATATATTTTTTTATATTTTATATATGATATTTAAGATTTATTTTTGAGTTTTAAATTATTATATACAACATACCTTCGTGAATTACATTGTGTGTAAGTACAATAATTACTTTTGCAGAAGTGTGGACTACTGCCTCCTCAAAGTGATGTGATACATTCCCATAGTACATAAAATGTTTTTCGGATGAGTATATCTAAATATATGTGAGATATATAGATTACAAATAATATTCATGATATAATTACCTTTTTCTATGTATAATATATCATTTTTTTTCAAACTATTTCACACACTAAAAATGGGATAACACTGTTCATGGACTTGTGGACTGCCGCCTTCTCGATGCAATGTGATTAATTTTAAATAAAAACAATTATATATTACAAAAAAAATGGATTTATGTTATAATGATCATTATTTAATTTTTTTACTTACCTTATTTCCATAATGATCTTTGAAAATGGGAATGGTACTCATGCGTACAATGGCCTACTGTCTCTGTGATTTTAACATTTGTTCATTTTTAATAACCTTACTTTAGGATTTGTTTTAAAAATATAATTTATATATAAATTTAATAATTATATCATTATTATTATTCTATATATGTTTATATAATGAAAATTTTGATAGTAGTTGACCTACAAACGTCATTTTTGACACATAAACAGAATATGGTCAAAACACCTGACATAAACATAATTGTTTATGTAGTTTTTTTAAAAATATTAACAATTGGTAAAAGTAATGATAATCATGACAATGGATGTTAAGAAAATAAATAAATAAACTTAGTTTATTATTTTTGAAGATAAGTGAACACAATGCAAGTTAGACATCTGGTAATGTATTTTAACTCAATATCTATTCATTATAACAATTCCTGATGATATGAACCTTTATTATTTTATAAAGTTTATATACAAACCCATTGACCTTCCATATGAATATTACATCTATTATATTTTTATTAAATTTTTTTATGGTCTCTTCTTTCATGTATATAATTATTGGAATGTAAAAAGTGGTATGTAACACATTGAATGTTTATAGAGTTAATCCACTTCTTCATTTCAATATAAATGATATTATTTTATGTATTTATTTATATAGATAAAAACAAATTATAATGAACATTTTATGTATATTTTTAATTTCAATAAATTTTTTTCTAAAAGGAATGTTTTTTTAAAAATCACAAAATCATTATCTATTCTTAATGTATATGACAAAAATGACATTTCTTCCACCCTGGCCATTATTTTTTTTCACTCTTTTAAAGATTTCATGTTTTCTTAAATTAAAAAACATCTTTCATTTTTTCAGTATTTTGGTATTGAAAATGGTTTATCAAAATGAAGGTGTTGATTTTATCGAAAAGAAATTTTTTAAATAAAATGTTATATTATTATCTTAATGTGATTTTCATATGAGTTTAAAACATTTTTTCAATTGATGAAAATTTTTACCTCATTTTTTTGTTATTAGACATTATAAATGATGGTTGAATTAGATAATACTAGGTGATCCCATTGTAGGTTAAACTATTGGTGCACCCAGATAGTGCACTAATGAATTGGGTAATGACTATATTCTTTATATAATTTTGTTGTATGTTGGTCGTATGGTTACTCAAATATGTATGGTTTCTATAAAGGTTCTATAAGGGTTTAATGTGATGATGTCCAAAGTTACCTATATGGTTTTTCTATGTTCTCTAATGAGATTTCATGGAGATAATTTTTTTCCAATGGTAAAATAAGTGATATTAAAAAATAATGACATTTCCCTATTTGGGTAAAATTATATGATTCCATGTATGTTTTTTAATGAGTTTTAATGTTCACTAGAAGACTAATATTTTGCTTATTTTTATATATTATACCGATCTTTTTATGCTTATCCCATATTTTTTAATATTTTTCATAGGACTTATGGATGATTAGGAGATTTGAAGAATTCATGTTGATATTTGTGAAGTTTTACCACAATATATATTATAATTTATTTTATATGTTTTATATTATTGAAAACTAAATACCTTTTAGAAGTTTCCACTTTTTATTTTTATGGTTTTTATGTATGATTGATAGCCTAATTATCTAAAACTCTAAACATGAAAAGATCATCAATGTGAAAGAGACTAAAACATGATACTTAATATAAGATTATGTAATATTTATAGATAAATCCTTATAGTCAGTATCAAAGGTCGGTTTATATAACTTTAGAGTATAGGGTAATGTTAATGGAATTATGTTATAATATTACGTTGTTGCTTCATCTAAAATAATTCTATTCCGAATGGTTTTCCATAGAGGAAACAATGAAGCAGTTATGGAAGGAACAAAGAGGAAGACATCCTTCCGAATCAGTATGTTGATATGGTTAGAATCAAAATATAATTGTTTATTATAATAAAGGATTAGTTGAATCTAGAGATAATTGGTAGCTTTATCCATTCTACAGTGGAATGTAATCTACCCATAAATAAAATGTGTTTTCTGGTTTCATGAGGAAACACCCCCATCATTCAGTGGTTTATCTGATCTAGTGGAAGAAGACGGATGGATCAAATATCTGGTAAAGTTATTTCATGTCATGGTATGTTCAAAAAATCAAATGGTAACCCCTTTCATTTATTATTTTGATTGTGAAATTGATCGATTGGGGTATTTGGTTAATAATAACAAAGAGAATGATGATATTGATCCCATATAATGAGAATCATTCATTGAAATTTTCCATGAGAAATAATTATCTATGATTGGTCGACTTTGAATGAAAAATGATTCCTAGAACTGAGGGAAAAGGATGAAGATTTCATAACATCATATGAAGGATACATCATATGATTGGGAATGTGTGTGCCTAATTTTATTCCAGAAACTAAAAGAAAAATTTATACTTTTTTATTAGGATTGAATCAATGTATATGAATATCATTGGTTTTGGAGAGAATTTAAAATCTATAAAAAATGTATTCATTATTCTGTAAAGTTTGAGGTACAGTTTTTGACTCTTTTTTTTCTTCTTGATGATGAAATTAAGATGTAGTCAGGATGGCTAGTAATGAGAAACCATGTTACAAATAAAACTAAATGTATGAAAATGAAGTTCCAATCTTGTTGTAAGTGTGGTAAAAACCACCCTTGAGAATGTCTTAGGAAAACAAAGAAGTGTTACTAATGAGAAATGTTTGTCCACATGGCACATGAATTCAAGTAAAAGAATCTCTAGGAGTCAAATATTGTGGTCAAATCCATCCAATATTAAGATGTTTTAGCTACAATGAGGTGGGAAATTTTTCTAATTCATTTATAATGTTAGTTTCACTGGATGAAAATCTTAATGATGGGAAAAAAGAAAGGTGTGGTGAGGTCATTTACTACAAATTTAGTTGATGATGTTCTTTAAAATGAATTTTTGACTTGTATGTTATTTCTATTTTCGAATTAGTCAAATAGATTATTTATTATAGATCATTTCATTCATTAAATTCTATAATGTTTATGAAAAAATTTGTAATATCACCTTCTTAATGTAAGATATGACTCATTTTAAAATATCATGGTGGAAGTATTAAAGAATCCAAGATTTATAAGAATCTTTTTATTTTTATCAATGGGATTTTATTTCCTACAAATCTTGTTTAACTGTACATAATATATTTTCATATCATTATTGGTATAGATTGGATTTTATATAATCATTATTAGAGGTATTTTAGTGAAAAGAAAGTTTGGTTCAAAAATTTCATACCTCTTATAACTTACCAAGAAGCTGAGAAATTTTTTTGAGATGAAAATTAATGTTACCTATAACATATTAATGGAATTAAAGAAACTATTCATATGAGTAGTGTCCTAGTAGTAAATTAACAAATGGATGCTTTTTAAAATTACTTTCCGGGTGTTATTCTAGATCGAGAAGTCATGTTTACTATTAAATTAGTAAAATATTCTATTCTTATTTATGAAACCCTTATATAATGCATCTGGTGGATCTCTTTGGATGAAAAATAAATTATAGGTGTTATTAGGGAATTTTTTATTAGACATATAACTTCATCTTATTTTTATGATTTCATATTTTTTAAAATGAAATATTAATCAATGAGAATTTTCATGGATTATAAAATACTTTAATAACATCAATATTAAGGTCACATATCCTTTTTCTCATATCAATTATATGTTTGATCTACTCCTAGGAGCATAGTATTTTATAATGATTGAGCTGACTTCAAGATACCATCAGTAGAAACTGATAAAAGCCAACATTCCGAAGAATTTTTTTTAAACTATATATGGCCACTAAGAATATCTATTTATTTTTTTTGGTTATATAACACACATTCTGTAACACCCCAGGTAAATAAAGAATATGACATTTTTATATTCGTCCATATTTGTGAATAAAATATTAATATTACTTTAAAGGGGATGCGATGCTCGATGGCATACCCAATACATAACAACGAGTTTCTTGGGAATCTTACGTTGCACTCTAATAATAAAATAATATTATTTTAAATGGTAGTTAACGCCTAGCTGTTGTGATGGTGGGAATGAATAGAACTAAATACAAAATGATTATATATGTTTGTCAAATATTTTTACTTTTTACAATAAATGTTAGAGGATTAAAAATGCGAATGAATCCAATTATAAGCGTAAACATTCTAATATTCTTTAAAAGGTCGATTAACCTCCTTTTGATGGAAAACCTCTTTTAAATACACATTTTGACAATTTTCTGTGTTATATTTGATAAAATAAAATTCTTCTTTAGAATCGGAACATCAAAATTTACTTTGTGTAAATTTTTGGTATTTTTCTGAAAAAAAGTTCAATTTTTAATGAATAGTGAAAAATGTTGTATTTTAATTCAAAACCTCTTTTTAATCTGATTTATATATATGATTATATTATATTTTTAATTGGTTTTAAATTGACATTCGAATATATTTTTACCATTTAATCCAATAGTGGTCATTGGAATTAATTTCACTTTGAAATCGGACTTAAACTAGTGTCAATCTTTGGATACATTTTGTTTCATAAAAACACGCTATTTTTTGACAGCGAGAATTAATTATTAAATTAATTAATGAAACTTATATGTTTTTAATTTTGTAAAATAGACATCATTTTTGAATTCAGAATATCAAATATAGCTTAGGGTGAAATTTTGGTAATTTTCTGAAAAACTTCAATTTTTGATGAATAGTGAAACCACTAAGTGGTACTTATAAAAACTGATTTTTTCCGTTTAAATGAAATTTTTCCTTCTTTGAGTTTTTAATTTCAAAAATCCGACATAAATGTTTGTCATTAAGAAGTAAAATGTGGTTCAATGGGATTAAAATAATTTTTTGTTGAATAGTAACTTATTATGTTTTTAATCGCAATTAGAGGTGATTAGTGTAGTTTAAGGTAAAAATAATGTTTTAATAATATGAAATGACCTAGACACATGTAATACCTTCATTGGATGAGTCATGGCCGACCAATACAATCCATGGGTCATCTTGGGGACCCCATGGATCCACTTTGGTTGGAAAATGACATAAATACCTTTTTATTTAATGTTAAAATTAAAATGACACAAACATGAGTTGTTTTACTAAAACAATTTTTAAATGGGGTTATACAAGTCAGATTATTAACTATAAATAGTAATTCGAAATCTAAAAATATTTTCTACATCATAGTATTTGTTTTATAATTTTTATACATTAAATAAAATAAATTATTTATGACATCATGATGATGCAGCGATGACCTCATTATTTAACAATTAAAATAAAATGGAAAGATAATGTAAAATCTAAGACCTAAACATGTCCAAAACCTATTGGATGGGTGAATTTAGAACCCTTATCACCTTATCCTCGAACCACATCAATATGGGACCATTAAAATCTGAAACTCATTCTAAAATAATGTAACATTTCCTTACTTTCCAAGAGTGCCCCTCCTCTCCTCTTATAAAAGGCCCCCACCTCTACCTCTTTACCCACACTTACAAATCCTTTGGCTCAGCCAAACCCTGCCCATTTTGTCTCTCCACATCCCTCTATAACTCCTTGAAGCCTCAATTGGGGCATAAGTCTTCCCAAGGAAGCCTTTTAGCTCAATCCAAAGGGAGTTACCCGATTTTAAGGTAATGTCTTCACTTGAGTCCTTTTGTTTTATTTTACTTCTACAACCCCTAAACTCTTTTTATTCATTTCTTTTGTAACAACTACAGTATCTTAAATATACTAGGATGTTGGTATAATAAGGATTCGAGCTACACTTACACACACCTACATCTAATGGTTAAAGAACATACTGTTTCCGTGGATGACGAATTTCTGCATCACGAAACGATAATTGTTCAACACTCATATATCTCCTTCAAAGGTGTCCATTAAGATGTCACTATATTTATATATTATATATAATATTTTTATGTTTTACTTAAGCTTCTGTAGTTTTAATTTATGGCATATCCTTTATGGTTACCATTATGAGTAAACACGATATCTTCATTTTAGGAAGTGCGGACTACCGCCCCCTCAAAGTGATTTGATTTGTTAATGCCATATGTGAGATGTATAAAGGATGTAATTAATGGTATTATATATGATATTATAATGGAATTATAATATAACTTTATATAATTATGATTACATTATATAAAATATGAAATAGAAATGAAAGTAGCGTTCATGCGTACGTACGGCTTACCATCTCCATGAATGGTGCATTTCATTTCTTACCTCTAAATGATTATGTAATATTATAAATGCATGTATATAATGGATATATATGATATATATGATATATACATCATGATTATAACTCTGGATATAATAGATACATGAACAACTTGTAATTATAAAGAGCATATTTTGACTCAAGTACCAATGATCGTTTAAACGACCGTTATTAACTAAAATAATTACATAGTGTTCATGACATGGTAATAAGTGATATAAAAGGAATAATGAAATTAAAAAAGGTTCTTAAGGAAGTAGAAATTAACTCATCTTTATTATCCAGGAGATTAAAGAATGATCGAGTCAAGTCGGACCTGAGGTAAGGGATCATACTCCTCTCTTTCTTTTTAAGTACACTCTTTTATGTCATTCCTTTTAAAGCTCATCTTTCTTGTTATTGGGATTTTCTTTTATATTAATCTTACTATAATTTTTATTTTCATATGATGATAGACACTATTCTATCTCATCAATCCATTTTTTATGTTTTGAGTGGCGCCGTTAGGCTGCCGAATTTTCGTAAGAGATCTAACCTCTCTCTTTCTTTTTAAGTACTCTCCTTTATTTCACTTCTTTTATGCTCCTCTTTGTTATGTTGGGGGATGTTATTTTATATTCCTATTTCTGTAAAATTTATGTTAATATGATGAGAGACCCTATTTGATCTCATCAATCAATTTTTGTATGTTTTATGTGGCGCCGTTAGGCTGCCGAGTTTTAGTAAGGGATTTTTCATCTCACTTTTATTCCTGTGAGATTTATGCTAAATTTGCCACAATTTCCTTTTAGTGGTGTATGTACTGCCCATTATTTTACTCATGGTGTAATATAATTTCATTTATTAGTATTTACATCAATGTTGTATTGTCCTTATTTCACGGGGTGTATGTTTCGAAAGATACCCATGTCGGTAAGGGAACCTTTCACCCTTCACTTTTTAAAAGTCTTCTTTTGTTATGTCTTTTAATTCACTTACTATTATGTTGGGATATGTTCTTATATACCCTTATTGATTTAAATTTTATGTCCATGTGATGAGATACCCTTTTTATCTCTCATCAACTCATTTTCTGAATTTTGTAGTGACGTCGTTAGGCTGTCAAATTTTTGCAAAGGAACTTCTTAACCCAAATTTGATTCTTTGGAATAAACTTGTACTCATTGAATATGAAATTCTATGAATATGTGTGAATAACCTCTGATTGTTTTACACTTAATATCCACTTATATTTGGTTTATTCATTTGTCACACATAATTATGTAATTGATTTATCCTTAAAACAAGGATACCATCTTTGTAAGGGACTTCATCTCAATCTCCATTCATTGAGGCATATTTTGTTTTATACACAACCTTCTTTTATACGATGTATAAACCCCTTTGACTTTTACGTTTATTCAAAAGGAATATTTTTTCTACGAAGCGTTTACTAAATGACAAAAGGGAATATTTTTGTCATAGGTATGCGGCGACAACGACTTCTCCGCCGCCTTGACCATTATTTGAGTTTCGGCTTCCTCTACAATCCATACCTTCTATTTAAAAGAAAAATAAATACCATGTTTTACTTTTCTTTTATTTTGGTATTGAAAATGGTTTTGATAATGTTTTAATATCAATGTGTTGTATTGATATCTTGTTATTTAAATATGGAAATTTTATGTTTCCTTTATGCATGTTTTATGTGATAAGATTATGTTATGGTTCTTGGGCATTGTTATGAAGACGGGTGGTTCCATGATAAACTAAGGGCGGGTGAGCCTGATATAGCTCTCCAATGCATTGGGTAATGTGAAGGAGTGAAACATTAAGGTTTCTCCGAAGAGATTTTGGGAATATACTATGGTGGGTATTCCAAACGTAACCAAGAGGGTTACTCCCTACGTAAGAATGTTATGAATGCCTCAAGTTACCTTTTATATCTTATGATTTCTATGATTTATTCATGATTTCATGAGGTATGTTAAAGTGTCTATGTTTTATGGGTAAAGTATGATTTCATTCTTATGTATATATGAACTCATGTTTCCTTTCCATATTTTTTTTATAACCCTTACTGAGCTTTTTATGTTCATCCCATGTTTTTTTAAATGTTTTTCATAGGTCAAGGGAAAGGTACATGATATGATGATAGGTTCAAGGAGGTTTCAAGAAAGAATCCATGCTTTATTTTTAAATATGTTTCCGTTGATGTGAAAAAAATGAATACAATCTTTTATGTAACCACTTTGTTTAAATGTGGAATATAATGAAAGTTTTATGATCTAATTATCTAAAACTATAAACCTGAAAAGATCCTCAATGTGTAATCTTGTAATAACTCAAGATTATGTAAGGTTTAAGTTTGGGGCCTTATACATTCCATATTCATTGATGATATGAATAGATTTTTTCATGTGTTCTTGGATATGTTTATGCTTTTTTATTTATGATATTTTATTATTTTCTAAAAGTAAATAGGAACTTGATAGGAATGTAATATTTTTTTTAAATACCTTAAAACAAAAGAAATAGTATGAGAATTTTTAAATGTGTGAAATTTGGTTTAAAAAAATTAAATTCCATGTTAATGGTATCTCTAAAGATGGAGTAATTATTGATCCTGCTAAAATGAATCTTCTTGAAAAAATGAAAAGAAATATAAATATCATCATGATTCATTATTTTTATTATTAGTGGGATACTATCGGTGGTGTGATGAATAAATTCATTGGTTTTAAAGCAAATTGACTACGTTAACATAAAAATTAGTTAAAATATTCGGGAAAAAGAATATGAAGATTGTTTTTAGAAACTAAAAAATAATAATAAATGCTCCTGTTTTGGTCTTACATTTAAAAAATGATGAATTAATCATATACAGTGATGATTACTTAAAGGAAATGGTTGTGTACTAATTTAGAATGATTAGGTGATTGTTTATGCTTCATGTTAGTTGAAACATCATGATTTTAATTACCCTGCACATGAATTAGAATTCACTACTATTTTTTAACATTAAAATTTAGGAGACATCATTTTTATGAAGTAGTGTTTGAAATATTCACTGATCAATAAAATTTGAAGTATATATTAACTCATATGGAATTGGTGAAGATGTAGAGAAGATATCTAGAACAAATCTATGATTATTATAGCTCAAATCATTATCAAATTGGAAAAGAGAACTAGGTGTATGAAAATTTGAGTCAAAAAAGTAATGCTACATTAACCATTTTAGGTTTCAAATATGAACCTTTGGAAAATTATTTGATGAATTATGTCCTAAATCACTGGAAGTAGGGAAATATTATGTTTTATTTAAGGTATATGTGTTGTTGATTTTTTTAGAAAGAATTAAGAGGGCTCAAAATGTAGATAAATCCTTGAAACAAAAGGTAGAATCTGTTATGAATTGTAAGTTACATGATTTTAATATTGATGATGAAGGAATTTTATGATTTCAAAAATGATTATGCATGAATTTTGATTCATTTTCGATGAAATAATTATGGATTTTAGCTCAAATTTCACCATTTAATGTTCATCCTGGAATCAGTAAAATGTACAGAGACTGTTGGGAGTATTACTAGTGGGATGTCATGAAAATGGATATTTATGAATTTATAGTGAAGTGTTTGACTTATCAGTTGGTTAAAGAAAAGTGACAGTTACTGATTGGGCTGATTCAACCTTTTCCAGTGCCGATACATAATTGGGAAAATATATCAATGAATTTTATGGTAGGATTATAAAATAATTCCCAAGGTAGTAATGATAATTGGGTTATTATTGATTGATTAACTAAATATTCACATTTTATTCTAATACGTGAAAAAATGTATGTAGTTCTGCTTTATTGATTATATGTAAAGGATATTTTTAGGTTAAATGGAGTTAATCTCTCTATTTTATCATACCATGATCCAAGGTTCATATCCAATTTTTTTTAAAGACACCAGATGTCATTTGTACTGAATTAAATTTTAGAATAACTTTTCATGCACAATCTGATAAGAAGTCTGACCGGATGATTTACATATTGGAAGATATGATTCATTCTATCTCAATGGATTACTAGGAATGTTGGGATAAACATATTTATTTTGTGAATTTTTCTTATAATATTCATTTTCATTCTATAATACTGATGAAACATTTTAAAGCATTATATAAAATGTGGTGTGAGACACAAAATCTTTGGGGTGATATAAGAAAAAAGAATTTTATGTGACCAATGTTGGTATATGAAACAGTATAGAAAGTTAATTTTATTCAAAGACACTTGAGGGAAGCTCAATGTAGGATGAATAGTTATTCAAATAACCAGATGAAAGATCTTTCTTTCGAGGTAAGTGATCATTTTGCTCTAAAAGTTTCTCTAAGTAAAAGTGTGATGCATTTTAGTAATAAAGGGATGCATAGTCCATGATTCATTGGACTGTATAAATTACTATAGAAAGTTTTATCATTTTTTTCTGGGTGTCTATGCCTCCTAGATTATCCCTGGTACACAATTTATATCATTTTTAATGAAAATGAAGTATGTAGCAGACTCTTGTCACGTTTTGAGCCCTGATGTTGTTTAGCTGGAAGAAATATTTCTTATGAAGAACAAGCAGTTGATGTTCTTGACCACAAGGAGAATGTGTTTTGGAATAATGTATCTTTTTTAGGTTATGGTTCTATGGAAAACAGAATGGTTTAAAAGGTAACATGGGAATCTGAAAATTCGATTTGGGGAAAATAGTCCCACATATTTGATAAGTGAATAAAATTATAAGGACCAAATTTTCAAAAGAGGGGAAGGATGTAACATTATAGGTAATGATTGTATAATTATATTTAATTGATAAATTATTAATCTATTTTTACTTAAAATAGATTATATTCTTGATGTAATACCCAACACGAAACAACGATCTTCTAAAAAATCTTGCATTTCATACAAGACTAAGTTATACTAAAAATAATTTTTTTTAATATAATTATTTTATGTGGTAGTTATTGACTAGTTTTTATATCATAGGTGATGAATATGACTATCTATATTATGTTTACACAATTTTATAAAATGATTTTTCTTTCATAAAATAAATTTTATTGGATTCAAATAAGAATAAATCCGATTTTAAGCTCAAAAAGATATATATTTTTAAAAGGAAGTTTTATCACCATTTTTTGATGAACCAATTATGAAAATATCATTTTACACAATTATAAAATTTAAATCAAAAATAAGATTCAATTTTTAGACGCAAATATCAAAATTTACTTTTTCGTAATTTTTAGCACTTTTATGAGAACTTTTATATTTTGATTAATAGTGAATAATACTAAATATTACGTCAAAACTATTTTTTCAAGAAATTTAATTATATATATAAATTATGTTTTTGAATGTTTTTTAGAATAATTAGAAAAATTATATATCATTTAAACATATTTAGGTCATTAGAAACAATTTCACATTACATTTATATACAAAAACATTGCAATGTTTTGAATATTTTTAATTTAAAATATCGTTGTCACATCCCTCACGCAGGATTAATTTTAAATGAATATTTTTCACATACTATATTTAAATTCCTAAAAAAAATTCCATATTTTGATTAGCATAATTTATAATGTTCAATAAGGTCAACTTAGTTTTTGACTGAAATTATTAATGCATGTAATTAAAATTAATTTCAATGATTAAGAAAAAACAGGCTTAAGTATTGACTTCAAATAGAAATTAAAGACTAAAAATGACCCTACACTTGTATAATATCTATTTTCTGGACATATTTCATCAATTGCACCTTTATGGTTCGTTTTAAAACCTATGGAATAAGTAATTCATACGTAATACACAATTCCTTTAAAAAATACCAAGTTTGTCATTTTCCTCCACTATAAAAAGGAACTCAAACCTCCCACTTATTCACACCACTCAGTCCAATTTGTTTCATACAAACATTAAAATATAAGCTCTCAAAATGCCTCCTGAAACTTAAAGGCCTCACCTTTGGCATAAATCAAACGATGAAGTCCTTTGGTGCAAAACAAAATGATTTAACCGAAAAAATATAACATTATTCAATATCTATATATGTTTTATTTTATTCCCCACCAATTCATTTTTTATTATTACAATATTTTGTATGAAAATCAGTTCCATCACTATACTGAGATGATTTTTTATTAATGGGTTTTCATGCACTTACAGACATTTTATTCTAATCAGCAACGAACAAACTGTTCTTCGGTATGGCAAAATACCGCCTCATGAAATGATGTTTTTTGTTTTTTCCTTTACCACCCTCATGGTTTGAAATTATGATGGAAATTTTATTTTTATATGTAATATATGATATTTTTGGTGTAACAGCCCAAGATTTTATAAAAAAATATTCTTTTTAATTTTATTAATGTCTTGTGTTGTACGCTACACCAAAAGGAGCTTGCACAACACACATCCTTGACTTGACTTGCATTACACTCAATCACGACCTTCCTCGATAGCGTGTGTAGTACGCAATACCGAGTTTCACTAAACAACGATATGCTATAAAAATATTATTAAAACTAGCCGTTATGAATAGTAATGACCACTTTTTGAAATCCAGTAAATCTTATTTTTCAAAATGAACTTTATTTTTGGATTCGGAGTATCGAATTTAGCCTAAGGTGAAATTTTGGTACTTTTCGGATAACTTTCATATTCTGATGAATAGTGAAAATTACTAAATTATAATTAAAAACAACTTTTTTAATCGAAATAATTAATAGTGATAAATCATTAATTTGAGTGGTTTTAAAGTATATTTAGAATATATTTGTACAATTTAATACAATGTTGGTCATTGGACGTAATTTCACATTTAATCTAGACATAAACAAGTGTCAATCTTTTGATAGATATTGTTTCTTAAAAACACGCTATTTGTTTTAACATCGGGATTTAATTATAAAATTAATTAATGCAACTTTTATGTTATGAATTTGGTAAAATAGACTTCATTTTGGAATTCGGAATATGAAATATAGCTTGGGATGAAATTTTGGCATTGTTCTGAAAAACATCAATTTTTGATGAATAGTGAAACTACTAAGTGGTAGGTTAAAAACTGAATTTTGCATAAAACTTATTTTTACCGCTTCTGTGAATGGAATTTCGAAAATCCGAGAGACACGGTTAATATCAAGGACTAAAATGTGGTTCAATGAGATGAAAATAATTTTTTGGTGAATAGTAACTTTTTACTTTTTTTTACCGCGGTTAATAGTAAATAGGGTAACTAAGGGTAAATATGATGTCACTATTATCCTAACACATGTCCTAATTCTATTGGACAAATGTAATTCGACCAAAAACAAACTTAGGAATAAAATATGACCATTTAGGCCCACTTGGATTAGATTAGGACATTTATTATTAATTTATTTAAAGAAGGGTTAAAATAGTTAAAATCAAAGTTTAATAAGTACATCATTTTTAATATAGGGTTATACATAAGATAAATTAGACTATAAATATTCATTAGAAAGATAAAAAGATTTCCTACATGATGGTATTTTATTTGTAATTTTTAGACATCAAATAATATAATTTATTTATGACACAAAGATGATGCAGTAATTATCTTATTAATGAAATATTGACATAATTGATAATATAAATACCAAAATAAATGTAATTTAAGACTTTTTATGAATTACACTAATTTTCTAGGTTACTATGATATATTAGTGATGATTTAATCAACTTCGTTCGAACATATAATTCTGTTATGACTTTCACAAAAATAATATATCAAATAGTGTCAAAATTGACACAAAATAGTTTTTAAATCAAATATTATATTATTAATTGTTATTTTATTCATAAAAATCTAAGGTTCGGCCAAATGACTTAGATAAGGATATATATATTAATAATAAACAATTTGGGGTTCGTTTGGCATGTTATAGTAATTGTATTAACCATATAGTGAAAGAAAACAGAAAGACACGGTAAAAGTTAAATTAATTAACTTAGAGTTAAATCTAATTGATAAGGTTAAAATAATACCCCAAACTTGTCTAAATCCTATTGGTTGATAGGATTTCGACCCATTCCCACTTTATCTTCGAAATAAGACCCTTTGGAACCATTATAAACCGATTTTGACTTTAATATAAAATAATATTTTGAGATATTCCTAAGGTGCCCCTCTCCTCCCCTATAAAAGGACACCTCCTCCCCCTCCTCCTCACACCAATTTGAGCACTCAAGCTCGGCCAACCCCTGCCAAAATCTCTTCTCCACTCCCCTAGCAACATCCTAGATGTTCGGGTCTTACTCAAAGACCAATTTTAGTTCCCTAAGAGGAGGTCTCAAAGAGGCACTTCAAAGAAGAGGTAATTGCCGTTACCAATTCTTTCATCTTTATTTCTTCTTCCAATTCTTCTTCTTAGGTTGTTTCATTATGAAGTAATAACATCAGTATCACTCATATACTGATATGTTATTATAAGTATGAAACGACCCTATTTCACCATCTATCCATCCTACGGAAAAAGAAATCACCGCGCGTGCGTACGTACGGAATACCGTCTCCACGCCGTGGTGTAATCTATTTTCCACCACCACCTTACATGGATGGGTATAATGGTGTAAAGAATAACTATACATAGTTATTACAACATCATATTGATTCTGATATATTGTATAATCCACTCCAATTCAATTCAATATTTATATAAATGATATCATCGCTCGTGCGTACGTACGGACTACCGTCTCCACGACGCGATGAGATTCATTCTCCATGTTAACCATTTAAGAATGATTATAATGTATATATAAGAAATAATAATGAAATATATGACATTATAAATCTACTGGATTTATGTATATATATACATATGTATGTCATCTACTTACTTCCATTTCAAGACAATAAGGAAAGGAAAACAGCGTTCATGCGTACGTACGGACTACCGTCTCCATGAACGGTGTTTTTTATTTTATTTATCTACCTATTATATATATATATATACTGAATATATATGATATATAAATCATATTTTATATTCTGGAAGTAAGTAAATCATGATATAAGTAATAATGATGTCAAGAACAACAAGTCAAAACACCTACGATAAATGAAACGATTTTACCCAAAACGCTTCTTTAACATGGAATTTACAAAAGAACGGGTAATATAATGTCATAAGTAAACCATATATGATATCATAACAATGAATATGATTCTGTAATAAGTCAATGACATTATTTAAATCATTATACAGGAGGTTCGGACACATACGAAGCAAATTGGACCTAAGGTAAGGGAAATATCACAATCTCATTTTTATCCGAGATTGTTTATTCGTAAGTATTTACTGGGGTGTATTTTATCATCCACATCCATGTTCCCTCAATATGTAATATTATTTCCATCCACCTACAATTGTTTAAATCCAATTTTACCCTTCTATGAGTTTTTAGTAAAGGATATGAAAGGAATCTTTTTTCGTTTTTTCGTACGAGGTACTTTTTGACTTTTCCGACAAAAGTACGAAGAATGTTTTTTTTAACTTATACGGCACGAACGGATTTTTACGGTTTTATAAAGCCTTATTTTCATGAACCTTCCTCCAAAATATTTCATGACTATTTTTAATAAAATCTCTTTCTTTTAAAATTGTATGATGTTTTGTGAAAAGAAATTGATTTTGAAGAAGAAAGGATATTTTCCTCAAGAATTCATTTCAAGTGTTTTATCAAAATTATTTTCCATATAAGATAATAAAGGGTTCTGTTTCTATCCATATTTTTACATTGATTTGACTATGTTGTGATGGAATTATGTTTATGAATTCCTTTATCTTATATGAATGGTTTTATGATGTCATGTTGTTTAAGAATCCCATTTTTATTACATGGGTTATGCAATGATGTATGATTTATGATTTTGTGGCACACATAAGAAAGGATTCATTAAGAGATGGGTGGGACCTATATCTCCCTCCAATGCATTGGGTAAATATTTCATATCTCATGAGATAGACATGGCTGGAATGGTAGGTTATACCGGTTCAGTGAAACAGGACTGAAACGAGGATTACTCGATTCAGAAAGGGACTTTGTCCACTAAGATAGTCTTGGCAATGAGTCTTGACTAACAAGAAATGATTCTCTATGATTATGTGTGTATGCCACAATGAGTAATGTTTTAAGTAAGGGTTTCATTTTCACTACTATGATTTATCCCATGTTATGAAATTATGCTCTCTTTTGCAGGTTAAGATTTCCAAAAATGTTATGTTCTTATGAAAAATATGTGATTGATATTTCTTTTGTTTACCCTTACTGAGCATTTGAGCTCACCCTTTTATGTTTTCTTTTCCCCAGGGTATAAATAAAGGTTTTAGGTAAAAAAAAGGAAGATCTTTGTGGGAGATTTTGAAGATCTTTCACCAGGATTAGAAGATTACGTTCCGAGTTTCCAAAGACACTAAACTATTACGATCCTTGTGTGTATATTTTTTGTTATGTATTAAGTATTCCGCAAAAGTAATGTAATGTTCATGTACATTAGGCTTCGGGTCTCTAAAGTTGGTATCAGAGGAAAGGTTTAGTCAACCTTTGGAAACTAGGATGCGAAAACGTTAGTGAGATCCCTAGAGATATTTCTAAGGTATGTCTAGGGATGTCTCTAAGGTTAAGTATACATATAGGTTATTGTAATAGAATTACGCTAACGATCATAGAATTAAACCTAAGATGTTGGATATTGAAGGTACTCCCCCTTTATTATGTTGTTTTCCCTAGCATGATTTTTGCCTCTCACACAATTCTTTTGGGGTTTTAGACGATGGCTGGAACCCGAAGGAACCGTGTTAATGCGGAATGTGATGGGCAATGCAATGATTGTACCCCTGAGCAACCAAACGATATGGGAGCTGGAATGCAAAATCTTGTAGCCATGCTCACACAACTTTCTCAAGCTATGAATCATGCAGGACTTCCAAGCGAGCAAAGGAAGGAGCAACATTCTGTTGAATCCTTCATGAGGCAACGTCCACCTTCATTCAGTGGGTCTTCTGATCCACTTGTGGCTGAACAATGGATCAGTACTACTGAAAAGATATTTTCAGTTCTTCAATGTTCTGAACATGATAAAGTCATCATAGCAGTATATCGTTTGGAAGGTGAAGCTGATAAATGGTGGAATCTTATCAAGAATACGAGGCCAAGAGATGAAATTGAGTCCATGGAATGGGACGAGTTCAAGAACTTGTTTTTCAGTAAGTACTTCCCTCGTATTCTTCAAACAAAGATGGAGAAAGAATTTCTTAAACTGAAGCAAAGGGACGATGAATCTGTTGGTACCTATGAAGCAAATTTTACAAGACTTGCAAGGTATGCTTCTGGAATTATCATCCAACCTGAAAGTAAAGTTGATCGATTTTTCTGTGGCTTAAAACCAAGTCTTCGAAGGGCATTAGCTATAAGAGACTTCAGTAGCTATGAAGAAATTGTGCGTTGTGCTATCAAGGTAGAAATGGAAGTTGGTGTTACATATCCATCTCATGGTTTTGACAAGAAACGAAAGATGGAGTTCAAGGAGAAATCCCAGAATAATGGTGAAAAGAAGATGAATGTTTCCTTATGAACAAAGTGTGGAAAGAAGCATGGTGGAGATTGTCTTAAAGGGACTAGAAAATGTTTTAAGTGTGGAAAAGAAGGTCATCGAGCAGCTGAGTGTCGATGTAATGGAAAAAGGGTTTCTAATGATGTGAATAAAGCAAACACTGCAGAGAACGCACCGCCAACACTTCAATGCTTCAAGTGCAAGGAAATGGGGCATTATGCTAATAATTGCCCTAATCCAAGGGTTAGTGATGATCAACATGAGCAACCACTGAAGGCAAAGGACAAAGGGAAATCACATGCGATCACTATTGGCGATGTTGAATATGACAACGATGTGGTGGAATGATTAAGTGTTTCTGTAATGGGATTCCAAAATAATGTTTTATCATGGAGTATTGGAATATTTATGTATTGGTCTAATGTGGTATTCAAAGTGATTGAGATATTATGCGCATAATGAAGGGAAAATGAGAAAATTAATTGTTTAACAGTATTCATGAGCTCATGATTGATATAAGGACTAAGTGATATCATGGTTTGAGTATATAGAATTTTGAGGATTTTGGTATGTGGAAAGTGTTAACTTTTAACTGCACTCATGTTTTCACTAAGGTATTCAAGAGAATACATGATTAAGGACTTTGAATGTTTGGAATGTGACCAACAAGACATATCTTATGATATGTGGGGATCAATGACAATATTAAATCTCTGGTAATCGTTGTCACTATATTATGAGAGTGGACTGCAGTATTATAAGCCTAAAGATTAGACTGGATTATGTTGGACATAAGTTAGTATTGTTTAAGGATAGAAGATTTTCGATATTATTGAAGGGATGTTATAGTAACGTAGTTTTAGAAAAAAGGACAACCTGCAGGACGGGCGACAACCCATCGCTTCGGACAAGGCTGTAGGAATCGAACCCACAACCGAAGTACGACTGGCCTTTATCGCCTACCACTGGCCTACAGGAAGTCCCTGTTTAGTAGAAACTAGTTTTATTATATTAAGCAGTATGATATATGAAGTATAAGTCCATTTTAGGAACCATATATGATTAATCTCACTATAGAATAACTTATGTATATTTAATAACTTTTGCTACCCTTTTGTTTGAGACAGATGGAATGACCCGTCATTCTATCACATGATCTGCTAACACTTCACGAATAACAAATTCAACTTCATTTATTTAAGAGATGAAGTGGAAATTGTTCAAGGCACGAACAACAGTGATATTGTATCAAAATAAAGTAAGTATTTATTCTAATTCAAATTTTCAACTTTAGGGAAATGATCTTGAAAACCAAAAATGTTGTCCTAGTGATCTTATACCTGATGAATTAGATGGTACCTTAGATCATCACAAATTTATGGATTTGTGATTACTGGATTTTCCATAGCCATGTTCTCTACCACTCTCCATCAGAACATGATGGTTAGATTTCTCTTCCATATCCATATTTTCACCTATGTGGAAACCCAGTGATTAGTTTATTTGGGTAATCGTTACATTTCATACTTTAGTTTTTTAAAGCCAAGTTTTGGTATTCCCTTTTACGATGTGGGTTTCTATTAAAGAAACTTTCAAATAGTAAACCATTTATAACCCCGACGAATTTCGAGGGCGAAATTCATTTTAAGGGGGGTAGAATGTAACAGCCCAAGATTTTATAAAAAAATATTCTTTTTAATTTTATTAATGTCTTGTGTTGTACGCTACACCAAAAGGAGCTTGCACAACACACATCCTTGACTTGACTTGCATTACACTCAATCGCGACCTTCCTCGATAGCGTGTGTAGTACGCAATACCGAGTTTCACTAAACAACGATATGCTATAAAAATATTATTAAAACTAGCCGTTATGAATAGTAATAACCACTTTTTGAAATCCAGTAAATCTTATTTTTCAAAATGAACTTTATTTTTGGATTCGGAGTATCGAATTTAGCCTAAGGTGAAATTTTGGTACTTTTCGGATAACTTTCATATTCTGATGAATAGTGAAAATTACTAAATTATAATTAAAAACAAATTTTTTAATTGAAATAATTAATAGTGATAAATCATTAATTTGAGTGGTTTTAAAGTATATTTAGAATATATTTTTACAATTTAATACAATGTTGGTCATTGGACGTAATTTCACATTTAAACTAGACATAAAAGAGTGTCAATCTTTTGATAGATATTGTTTCTTAAAAACACGCTATTTGTTTTAACAGCGGGATTTAATTATAAAATTAATTAATGCAACTTTTATGTTATGAATTTGGTAAAATAGACTTCATTTTTGAATTCGGAATATGAAATATAGCTTGGGATGAAATTTTGGCATTGTTCTGAAAAACATCAATTTTTGATGAATAGTGAAACTACTAAGTGGTAGGTTAAAAACTGAATTTTGCATAAAACTTAATTTTACCGCTTCTGTGAATGGAATTTCGAAAATCCGAGAGACACGGTTAATATCAAGGACTAAAATGTGGTTCAATGAGATGAAAATAATTTTTTGGTGAATAGTAACTTTTTACTTTTTTTTACCGCGGTTAATAGTAAATAGGGTAACTAAGGGTAAATATGATATCACTATTATCCTAACACATGTCCTAATTCTATTGGACAAGTGTAATTCGACCAAAAACAAACTTAGGAATAAAATATGACCATTTAGGCCCACTTGGATTAGATTAGGACATTTATTATTAATTTATTTAAAGAAGGGTTAAAATAGTTAAAATCAAAGTTTAATAAGTAAATCATTTTTAATATAGGGTTATACATAAGATAAATTAGACTATAAATATTCATTAGAAAGCTAAAAAGATTTCCTACATGATGGTAATTTATTTGTAATTTTTAGACATCAAATAATATAATTTATTTATGACACAAAGATGATGCAGTAATTATATTATTAATGAAATATTGACATAATTGATAATATAAATACCAAAATAAATGTAATTTAAGACTTTTTATGAATTACACTAATTTTCTAGGTTACTATGATATATTAGTGATGATTTAATCAACTTGGTTCGAACATATAATTCTGTTATGACTTTCACAAAAATCATATATCAAATAGTGTCAAAATTGACACAAAATAGTTTTTAAATCAAATATTATATTATTAATTGTTATTTTATTCCTAAAAATCTAAGGTTCGGCCAAATGACTTAGATAAGGATATATATATTAATAATAAACAATTTGGGGTTCGTTTGGCATGTTATAGTAAGTGTATTAACCATATAGTGAAAGAAAACAAAAAGACACGGTAAAAGTTAAATTAATTAACTTAGAGTTAAATCTAATTGATAAGGTTAAAATAATACCCCAAACTTGTCTAAATCCTATTGGGTGATAGGATTTAGACCCATCCCCACTTTATCTTCGAAATAAGACCCTTTGGAACCATTATAAACCGATTTTGACTTTAATATAAAATAATATTTTGAGATATTCCTAAGGTGCCCCTCTCCTCCCCTATAAAAGGACACCTCCTCCCCCTCCTCCTCACACCAATTTGAGCACTCAAGCTCGGCCAACCCCTGCCAAAATATCTTCTCCACTCCCCTAGCAACATCCTAGAGGTTCTGGTCTTACTCAAAGACCAATTTTAGTTCCCTAAGAGGAGGTCTCAAAGAGGCACTTCAAAGAAGAGGTAATTGTCGTTACCAATTCTTTCATCTTTATTTCTTCTTCCACTTCTTCTTCTTAGGTTGTTTCATTATGAAGTAATAACATCAGTATCACTCATATACTGATATGTTATTATAAGTATGAAACGACCCTATTTCACCATCTATCCATCCTACGGAAAAAGAAATCACCGCGCGTGCGTACGTACGGAATACCGTCTCCACGCCGTGGTGTAATCTATTTTCCACCACCACCTTACATGGATGGGTATAATGGTGTAAAGAATAACTATACATAGTTATTACAACATCATATTGATTCTGTTATATTGTATAATCCACTCCAATTCAATTCAATATTTATAGAAATGATATCATCGCTCGTGCGTACGTACGGACTACCGTCTCTACGACGCGATGAGATTCATTCTCCATGTTAACCATTTAAGAATGATTATAATGTATATATAAGAAATAATAATGAAATATATGACATTATAAAGCTACTGGATTTATGTATATATATACATATGTATGTCATCTACTTACTTCCATTTCAAGACAATAAGGAAAGGAAAACAACGTTCATGCGTACGTACGGACTACCGTCTCCATGAACGGTGTTTTTTATTTTATTTATCTACCTATTATATATATATATATACTGAATATATATGATATATAAATCATATTTTATATTCTGGAAGTAAGTAAATCATGATATAAGTAATAATGATGTCAAGAACAACAAGTCAAAACACCTACGATAAATGAAACGATTTTACCCAAAACGCTTCTTTAACATGGAATTTACAAAAGAACGGGTAATATAATGTCATAAGTAAACCATATATGATATCATAACAATGAATATGATTCTGTAATAAGTCAATGACATTATTTAAATCATTATACAGGATGTTCGGACACATACGAAGCAAATTGGACCTAAGGTAAGGGAAATATCACAATCTCATTTTTATCCGAGATTGTTTATTCGTAAGTATTTACTGGGGTGTATTTTATCATCCACATCCATGTTCCCTCAATATGTAATATTATTTCCATCCACCTACAATTGTTTAAATCCAATTTTACCCTTCTATGAGTTTTTAGTAAAGGATATGAAAGGAATCTTTTTTCGTTTTTTCGTACGAGGTACTTTTTGACTTTTCCGACAAAAGTACGAAGAATGTTTTTTTTTAACTTATACGGCACGAACGGATTTTTACGGTTTTATAAAGCCTTATTTTCATGAACCTTCCTCCAAAATATTTCATGACTATTTTTAATAAAATCTCTTTCTTTTAAAATTGTATGATGTTTTGTGAAAAGAAATTGATTTTGAAGAAGAAAGGATATTTTCCTCAAGAATTCATTTCAAGTGTTTTATCAAAATTATTTTCCATCTAAGATAATAAAGGGTTATGTTTCTATCCATATTTTTACATTGATTTGACTATGTTGTGATGGAATTATGTTTATTAATTCTTTTATCTTATATGAATGGTTTTATGATGTCATGTTGTTTAAGAATCCCATTTTTATTACATGGGTTATGCAATGATGTATGATTTATGATTTTGTGGCACACATAAGAAAGGATTCATTAAGAGATGGGTGGGACCTATATCTCCCTCCAATGCATTGGGTAAAGATTTCATATCTCATGAGATAGACATGGCTGGAATGGTAGGTTATACCGGTTCAGTGAAACAGGACTGAAACGAGGATTACTCGATTCAGAAAGGGACTTTGTCCACTAAGATAGTCTTGGCAATGAGTCTTGACTAACAAGAAATGATTCTCTATGATTATGTGTGTATGCCACAATGAGTAATGTTTTAAGTAAGGGTTTCATTTTCACTACTATGATTTATCCCATGTTATGAAATTATGCTCTCTTTTGCAGGTTAAGATTTCCAAAAATGTTATGTTCTTATGAAAATTATGTGATTGATATTTCTTTTGTTTACCCTTACTGAGCATTTGAGCTCACCCTTTTATGTTTTCTTTTCCCCAGGGTATAAAGAAAGGTTTTAGGTAAAAAAAAGGAAGATCTTTGTGGGAGATTTTGAAGATCTTTCACCAGGATTAGAAGATTACGTTCCGAGTTTCCAAAGACACTAAACTATTACGATCCTTGTGTGTATATTTTTTGTTATGTATTAAGTATTCCGCAAAAGTAATGTAATGTTCATGTACGTTAGGCTTCGGGTCTCTACATTTGGTGTATTTATGCTTCAGGAATTATCATATAAAATAAACCATTATGCTTTCAATTTGGTGCTCGTTTGATAATTTCATTTGGGGATATGTGGACTGCCGCCTCCTTAAAGAGATTTGATACGTTGACACCCTACATGGAATTTATTGTGGAATATTTTCATTAAATTTATTTGAAATAAATAAAATCTATATAAAATTAGTTACATAATAACCTTTTTTAATTTATAATATATTATTTTATTCCAAACCTTTTCACCCCCTAAAAAAGTGATAATATCATTCATGGATGTCTGGACAATAGCCTCCTCGATGCGATGTGATTCCTTTTACGTCGCAAGAATTATATATATTTGTATATATGATTAAATAAAATTATATTTATGATTTTATGATCATTATTGAAATATAAAATTTATTACCTTCTATCTATAAGGAACGTTGAAAAATGGGAATGATACTCATGCTTTCGTATGACCTATTGTCTCCATGATAATAAAATTGGATCATTTTTCATAACCATAATTAATTAATGGGTTAAAAAATATTAAAAATGATTAACTATTTTAATTATTTCATGATTATTAATCTATATATATTTATATAATGACCACTTTTACCATAGTTGACCTACTAAAGGCATTTTGATCCATAAACCGAATATGTTTAAAACACCTCACATAAAAACAATTATTTATGTAGTTCATTAAAAAATTGTAATAAGTTAAATATAATTAATGATAAAATTGAAAAATTCCTGTAATAATGTAAATATTTTACATTAGATAATTATTCATTATGATAAAGGCAGATGGGACAAGTTGGACTTTTGGTAAGGGGTTTTGTCTCAATCTTCTTTCATTGAGACATTTCTTGATTTTATAAACCTGTATTCTTTTCTAAAGTGTATATAAAACCCCTTTTACATTGAATAAACATATTATATCTATTATAATGTTATATAATTTTGTTTTATGTTTTCTAATTTCATGTGGCATATTATTTGTGAAAAGGACCGAAATATTCTGGAGACATTCATTTTAGGGTCTTTCTTAGTAATTCTGATGATCAGGTGTTTTTGGGAAATTTTATTTACGGTTTATAATGGGTTTCATTAATTTTTAATTTTAAAATCTATTTTGGATGCTTCATTAAAATTATTTAATTTAAGAAGATTTATTTTATTATAATCAAATCAATATTATTAAAATATATTATGTTTTTTTCAAAATTTTAATTATGTTTGACCTATAAAATATTGGACAATATATTATACACATGTGTAAATATTTATATTTATATGCATCATATTGTAATTACACATTTCAAAAATTAATTTTTTTTCTAAAATGTAATATATTTATATATACTCATATGTACATGTATATTTTCATGAACATATACATATATTACATTTTTATATATGTGTTATGATATTATATGTATAATAATAATTATTAAAAATGAATAGAAATATATATATGTGCATGGGAATATATAGATATATATTGGAAAGGTAAATATATGTGTGTATATATACATATATATTTATGTGGTATGAAAAAGATGGATGTTAAATGATTTTAAAAATAATAATAATAAGTGAAAAATGTGTGGTGTAATATTAATAAAAGTGATTATTTTAATTAAATAAAAGAGATGGAAATGATAGATTAAATGTGATAATAATTAATGGTCAGTTTATGGGGGAGTTATGATTTTATTGGGAGAAAAATTTGCACAAGAATAAATTAGATAGAGAATCATTTAAAAAAAGAAACAAATTAGTGAAATTATCAGATAATAATTATTACTTTTGTTATGCACAAAATTTTTATTAAATATTTTGAAGGACTTGTTAATGAAAATGTTAAAATATATTATACATAAAATGAAGACTGACGTATAGGGTTTTGAACTATTCAAACACTTTGTATGTTAATAGAATTTTAAAAAATCTCATGACATGTTATATATGTGTTTAAATATATATATTTACATGAATGTTGTTAATATTAAGCATTGAAATTTTTTTTGGGTTCGGATAATTTTCATGTATATATATAGATAAAAATATATATTCATGTATTTATAAATGAATTTATATATCACTTTTGTGTGTGTGTATATATATTGTTATATATAATATATAAAGTGTTATATATATATTTTTGAGTTTTTGTATATGAAAGTATATATATGTATATAAAATATATGGTTATATATATTTATATATAAGTGATTTTTCGAAAAAAAGTACGTTGAAGACCAAATTTTGAGGAAAGGGGGTATGATTTTAAAGGAATAAATGCCAAAATGTGTTTTGTGTTGTGAACTTAACAAGAGTGTTGAAAAAAAGGAAAAGTAATAAAAGTGGAGACTCAGATGATTATGAGTTCAAACCAGCACCTAAAAACATTTTTCCTCGTTTTTTTGGGGTCATAGAATTGAGGTAGGATTTTTATTGTTTCTACTTAGGTGCATCATGAAAGATGGACTTATTGTTATTATCTCTTGGGATGAAGTTTACATCCAAATTAATAAAGAAAATTTACTGATTTAAAAAAAATCGCAAGGGGAAGGAGAATTCTTCATAATAATTTCTATCTTGTTTTTGATATTATGATATTGTAGTTATCTATGTTTGATGAATAAATTAAAATCATGAATTATGGTTGCCTATACTTTGTGATTTTTATATATGTTGTGATTCTCTGGTTTGTTTGATTTTTGTGACACCACCATAAAAAATGATTAACCACATATATTTGATTATTTATATTAATGGAACTGAATCTTATGGATTCTGTGATAACACCCTTAAATAAAGAACTGAAATTGAATAAGTACCCCGTTGATAAATCTGATTTTTTTGTTATGGTATGTGATTTCATGTGTGGAATGGTTGTTGTATGGTTTTGTAGTGGGGATGTAAAAGTGGATGTGGCTATAAAATAATGTGAATGCGGTAGATGGATTGTGATGTTGTGCTTGTGGCATTTGGATGGATTTTATCTAGCTACACAAGTATTAATGGAATTAAATTCATGATAATGACTACAAATGGACATGTTTGATGAGTAAATTGATGATGATATATATGAATAAACATATGTGATTTCTATTCAAATTGATTTCATAGAATTATGAAACAAGGTACCTTCTTTAATGAAATGCGTTTGTAAAGAATTATTAACAAATAAATTATTGGTGTTTTTAATGTGGAATATATTCATACAACAAAAACACTAGAATATGGATTTATGATTGAAAATAGATTGGGTATTGTGGTTTTTTTGTGTTCTTATGAATTTAGATGTGGTAGTGATTTTGTGGATTCAATGAGATGGTTAGTTATTGTTATAAACCCATATGATGGGATTGTGTGTTGTAACTCTATAAGTATAAAAATTGTACGTTATCTTGATTTTTATATTCACTCAACCCAAGTTGAGAAATATGTGATGAATACCACCATCGTCATGGGGTATGGGGTTTTTCCACAACATCACGATGAGAGGATGGATGGATGGTCACCCGCTCTTCCCAACTCCCTCTTCCAGGTGGTGATAGCCCATGATTATTTTCGAAGGATGTGGTTTGTGATGCTCAGCTGTGTGTGGGAGAATTATGCTTTCCCAAGTGTCTTCTGGATGATATTTGTTATTCTATACTAGGATTCTTCAGTATGAGGTGTGGTTTGTGGCCTAGGTGTCTACTGGTGGGATGTGATGTGTTTTGTGGCCAAGGCATCTATGGGAATGGTTTGATGTGTCTCAGGGACTTAGTGTTTGGATGATATGTGGTTTATGGGGACCAAGTGTGTGTAGATAGGTTTGACATGGTTCTTTTGGAAGAGAATGGAGCACGATAAAATTTCCTACTAGGCAAGAGAAGGCAATCTGTTGAGAATTGGTGTGGGGTCCCCAACTCATCGATGTGCTTAATATATTAATTTACTTGATTTTCATTACTTGGTTAGCATGCTTTGGTGAGGTTGGGATGGCTAGTATACCTATTTATGTTATGTTTTGTTCTATTGTATTCACACAGGTACATTAGTATGCTCTTTTCATATGTGCATGAGATAGTTTTGTTTTCCTTCAATATATACTTATATTCTCACCCTACATATATGAAAACTGATTTCAGGACTCCATGGGGATGTAGTGGACCATTCTAGACATTTATAGTTTAGACCTTTGGTACTGTTGAGGTGTCGTGGCATTATTTTTTTTTCTATTGGAAATCTATTTAGAGACATTTATATGTATCCATTTTTTTTATACATGCATTGGGGGATAGTTTGGATTTATTTTATATATGTCATGGTGTATTTTGAATTTCATTCATCCTATCTCCCTATCATATTTTCTTATAAAGGGTAATGCCTCCCATATTATGTGATCTTTATACCCTCGGTGGTAGTGGCCAAATCGGGGCCTATTGGAGGAGGGACATGGGGGGGGGGAGGGTCATTATCTCCCCTTCTTATTTTCCATCCTAGGAGGGGTATCTTTGGGGGGAGGGGGTCATGATAGAATGTTATTATAGTTTATTGTTGAGAGATAGGGTAGAATTTGTAGTTAGGAATAATATACTTGTATGGGTTGGTGGAGAAAAAAAGTTAGGTGACTTTGGTGTGTGACATAGGCAAGGAAATATTGGCTAGGTCACGTGATTTTAGAAGCCCTCGTGATCTGATGCAAGGACTCTGAGTCTACTGAAAAACCATGTGAGGTGGTATTAATCACAGGGTAGAGACCATGGAGAGGTACATGCATTATAATGACTTGTAATCTTATAAAAAATTGGTTAATTTTGTATGGATAAAATTAATTAAATAAATCCTGAAATTTTATGTCTATTTCTAGGACTCTTCACATGCTTTTATTTATAATAAATTTCATTAATTGTTTTGTGAATTATTCCCATGACTTAGATGAATGATTAATATGATGGTTAACTGGAATTAATTATTTTTTTGAAACCTTTTTGAGGTTTTAATGTGTTCCTTCACTTCCAGTTAAAACATTATTCTTGATAAATTGAATTTTTCTTCCCATGTTATAAATGTATAACATGTCAAATTGTTATTTATAATGGTTGAAATTGTTAGAGAATCATGATGAGAAGTTTTCAAGTTTTAATGTTTGTTACAATGTCTCATGTTTCTTTCCAACTATAATTTTTAATAAGCATGGGTTGTTGGCTTGTTGTAAATTGTGGATTTAGACATTTAATTTATGAAATTACAAGAAATTTCCATATTAGTTATTGATAATTCTTTTGAATTTCGACTCTTGGAAAAGAATAACATTATTCTTATTTCACCCTCTATTGTAGTTATAATGTATCTATATTACCATATCATATAAGCATGTGTTAGGGTAGAAATCCATATGACTTTTATTTATAAATTTTGGAAAATGATAAATAAAATTTTTGGGAACTTTTAAGACATAAAATTATATAAATGATTAATATTATTATTTTATGACTAATAAAAATATTAGTTTCTTAAATTACCATAAACCACATATTAATTCATGATTAGTTTATTATGGGAAGAATGTGTAAATTTGAAATCATTTTTGTGGAAACTAGGGAAATTATAGAATGAAATATCTAAGAATAAAAAATTTTTAATATGACATGAAATTAGAAACATGTTATACTTATTTCATTATATAAAACTGTTTCCTGATCCATGAAATGATAAATAAGTGTTTAGTCCGAGCATGATAAAGCATGGAACATTATAATAAAACAAGTTCAGTTTTTATTTTTTTTGTATGAAAACATGTTTTACTTTGATGGGAAGTACAAGATTTTTTTATGTAATATAGTATTTGTATTTAACACAATGACACTTCATGTGGAATTTTTCAAATGAAGTTGGAAGTGTTTTTCCTTAGGTAATAATATGAACCTATATATTATTTTTATTCAATATTGAACATGTTGTGTGATGTGACATATGTGTAGTTATGTCTTTAAATATTATGCATGATAAAATAGTTTAAAATTTATGGTAGAATATTTCACTAGAAAAAAATTCTAGAAATATTGAGTATTTTTTGTGGTTGTATTGTTATAATTTCATTTAGGTATTTATATGCCTCACTGAAAATTATAGTTATTGGAAACCATTTTGTGGTATGATTGTTGAAGATAATGACACCCTTTATACAAATTCTTGTTTATACTAACCATGTATTAAAAGGATAATACCTTATATATATATACATATATAATGAACCGATTCACCATAAAAAATATAAAATGTGTGAAAGTACCCATACCAAATAATGAGATAAAGTAATATAGACCCCCAAATAATTAAAAGAAGATTCTATGTGTTGGTGTTATGTGTGACTATTCTTGATGTGATTCCTTGGGTGAAATGTGGTTTAAAAACCTTTAAGTATAAAAATAGGGGGAAACCAGATCCCTAAACGAGAGGCATTATACATTGACGCAATTAAAACTCTCAGTGTGTGTTACTTCATAACAAAGAATATAATTCATTAATATTTGAGAGGGGATTCCAAAATTGGTGTTCTTGTGGATTTTGTGTGGATGGAAAAGTGGTTTGGTGATGTGGTTGTGTGAAATATATAGTGAACATGTTTGTTGGTTGCTGAGTTTGGTCCATTGGTTCTATTTTGAAATGTTACTGATTGGTGGTGGTTGAGATGTGTGGTTGTTGTAGTGAGATGAATTATATCGTGGTGTGATTATATTTATGGAACACCTCACATACCATAATGTTAAATCGCATAAATTCATTAATAAAATTTAATGGTTTTTGGAAATCATGAAATTATTGATGATGGTGCGGCCCATGCTAAAATATTTTATAAAGGAAGTGAAGGAGATTTTTGACTACAACTTAGCGGTCTGGTTTTACTGTGATCGGTTTTATTTTAATGAAAAATGTTATAATATGAAAAATATGAATTGAGGGAACCCCTTTCCTGAATCGAGATTCAATATACTATGACGCATTTTAAAACCATAGGGGTGAGTTAGTGCCGCCCAATGTGGACAATATCATGGTGTGGTCGATGAGTTCCATTTATTTGTTTCGTTGTGGCATCTCTATCTATATTGATATTTGTGATGGTGTTGTTTTAGAATTGTTATGTGAAATTTTTTCATGGGTATTATCCTAGTAAATAATATTTTGTTCGAAAAAATAAAATTATATATATATATATAAGATGAATTATTTATAAATTATGTTTTGTTTTGATTGTGCTGTGTATCATATTTGAAATTTGGGGCTCTAAAAAAGTGTTTTCAAAATAAGAGTCAGAGGTTTTCAAAAAAACATTTAATGTTTTATTTTGACATAAAATGCATTTAAATGTGAAGTAAAACATAATTTTAATGAATTTTATAATATTAGGAAGAAAAATGGCTCTAAAAATGGGTGATTTGATTTTAAATAAAAAGTTGTTTTGAAATTCATATACTTGTTTAAAATTATGAATTGTTTACTATGTTGAAAATAATGTTATGTTCATAATTAGTTTATATATATTTCTTTATGTGTTTATTATGACTATTTATGTGGCCTTATTCTTGTTTGAGAGGTATCTCCCATGGGAAATTGTTTTTAAATTATTCGGTAGATTTACACTTCTTTTCCCTTGTGGTTGATGTGTTCCAAATATATCATGAATCCTGAGAGGTATCTCATGGGTTGGTTGTTCAGACCACCATTCAATTTTTCACTCTTGTTTTAGTTTGATTTTTGGGGCCAATAATTGTTTCAGAGGTATCTGATGTAATGTTTTGGAAAATCCCTATGTATTACTCTACCTTTTTAGGAAATTTCATACTAATTCTAATGTTTATATGTTTTTGGAAAATATTATAGGTAATTTAAAAATATTTTTATTAATTTTTAATATTGAAATTTATTTTGGAAGTTTTTTAAATTTTTTTAATTTAAGAATATTTATTTTATAGTACTAAATTAAATATTATTGAGTTGGAATATGTTTTCGAAAATTTTAATTACGTACGATATATTAAATATTCAACAACATATTATACACGTGTTTAAATATGTATATTTACATGTGTTATTTTAAAATTAAACATTTCAAAAACTTATTTATCTTACAAAATTTGATATATATATATACTCATATGTATATGTATATATTCATGTATGTATACATATATTTCATTACCATCTATATATATATATATTATGATAATATATGAATAATAAGAATTATTTAATCTATATAAAAAATATATATATGTGCATGGGAATATATATATATTAGTAAGGTAAATATATATCTGTGTGTGTGTATATATATATATATATATTTTGGGTTAAAAAAGGTGGTTGTTAAATTATTTTAATAAAAGTAATATGTGGAAAATGTGTGGTGTAGTATTGATAAGAATGATTATTTGAATTAAATAGATCAGAGATAAATGAGAGATTAAATGTGATAATAATTATTGGTTATTGCGAGTGGGAGTTAGGATTTTAACGAGATATTTTTTTGAAAGAGTAAATTGGAGAAATAATCCTTAGAAAAAGAAATAAATCAATGAAGTTATCAAAAAATAATTATTAATTTTGTTAGACACATAATTTTAGTTAAATATTTATGTTCTTTTTGTTAATGAAAATGTTAAAATATATTATACATAAAATGAAGAACCTGCATGTAGGGTTATTATTGATTTAGACACTCTACATGTTAATAAAATTTTCAAAAATCATGTGACATGTCATATATGGGTGAAAATATATATTATTACATGATATTTGTCGATATTATGCATTTAAAAAATGTTTGGTTTGTGAATTGTTTCATGTAAATATTTAGATAAAAATATATATTCATGTATTTATAAAATTATTTATATGTCACTTTGTTTTGTGTATAAATATATTGTATTATAAATATAAATTCATGTATATATATTATAGCATTTTTATATATGAAATCATATGTATATTTATATATAAATATATATGGTTATATATATTAATATATATGTGATGTTTTGAAAAAAAATGTTGAAGAAAAAATATAGAGAAAAAAGTGGTATGTGTTTAAAGGAATAAATTCTAAAATGTGTTATGTGATGTGAAATTAATGAGAGTATTAAAAAAATTTGAAAGGAATAATAGTGGAGACTCAGATGATTATGAGTTCATGTTGACCCATGTAAAAATTGTTAATCATCTTTCTTAGGTCTTCAAATCAAGGTAGGATTTCCATTGTTTATCTTTATATACATCATGCGTGATGGACTTATTATTGATATATCTTGGTATGATAGTCGTTTATGACATAAAAATGATTATTAACCAATTTAAACAAAATAATAAGGATTAGGTGAATGATCCAAATGATTTTATATCTTTTCTTTGATATAGTGATATTGTGGTTATCTATTATTGATGAATTAATGAATGTGTTAAACTTCAAGGGCCCCTGTTTTGTGATTTTTATATATGTTTTCATTCACTATTTCTGATATTTATGTGACAACACCATATAAAAATGATTAACCACATATATTTTGTTAATTAATTGTTTCCCTAGGAACTTATGGATTTCGTGATAACACCCTTAAATAAATATGTGAAATTGAATAACTACCCCCTCTTCTAAATCTAAAAATGTTTGAAATTGTGGTGTGGAATGTGATATGTGGAATAGTTGTGGAATGGTTATACTGTGAGTATAGGAAAGTGTATGTGGATGTAAAATGATGTGAATGTGGCATATGGTTTGTGATGTTTTGCTTGTGTTGTGTGGTTGTCTTTGCTCTAGTTACCCAAGTATTAATGGAAATTAATGCTTTCTAATGACTTCAAATGGATATATTTACCAGGTGAATTGATGATTATCTATGTGGCGTAGATATATAATGTCTCTATAAAAACTAATTTGATGGAAATATAAAACAAGGTATATTCCTTAATTAAATGGGATGATAAAGAATGATTAATACATAAATTAAAGGTGTTTTTAATGTGTAATTTACTGATAAAACATAATCTCTAGAATATTTCATAATGATTGAAATCAGATTGTGGATTGTGTTTTGTTTTTCTGTTCATATGTATTTATAGGTAGTAGTGATTGTTTTGATTATATGAGATGGTTAGTTCTTATTATAATCCCATAGGATAGGGTTTTATGTCATAGCTCTATATGTATATACATTGTATGTTCTCTTGATTTTTATATACACCCCACCCTAGATGAGCACTATGTGCCTAACACCACCATCATAACAGGGGGGTGGGTGGGTGTTTTTAACAAACATCTAGGTGGGAAGATGGATTATTGACTACAAAATCTTCCTTACTCTCCCTTCTAGGTACTGATAGACCATGGTTCTTCATGCATGTTGTGGTTTGTGAGGCTCTGGTTTGTGTGAGAGAGTTGTGATTCCCCATGTGTCTTTAGGATGAGGTGTCTTTTGTGGCCCAAGTGTCTGTGGGAGGGATGTGATGTGGATCGGGACCTAGGTTATGGGATGGGATGTGGTTTGTGGGGTCCAGGATTGTGTAGGTGGGTTTTGACGCGGTTCTTTTGGAAGATGTAGGGGTGTGAAGACATTTTCCATTAGGAAAGACTCTCTAAACCAGTTGTATGTGGTGCAGGGTACCAAACTCATCGATGTTCTTATGATATTACTTTACTTGACTTGAGTTACTTTGTGATCATACTTTAGTGAGGTTGGGAGGAATAGTATATCTATTTAGGTGTTGATAGGTTATGCTGTTTTTAAATGAGTGAATTAGTATGATCTTTCCAAATGGGCCTGAGATACATTGGTATTCCTACTGTGTATACCTGTATTCTTACCCTTTGTATACAAAAATTAATTTCAGAACTCTGGGAGGAATTGGTAGACTGTGTTGGACATTTCTCATTCGGACCATTGAAGTTGTTGTGGTGTCGATGCCTTATCTTTTCTTTCTATGGGGATTCCATTTGGAGACTTTTATATGTATCAATTTTGATTCCTAAATGCATTGTAGGAGGGTTTGGATTTATTTTATATATGTATTGAAGTTTTTTGCATTCGATTCATCCTATCTCCTGATATTGTTTTCTTAAAAAGGGTAATGCCTGAAATATTTTTTTTTCTTTATACCATTGGTGTTGGTTTACATGTTATGGCCTAAATGTGGTGGGACTCGAGGGTCATTATATATCGTTATTAATTGCCAGCTTGGGAAGGGTATCATTAGAGGGAGGGATCATGAAAATTTGAATTTTTAAAATAGTATGAGACGCTTTGAATGTTTAAAGACATAATCCTTTCTTCTATTAAATATTATTGATATTATTGTACAAATTTATTTATACTGATATTAAAGGATTATAATGGATATTTTATGCATCTTATTAATTTTATTCAAATGTTTCCTAAAAAATAATTGGTTTTCATGTTTTATACAGAACATTCTGAAAAAAAACAAAAAATAGAATATTCTGTTCATAATGGACACAACGACAATAACTTTTCCACTATTGTAATAATTAATTTTTTGGATTGATTTTAAATATTTTATGCTTTCTTTAATGAAAAACTATATTTCATTATTTTTTTATTTTGTTATAGAATATCGTTTTGAAAAGATAGGTTTAAATTATATTAGACATGGAATTTTGGAATAAAAAGGAAATTTAAATATCTGAATGTGATTTTCATATGAGTGTAAAGTAAATTTTTATATTATTAAGTAATTAATTTCTTGTGGTGGTTCTTAAACATTATAAATTATGCGTGAAAGAAGATAAATTCTGATGATCTTGTTATTGTTAAATTATTTTTGTTCCTAGATAACACTCTAATGAATAGGTTTATGATTTTATTTTCTGAGGAATTTTATAGGAATTTGGACATATGATTATTCCAATCTATAAATGTTATATAATGGTTCTGTATGGTTTTAATTATTTGGGGTCCCAAGTTACCAACATGAATTTTCTATGTTCTATAACGATATTTCTTTGAGATCATATGTTTTAAAAATATAAAATAAATGATATTTTTTGAACAATGATATTTACCTATTTAGGGAAAAATTTATGTTTCCATGTAAGATTTTTCATGAGATTTAATGTTTACCAATGGACTAATAGGTTCCTTATTTCTATATCCCTTACTGAGTTTTTTACATTCCACCAACATATTTTTAATATTTTTAAAAAGAATTAATAGTGAGAAAGGGATTAGAATAATTCAAGTTAATAGTTGTGAAGAGTTTTCATATAAGAGATTATGCTTTATTTTATAGGTTTTAGATCATAAATGTAATGGATACTATTTGGAAGTGTACACATTTTATTTTTATGGATTTTATGTACTATTTATAGCATAATTATCATATAAACTAGACTCGAAAAGATCCTCAATGTGAAAGACTATAAAACTTTTCACATAACCAATATTATGTAATGTTTTAGGATAATTCCTTATAAATAGTTACTCTATAATTATTAAAGGGATAAAGTCCAATTTTTTTTGTTAAATGTATGTTTACATTAAATTGGACTGTCGTAAACATTTTTATTCTTTTATTCATCTTATTATCTTTGAAAAAAAATACACATATATATGTGTGTGTGTGTGGAAAATAATAATTCATTAAATTTAATGAAAATAAATGAAATAAAGACACCCAAATATATATATGGATATTGGAGAGTGGTATCTATGTATTATACATTGTATTTCCTTCTAACAATAAAAATAATAAAGGGAAATTTTGGAAAGGTACTATTTTGTGGGAGGAAATGAGCGAGCTATATTCACTATTTCACACTAGTTGGAATGCTATCATGAATTTTTCATAAAATGTAGAAAACATATCTACCTTAATGTTTTTCACATCAATAACTACTATCCCTAACCCCCAGAAGAACATATTGAATCAATTATTGGGTAGAAATATTTCAACTTTTTATAGATAACATATGATATTTTAATGTGCATGGTAGGTCACATGCAATCATGGAATAACAAAAACATTACATTGTAAAATGATTAAATAAGGAAAAATTCAATGTGATATAGGTTAGTTAGTGGATGTGAAGGATTAAAAATAAAAATACATAAGTATATGAAGTGGTGCATTGAGCATGACTAAAAACAGGAATAATGATAATTTTTAGTAATTAATGGATTAGTGATTTTCACCATATCATATTAGAGTAATGAGATTAAAAGAATAATATTTTTTATATAATTATTTGTTATTTATAATTAGTGTAATCGAATATATTTTAGGTAGTGATAAAATGATCAAGACAAAATTTTTAATTTTTTATCACATCTAATTATTCACGTATATTTTTATTATTTTTCAATAATTAACATAATATTTGTACCTTATAAATATTATAGAATTTATTCAGGAAAATATTTAAATAATTTTTAATTATTTATTAATTTATAAATTATTTGAATGAAATAAAAAACATTTTTGAGATATTATAAATTTATTATGAATTGAGATTGAGATTGAATTTTCTTCTTTTAATTAATTTTTCTGCATCAAATATCCAAGGTGATCATGATTTTTTATAGGTTGTCAATTTTCTAGAAAAAATCTAAAAATATGGATAATTAAACATAATTTTTGGTGGATGCATAACATAAAAAATGTATTACAAGGGGTCTATGTTAATAAACTATCCTCTAGAGAAGTACATTTGGTGAACCCCAACCTTGGAGTAATGTTAGATTAACTGGAGGAGTACAACATTTTTCTTATTAAAAATAATATGTGTTCCCCAAACTATATCAAAAAGTATCATAATACATAATAATATCTCTATGTATGAATAACTATTGTGAAATAGGATTTTTGTAGGAATATTATTTCCCACATAATCACTACATAAGAATAGGTTGTGTTAGGTTAAATTCAGAAAATAAATGATTTTGTATGATTCATTTCTTCACTAGTGCATGGATAGGCTAAAAATAATTTTAGAATAAAAGTACCTTAAATTAGATTTAATAATATTTTGTGAAGCTCACATTATAATAAAATTCACAAAATTTATTTTATCAATTCAATAAAAAGAATAACAAAAAATATTATTATTATTATAAATTATATATCATGATTAACGTTTATCAAATAACAATAATTAAATGTTAATTTGAGTTTATAAATTAATATTAAATATAAAATATTATTTCATCATGTGCGATGTTTCCATACACCCTACATGCATAAAATTTATACCTTTAATAAGTGAAAAAACTACATTCCAAACCCAATGGGGGTCACATATTTCTCACAAGATTCACCATTTTAGATATATTAATTACTTGATATAAAAAATGGATTAATAATTAATAAAATATAAAAAGATTCATTTTTGCGAGTGGTATTTCCAAACTTTTGACACATACAAATGTTATACCCCAATTAGGGTAAACACCTTCTTCCAAACACAATGTTAGTCCCTAATTTCACACACGATGCATTATTTTGGAGTTATTAAGTTATATTGAATAAATAGTGTGTTCTTAATATTTTATATTTAATATTTTTATTTAGTCTTCCCCAAGACTTTTTAGGCCTCATAATTTCACACTAACGCAATGTTGAACTCTAAAAATATGGAATTTAATATTAAAAGTTGTTACCTATAATTTATGGACTTTAACATATTTATCAAATTATTTAAATGATAAGTCATTTTTCCCACATAAGATATTAATAATTTAATACCAGAGGCTTTATCATCCTAAACAAAAGGATATTACAATTCTCCCCTTATAATGATTTCTCTTCCTCATGAACCATCTCTAGTAGTCTTTCTGAAAAAATATAGGACATTGATCTTGAACATCAGGCTCATGCTCCCACGTCTCTTTTTTGTTTGAACCATGATTCTATAGCACATGAACTAATGGTATTTTCCTCCCATTAATTACCCTACTCTCAGAATCAATTATCTTGGATGTCCACTATGTTAAGGATAAATTAGGTTCAATCTCATGATCACTTGAGATCAAAACTAGAGATGGATTAGAGAGATACTTTTGTAGCTATGATACATGCAACACATTATTTTTTAACATCATCTGTAGTGGTATTGGTAAATGTTAAGAAACATTCCAACTAGATTAACAAACTCAAAAGTTCCCATAAAATTAAGAAGAAGAATACATTGCCTCCCAAGCTGTCAATTACCAAACTGGGGTGAAGGTTTCAAGAACACTTGGTCACCAAAAAAAATTACCAAGGCCTATGGTGATGATAATCATAATACTTATACCAGCTCTCTGCTTTAAAATTATCTGATGAATCAACAAAATCTTAGTTATCATCTCTTTGACCAAACTCTGTTTGACCTTGAAACATTCACCAATCCCCGACCAACACAATAGTGATTTACAAGGACATCTATACAATGCTTTAAAAGGATACATTCTGATCAAGGATAGTTATATAATATTATAATAAAACTCAACCGGAAACAATGTCTATCCCAAGACTCATCAAAGTCGACAATATAATTACGAAGTACATCCTCAAGGACCTGCATAGCTCTCTCTCTTTGGACATTTAAATGTGGATAGTAGGCTCTGCTCTAATAGACTTGAGATCCCAATTCCTCTTGAAGGCCTCTCCAAAAGTGATAAGTAAACCATGGATCCCTATCAGAGACTATAGAATATTTTATTCCATGAAAACAAACAATCTCATTACTATATAGACATCCAAAATCATTACTTTGGATGTATCATGAATGGTATAAAGATAGGATATGTGGTCAGCCTGTCGATAACAACCCATATTTCATTCTTATTCCTCTGTTCATGAGGTATCCCGGTGAAAATGTACCTTTAAAATAATCAAAAAGATCATCAACCCATGGTAATAGGTAATTTTTCATTACTGTAACTCGATTGAGCTTTTAGTAATCAACACATTAGCAAACAGAACCACCGGCTTTCTTAGAGAAGAGAAACAAAATTGGCCATAGAGACACACGTTATATTATATATATTTCTCTAAATGGTATTCCAACAGGGAATTAAACTCTTTCAACTCAGCCGATGCCATATGGTAAGAAGAAATTTAAATTGGTTGTGTTCCAGGCATCAAGACAATTGATAAATCAACATCACTTACCAGGGAAAAACCAAAGAAGTCAAAAATAAAATACATTGAGAATGTCATCGATGACTATAGGTATATACACACCAATGGAATCCTACTCTAGATCAAAATAAAACACTGTTATCACTTTCCCCATATCTAGATAATTAGGTCTAGACCTACCCGACCTTGGGTCCCATTATCCATGAAAGACATGATACACACCACCGGTTTAGTAAAGGAGACTCATTGAAGATAAAAATAAATTCTTGAATTAATGTAAATGAGCCAATCCATCCCAAAAATGATGCTAAGAGGTATCATGTAAAGAAACAAAAACTACAAGAATTCTCATCATTTGATAGAGAGAAGACACAAGTGGGAATGTGGAGACCCTTATCTCTCTTCGTACCAGGGGGTTTAGTAATATCTATTATATAAGATAAAATATCTATATAATGATTAAGAAGATAAATGATACATGTTGAAATAAATGTGTGAGATAAACTAGTGTCAAATAAAGAAGTCACTAAAGATAAATCAATAATAAAGGTATATCTCAAAGTCACTCCACCCATAGTTGCTTAGTCTTGAGATTTATCAACTATGTGAAGAAGATTCATTCCAGATGCGTGTGGTTGGATCCCTTTTGTATGTGAATCATTTGATTTCTCTATGGTTTTTGGAGGTGTTGATGATCCTATTCCACTGTACAGAGTGGAAAAGTTATGGTATAACATCTATATATTCCCTAAACATCTACTAGAGACATAGTCCTTGTGTGCCTCAGTGTAGAACCTCTTTGAATTCCTTGGATGACTTCACTGGTTTCATATCAAAGGGCATCAAATAGGCACTACAGGAGGTGGAAAACAACCCTAATATTGAGAACCACTACAAGAGTAATTACTCTTCTTCTTTAATTTAAATAAAGTTATGATACCACTAAGAGAAAAAAGTAATTCCTTTTAACCCTGGATTTCCTACCAGATCCACCACCACCACCATCTCCTTATCCATCTCACAAGTATATGTTGGTGGATTTAGAAACTATACCTAATAAAATATATATAATTGAAGTCCCAAAATGAATAGTTGATTATGGATCCTTTCATTAGATACAATATCTAGATAAATCTACACCAACATAACAAATCAATTTGAATACTCAGTTATAGTTTTTTTAGCCTGCTCAAGCTAGAAAAACTCCATAGACTTTCCCAACACCATTGACACGTGATGGAATTTGTAGGGGAAAATAACCTTAAATTCCATTAAATTTAATCCTTAATGTTTCTTCCCCATTACCATCATGTCCCACCATCTTTTTCTTGGAACCTATAACAAAAAGGTTCCACATATCACCTTTATCTCATCTGGGGTCTCCAAGAACACAAATAGACATTATATCATACTCAAACATTCCTCATTATGTTGAGGATTGGCGGAGCATTTAAAAACTATTGGTTTCTAGAGAAGGAACACTTGAGAATGAATTCGAATAAAATACCCATGAGGATCCATAGTTGGAGGCTGAATCGGGACAAGTGGTGGTGTCTACCCAAAGCATAGACAATAAGCATGATCAACTCAACAATATTCAGATACACAAGAGGATTTTCTCACAAAGGTTTAGCAATAGCCTCCTTCTAGATCCAATACACACATATTCTCAGAGGCATGATGTTACACCAAATTTGCATAAAACATTGTATAAATTATGTAGTTCTCAAATAGAAAAATGAGGGAAATTAATCCCAAGAGAAATAAAAAATGTTTTGGATTCCACAATATCCAAATCAAAATAGAGAAAAGACTAGAAAGAATATGCAAGACATCTTTCCATGGATACCCCTGGTGACTTAAGGTTCATTGTGGTTAGATCTGGTCAGGAACTAAATTTAAAATACCCAATCAGTCCTAATAATATTACATGAATGCACACGAACTCACGAAAAATCTCAACCTTCATTTGATACCATTTTTTAACGAACGAGTCTGTATACATTGGTAACCCAATAACGGATCCAGTCTTGACATATCTCAAATGGAATTCCTGATCCCCATGGGTTAGTGACTAGCACATGTCTTCACACAAATTATGAGTGGGAAGGATTGATCCACAATAATGAAAAAATATAATAAATAAGACAGTATATATATCAAAAGAAACTTCACTATGAGTAATTCTTTAGAATAAAAAAAATCCATAAACAATCCCAATGTACTATAACCTATGTACCAAAATAGAAAAAACAAAAAAATTCTACACGTAAATAACTCATCAAGTCAAATGTTCTACAATTGTATACACAACTAAGTGACCCTTTTCCTTTTTTCAAACAGAGACGAAGAAAGTCTATGAACACTCAAATGAAAAAAATGGGTGTGAGCCAAAGCCCATTAGGATTACACAAAATATTACATAATATATTCTAATGATATATTAACCAATTGAATCCGTTAATTTTTTTAAATAAAATAGGTTTTTCATCTCAAATCACATCTAAATAAATCATTTTATACATTCCAAATGATTGAAAAAAAATTAATCACATGATTTACACTACAATTGATGGAATATTTATAAAATAATGTATTAAATAAAAAATATAAAAAATATAGTTTATATAAATTCAAAGAGGGGAAAGTAAACTAATTTTACACAATTGGAATATAGTTATATCTAAAATATAAACAAGTGAGAAACAAGGTTATCTTCCAAATAGGTATGTAGGTTCTAGGATAGAGGACTCTACACTCTCTATGTGATCATGGAAATATGTGTACCCACACATCCTCTAGACACTGGTCAAGGAGGAATATTCACCATCACTAAAGGGATGTGACCTACTGAATTTATGTTTTAGAATGTTGTATAATCATAGAGTGTGTCCAAATAACTCACAAAAATACCTAATGCTTGCTTGTTCTCCTAAAAAATCAATGGTAAAAAATTTATTTTAAGACTTCTTAAAATACAATTAAATCCCATTCATCTATTTAAATTTCAATTTTCTATTTAATAACAATATAGGTTTCAATAGAAAAATATTAATTTTTAATAAGATTAAACCATTAGGTTTATATATAAAAATTTATGCACTTTTCACAATTTAACAAATTCCAAAAATTTAATCACAAGCCCCCAATTCATTGGAATTGAGGTTTTTAAAAAACTTTCCATAAAATATTTAATTTAAATTCAACAATTTAAATCCGTAAATTCCCATAAACACAACCCAATTTAATGGAATTTGGAGTTTTACCTAATTTCAATACTAATTTTTTTTTTAAATATCTGAATCCACTAGAATTAGGTTTTATCAAATAAGATGAATGAAAGTTTTATAAATTGAATTTATATAAATTTTTTTTCTAAATCAATAAATTAAAGGCTAATAAATTTTTATAATCGGGACAGAACCACATTCCTTATGGTCATCGATATCAGCTAAAATGAAAAACCACTTAATGTTGTTCAATACACCTCATGACATCTTTGTTATCATATTTTTCAATGAACCGACTAGAAATTTGGTCACATTTCAATGAATACTTGAACCATCACTATTTAGACATTATTTTGAATCATCATAATCTTTGATAAGTAATAATATTTAATTAAATATGAAACAACTTCCATTACCTCTTTGAAATTAATCATAGTTATAAATTTTTAATCATCGTGATGAATCCAACAGAGCTGACATTTCATCAATCTGATCAATATCGAATAATATATTAAGGAGAGAAGTTTAGAAGAATTAAATAAAATAGAAGTGAGATAGAGAGTAAGTGAGGGGAGAGGTGTCATAAATGAGGGTCTTCCTACCCATGCCTTACGCACCACCCCAAATCCAATTTATTATATTTTTCCATTAATTAATTTAGTTACATTTATTAATTGCATCACTTGTTTATTAGTCTATCAAATTAATTTCAATCGTCAACACATCATCATATTGGGAATTTCATGGACCAATAACATGGACAAGAATTATATATTAAACATTGTAATCGAAATTGTTGCCTCAATTTTAGTGTCAACCAGCCACTTACAGTGTGTCAATCTTGAACCACAAGAAATAATTATGACATAAATTTAGTTTTGAGCAATTTTTTTCTCTGAATTTGATAATAATAAAAATAATAATTAAAATTATTATAAAGTATCTTTCACCATTAATGTTTCTCTAACAACATTAATTAAATTTATATAATATTAAATAAAATTATATTAACCCATTATTTTCATTTAATTAGTATTGAAAAATAATTTCACTACTACTATGTAAATAAATAAAAATATTTACACCTCGAAAACACTACTCATCATTTCAGTGAAAAGTAATATTTTGTTACACATTTACATTTCCATTCATTTTTTTTGATAGAAAATAATAACAATAATACACATATTATAAATAATATTCTTTTTATCTACTGAGTAATTATTAAAATACACGTTTCCTTAATTTAAAAATAATATTAGTAAAAACAAAATTTATTAAAAATAATAAATATGTTTCAATATTTTCACCATTAAAATTTTAAAATAAACTTCTATATCATCCAAATTACAATTAGTGAAATTTTATATTTTCCCTCATTAACATATTCCATATTTTATATTGGACAACACAGTGTAAAATTAAATGTTTGAAAAAATTTCAGTGGGAAATAATTCAGTTTGCAGAGTGTAGTTAGGGGTCAAATTCCTTTTAAATAATAATATTTAATTAATTATTGAACACAATAATTAAAATAATACCTAATTCACATTGTACATGGAATTTATGTCCTGATTAAGGTAAACCCAAATTTAAGACCTCACAGTGCTCTCAGATTTCTCAAAAGACACATTTTTTGAAAGATATTAGTTATTTATTTTTTAGAAATCAGAATGAACAATTAATTAAATATAAAATAGAATTTTATCACATTTTAGTTTTCCAAAAACCCAAAACATTTAATATTTATTCCTTTACTAAGTAAAATACCACATTCTAGACCCAATAATGGTCTCATATTTCTTATATGATTCACCATTTAAGATATATTAACTTTTAAATATGAACAAAATAATATTAAAAAATAATTAAATATAAAAAGTTTTATTTTCCTGAGTGAGACGACCAAAAATTTGACACATACAAATTTTATACCCCATGAAGGATAAACACTTTGTTCTGGACACAATTGTGGTATTTTATTTCCCATACAACACACCATTTTGTAGTTAATAAATTATTTTGAATAAAAGTGTTTGGATAATATGTTATAATTAATAAATATAGTTAGTCTTTACTGAGACTTTTTTGGCCTCATAATTCCACACTAACTCAGTACCGAACCACAAAAATATTCAATTGAATATTCTAAGATTCTAACTAGCATTTAGAGACTTTAAAAATTTTATTTCATCATTTTTATGAGAAATAATTTTCTCCCACTTAAGATATTAACATTTTAACACAATAGGGTTTATAATCTTAGAAAAAAATATTACAAACACAATCCATAAACATAATTTGCATCATGGTTTATTAACTCATCTCCATATAATAAATTAAATCAAATTACTTTTATGATCAATTATCCATCATTTCCTTATTATTATATTATTTAAATATATCCATTTATTTTTTTGAAAATGTTTTTATTACCTATCATATAATATTAACACCCACCACCAAGAATTATTGTTCTTATATTCATTATATATCTTGAGGAAAATTTCACTCTGTTTTTTGTTAATAATCATTATTTACATAAAAAATAATCACAAATGAGTCAATATATTTATTTCCCATTTATAATTATTATTATCAAAATCCATGAAGATAAATTATTCACATTTAATATTGTATAACCTATTCATAAAATTGATTGAATTGGAATTCCATGAATCGATTTCCCTTTTTATTCCATAAGATTATCTCCACATCCTCTATATATAATCAACTGATTTATGTCCAATGTTTAAAAAATTATAATAGTAAGCATATAAATAATTTTTCCCCTCAAATGAAATTTACATTATATATCTCCCTTTTGGGAATCAAATTGTTCCTCCCCATAGATAAAATTCAGATTCACCAAAATAATGCTTAGTATAGTTAGTAAATCTCAAAAACCAACACTTCAATAAATAAAATATCTTTTTTATCACTTCTACACAAATGTATATCTTTTTTTATGTCTCCATGATCATTGATACTTTAATTAGTTGATAAAATTTTATTTTATTCTACATCAATGACCTATTCATATTTTTAAACATTGTTTATTAATATAATAAATACCAATTTTAGAAAATCCTTCTAGTCATTGAGAAATAATAATGTTTTTAAAACAAATAATATAGCTAATTTTACAATATCTTTAAAAATTATCATCTAAAAACTTACCAAATTGAAGTTTAGATTTTAAATATATTTTATTATTTCTTTGTCAACCTAATTTACCAATGAAGAAACTTTTTCATTATGAGTTTAAATAATCTTCAATTTCTATTAAATTTGTTTGTTGAGATCATCAAGGATCATTTTTATTCAATATTTAGTATTTTGATAACAAAAATTTTATATTTTACTAAATGTTCTTTATATTTTTTCATTACATTCTCAAGTTTACAAAATATAGAATCATGTTCATCAACAAATCTTATGGATTCCATAAAAACCAATAAATTTCATATTCCTTTATCTTAGTATGCGAAACACCAAATGTTATCTTTAGAAATCCTCATTAATCACTAAAAATATTATAGGTTTATCATCATTATATTCCAAAAATATTGGTTTATCTACTAATTCCTTTATTTCTTCCTCTACATCTAAGAAAAAAAATCAGTTTTAATGACTTCTCACAGATCATCTTGATATTTTTAGTCCTCTTTTATATCAGGCAACTACCTTTAAAAGTATTTTCTACTTAATTATCTAGAATTTATATTATTTCATTATAAATATTTTTTATACTATTTTTATGAAAAGAAATACTCAAAAAACTTCATCAAGAATATCTAGATCCTAAGCAACAATTTATCCTACTTTCCCACAATATAAGAAAACTAGAGGAATTCTTCCTTCAAATATGACATTAGCAATTTAATATTACTTGTAATAAGTGATAATAAATGATCCTCATTTTCATATTCATTAAATTAATACATATCAATACAATAAAGTCCTATTTAATTATCCATGTTCTATAATGTATTTGTCTATATTTATTTAAATTTCATACACAACCAGATTAAAACAAAATTCATCAAGATAAAAATCCTCAAGAATAATCAAATAGAGTGAAAATATATTTTGATTATACATTGAAGGTGATCATATGATTTTTTTCTTCATATTATGTAAATATTTTCTCTCTAGAAAAATTCATTAAAATGAATAATAAACTTCTATGTGATTATTAAATAATCCATTAATATTTTTATTTAAGTTAAATATTAAATAATCAACCCTAATATTTACAATTTTTATCATATACTCTATCAAATTTTTTCACCTAAAAAATTAATAAAATGTTCATCCCAAATACTATTAGTTTTTGATAATTAATCACTTTAATATAAATCCAAATAGAAAGATCTCATTATAAGTTATTTTTAGACTTTTCATCATCACATAGTAACCATTCATAATATTATATCATTATGCATCATATGGGATGAGTTTTTTTCTACCATATACTTTACGATAAATACATTACGAATAAGGTACAAAACATGGGATGTGATTTAGAGCTTCCATATCAGATAATTTCATTCATTGAATAAGTTCACTCCCTTTGTGTTAATTTTAATGAAATAAACTTTTATAAATGTAATTACCTTTTGAATGAATAAATTCATTATAATATAAATAATTTATATAAAACACATAGAGTACATTGGTTCTTTGAGACCAACATATAACATAGAATTTCAGATATAAATGAACATTAATGATCAAAACCATTGATAAAATCTCTATTCTAGAGTGACTATTATGAGTTTTATATGTTAATTGTTATGATAAATAATATTTGAATAAGAAAGAAGAAAAAATGGACTAAAAAAGTAGTATCATACCATATAAGGCCCAATTATTGAATCTTCTGTAGGAGATAGAATCACTAGACTTTTCCCTTGACCAAGCCCAAGACGAGATTAAAAAACTAAAATCCACGTGAAATTTTTTACAAAAGAAGATCAAGTTATCAATAACATGGACCAAACGATATTGGTTGAAACACCCCAATAATATAGTACCAACAAACACCTTACCCTTAGGGCATATGATTATGTAATAAGTGGTTATGTATCTAGACCTAAGAGGTATGACTTAATTTTATTTTTCTAAAAAATGAAAAAATGAATATATTTATTCTTATTTTCCTATCAAATAATATATATAAGTGAATAAAAAATAATTTTGATAAAATATATATTCTGATACCAATAATATAAAATTATATTTTTGAAAAATATACAATTTCAACAAAAATAAATATTTTGATAAATTAATGAGTTTTTGAATAAAACATATTTTCATTAAATATTTTTATGAAATATTATTTATATATATTTAAAGGATAATATAATTAAATGAATTCCAATATAATTTTTATAATGGTTATATAGTGCTATGTGTCCTAAAATAATAGTATATTTCAATATATATATTTTCATTTTAAATAATAAATTTTCACATTTAGAAAATAAAATTTTAAAATAATTAGTATTTTTGAAATGAGCATTTTGAAATTATTTAATGGTGAATTTTTATTAATTGTGTAAAATAATGTTTTTTGGTGAAAAAATATACTTTAAATATATGTTATGTATTATAGAATCATAATTTTCCAAAAGTGATGTTATAAATACTAAAAATGAAGTCCAAAAAAAAATTTAGATTTCCAATTTAATGTAATACGTTTTTTAATATATTATTTTAATTTGTTAGACATATAATGAATCCTTGAAAACATATATTATATTTTATGGTTTAAAGACCATTCGGAAAAAGACTCACTTCCATAAAATAAATTTTATTATATTAATAATTTCAGTTCTTATCCAAATAAAATACTGAAAACCACTACACTTTGGAAGAAACTATGGGAAAATACGATGGGATGGTTTTTTGTTTTTATAATTTTATCAACAATAGTTTGAAACCAACATTTAAAAATTAAAAAATGAAATCTCTACTCTTTTTCAATAAATAACATCACAACCTTCCATTCCTCCACACTCAAAAACATTGAACATGAATATTCTCTTGTTTATTTATCTAAATCCTTGTAAATGTGTTCCTAATCACTTAATATTATCTTTCCAAGGATTGAGAAGCACACTCTCAAGTTAAGGGATTCTCCCCTATTCCAATTTTATTTAATACTTTATTTTTACTAAACCTTTTTTTTCAAGCTTTCTTGTTGTAATGTGTTTTTAAACACCCCTTTAATTTCATTATGATTTCCATGTAATTAGAGATAAACATTCACACTAGTTAAACCCTTATATGACCGTTATGTAAACTATTTTCACTATAAAAATTATCCCATTAATTTCCATGAAAAATTTGGTATTCGGAATACCCATACCAATTTTGAAAAATGGTTAATCACCAAGAGGATTATATGATTTAAATATTGGGGCTATCTTTTTTATAAACAATAATCCTTAATATTTGGATTAAAAGTGATGACTAATTTTCATAAGGTAAATGATCAATGAGGCACAAATGCATATGCATAATATTAATGTGATGGGAGTGATGATAATTATATAGAATTACAATGAATTTTGAAAATTTTTTATCTTATGAGATACCATATACAATTTATAGGAGGATAACAGAATCACATTATATAATGACATCTCAGCGGTCAGCATTAACACCTTTTTATGTTGTCAGGTTTTAGGTTCTTTCGACATTCTTATATTTACTTGGTGTTATTATCTTTTATCATGATTAAATTTGCATGTTTATTATTCTCACCCTTTTATATCACCATTATATTCCTCTTTACAAAGAAGTTTTACTTTCATTAGGTTATTATTTGATTATTCCCATACTAAGATTTATAACTCACCCATTTCTCATGAACACCCCCAGTTTATTCCATGAAATTTTAGAAGATTTTTGGAACTCTAAGGGCTTGTTAGGGTGTTTTAATTAATTTCTATATATTCTAATTAAATGTTATTGTGATACAGAAATAATTACCCTATAAACCTGGCCTCTCGATATTTTTTGAATGTACTATGTGAATCATAATCTAATAGAACATGAAATAAAATTTATAATATATTGCAGTTTTCAAAGATGGTATCATAGAATGTTTTTGTTAATTTTTTGGCATTAGGATTCGAATTTTTTTTGAAAGTATTATACATCAATCTGAATGAATGAAAACAACAGTAAATTTTGGTAATTTATAGGTTGTGTGGTTTACATGTATCCAAATTACTGTCTAGATTATATAAGTGGATGATTATATGTAATTGTTTTAAATTGTGTTAATAACCTTGAGAAAAAGTAATTATATATTAGCTCATTATACACTATGGACATGACAAATAGTCTTTATTGAACTAGTTTCTTGATAATCCCATGGTGTATGCTTTGTAAAACTCAGAATCTATTTATGAGTCATTATGAAGTGAGAAAAATACCTATGATAATTTTATTTAGGAAATAGGATGCTGATAACATAGTCTGAAAAAAATCATTGGTTAAAAAATTTATGCCATTTAAGATTTCCCCCTTCAATGTTCATAGTTTCTAGATTATGTGTCTAATAGTATGAAAACTAACATCCCTTATATTATCTTTATTTAATTGAATGGAAGGAAATAGGAGGAAATGATTAAACAAACAGTGTGGGGGGGGGAAATGTGGTTATTTCCAAAAATGAAAATCCCAACCTAATGAAAGTACGATTATAGAACATTAATACAACATGTACTCAATTAAACCATGTTTTAAATAGAAGCATTATTAAGGGGTAAAACCAACATCCCCCAAATAATGATAATTTTACAATTGAGGCCATTATGTAATAAAGGCTTTGAAATTTAGTTGATATTTTTTCCATAATCATGGAATAATGGATCAACTCCCCGAGCAGGATATTCATTTTCCATTAATTATCTAACAAAGATATGGTCATGTTATAGGTCTATAGTATTGATGGTGACGCAAATTAACAGTATATTTTGATCAAGAATATGAAGACCACGGAATAGATTGATGTTATGCAGTGGAAAGAATTCATAAAAATGTTTATTGGTAATTATATTCGACTCACTATATAAATTACAATTGAGAGGGAGTCACTTGGACTCTGAAAAAAGATAAAGAATCTTTTAGGTGAACAATGAACACTTAAAAAGCAATTCACAACTAGCCACTATCATTTTCACTAACCTTGAATGTAATATTGAGATTTTCTTTAGTGAGAAAAATCTAAATCTCTAAAAAAATTAGTGATTTTAGACATTCTATCTATAAGAAATTTGTTAATGTTATCTCAATGATGATTTAAATATCAATGAATCAGAGGGGTCTCATATGTACATATATTATAAGTTGATAAATGAGTTCAATTATTTTTTAGAAATAGAGAAATATCATAGTTAAATGAATGTCCGACAACCTCTTTTTCAAATGTGTGGGAAAAATAATCCCACAAATTTCCCAGATGAGACCAGGAATGATCTAGTTGTAGAAAATAGAGGAACCTAGGTAGTGAATATAAAAATGAGAAACCCAATACTATTATGGATGAAATAAATTCACTAGTAAAACCATAGGCAACTCTGTAGTGTTTAAATTTTAAAGAGAAAGAATACTATTTGAACCAATTTAGTAAGATAATATTATTTTGAAGATAACTAGTGATAGAAACATCCAAGACATAGACAAAAAGGGAAATAATGTTCCATAACAAATACTAAGGAGGAATATAATAAAGTAGTGGTGATAGGCACACAACTTGTTTATTCTAGAATATGTATTGTACTATTTTATTTTGGTTCATTGAATTTTTTTCTAATCATGTATTTTTAGTAGAAATATTCTAATTACTACTAATACCATAGAAGATGAGTTCCTAGTGAAAACCAAAAAAGGTTTAATTATTACATCATAGGTATATAAATTATCATCATTAAGTATTTATAAACTGAATTTCCCAGTTAACCTTTTTATACACCCTTTAGAATATTTTGATGATCTTCTAGGTATGGATTGGATTTTCTTTTTTAGAGCCAACAAAATTGTGGGGGGAAGGAAATACCACTATGTATCATGAATTTTTCATTAGTTATATACTTGTTTAAGGAAAAGTATGGATCTCCATTTGAATAATAATCTCAATAATGGAAATTATTTTCTTTTTGATCATATTTATCTGGATAAAATGATTAATACTAAGGAAAAATTTTTCATTGATAACATGCCAATTGTGAGGGAATATGATGGTGTGTTCGACAAAGAACAATTTGGTCTTCCTCTGAGCCAAGAGGCTGAGTTCTTAATTGAACATATAACCATATATTTTCCAATATATAAGACCTCACATATAATATACACTATAGAACAAGAAGAAATAAATAATAAAATTAAATAGAAATTATATATAAGGTTTATATGAATAGGTGATTCATTGTGGGAAGTACTAGTTAAATTCATCAAGAAGAATGATGGGTCAATGCACCTTTGAATTGATTATCTCATTCTAAATAAGATTATAATAAATAAGAATTATTATCTACTATGGATTTATGACTTTTTCAATGAATTATTTGGATCCCATTAATTATCTAGATGGATATTCTGCCAGGATATTATCAACTAATGGGGAAGAATGAGAATATCCCCAAGAAATTTTTTATACATGGTAAAATCACTATTATTTCATATTTATATTGCTTGGAATAATTAGTAAACTAGTTTTCATCCTGGTCATAATTAATAGAGTCTTTATAGATTACCATTACAACATTTTGGTTGTATTTTCAGATTATATTATTGGGCACTCTAAATTAATGGATAAACCTGAGGAGAATTTGAATGTTGCGGTGAAAACCCTATAAAAATAAACATTTTATTAAAATTTCATTAAAAGTAAATTTTTTACGGATGATGTAACATTCATAGACAATATTATTTCCAAAAAATGAAAATCTATGGATCCTTTGAAAATAGCCGTCATTTTTGGATGTCTCATACCAAAATATTGTATGTAGATCTATCGTCATCATGGATTAGATGAGAACTATCATCAATATTTGAGAAAACTATCATGAATATCAATCCCAATAACTATGATATTGTTTAGGGGATTGATTTTTTTTGGATAATATTTTTGAGGATGGATTTAAAGAGTTATATACATGTCTAATAATTTCACATTTTATTAAATTGCCTACCCATGGGGATGAATTTGTGATCTAAAACGATTATTCAAAAACGTTTTGGGTTGAGTAATAATGGAATATGAAAAATAGATAGCTTATAACTCATGAAAAATAATTATCCATGAGTATAACTACCCAATTCATGATCTAAAATTGACCACATTGTTTTTCAAATTGAATACTTGGAAAAATTGTCTCTCTTTGGATAATTGTTACATATATACAAATCCTTAAATCCTAATATATATATTACCATAAAAGAAGATTAATATTCATGTTATATGTTGAAATTTTATTATTTTTACATTTATTTAAATTATTTAATCCACTAAAATATGTCATTTTATGTGAAATTGCATAATTTTTATAATATTTGAGTATTCCGAGATAAATTTTTAAAATGCCATAATTATGGAATTTAAATTTCTTTTCTTAACTTTGGTGTTTTGGACGTAACATTGTTATTATTATTCAAATTTTATAAATTATTTTTTTATTTACCCTTGGATTGTGGGATTAAATTTTTTTAATGGGTTTAAGTATTGAGTTGATCATTAGGAGTGCCAAAAAAATCACTCAATTAGGAAATTTATTTTCCATAATAAATTGATAATCCTTCATTAAATAATACAAAAGATGGAATAATGGTTTAAAAACTATTTTATTCTTACTGTGAAAGAAATATTATTTAAATTTTCAACTATGAATTTAATACCTTGTTTAATTTAATTTATTAAGATGGTCAAATGGCAAGTGCATGTGGGGGAATATGAAGAGACACACCATGAAGAAAAAAAATTAAAATCCATTAATATATTTATATAATTTTCTACCCCCATTAATATGGATTGAAAATTTTTGGACCAAGAGAAAATTCACTTAGGTGGAACATTATAGTAGATATTTTGTCAATATTTGGATGGGTGAGGCTCATAATAGAACCATCATTTGGTGGAAAATTGGAATTTAGGTTTTCACCCCTCATATTCTTTAAAGTATCATCTTCAATATACTTTAAAGGAAAGTATTTTGAAAGATTATTATGTAATAGATAATATATCCTATACGATAATAATTATTCTAGGATTTAATCAATATTTGATGGGATAGACTTCATGTGGTTTAGGACAGTGAAAATTTGATGGGTTTTCACTTTTAGGTTTGCAATTTTAAATGTGAACTCTTTTCATTTTAATTATCATGGAAGATATTTTCATGATTTAGAGAGGCCTAAATAATTCAATTTTTCAATTTCATCAATATATATGTTTTTTATCATCTTTTTACTATAAAAAGATTTTTTATTATTTAAATTATTTTTGGAGTTGTATCTCCCTTAAGCACAAAAAGTTCAATTAGTTTTAGTTTCGTAGATTAATTTTTCCAGTATAATCCCATTAATATGTGGATAAACATTGATATTTGTGATCCAGAAATGGTTTATAATAAATTTAGGTTTTTTATTTTAGGTATTTAAGTATACATTGGGAGATTCAATTGGAAAACATTTTTTGAATATGATAAAGGGAATCTCTAAGGATAAAATATTGTCTACCGTTGGTATTTTTAGTATAGATTTATTAGTCCACATTGTTTATTATTTTTCATATCTAATTTATATTTATAGTTATAATATTATATTATTTAATTTAACTTAATTTAACTCATTTCTATCCACAATTATTTTATGTTATAAACAAAAAAATTTAATAAAGATGCAGTTTGATAACTATCCTGCAACCTCCTCATGTGACTACCCCATGGTCAAAATTTTAATATATCGTTAAATGGATTATATTTATGTGGTCATGTGATTAAAAACCCCATAATAAATATGAATCCAGATTAAGTGCGGTTTTATGATATTATATTTAGAATTGTTTTTGTATGACCCATAATTTTAACTGGAAATGGTTACCATTGAAATCTAAAATTGATAGAACATATCACTATGGGGTTAGATGTATTAGAAATTACACTCTAACTAGTTAAAAATCATACACTATCTTAAATCAAATTAATATGTTGGAACCTAAAATTCAAATGGATAACTATAAAAATTTGAAAAACATTGATTCATCCAATGATGAAAATCAATAAACTCCTATGTAATTTTGTGATTCACATGTAAGATTTGAAATTAAATATTGTTTTATTCACCTAATACATAAATATAGTTTATTTATAGGTGAAGATCAAGATAAGTACCTTTAAGAATTTTGTTATTTGTGTTTCAACATGAAAACTCAAGTATTTTACTCTAGTCAAATGAAATTGTTATTAATTATTTTTTGTTTATAAGTATTTTCAAAAGGATGGATTTCTATTCACATTTATCATTTATTATTTATTGGAATGAAATAATGATTCTTTTAATTGATTTTTTTTCCATTCTTCCTAAACTACTTATATTCAAAAATATGCTTGTTTGATTAACAAAAATCATGGGGAAAATTGTACAAGTAATGGGAAAGATTCTAAATAGCTTGTTTTGGTTTCCTCCACCATCAAATTAGTGACGAAGTGTGGATTAAATATTTTTATGAAGGATTATTTCTTAATAATGAGCATGATTTATGCTATTGTAATATTGGATTTAGTTGAAACCACCCTGATTTTTTTTATTAATTTTCTTGATATCATGACCTATAATGATCGACAATTTAGAATAAGAGGAATTATTCTTATGAAATATAATTAATAATTACCAACTAATAGATCTAAAAACAACATGAATTTGAGTTAACTTTTTGATCTTATCACTGTTGTTAGGTCAATGATTTTTTCCAACAACCAACTAACCCCGCCCAAATCCAAAGAAAGTTTTCAAATTCATTTCCATTATGGGATATTTTCTTATAATAAAAATTTTAGTGACCAATTAATTCAATTAATATATCCTTTTGATAATTAAAATAAATTTTTTTATGGAAATAATTTTTCAATAAAACCAAATAATACCTTTTCAAACCAACCAAAATTTTAATACATTCTAGTACAAAAAATTCATTAAAATATTTTGACAACCTGGATAAAAAAATAATCCTTTCTAATGTCATAAATGTAATAACTGATAATGATATTTCAATGGTCATGAAAATTATCATCCTATAATAGTATTTCATCCCTACCATACCACTTAAATGATAGAGAATAAAATTTAATAATTAATGGGGCATCAATAAGATGAATTAAGAAAAAAAGAAGATCGAATAAAGAAAATGATGAATACCTTGATGAATTAAATAGCTCAACTGGAATAAGATCTTAGTTTTAAGTGAATTAAAATGAGTTGATATCTACCATCATAACTGTATTGTAATATGAGCGATCAATGGATGTAAAACTTAAGTTCTATAGAACATCGTAGTTGAACCTAGATTGAATAACCCTCATACTAAGAAACTCAATATTTTCATTAACACCATTAATAAGAATACCAAAATTGATTTAAATGATAAATATTTTCAATTTACATTTAATAAATATAGTTTCAGGATATTAAATTTGATATTAATGAAAAAATAATGATTTTAAGATGATGTATGGTCATTATTTTTTTTCAAATCAATGCAAAAAATATTCTAAAAACATTCAAACCACAACTGAATTCTCTTATTAGAGAACTGGCAGTTAAATAAAGTGATTAAATATATTTGGATATTGTGTTTTAGGATTATATTAATAATTTTGATGTCAACAATCCTTTAATAGATACTGTTAAAATAATTACAAGGTGTGTTATATTTTTAAATGATATGTGTACCACAAGAAGAAATTTAGTGGAGGTGAAATGTTAAACATAAGGAGGTTTTTTGGCTAATAATTCAATATTATTTTCATCAAAAATTTAAATAAACATAATCCATTACCATTAATTGAACCCTAGGTCAATGGAAATTCAAGTATTCCATTATTGATTTAGGATATTCCTTTAATATGATTCCACATCTTTTTACTCATCACTTTTGGTTGGAGAACTGAAACCCTCTAGATTTATAAATCCAAATTCCATCCAATATACCATTAATGATACTATATTTATGGAGGATAATTTAGTTTTGATGAGAGACATGACTTTTCATATGGATTTAAATCTCTTAAATATGTAAGATGACCAGTTTACTACCCGTTCACCTCTCATTCAAGAGAGAGAATTTTTGAAAACTAAAAAATCAAACATAAATGTTCGTAGTGGAAACATTCCTTATAAATTTATATGATATGTTCTTAACATAAATAATTTATATCCCATGAAACATCTTGTTGAAGATCATTTCCACCTCAAGTAAATATGACTCATTAGTTTTCCACTGAGATGTTCTAGATTTTTCTTCTGACAAACCACCAACAGGTATTATAAAATATGGAAATTTTATAAATAAAATAAAAAAGAGAGTAAAAAATGAATAATATAATGAGTCATTGAATTTATGAGAAGCTATAAATGAGTCTATTTATCTTAAAATTGATTATTATGATTTTCTGGAAACCCTTGAATCTATTAGTAGTTCCATGGAGAAGATTCAAATTTTGTACATGAAGAAGATCCTAAGATAATGGGAAGTGATCAAAATTAAATAAGAACATTAATGTTCCTAAAAATATATATCTCTAAGGAACAATAAGTCCTGTAAATAGTGTTTATTTACCAATGAGAATACACTGCCTGATTTAGTACAAAAACAACTTTATTATAACCTCAATTATTATTTCATATATAGGAATGAATAATTCTATGTCATAATTTCAAATGACATGTTAAGGTAAAAAGAGAATCAACTATTAGGATTCCTCAAAACTCACAATAAATAAATAGGATGGGATATATCTAATTTTAAAAAAATACTTATTGTTAATGAATAATACTTATTTAGTAGAAAATGATAATCTAATGAGGAAATTTAAATGGGGATTGAACGCAATAACTTTAGAGGATTTTAAAAATGAAATCACCAACGTGTTACATGATAGAATTTTTTTTCAAATATAAAATAGTAAATGTGTGAGTCATATACATGTTATTTAAAAAAATGTGGAATTACAATCTCAATGACTGAGTTATGTGAGCTAGTCCATATTCATCTTCAAAAAAATAATAGAATTTTCATTGATTAAAGGAAAATGTTTTTTTACAAGTAAAGACTACTTTATACTTCTATTTCATGGCCAATTCCATGAAATAATAGTTAGGAAACCCCACTATTTTTTTCTTAATGAATTATCTAGTTATTTACAATTCATATTGAATTATAGGATCTTTAGAAACCCACTTTTTTTCTCCGCTTTCTAACATTTTATTATTGGGAAATTCCCTTTTGGTTTATGTAATCCTTCTTAAAAATATTCAAAGGACTACAATGAAAATTTTATCTAAAATTATATAATCATTCATTAATGTTTTTATAAATCATATCCCTATTTTATTCTCCAAATTAAAATGTTTTTTTATAATTTTGTCTCATGTTCTCGAAACATGAAATGATAATAACATTATCCACAATGATGAAAAATTCCTTTTAATTGTAGATAAGTGGATAATTTTTTATTATTTTGTGTCTCTCTTTGTAATTAAAGTCGATTATTCATTTTTTTTATCATTTCATGATTTCCATACCCAAAATAGTGAGTGATTTGATATTTTTCCTTTTTGGTGTTGGTTTTTATATAATATTTGTAATTTAATTAAATATGGATGCACTTAAATAACCTATATTACTTTAAAAGGTCACCCTATGTAAATTTTATGGGATTTATAAATGGTTATTTAGGGAGATGAAACACAAAATAATTAACCCTACAATTGTTCAACCTCCCAAATGAGACATTCCCCATTAAATCAAGACTGGGTAATATGAATTTTTTCATGGGGAGGGTCCGAGTCAAAGAATAAAAAATATATCATATGATAGATTATTAATATAAAATATTATATCAGGATCAATCAAACAATAGGACAACTAATAAGGAATTAATATCCATTTCCTTTTCTTCTGAATTTTCTTTTTTCTAGATGCCATGGTGATTATTTTCAAATAATATTATACCATAATATTTTTTATTAAGAAAAATGATTCAAAACGTTGTATTTTGAGATGGATCTTGTTTTTAGATTAGTTTGATGTTAAAATAATGGAAAATTATGGAATTTAGAAACTTTTAACTAAATATTCTAGTAGGACTCCATCAGTTTTGAATTGGAAGAATTAGATATGTCCACAAATTAAATATACCATTCTAGATGAGTAGTTTTATTCTTGTAAGAGTAAAATAACAAGGATTTTATTATATTAAATTATTTTTTTTAATAAGAAAGTTCCCCAATAGTTAGTAAATAATTAAATTTCTAAACATGTAAATTATTCAATGAATTAAATTTGTGATGATCCTTACCTATAGAATTTTGGTAGTTATCAAACGAATAAAAGATGAATTAAAAACTAAAAATTTAAAAATTTAGAGTTTTTCATTCTTATATAAAGATGTTAAAGAAAAATTGGGAAATAATGAACAATAATAATAGTTCTTGACAATCAATTTTACTGTCCCACCATTTTTAAATATGCTTTTGAATTTTGTAGAATATGTAAATTTTTTTGAATTTCTATGAAACATTTCCAAAAGGTATGAGATGCACTAGGAATGAAATTTTTTTATGTATTTGATGAATGGGATATTAATTACAGTGGATATTATCACACTTATTTTTTATATATTTATAAGATTCTTACTACAAATTATATCTCCATGCTAGTAGAGGCTATTCCCATGAGATTGGATGATTCCAAATTTGTATACAAGTTTGTGAATGGAAATATATTTTGAAAATTTGGATTTCCAATGTTTCTAATCACTGATAAAAACATAATATTTTTAAATTGGACGTTGAAATATTTTTTGAATAAATATAGAGTTCATCATAGGGTATAAATGAGATATAAACCTTAAATAAATGGAAGAGATGTGTTTTCAAACATAGAAATCAAACAAATTGTTAACAAAACTATGATCCCAAATAGAAAAGAGTGGGATTTGATACTAGATGATTCAATCTAATCAAATAAGGATTCATTAAATATCATAATTGGTATATTATCATATATATTTTTCTAGAGAAATACTTGTCACCATCCAATTTACTTAGAACACCATGAATTTTATTGATGTTAAATCGTGTTACCTAAATCTATCTTTTGTTAGAAAAGATTGTTTTTTCAGGATTTAGTGGAGAATATAACCCATAAATTTTAATTATTTATATCTTAAAGATAAATTTAAAAATAATTTTCTAGCGAAATGATTTTCAAAAAATAACTTTAAGGAAAAAGAAAATGTGTTTCAGTTTGATTCTACAATGAAGTTATTCCCATGTAAATTTCAATCTAAATGATATATAAAATTCATTATCACTCATTATTTTAAGTTTTAGTGTAATGTAGATAAAATAATAAAGAAAAGAGACAAAATTCAAATTAAATGGGAATTATATAAATATATTTAGAGAGAATTATCAAGAGCCACTGTGGGAGGAGATCCATCTTCATGAAGTTGAATACAATTAAATCCACATTGTTTCATTCCATGTAACTTATTTTTATATTATGTATTTAATTTATGTAATTTAATATTCTAACGTAAAACTATTTTAAAATGAGGAAATTGAAAAAAAAATGTTTTGGGGAAAAACAAATTAGGTATTCAAGGATTTTCTGTTTATTTTTTTGTTTTCATTTTCAATTTCTCTTTTTGATGTATTTATTTTATTTCAATTTTTTAAATTCTTTTCATATATTTTGTGTATATTTAATACTTGTGTTCTCAAATTATTATCATGGTAATTTTTTATACCCATTTTAGTGAGACAAACAATTAATTAATTGAAACGAAACGTAAACTAATACTAAAAATTTATCTCTTCCTAATTTAAATAATTAAAAATTCCATGAAAATAATGTTTATTTTTGAATCTCAAGCTACATATTACAGTTTTTAACATTAAAATCCCCATTATAAGATTCATATAATCCTTATTTTGGTATATTATATTCATTAGAAAAAATTAGTGAGAGAACCTACCTATTATTTCATTAAAAGGAACTTGATTTAATTCTTTCGTAACATGAGGTTTTATGTACCTTAAATTTAAAGTATTAATTTATTTATTATTATTTATAATCCACATAAAAATGTTTTCTTAATTTTTCCATCAATTAAAATTTTATATTTTTGATACCTTAATATACATATACATCTTATTAGGGTAGCCACATTATAAACTATTATTCCCTTTCCAGCCTTCTTTGGGTCTAAAAATTAACAACAAAGTTAAACATAAGTCTGGGAGGAAACTAAATTATGGAATGCTGCCTCATTTGGTTACACATTGGGTGTAAATTCAAATTACCAAGAGTTTTTTATTCTAAAGAAATATTTTACTAATATTAGTTTCCTTTTGGTGATTCTAGGAAAAGTTAGTTGTGACTTTCTTACGATCTTAATGAAATAATGTTGTTCCTATCAAGATCTTTCAAGAGAAAATGAAGTGAAATTTTATTATTTCTATTGAAATATTGACGGTTTGGGGTGGAATATATATTTATAATCATTCTTATATATGATTTTATTCTAAGGTGAGTTAATAGGATACAATACTTGAGTGAATATTAGAATTAAGAATTTTTATTCAAAAAATTTCCCAACATTCCTTATTTTTCCTCATAACATTTAACATTAAAAACCACTCAACAAAAATCCAAAGAACAAGTATGAAAATTAAACATTATAATAACATGATATTCAATCACATTGAATCATTTTGTATTAATTTTCTAATAAAATAATGATTCTTGGATGAGTTTGGATGAAAAAAATTCCTTTTTTGAAAATATATATTTTTTTATGGAGTGAAAATTATTTTTAGGTAAGTGTATTGTGTGAATGAGAGGATAAAATAATTTTAAATGTATTGAATGCATTGAAGAGATAAATAAAAATATTTTTTATTCATAAGGAATAATATAATTTATTTCATGTTATAAAATTAGAGGATCTAATGGGTATTTGTTTTGAAATTCCTTAATTTTATTTTGTTGCTTACTTTCCTTAGAGTTCAGGTGATAAATTTTAGTTAATTAATAGAGATTATATTTTAAATATTTTCACATAGAATTAGATTAATTCACCCCCAAAAATAATTAATTAATTTTCAAATTTCAAAATTTTAGAATTTTTATGCATTTAGAGAAAAATTGTGAAAAATCCCTAAATCTAGAATTTTAACAGTTTTTTATCACTTTGGTGTTTTGGGAATAGAATTTTTAATAGTGAGATAATTTTTGAAATTGTTTTTTTAAAACCCTTCTATATTGAACTTTAACATTATTAATTTGGCCATTTGTTGAATTGAACATTTATATGGAGAAAAACAATCAATTAGGAAAATAATTTTTCTGAATGATTTGATAATCCTTCTATAAATATGGTATATATTTTACAATAATTGGTAAAATTAGGTGATTATATATCTAAAAGAAATATTATTATAATCTTCCACTCCGCATTAAATTCTAGGATAAAATTTATTCATTAAGATGGTCAATTTGGTGTATGCATGTGGAGGAATTTAGAGATACACTTCGACTAGAAAGAGTACACTACATTAATTTGTTTGTAACATTTTATCCTCATATCAAATCAGATTGATATTTTCTGGGTAGAAAGAAAATTAAAATTATAAAAAAATTATTCAAGATATATAATCAATAATTGGACATTTGGATGACAAAAAAAATAACCAACATTCACAGGACATAAACTGAATAAGAGATTTCCTCCCCTAATCTACTTTATATTCTCATATTCACTTTATTTAAAGGGAGATTTTAAATGAATGATTAGGATTTTATAGAGACATAATTATATTGGATATTATTACATCAAATAGTAATCATGAGATTAAGGGATAAAATCCATGTGGTGGTGTCTAGAGAAGTTCTGAAGGAGTTTCTCATTTGAGTTATTTCTTTTAACTGTAAACTATTTTCATTTGAATTATCCCAGATATTGATAATGTGATTTATGGTGGCCCCTTTATTTCATTATTTACATTTATTCTATTATTTAATATATTTTTTATCATATTATGAATGTAAGATATTTTAATTTTTTAATGTTCTTTACGTAATGTCTCCCCATTGAGAACAATATGTTCAATTAGTTTTAGTTGCTCAAAGGACTTTTGGAAATCGATTCACATTCATAAGAACATAAACTTATATATTTGACATTTTGATATTATTTATAGAAACATTAGGTTTATTAATTATGTTCATGATGTATAGATTGGTTAATTAATTTGGAATAAATTTCTTTAAAAGATAATGGGAGTGTCTATGGATCAAATCTTGCCCATTTTTGCTTTATTTAGTTATTATTTATCATTATATATTTCTTATGATTTCTAATATCTAACATATATTTCTAGTTAAAATATTATATCATTTTTCTTAAATTATTTTATATTATTTCAATCCCAACTTTAAAGTATGACTTTAATAAAAAAAATAACAAAGTGATAGTTTGACAACGTATCCTACATCCTCTTAATGAGGTAGCCTTGTGGTCACCACTATAGAAAATTTTATGGGGAATTACTGAATGGGGTGACCTGAATGGATATCCCAAAATAAATGCACCAATAAAGATAGAAAACCCGATAATTTATTATTATTATTCAATCCAATACCATCCTAGTATGGTAAATAAAGTGGAAAATGATTTTAGTAGAAAGGATACCACAACAATATCCCTAATGTTGAATAAAATTGTTCTAATATTTTTGGACATTAATTGAAATAATATGGGAATAATAAATATAAATTATCATACAATGCACCAACAAATAATCTAAAATCCATTCGGGATAATATCCCGAATAACCAAAATGATGGTGAGGTGCTACAAATAAAGGTATTGAATATTTTGGAGTTTAAATTTTCTAATATTAGAGTTATATAGATTGGAAATTAGATATGCCACCCATATATACTTGAACTAAAGTGAGATTATCTTGATGATTTTATATCACATCCATCATTATTAAATGATAAATTACAAATATATATATATATATATATATATTGAAGGAAACACCTCAGATGGGGTAACATAAATAGAGAGATTCTAGAATTTATAACTTGATTCATAGTATGCCAAATTTTCAAGGTTTAATAAAAAAATTCTAAGGGTATAATTTTACTAATTCCTATAATAGTTTGTAAATGGTAAAATATAACCATTTATTTCTTTAGGGTAGCCTAGTACATATAAATGAAGTAACTCTCTATGTTTTAGTTTATTTCCATGTAATATTAGTGCATTTCATTATAATGAATGAATATTTCTTTGTTGATAAAAATTATGAGATATATAATTGAATGGGTAAGAAATCATTGAGTACAATACTATATTGAATCTAACTGAAAAATTAGGTTTGCCTCAATGTTTTATAGAATCCTCCACCAATCTTTAGATACCATGTTGATTTGCATTACTGCTTATCACCCTGAAACTGATGGTCCATTTGAGAGAACCATTAAAACTCTTTAGGATTTTTATATATATTATTCAATGGGTTAAAATGGATTTTTTATCAAAACCTTTCCTTGGAGGAGTTTTCATATAAAAATTGTTTCCATTATAGCCTTAAAATGACATCTTATCATGCTCTGTGTGGTCAGAGGTGTTTCTAAGAATGTTAGGGATCAAGCCCCATAAATTGATCATGAAGAAAAAGAGAGATGTATTTTAGACTGGGCAAGAGGAAACCCAATAAACAAAGGTCACAAAACCTTAAAGAACATTCCAAAAAATATATTTTGGAGCAGACACCAGAAAATCTCATCGCCCCCTCTCAAAACAGTGCACCAGTAAGATTAGTCAAACAAATCTATCACCTACTCTTTAAAGACATTCCACCATGCTGGTGGGTGTGGTAAGAGGTGTTAAACACTTACATTTTGGGACAAAGATATATAATTAAATATTAAGGGACATGATCCTCTCCATGAGATGATAGAGTTGTTTTATACCATTCACCATGACATAAAATTCAGAAAATTTTGATAGATAATTTATACATATAGTCATCAATAAGGTCCAATGTTTTAGTTCGAAGATAAGGTTTCCCTTTTTATATCTTAGTTAAAGAAAGTCATATTTTTTAGGAAATATGGAATGTATTATTACAAAATACATTGAACCCTTTAAGATAATTAATTGTATCAGAGATATTTCCTATTTATTTTGACAACCATCATACCTATCTCAAGTGGATGATGCATTCTTTGTATACCATTTAATGAAATACATAACTAACTTCTCACATACACTACTTCTATATGTGGTGCACATAGAGAGAGATCTTTAATATGAGGATAATCTAATTAGGATCTTATATCATAGATAAAATTTTTAAATAAACAATAAAATAAACCAATAAAATAACCTATGGAAAACTAGAAGTTTCAAGAGGATACATAGGTACCACAAGTTGGACAAAACCTAAGTACCCTCGTCAATTTTAGTGTGTGAAATGTAATTTTGAGGAAGGAATTTAAAAATATGGGATCACTGAAATAACCCAATTATTTATAAATGAAATTAAATTTTGAATAAATAAATGAATTATTTTGTAATGTGTCTATATAAAACACATGCACTATAGTAGTTTTTCTAGGCCATTATAAAATAAAGCTTATTAGATTTAAAATACCATTAAACCTCAGTAATGTTTAAAATATAGACATTATACACTAAAAATTAGTATTTTTATATATAAAGGTTTAGGATATGTGTAATCAATAGATATAGAAGAAGTGATGGACTAAACCAGCAGGATAGTAACCTCTAAGTCCCATTTATGATAGGTTTTAAAGGATATGTAATAAATAGTATTTTCCTTTGACCATGCCCATGATGAGATTAAAAAAATGAAGCGTGAGTGAATCTTTTTATGGGATAAGTCTTGTCGAGAACATGACCCAAACCATATTCACTAATTCATCCCAAGAATGCACCACTATAAAAAACCTTTTACATAGGGTGTGTGTGGGTGTAATAATAGATTATGTGTATAGACCCTAATTGAATTAATTTTTATATATTATATTTATGAAAATAATGATTATATTTTTTTTTGATATTACTTGATTTATATGTATATATGATTAAATAAGGAGTTTAAAAAAATTAAAATTTGATATGATGAAATAAAAATTATAGTTTTTACAATATATTCTTTCCATTAAAAATAATTTTTTTTGATAAATCCTCTATTTTGAAATTGAATTTTACATTCATGAAATATTATTATTAAATAAAATTTAGTTAGATGTAAATGATATTGTAATTTAATTATTTATTTAGTAATTTTAATAATTTTCAGGAAAAACATTACTGTTTTAAAAACTAATATTCTCCAGTTAAAAATGTCTTTTTATTTAAAAGAGTATATTATCATATTTATAATATATTTTTTAAAAATAATTATTATTTTTAAAATCAAATTTTTGAATTCTTACAATGGTAAATTGTTCATAATTTAATAGGATATTTTATTTTTTGAGTAAAAATTAATTTCTATATGTAGTATTTCATCTAAGTAGCACAAAGGTTATTTAAAAGATACTATTAGTGGAATCCTCAACCCGAAAATGTTTTCTCATTTAAAAATTTTATATTTTATATTATTTGAATAATTTAACAAATCTATTATGAATCTTACAAAACCTATATTATGTTTTCAGTTTTTAAAAAAATTATTTAGTTACACGAACCACTTCAATAATATCTATACTATTATTTTATTTATTTTAGTTTATAGAAAAAATATTAAAAAACCATCCTATATAGAAGAAACCTTAGGAAAACCCATTTGGAATTATTGTGGTATTGATAATTTTATCACATAGATTCCAAAACAAATGATTAGAAATTAATATAGAATCACCCACTTTTTCCTATAAATACCCACCCAAAAACTCTTTCCTCTTCCCTCAGAACCAATTTTTCATGAATTTATTCTCGATATACCTCTCAAAATACATTTGTGGTTTTCCCAAGCTATTATAAATCTCCTCCATCATTTATAAACACCCTCTATTGGTAATCTATTTTATCTTATTCTATTTTTATTCATGTCTTATCTTTATACTGACCCCTTTTATTTTAAATCTATTATGCTTTAATGTGTTTATACACATACCTTTATTTTTCATACAATTCTAAACAAATGAAAAAGTACCTTTCACACTCATTAATAATTTCCATGAATTTTTATATACACCATTATGTAGTATAAATGGTCTTTTCATTTTTCATGGAAATTTTTTTCATTGTTAACACCTATACCAATTTACATTCATGGTTATTCAACAAATTTTACTATCTATCATTGATCATGTAATTTAATTTATTTTTCCAATAGTCCATAATCATAGAATTAAAATTGGTAGAATATATTATAATTTTTATATGATCTATGTGGAACACCAATGCAGGTGACATGAGATCCTAGAATTATACATCCCTATAATTAATTGGGTAATGTTTTTGTCTCCTGTGATACCATGCATGGTACATAGATGGTTAGACTAAGCATTATATGTATTGATGTCTCATCAGTTAGTCGTTAGTTTTTGAAAATAATTTTCAGTTTTATGTTATTTCCACATTCCTATATTTCATTGATGTTATCATATTATATCATTATTAAATGTTTATTTTTTTATTCTCACCTTTTTATGTCACATTGATATTACTTAGGTCCCATGTGTATTACTTTCATCATGTCTTTATTTGGTGAAACAATATATAGGAATTATTAACCACCATTTTCTATTATACATCCCCAGGTTATCCCAAGAAATTGTATAACATTAAGGGAATTACATGGGAATGTTATTGAGTTGAAATTAATGTCATTTTATCTTTATTGTAGGTTATTGTGATATATATCTACCTAACCAAATATACTAGGCCTCTAAATATTATGAGATTATAATATGTGAAACTTTATATAATATTTTATGAAATAAAATGTATAAAAGCTATGGGATGTCATATTTACAATGTTCTCCATTAATGGAATAATCATTAAACAGATTCAAGAAATAATAAATTTCTTGAATTACACTTATTTGAACATGTTCCCACTATAACCTAAAAGAGTGAAGGAAGAAAATTATTCTTCTATTTAGATTATATTGGATTTTAAATTCATATATGAAAATACACCATTATATCTTATATTTAATCTCAACCAAATTAAAAAATACAAAAAAAAAAGAACACACATAATTTATTTGGTTCACCTATAAAAAATATTCTCCAAGGATTACATATAAATGGTGTATTGAAATGTTGATTAACCACTACATTAATAGTATGTGATTACTTAACTACAATGTGACTAAAACATTAGAAAGAGGTCACTACTGAATGAAAGTATCTGATCATCTCCTATCTTCCGCACAATACATCTAAGAGTGATAAAGTACTTATTGACCTGAATATGGATTCTATGAGATTTAATAAAATAATAAATAACACGAAATAGTAAATGGTTATCCTAATGATTTTCAATACATCACCTCTAGATATTTCAGATAAATCCATAAAATAATATTATATCACAACTAATCTTCAATGTAATGAAGTATAATCACACATAAAAAATCATTAGTGGAATTTCTATAATTTTATCATAATAAATCCTAAAATTCCTAATATTAAATCTCTATATTGCCTTTATTCTATGTGTGAAATTTATCAATATGAATATCCATAATCACTATATCATAAGAATGTTTCAATTTAATAAATTTAAATTTTAACTCCAATTTTTGTCCCATTAATATACAAAAAATAGAACTTATTTACTGATGAATCTCTACATTATGTACAAATTTATTAGTTTATAATGTGCAACTAACCAATAAACAAACATGGAATAGTATAATAAAAAGTCCTATTTGAATTTTACAGATTTAATATATATGAATGTCACAGTTTTCTCTACAATGTGGTATATCTATTTTGAATTAAGAATTTTTCATAATATATGAATTAAATGGTGTTTGGTACATCTTTAGTATACATTGTTCTGTAAAATTTATAAATACAATTATTATCAAACTTACTAAAATAGACACTCTACATATCAATCTATTTTTATGGAATTGAAAACATTTTCTCCACTATGTTTAAGGAATTCCATTTGCTCAATGGTTTGATGAATCATAATATCTAAAAGACTCAATCATCTACACTTCCACAAACATAGCCTGCACATTAGAGAAGATTTTTTTTCACATTATTCAACACTTCCTTTTTTTCATTAAAATAATTATGTAATAGTAATGCCTCTAAAAATGTGTGTACTCTCAAAATTCTAGTGACAAAAAATGTTTCATGGTCATCTCTATAGGGTTTCGAGTAGTCTTATATAATATAATAATTTATATGAATACCATTCTAGAAATGGATTCATGATAGGACTCCTTTATAATATATAACTCACTGAAGGCTGAGAAGAATCCCTTAGGTACTTCCAACCCATCAAGTCATTACGATGTTAGACATGGTTTTCTCTCTCATGTACCACCTCACGATTCTCTTGCTAGTGTTAACCCACAATAACTATCTACTCATTCTCTCCAGTTCCATTCACTTAGCCACTATAATAGATTATAAGAATATCATGTATATTCCTTGATAGTTTCATTAATATATTTTGTACATCAATTACTACTATGTTATGGTTACTGGATTTATAGAAAATAGCTCCTCAAAAAAGACTTTCTACCTAAATGAATGAATATAATGAAAATAAATAGGGTTTACCATTTTTGTGGGAATTTAACTCTTGTAATGGGATAATCTACTATCTTATTACATGATTTTTCCTAACTCATCTAGAACTTTGGATTATGAAATATTCTTGAATTAATTTCATAATATGTCCAAGAATCATATAATTGAAAATAAATCAAATCATTGAAATAAATACCATTAGTTCCATAAAAAAAATATTTTCATAATCAATAAATTGCATATAGATATTATGTAAAAATTAATCAAATAATCCATCAATAAAAGTTCTAATGAGGTAAAAATTATTTCTATAAAAAGAATTTTTATTTCCAAATATCAAATTAATACTAATAAAAATTAATAATATATATATTAACTTCATTACATTTTAGTTAGATTATATTTTTTAGAAACTTTTTATAATTTTTAATATAGAATATTTATATCTGAATCATAAGTCGTCCTATATTTCATTGTAAAAGGTGTCTCAATATTATCAATAAATCATATATGATTTATGATTATGGATTTAATAAAAATCATTAACCATTAACAGAATTTCCTAAAATAAAATTTTACCAATAATATAAAAACATTTTATAAATTATTGAATTCAATTTGTAATTGAAAATTAGGGAAAAAAATATTGTTTGAACCATTGAAATGATTATAGTATATTTGTTACACTATGTATTGTGTTCCCAATGGAACAGGAGGATGTGACTTAAGACATGGAATGTATACCATTAAAACATAGTTACTATAACATATCCCATCATATTCCATATAGAAAGGACCTTTGTGAGATTCAATAATTATATAAGATTTTTAGTGTGATTAACACTACACATGAATAGGAATATTACATCAATATATGTGTTATTAACTCTAATTACAAAGGAATAATACCATGAACCATGCCAATAATGGGATTAACTCAATAAATGTGTGAGATTAACTCAAATAATTTGGACATTATTTGAAAATTTACTAGAAATAGATCATCTTGGATTAAAATAGGTATTTTTGACACTAACTGAGTGGGAAAGCCTTAATGTGGGATTTGATTCATCAATCATAGGATTAAAATCATAATATAATGGGATTTATAAGAATGATAAAGAAATATTTTTTAGTAATATAATAATAGATTGTCCTACCTAAGATTAAACTTCTTTTAATGTGTACTTAATCACGTCCAAAGGAGCCTTCATCATTTTATATCACATATTATTAATTTTATATTGTTAAAAGAGTACGTCGAATAAATATCATCCATCATATACATATCAACAATATAATATTGAAGCTATGAAACTCAGTTTAGAAGTTGAAATAATCTTCATTTTATACCATAATTTAATGATTCTGAAGACACATAAAATATCATATACCACTAATTGGTTTCATATGACGTACTAACAGTTAAACATTGTTGAAAAAAACTTCATATGCATAAGCTAGTTTTACCATGAATGAAAACCAAAAACACACACAATGTAATATGAAGAACATATTATATGTCTAAATTTCACTTTTTATCATGGAAATAACAATATCCATAAATTATTGATGAATGCCAAAGTATATGTGTCTAGAAAAAATCCATATACCATTTTATATCAATATTTTGTTATGAATAACCTTATGATTTTGTTTTTTTATTTAAATTCCCTTGATTTTCTCATATTTATGGTTACTAAATGGAAGCAAAGAGAGAGATACATGATGGTAGAGATTTGGCTAATGGTTCAAGAACACTCAATGGGAGTGTCTAGTATATATTATCCTTGGGAAATTCATATCACTTGAATGGAGTATACTCAATCATTATATAGTACTTGAGAAAATCAATTAGATTTAAATGATTCATGATGTATAGCCATAACAAGACACATTAATTCTATCACTTGGAACACCTGGTAATGGAAGATTATAATGATTACACATTAGATGATATCCATTATAAGTTTAATTTCCCTAAAAATTCATTCCATGAAAATACAATGTCAATTACATTTCATAGCCAATGTTGTCGATTAACAATGTCCTATTATTATATTAAGTAATTTAAAAGTTATCATATTAAATGGTTTAAAATAAACACATATTAATTTATATGATATAACCAAGAGGAATCACATGAAAGTGGTATTTTGGGAATATATCCATTAAATTAAATATTTCTCACCAGTCCATAACTCTAAAAATTATCTTAACTCTCTTAATGTTTTGATACTACCTTTTCATGACCCATCCCCATCAAAACCCCTTTGGCTGGTAGTGAAGAAAAGTATCGCCTCAAAATCCATGAACAATAGGCAATGGTTTGGAGACTAGTAATGAGGTTATAAAACCCTAATATGGAATGTATTACCCGTATAAATCCCTTGAATAATGATGAAAATCTAAATATTTAACCCATATCATAAAAAAACATATGTCAACCATATTTTAAAAGGCCTGAAATTTCATATACGAAATAATGTCTTCAAAAGATTAATAAAACAATAGAAAAATTAGTAACAAAAAACATAGACAAGAAACCTTAGAAGCTATTAGTTTCCAGAATAATAATCAAATATATCTGATAAATATGAAAAATATAACATAAATAATTGGTGTAAGCATATACATATAATCCATAGGTTCCTCCAAAAATATTTTGTGTGATGTTGGAACAAGGATACTATATACTATAAGAATAATAACCAAACCCAACTCTTTTTTTATCCCCAATGTCAACTATATATTCATCTTCCCAATTATATACCCCATAATCCACACAAAAATATAGTAACATTATAATGATGAAAATTATAATGAGAATATTATGCCAACACCTGATTCCCCACGGACCTATTATCCCACACAACCTAGTGGAATGCAACATGGAACTATCATCCTATTTGTAATCTAGAATAAAAAATTATACCATATATTAGCTTCATAACCATATTCACATAACTATATCCATATAGAAAAAACAAACATATAATGACATTACTATATCATAAATACATAATTTCTTCATCATCTAATCCACCTACCACACAATATAGCCATGTTACATCACTAGATATCTACAAGAAAACTAAATGATATATAGTGGGATAGAGGGTGTATCCATCCATTCATATCACCTATATCATAGATACTGAAGGTACACTTTCAACCTCCAGGAAGCTACGAGATTTGATTTCTTTACTAAAATTGTTTAGTGGTGTGTAAGAAATAATAAAAACAATGATGGATGTGTAAATACAAAAAAACATACCTAAGTGTCTAATTTATATCAAGATACCACTAAATTCGTTTCCAAAAGCCACAATCACATCACTGGATAATAATAATCGATTCGACCTCTTAAAATATAAGAAGACACCACATCAACCACCTTCTACCCAGAAAACATGTTTTCTATCATAATTTATAATTCAATTCAAATCCCTTATTATTTAGCTATTAATAAGTACAACTCATTATCCACATTTATTTAAACTACCACACTTCACTTCCACCCAAATTTCATTCTACTCATTAATTACCACACATTATTTTCACAATATAAAATTATGTTATTCTACACTACATTAATCTGAAATAAACCCATTCATTTTATATATTCATTAAATCTAATTAAACAATTCCAATGTTATTCTACATATATTAAATATAAAACACACCAATTACATTATAATGTAAACTAAAAACCCAAAACATCACCACTATAACTTATAAAATAAAAAACCCAGATAAAAACGAACCACCAAGGCATAAAACCAACCATTTACCATATCATAACTAGAAAAACCATATTAATCACTTTCCAAATTAATTAGAACACCATTATAAGGCCTTCACCATTACCATAATAAAACCAAAACACTATTTCATTATAGAAAAAAATAAAATAATAACATATTATCCATATGAATTATTTAGTTATATTTCAATGATCAATAACATAAAATATAAATTTATTGTTATCTATTTCATATTTTTATTACCTAATTTATTTCATTTAAACATAGGAATGATTTCATCATTTCAGCTACAAAAATGGTTACATAACAACATGATATAACACATAATTAATCAGAAACATCATTGTGATAAAAAGAAGATAAATAGAATATATTAAACATTGATCCCCTTTAGTTAAATGATGTTTTATTATAATTAGAAAAATTTAATGCCCTATAAAAAATAAAAACATATCATTATTAATTACCCAAAATAGTAGAATAAATATTAATGGTATTTGAAATTCCAAACTCTGATAAAGCTTCAACAACAAAGCATCATAAAAATTGAATGAAATAAGTGATCCAACCCCAATTATATTACTAAAATCCACTATAAGCATAAAAAAATCCAATACTCTGTAATTATAAGGACCCAAATAGACCAAATAAAATGAAAATAAATCAATTAAATATTTATTATAACGAAAAATACAAGTAATTGATGGAATGGAAGATAAAATCCCCTTGAATCACCATATTTCTATCACACGATTCCAAGGGATACAGTTCCACTAAGAAAAGACTATAGGAATAAAAAATGCTCTTTTGTGTCTTAGGTTCAAAATAATAATTAAAAATTGATCTAAGAATAATAATAAACATGAATTTATAATAAAGTATTTGGGGGGCTCTACCATAGAATAATGGAAATGCACCATATTATGGTGTATCTTTGTCCACCATGATCTATGGTCGATGGGATTAAAAATGGTTCTCTCCCTGATAATACACATTACAATTTTTTAATAAACTGTTTCAACTAGACCATGATATAAGGGAATTTTAAAATAGTATGGTTCTTTAATCATCTCTTCAAAAACATAGGTCAACAGTGTATGACACCAAGTTAACTTATTGGTTTTTCAAAAGTCTCCCTTAGCTTCCATGATAATACCATGGTATAAGTTTCTCAAAACAATTATTGAAATCCACCAAAACCATAAAAATTATTAATTAAACTATCCCTATGAATTATAAATATTTATCTAATTCTACACCCATATCAAAAAAATGTAAATTGGGAAGACAAAACCATAACTCAAACAAATCCGTAACGAAGATCAGACTATTCTATGGTTTCCTTTTAGATGAAAAAAATCCCAACTATCAACCCATTATTTACTTCTATGTACTCTTCTATCACCTCTAAATCCCCAAAATAAATAACAATATATACTAGGAAACTCTATCCCTCTATATTAGGTAATTATCAAATGATTCTCACCATCCTGAATGAAAACCAAACATTGGAAAAAACACCACCTCAAAGTGAATAATCTTGTGAGATACTTCTTAACGAAAAATTTTATCATTATAGAAAACCAAATATCATCATGATATAAATATTGATAGAGATAAAAAATAAATCAATATAATAAGAATAATAACCATCAAGAACATCATGACATAAAAATATAATGTACAAAATATTGGGTACTGAACTCACATATGTGACTTATATTCCTTCATACATTCCATAACTCATTAGTTCTATATAATACATGAATCAAAGGAAATAAACACCCACAAAACACCTCTCTTTATAATATTGAATATTATAAAGAATATATATGATATTTTCATCATAAATATATAAAACTGAACCAAATTAAGGATATTTTTATCATCACAAAGATATCTAGGAAATTAATTTTTTTTTGGAAATTTTTATGAACAATAACTCTATGATGAGGAAGATATGAATTATATTATACCATTTTGATTCTCTCTAACTCGGTGAATGGTTTTATAGACTATGATGAAAGATGAATGACTCTACATAACCTCCAATAATAACATTACCAAGGCACTATTTGGAACACTGAACAAAAATGATGAAATTTAGAGCTCTCGTCCTCTAATCAGTACACAATTGATAACAATCTTTAGAAATATTCATCCACACAATGATCAACTACACATTTTCTATCATTCTAAATATTAAATTTGGTCCAATAATCACGGAATCACCTATAATATTCGATAAAAAAACATTGTTTGGATTCCCATATAATATCTCAAATGGATCCATATCAACAGATAGTGAGAGTATTTATTATATGAATCCCTAAAAATGATAAATGTATTTTCCCATGAACCAATAATATAAAGTAGAAAGGAAAACAAAATGAAATCTAGTGTCTAGATCACATGGTACATTTAACAATAACATTAAGGATTCAATGTAAATATATGGTATAATTATGATACAAAGTTACGATACATACTATTCAAAGCTGTTTTTATAAAATGAGTATCCCCATTGATTATAGTAATTGTTAGAAAACTATGATGCTTCATTAACTTATCCGTATACCTACATTGCAAGTCATATATTATACTAAATTACATGATAATCTAGAAATGATCTCAATCCATAACATGATAAAGAAAGATACAATCACATAACAAGGTCATTGAGATTGATGATAACTAAATAAATAATCAATTGATATTCCCCCACTTCAATTGATTAATATACAGTTGATATAATAAATATGATGTGACACTATACTTGGTTTCTGTTGGCCCATAGGAGATTGTTGGCCACTATCTCTAACTCTAATGGTTTTCATTATCACAAATCATATCATATTTTCTAACATATCACTTACCTCATTATTACAAATCACATCCTAATTAGAAGTCACATATCATACCTCATGAAAGATCCTAAATCATATCAAATTTTATCAAGTATATCATATCATCACAATCATATAACGAATTATGTTTGTTTAAGTCCAAACAAACCTATAACTGATAATATATGTGTAATTATGGGTATTAATGCATTGTAACATTGATGTACTATAGGAAAGATAAAACATATAAAATTATCTATGTATGAGTCACTGAAACCTATAGAAGAACCAAGACACCGAAAAAAATGTCTCACCAACAAGATGACTCACTGAATGATGTATCCCCAACAATATGACTCACCGATTGATGTCTCACTGGCTGGACAACTCATCGACTGATGTCACACCAATATAGAAACTCACTGACTGATGTCTCACCAACCAGATGACTCAAAGATTGATATCTCACCGACAGGATGACTCACTGATATACTGACTCACCAATAGAAGAGTCACTAATAGACTATTTAAATTTTAATTTTTTAAAATTATTTCTAATGGTCATATTTTATATCACTTAATTATACGGACAGATTTAATAATCCTTTGTATGAGTTTTGGAAGACAGCAAAATGTAGAATGAACTTATTCAAATGGAAAGATTAGGATATATGTCAACCCTAAAGAATAAAATCATTTGATGACAGAATACGTAAGTGGGTTGTGTGACCACATTTAAGATATACATAAGAACGTCATCAACTCTCATGCACCCACTATGAACTCAAGACAAACAAGAATAATTCATAGAGAAATATCAATCAATATTTACATCAAATTGAAAAACTACTTTAGTATATCAATGAATGAGAATAATATACCTACAGAACTATAGTATATACATGGAATCTAGAATAAGACACTCTGTTTTAGTATCAACATCTAGAAGAGGACTCAAACCTCATCTTAACTACATCTGATGAGTCCATTGATTCATCTTAGGACACAAAATCCTTTTAAATCCATTATCATATTTATTTTCTCTGTTGTGTGCATTTTTACATATTTTTGAGTAGTGTGTGTATCTGTTTGTCAATCACACCCTTTATCCTATAATAATGTGTTGTATTCAAGATATCCTTCCACTCATAACATCTTACACCATTTTACTCTAACTGATAAGTGTGGAAGAGTTTCTATTGTGACCTGGTAGTTTGTATCCCTAGAAAATAGTGGTATAGGTCTTGTGACCTGAAAAACATGTGTACTTATTTGAACCCCGATTCAGGGTGTGGATAAAAATGTTTAATAATTTAATCTTCTTGGTGGTAGGTGATCACCAAGTGGTGAAGATTTTGTCTCTTATTGATATTAAACCTCTGGTTACATTTCTATTGTGTTTTTACTTTTACTTTTAGTCTATTTTATAAAAAATTTCATAAAACTAAACTAGACTTTAATAGTTAGTCTTAGAGAGGTTTTATAACTGTATTGACTCATTAGGTTAGTTTCAAAAGCTATATTAATTATCTAATTGATATAGCTACGAACTAATCACTCTTCTATGAAATTAATTGAACAGTCAAGATCTTATATATTCACTACTGGATAACTGGCCAATTAAATTTTCAATTTGGGGGAATTACAAATAATATCCTTTGAAAGAAATTTTTATAAAAATATATTCACTCCCTCTTGAGTACTATACATAGATCAACTTTTCGTATCAAAGGTTTTAGAATCTTTTATTTTAAAGGATTTTGTAAAAAAATCAATTGTGATTTTAGTTGTATTTTAGAGATGGTGAAATTTCACTTAATACGAAACTTTTAACTCTTTAAAATATTTTTCAGAAATATTATTATGGAAAATAGACTGGAAGGTAATGCTTCCAACAGACCCCCATTTTTCAATGGAACCAAATATACTCAATGGAAAATTAAGATGAACATGCATTTAGAGAGTATAGGATTTTAGATTTGGTATGTAATAGACAATGAATATGCGGTCACTGATACCTCTTTAAATAAATGGGATGATAAATCTAAGGGTTCTTATAGTAATAAATGTACTGACATGAATGATATATATTATGCACTTAGAGATGAGGAATCCAACAGAATTTATACTTGTAAAACATATTTTGAAATCTGGGACACTTTATCTGTTTCACATGAAAGAACACCTGATGTCAAGGAAATGAATCTTAATAGATATACTATTAAATATGATAACTTTAAGACGAATCATGATGAACCTATTTATGAAATTTTTCTCATGTTAAATTAGATAGTTAACACTATGAGATCTCTAAGAAAGGTGATTAATACCAAAGAAAAAATTATGAGGATTCTCATATTATTAATTGATAGATAGAGATGAAATTATGTCTCTATTAGATAATCAGGTGAAATCATAAAACTATATAACAATAAACTCAGTGGAAACTGATGATAAGAAGAGATTAAAGTCAACCAGGAAGAAGATGAAAAACCAAAGATAAAATATGTATCCTTCAAGAATACTACCAATATGAATGAGGAAAAAGATAGGGTTCTACAATCTATTGAAATCTTTAGTCATGATGAATCAATATCAGATAGTGATGAAGAGATGGATCAACTAGTCAGAAGATTTAGGAAATTATATTGAAGAATAAGTTCTTGAAGCCTAATTATAATGAAAGAGATGAGAAGACCCAAAACTAAGAAAAGGACTGGAAAATAAATGACAAATCAGAGAATATTTTCTACTATGAATGTTAGAATATAGGACATGACATAGATGATTTTACAAAATTAAAATAAAAAATGATGTATGAAAACAAAGACAAGAAGTATAAAAAATCAATAAAGGCCATCTAGAGTGCCTATAAGGAATTTTCTAGTGAATCACCGTCATCTCATGATGAGAGAGATGACATGGAAAGTATTCTTTTTATGACAAAAACATATAAGGTAACTTAATACTATCTTATACATAATTCTTGCTATTCTGGAGATGAAAGTGATTATGAAAATTAGACAGGTGATGAACTATTTGAATATTATAACTTGATGGAATACATATGAATTTAATTGAATGATAAATATAAATCTTTAAAAAACAACTTGCTCTCACTGTAAATATTAATTCTAAACTTACTGCAGAAAAGGAAAACAATTCTCAACTACTCAAAGAAAAAATTCAATAGAAGGGTCTAATGAGCAAATGAAGAAAAATCTAGAAAAGTTTACAAATTGGTACAATAATTTGACCCAAATTATTGATAAATAGATATCTCATATGTACACTTATGGTATTGTATATCATCCAAGATAGAGAAACCTATTTAAAACACATATTGTAAGAAAATCTAGAAAATCAATTTGTCTACCTAAAAATGAGAATTCTACTTCTAGTTCTAGTTTTGGAAAATATTTTACAACCTCTTGTTTTTCTGGACCAAATAGATTATACTTTCAAAATTTGTTATATAATTTTTATAGTAAACCCACAAAAAAATTGGGGTGCCTAATGTACTAATTAATAATGTTACTAGACCCAAACAAATTTGGGTTCCAAAATATATTTTTTTCTAGATTATTTTGTTAGAATGTTGTCTGAAGAGATCCTAAAAGTGTCAGAGGTACCTATATAGTGGATGTTCAAGACATATTATAGGATAATTTTCAAGATTCAAGAATATAATAAATATTGATGATGGATATATCACTTTTGGTAACAATAATAAACGAAAAATAATTTTCTTTGGTCATATTGGAAACTATAAATCTGGTTTTATATCTAATGTAATTTATGTTGGTGGATTGGAATATAATTTTCAAAGTATTCCAAATTTTTTTTGATGATGGATTTCTTGTTAAATTTGAAAATGATGCTTGAAATGATTTTAACTCTAAAAATGAATTAGTATATTCTGCTTTTAGAAATGAAAATGTATAAAATGTTAACTTAGATTCTTTAGTTTCTCAAAATTTTTCTTATTTATGTGAATTTCATAAAGGGTATTGGATTTGGCATAAATGATTAAGACACTTTAATGTAAAATCTCATAGAATGATTACTCGAAAAGGAAAAGTCAAGGATCTACCAAATATAGAGTTTCCAAATGAAAAAGTCTGTAGTCCTTTTAAAAAGGGTAAACAACACTAGATATATTTCAGATAAAAAAATGTTTCAACTTCTCAAGATTTATATTTGGTCAACACGGACTTGTTTTGATCCTCTTGAGTTTCAATTCTTAATAGTAATCATTATGTCTATATTCTTGTATATGACTTTTATAGATATACTTGGACTTATTTCTTAGCTCACAAAAGTGAATAATATACTTACTTCACAAAGTATGATAGAATAGTGTAAAATCTAAGTGAACATAGAAAAAATACAAAAGAAGTGATCATAGATGTGAGTTTGAAAATCATGACTTTGAATCATTTTTCTCACACAATGAATATAGTCATAACTTCTCTACCCCTAAGACACCTCAAAAAATGGATTTTTGGAATGAATAAATAGAACATTATAGGATATATCCCTAAAAATTCTTAATTAATATGATCTACCAGTTTTAATTTGGGTTGAGTGTATGAAGAAAACTCGATACATAATTAATAGGGTCTTAATTATACATATCATTAATAAGATTACTTATGAGTTGTGGAATAGTAGAAAAACCAAGGTTATTTACTTCATGTTTCTTAGATGCAAAGTACATATCCATAATACAAAGGAAAATCCTAAAAAATTTACATCCAAGAGTGATGAAGGAAACATCCTAGGTTACTAAACCTCTAGTAAAGCCTATATAGTCTTTAATAAATGAACCAATTTTGTTGATGAATCTGTGCATATAACATTTTATGAAACAGATCCACATGAACCTAAGTCCTCTCAAGAAAACCTTGAAGATGAAATGAAAAATAATCTAATCATCTTGTCAATAAAAATGTTAATTCAAATAGTTTTGGAAATTCCACAAACTTTGGAAATGATGAACCCGAACCTGTAGATGAACCTAAAATTACTAGCCCCTCCTTTTCTAGAACAACTAAAACTCTTAAGAACATTTCTTTAGATGATGTTGTTCGAAACATAGATAAATGGACTCAAACTAGTGCTTCTATTAGAAACCATGTTGAACATCAAGCCATTTCTTCATAGATTGAAGCTAAAAAATCAATAATTAAATTAAATATGAATTTTGGGTGATGGATATGCCATAATAACTTAATCAATTTGAATGAAATAACATATTGAAACTTTTGGAAAGACCCAAATACACCTTGGCCATAATAACTAAGTGTATGTTTAGGAACAAAGTACATGAATCCTGTAATTTTGTTAGAAATAAATCAATATTGGTTGTACAAGGTTATATTCATAATGAAGGAATTGACTATGAAGAAACTTTGGCCCATGTTTCTAGACTTGAGGCCATCAGAATTATGCTCGCTTATACAATGCATCATAATTTCAATATTTTTTAAATAGATTTTAAAAGTTCATTATTAATGGGTATATAGTTGAGGATGTTTCTTTGAACAAACCCAGGTTTACAAACCCCAATTTTCAATTTCATGTTTTCGAGTTAACAAAATCTTTATATGGTTAAAAACAAGCTCCAAGAGCTTGGTCTGATAGAGTAACTACTATTCTTGTTACAAAAGGTTTTACAAAAGTAATTGCTGATCCTACACTTTCAAAAAAATAATTTCTTAAGATGTTTTAGTAGTTCAAATTTATGTATATGATATTATTTTTGGATCTAAATGAAGTTATATTTTTATTGATTTTTCTAAAATTATTCAAAGTGAAATTGAAATTTATTTTATGGGTATACTAAATTTTTTTCTTGGATTTCATATATTTAAAAATAAATAAGGTATCATTTCAAATAAATGTGAATACACATAATACCTTTTTAAAAGATTCATTAAAAGTATTGAAAATCCAATGAGTACTAATTTTAAGTTAAATCTTGATGAAGAGGGTAGATCTGTTGATCAGACCACCTATAGAAGAATGATTGGAAGTTTTCTCTACTTGAATTCTAGTAGGATAGATATAATGTTTAGTGTGTGTATGTGTGCGAGTTTTCATGATAACCCCATGTAATCTCACATAAATGTTGTAAGAAGAATTTTCAAATACCTCAATCATACTATCAATTAAGGTTTTTTTTACACTCAATGACAATCATTTGATATAGTGAGTTACTCTGATGGAAATTTTGTTGGATGAAAGATAGATAGAATTATAATCTCTTGAAAATGTCACTTTTTCAAAAAAAATATTTGGATTTATGGTGTAGTAAAAAACAAAATTTTGTTACATTATCTACTTCCGAAGCTGAATAAATAGCTTATGGTAGATGTTGTGCATGGATTTTGTGGATGAAACACACTCTTCTAGATTATGGACATCAATCTATATATGTACCAATAAATTGTGATAATAAATGATCTATTAAAATTTGAAAGACTACATTTTCTCATTCTAGTACAAAACATATTGATGTATGACATGACTTTTTGAGAGATCATTATCCAAAGGGTGATATCACTTTAAAATTTATTGGCACTGAATATTAGCTTGCTAACTTTCTCACTATGACATTTAACATTTATAGAATTAATTACATCAGACATGAGCTAGGAATGATCAATCTATAAGTGTCTTATAGTCATTATAATTTTTCAAAAATAAGAAAATATCTCATGACGGCTCTGTCAAGCCAACACAATCATGTTGACTCTGTCATGTCGACACTCTCATTCCGACTCTGTCATGCCGAATCTGTCATGTCGACACTATCATGTCGACTCTATCATACCAACACTGTCATGTCAACTTTTTCATGCCAACACTGTCATGACAACTCTGTTATGTCGACACTGTCATGCTGACTCTATCATGTATACTCTGTCATGCCGACACTGTCATGTTGACACTTCTATCATGATAACACGTTTTTTGTGCTGACACCGATGAGTCACTCTTTTACATGTTTCATGTTTTTAACCAAAACCACACTACCGGTGAGTCACTATTTTAACTGTTTCATGTTTTTAACCTAAACCACACAGTTTTGATTATTTATGGAACCCATTTGTGATTTCATGATTTTCAATCAATTGAATCCTTAAATGATATAAACACAAAGTGTTCTGTGATACTACTTACATAAAGATTGTTGTTTCTCACTCTACCCTTGACCTGTCGCCTTGTAGCCTTCCAACAAGTTCTCAATTTTTTAAACGTGAAGCACCCTACTGAAGGATTCCCATCGTTTGATAAGAATCAGAAAGCAGAGACCATTAGATCTTTTAGGAAACTAAATCGATTACTAGATGATCATATAATAACTTCAAAAAAGGTGTTTTCAAATCGGTGTTGGATAGAAAGTCATCCTAATTAAATGTTCTATAGTAGTAGGGATGGATTTAGTGGTTATCTGAGAATGGAAGATAATATTATCCGAAGATGGTGCATAAGTTCTACATGAATACTAAATTTCTGTTAGAAGGAAGTGATTATTATTAGAAAAATTCGTTAGTAAAACGAAAAATGATTTATTTATTTTCAATTCATTGGGATGAATTTCTCAAATTTTCTCATGAAAGAATTTTTTATGAAAAATAAGGTACACCTTTACCTGTAAGTGATATTATTAGACTTAAAATAGCTTTTTAAAGAACATAATGACAATGAAGATCCACGAAGGCTGGTTACTACATAGATACATAGAGAGTGATGGATCTTTTTTTTGTTTATCCCGCACCAAATTTTTCCCAGGAATGGGAAATTTTCTTCCTTGAAGTACCAGAATGTCTAGCTAGTTTATCTGCTAAATAATAGTGTTAAGGTGATTCTTTTAATGTATTTAATGGTTCACATAAGTGAGTTGATCAAACCCTGTTTTAACAAAAAATTATGTTTATTACCATAGGATGATATCTACTATATTGTAATATAAGGGATATGTAGATGAAAATGATGAAACTGTATTAGAATGTAATACCTTTTGTCTAAAAAAGGCTATCTATGGAAGAATGAAGATTCATTAGAATACATGGAAGAGAAGGTGGTTTGGTGATGAAGTGTAATATTATGAGAAATTCAATCCTATGGATCACCCTACTAGAAAATGTGATATGAGGTACCCCAGTTTGGTCCTGGATGTAGAGGAATATTACACGAATGAGCTAGGATGTGAGGAAGATGGATCTGACTGGGAAGGTTATCCCATTGATTATAGGAGAGATCCTGATTTTTTCATATGTAATCATAAGGTAACATATAGAAAACCTAGTCACCATTTTATTTACCATAACAAGAATCAATTTTATGGGATGAAGAAGATGAAAAGGAAATATATGTGAGTGTCAGTGTGCAATATGAATCTAATGAGTCAGATAAAGAAGAAAAAGAATAAGGGGATCAAAGAGAAGAGGGAAATTTATATGGTTCTTGAAATGAGGATGAAGAGTAAGAAGAGGAAAAATAGGAAGTAGAGAAAATAAATGAATCAAATGGTGATAGAGATGATTTTTGTAATGATCGTTCTAACAATGGTGGTGATGATGGTCGTGAAGATGGCCAAACTGAAATAATTGAGGTGGATTATCTTGTGGAACATCAACAAAATCATGTGTTGGTACCTGCTCCTCAAGCTGTGTATGTAAGGAAGAGACCTCAAACTGAGGGGGAGAAAGCTTCTAAGAAGGCTGACACTGGGGGGATCCTCGTGAAATAGAAGATCAAGCTGGTGAATAAAATCAACTTGTAAGAGTAAGTCTTGATACTCTCACTCCTCTGGATGATGATGTAATGGTCGAATGGGCAAGGAATCTTGGGTATGTGGCACTAGTGCTTGATTATGAAGATTTAGATGATGGATATTTTTTACCTGTAGAAGGGGAATTAGTGGTTAAGACCCTTCCTAGTGACTATGTCACTAACTCCATATTGGAAAAATTAAAAGAAGACATATGTTCATTAGATTAAATTTAGTACAATCTTAAATGAGATATGAGATTGATGAAGCTAGGATAGAAATCACTCAGGTTAATGAAACCATGAATTCTATCTGATCTATAGTTGAAGGTGTAAGGAAAACTAGTACTTCTAGTTCAATTCCTTCCTTAGTATGTGCATCTCAAGATAATAATGTTTCAGTATCACATATGGTGATAAAGTAAATTCAGCCAAATTGGATTATAAATTCTGAAAAAATATTGGAAAATAACACAAAGAATTGGAATGAGATGAAAAAATTAACTACTAGCATCAATTATTTAACTACTGAGTACAGGAATACAATGGAAGTTGCCATGAAAGGATATGAAGATCATGTTTCCAATCTTAAAGTTCCTGTTTTTTCAAACTAAGAAAGGAAGTAAAGGAAATTGTGAAATCTTATTCAACCTCATATTCTTTTTCACCCTCCACATATTTTCATGTTGTCAAAGCTACTATTAGGGTGGAGCTGAAAGCATTGTCATGTAGCACAGATTCAGAAACCCTTAAAAAACATGACATGTCTGTTGACCATGTGCAAGAAATGGATAGTATTTATACCAATGGAGCCTATGAGACTCAGGAAGAGATTACCATGAAAGCCTATCAGTATTTTCAGAACATCTATACCAAGAATCAGCTCACCAGTCACTTCAAATACTTAGTGGAAAAAATCAGATTCTCTCATGTGATGGTTTCCTTTAAATACAATGTTAAAAAACTAAAGGATTTCATTCCTCCCCTGAATAAATTTTGGGAGAGAAAGGGTAAATTTGATTAAGCAAAGAATTATGGATTATAAATCATGGAAGACTTTATCCCGATGTAGAAACCATACCTCCATGTTTAGAGTGAAGACATTATTTTTCCAACTTCTGCTTCTATTCACTCTGATCCGCCAATGACTTCTGATCTAATGTAAGTTTCTCATGCCTAGACCTAGATCCGGCCTAATATCATATAAAAAACTCATCCTCGGTTGTTATCCCGGCACAAACCAATACTGGAACTATCTATTCTATCATGAATTAATTTTCCTCCATTAAACATTCGTTCAGATGATCATATTCCTCATCCACTACCTACTAGACCTTACATTGATTCATCTAATAAGGGGAAGGTACCCTGTAAACCTATGTATTAGTGTGGAGATATATTTTTTATAGTGCTCTAGGATTGAACTATTTTTATTTTAGTGTAATTTTATTGTTAAATACAATTCGCTGTTTCTACTTTTCTACTTTATTTTTTAATCTTGCACTTTTTTCTAATCCCAAAAGAGGGAGAACATTATTAAGCATTATTAATGGATTATTCTTTACTTATAGAGGGGATACATTGATACATTTTTATTTGTTTATTTTACTTTGATAAATTTTACTTCCCAAATTTTTTTGAGCCTATTTATCTTTATTAGATTATTTATTTTAATCATTCACTAATGGTGCTTACTAATTCCATGATTTTTTATCATCAAAAAGGGGGATATTGTTGTCCCATATGATATTGTTGGCCGCTATCTATAACTATAATGGTTTTAATTATAAATAATCTTGTCATATATTATAACATATCTCATACCTCATTATCAAAAATCATTTCGTAATCACTAGTCACATATCTTACCTCATGGAAGATCCTAAATCTTGTTAAAGATTATCTAGTTTATCTGATCATTTCAATCATATAACTAATTATGTTATTTAAGTATACACAATCTTATAACTTATTATATATGTTTAATTATGTGTATTAACACATTCTGACATTGTTGTACTGTAACGAAGAATGAACATCTAAAATTATTAATGTACGAGTCAGTAACACTAACAGAAGAACTAAGACACTGAAAAAACAAATGTCTCATCAATACGATGACTCACCAACTGATATCTCACCACGATGATAACTCACTGATCGATGTCTCATCGATAGGAGGACTAATCAACTGATGTCTCACCAACCTGACAACTCAATGACTAATATCTCATTGATAGGATGACTGATCAACTAATGTCTCACTAAGAGGATGACTAACTGATATACTGAATCACCATGTGGGGAGTCACCGAAAGACTATTTAAATTATCATTTATTAAAATAATTTTTAATGGAATTATTTGACTCATTTAATGATAATGACATATTTAAAAATCATTTGTATGATTTTTAGTAGATAGTATAAGGTACAATAAACCTATAAATATGGAAAGATCTTTCTCTCTGTCAACCCTTGAGAATTAAAGAAGTTTTAAGATTGATGAAGTAAGTGGGAGGATTTCCCCCATGAGAGACATAGAAGAACATTTTTGACTCTCATGAACCCACTGTAAACTCATGAACAACAAGAAGAACACACTGGTTAATCACAATCATTCTATACAACGAATTATAAAACTATATTAGTATATAAAATAAAGAGAGTAATATTCTTACCGAACCATACTTGTAGCTAGAATCCAAGATACAACACTCTGTTTTAGTGCCAACTTCTAGAATAGGACTCAAACCTCATCTTTGATACATCTGAAGAGTCCGGAGATGAATCTCAAGAAACACAGAGGCTTCTAAATACCTTTTCAAATTTATTTTCTATATTGTGTTCATTTTTACATATTTTTTAGCAGTCTGTAATTCTGTATGTGAAGCACGCGTTGTCTCCTTTATCAAACTGAAGTATTCAAGAAATCCTTCCAATCATATGATATTGTACCTTTTTACTCTCATAGATAAGTGTGGAAGTGGTTCTTCAGGGACATGGTAGTTTGTACCCATAAAGAACTATATTAAAGGTCTTGTGACATGGACAGCTTGTGTACTGTTGTGAACCTCATTCTAGGGTGTGGATCATACTATTTTTTAATTTAAACTTCTTGGGGGCAGGTGATCACCAAGTTGAGAGGATTATGTCTCTGTTTGAGACTCAACCTCTTGTTTCATTTTCATTATGTTTTGACTTGTTTCTTTACTCTCTTTTATTATATATTTAAAATAAATAAATCAAACTTTGATAGTTAGTCTTAGCAAGTGTTTATAATAGTATTGAATCATTAGGTTAGTTTCATAAAGTTGTATTAATTATCAAATTGATATAACTATGTCCTAATCACAATTTAGAAAAATTAATCAAAAATTCCTTCTATTATTCATTCACATATTTTTAACTAGTCAATTGAAATTTAAATTTTAGGGAATTCCAAATAATACATTTTAACAAAAATTTTTATAGATACTCAATTCACCCCTACCACTTGAGTACTTTACTCTGAAAAATATTTTCCACCATCAGAAGGAAAATATAATAAGATAAGAAAAGATATTGAACATTTAATACCCATCATATGAATAATTAAATCTATAATAATTTAAACATATTGGATATATTATTATATGAACTCAAAGGTGAGCTATGAATTGTAATGAACCACCTTAGATATTTCTATCCGAACAAAGATCTTCCACTGAAATGACATTACATAATGACTAAAATTTCCCAATCCCTCCTAAGATTGTATACAAACAACAATATATTACTAAAACACCACCGTTTGATATTTCAAATAATATTCCTCAAAATAAATTAATAAATATGGTTTTACTATCATGTGATACAATAATACTCCACCATTGGTATCATTATTATCCAATCACAACACTCTAAACAATGCTATCACCCACCACTATTCTCTAGACTCTTATGAAATATCATCACTCAACTTCTAACTCAACACATAAACATAAAAAATACTTCTCCATATGAAACGAATAATTTGAAATTAGTTATCAAATAAAAACTATATCCACATCATCTAATAAAAATTCAAATAATGGAAATAGAAAACTCAAAATCACTCACCAAAAAGATAAAGTTTCAAAATATTCCAAACAAAATTGTACTACCAAAATCATTATATCATGTGTATTATAGTTTTTCTCATTAGGAAATAACTATTTATACCTATTTGAAAATATTGATCATGTGTTATTTAAAAAATTCAATGAATTTACATGAATAATCACACAAAACCTTGACCATAACACCCTATTATGTCAAAAAAGAATATAAGATGATACTTTATTATCTATCAGCAAACGATTTTCATTGAAATATAGATTATTCTATTTAATTCTTGGATCCTTAATAGTAAAGGGAAAAAAGGATCCTCAATCTAAAATAAATCTTACATGATCAACTTGTAATAGTTGGAATGAAAAAGAAATTAGAAACCAATGAAATATTCTTGGGAGACTCCTAAAAAATTACCTAAATATTTTATGCATTGAAAACCACTCTATAATGAATGAAAATGTAAATTGACCTCATATATTTAGAAAATACATTTAGTATAATTTTAATATTTCTATCATCATCAAAAGTCTCCCAAATTATCCCAAAAAAATGCATATTGTGATCCTCCTATTATCTCATATACCTGAGGATATCCATTATGAGAAAACCACAAACTAATCATGGAATATATGGAATGTTGAATTCATCAGTTATATAAAAAAATTTGTTGTTCGTGACACCAAAATGAATAAACGTGAACTCAATGTTCCCATAGAGGGACTGAAAATCAGTCTTTGGGATATCTCCTAAATTTCCATTATCTAATGATACCCAGACACAAATTAATCATTAACAACAATTTTGCTCCTTTAAAATGGATGAAAAAATCACTAATGATAAAGATTGATACTAGATCATCACATTAAATTGGAATAATGTTAAATAAGAGATATATAATTTCAAATCATCATCTTTATTCTTTATATAAAACAATAACTTTTCCAAAGGAATAAACCAAGGTTGGATGAAACCCATTTTAAATGTATCATCATTAAAAATATGAAATAATCATTTCTTCCAAGGTTCTAACCTATAAGGAGACATGTAATTTGGAAAAAATAACCTGAAACTCTATCCCGAACATGAAACCTTATTAATGGGGTATCATCACAACCACATTAATATTGATATCTAGAAAACTCTAAAAAATATAAAAAGTAACACTATGCAAAATTGAAATAAACCTAGTGTCAACTATGACAACATAGAAAAAGTTTCTTCGAATAATGGAGTACTTTTTAAAAATATTTCTAAAAATAAACACTTTATGGTCACCTAACTCATCAATAAAAATAACCCAATTCTAATATCAATCTATAATGGTTCACACTAATTCAATGAATCCATTCTAAGGATGGAATAATATGTTTGTATTTATAGTTATAAGAACACTCACTATCGTAGTTGTTATCCCATAATATCCTCACAACCAAAAAAAATCTAATAAAATCTTAACAGACCTCTGAATTGAATTTTCAAAACTAATGGAACAATAGGTATCTATACCTTTTATCAAAATTCATGAACTAAGGTAGGTGGAATGAATGAGTGTCAAGATATGAATCAATGAATGAATATTACATGGATGATTGAAGATATATTTTACAATAAATAATCACTGGAGGTCCTAAAACTGGAAACTCTATAGAATGAAACTAACTATATCATAATCAACTACTTTATTTTCACTGATAATATCACTCACCGTGATCATGATTATCCCTATGTCCCAATGAACAAGGAATATTACCATGTTATCCTTTTCCATCATCATCACCTCACTATTTACTAAAATAATAATAAAACAAATAATGTATTAAATTCTTCTAAGGATAATGATTCTAATGTTTTATTATAAAATGTTTTTCTTCTCTATAATAACCACTACTGATTATAAAAATTCTAATTTATTATTAGAACAAACCCCTAGAAAATCACAACAGATATCACATTATTGTCCCATGGATTGAAATATAACTAAAATTATAAAATTAAGGATCATACCCACACCTCAAATGTTAAAAAAATATAAATCTCATATTTATGAGATCCTCCATCCGTATTCATACCCATTATGAAATTATGGTGACAATCCTATGTGGATGAACCCATATATTCTAGTATATTTGAAATTTCTCCAAGCCATTGGTAATAGCTAATAAATTTTCAACATCATGATAGGGGTAACATTATATTAAATATCCATTAGTAAAAACTCTAAAAAAATTCCCATCCCTCCCCACCGTGTTAGGGAGAATATCTGAAACATAATAGAATAAATTCATGATCCGACATAGTGATCCCATAAAATCAATATACCGTATAATAGAGAGAGAGAGAGAGCGAGCAAAGGTGTTACTATTTACACTTGTCCATATCAAATAAATACAATCAGAACTAAAATTGGAACTAGATTAAAAGCATCACTCATGATTCCTTAAACTACCCATGATCTCATAGAAATAAAATTCACCGATGCAAATATAAACCATTTTAAAGGATAATCACCTTTGTAATATAATACTCCATCCTTGTAAATATTAATTAAAATTAATCTCAATACCCATAAAGAATATTTATTATATTGATTAGATATTATTACTTGAAATCATGGAAACCATTAATACTGAAATTTAGAAATATCCATCCTCTAATAATTATCCACATTAAGAATAATCCATCTACCATCCACTAAAACATCCAATTCCACCTGAAAAACATGAATCAATCAAGGAATCATAACATAATTTGAATCTAAAACAAAAACTAATTACTTTTATGGTATGGTTAATGATTTCATTTAACATAATTTAATTAAATTCATTTTGAACATACCTAAAACATACCTACATAAATAAAAAACATAGAAAAAGATTGATTCATGTAACACAATGATGATTATGCCATAAAATTAGAATTACATTACATTAATAGGTTCTATCAGATTTAGGTCCTTATATTAGACAATAGGGGGCCCAATCTGTCTCCTAGCTAGTGTCCCTAGCTTACATCAAATACTATATTCAAATAATATAGTTTCTCTACATGACCAATGAAATCCTCACCAGTTCCTAACTCCAAACACTATTCTAAATCTGAAAAAATATCTCATTAAACACATTCATGACCAATAATGACTATAATTATCTAACATAGTCATGAAGATATGTGTAACCCTAACCTCATGCTTCTTGCATCCCATATCATAGATATTATAATTGAGGGTATAAACACCAAATATTTGATGCATTATTCATAAAAAACTACCAAAAATAAAAATCCACCAATAAAAAGTAAAATATAATGAAAATGAAAATAAAAACCATATTTTATTATATATGTGATTTCATACAAGAAAAAAAAATTTCCAAAAGAATATTCATACACCAATTGATATTATAATGACACCAAGAACAAACACCAAAACAAAAAAAACAAATTTATGTACCAATTATTGTCTCCTCTTCTTGTCTCTTTGTCTACAGGGTAGCACTTCCTGATAGATTTCAGTTTTATCAGTAATGGGATAGCTCCCCAAGGCATCTGGATCTAGTTCAACAAGTCTTGAATGATCATACACAGTGGAATACGGGGGTGGAAATTTATAACAAACCAATAATCTTCTAGATGAAACTACATGTGTGGGAGAAAGGGCTTCCCCGATCAATGGTGACATCGACATTTCCATGAAAAAGGTTAAGGGTCTTGAGAATAGTTTAGAGAACTCATGGGATGATCATCTTTTCTAAGCCCTATCCCGAAATAAAGAATATATGTTATATTTGATCCACATACAATAATCTATGGTGCGAGAAAATTCCAAGATAAAATGCCTCAGTGAGGGATAAAAGAACACAGATTTCTTCCACATGTGTATCAAAGAGAGGAAGTGTATAGTGAAAGAAAACATTCTCTCAGACAATGAAACCTACACGAATGATAGGGAAAATGTGGGTGGTCTGGCTTACACCTACTTTTAGGACCTCCTCACAGGCAAAAATCCCCGGATACAGGATGAGTACTCGAAGTGGAACAACGAGCCTTCTAATTTGATTACCATCCAACTCTCACAACAGGACAATGAAGGCCTCAGATCAACCCCAGATGAAAATGAGATACATGGTGCAATGATGGTCCTAAATGCTGAAATCTCTCTAGGACTAGACGGTTTCCTAGGCACATTCTTCAGATCCTTGGGGGATGTGGTGAAAGCTGATACTATCTCTTCCATCTAGGACTTCTTTTGGGGGTGTCGTGCCTCGATTTGCAAGTGACACTACCATAGTAATACTTAACAAATGAATAACCATTCTTCACTCATGCACAACTAACCAGTGAGTCTTTTCAAATTCCCATGCAAGATTCTAGCGAGCTTAATCAACGACAGGCTATCCCATCATCTTTCTCGATGGATTTCCTTGGAGCAACATAGTTTTGTGAAAGGTCACTCAATCTAGTGTTCCATTTCTCTACCACTTGGAATGATCCGTGATATTAACTTCAAGACTCATGGCTCTAATATAGCCATAAATATGGACATGAAAAAAATCTTATAACCATGTCGAGTGGGGCTTCATTAATAAGGTGTTGGTAGGCATGGACTTCTCCTCGAGGAACATATATCTCTTGTTTATATTCTTTTGCTCTACATGGTTGATGATCACCTTCATGGGGATGACCTAAATTTTCATCAAGGACATTCATGGCATAATGAAAGGTGGCCCCATCTCTCCAAGTTTTTTTATCATCGTCCAGGATGTCCTTAGTCACTTCTTACATAGAATCATATGTAATGGTCTGATCCATCCTTTATGAAGACATAAGAGGTCTCCCTCCATCTCCCACCTTATGTTCACAGATGAAAAATTCATCTATATGGATTCCAAAAAAATATATATCAAAGCCTTCAACAAGCTGATGGAAGTGTATTTCCCAGTCAGATCTCTACTGTACATCAGATCTTTGACATGAAAAGTGGCTCCTTCCCCATGGAGTATGCAGGGGATCTTATTTCCTCAAGAAGGATACAGATTAGGGACTTTGATTTCTTGATCAGCCGAATCACGGACTTGATACTCAATAGGAAGAATAGATATTTATCCATTGGGGTCCGGATCGCGCTGGTTAACAGTGACTTTCCCACCTCCCCTGTTCATGCTCTCTCATCCATTAATGTTCCCAAAGTTACTATTAATAAGACTAAGATGATCCTGGCCAGATTCATATGGGACCATAACGGGGAAGGGTGGTTCCACTAGACATCATGGCGTAGGGAGGCACAAATGGTGGGGGAAGCTTAAATTAATGTTTGAAAACTCACTGATACCCTTGCATGCATGCATGTCAAGCTACCATGGTAAGTTTTTGAACAACTCACACTCTGGGGGATTACCATGTATAACTCCTATTGTGGAATTTTAACCCAACCTGATGGCCAGTAATTCTCGCTCTTGTCTGTGATCTCCCCTATGATAGTGGTTATCCAACCCCATGCTCATTGGATCATATGGAAAGGTGCCATCCCCTTTTGGAATCACAACTGAGTTCGGTTCCACCTTAGATTCATGGGATTCCCTATAAACTATATCTCATTTATAGAGGCTTCTCATTACCCTATTTTTATCAAGGATTTCTTGTATGAGGATCAACATTACATATTCAATCTCATTGAACTCAATAAAGATATGTAGATATGTGTTTTTACTCCCTCTACCTCAGGAGATTTCACAAACAAAGATTACCAATGATCCCAGGTGATGCATGGTTAGACATATAGCTTGTATGAGACCCTCTGTCCTTAAGGCCTACCAGTGAAGTACAAATTCCTCACTTAGAGGATCACGAACAAAGATGTTCTAAATGATGAAAATGTCAAAGGTTATGGCATCCCTCTGGCCTAGTGATGCCCATATTGTAGAAAAAAAGGGAGGAGTCTGTGACCAAATTATTCTTCAAAGGTGAATGGGAAAGCACTGTATGGGGGTATTTTGGAGACATCACTACTATTCTTACTCAAAACATGGAGGATATGGATTTCATAGAGAGGTGGTTCTAGGATACGGGTGGGAAGGGTATGGAGAGGTTGGCTCGCATGATGGTCCTGCACGTTGGTTGTTGGTGTAGTTGGAAGGTGAGGAACAAGTGAACACATGAAGAAGGAAATGCATTATACAGATCCATTATTATCAGAATGAAGAATTTCCTCCTTGATATAGTCATCCTCTTATACAACTGGCGGGAGGCACCCACCCTTCAAAAACATCAAGTGCCATACCCCTATACCCTCCTTAGTAATGGTTCTAATAGTGGCGGTCTCCTGGACCCCCATCTAAGGGAATAAATCTCAATACTGACGGATCTTGTGTTTTGGGGGTTTATCATGGAGTTGGGGTTGTCCATTATTATTTAGGCATTTTTTTCCTATATTTCTCTGGGTGAATGGTTCATGGTTCATCCCTTCAAGCATAATCCAAGGTGATCTTTCATAGCCTTGGGTTATGCCAATAGAAGAGATTAGAGTTGTTGGAGGTTCAAATAGATTCGCTGCTTATTCACAATTCCGTACATGTCATTGGCTCCACTCCATGGTCGGTCTAATACATCATTAGATAGTTCCAGGACATGCTTGGAAATAACACTGAAGTTGTGAGTTTATGGCGCAAAGGAAACCATGTTGCTGACCACCTTGCATCTATTACAGTTCCCATTCCAGTTCCAATTTTACATCATAATTTTAATAGCGTGTCACCTGTAGCGGTCAATCTGATTAGGGGAGATGCATTGGGAGTTCATTACTTCAGGCCCCCATAGGCCCTTCATGGCCCCAGTTGCTTTGGTTGTTTGGTTTCAATATTCTTTCCTAATAAATTTTTTTACATAAGAGGTATAGTAAAATAATAATTTAAATAAAATTATGAGAAAGTTACTTTATTCCCTCTTCCTCACTATTTTATTTTCTCTTACATCACAACGACATATGTATTAACACTCAATATCATATATATGTATATACCATAACATTATATTTAATATCCCAATAATTGACACAAATGTATAACCATAGAGAAAAAAAATATACTATAACCACCTACCACATAAGACCACATAATCATGTCCCTTGGTTAACTATATAATGGTCACATCTTCTCATCCATTTACCACATAAGATAACTTCATTCCACCACAATATATACACACCATGTTTGGAAGAGGGAGTGGGAAATCATAATTATTCATCCATATTTATCACCCTTTTTCTCGATTTTATTTGTATACATATAGTATGAAACATTATTTATGTGTCAGTTATGTTACCTAACTTCGGTAGAGGTTTGAAGGAAATAAAAAAACAAAAATGGATATATTGGTAAAAATAATCCCAACATAAGTGTACACTTTATACAAAAACACATATATATCAATAGTTCAAATACATAATTCCACCAACAATTAATAAAAGCCTCTTAAACCACTAATAAAATAAAAAACAAATCATATACAAAAGAGAAAAAATAATTATTCTATTATAACTAATCCAACACTATTAATTTATTAAAAAAATCAATTTATTTATTATATATATTATTAAATCTAAAATTTTACTTCAAACCATAATTAATCCTTATCACTAATTATAAAAAATATATCCCCTAAAAATAATATAGGTTATTATAAATTATTTAATTTGGAATAAACTCAATTTTATTCCACTATAATTAAATCCCATTAATTAATTTCAGTAAGATTCTATATCCTAGGGAACTATATTATTCCAATCATATAAAAATACATAGTAACCTACCATAACATCTCACTTTTCAATTCCACAATAGTAAATTGTGCTAATCCATATCAATAAGGTATAAAAAACAATATCCTCTTATCACAACAAGAATAATTATATTAAACCACATCCACAACATCAATAAAAAATGATATTCTATCACCATAAAAAACTAAAACAATTAAAATATTAAATTATAGAAATATAAAAAAACTTCAATACTATACTTCATCATATAATTATCAATTAAGCTCAACAATGTATAAAATAAATTTTCATTATTCCAGTTCCACTTTTTCATATCACCTTTATGTCATTTAACTATTTCAAATATTTTTTATCAATTAATTAGAAAAAATAATTAAATACAATGATATGATTTATCTCAAAATTAATCAATAATAAATTCAATATAAAATAAAAACATGTAAAAAGATTCATTACCCTATTACTTTTTAATTTAATATAGTTTTATCTTGATTAGGTAATTATTAAATCATTATCTTAAAAAAAGATTGGTTAATATATTCAAATATATTAAAAAGTTAGAGATAATTTGAGTCCCCAACATTAGAATAATATTAATCAATTAATCACTAATATTGGATAAGGAAACAGATAACCAAACAACAATGACCTCACCAAAATAAAATAAAAATATATAAATAATTATTCCTTTATCATTATCATTATCCAGGACCAAAAAAATAAATAAAAACCTATAACAAACCTCACTAGAATGTAAGATCAAAATAATTAATAAATGGATTGAAAAATAAATGCACCTTATATCATATAATCTTGCAAAAAAAATCCATGAAATGAGGTTCCATAAAGAAATGATCAAATGTATTAAAATTGAGACTCATATTTCCAAGACAAATAAATCTACCCAATATGAATATAATAATTTAATTTATGATATTAATTTTTTTGGTGCCCACTAATTAATCTAAACTACACCATTTTGTATCTCAGTTAACAAAAATATGAGATCCATAACATCTAAAATAGAGATATCCCTCATTATCCACAAGCCACATCCTTTAACTAAAAATGGTATTGGCCTAGACTATAATATAACTGACTCAAATATCATTATGTACCTCTAATATCCATTCTTTAACTAGATCCACTATGATAAAACACTCGACCACATCATTTCTCTTATATCCCCTCATATTCCCATGAAAAAACTATAACACAAGGTTCTCCAAACTAGTGTATGAATTAATCATGACTATACACATGTTCATTTCCATATCCCCAATGGTGTAAAAAGAATTCAAAAAATCTCAACCCATACAAAAAAAAGGAAAAATACAATGATATGATTGCCTTAAAAAATCCATAAAATCAAATTTATTCCACTAATCAACCTTTAAGCACTCCAATATCACCTCTAACCCCACAAAATAATAAATTATCAGACCAGAAAAATAATATAACGTTGAACATGATATTCATTAAAATCTAAAAATATATCCAATGAATTTTAAAAATGATATTTTATACAAAGAAAAATCATAATGTAATGGAAATTGTTTCTATTGTGTAGTATATAGTCATAAATCCATTGTTATCTTGTAATATATTCATCAATTTGATGAAAATAAATACATAAATTTAATGTTATCCAATTATCAATAATAATAATTCAATTGATATTGATAATGTTAAAAAAAATTAAAATATAAATAGTCAAAACATATTCATATACCTATAAAACCATGTGGGATATGTGACCAAATTATCCATTATGTTGAAGATTTATCGATAATTATGATGATATATCTATTGAAAATAATAATTTATAGATATATTTATAATTGAAAGAGAACTAAAAATTCATATTGGTTTGAAGTAGTGCTAGAGGGTAAAAAATGAAACAAACCATGGATCGTGAAAACATGTTATTATTCTATTATGATGGTTAAATAAAATTAATAGAGAATATTTTAAACCATTAGTGTAGAATTATTAATTTTTGAATTAATTAAATCAATAAGATCCAATGTTATTTTCATTATAATTATTAAATATAAAAAATTAAAATCTAATTAATTTTCAAATGTTTCTGTGAGAAATAATAAACAACTATGTATATATCATCTTTTCTATGAGGGTAATTTATTTTTTATTTTAAAAACCCATACCTAATAATGATTTAAAATGATGAAAAATATCTATAAGTGAGAAACTATAAGTAGAAAATTATTCAAACATGGTTACTCATAGAATATATACAGTTTTTATTAATATCATAATTTACTATATCGTAAAATACATATTAATTTAAATTAAAGGATTATGAGAAAAATATTTAATAAATAATTGGTACAACCCCTAGATGATTATATTTCATGCATCAGTTTTTAAATTTAATTTTATAAATTTTTATTTTAATTGATATGTTTTATCTATTTTTAAAAGTTTTATTACTTTTATTCGGAAAAATAAAATTTAATAAAAATTTTTAGAGGGAATTTGGGATTTACAATTCTTTTTTCAAATAAAAAATGATTACTATTTTTTAGGAAGAAAAAATATTTTCTAGCCAGCTAATCAAGGGATATCAAGTATGCCATAATGATATAGAAATCCAATCATCGATCTTAGTTGGATATTGAGAATGAATTCATGAGTAATGGCATGGTGCATATTTAAAAGAGATACAAATAGAAGTTAATATTTCCTATTGAAAAAATCATGTATAAATAAAAACTTTAGATTAGAGTCAGAGAATGATTTGGTACCATGAATTTCCATCGATGGAAGAATATCATAGAATCATTTATCATGTAGAGCTCTCCATGTAGAAAATCCAATGTGGGGTGCATGGATTTATAGTTAACTATTCACACTTTTCAAAGTTACACACTATTATTCTACTATATTATCATTTTCCTTGTATATTTCATTTGTGCTATAACGAACAATATTACACCATGAATTCACCATTTTAATTTAGAATAGATTTTTTTACTATTTCTTTAATGATGAAAAAACAAAATTATACCATATAACCCCTAGTAAAATGCATAGGACAATTTTTTTAATATTGAATGGTGTCTATTTTTCACATCGAATGATCTATGTAAGGTTTATGCACATTCAATATGAAATGTTCCTAGGTGAGGTTGTATAATTGTATCAATGGAGAAGATGCAACATGTTAAAGAGTGTTATTGCTATGTATGGGTAGTTATCTATATATATTAGGGTCATATGAAAAATAAATTGAATGGGTAAAGGTAAATTTAATTCTATAAAGATGTACATAAACATTATTTAATGGTTTTCCTTTCCCAACTATAGAATGTTCCACGACAAGATCTCGTTGTGACATTTATTTATAGAGGATGGTTTTTATGTATGAGGAGCTTATGACATGAATAATTTAGTTTCTTTTTTTCTAATGAAGAAGTAAATTAGGATCATTATGGAATATATATGATTGGAATTTTTATAAATAGATTTATTATTTGAAATTAGAGGGACAAAATTTCTTAAATACTTCCATTTATTTTTGTTTTTAAAATATGTAATGTAACTGTAGTAATTTTTATTAAAATGGTTTAGTATAAATTAACTGATTATAGTTGAAAAGAAAATGATAAAAAATTCAAAATGAAACTTTCACCGACATTAATTTTCTGGATTATACCATATCATTCAGATGTATCAAATTTTTTATGGCATTTTTTTGGCCATTTGGATTAGACTGTATCCTTTATAATATTTTATTTAATAAAAAGTGGAATACTCCACATGCTTTTTTATAATAACTATAATATTTTTATCATACTTTTAACTTGAGTATGCATTAAGTTATTAATATAAACTATAAATATATATTATTTATCTATATCATATAAATATTTTTATTTTAAGAGAAGAAATAATTACCTTAAATTCCTAAACCAGGTTGACATAGTAATTCATGAATTAATTGAAAAATAAAATTAATCATATTGAAAATATTTAAATTATAATAATGGGATATAATTAATGTGATCCATAAATTTGATATATAGACATAGAATTTTAGGGATACTTTAAAATAGTTTATTCAAATTATAAGTGTGGTCTTCGTATTATTATTGTCACTGTAATGAATATATCTAAAAAATGACATTCATAATATTTTTTATATATATTATTTTATTAAATGATATAAAATTAATAAAATTAATATAATATATCATGTGATAATGATGTGGTTCATTATATCAACCATTGTCTATTTATTTCCCATTTTTCCTTTAAAGTAATTATCTTGACCCTTAACATTTAAAAACATTGTTGTTAGGGTATGTTTAAATAGGGTTAATGTGAGGTTGAAAGTAAATGATAATAGTAAATAAATAATAAAAACTTTTTTAATTTTTATTTTATAAGTATTTTTAGAACTATACTCATATTATCATATGAATTAATCTATTTGGAGCCATTTATTTTTGAACAATAATTTTTATTCATTAAATATTTTAAGAAATTAAAAGAGTTCCCCCCCCCCCACTATCTATAGTGATATTTTTAATTCAAAAAATATTTTCAAATCAAGATTAAGATAATAAAAATTAGAATAATATATTCCAGTACCAAAATGTTCTACATCCAGGAAAATTTTGTTTCATAGACTACTCGATAATAGTGTATTGTAAATGAGTAACAATTGGGGTCGTAGGACAAAATCTAATACACATAGCATCCAATGTTTGGAGTACCACCCATATGGGATATATTTTTTTCTATATCCTTCAGGATCTATTTTTTAGGCACTTCATGTAGCTATAATTATTTATTTACTATTGTATAATTAACAAAATATTTGACCATTAGAACGAGCCAATGTCCAATCATAAGTAAAATTTTAAAATTTATAAATGTATTTTTTTATAGTGTAACTTCATTAGGATCCATACGTGGTATCCTAAAATTCATAAAAAAGTGTGAAATAACCATTTGTGTAATGAAGAAAATTTATAAGTAAATCGATTAGAAATAGAAGTTACACTAAAAAAGGACTACAAAATAATAATAAAATAGATGTGGAAATATAACATATGATTCTTCTTGAAAATGTAATCCTCCATCAATCCACCCCCATATAGAGTTCCTCGATTTTACACTAACAACCTAGTTTTCCATAGACTATTCACGAATCTATCCTCATATACCTGCTTATACCTTTAATGAAACATATAGAACTATATGTTTTTTGAGGTTTACATGTAAGGTTTCTATACACTGATCACATAAAAAAACTAAAAGATCTCAACTTCCATGAATGTGAATAATTATGTGCATGCATGTACCTAGGGTTATGGATTTTGTAATTATAGCTTATCTACATAAAATAATCAAACATTAAATTAAGATATCAATAAATATTAATCCTTAATTAAAAACAAGATTCTTCAACACAACAATGAAAATCCAAATTGAAATCATTAAATACCCCTTCTAAAAAATCAATAAGAGTAATATTAATGGTGCTAAATGGTAACATCCATGCCACAGTAAGGATTTATACCAGCTTCAAGTACAATATCATAATCCCAAAAAAAGTCTACATCCTCAAGGAAAAGTCAAGAGGGGAAATACCATATGGAAATCCATAATATAATGGAAACAATATCAATACATAATAACTATGAGGATTAGTAAAAATGTACTGGTATATCTCAAAAAAATTACTAATAATATTAATTTTAATGGGTCATATGTATAAAAAATCATATAGTACTAATATTCAAAAAATAAATTAACACCCAAAATTTAGTAAGATTAAATATAAAATCATAGAGCACTATAAAATAATTTTTAATGATACTAAAACATATATTTTGTGTAACTAAGAGATATGGGATGATATAGCATGTTGATCGATCCATATCTACATAGGGCCTTGAGCATGGATCCTTGTACACCAAGGGATTTTGATTAGTGGTGAGGGTCTCGAGAGATAATTTAGGGAGACAATAAACACTATTTAGAAAAAATTAAAGGTCAAAAATAACCATGGGAATCCATATAGATTAGAATATACAATATACCAAAAAAGAAAATTTTTATAATAAATGAAAATGTAGCATATAGAATCACATTCTAGAAATTATAAATTAATAAATAAAACTCAAAACTGGACAAATAAACATATTTAATAATTAAAAGAAATTAAATAGGTAAGTCTATTCTATAATATTTTAACCATACCTAAAACCCAATCTCAAAAAACTATTGAGATTCCCAATCTTGATCCTCAAACTTTTAATAAAAAACCCCACTTGTTTATAAAATAATAGGTTCAATCCCAACAAATTATGTGTCATTTTATCAATTTAATGAAATCATATGTATTTACAGGTGGACCAAACTTCCCATGAAAGGGTTGAGAAAAAAATATCATTATGTTTAATGTCACAACCCATCCCCCAGGGCTCGTGTCGTGACTACTCCAAGCCCACCCTCCATAGGTCAGGGGCTGGGGACTAGAATTGAATAAGAATATCCCAATGGGGAAGACATTTTTCTTTAAACATGTAAACACGTGCATAACTCAAACTGCATAATGTAAACACAAACTAAACCACAACTTTCACTAAGATAATTACTGAGAGTACATTAAAAATTGAAAGTAGAAAGGGGACCCAATATAAGCCCAAAACTGCAAAGGAAAGTACAACTACCATAGTCGACCCACTCAAGACCCCACCTAAAGGGTAGGTGAAGTGTACGCCAGTAGCTATAGAAGTATGCTCGTCCATCCCATCTCACGGAGCACTACCTAGCCCCAGACCACCAAGGTCTCTGTCAAAGCATCCTTCTATCTTTTCTTATTGAGCACTAACTAGTGCTGAACCAACAAGGTCTCTATTGAAGTGTATGTCCATCCTATCACATTGAAATCCGCCGGGTCGCGGACCACAAATATCTCCATCAAAGCATCAATCACCTACATGGGACACGACACGTGTGGGAGTAGCATGTTCATTGGTGAGTAACAAATTACTCAGTAGGGACCCGAAACCAGAAAGGAAATACCATAATGGAAAGTATACAAGAGGTTCTATCCACTCACACATGCATAATATAAGTATAGAAAGAAAGACAATTAGTCAAAGAACTGAACTCCTTGGACAGTTTAGGTACTCATCCCTGATTAGAATGGTGGATCTGCTGGGTCACACGGAGCCACTTCCAACTTAGTCCATCATAGCTGGTCAACATAGTGATTCTTGTAGAAGATCCACATAGGATCTCTTATTACCGATGCACACAGAGTTTCTTTTAAATTATCCCCAAAATGTCTCTTTAGCTGATCCACATAGGGTCTCTTGTAGCTAATCCACACAGGGTCACTTGTAGCTGATCTACAAAGGGTCACTTGTCAGTAGTCTTCAGGTCCTATCTAACCATAGGATTTATACATGTAGCACACTTGATAACAGTATAATACACTCCTCAAGCAATTACATGTATTTAAAATTCCATGAAAACCTTCTCAGACCATCCAAAAGATCCAAATCATCATGAGTGTTCCTAAATCTCAAAAGGATCATTAAATCAATGCCAGATCAAAAAGCTATTAGAATTTTATGAAAAAGGGTCCAGTTGTGTCTGGTCTTTGTCTGACCCAACAAACATGGTTCAGGGGTCCCGCTAGTCCCGACTGGGATGGTTGACCCAACCTGACATGGTTGGGTTTGGGTCTGTCCAGTTCTTCCAGGCTACTAGGGCAGGCACATTGGGCCGTGAGGACCCAACTCGTTTTTTATGTGGGTCATGTCCATCGGGTTACTCAATGTGCCATATTTTTCTGGCAGGCCCGCACTAGCAGGCCGGTTTTTTTACCCAGCATGAGATGTCCAGAGGCCAAAATTACCCCACCAGCTTGACTCACACAAGTGGGGTGGCTCACTAGAGCCCTGGATTACTAGGATCAGAGTTCACGCCCCCTGGCTCGGTCCACACAATGGGTTGGTATCCCTCATCTAGGAGACCATGAGGGCATCCCTGTACTTGTGCCACGCTGATGGTTTTTCCAACCACCTTATCTATTCCCGCATAAGGTCCCTACCAAACTGCATGCCACTGCGAAGATACAGCCTGCACGATGCTTGCTGATCCACTAATGTGGTCTATTGTACATGTCCCGCCTCTTCTCACTGCCAGCCCAAGCGCCAATGACTTCTACTGTAACGATGTGGCCTAATCTGTCCACGACATCCTCCTTGGGACACCGTAATAAAACATTGCCATCCTCCCGAGCACTAACAGCTCCTACTGCACCTTTGCGTCCAGATTCAGATGTAGTATCCTCCTTAACACACCATCTTGGAATTCCTCCACCTATCAGCGACCACATCCATGGGCCGCTGCCACCGGTGCGCCAGTAGGATACTACATAGAACATTGGGTCTGCTCTGGTGGCCCACCCTTTGTACCGTATGAACCTCTAGTCTCCATGGGGTAATGTTTTCCCTACAAAAACCTCAAAAATACTTCATCTTCAACTTGGAGGTTTGGCAATGATGAACACACTAGAACGCCCATGACGTAGGGGATAGACCCCTATTCGTGTCATCCCACACCCTCCACGTTAGAGTTTTTAAAACGTGGGGGAAAAGATTACAATTCTAACCAATTTTATCCTGATGAAAAATCCCTAAGAATGATAACCCTCCCAGAATAATAAAAAATCCACATATCAACCTATTCATGGGGTGATTTACATAAATTGTTTTAGAATGAATAATGGGGAATTTAAATTACAAATAGTAACCCCTACTTATGATAGACATTATTCGAAGAAGAGCGGGGTCACACACCTTTGTTTTCTATTCTTGATCCACCACCCACGTTTATAGTTATCCTCTGATGGGTGGAGGTATAATGAGATTGTATTTAGTCTTTCATGAGGATTCGTAACCATATATTAGTTATATAAATTCCCAGATCTCCAACTGTTTCTCTAACCTTTTATCTCATTAAAAGAGAAATGTGTCGGGACACCAAGGGTCTATGTCGCCTATCATCGTAGGACTTCGATCATCTATGTGTGGTCTTCATCATCTCTCAGATGACTTGCACCTTTTTAGTGGTATCATGTACCATTTTTGTACCCATGAGTGTTGACTCCCCTGGGTTTGACCAGAATAACACTGACCTGCTTGGTCATTCATACAGTTCCTTGAACAGTTCTGTACTGATGGTGGAGTTATAGTTGTTGTTATATGAAAACTCCACTAGAGAAAGGTGGTCCTCCCAACTATGTCCAAAATCAAGAATGCAAGTACGAAGCATTTCCCTCATGGTCTGTATAGTCTGGTCTCACTACAACAAATGCCGGTCCTAGTGGCGGTTTTTTTGCCGTTTAGCGGCAGTTTAAACCGCCGCTATATTGTGTGGCGGCGGTTTACAAAAACCGCCGCTAAGTTTGGCGTCGGCAATCTATTAGCGGCGGTTTTTTCGATTCCGCGGCGGTTTTAGAAATGTGTCGTAGGTCCTTCATTTAGCGGCGGTTTCTCTTCATTTAGCGGCGGTTATATGGGCAGCTTATTCGCGGCGGTTTTAACCGCCGCTAAATTCAGGCGTTTGATGCGCATATTCTGCGGCGGTGAATACCTCCGCGAAATATCAGCATAATAAATTTAGCGGCGGTTAAAACCGCCGCTAAATGTTCACAGGTATGGCATTTAGTGGCGGTTAAAACCGCCGCTAAATGTTGAACTGGAAAAAAATATATATTGGATCTGCTCCACCACTGCCCTAAATATTCCAAAACTACAGCCACATCTCACCCATCAGCCCCACATAATATCACATCCACACATATTTGTAATGTACAACAGCTTACAACATTATTACATCATCACCATTTCATATTCCATCACTAAAAGAATACTACCACAAACCCCTACACACAAAAACCAACATCCTCATAATAGTGACCATAACATCTCTTACCATAATAAAAACCAACATTAAAAATGGACACAGGTCACACATTAGTGGTAGCGGTCACACCGTGCCTCGGATTGAGGCAGAGTTGACTCGTACATGTCACCAACATCCTCATAACAGTGACCATAACATCTCGTATGTCAGTTGTTGATTTCACTTAAAATTAAGTCCATTTTTAACAAAACAGTGACACTGTGAGTGGTGTTGGCCACACCGGGCCTCAGATTGATGTGGTGTTGAATCGTACACGTCACACATGAGTCATTTATTGTTGTGAAAAAGTATCAACGCAATCAGAAGCCGTTAGATCAGTTTGGCGTATGTACGTAAAATATTGTCCATTTTAAAATAAATACATACACTTGGAGTGATACCGGTCACACCGCTTCTCTGATTGAGGCGGGGTTGAATCTTACACATCACATTTGACCCATGGATAGTTTTCCTTAAGTTTCAATAGAATCCCAATGTGTTTGGTCGGTTTGTCGTATGTCAGTTGTTGATTTCACTTAAAATTAAGTCCATTTTTAACAAAACAGTGACACTGTGAGTGGTGTCGGCCACACCGGGACTCGGATTGATGCGGTGTTGAATCGTACACGTCACACATGAGTCATTGATCATTGTGAAAAAGTATCAATGCAATCAGAAGCCAGTAGATCAGTGTGGCATATGTACGTAAAATATTGTCCATTTTAAACTAAATACATACACTTGGAGTGATACCGGTCACACCGCGTCTCGGATTGAGGCGGGGTTGAGTCGTACACGTCACATATAACCCATGAATCGTTGTCCTAAAGTGTCAACACAATCTGAAGGCGTTTGAGAAAATAGGGACTCATATTTTACTGGAAGGCGGGGAGGAACCCAGGCACCTGCCGATGACCGTCGCGCCGTGGGGTGGTTTTGTGGGTTCGAATAAATGGGAGTGCATCATCTTCAATACAGGAACGTATTGCCCATGCAAGACACCTTGCTTTTTTTAACAATGTAATGAGATGTTCAGCAAAACAAAATGGTGAAGGATCTGCCGCGACATCTTTCTAGAATATTTGACTGAAGTTAAAAAAAATTAAATAAAAGGATAGACCCATTCAGTGGACGAAACGAAATACAATGGCGCCAAGTCCTGAAAGGTGTCACATTCTCAATTGAGGTGCTGAAGTTAAAAACATAATGCTGTCATGGTTTGTGCTTCAGATCATTCTCGAAGGTGGCCAGTGAATTGCTCTATGTATCATGAGCGTTCTAATGCATATCTTGTTTGGAAGATCATTGTAGTAGACAACGATCTAAAAGTGGGGGATGTGTGCATATCTGAGAATGTCTTTAGTAGTGTCCCTCAAAATGTTTTTAAACTGACCATCTCGAGATGTATCTAAATTTGTGACTTTCTTTTAAATAGTGACTCTTTTCAGAACTGCGTGATATGAAGGTATTTTGGAGATTTTACTGGTTAATGCATGATATGAAGGTATTTTGGATATTTTACTGGTTTTTTTGTCCAAAGGCCAAAGAAATGTGGTCCATCATTCTTGCATGTTACTCGTACACGTCACCAAGGACCCGTGGATCCTTCTCCTAAAGGATGAAGGCAATCCGGATGCGTCTGGTTGGAATCTATGTGTCCCTTCAGCGACAATGAGTTTGTGTCACCATTATAATTTCGGTAACTAGGTGAGGTGGTGCTAAGAATTTTGGGCCATGAGTTGTGGAGAGGATTGGAACAAAGGTGTTCCGATTGGCTCTCCACAGGGTAGTGTAGTGCCTTATCGATATCCTCTTGTGCGGTGGTATAGTAACATTACCTAAACCTTTAATTTTCATTTTATGTTGATAATAAATAGTTGAGAGATGAACTTTAGTCATTTTTATTAAAAATACACACTATAAACCTATCAATTATCCTTGAGAGATGAACTAGGGTATTAACTAGACCATAAACCAACTTTAAAGATATAATCAATTTGACGTGTCATGACAATGTGGTCAGTTCCTATTGGCGAAACCAAGGGGATCGACACTACAATGTAGATTAGGAAACCCTAAGAGTGGGAGAATCCACAATGGGAGATTTCGGAACCATCCTCACAATAAAATACACAAATCAATCACCATTTTCCATGATTAGAATTTCATTTATTCACTTAAAATAGGGAGTTAAATTACCTATATGTTGCTGTCGGTGCTTCCCATCATTAAATATCTTAATCACTATTTGATGATAGAAAGTTGACTCAATTTATTTACTTTATTCTATTTTTAGATTAATTATTTGGGAAATACACCTCACCCTATTCATTTGAATGGTCATGGAATAAAATCCCAACCATGAAAACTATAAAAAGTACCCCATTAAATCATCATATAATCATTCTATAATCACTGATTAATCATAACACCACTTGTTCACACCAGGCTTCCCCACACTACTGAAATTCTATCACATCAATGTCTATACTTGTACCCACCAAAATGAAGTGTGAGCTGATCACTAGATGAATTTACCCCCACCCTCTTACATGTTTCTCCATAATTTCTAGATCTCCCACAATATCTCACCCTAGTAGATTTTTATAGACCACTTTACATGGTCAAGATGAAATTTCCCTTGATTTCAACCCCAGATGAACACTCTTACCACATTGATATTTTATTATTATCCCATTATATTATGATATACATATGAATTAAGATCCAAATCAACCAACCTTATCACATATTTACAAAATCACCACCTTAAATCATTAGTACGAGTGTATCAATTTCCTAGAATTCTTTCCTTACACCCCATCTGTGAATCACCTTGAAAAGGTTTCCTTTTCCCAAAACCCCATTAATATTGAATGTATTTATATTTTTTACTCATATCTTAGTGTATAATTTAGTTATCAAGACTTCCATTCATTCCAACCATGCTTCTAAAAACTTACAATCATCCTAATTTCCTTATGAGTAAAATAATTATGCTAACATGAAATACCTATCTCAAATGAATGATAAGTATCTTATCAAAGGTCACTTTTTCCTAGATTAACTAACCTTTATAAGGATTATTATTGATAACTATCCAATTATTATTTCACCTGGATGAATCATTTTTCCACATTATCCAAATCATCCCAAGACTAGGCTGAATATGGTTTTACCTTGCAACCCCAAATCAATATCCCTATTTTTCAACATCTGAGAATAAATACATATTGAATCAAACCCAAGTCAAGTACCAAATCCCTTAAAAATCCTGTAAAAATAAAAAACACAAATCATCCTAGACATATCATAAGTCCTCACCCCTATCATAGAACTAACCTTCAGTGATAATAACACCCTCACCATAGGTTTCACCAGATGGTCGGGTCTATGGGTACGATTCATGGATCATAAACTTGGTCATTATATCTAGTAAAACCTATAATACAACTTGAAATACATTTAACTTTTATATAAAAATCACAATCAGTCACCCCCATCAATATAAAATAATACCACAAGGATAGTCACACTTATATACATCGCATATCTAGTATATTATGAAGTAAAACTCTTAGATCTTGGCCAACTAAGATATCAATGATCAACCTCTTAATTCATTATCAAGTGATCATTGGTGATGTTTAATCCAACTAACATAACCCTAATCTATAATTTACCCTAGTCTATTAATTAACTTTACACCAATTAATCATTTAATTCCAAATTAATTACTAACCAATAACTTTTAATTAATCCAAGACTATTCTCATTTTCATTTAAAAACACTATCGTATCATCATAAAAATAATGCATCAACATTGTATCCACACAAATAATTTTCTCATTATGAAATTTTATATGGTACATGAATAATCACGGGTATGTCAAGCAGTAGACATAGAGAAAACTCACTTTGGGGCCGAAGTCGAAGCGAGAAAGGTCGTCGGGAGAAGGGGGTCGCGGGTTGCCGGTCGCAGGCACCACCGGAGGAGGTCGCGGGGTCACCGGAGGAGGTCGCAGGGTCGCCGGAGGAGGTCGCGGGGTCGCCGGAGGAGGTCGCGGGGTCACCGGAGGAGGTCGCGGGATCACCGGGGGGTCGCGGGGGGCTGCGGGCAAGGGTTGCAGGGAAGGGTCGCGGGGGGCTGCAGGCGAGGGTTGCAGGGAAAGGGGTCGGGGTAGGGAAGGGTCGGGGTTTTTTAAAAAAAACAAAGGTTTAGCGGCGGTTTATTAAAAACTGCCGCGAAATGTATTTCGGAAAACGTTTAACGGCGGTTTTGTGAACCGCCGCCACAAAACCACCGCTAAACACTGTTTACTTTGTAGTGTCTGTCTGAAAATTTGTATGTGGGTGACAGGATGTGCTCAAGTACAGCTGGGTCCCAAATGCCTCATGTATTCTCTTCTACAACCGGAATGTAAAGTGTACACCACGATCTGGGACTATCTTAAATGGTACTCCATGGAGTTGAACTGTCACATACATGTAGTGTTGTTCAAATATCTCTACAAAACTCAATTATATAATTGGTAAGAAGTGAGCTGACTAGGTGAGTCGGTCTATAATCACCCAGATGGTGTCGTTCCCCTTGGACGTACGTGGTAATAATACAACAAAGTCCATTAATATCCCACCCCACTTCCACTCTGGTACCTCAAATTGGTTTTTTAAACCAAGTCCTATGTCTTCACTTACTAACAATTGAGGCACCATGCAATGAACTCTTCCACCACATTCTTTGTCCCTAGACACCAGTACTAATGTCGCAGATCCGGGTATGTCTTTTCCACTCTAGGATGTATGACTAAAGGGAGGTATGTAACTCCCTCAATATCTTATCTCGCAAATCCATTGGTACTATTGTGCTCCCTTTGAAAAGGATGACATGCTCCCCACCTATCAAAAATCCATCATGAGCTTAGCTAAAGGTCAACTTAGCACGTTGGGCCTCGTAGTCGACATATTTGAGCTAGGCCTCCCAAACTCATTGTATGATTGGGGGAGTAAAACCATATAATGATGGCAGGTTTTTCCATTATCATCCATTAAGGATATCTACATCACAGTCAACTAATCTGATACCTCACTCAGCAACTACAACCTAGATATCATACTGAGTGCATCAGCCACCACATTTTCCTTCCCAGTAGTATTGACTATCTCAATTTCATAGTCCGGGAGGAAATAAATCCAACTTTATTTATCATATTAATATCCTTTTGATAAAAGATATACTTGAGACTCTTGTGGTCTGAGTAGATGATCAATCATTCACCCAGAAGGTATTATCGCCACATATTTTAGGCTTAGACAGCCACTGCCAACTCAAGTTCAGGAATGGCATTGTTCTTCTCATTCATTCTTAGTTGCTGTGAAACATAAAAAATTATTGGGGGACCCTTAATCAAGACACAACCATTCAAGGTTCCTAACACGTCACAATACACCACTTAGTTGGCACCAACCTCTGAAAACATCAAGATAAGAGAACTTGTCAAGATATACCTCATCCACAAAAAGATCTTTTGGGATCATTTTTTCCACACAAAGTGTTTTCCCTTATTTTTAAATGCCTTAATTGGTGAATCCACTCTGAAGATGTTGGGTACAAACATGAGATAGTTCCCAGCCAATCCGAGGAAACTATACACCTCAGTAACTCTATTGGGTGGTTCCCAAGAAAGAACTACCTCGATCTTCATTGGATATACCGCAACTCCATCCTCTGAGATGTCATGTCCTTGGAAATTGGGCTTTTCGTTTCCAAAACTCACACTTCACAAGCTTTCCATAAAGATTGTTCTCTCATAGTGTGTCGAGAACCATCCTCAGTTGTATCACATGCTCCTCCTTAGATGCTGAATAAACAAAAATTTAATCACTGAAAGCCACTTAAAACTAGTGTATTTACAACTAGAAGATCCTGTTCAAGAGTCCCATGAACACTTCTAGGGAATTCCTCACACCAAACAACATCATTGTGTACTCGTAGTGTCCTTAGAGACATCTGAAGGATGTATTTAACATGTCCTCATCTAACAGTCGAATGTGGTGATATCTTGATTTGAGGTCTATATTATAAAACCATTTTGATCCCTCTAGGTGATCAAAGAGGTCATAAATCCTCAGTAGAGGATATTTTTTCTTCACAGTCACCTGTTTTAGGTGCTAAAAGTCCACACATAACCTCATGATTTATTCTACCATTTTTGAAAACAATACTAGGTATGCCCATTTTGAAATGTTGGGACTTATGAACCTATTCCTCTGCAAGTCTTCCAACTATACCCTCAACCCCCGGAGCCTTGTGGGAGTAAACTTATATTCATGTGTATATATCAGTGTGGTCAAGATGTATAGATCAAAGCATAAATATATCCCTCTCTATGAGGAGGTAGTCTTCAGATATCCACTGGAATGACACTCTCATACTCTTACAAGTATCTGAGATAGACATCAGTTTCCTGATTTCCCATGGCTGACATCTATTTTCTTTATTGGCTCAGTGAAAAAAATTAACTCCAAAGGATCCCTCTATAACCTAATCAAATGTAGGAATGAATAAAGTAATAGTGCTATCTCGAATTTCTATAAACACATCTCGCTCGAAGGTCCTATCCTATAAGCATTGGTCACATCGTATTCTTTGGGTACCTTGAAGCATTGGTATGCCTCGTTGAATACTCAAATAATGACATGTTATCCCGATGATGCTGTAGAAGATCTAGGGAATGAATATCCATTAGCTTTTATGGCAATATCCCTTTCTCAGAGAGAGGTTCTCAAGATCTGTTTACAGAAAAGTCACCTCATCATAAAATCGGGTAATCTAATCCTCAACATCGCCATGATGAGCCATGTAGATGTCTCACTAAAAGGACTACCATTTAATCTAATGATGTGATGACTAGATGGAAAACATGTTAACCACCTCAAGATTGTCATTATCTACTTGTGAGTTGGGATCGGGTTAGAACCTAAGAGGTCTCTGTCCCTAAAACTCATGTAAGGAACTCAGTATACATGCGTCCTCTACCGGTAAGGCTAGTAGAAATTACTGACCAATGGGTGGTGGTAATGCTGGGAAACCACCAAAAGGTTCCATCTAGGGAAATTTTCCCTGTAATGAAGCCTCAACACTATGTGAATCATCCTCCTGGTCATGTATAGGATTCCAATATGGTGATCTATGTGGATGCATTTTGAAAGAGATCAAGATGAATCAGGATAAATATATTATACCTCATGATATTATTATGACTCAAAATGATCTTGAGAAAACATTATAAGATGCCTGAAACTTATTTATCCATGTACCAGGACAAAAAATAGAATTCAGTGTCCTGGTGTATGGATACACCGACTAATGAACCGACACTAGACTCCCTAGCCTGATAGATGAACTCAAAACACTTAATAGTGTTTCCCCAAAACAAAATCATAGAATCCCGGTCATTGAAGTAGAACAGACCTCCTCTAATTCTACTTTGTCCTGATCCATCCCCCCAGGACTATTTTGTGACTACCCTAAGCCTACCATTAATAGGTTAGGGGCTGGTGACTTGAACAGAATATGCATATCCGAAAAAGTGAAGGTATTTTTCTATTATACCTGTACACATGCACGTATCTCAATCTATATAATGTTAAACTAAAGTAAACTAAAACTATCACTAAGACAAATAAAGAGATTAAAGTACAAAATAAATGTACAAAGGGGATAAAATACAAGCCCAAAACCAAAATGGAATGTACAATTTCCATAATCCGTCTCCTCGAGATCTCACCTAAAGTGTTGGTGAAGGGTAGCTACTTGTACCTGTTGAAGTAAGACTGTGTGTCCTGTCTCACTGATCACTACCATGTCATGGACCACCAAGGTATTCATCTAAGAATCTATTCATCCCATATGACTATGAGGCACTTGGTCTAGGGCCACCAAGGTCTCCGTTAAAGTGTATGTCTATCCCATCTTAATGAGCACCGCTTGGTCCCAGACCACCAAGGTCTCTGTTGAAGCGTCAATCACATGAATGGGAAAAGAAAAGTATAAGAGACACCCATTATGGGGTGAGTAACACAATAATAAGTAGGGACCCCAAAACATAAAGGAAATACCACAATATAAAGTATACACGAGGTAATGTCATCTCGCGTAGGTATAATCTAATGTATAGAAAGAAAGAATATAAGTCATAATAAAAAACATCTTAGAATATTGAGGTACTCATCCCAGATGTGTACCAAGGGTCTACTGGGTCACACAAAGCCTCTTCCCACATATTCAATCATTTATGGTCCACATAGGGCCGCTTGTAGATGATCCACACGTGGTCTCTTGGAGCTGATACACATAGGGTTTCTTGTAGGTGATTCATAGCAGGTCGCTTATAGCTGATCAACTGGGGGTGTCTAGTTGATGATACAAATATGGTAACTTATAGCTCATCACCATAGAATCACTTGTAGTTGGTCCATAGAGGGTCTCTTTTCTACAATCTTTGGGTCCCAGCTAGCCACTGGATTTCCACACGTTGCACGATTGATTTTCGGAGAATCCACTACTGAAGTCAGTATTCATATTTTAACTTCCATGAAAACCTCTTTAAGGCATTACAAAAGACCCAAATCTTCGAGAGGGTTCCAAATCTGAAAGCATATCTTCAAATAAAATCATGGAGTTAAGGATATTGTTGTTTTAGTCAAAAGGGGGTAAGTTATGACCGGGTACGGTCCAACCTGGTTAGACCGACCCAACCAAACCAGCACAAGGGTCTTGCATGACTCGACCATGTTCATCCAACCCCAAAGGAACCATTTTTTTAGGTTATCCTAATTAAGCTTTGCTACTTTACCAGACCCATTGAGAGTTACATGACCCATCCCGGATCGGCCGTGGGTCTAGTTTTCTTGGTCACCCAATGACCCAGATTAATCCAACCTAGCCCGCAATGGCGGGCTAGTTGTTTTTCATAGCCCTGTCTGCCATGTGGTCCAACATTAACCCACTGGCCTAGCTAGCAACAGTGGGCTGACATAGTTCATCCCAAGCTACTAATTGTCCTGGTTCACAGCCCAAGGCATGGCCCGCACATCAGACAGATCTCCTCCATCCCAGATGCAAGGAGGGTTTCTGGTTCATGTGCCCCACGAATAGATTAGATGGCTGCCATGTCTGATCCCTCACACTTTCTCCACTAGATCATGAGCTAGTGTGAAGTTTTGGCTAGCTGGGTGCGGTCCTCTCCACTGACCTGGCCCGTTGGATTCATCTCGGGTCTTCCAGCCTCCGGCCTGAACACCAGTGGCTCCTGCTACAAAGCCATGACACGAGCCTGTGACATACAACTCAGAGCATTATCATGGCGTGATTCCCTCCGCCCCGAGATAACACCACGGGCCACCGCCATAGGTCATTGACACAACTATCAACACCGTCGCGGCGACAGAATTATCCATGGACCACCAGGTCCTCTCTGGTGATCCATTTTTTGGACCGTCTATGCCTCTGGGCTCCATGGGGTGTCGTCTCTCCTTCTACGGCCATAGAAATGCTACCCCATTAACTTGGAGGTTTGGCCAAAAATAACACACAAGAACACCCCATGGAGGTGGGGCCCATGACTTGTTCATGTCAGCCCGAACCCTCCCCATTAGATTTTTTAAAACATTGGGGAAAGAATATTATGACTCTAACCAAATTAGTGTTGATGAAAAACTACATGAATAAGCACCCTTCTTGCAAGAAAAATAGATCTATGGATCAACCTATTTATGTGTTGATCAGTGTTAATTGTTTTAGAAAGAATAATGGGGAAATAAAATTTCAAAAATTATCCCCTACCTTGGATAGACGTTGGTCGGGGAATAGATGGGTCTCCCGCCTTCATTATCCATTCTTGACATGTTTCCCACATTTCTAGTGATCCTTTCGGGGTTTAAGTTCAATGTGTTTGTCATTCTTCATCGAACATGATTCCTCTCCATAGATTCAATAGAGAAATTCCCAGATATCCAAGTATTTATCCAACCCATTATCTCATTAATAGAGAAACACGTCATAGAATTTCTATTCCCCTAAATCGTCATGTCATTACGATGTTTCATTTATGAAACATAATATTTTTTACACATCAATTAAAGAGCCTCATTAATGAGATTAATTTAATTAGTTACATCATCATATCATCGTTGCACCACAGTACTGATGTACCACTGATCTACAGTGTGGAAAACCAAATAAAATAACATTTTAATTTGTATTATTTCTCTTTGGAATGGTCTGAAAATAACCTTTTTTCATCAACCCATTCCTTTCAAGGTTAGGCACATTCTTAGGTAATTTCATCATTATACAAACAATTATTCCCTCATATTTTCAATATGGGCACCCCTTTAGATGTTTCCAAAAATGGACATGCATTCCATATTAATTCGATTAAGAAAATTTCCAAAAACAATCTTTCACCCTCGATGCATGATAGTCTAGGATAAGCTTTTACTAAGGTAAAAATTCTATGATGAGATCAATGATACTATCAGATTTCCAAGCCCAACATCCATCTACTTTCAATTCTAAGAGAAGTCATTGTCAACACTCGATGTTAGGGAGAATGATATTTTCTTCCATAAAATACCAATTTCAATCATACTACAACCTCAATAAATGTTTAATCATATTTATAAAATTTATTATGAAGAAAATCCCCCCATTTCCTGTTCACCAAGCCCATATAAATAATCCATATTGATTCTTATAAACATAGACATGAGGTACTCAATCCCACAAATCTCATTTATCAATTTAAATTTAAACAATGTACCACAATACAATTAATTACATTTTATTAAATATGTATAGGAGTGTCCATACCACCCTTATACATCACCCTATTTTTATCATCAAATTTATTTCTAATAAGGGAAACGACCATGAATTAGTTATTCATTATTTACATTCTATTTAATTTTATATTTCTAGGAAATTCAGTTTATATGGAAAATGATATATTTAGAAAGTAACATGGTCAACAAGGGAGGTTCTTACATGGGATACTCGATTAATAGTTTGATCCAAACACCTCATAGGTGCCTCAGGTACTACAAATGATCATATATCAAGCTAAATTTCTTTTAAAATCTATGAGGAAGCCAAATATAAATCACAGAAATTTTAATTGAATTATCCATAAGGGTTAACATAACTTGGAACAACTATGGGGTGTCCCTAAATGTGATTAAAACTTATAAACTAAAATACAATGATCCATTGTCATGTTTTACGGATAAAAGATCAATTTAATATAGATAACTAAATATAAAGGATGTGATCAGCAAAGAATGGTTCACATAACAATGACATTCCTACGAGGCATAAAAATTAAAATGAAAATTTATATAACCACTTACTTCAGGGATGTAGAAATATTCCCTCCCAATAATAACATTAGATTTAGAGTAGGTTGGAAGAGATCTGAGAATTGATTCAGAACCCTAAAAATATAGAAAATTATCTTACACCAAAAAAACATGATGGATATAAAGTAAATCATAGATAAGAAGAGATGGTGTAGGGATAATACTAAGACATATCTTATTATTCTGAAGAAATTTTATTTTTGAAATCAGAAGAAGTTATGTGGATTCCTAGAATGGGAGTATTTTGAGTTCACATGATATAAAAAAAGGACACTAATGGGAAGAAGAAGGTGTAAGAAGAAAAGGGTAAAAATATTTCACATGGTTAAACATTTGCGTTTCACCCCAAATAACTGGGCACAATGTTTAGGTGCATGGTCTAAAAACTGTGATCAATTCACCGCTATTAAAGGGCACCCTATTCATTTTAGAGTATGTTTTATCTAACTAGATGAAAATTATACAATAAGGATCTACCTCATAACATAGTTGCACCACACAAAAGTGAACCTCATTTTCATGGTCTTAGAAAATCAGTAGGGCCTATAAGGACACACAATATAATACTTTATTGTTTCAAAGAAACCATGTTGGTTGGGCTGCACAGTTTCCTCTGATAGTGTGGCCCATTATTTTCATCCCATTTCATGGATCCATAATTCAAATGACCCTCGAATGTACCTAAGAGCACCTTTATCTGATTAGGTAACAGTATAAGGGATGTTTAAGGAATTCATAAAATAATGATACGTACATTCATGAAATTATGGGTCACTACAACCCACCTTCCTCAAAGAAACTCATCCCCAATTTGAAAATATGAGGGTAAATAGGTATCATCATCGAAGAGTTCCAACAACTATGACCATATATTATCTTCCCACTCCCAGGTCTTGTACTTTACTTGGTTGTTCTTTCATAGCACCCATACCAAAGGAATATACGTACCTTATATTTCCTTTATTCCCCATTCAATAATATAAATAGAACACTTCTCGAAGGAAGCATATACATCATGCTAATCCTCGTCTTTTTTGAACACATTTAAAGAGTCTTGATGATATCGACAAAGCTGAGATAAAAAAATACATCATGCATATAATCATATTTCTGAGTTAGGTCCAACTGGTAATCCCCTAGTATGATCTATCTCTCAGACTTGAAGGGTCTAATGATACTTTATGAATTCTTACCCTACCTAAGAATATGTTTATGACTTCACTTGGGTGAGACTGAAAAGAAAAACTGGTCTCCAACCTAAAACTCAAGAGGTCACCGAGATTTGATGAAATGTGATTTTTGTCTAGACTGAGCTATCACCATGCACTTTCTAATGATTTATACTTACTCTATAGTCTCTTACATGAGTCATAGTTTAATAATAGCTATATCCCCTACCATTAAACAACACATAGATTAGTAGAAAGGACAACCATATTATTCTTCTTAAGGAACCATCTCAAGGTTATCTTGAAAGTTGTTATTATAATAAAATTACACAAAAATAATATTTTTTTTCATGAACCTCCAAAGGTTAGGACGCATGAATAGATAATGGCCTCTATTAACTTGATCATACACTCCTTCTGTCTATCGGTCTGAGGGGGATAGGTCGTGCTCAAATGTACCGGTATACCCAAGGCCTTTTGTAACCCCTTTGAGAACGGTGATGTGAAATTAGCATATCTATCAGAAATGATAGAATGAGGAGATACATTTATATGTATAAACAACCTAATATAAAACCTTCTAAGATAATATACCAAGAAGGTTTGTCACACATGTAATAACTGTTAATCCTTTTTCAATCGATAAATGAGAAACTACACTTGGTAATTTCTATGAGGTGATCTGGGTAAACCATTCACTATGTATTTCGAAACATCATCTAATTTACACTAAGGAATAGAAAATGACTATAAAATCCCTACCAGATGATGATGTTCCACCTTCACTTGATGATAGGTGGAACACTGAGTGGTGAATCTATAAATATCATGTTTCACTCCAAGCCACCAATTTGGGAACCTTATATGCTTAAAGATTTTAGTGACACTAAGGTAAACCACCCATGATAAAGAATGGTATTCTTGAACCATCTCATCTCTAATGTATGCTAGGACCCATAAAAACCAATGTAAAAGTATGGTATCATCCCCATCTATGGTCCAAATTGATGATTTATCATCATCCAAGACACATTCCCTTAAGACAATGCCTTTTGGATTATATATCTGTCACATTACCCCCCATTATACAATAGTAGAATTCACTACTATAGAAGAGTTGATAGTATATCCATTTTAATATTATGCTATAATGTGAATATATAAGAATTAGTCTATTAGTTTCTATTCTTTACTAGATTCCTAAACTGTCTACATCTGAGTCTTTCATATCAGACTATCAGCTACAACATTTCCTTTTCTAAGAATGTAAGAATGCTCAAAATCAAAAAAACCGTATGTACTCAACCTAACCATACTACCTGGGATTTATATATCTCTATGTGAATATGTTCCTGAGGATTTTTTGAATAGTTAAAACCAAAAAATTATCTCTATGCTGGTTGCTTCTGCAATAGCATAAGGAATGTACAACTGTAGTGAGATAAAGGTTGTGTTTCAGGTAATTCCACTAATGAGGACTCGATTGTCGATACCTGTATATGGAGACTCGATCAGTAAATATTATAATAGATCCAAGACAAATACCTTATCTTCCACAATATATGATATATCATCTACCTAGTTCCAAATGAATCAATATCGGTGTTGAAGTCAATTTTCCTTTCAACTCTTGAAAGGCTTCTTCCTATGCTTTGGACCATATTAATTTCTCAGCCTTCATTTTCAAGCCTTTAATCAGCACTAAAATATGTGAAAACTCTTGGATAAAGCATGTATAATACCTTGATAGACCCAAGAAACACCCAATGTCAAATAAGATTTTGGGCTACTCTTAAGAAACGACCACTTTGACTTTCTCTATGTCTAATGAAACTCCAAAATTTGATTTGATTTGATCCTCAAAGTGTACTCTATCAATCCAAAAGTGGTATTTACTTCTCTCAGTATAGATGTGATTCCATATTAGTGTATTCCACATGATCTTAACATGAGTTTCATGGTTGTGTGTAGAGAGTGAATACACCAAGATATCGTACACAACTGCTACCATGATTGAATCGATATACGGGTTGAAAAACTAATTCATAAGATCCCTAAAGACTGTAATATCATTCCTGAGTTCGAATTTCATCACTATGTACTTTTATAGATAATAAATTCTCATGAATTTTGTGTGATTTATGGATGATGTCCTGACACACACCTGACGATAGCTCGACCTCAAATCCATCTTTAAAAACAAATTCAATTCTAAGAGAATATCACAATGTTTTTCTATTTTTGGAAGTGGTTAAAAGTTCAGTATAATATGTTGATTCAAATCATCATAATTCTTGTAATGCTTGAGGGTACCATCCTTCATCTATGACAAAAGGATTAGTGAACCCAATGGAGAAGTGTTGGGGAGTATGAAGCCTTTATCCCCCAGATCCTCCAATTTCTTTTTGACTTCTAGGAGCTACATAGGTTCCATCATATAAGAAGAAATGTTCACTTATGCTTCTCATGGTACTAGATCAATAGTAAACTATACCTCTCACTGAATAGGTAAACTGGAGAAGTCATCATTAATGATATCCCTAAAGTACTCCACTAGGAGAGAAAAATAATGGGTTGTAACACCTCATCATCCAAGTAAAGACTGATGATTTGAGTCATCACATTACCCATACTCTACTACTTGGGTTATATTTATGTCACACCAAAATCTCATTATCCGTTATTCTTTCTCCTAATTAAATAAAGTTATGTAAACATCAACCTGCAATGATATTATTCAATATAAGATTTATAGGGAACTATGAATTCCATCCCAATGATAATGTCAAATTCTGTCGTGTTAAGGATGTTATGATTCCATATTAAAAGATTAACACCTATCTCAATAGGGATTTCCTTATAACAAAACGTTCCCTCTAATCGGATACCTAACAGGGTAACTATGGTCATAATGCCACAAAATTTATTGGCCTCAAGGATTGAATTCTTAGTGATGACTTAGAGATAAAAGAGAGAGACATACCTTTGTCAAATAAAGATGATAGTAAGGGTGAGGATACTAGAATAGTACATCTTATAGTAGAAGGTATGGTGATGTATTACTCTAATGTAGGTTGTAATGAATGAAACATGCTTATACAATGGCCCTAAGTCACTAATTAACTACCTTGAGAAGGCCCGCTATGCTGGTGTAGTAAATTTTAAGTCTGACTGTGTCTACCTTAACTGAAACCTCAGCCTAATTGGACAGTGGTATTCCAAATAACTATATGGTAGGATACTATTGGTCCTGCACTAGAATGAGGGGTAGGGGTAGATCCCTGATCACTAGGAACCAATGATAAGGTTATGATGAAACACCAAATATTGACCACCCTATCACAACCTCTTCACTCTATTGGATTACATATGAATGAAGAATTAGTGTGACTCGACTTCCTGCACTAGTGAAAAATCACAAAGTAATCTGCATGAGTAGCATGACTACTGCTACGTCCATGATTAGCCTTGAAACATCTCTTTCAACTGAAACAAGAAGCACTATTATATCTATGTATTAAACTACCCTGACACTCAACATCATTTTCCCACTATTTCCACTCTATAATAATTAATTGGTTGACGATTTTAGAAATGACAGTAAACCCGAACACATTGACATGTGATCGGATGGTGTAAAATATCCCATCCTTGAATCTATTAATGGTTATGAGATCATTACCTGAAAGAGTAGGAGTACACCACTACATCTCCTTAGAATGAGAAGAATATTCCATGACATACATGGTCCCCTGGTAAAAGTTCATATATTCGGTGTCCTTATTAGGCCTTAAATTCCTTAGAAGGAAGTAGTCAAATAATATAATCTGGAAATCTACCTAGATCATATTTATATACTAATCATCATAGGTTATTATCTCCCACCACCTCTTAGCATAATCACATAGCATACATGCTGCATATTTGTCCCTCCTCTATATAGGAATCCTAAGATACTCAAATATTTAAAGGATTTCTTCAAGACAGGACCCCATAACACGGGGTCCTCTATCCAGTGAAAAGGTGGGAAGATATTGCTTCAAAAATTACCATGTCAACTCTTCCATACTTGGAGTAGGGATAACTACACCCTGAACAGACTAGACCATATGTAATAATCCATCATGAAATTAGGAATTGGTTCCCATATTAGGTATAGGAAGAGGTTCCATAGGTGGCACTTTAGGAAGAACCATTAGAGGTTTAGGGCCTGCGGTGTAAGGTTTATTTTCTTCCTCGCCTTCTTGGTGTACGATTTGAAGAAATTATGAAAGGATGATAATATAATGAAAAACCCACAACTAATAATAGAATTAATCAACTATGTATTTATTAAATAGAAACTTGGATATGTAATAATTTATCCTATAGAAATGATCATACAACTCTTCTTAATAAAAAATCCAGGTTTATAAAGTTATAGAGGCCATAACATGTCATAAGAATATCAGAGACACCTATATACCCACTATAAAGGATTGGTATAGATACAAGTCTTAGTATCTCACATACAGGATAATAAATTTCACATTATTAGTCTTATTTATTTTAATATTTTTCTTGTTCAAAAAAATTAAATCTTTTTTAATGGATGAATTAGGGGATAATCATTTCTGATCCATAAAGTCAAATATTAATTATGAACCAAAATATTGACTCCACTTAAACAAACCCATAACACATTCCATCCCCTATTACCAATAGTCCATTGCTCTACGTTCCATGGTTAACTACTTAAGGTGTATCTATTAACTATTTAGGAAAGCAATATTATGTTATGGTGGGAACTTTAAGTAAATATTATGTATTATAATCCTTGTAATAAGGGTGAGAACAATTCAATACATATTCAAGGCACTATCCATATGAAATAGGAAATATAAAACAAAAAATCAATTTCACATGAAAAAAGGCATGCTACATTAGTCCTAGTGGGCCTAATAATGATGCATGATCTATTGTAATGCCCTATATTCATTAAGAAATTTTAAGGAAGTAATAATCACAATAATTTCAATAATAATAACACCATAAGACATGTCAAACAGCCAACTATGATTTCATATCAACTATAAATGGAATAATCAATCATATCAACTTCCCACCTCTGATAATTTGGTTTTCCCCAATACATGGTTTATCTACGTCTAGACATAGTGTTATTTCCAAACCCCATTGACTCTGTTTCTCCCATATAATTCCCAAAAAGTAATACAATTGAAAAATAATGGCTCTAATACAAATTTGTCATATCTCAAACCAGGATCCACTTAACATGTGCCCTGAGCCAATGGGTTACAAATTCTCAAGAGCTCCTCCTCATACGGTAGAGGCTACTGACTAGCAGTTGGGATGTGATGGTGGTACAATGTGGTGATTATACCAACATACTAGAGTGACATAGAGGATATAAAATATACAATAAAAATGGAAGAAGATAATCTTACCAAACAAAATCAATAAACTGAATACAAGTAAATAAAAAGATATAATAGTTATGCAATAGAAGATTATTATTTTTCAATTAATAAATATAAAAACCCAATATGTGTTTTCATATACATGGATTCATGTATTTGGTAAATACAAAGAGGGAACATAATACAAGAATATACAAAAAATTCAAAAAGCGGACAAAAAATGATCAATTATAATTTTGAGCGAATTCATGGTCCTCTACTCCAAAGCTCCATCTATAAGTAAGAATATATAAAACCTATTAAATGGTGATTTATCTTATCACTACCCACAGATAGATGATATTCTTGGTTAGTAATGACTTCACAAATAGGGAGTGAGATAAAAAACACAGTATCCCACCACCAACAGAATCTATACATAATCCAAGCTATGGTTATAACTAAATAGTGTGCATGTATAAATAGAATAGGAAAACATTGTTGAAATAATAACTTAGCCACTTAAGTTCTTAACAGAAACCTGATGGATCTACTTGATTTGTCTCATATACATGAAGTTCCTGAAGAGTAAGTACATATTTAGTAACAATATATATATATATTTATATCAAAATTATACATTACGCCCACCTATGTGAACAATGTATGTACGAATGTATGTAACCATTTACCTAGAGTACTAGATGTTGGATGGAAATGGGTGTAATTAAAGAACCCATAACTAGTATGATAATCTTATAAGATGAAGAAAAATGGTACATGCCCTACATCATAATAATAGTGTAGGACATCATGCACGAAACATGGGATGGTGAGTGAGCCATCATGTCATCACACTAACAAAGACGCAATGCATTAGGACCAACATCCAACTAGTGACAATAATAGGAGACATCATGCTAAACACTTGATATAAGGGAGCATGATACCAACATTCTCAACAGATCGATTACCATCATACCAAAACCTCTACAAAGTTGTTATCATTTTTATTACACTTATCATGAGTAACAACCACTCATGTCAGGTTCACTATACCCATAAATATATATAAGGAATATTCATGCTTATAAATGTATGAATGATACATTAAATATAACAAATATCATCTATTATTCTAAATGTAAATAATGCCTCAAAATTCAATTATTTTCTTTTGATAAAATGTGTATACGAGTGGCCATATAAGGGAAACCACCATGCATTAGACTTTCAATATTTACATTCCATGTAATTTTTTAAGTCAATGAAATATAATTAATAATGATTCTAGGGGATATTTAGAAGGTTATATGGTCTATGAGGTAATTACCTACCTACGGAACTCCAATTATAGGTTGATACAAACACATTTAAGGTGGATTGAGTTCTATAAACATAAATATATCATGGTAAATTTAATTTAAAATCTATAACAAACCCAAATAGTCTTCCTTGGTATTTTAATTCAATTACTCATAAGAGAAATTATCACATATAACTCCCATGGTGTGTCCATATATGAAATAAACATCCTCTAAACAACTAAAAATATCAACAAGCATGTATAAAGGTGAAATGATCAATTTAATATGAATAACTTGATATAAAAGGGGCACTTAGAAAAGGTTATAAATTATCATAACATAATATCCATGAGTAATCAAAAGTAAAATTAAAATGAGGTGACCACTTACATCAAGGCCATGGATGACTTCTTGATCAATATCAGCCTCCAATTAGGAGTAGGATGGAAGAGATCAGAGAAATGGTCTAATGCCCTGAAAATAGGTAAAATGATCTTACATGTAAATAGGATTATGGATCCTAAAAATAAATTAAATAGGAAGGGAGAGATCATGAGAGATTACTGAGACGGATCCAATGCTTCAGACAGAAGTCAATTTGGAATTTGTATGAAGATGTAACATGGATACCTATTTTCAAAGGATTTTGAGTTTACAAGAGAGAAAATAGTAGGACACCACTTGAAAAACGAACAAGAAAGAAGAAAACACTAAAAATAATTAACTGGGGTCAAATTTGTAATTTCACCCCATAATAATGTTGCATATGGTTTTGGTACATAATTTCTAAACATTATGAAAACCATTCACATGTAACATATATTAAGGGGATCACAGTAGGGTTAGGCACATATTTTATCTAACCATGGTGAAACCATGAAAAATGTCTCTATCCCAAAACCCAATAGCAACGCATGACCATGAACCTCATGTATCATGGTCTTAGAAAAACAATACATCCATTAGATCTCCAATGTCAGCACCATAGTAATTTAGAAAAACTATTTGAGTAGGGAAACATGATTTCATCATACCGTTCATCCTTATTTTTTCTTTTTATTTCAAGGATACGAGCTTAAAACGAGCCACAAACACACTCAAGACCACTTTAACCTAATTAAGACTCATTATATGTTTTGTTTAAGGAATTTAAATTGAAAAACAATTGATCTGTACCTTCTTAAAAAGATGGGTCACTATATTATGCCACCCCCAACAGTATACTATAATCTTTATTCATATATATGTTTGTGGAAACATGACATACCATTTGTAGAAAAAAATAACTATTATAGATATATAAAAAAATCATAATAAGAAACATCGATTAATACACTAGAAAAACGGAACCCCAACCTAATAGTAGACGAGAGAATCAAATAAATATCTGGGATAATGTCTAAGCAAGTGATATCATAAAGCCATCATCTCATATCAAAACCCCAAACTATAACAAGATCATGAATCATTAGAATAAAAAAATAAAGGCCATCCAATTCATTAACCCATCATCATGAGCATAGTCACAATATGCCCATACCCCAAAATCAATTAGTTTAATGTGATACTTAGAGTGACCAATAACAAAACAAACACTAGCCCACTTAGGGTTAGAAAAACAAGGGTTTCAAATGATTAGGTGGATCACATGCATCTCAAACCATAGTCTATGCTCAGTATAGGAATCCCCATCTGTAAACTATGGAACTAAACCCATTATGATCATCACCTCACCCAAAAAGGAATACTCATGTATCACTACACAGGTATGGGAATCCTCAAAGGTCAATATGAAGCACATCAACATTTACAATATGAAACACTACAAATATTGACTTCCTAAAGATTTGTCACATCCTAAAGGATCAAACTGATATAATAAAAATGAATGTGGTCTAAAGGAGTAGGTACTCATAGCTAATGAAATGGGGTCTATAAAACAAAACAATATACTACTCAATACCACTATAATGTAACTGTCATATTAAGTATAAAACTATTTTGCCCATAAAATCCTACTCTATGTCTTGTAATAATATCATGAACCTCATGTTGGTCTCAAAAAACATTTCTCAAAGGAGATATCATAAACTAAAACCTCAAATTGAAGCAAAACCAACAGAAAAAATCTATCTAATAGTCATTTAAAAACATGAGGTACCTACGTTTTATTTTATATTTGAAATCACTCCTAATTGAAAAATCACAAGTCCTATAATAACTCAATTATTTGAAAATAATAAGAAAATAAAGGAGGGATTTCATGGTGTGTTCAACATGTACATGGTGTGTAGCTTTAACATTCTTCCCAAGGAATGTACCTCATCCTAACTTGACATTTACTTTCCCATGTGCCTGAGATGTTCTACCCCAACCTGATGTGTGTCTTATAAGAATTTATTTTCATTGTGTCTTTCCACATAAACAACATGGGATTTGTTTGACAATGACACATGTCCCATGGAAATTTATGACCCATGCGGCAAGGCTTTGTACATTACATGACAATGGGCCCCTATATAGTGTTTATTAATGAGTACCTTGCCACACCCAAAGTCACTCTACATGCCATGTCCCAAAAAAAGTTCATGTATTCCCTTTATTCATCCTTTCACCCAAAATAATGAAATCCCAATTTTTTCTCATGAACTACACATCATATAGATAGGTTTTATTAATGGAAATATCTTGTGATACCCCACAAAACACCCGATTAAACCCAAAAAAAAATATTGTGTTTCTCATGGTACTCCCAAAAACCAAAAAGGATTTAAAACTAAAAAACTAAAATATGGATAAAATTATGTAAAATAAACAAATATATGATTTATTGGGGAAAACATTAGTGATTCATGTTTAGATCCATGCCACACACCCACTATATCCTAATCTATCTCTAATTAACATATCTAGTGTAATCACCCTCTCCCTCCTACCTTGTCTATCCCAATAATGTACAACACCTATAAGAGGATCCACTATTATTGTATATTTGAAGACAAACATGGTGGTGGGATGAAAATAAAATAATGAAAAATAAGAACAAAAAGAAAAACAAAAATAAAATAAAATACCTGATTAAGAAACCTAATGATACACCTAAGACCCAGGGAATGTGTATACCTCACCTAAGTAAAAAACCTCATTATAAACAAAACCACAATTTCACAATTTCAATATGAGTATCCATTAAAATATATAACCAATCACTTGAGTGAAATTTTTTAATATTTAATTAATTAAATATTAAATTTTTTTCAATAATAGTAATCACTTGGACTTCTAAAAAACATCATCCCTAGGGTAAAGAATTCATTTTGGTACCAACAGAGTGGTACAAATACTATTTTGAGATACAATAATGGGAGAAGCCACAATTAACCCTCTTAAAGTCACTCATGAAAAATAATTAAATTCTACATTATTTTCTCAACCTGTGAGTATGTGGTCCATTATAATATCACCAACATAACACTGATTTATACTAGGAATCATTGATGGTAAATAGGATTCCATGATATCATGTAGGAACTTATGTAACACTATTCCTACTCACCCTTAAATAACATTCAAAACTACCTAATTAAACTGATAAAAACCTATCTCCAACCAATCCCGTATCAAAATTTTCAATTTTTCACACTCCATAAAACCAGAAATCCCTATATTTTACTCATGACAAGGTATATGTTTCAATATACAAAATCCTATAAAAGTCCTTCACATCTTTCAAAACTCTCCAGTCATGAGGCTCGTTCATCCATGACTGGTTATAAACTCTACACCATATTTGTATCGTTATAATCTCCCCACAACCAAAACACCACCATCCATGAATCATGTTTAATACCTAACAATATATATTGAAAATATTTAGTTAACACACTCACATCAGAGAACCAACCAAAAAAACCAACCACCACCCACTCTCAACTCACCAGGTATGAAATCCTAAATAATCAAGAAATTGTATATAAGGATGATTATATCCCCCCATAGACTATTGTTCACTCCCCTTGATAGGTATTCCCTATTATTAAGTGACGACCACAATAGGACTAGACCAATACCAAAACACAATTGACCCAAAAATGATATATTTAATCATTCAAAAAACTAACCAACACTACACATAACCAAAAATAAGAATCTTTTACATACAAAGGAGTTATCTATAAGAAACCATGCCAACCTCTACTTTCATTGTAAATGAATGTTGGTTCTCTAATAACCTTACACAGAATCTATCATACCATCATAACTAGAAAAAAAATAAAAAAAATGGTCACACACTCCCACACCACCTGATTGCATAATCAGACTCACACTCACATGATTAACACAACAACGATCCAAGGCTAACTTGGATAAAACCCTTGAAAACTCTTAAATTTAATTTCAATTCCAATAAGTTGGAGAACCCTCAATGATACTTTAAAAAATAATTACCTTACTCATTCCAATGTTAATCACATTCCCACTATCCACCTGTTTTTTTGTTTCAAACCCAAGGGAATCTACCAATGCACTCACTATGAAATAATAATCACTAAAAAAACAAATAGAGAAATACCTCCATCTAAACATTCCATCTCAAGACAAATTTGAAATATTTAACACTCATAACTAACCACCTATCAATACTAGGGAATCCACATTCCTAATTATATGGGTTTCTATTTATGGAGTGACCCCATAATGATAGTAGATCCCAATGGGTCCAACTAAATTGAATATCATACACACGAACACAATGTAAAATCCAAAAAAATAGTTTTAAATAATAATAATATTTATAGCGATCTTAACAGGCATCGACAATATTTAAAAGAATCACGATAGACTATAAAAATATTATTAATATATTACCATTAAATCATAGTCATGGAATTGGGGGTTATTAATAAGAGTAATCATATTATAAAATATATGTATAATTTTCATACTAAAGATAAATTTATTTGTTAAATTTTAAGAATATAAATATTAATTTTTATAACATCATTCTATTTTTCAAAAATTGGTTCCCTATAAAAATATTTTATATTTATTTTTATACATTAATTTAATAAATATTTTATTATATTTTTTGATATTTTTTTAAAAGGTATATTTTTTAAAAAATTAAATTAAAATTAAATTACATGGATTTTGTTTTTTAATTTTATAAAAGGATTTATTTATATGTGAATTGTGAAAAATAATTGAAACTGCATTTTTATTTCATATATTTGTAAAGAATGTTTTTTGAAACTGTTATTAAATTTAATTTCATACATTTGACTGATTATAATTCAATTATCTACATTTTAATCTATATTATTCTAAATATTGTTATCAAAACATTTTCATACATAGAAATTAATTTTTTGGAAAAACTATTTTCATCACATTTTTCATGTAATTTATGTCACATATAGGGAATAAATTTTATAAAATGGATTCCTTATTTGGAATAAAAATTCCATAACTTTTAAAATATGAAAAATATATATTTTTACTGAATGAATATTAACTTTGGTGAATCTTTATTACCACGGTAATGGTAAATCATGTAGTTATGGTTAAAAAAATGCGAATAGTGTTTATTAATATGTCTGATAGATGATTTATTTCTATTATTGGATTTTATCTTGACTATCACTATCTATTATATTGTGATTTTTCATCATGGTATTGTTTTTCATAAAAATGGTATTAATAGTTTTTTATGTAAATAATAAATTCAAAATGGCACACTCTTTGGTTCAGTATCTTTAATATTTTTCATAGGTGTAAAAAGATGTTATGTTATGTTGTAGTTGGATATCTTAAATTTCAATGATTTTTTATTTGGTTAATTTGTTTTTAATTATTATATATTGAATATTTAAGTCAAACCCCTCCCCAATACTGACATAGTTCTTTTGAAAGAAGGAAACAATTAAAGTAAATGATTTTAAAAACATAAAAAATAATATTTTTTGGTTGAGTAATGTTGTTTTATGATTTTTTTAATAATATATTGTCTTAGATATTTTTTAAAAATTTATATTCATATTTCATTAGTTTCTTGTTTTTTAGAATCTAAAATTTTTTAATAGCCCTGAAAATGATTTTATTGGAGACTTATGTTAATTAATATTTTCTTAAATGAATTAAAATTATAAAAATCATAAAATTTTAAATGTTAATGGGAAGTGATAATGAATATCAACCATTTCAACTTATGGGCAACATTTCCTTTTATAATACCATTATTGACCCCTAAAGTTTAATTTTTTTGATGTAGTGGTTGTCATTAAGAATGTTAATAGTCATTAAAAATGATATTAGGGTTAAAACATAACCTATAATTGACTACATATTACTGTATGAGAGTATATTTAGTTATCTTTATCCTATATTATTTCAATTCAGATCCACTAGATGATGATTATTAATTTTTATTAGTATAATACTTAAGGTATTTTATTGGCGCACTCTCCCATCATATATAGGGACACCAACTATCCCCTCCTAGTCACTCCTCATAATATACATTTTACAACCAAAAAATACAACAACATTATTAAATTGTAACACCCGAGACTTTTATGTTATATAAATTATCAAAGGAATCTTTTTCTACGCAACACTTGCTTGACTTGCTTTACACGCAATCGCGACCTTCCTCGATAGCTTGCGTCGTACGCAATACCGAGTTTCACTAAACAACAATATGCTATTAAAACTAGCCGTTATGAATAGTAATAACCACTTTTTGAAATTTTATAAATTTTATTTTTCAAAATGGACTTCATTTTTGGACTCAGAATATCGAAATTAGCCTAGGGTGAAATTTTGGTATTTTTCTGAAAACTTTCAATTTTTGATGAATAGTGAAACCACTAAGTGGTAGGTTAAAAACTGAATTTTGCATAAAACTTAATTTTACCGCTTCTGTGAATGGAATTTCAAAAATCCGAGAGACACGGTTAATATCGAGGACTAAAATGTGGTTCAATGAGATGAAAATAATTTTTTGGTGAATAGTAACTTTTTACTATTTTTACCGCGGTTAATAGTAAATAGGGTAACTAAGGGTAAATATGATATTAATATTACCCTAACACATGTCCTAATTCTATTGGACAAGTGTAATTCGACCAAAAACAAACTTAGGAATAAAATATGACCATTTAGGCCCACTTGGATTAGATTAGGACATTTATTATTAATTTATTTAAAGAAGGGTTAAAATAGTTAAAATCAAAGTTTAACAAGTAAATCATTTTTAATATAGGGTTATACATAAGATAAATTCGATTGTAAATATTCATTAGAAAGCTAAAAAGATTTCCTACATGATGGTATTTTATTTGTAATTTTTAGACATCAAATAATTTAATTTATTTATGACACAAAGATGATGCAGTAATTATCTTATTAATGAAATATTGAAAAAACTGATAATATAAATACCAAAATAAATGTAATTTGAGACTTTTTATGAATTCCACTAATTTTCTAGGTTACTATGATATATTAGTGTTGATTTAATCAACTTGGTTAGAACATATAATTCTGTTATGACTTTCACAAAAATCATATATCAAATAGTGTCAAAATTGACACAAAATAGTTTTTAAATCAAATATTATATTATTAATTGTTATTTTATTCCTAAAAATCTAAGGTTCGGCCAAATGACTTAGATAAGGATATATATATTAATAATAAACAATTTGGGGTTCGTTTGGCATGTTATAGAAAGTTTATTAACCATATAGTGAAAGAAAACAAAAAGACATGGTAAAAGTTAAATTATTTAACTTAGAGTTAAATTTAATTGATAAGGTTAAAATAATATCCTAAACTTGTATAAATTCTATTGGTTGATAGGATTTCGACCCATCCCCACTTTAGCTTCTAAATAAGACCCTTTGGAACCATTATAAACCGATTTTGACTTTAATATAAAATAATATTTTGAGATATTCCTAAGGTGCCCCTCTCCTCCCTTATAAAAGGGCACCTCCTCCCCCTCCTCCTCACACCAATTTGAGCACTCAAGCTCGGCCAACCCCTGCCATTTTCCCTTCTCCACTTCCCTAGAATAATCCTAGAGGTCCTGGTCTTCTCCAAAGACCAATCTTAGTTCCTTAAGTGGAGGATTCAAAAAGGCGTTCCAAAGAAGAGGTAATATCCATTACCGATCTTTTCAATTTCTTTCTTCTTCAACTTCTTCTTCTTCAGTTGTTTCATGATAAAGTAATAACATCAGTATTACTTACATACTGATATGTTATTATAAATATGAAACAACCCTAATTCACCTTCTATCCATCCTACGGAAAAATGAAATCACCGCGCGTGCGTACGTACGGAATACCGTCTCCACGCCGTGGTGTAATCTATTTTCCACCATCACCTTACAAGGATGGGTATAATGGTGTAATGAGTAACTATATATGATTATTATTATGTAATATTGATACTGAAATAATATATATATATACTCCAATACAATTCCACGATCATAGGAACGATATCATCACTCGTGCGTACGTACGGAATACCGTCTCCACGATGTGATGCGACTCGTTCTACATGATCTTAATTTCATAATGATTGTATAAATGAATTGAATGAATGAATATGGTATATACTACACTAATACCATTCTGGAAATTAATTATCTATAACCTAAAGATAAGAATAAGAATTTATTCGACAAAACACGCATAAGAACAAAAAGTTATACAGACCCGAGTAACAAGTAACAATGAAATATTACTAGCAAGAAGCTAATAATATGACAATATATGATCTCATATCAATATGTATGATTCTGGAATAAGTCAATAACATTATTTAAACCATTATACAGGAGCTTCGGACACGAACAAAGCAAATCGGACCTAAGGTAAGGGAAATATCACAATCCCATTTTTATCCGAGATTGTTTATTCGTAAGTATTTACTGGGGTGTATTTTATCATCCACATCCATGTTCCCTCAATATGTAATATTTTTTCCATCCACTTGAAATAGTTTAAATCCAATTTTACCCTTAGGTGAGTTTTTAGTAAAGAATATGAAAGGAATCTTTTGTCGTTTTTCCGTACGAGGTACTTTTTGACTTTTCCAACAAAAGTACGAAGAATGTTTTTTTTAACTTATACGGCATGAATGGATTTTTAAAACATTACTTCAAAGAATCTTCCTTTACAAGTTTTCAAGTTTATTTTTAATCAACTTCTTTTATTTTAAAGTTGTATGACATGTTATGAAAGGAAAAATGTTTTTGAAGAAGAAAGGATATTTTCCTCAAGAATTCAATTCAAGTGTTTTATCAAAATTATTTTCCATCTAAGATAATAAAGGGTTCTGTTTCTATCCATATTTTTACATTGGTTTGACTATGTTGTGATGGAATTATGTTTATGAATTCCTTTATTATATATGAATTGATTTATGATGTCATGATGTTTCAAGAATCCCATTTTTGTTATATGTGTTATGCGATGATGTATGTTTTATGATTATGTGGCACACATAAGAAAGGATTCATTATAAGATGGGTGGGACCTATATCTCCCTCCAATGCATTGGGTAATGATTTTATATCTCATGAGATAGACATGGCTGGAACGGAAGGTTATTTCGGTTCAGTGATACAGGACTGAAACGAGGAGTGAACTCGGTTCAGAAAGGGACTTTGTCCACTAAGATAGTCTTGGCAATGAGTCATGACTAACAAGAAATGATTTTCCATGATTATGTGTGCATGCCACAAAGTTTCAAGTTTTATGTTATGGGGATCTCATTTTCACTTCTATGATTTATTCCATGTTAAGATATTATGATCTCTTTTGCAGGTTTTGATTTTCATAAAGATATGATATGATTTTTTATTTCCTTTATTTGCCCTTGCTGAGCATTTGAGCTCACCCTTTTATGTTTTCTTTTCCCCAGGTCAGGAAGATGGATATTAAGTAGAATATGCTAAAAGGGACCCTAGATATGATGAAATAAATGGGAGACACTGTAGAAGATTTATGAACCAGTTGTTTATGTTTCCCCAGTTTCTAAAGACACTATACCTATACGGTCCTTTGTGGTTTTGTCATATGTTGTAATAAGAGTGATTCAATTTTGAAGTATTAACAATGTATGTAAAGTGTGGGTCGTTATAGTTGGTATCAAAGGAAAGGTATAGTCAACCTTTGGAAACTAGGATGTGAAAGCCTTAGTAAGAACCCTAAGGATAAGTCTAAGCATAGAACACAATCTTAGTGATTTAGAAATGGCCTTGAATAACCTAGGATAAGACCTTAAGCATGAAAATTTTATTCTTGAATTATGTGGTTTCCTATTATAATTAGTGTTGCTCACACTATTCTTCTTGGTTTTAGTCAATGGCTGGAACCCGAAGGAACCGTGTTAATGCGGAATGCGATGGGCAATGTAATGATTGTCCCCCTGAGCAACCAAACGATATGGGAGCTGGAATGCAAAATCTTGTAGCCATGCTCACACAACTTTCTCAAGCTATGAATCATGCAGGATTTCCAAACGAACAAAGAAGGGAGCAACATTCTGTTGAATCCTTTATGAGGCAGCGTCCACCATCTTTCAGCGGGTCTACTGATCCATTAGTTTCTGAACAATGGATTAGTACTACTGAAAAGATATTTTCAGTTCTTCAATGTTCTGAGCATGATAAAGTCATCCTAGCAGTGTATCGTTTGGAAGGAGATGCAGATCAATGGTGGAATCTTGTTAAGAATACGAGGCAAAGGGATGAAATTGAGTCTATGGAATGGGACGAGTTCAAGAACTTATTTTTCAATAAGTACTTCCCTCGTATTCTCCGAACAAAGATGGAGAAAGAGTTCCTTGAACTGAAGCAAAGGGATGATGAATCTGTTAGTACCTATGAAGCAAATTTTACAAGACTTGCAAGGTACGCTTCTGGTATTATTATCCAACCTGAGAGTAAGATCGATCGATTCTTTAGTGGCTTAAAACCAAGTCTTCGAAGGGCGTTAGCCATAAGGGACTTCAATAGCTACGAGGAAATCGTTCGATGTGCTCTCAAAGTCGAGATGGAGATTGGAGTAACCCATCAGTCACATGGGTTTGATAAGAAGAGGAAGATGGAATTCAAAGAAAAATCTAAAGAGCACACGGAAAAGAAGATGAACATTCCCTTATGCTCAAAGTGTGGAAAGAAACATGGAGGGAGTTGTCTTAAAGGGACAAGTAAATGTTTTAAATGTGGAAAGGAAGGTCATCGGGCATTTGAATGCCGTGATAATGGGAAGAAGATGTCTAATGATGCAAACAAAGGAAGGGATACACAGAATGAACCTGCTACACTTCAATGTTTCAAGTGCAAGGAGATGGGGCATTATGCCAATCAATGCCCAAATCCAAGGGTTGATGATGATGGTCGACGTCAACAAACTCTTAAGGCTAAAGACAAAGGAAAGTCACATGCAATTTCTATCAGCGACGTGGAGTACGATAACGATGTGGTGAAAGGTACACTTACCATCCACTCTAAAGTAGCAAATGTTTTATTTGATTCTGGATCCACCCACTCTTTTATTTCTGAAAAATTTTCTAAGGGTATCACCGTATTACCTCAACAATTAGATGTTGAGTTAGCTGTGACAACACCTAATGGCACATCAATCGCATCAGAAGTTTATAATTCTTCTCCGATCGAAGTTTGTGGGAAAGTGCTTCCTGCAAATCTTGTGATCCTTCCTTTAGTGGAATTTGATGTGATTCTTGGCATGGATTGGCTTTCTCTACATGGAGCTCATATCAATTGTCAAAGAAGGGAAGTCACATTTCATATTCCAGATCAACCTACGATCGTCTATCAATGCAAGGATGAACATAACCTTCCAGTGGAAATTTCTTCCATCTTATGGGTATTGATTCCACTAAATGAAGGTTATTTATCTCAAATGGTTGGTGATAAACTCACGATTAAGAATATGCCCATTGTACGGGAGTTTGATGATGTCTTTCCGGAGGAATTGCCGGGTCTTCCACCAAATCGTGAAGTTGAGTTTTCAATAGAACTCGTACCAGGTGCTTTGCCTATTTCAAAGACACCTTATAGAATGGCCCCAATTGAGTTGCAGGAATTGAAGAAGAAACTCCAAGAGAATCTTGATAAGGGATTCATACGCCCTAGTGCGTCACCTTGGGGAGCACCTGTTCTATTTGTTAAGAAGAAAGATGGATCAATGAGACTCTGCATTGATTATCGAGAACTTAACAAGATCACTATCAAGAACAAATATCCTCTCCCACGCATTGATGACTTATTTGACCAACTACGCGGAGCTCAATACTTTTCCAAGATTGATCTTCGTTCAGGGTATCATCAATTAAGGGTCAAAAGGGAGGATATACCAATGACGGCTTTCCGTACAAGGTATGGACACTATGAATTTATAGTGATGCCATTTGGTCTTACTAATGCCCCTGCTATCTTCATGGATCTAATGAATAGAGTCTTTAGAGACTATCTTGATCAATTTGTGGTAGTCTTTATAGACGATATTCTTATCTATTCAAAGAGCAAGGAAGAGCATGAAGATCACTTGAGAATTATATTGAAGACCCTGAGAAAAGAGAAGCTTTATGCCAAATTTACCATGTGTGAATTTTGGCTTCAAAAAGTTGCATTTTTGGGTCATATAATCTCAAAAGAGGGGATATCTGTGGATCCAGCAAAAACAGAGGTTATCGAAAGATGGTCAAGACCAACAACAGTAACTGAGATCCGAAGTTTTCTTGGTTTGGCTGGATATTATCGACGTTTTGTAAAAGATTTTTCATGGTTATCTAATCCAATCACCAAGTTGACTCAGAAAGGAGTTAAGTTTGTCTGGACAGAGGAATGTGAAGAGAATTTCAAGGAGTCGAAAAGAAGGTTATCCAGTGCACCTGTGCTCACACTGCCTTGTAGTGGAGAAAGGTTTGTGATCTACAGTGATGCATCCAAGAAGGGATTGGGGTGTGTTCTTATGCAAAATGATATGGTGATAGCTTATGCCTCACGACAGTTGAAAATCCATGAGCAAAATTACCCAACACATGATTTGGAGTTGGCTGCGGTAATCTTTGCATTAAAGATTTGGAGGCATTACCTTTATGGTGAAAGGTGTGATATTTATACTGATCATAAAAGTTTAAAGTATATTTTCACACAAAAGGAGTTGAATATGCGCCAAAGAAGATGGTTGGAGCTGATTAAGGATTATGACTGCTCAATCCATTACCACCCTGAGAAAGCAAACAAGGTGGCAGATGCATTAAGTCGACAAGACCATGCTAGTTTATCCATGATGAGGATCACAAAAGATCCAATATTTATGGATTTACAAAGGATGGATCTTGGAATTTTAATGGAAGGGGAAAAATCTTATCTTTCTCAAATGAATGTTCAACCATCTATACATGTGAAGATTAAAGAGGCACAGAAAGAAGATGTCGAGTTACAAAAGAAGGTGAGAAATGTTCCTGAATTCAACCTTGATTGTGATGGGATAATAAAGTTCAGGAATCGGGTTTGTGTTCCTCCCATCCCCGAATTAAAGAAAGAGCTGCTGGATGAGGCTCATAGTTCTTCATTCTCTATTCATCCTGGAAGCACGAAGATGTATAGGGACCTGAAAGAGTACTTCTGGTGGGATGGCATGAAAAGAGATGTTGCTGAATATGTCTCTCGATGCTTGGTTTGTCAACAAGTTAAAGCTGAGAGACAGAAGTCTAAGGGGATGTTACAACCATTACCCATACCCGAATGGAAATGGGAAAACATCACTATGGACTTTGTCACAGGACTTCCTAAAACATCCAAAGGCAATAATGCTATCTGGGTCATAGTTGATCGTCTTACAAAGTCTGCACACTTCATTGCTATTAGAGAGGATTTCTCTCTAGATCAGCTTGCCAGGATATATGTAAAGGAAGTGGTAAGATTGCATGGAGTACCACTTTCTATTATATCTGATCGAGATCCGAGATTTACCTCGAAGTTCTGGCGAAGTCTTCAGCATACTCTGGATACAGAGTTGAGTTTCAGCACTGCTTATCATCCCCAGACAGACGGTCAGTCTGAGAGAACAATTCAAACCCTAGAAGATATGTTGAGAGCTTGCTCTATGGATTTCAAAGGAGGTTGGGATCAACACCTACCTTTGGTGGAATTTTCTTATAATAATAGCTTTCACTCCAGTATTCAGATGGCTCCTTATGAAGCTCTCTATGGAAAGAAATGCAGGACTCCAACTTGCTGGGATGAAGTTGGGGAAAGAAAGCTATTAGGACCTGATCTCGTTGATGAAATGGCAGAAAAGGTCAGATCTATTCAACAACACATAAGAGCAGCTCAGAGTCGACAGAAAAGTTATGCCGACAACCGAAGAAAAGACCTAGAGTTTGAAGTGGGTGATAAAGTGTTCTTACGAATATCTCCCTGGAAGAGGGTTATGAGATTTGGAAAGAAGGGGAAGTTGAGCCCTAGATATATCGGTCCTTTTGAAATACTGGATCGTGTTGGGAAGGTAGCTTACCGATTGGCGCTTCCACCGAATCTCTCTCAAGTTCACGATGTGTTCCACGTATCTCTCCTGAGAAAGTACATACCAGATCCTTCACATGTACTCAGCTCAGAAGTTGTACCGCTGGAGCAAGATCTTTCTTATGAAGAACAGCCGATAGAGATTCTGGATCGTAGCGAAAAAGTCCTACGAAACAAGACCACTCGCTTGGTGAAAGTTTTATGGAGGAACCACCAACTTGAAGAAGCTACATGGGAGCTTGAGGATATGATGAGGGAGAAGTATCCTCATCTATTTGTTACAAAGTGACGAATTTCGAGGGCGAAATTCTTTTTAAGGGGGGTAGAATGTAACACCCGAGACTTTTATGTTATATAAATTATCAAAGGAATCTTTTTCTACGCAACACTTGCTTGACTTGCTTTACACGCAATCGCGACCTTCCTCGATAGCTTGCGTCGTACGCAATACCGAGTTTCACTAAACAACAATATGCTATTAAAACTAGCCGTTATGAATAGTAATAACCACTTTTTGAAATTTTATAAATTTTATTTTTCAAAATGGACTTCATTTTTGGACTCAGAATATCGAAATTAGCCTAGGGTGAAATTTTGGTATTTTTCTGAAAACATTCAATTTTTGATGAATAGTGAAACCACTAAGTGGTAGGTTAAAAACTGAATTTTGCATAAAACTTAATTTTACCGCTTCTGTGAATGGAATTTCAAAAATCCGAGAGACACGGTTAATATCAAGGACTAAAATGTGGTTCAATGAGATGAAAATAATTTTTTGGTGAATAGTAACTTTTTACTATTTTTACCGCGGTTAATAGTAAATATGGTAACTAAGGGTAAATATGATATTAATATTACCCTAACACATGTCCTAATTCTATTGGACAAGTGTAATTCGACCAAAAACAAACTTAGGAATAAAATATGACCATTTAGGCCCACTTGGATTAGATTAGGACATTTATTATTAATTTATTTAAAGAAGGGTTAAAATAGTTAAAATCAAAGTTTAACAAGTAAATCATTTTTAATATAGGGTTATACATAAGATAAATTCGATTGTAAATATTCATTAGAAAGCTAAAAAGATTTCCTACATGATGGTATTTTATTTGTAATTTTTAGACATCAAATAATTTAATTTATTTATGACACAAAGATGATGCAGTAATTATCTTATTAATGAAATATTGAAAAAATTGATAATATAAATACCAAAATAAATGTAATTTGAGACTTTTTATGAATTCCACTAATTTTCTAGGTTACTATGATATATTAGTGTTGCTTTAATCAACTTGGTTCGAACATATAATTCTGTTATGACTTTCACAAAAATCATATATCAAATAGTGTCAAAATTGACACAAAATAGTTTTTAAATCAAATATTATATTATTAATTGTTATTTTATTCCTAAAAATCTAAGGTTCGGCCAAATGACTTAGATAAGGATATATATATTAATAATAAACAATTTGGGGTTCGTTTGGCATGTTATAGAAAGTTTATTAACCATATAGTGAAAGAAAACAAAAAGACATGGTAAAAGTTAAATTATTTAACTTAGAGTTAAATTTAATTGATAAGGTTAAAATAATATCCTAAACTTGTCTAAATTCTATTGGTTGATAGGATTTCGACCCATCCCCACTTTAGCTTCGAAATAAGACCCTTTGGAACCATTATAAACCGATTTTGACTTTAATATAAAATAATATTTTGAGATATTCCTAAGGTGCCCCTCTCCTCCCTTATAAAAGGGCACCTCCTCCCCCTCCTCCTCACACCAATTTGAGCACTCAAGCTCGGCCAACCCCTGCCATTTTCCCTTCTCCACTTCCCTAGAATAATCCTAGAGGTCCTGGTCTTCTCCAAAGACCAATCTTAGTTCCTTAAGTGGAGGATTCAAAAAGGCGTTCCAAAGAAGAGGTAATATCCATTACCGATCTTTTCAATTTCTTTCTTCTTCAACTTCTTCTTCTTCAGTTGTTTCATGATAAAGTAATAACATCAGTATTACTTACATACTGATATGTTATTATAAATATGAAACAACCCTAATTCACCTTCTATCCATCCTACGGAAAAATGAAATCACCGCGCGTGCGTACGTACGGAATACCGTCTCCACGCCGTGGTGTAATCTATTTTCCACCATCACCTTACAAGGATGGGTATAATGGTGTAATGAGTAACTATATATGATTATTATTAAGTAATATTGATACTGAAATAATATATATATATACTCCAATACAATTCCACGATCATAGGAATGATATCATCACTCGTGCGTACGTACGGAATACCGTCTCCACGATGTGATGCGACTCGTTCTACATGATCTTCATTTCATAATGATTGTATAAATGAATTGAATGAATGAATATGGTATATACTACACTAATACCATTCTGGAAATTAATTATCTATAACCTAAAGATAAGAATAAGAATTTATTCGACAAAACACGCATAAGAACAAAAAGTTATACAGACCCGAGTAACAAGTAACAATGAAATATTACTAACAAGAAGCTAATAATATGACCATATATGATCTCATATAAATATGTATGATTCTGGAATAAGTCAATAAAATTATTTAAACCATTATACAAGAGCTTCGGACACGAACAAAGCAAATCGGACCTAAGGTAAGGGAAATATCACAATCTCATTTTTATCCGAGATTGTTTATTCGTAAGTATTTACTGGGGTGTATTTTATCATCCACATCCATGTTCCCTCAATATGTAATATTTTTTCCATCCACTTGAAATAGTTTAAATCCAATTTTACCCTTAGGTGAGTTTTTAGTAAAGAATATGAAAGGAATCTTTTGTCGTTTTTCCGTACGAGGTACTTTTTGACTTTTCCGACAAAAGTACGAAGAATGTTTTTTTTAACTTATACGGCATGAATGGATTTTTAAAACATTACTTCAAAGAATCTTCCTTTACAAGTTTTCAAGTTTATTTTTAATCAACTTCTTTTATTTTAAAGTTGTATGACATGTTATGAAAGGAAAAATGTTTTTGAAGAAGAAAGGATATTTTCCACAAGAATTCAATTCAAGTGTTTTATCAAAATTATTTTCCATCTAAGATAATAAAGGGTTCTGTTTCTATCCATATTTTTACATTGGTTTGACTATGTTGTGATGGAATTATGTTTATGAATTCCTTTATCATATATGAATTGATTTATGATGTCATGATGTTTCAAGAATCCCATTTTTGTTATATGTGTTATGCGATGATGTATGTTTTATGATTATGTGGCACACATAAGAAAGGATTCATTATAAGATGGGTGGGACCTATATCTCCCTCCAATGCATTGGGTAATGATTTTATATCTCATGAGATAGACATGGCTGGAACGGAAGGTTATTTCGGTTCAGTGATACAGGACTGAAACGAGGAGTGAACTCGGTTCAGAAAGGGACTTTGTCCACTAAGATAGTCTTGGCAATGAGTCATGACTAACAAGAAATGATTTTCCATGATTATGTGTGCATGCCACAAAGTTTCAAGTTTTATGTTATGGGGATCTCATTTTCACTTCTATGATTTATTCCATGTTAAGATATTATGATCTCTTTTGCAGGTTTTGATTTTCATAAAGATATGATATGATTTTTTATTTCCTTTATTTGCCCTTGCTGAGCATTTGAGCTCACCCTTTTATGTTTTCTTTTCCCCAGGTCAGGAAGATGGATATTAAGTAGAATATGCTAAAAGGGACCCTAGATATGATGAAATAAATGGGAGACACTGTAGAAGATTTATGAACCAGTTGTTTATGTTTCCCCAGTTTCTAAAGACACTATACCTATACGGTCCTTTGTGGTTTTGTCATATGTTGTAATAAGAGTGATTCAATTTTGAAGTATTAACAATGTATGTAAAGTGTGGGTCGTTATAGTTGGTATCAAAGGAAAGGTATAGTCAACCTTTGGAAACTAGGATGTGAAAGCCTTAGTAAGAACCCTAAGGATAAGTCTAAGCATAGAACACAATCTTAGTGTTTTAGAAATGGCCTTGAATAACCTAGGATAAGACCTTAAGCATGAAAATTTTATTCTTGAAATATGTGGTTTCCTATTATAATTAGTGTTGCTCACACTATTCTTCTTGGTTTTAGTCAATGGCTGGAACCCGAAGGAACCGTGTTAATGCGGAATGCGATGGGCAATGTAATGATTGTCCCCCTGAGCAACCAAACGATATGGGAGCTGGAATGCAAAATCTTGTAGCCATGCTCACACAACATTCTCAAGCTATGAATCATGCAGGATTTCCAAACGAACAAAGAAGGGAGCAACATTCTGTTGAATCCTTCATGAGGCAGCGTCCACCATCTTTCAGCGGGTCTACTGATCCATTAGTTGCTGAACAATGGATTAGTACTACTGAAAAGATATTTTCAGTTCTTCAATGTTCTGAGCATGATAAAGTCATCCTAGCAGTGTATCGTTTGGAAGGAGATGCGGATCAATGGTGGAATCTTGTTAAGAATACGAGGCAAAGGGATGAAATTGAGTCTATGGAATGGGACGAGTTCAAGAACTTATTTTTCAATAAGTACTTCCCTCGTATTCTCCGAACAAAGATGGAGAAAGAGTTCCTTGAACTGAAGCAAAGGGATGATGAATCTGTTAGTACCTATGAAGCAAATTTTACAAGACTTGCAAGGTACGCTTCTGGTATTATTATCCAACCTGAGAGTAAGATCGATCGATTCTTTAGTGGCTTAAAACCAAGTCTTCGAAGGGCGTTAGCCATAAGGGACTTCAATAGCTACGAGGAAATCGTTCGATGTGCTCTCAAAGTCGAGATGGAGATTAGAGTAACCCATCAGTCACATGGGTTTGATAAGAAGAGGAAGATGGAATTCAAAGAAAAATATAAAGAGCACACGGAAAAGAAGATGAACTTTCCCTTATGCTCAAAGTGTGGAAAGAAACATGGAGGGAGTTGTCTTAAAGGGACAAGTAAATGTTTTAAATGTGGAAAGGAAGGTCATCGGGCATTTGAATGCCGTGATAATGGGAAGAAGATGTCTAATGATGCAAACAAAGGAAGGGATACACAGAATGAACCTGCTACACTTCAATGTTTCAAGTGCAAGGAGATGGGGCATTATGCCAATCAATGCCCAAATCCAAGGGTTGATGATGATGGTCGACGTCAACAAACTCTTAAGGCTAAAGACAAAGGAAAGTCACATGCAATTTCTATCAGCGATGTGGAGTACGATAACGATGTGGTGAAAGGTACACTTACCATCCACTCTAAAGTAGCAAATGTTTTATTTGATTCTGGATCCACCCACTCTTTTATTTCTGAAAAATTTTCTAAGGGTATCACCGTATTACCTCAACAATTAGATGTTGAGTTAGCTGTGACAACACCTAATGGCACATCAATCTCATCAGAAGTTTATAATTCTTCTCCGATCGAAGTTTGTGGGAAAGTGCTTCCTGCAAATCTTGTGATCCTTCCTTTAGTGGAATTTGATGTGATTCTTGGCATGGATTGGCTTTCTCTACATGGAGCTCATATCAATTGTCAAAGAAGGGAAGTCACATTTCATATTCCAGATCAACCTACGATCGTCTATCAATGCAAGGATGAACATAACCTTCCAGTGGAAATTTCTTCCATCTTATGGGTATTGATTCCACTAAATGAAGGTTATTTATCTCAAATGGTTGGTGAGAAACTCACGATTAAGAATATGCCCATTGTACGGGAGTTTGATGATGTCTTTCCGGAGGAATTGCCGGGTCTTCCACCAAATCGTGAAGTTGAGTTTTCAATAGAACTCGTACCGGGTGCTTTGCCTATTTCAAAGACACCTTATAGAATGGCCCCAATTGAGTTGCAGGAATTGAAGAAGAAACTCCAAGAGAATCTTGATAAGGGATTCATACGCCCTAGTGCGTCACCTTGGGGAGCACCTGTTCTATTTGTTAAGAAGAAAGATGGATCAATGAGACTCTGCATTGATTATCGAGAACATAACAAGATCACTATCAAGAACAAATATCCTCTCCCACGCATTGATGACTTATTTGACCAACTACGCGGAGCTCAATACTTTTCCAAGATTGATCTTCGTTCAGGGTATCATCAATTAAGGGTCAAAAGGGAGGATATACCAAAGATGGCTTTCCGTACAAGGTATGGACACTATGAATTTATAGTGATGCCATTTGGTCTTACTAATGCCCCTGCTATCTTCATGGATCTAATGAATAGAGTCTTTAGAGACTATCTTGATCAATTTGTGGTAGTCTTTATAGACGATATTCTTATCTATTCAAAGAGCAAGGAAGAGCATGAAGATCACTTGAGAATTATATTGAAGACCCTGAGAAAAGAGAAGCTTTATGACAAATTTACCAAGTGTGAATTTTGGCTTCAAAAAGTTGCATTTTTGGGTCATATAATCTCAAAAGAGGGGATATCTGTGGATCCAGCAAAAACAGAGGTTATCGAAAGATGGTCAAGACCAACAACAGTAACTGAGATCCGAAGTTTTCTTGGTTTGGCTGGATATTATCGACGTTTTGTAAAAGATTTTTCACGGTTATCTAATCCAATCACCAAGTTGACTCGGAAAGGAGTTAAGTTTGTCTGGACAGAGGAATGTGAAGAGAATTTCAAGGAGTTGAAAAGAAGGTTATCCAGTGCACCTGTGCTCACACTGCCTTGTAGTGGAGAAAGGTTTGTGATCTACAGTGATGCATCCAAGAAGGGATTGGGGTGTGTTCTTATGCAAAATGATATGGTGATAGCTTATGCCTCACGACAGTTGAAAATCCATGAGCAAAATTACCCAACACATGATTTGGAGTTGGCTGCGGTAATCTTTGCATTAAAGATTTGGAGGCATTACCTTTATGGTGAAAGGTGTGATATTTATACTGATCATAAAAGTTTAAAGTATATTTTCACACAAAAGGAGTTGAATATGCGCCAAAGAAGATGGTTGGAGCTGATTAAGGATTATGACTGCTCAATCCATTACCACCCTGGGAAAGCAAACAAGGTGGCAGATGCATTAAGTCGACAAGACCATGCTAGTTTATCCATGATGAGGATCACAAAAGATCCAATATTTATGGATTTACAAAGGATGGATCTTGGAATTTTAATGGAAGGGGAAAAATCTTATCTTTCTCAAATGAATGTTCAACCATCTATACACGTGAAGATTAAAGAGGCACAGAAAGAAGATGTCGAGTTACAAAAGAAGGTGAGAAATGTTCCTGAATTCAACCTTGATTGTGATGGGATAATAAAGTTCAGGAATCGGGTTTGTGTTCCTCCCATCCCCGAATTAAAGAAAGAGCTGCTGGATGAGGCTCATAGTTCTTCATTCTCTATTCATCCTGGAAGCACGAAGATGTATAGGGACCTGAAAGAGTACTTCTGGTGGGATGGCATGAAAAGAGATGTTGCTGAATATGTCTCTCGATGCTTGGTTTGTCAACAAGTTAAAGCTGAGAGACAGAAGTCTAAGGGGATGTTACAACCATTACCCATACCCGAATGGAAATGGGAAAACATCACTATGGACTTTGTCACAGGACTTCCTAAAACATCCAAAGGCAATAATGCTATCTGGGTCATAGTTGATCGTCTTACAAAGTCTGCACACTTCATTGCTATTAGAGAGGATTTCTCTCTAGATCAGCTTGCCAGGATATATGTAAAGGAAGTGGTAAGATTGCATGGAGTACCACTTTCTATTATATCTGATCGAGATCCGAGATTTACCTCGAAGTTCTGGCGAAGTCTTCAGCATACTCTGGATACAGAGTTGAGTTTCAGCACTGCTTATCATCCCCAGACAGACGGTCAGTCTGAGAGAACAATTCAAACCCTAGAAGATATGTTGAGAGCTTGCTCTATGGATTTCAAAGGAGGTTGGGATCAACACCTACCTTTGGTGGAATTTTCTTATAATAATAGCTTTCACTCCAGTATTCAGATGGCTCCTTATGAAGCTCTCTATGGAAAGAAATGCAGGACTCCAACTTGCTGGGATGAAGTTGGGGAAAGAAAGCTATTAGGACCTGATCTCGTTGATGAAATGGAAGAAAAGGTCAGATCTATTCAACAACACATAAGAGCAGCTCAGAGTCGACAGAAAAGTTATGCCGACAACCGAAAAAAAGACCTAGAGTTTGAAGTGGGTGAAAAAGTGTTCTTACGAATATCTCCCTGGAAGAGGGTTATGAGATTTGGAAAGAAGGGGAAGTTGAGCCCTAGATATATCGGTCCTTTTGAAATACTGGATCGTGTTGGGAAGGTAGCTTACCGATTGGCGCTTCCACCGAATCTCTCTCAAGTTCACGATGTGTTCCACGTATCTCTCCTGAGAAAGTACATACCAGATCCTTCACATGTACTCAGCTCAGAAGTTGTACCGCTGGAGCAAGATCTTTCTTATGAAGAACAGCCGATAGAGATTCTGGATCGTAGCGAAAAAGTCCTACGAAACAAGACCACTCGCTTGGTGAAAGTTTTATGGAGGAACCACCAACTTGAAGAAGCTACATGGGAGCTTGAGGATATGATGAGGGAGAAGTATCCTCATCTATTTGTTACAAAGTGACGAATTTCGAGGGCGAAATTCTTTTTAAGGGGGGTAGAATGTAACACCCGAGACTTTTATGTTATATAAATTATCAAAGGAATCTTTTTCTACGCAACACTTGCTTGACTTGCTTTACACGCAATCGCGACCTTCCTCGATAGCTTGCGTCGTACGCAATACCGAGTTTCACTAAACAACAATATGCTATTAAAACTAGCCGTTATGAATAGTAATAACCACCTTTTGAAATTTTATAAATTTTATTTTTCAAAATGGACTTCATTTTTGGACTCAGAATATCGAAATTAGCCTAGGGTGAAATTTTGGTATTTTTCTGAAAACTTTCAATTTTTGATGAATAGTGAAACCACTAAGTGGCAGGTTAAAAACTGAATTTTGCATAAAACTTAATTTTACCGCTTCTGTGAATGGAATTTCAAAAATCCGAGAGACACGGTTAATATCAAGGACTAAAATGTGGTTCAATGAGATGAAAATAATTTTTTGGTGAATAGTAACTTTTTACTATTTTTACCGCGGTTAATAGTAAATAGGGTAACTAAGGGTAAATATGATATTAATATTACCCTAACACATGTCCTAATTCTATTGGACAAGTGTAATTCGACCAAAAACAAACTTAGGAATAAAATATGACCATTTAGGCCCACTTGGATTAGATTAGGACATTTATTATTAATTTATTTAAAGAAGGGTTAAAATAGTTAAAATCAAAGTTTAACAAGTAAATCATTTTTAATATAGGGTTATACATAAGATAAATTCGATTGTAAATATTCATTAGAAAGCTAAAAAGATTTCCTACATGATGGTATTTTATTCGTAATTTTTAGACATCAAATAATTTAATTTATTTATGACACAAAGATGATGCAGTAATTATCTTATTAATGAAATATTGAAAAAATTGATAATATAAATACCAAAATAAATGTAATTTGAGACTTTTTATGAATTCCACTAATTTTCTAGATTACTATGATATATTAGTGTTGAGTTAATAAACTTGGTTCGCACATATAATTCTTTTATGACTTTCACAAACATCATATATCAAATAGTGTCAAAATTGACACAAAATAGTTTTTAAATCAAATATTATATTATTAATTGTTATTTTATTCCTAAAAATCTAAGGTTCGGCCAAATGACTTAGATAAGGATATATATATTAATAATAAACAATTTGGGGTTCGTTTGGCATGTTATAGAAAGTTTATTAACCATATAGTGAAAGAAAACAAAAAGACATGGTAAAAGTTAAATTATTTAACTTAGAGTTAAATTTAATTGATAAGGTTAAAATAATATCATAAACTTGTCTAAATTCTATTGGTTGATAGGATTTAGACCCATCCCCACTTTAGCTTCGAAATAAGACCCTTTGGAACCATTATAAACCGATTTTGACTTTAATATAAAATAATATTTTGAGATATTCCTAAGGTGCCCCTCTCCTCCCTTATAAAAGGGCACCTCCTCCCCCTCCTCCTCACACCAATTTGAGCACTCAAGCTCGGCCAACCCCTGCCATTTTCCCTTCTCCACTTCCCTAGAATAATCCTAGAGGTCCTGGTCTTCTCCAAAGACCAATCTTAGTTCCTTAAGTGGAGGATTCAAAAAGGCGTTCCAAAGAAGAGGTAATATCCATTACCGATCTTTTCAATTTCTTTCTTATTCAACTTCTTCTTCTTCAGTTGTTTCATGATAAAGTAATAACATCAGTATTACTTACATACTGATATGTTATTATAAATATGAAACAACCCTAATTCACCTTCTATCCATCCTACGGAAAAATGAAATCACCGCGCGTGCGTACGTACGGAATACCGTCTCCACGCCGTGGTGTAATCTATTTTCCACCATCACCTTACAAGGATGGGTATAATGGTGTAATGAGTAACTATATATGATTATTATTAAGTAATATTGATACTGAAATAATATATATATATACTCCAATACAATTCCACGATCATAGGAACGATATCATCACTCGTGCGTACGTACGGAATACCGTCTCCACGATGTGATGCGACTCGTTCCACATGATCTTCATTTCATAATGATTGTATAAATGAATTGAATGAATGAATATGGTATATACTACACTAATACCATTCTGGAAATTAATTATCTATAACCTAAAGATAAGAATAAGAATTTATTCGACAAAACACGCATAAGAACAAAAAGTTATACAGACCCGAGTAACAAGTAACAATGAAATATTACTAACAAGAAGCTAATAATATGACCATATATGATCTCATATAAATATGTATGATTCTGGAATAAGTCAATAACATTATTTAAACCATTATACAGGAGCTTCGGACACGAACAAAGCAAATCGGACCTAAGGTAAGGGAAATATCACAATCTCATTTTTATCCGAGATTGTTTATTCGTAAGTATTTACTGGGGTGTATTTTATCATCCACATCCATGTTCCCTCAATATGTAATATTTTTTCCATCCACTTGAAATAGTTTAAATCCAATTTTACCCTTAGGTGAGTTTTTAGTAAAGAATATGAAAGGAATCTTTTGTCGTTTTTCCGTACGAGGTACTTTTTGACTTTTCCGACAAAAGTACGAAGAATTTTTTTTTTAACTTATACGGCATGAATGGATTTTTAAAACATTACTTCAAAGAATCTTCCTTTACAAGTTTTCAAGTTTATTTTTAATCAACTTCTTTTATTTTAAAGTTGTATGACATGTTATGAAATGAAAAATGTTTTTGAAGAAGAAAGGATATTTTCCTCAAGAATTCAATTCAAGTGTTTTATCAAAATTATTTTCCATCTAAGATAATAAAGGGTTCTGTTTCTATCCATATTTTTACATTGGTTTGACTATGTTGTGATGGAATTATGTTTATGAATTCCTTTATCATATATGAATTGATTTATGATGTCATGATGTTTCAAGAATCCCATTTTTGTTATATGTGTTATGCGATGATGTATGTTTTATGATTATGTGGCACACATAAGAAAGGATTCATTATAAGATGGGTGGGACCTATATCTCCCTCCAATGCATTGGGTAATGATTTTATATCTCATGAGATAGACATGGCTGGAACGGAAGGTTATTTCGGTTCAGTGATACAGGACTGAAACGAGGAGTGAACTCGGTTCAGAAAGGGACTTTGTCCACTAAGATAGTCTTGGCAATGAGTCATGACTAACAAGAAATGATTTTCCATGATTATGTGTGCATGCCACAAAGTTTCAAGTTTTATGTTATGGGGATCTCATTTTCACTTCTATGATTTATTCCATGTTAAGATATTATGATCTCTTTTGCAGGTTTTGATTTTCATAAAGATATGATATGATTTTTTATTTCCTTTATTTGCCCTTGCTGAGCATTTGAGCTCACCCTTTTATGTTTTCTTTTCCCCAGGTCAGGAAGATGGATATTAAGTAGAATATGCTAAAAGGTACCCTAGATATGATGAAATAAATGGGAGACACTGTAGAAGATTTATGAACCAGTTGTTTATGTTTCCCCAGTTTCTAAAGACACTATACCTATACGGTCCTTTGTGGTTTTGTCATATGTTGTAATAAGAGTGATTCAATTTTGAAGTATTAACAATGTATGTAAAGTGTGGGTCGTTATATAAATACCATAGATACATTAATAAGGTTTTTTTATTTTTAGAAGACAGTCCCCTGGGTGTTTAAGGAGAGATCCAAAGTAGATTCTTCAAAGTGGAGGTAATCATCTTAACTGACCATTTTATATTTAATTCTTCCTCAACCTCCCTAAATTCTGTTAGAAAATTTATAAAAACATTAAAATATGGTTATAAAGTTTATATAGATGTTATTTTTTTAATTTAATAACCATATTAATACTCTTCTTCCATCAAATTGGTGCTAAATGTATTGATCATGAGTATGTGTGGACTATAATCTAGATAATAGGATGTGATTTCTTTTGTATCATAGATTCACATTGATACATTTAATGATAAATTAAAAATTTATATATAATATATATAATATTATAATGTTTCTATGAATTAAAAATATTATTTTTCTTTTATTCATTCCATCAATGTAAAAATAGTAAAATCATTCGTGTGTATGTTGTAGAGTCAATATGGTTTCCTTATGAATTTTCCATTCCTTTATGTTTGGGGAGATTTTTGAGTCAATAAGGTTTCTCTTCTGACTACCATTTCATCATGTTTTGAAAATCAAAAACACCTTATCATAAAGAAAAATTTCATTTACCTATTGTCTTACTTTCATAAAGAAAATTGTCCTTCCCCAAGGAAATTTACCCTTACATTTTTTTTCTTTTTTCATTTCATCTCTAAGTATAAAATTTGGTTTCATATCCAAATCCTCATAATTATATATATACTTAGATATAAAGTATTCTATTTTCATGATCCAATTTCACAGAATTCAAACTCCAAACTCTTATGAGTTCTGATTCCGTGTTCTCTAAATTCATAATCCAAACACTTCTAAGTTCTAACTCTTCTCTTAATTCAGACTCCGAACTCTTTCGAGTTCTGACTCAGAGTTCTCTGAATTCAGACTCCGAACACTTCTGAGTTCTGACTCTGAGTTCTCTGAATTTAGTCTCTGAACTTTTTATGTTCTGATTCTAAGTTCTCTAAATTAAAAATCCGAACTTCGTATGTTTAGACTCTGAACTCTTATCAATTTAGAATCCGAACATTGAATGTTCAGACTACGAACTCTTATGAATTCAGACTCCAAATTCTACTGAATTCAAGACTCTGAATTTCTTTGAAAATCAGACTCTTCAGACATCAAATTCTACTGAATTCAAGACCTTGAATTTCTATGAAAATCAGACGCTGGAATTCAATATAATTCTAACTTAGAATTTCTTTGATAAATAGAATCCAAATTTCTATGTGTTATAGACACCAAATGTGTTTTTGGTTAGACTCTAAACTATTTATTCCTTACACTCAGAAAAATGGTTTTGGTTATGTAATCATATTTTTTCCTACACTTTTTTTGGTTATAAAATGATGTCGTGTATTCAATTAATGACTAACCATTGTTTGAGTGACACGTATACAGGTCCCTCTAAAATTAAAAGAAAAATATGACCATTGTAGGATGAAGCAAACCTTTGAAGTCATACTTATAAATAAGAGATCATTTGAAAGAGCTCACAAAATCAAAACTTTGATGAACAATTCAACAAATCTAGAGATTCCATACTACTGAAGTGATTTCTAGAGAGAGAATATCATGCTTAGTGCATACCAAGCATCCTGTTAAGAATTGTTTCGGGTGACTCTGAATGTTGCTGAGTACATTCAGGGCTTCCGGGGATAGGAAGACAGAGGTGCCGACTACCTTCAAGATCAAGGACTTCCTTGCTCAGGTAGATATACGTTCAGACTACCTTGAATTTGAGGGCTTTCGGAGATAGAAAGACAGACTTTGGTCTTTATTTCGAGGGCTTACCCTGGTGTGGGTAAGATGTACATTCTTGAATGTATAAATAAAGGGACATTTATCCATTGTTGTTGGATACCCTTCTCTTTGGGATAAAAGACTTACTACTTGTTACTTGTCTGTTTCAAGTTTTCCATTTTAGTTTGATTGTTGAGGAAATTATAACTATCTTATACATCCTTATACTTGTATACTTTGATTTAGTATGATTCTGTACGCTCTAAGGTAGAATATTTATCTTTTTAAACATTTGTTATTTTTCATTTCCGAATTCACTTTTCCAAAATTACATTCTAAGAATAATATTTCTAGAATCAAGCAAGTTTGTAAAACTAGAGTTTTTGTGAATTACTTTCTTTAACCTTGTTAAACATCTTCATATTTAAAAGTTCCAAATAATTTTTAAAGTATAAAATTTACCCCTATTGTATATTGAGCATCATTATTATTTCTATCCTCATGTTATTATCATTGGTGAATATCACAATCCTAACCAACCCAACAATTGGTATCAACGGATTGGTTCAATCTGAATTAATCTCATGATTAGATTCAGAAGATAATTCATATTCTTCATTATTTTTGGAATCATTTTTTCAGACTCATAGGTCCGGATTCATATTTTTTCTATAGAGATACTCTAGTTAAATATTTTCCCTTCTTGGAATATTTTCCTTATTTACAAAATTTTATTACTAACAAGCTTGTGTGGAAATATTTTCTTTAATATGGAAGGAATCAATGCTGGTTCCATTAACATCCTAAATCCAACCAGACCACTTATTTTTGATGGGAATGATTAAGAATATTAGTGATATCACATGAAGACATTCATTATCAATACTGGAGTAGATAATTTTGTTATTCTTACTGGTGGATATAAAATCTCTAACAAGGAAGTTAGTACTTTCACCAACTAATAAAAGCATGAATATCAACTAAATTGTAAGGTATGAAATACATTTATTTGTTATATGACTAGAAATATATATAGACAAATTTCATCTTGTGATGAAGCAAATTTTATTTGGAAGAAGCTTGAAGTTACATACTTTGGGACTTCCAAAGTTATTGAAACTAGAAGAGCCTTGATCAAAGCTAAATATCATGGTTTTTCTTTCCTTATAGATAACCCATAAGTAAGGTGAAACAGAGATTCATGACTATTGTAAATAGTTTACAATCTATGGGAGATAAAGGATTAGATGATGAAGCTATTTTGGATAAAATCATAGACATCATACCATATGAGTGGGAATCCAAGAGAATTGATATTGATCATAATATAAAGGTTATTAATATTTATCTTGGCGAACTTTTTGGAACTCATCTTCAACATGAGACTAGAATGAACAGAGAATCTGAAAACATTAATAAGAAGAATGTTAATGGAAGTGTATATTTTACTAGAACTTCAAATCATATGAACGCCAAGACTCCGTAGAGAGTGACTAGATCCAAATCTAATAAGGTTTCTATTCAATCCAAATCTAGTGGAAGTGAATATTCAGAAAATGAGTTAGCAATTTTTTCTCAAAGGATGAACAAGATTTTTGGATAGATGATCTTTAAATCTAGATACAAGAAGAATGAAAGGAAAGGTAAGAATGATTCAGAAGTAACATGTTATGAATGAAAGAGAGTTGTACATATAAGACCAGATTGTCCTATGATTAAAATAATGGAATAAAAGGAAAAGAATTATGAGAGAAATAGAAAGAAGTACTATAATGCTAAAGCTAAGAAGGTCTTGAAAACTAATGACACCTGGAGTGTCGGTGGTGGTGACTCTTCAAATAAATCATCAGATTATGAATATTCTGGACAGAATAATCTTGGTCTAATAGCCAGAATACCTATAAAAAATTATTTCTTAATGGCTAAGGTACATAACAATGAATCTATGACCATTGTATCTCTAAATTATAATTATAGTAATTATAAATATTATAACTCTTCTGATGGAATATCTTCTTCTGATGAACAATCCTCTTCTAATGAAGATAATACTTTACCAACCTATGAATAAGTTTCTAGGTTTACTAAGATTTTTAAGAATGAGAATTCAAAACTCAAGAAAAATATTGATAAGGAAAAATCTAGAAATACTATTCTTAATAATGAAATATCATATCTTCCTAAAGATCTTGATAAGAAAACCCTTGATTTTGAAAGTATTTCAAAAAACCTTGAGGAAGTAAATTCTGATAAGGATAAGCTTTCTAAAGATATAGGAGAAGAAATTTTTAAGAAAAATGTTTTTGAGCCTAACCCTAGTGCTAATGTTTTGGAAGATAAGAATTTAGTTATTAAACTTATTTCAGAAATATTTTCCTGGAGGAAGTGTCTATCAAACTTTACCTTAGGAAATGAATGTTTTTAAAAGATTTATTCTCAAATATGACCTCTAAGAAATAATTTTAGATTTGGTTATACTAGTTTCAAACCGATTTTAAGTAATAAGTATTTTTTTTCATCCAAGTGATCCATTCTATACTAAGAGTCAGTGTGGTGGGCAATGGGAAAGAAATTTTTCCTTAAACAAAACCAAGTATTTAGGTTTTCATAAAGCCTATTTTTCTTTGAAGATGTGGGTCACTAATACTTTTCTTTCTGAAATTTCGGGATCTAAGAATGTTTGGGTTCTAAAAGGCATACATTTTTATTTTCTGGAAAATTAAGAAAGTACCAACAATAATAAATGGTACATAGATAGTGGATGTTCACAACACATGACTCATAGAAAAAACTACATTGAAAATATTATCAAGATGAAAGGAAGAAAATTAACTTTTGGAGATAATTCTAAGGGAGAGATTATTGGTATATGTAACATCATTCTTCTTGGGAAACCTTTGATTTAAAACATTTTAATTTTTAAAGGTATTAAGAAAAACCTCATTAGAATAATTCAATTATTTGATGAAGGTTACCTTGTGAATTTTAGGAATGATAAGTGCTTAGTACAAAATTCCAAGGAAGAGTTTATTCTTTCTTCCAATAGGAAAGAGAATGTCTACACACTAAACTTAGAAGACCATAGGATCCATGACCTACTTTTCCATAGTGTAGTGGAAGATCATTATTGGTAATGGCCTAGAGGGTTAGAACATCGTAACCTTAGGAACCCATGAAAACTCTCTAAGAAGAGAATAGTTAAGGATCTATAAGAGATTATATTTGATTCATCAAAAAATTTTGATCATTGTATAAATGGAAAGCAACATAAATCATGTTTTAAATAATTTGGTGATGTCTCAACCACTGACTCATTACATTTAGTACATATGGATATTTTTGGACGAACACAAACTGGAATAATTGAAGGCTAATATTATTTATTTATCTTAGTTGATGATTACACTAGATTTACATGGTCCTATTTTCTAGAAAATATATCTAATGCTTTTAATTATTAAAAAAATTTAGATCCCATGTTAAAAATGAGAAAAACATTCCTTTGATAACTATTCATAGTGATCATGGAAGAGAATTACAAAATTCTGATTTTGAAACTTTTTGTAGTAGAAAAGGAATTACTCATAGCTTCTCAGCACCGAGAACACCTCAACATAATGGTGTTGTTGAAAGAAAAAATAGAATTTTTCAAGTGATAACAAGAACCATGTTGAGTGAATATTCTATAGCCGAACATTTTTGGGCAGAAGCTGTAAGTACTGCTTGTTATACTATAAATCATGTTTTGATCAGACCTTTTCATAATAAAACTCATTATGAGTTATAGAATGGTAGAAAACCTAGACTTTCTGATTTTAATGTTTTCGGTTTCAAGGTATTAATTTTGAATACTAAAGATAATTTACAAAAATTTGTAGAAAAATCTGATGGAGGAATTTTCTTAGGCCACTCCACAACTTCTAAGGCTTATATAGTTTTCAATAAAAACAATTCTGTTGTTGAAGAAATAGTACATGTCATATTTCATGAAACTGATCCTTTTGTTTTTAAACAACCTCAACCTACATCTTTGGATGTGTTTTCAAAAACAGATTATCAACCTTTTTAGAAGATCCTTATTATAAGGAAAATTTCCAAGAAGATGTTTCTGAAGCATTTACCCCAGAAGACTTTCTACCCTATATTGATGAATAAGTTTTATAAAACCCAAATCAGTTGTTTCTAAATAATAATTCTAGTGATAGTATCATTGGTGATGTGAATCAACCTGTAAGGACTAGAAGTTCCTTAAGAAAATAAGTATAAAATGTAGCATTCCTTTTCCAATTAGAACCAAAAAGCACTGATGATGATTTAGGTGATGATGTTTAGATAAAAGCCATGAAAGATGAACTAAATGAATTCGAAAGGAATAAATTCTCGACCTTTGTTGAAAAACCTAAGTAAACTCTTGTTATTGGAGTAAAATGGGTCATTAGAAATAAGTGTGATGAAAATGGAATCATAGTAAGAAATAAATCTAGATTGGTTGCAAAAGTCTATAATCAACAAAAAGGAATAGACTATGAAGAAACCTATGCTTTAGTATCTAGACATGAATATAATCATATTTTACTTTCCTTTGCAGCATTATTCAATTTAAAACCTTTTCAAATGGATGTTAAATGTGATTTCATTAATAGTTATGTTCAAGAGGATGTTTTTATTGAACAACCTCCTATTTTTTAGGACACAAAACATCATTAACATGTTTATAAACTTACCAAAGTATTGTATGGACTTAAAAATACCCTCGAGCTTGATATAACATGATTACATGATTTTTTCTACAAAATAATTATGTTAAGGGAAATTCACATCCAAACCTTTCTATAAAGAATGATAAGAAAAATGTTTTTACAGTTCAAATTTATGTTGGTGACATTATATTTGGTTCAAATCAGAAATATTTAATTGATTCCTTTGCAGATCTAATGAAATATGAGTTTTAAATGAGTATGATGGGTGAGTTAACATTTTTTCTTGGTTTGAAAATTTTCTCAAAAACCAAAAAGAATCTATATATCCCAACATAAGTATATTAAAGAACTTCTTAAAAAGTATGGATATGACAAAACAAAGAGTATTAGTACTCCCAATGGTACCTTAAACACACTTGATCTTGATAAAGCTAGGAAACAAGTAGATCAAACATATTTTAGAGGTATGATAGGAAGTTTAAGTTACTTGACAGCTATTCATCCAGAATTAATGTTTTCGGTATGATTATGTGCAAATTATCAATCCTATCCTAAGGAATATCATTTAAAGGTAGTGAAAATAATTTTTCGCTAATTAAAGGGAACCATGGATCATGGCCTATTTTATACTTCTGGAAATAATTTTATTTTAAAGAGTATTTTGGATGCTGACATTGGTGGGTGAAAAATGGATAGAAAGAGTACATCTATAACTTGTTATTTCTTAGGAGATTTATTAGTTTCTTGGTCATGCATGAAGTAACACTTAGTAGCACTTTCCACTGATGAAGCTGAATATGTAGCAGGTGGATGTTTTTGTGATCCAGTACCATGGATATAACACACACTCAGAGACTATGGTATGAATTTTACAAAAATAAAAATTTTGTGTGATAATACTAGTGCCATTTCCCTTAATAAAAATCATGCACATCACTTTCGTGTAAAACACATTGATATTAGGAATCAATTTCAAAGGGATAACATTCAAAAGGGGATATATACTTCAATTTATTCAAACACAAGATCAACTTGCTGATATTTTCAAAAAATCATTACCCTATGATAGATTTGAATATATTAAATGGATGTTTGGAATGATAACCATAAGGTAATATTCCTTGTTAAATTTTTGTGGAAACCAATCTCTTTACTTTAATAAACTTATTTTCATAGAGGGAGTACATTTTTTTGTTAGTCAGATTTCTTCAAATTTTTCGTAATGAAAATTTTTGTAGTCAGTTCATTATCAAATCTTTCATATTGAAAATCATCGTAGTTAGATTTTTTAAATTTTTCATCATGGAAATTTTGGTAGTCATATTTTTTGAAATCTTTCTTAATAGAAATTTTTGTAGTCATATTTTTCAAAATTTTATAATGGAAATTTTCGTAGTCAATTTTTTCAAATCTTTCGTAATCAAAATTTTTGTAGTCTAAAGATTTTTTTGTACATAAAATTTTCATAATAGAGTTTTTTTCATTTTTAATTTTTTTCGTAATCAAAATTGTCAGAATGTAAAGTTTTTCAAGAAAAATTTTCCTCAATATGAATAATCTTAAAATAAATCTCAAAGGAATGATTCCTTTCCTGAGTGTTCGTAATCATCCTTTACTTACTGGTAGTTTATTTTGTTTTCAATTTTTTCAAATTCTCTTTTCCTTAAATCTGAATGTTTTTATTAAAAAACCTCAAAAGATCAGATCTAAGATTTCCTTGAGGATATCATTTCAACCATCATATTTGATCAGAAGGATTTTTAGCCATTTTATTGAGTTTGGAAGATGAACCACCACATCAAATGACTATATAAAGGACCCCCTGATGGTTGTCTCACATCGAATCTCAAACTCTCATGTGATGATGCTTTACCCTTCTACATAAGCTCATTCTGTATTTTCAAGAGTTTCTCAATTCCAAATGTCTGTAAAATAATCCTCTCAGAAATATATTTCTACTATCAAGCCTATTTTAGAGTGACAGGTTTATAGAGAAAGGTTGGTGCATCTGAACTTCTTCACCATGTATGATTCCATATTCTCGAAAAACATTAAATTTAATGGATGGGACAAGATTTTCATATCGAAACCAGGAGCTCATGATTTGGTGTATCCGGACAAACTAGTTTAATTCAATGAATCAGTTAGTTTCTTTAAGGAATAAAGCAAAGAGAAGTTTTCCTTCAAGATCTATGGAAAGACTTATGCTCTTTCATATACTAAGGCTGCTAGTTAGGTTGGTATTCTGTATAAAGGGGAAGTTAAGTTCTATTCCCATAAGTTTCCAGATGTCAAAGGAAGTTTTGTTAAAGAGAAGGATAAGGAAGGTCTTGGAATCATTGATATAAAGACTCCAAATATTTCTCATTTGTCTACATATTATGGGATTATTGAATTATGGGTTAAAAGTTTCATAATTCTGAGAATTTGTGATAAGGACACCTTGAAGAAGATTGACATGTATATCATGGATTTCTTGGTAAATATAAGAAAGATCATTCTGGTTAATCATATTATCATTATGATTGAGAATGTTAATAATGTAAACATGAAGGCACAAATAATCAGGTATCTATCCATTCTTTCCATGTTAACTGTTCGATGCATTGAATCTTTTAAAATTCCTTACAGCTCGGAGCCAAGGAATTTCAAAGTCATGTTATTCAGTGATGATACCCTAAAGTTGATGAACATTGGTTTTTCTATAGAATCTGGAGAATTTTATGACTTACTAGAGGAAGAGGCTCAAGCTGTTATGAAAAATACAAAAGTGGCTGAACCGTCCAAAAGGGGAGGAAGGAAGAGGAAGCTGAAGGAAGTAGTAGTGGAAAGAAAGACTCTAGAGCCCAAGGAAATCCCTTCCGCACCTCCAAAACCTATGAAACATAAATAATATCTGGATGAGTTAGTTTCTAAGTTGATGGAAGATAAGAAGAACATGAAATAAGGGGATCCAAGTTTGGACTAGATCTTGCTGAAGAAAAATCTCTGAAGGAGAATACAAATGAGTATCTGGAAAGGGAAGAGAAAGAAAAGAAACTAATGAAGAATATGAATGAAGCTAAAATTGTGTAATCCCTTCTCTGGGATACCAAAATAGTATCCAAAAAAAATTCTGATACTAGAATCCTTCCTTGTACAACCCTTACCTAAAACCCCTGGAATGAAGTTTGTCACTCTGGATATACCCAAAGAAAAATTTTTTGAAGAAGAAAAAGTAGTGGAAGAAGTTGAATAATATGAGAGTAGTGGAAATACAGAAGAATTTATTAAGAATTTGGAAGACTTTCATGAGAAGTAAAGTCCATCTGAGAATCTTTCAATCCAAACTTATGAATAAAAATCCACAAAGATGGCTAAACCTCGGAAAGATAAGAAAGGAGGGGATAAGAAGGGAAAAAATGAAGTAAATAACCTCTCTGAGGAAGAAATTTCTAATCATGACTTCATTCATCCTGGAGATGTGATGGCAAGAGGTGAGAAAGAAGAGATAGATGAAGATAATACTATTCAATTGTTTGACAGTGAGCATGAATATCTAGATAAGGAAGCCATTATGATAAGTGATAAGGGAAAACAGGTGATTTTTGATACACCTAGTAATTCTCTTGTAAAGAAGAAAAAATATATAGTTGCTTCATAAAAGAGGAAGGCAGATGAACTAGAGAAAGAAGCCTCACCAAGAAAAGTTTCAGATTCGGGATCATCATCCCTTGGATAGGATTTTGTTGTTTAGTCACTGTAGATACTTTTTGGGGCTATTCTAATTTTTCCATGCATTGAATCGAGATGTCAGATGCATCAACACACCTTGAACCAAAAATCTGATTCAGTATCCATGGTGATGGATAAGTGTTTAAATCTTGATGCTGATTTCAAGACATTTTTCATTAACAATGAAGCCCACAAGATATCTTGCAATAAGATGACAAATTGGTTTAATAAAACTATTGAAGATATGAATATTCTTGATGATTTTCAAGAAAGTGTTAAGGATGCTTTTGACATTGAAGATGGGGAGATCATTGATCTCATGAATATATTTGAGGAAAGGCTAACTATTGAGCCGAATACTCAGATGCAAGAAGTTAAGGATTTGAATGGTAAACTATATTCAGTAGCTCAATTCTTGAAGAGAAAAAGAGATCATCAGATTGAAATAGAAGAAAAGCTCATCAAGCTGGAAGAAGTCCTGAAGACTCAGGTAGAGGCTCAAAAGTTTCAGGATAATAAAATCGAAACATTAGAGAAGAAAGTTGAGGATCAAGATCAGATTCTAAAGTGAGTATAGAAAGATCACAAGGAGCTCAAAAATCTGAAAACAATTTTTATGAAGTTGATGCCCAAGGAAAAGGAAGGATGATTTGGCCCAATCCAATCTTCTGTTGAATTTTACTTGTTGTAATTTTTTTTCAATCATAATGAAATATTTGGTTACTTGTCTTTCGGTTGTTTAGAATTGATATTTCATGTACCATATTAGCTTTTCCATTACCTCTATTTATTTTTGAAAATCACAAATGGGGATAAAGGAAAATTAATTCTATGTAAAGAATAATTGTCCCTATATAAGGGGGAGTGTTCATCTAAGGGGAGTTCTTATAAAAGACGATTTTAATATTCAATAAAATGTTATGTCTCATTCCAAAAATCTAGAATATAATAATTAGTGTTCCAAAGCCTAAGAGGGAGTTAGTCGTATTCATATTTCCCCATGTGTGTTAAGGGAGAATAGGTTTTTGTATGTTCTTATATTATTTTTCGTAAAGATGTTTGTTCTTTCCAAAAAGGGGGAGATTTTTGAGTCAACAAGGTTTCCTTATGACTTTTACATTCCTTCATGGTTGGGGAGATTGTTGAGTAAATAATCTTTTCTTATGACTTTACCATTTAATCATGTTTTGAAGATCACAAAAACCTTATCTTAAGGAAAATTTCATTTACCCTATGTTTTACATTCCTAAATAAGATTTTCCTTCCCCAAGGAAATTTACCCTTAAGATGTTTTTCATTGTTCAATTTCTCTCCAAGAATAAAATTTGGTTTCATATCCAAAACATCGGAATCATATATATACTTAGATATAAGGAATTCTGTTTTTAGGATCCGAGTTCTCTGATTTCAGACTCTGAACTCTTCTATGTTCTAAATCCGAGTTCTCTAAATTTGGATTTTGACCTCTCTGAGTTCTAACCCTGAGTTCTGACTCTGAGTTCTCTAAATTCAGACTCCGAACTCTTCTATGTTCTGACTCAGAGTTATTTGAATTCAGACTTCGAACATTGTATGTTCTGACTCTGAGTTCTCTGAATTCATGCTTCGAACTTTGTAAGTTCAGACTCCGAACTCTTATGAATTCAAACTATGAACATTGTAAGTTTAGACTATGAACTCTTATGAATTTAGTCTCTGAATTCCACTGAATTCAATACTCCAAATTTCTTTGAAATTCAGACTCTAGAATTATATAGAATTCTAAATCATAATTCCTATGATAAACAGAACCTGAATATCTTTGTGTTATAGACACCGAATGTGTTTTTGGTTAAACTCTGAAGTATTTTTTCCTTACACTCCGAAAAATGGTTTTGGTTATATAATCATATTTTTTCCAACACTTGATTTGGTTATAAAATGATTTCGTGTATTCAGTTACTAACTAACCGTTGTTTGAGTGACATGTGTATAGGTCCCGCCGAAATTCAAGAAAAAATATGACCGTTGGAGGAGGAAGCTGACCGTTAAAGCCGTGACTATAAATAGGAGCTCATTTGAAAGATCTCACAAGGTTACAACATTGATTAATAGTTATACAACTCTAGAGATTAAATATTGCTATATTGATTTCTAGAGAGAGACTCTCACTCATAGTGCGTACGGAACAACTTGTTCATAATTTCTTCATGCGACTCCAAATTTTGCTGAGTACATTTGATGGCTTTTGGGGATAAGAAGAAAACGGTGATGACTACCTTAGAGTTCGAGGACTTCCTTGCTAGGGAAGATAGAGGTGTCGACTACCTTGAAGTTAAGGGCTTACAGGGATAGTAAGACATAATCCAATCTTCGTATTGAGGGCTTACCATAGAGTGGGTAAGATAGACTTTCTTAAAATTATAAATCAAGGGACCTTTATCCAAGGTTGTTGGATACCCTTCTCTTTGGGTTAAAAAACATACTTCTTATTACTTGTTTGTTTCAAGTATTCCATTGTATTTTGATTATTGAAGAAAGTATAACTATCTTATACTTACTTATACATTTATACTCTGATTTAGTAAGATTCTATATTATCTAAGGAAGTATCTTCATCTTTTTAAAATTTTGTTAAGTTTCATTTCTGGATTCACTTTTCTAGAATTACATTCAAGGAATCATATTTCTGGAATCAAGCAAGTGTGTGGAACTATATGTTTTGTGAATTACATTGTCTAATCTCGTTAAACATCTTTATATTTAAAAGTTACAAAGAATGTTTAAGGTATACAATTCAACCCCCTCTTGTATATTGAGCATCATTATTTTTTTGGTCCTCAAGTTGGTATCATTAGAGAATATCGCACTCCGTAACAACCTAACATATGTGCGGACTTCCAGCTCCACGAAGTTAGGTAATATTTTTTATCACCACATTATATAAAAATTTATAGATGTGTATATTCTTATTATATTTATTATATTATTTATATTTTCTACATAATGGGACTATGATCAAAGTAAAACTATCAGATTAATCGAACCAAAACATACATGAAAAACAAGATAGGTAACACCAAAAAATGATGGATTTAGTAAATAATTAAGAAAAAAGGGGTGTTAAAATGTTATAATTGGAAAATAAATGACATTATAAGTATTTATATATAATTATAATATAATTATAAATAATTTAAATTTAATATACATGATGTTAGAGTGGATATAAATAAAATCTGATGTCAGAAATGATATTCTTATCTCACTTTTATATCTGTATGAAATATGTCACATTCACTACTTATTTCCATTTTATAGTGTGCGTATAATGATAATAATATGATTTTGTATTTCATTTAATAATTATTATATGGAATTAAAAACCCATATAATTTTTTCTCATTCATTAAGTATTGATTCTTAGAAAATCTATATTTTAAGGGCTTTTAATATCAATATTGATTCACTTGGACATGTGTGATTTTATACACATATTTATGTTTATAAGGTGTATATGTTGAAACTTTTAAAAATTATATTTGGGATATGTATTAATCCATGGTATTTAAATTTACAATTTATATTATTTCTATAGTTACCCAAACTACTTATATATATATATATATATTAAATCTTATTAGATGAATATTAATTACATATCATAACTATCCATTCCATAATCGTATAGGTCTAGTATCTTTGGATACATGTAAATATAGTCAACTAGTTCATATGAATCCCCCATTCAGTCTTTAATAACTGTCACCTTTCTTATACATAACATTCCTAAATCCTATATTCAAAACCTTGGGAAAGGAAACCCATGAAGGGTTTAGCTCAGATACTTAGTAATGGTAAGGAAAGAAGATATCAATAATTTTAAAATCATGACATCAACATGAGGGGTATAAGAAGATGATATTGACCTTTGAAATCCTTTCACTATATATTGTATATAATAAACAAGAGTCTTGGACAAAATCATGGTATTTCATAAGACATGAATCATAGTGGAATAAAATTACATGAGCTATAGGAGTATAACATTGGTGTAGGAATGGAATTGTGGTATACTAATAATAATTGAAAATAATTCCCTTGTTACTCAAGTCTCTAGTACCAAGAATATCATAGTGTAATGTGTTAAAAACCCAAACCATCATAGTAGTGAAGGTTCACTTCCAATATATTCTTAGTGGATTGGGTTCACCCTACAAACCATCATAGTATACAAGGTTCCCTACAAAGACTATAATAGTGGGTAGAGTCCATAACAAAATTGTCTTCACTCCCCATTATAGTAATTCTTATCTCATATAATATCAATATTTACACAGTAAATTATAGGGAGATATAGGTCCCACCAATCAAATAATGATAATCATACAAAAGTGTTCCATGAGATCATAAACCATTCATCAAACCATAAGAAATGAAAATTAATGTTGTTCATAAATATTTCAATAGATAATAACCCTTGTAATAGAAATGGTTTTCATAAATATTCCATCATTCTATCATAGAATAACCTGAGGAAATGGAAGAGATTTAATACACATATTTTAATGATAAAAATAAACAATCATGAGAAAGAATAATTTTGGTATTCATGTATCGTATCCCTAGTAAATTATATTTATAATCATGTGTTGTTGACTTTGATGAATAAAAAATCAAATAATACATCATTATATATTGTTTTGGAAAATATAAATTCTATTTTGAAATCAATTCATTAAAATATAAATTTCAGCAAAAATATTATGGGGAAAATATTTATTGAAAATAAATCATCAAACTTGTAATGTAATATTGTAATAATTTTGTAGTCATGATGTTAGAAAATTATATTTATTCCATTTTTGTTAAAAAACATTCCTTTCATACATTTTTAAAAAGTCGTAAAATGTACCTCATTCAAAAAATGTTAAGAATATTTATTTTAACATAATTTTTTAAAACATCCATCATGGGTAAGAATGAATTAAAAATTAGAAGATAATATTAAATAATGTTTAATAAATATATTTTTGAAAAATTATATTAGAGAAAAAAGTTTTTTGATCGAATAAAGAAATAAAGTATATTTTACTCAAAAACATATATTCAATCTATTGATTATATAAGGTGATGAAAATTAAATGAAAAAATTAATTCTTAAGAATTAAATATAGTAATATAATATTAATGTTTTTTATGAGAGTTAGACAATAATATTTCATCAGTAGAGACTTATTCATAAACAATCATGAAAAACTATAATATGGTAACATAAAACCCATTCCACATTGGTAACACTCAGATCATAATCCATGTGAAATAATTATCCATGGATGTATATTTGAGTCACTAAAAAATTCAAAATAATTTTCAAAAATGTCCTTAATGTTAATTATATACACCCCATAAAAGAAACAAGTGGTGTATATGAAACATGTTTCACGTGAATAAAAGTTAGGGGAAAAATGATTACCACGGGCCTGACTTCATTCATACAAATTAGAACCTATTTTATAATATATTAATATTTATTAAAAATATATTAAAAATCATAATAATATATCTTATACCATATATTTTTAATTAAATTTTGTTTCTCTAATTTATTTTGGATTCTGTATTAAAATCACTATTTAGGGAGAAATCTATTTTTTCATCTATGTTTTGGTTCATTAGTTTTGGTCTTTTTATATTAATAATGTTAAAATAATCTCCATGAATTAAATCATGATATAAATGTATTATAGTTTCATTATATACAAGAATATATTATTCCAAAAAAGTTATATATAAAACAATAAATTACACAGTTCATGAAGATGTTTTGTCAAACATATGGATGAATTCTATTTTCATTTTTCGAAAGACAGAAGAAAATAATGGTAAATAATAAATCATCCAAAAAGAGTAATTATTATATCAAATATATCATATTTATTAATTAAATCGATAATTATTTCCATCTATGTAAATACATAAATGGATGGAGAATCGCATCTCTTTGTGGAGTTTGTAGTTCACAAGTATGCATAGGGGATGTTATATTTTTAAAACATTTTGTAAATTAAGAAGGTTGTTATGATATTATACCTAAATAAGTGTAATTAATTAATAATTATTATATATAATCATTAAACCCATAAAATAACCATCTTTAAAATATGGTTATGGGAAATGGACATTATCTCTTTATGAAGACTGTAAGTTTTACGTACACACAAGTGATACTTTCATTAACCATTTTGTTGGAAAGAGGGTGAAAAAAGGTGGTTTCATAATCATAATAAAATTTAATTGTATTTATGATAATATATTTAATATTTTATTATGAATATAACAGATTTATAGGAGGTAAAAGAATAATTAAAAAGAATGGCATCACATAAGGTGATTACCTCTCATTTGAAGGAACTCTATTCGATCTCATCTTATAGATCCTAGGGTTGTAATTTTTGGAACAAAATCACATATATAATATTTATAAGGAATTTAATAATATATTTTATTAGGGCTGGTTGAGATATAAGTCTCAAAAGGTGTGAAGAAGTGAGGGGAGTTTGTTTACTGTTATAATTGAGGTGAGGGGAACTTTGGGAATTTCTTAAAAGATTAAAATATAACAAATTCATTCAAAAAAACACATAAAAATGATTATAATTAGAATATAATATTATATTGGTTTTAAATACTATATAAAATATTTCTATAGGTTAATATGGTGTTTCAAACCTTATATTTTGGCTTAACACCATAGTTATTTAATTTAAACATTTACAATGATAACATCTTTTTCACATTTACAGGGTAAATGTTTTACAAATAATTTTATGATTTTCTCATAAATAGACATTGAATAGTCTTTTAAACTCTAAATTATCTGAATTATAATCTTTCATGATTTTTATGATTTTTAAATAATTTAATAAAAAATTATTTTGATAAAATATCCATATTGATAATTTTGTAACTATTCATTTATTTTGAATTAAAATACATATTACAAAGTTATAATCTTAATATAATACTTATAAACAAAAAAAAATTTGATAGAATAATTTATATCATTCTTGTAATACCATAAACTACTCAAATTATATTTCATTTAATAATTTTAAAATCGATTATTATTTTCTAATAATTAAATAAATATGACAGAAATGTTATAATATATGTGTTAGTAGTTATATAATTTATAATGAAATTTAAAAAACCTAATCATTAATAATTTAATTAATATAAAAATTTATATTTATATTTGATTATAACTTGATTTTTCACTATGTGGACACATAATAAATATTTAAAACTAAGAGAATAACAGTTGTTATTCTTCATTGCCTATAATATTATAAAGTTCATATTAATAGAAATGTGTCCACTAAAAAACTAAATTTCATTCATAAGGTCATAAGGGTCTTATTCTATCCATCCAATATGAATTATGATGAAAATTGTTGGCCCTATCACTTAGTTTTAATGAAGATTAATCTAATTTTCCCTTTACCATAGTGAAAAATTTTATCATGATTACTATTTATATTAAACAAAAATAAAAGAGACCTATTTAGAAAATTTGATTCTAAGGGTACAAAAAGTGGAACCCATTTTTTCAAATTCAATAACTAAATTTGAATAATTTGATTCCAAAATAGAGCACAACACATGATGGAGCCCGCTTTAAAAAACCATAATACATTTTTTATTCAAATCTCATGTCTAGAATAATATTAAATGAATGATAAAATATTATATTTAACGTATATAATATAAATTTCATTAAAATAAAACACTAATAGTTAATAATTTAAATTATTTATATTAAAAATTCATTGTGTGCATAAAAATAACACTTCAGAAAAAAGCCTTTTATTCCCAAATGAGTTTTTTATTTTTAATAAATTGATACCAAATGAATTAATTTATACACATATAACTATAAATTAATCATAATATAGATTTTCATATCCATGTACTTCAATCCTACATCTGAGAGATGATGTATAATAATAAATTTTTTATAGTTTATAATTATTCATTTAAACTCAATGTCACGTGTAACAAAAGATATTCAATAAATAATTACATTTAAAGAAGGAAATGTTATTAAAATCATGGGGTGTTATATTATAAAACCATAAAATTAAATTATTTGTCTAAATTAACCATTATGATAGGAAAAAATGATGATATATTTTTTTTAATTACTATATTGGGTTCCAAATTATCTTTTTCAAATTTGTGGTTTCTCTAGAGAACATTCACTAAGTGGGTAATCTTGATCCCTAACAATTTATCTCTATAATCCAAAAATTAAACCATGTTCTCTTCATAATAAATTTCATTATCCAGTTCTATGACCTCTATGTTTAGTATATGTGATGGATCAGTTATGAAATTCCTTAGGAGAGATGCATTGAACCTATAGTGACCTTGAGAGATATTCATTAGAATATCTATGTGATAAGCTATTGTCTATACCAGAGAAAGAATCTTAAAAGGGACAATATACCTAGGGATCATAATACCATTCTTTCTGAATCTCATAATCTTCTTCTAGGGATAAATTCATAGAAAACACTTCTCACTAACTTCAATATCCGGATCATGCTATTGATTTTCATCATAAATTTTCTATCGAATCTAAGATTACATGATGTGTTAATGAATCACTCTGAATTTATCTATCATTTTTATAGATATCTATGGTCCAGTAAATATCATTATCTAATCTAATACCAACATATTTTAGTCATACATTTATTTCTGTATATGGATTCATATGGATCCATCTTAATGATTAAGACAATCTTATTTATGTAACAAATCTCTACATGAGAAATGTATTGAATCCAAACTCAATTAGAACATGTAGAACAAGATCTTAGGATATCCTCTTGGGATTATCTTCTTCTGTCTCATTAAACACCAATATATGGATGGTAATTAGAAATAAAACTCTAATAAATATCTAGATCCTACTAAAGACTTCTCTTGGACATTGAGAAAAACTCGAAATCCTGATTATATATTATAGAATATGGTACTCCATATATCCTTACCACTTAATAAATATAAATTATAGAATAATAAAAAGTATATAAATATTCACAATGGATATAATGTGTGATGAATTTATAAAGTGAGAAAATATATCCCATATATTATTTTAAACATTATTTTTAGGAGTCTAATAATAAAATCCATGGTTATGTTTTCCCATATCCATTCTGGAATGAGTAGTTATTGTAACATCCCATTATAATTATACCTCTAAACCTATAAATTATAAAATACCAAGAACCAAGATTCATACTCAACAATATATCTCTTCTTGGTTTCCCAAAAAAAATTCCCTTCCAGATCTCTATATAACATTTTTCATCTATAATGTCTAGAAAATGATGAACTATGATCATCGACCAACTTATCCTTAATAAATTTTGTTATAGAATTAACATATATATTGTTCCTAAACCATATCACTCCATCATAACCAATGTTAAATTTGGGAACATTTATCTTTTTCTTTTATCACTCTATATCTTCCTTCCACACCTCTTTAATCTTCACATGGATAACTTCTTGTATAATCATTTTAGAATGATAATACTTCCCCTTCCATCTAGATTTCATGATCCATATCCTTTGAAATTTCATAAATATTATATTTTTTGTGGTCTTCATCATAGATAAGATAGCATGATCTTTTAAATTTGGAGCATCTTCCAAATCATTCTCTTTCAAAAGGTGGTACTATACAATGAAATCAAAATATTCAATCATCGTTGAACATCTTTTTTATAACATGTTCAACTATTTTAGTGTGTAAATATATGTAAAAATTTTATGATCAATGTATATATGTCAAACCATTCTCCCAAAATTTAATACATCAACATATTTAAATAAAAAAATACAGCCGCTAACTCAAAATAAGGAGTTGAGTAATTTTTTTCATGATCTTTAAGTTGGTATTAAGAATAATCTATAACATTATTTTTCAACATAAAAACTCATCCTAATTTATTATTTGATGCAAGACTATAGATTATAAAACCTTATACATTGTAGGGAATATTATGTATAGGTGAACTGAAATATCTTATCTTCAATTCCTTAAATGATTCATAACATTCAGGGGTATAAAGGAACTAATCTATGTTTTGAGATGACATGGTCAATGAACTAAATAGTCATGATGTCAGACACTTTATGAAGTAGTTGTTTTCATAATCACACAACATGCCAATCTTTAAATCCTATTCATTTATATATTACGTTATAACCCAAGTTAATCTTGTCAATGAATATTCACAAGTGAATATATTATTTCACGTAGTATAATACATTTCAATATGTAATGAAAATCATGTATATTTCTGTTTCAATATGTTTACAAGTGTATAATTAATTATATTTAGGAATTTCCGTTAATTTTGTAATGTTTTGTGTAAAACAAACACAATATAAGTTTTTTACAATCCCTAACACCGATAGCTCAAAAGAGTCACCATTGGCTAACTCACTGTTGAGGAGTCACCGATCTAAGAGGCCACCAATCGAAGAAGTTACTAATTGAAGGAGAAACTGATGCATTACTCACCGATAGAACAAACACCAAGCTGATAGATGATTCAATAATGATCAGTCACACTGATAGTTAAAGTGACTCACTGTTGGATGACTTACTGATGAGAAACACATCGAAGAAGGAGTAACTAATGGGATACTTACTGATTTTTGATTCACAAATGATAAACGCACTAATAGTTCATAATAATTTAACAATGAAGACTCAGCAATGCCCAGAAAGACGGATTGTACAGATCGGTCATGGATTCCCAGAGTAACTGATACAGATGGAAAAGACTAACCGATATAGAAAGTAACCAATGACGACTGACCGATGATGACAGATCAATGCAAATGAGTCACTAATACTTATGACTCACCGACAGACATAAATTTTGTTTTAAATTTATTAATTCAAATTTATTTATAACAGTCATTATTTGGAATATTAATTTTTCTAAAATTATTTAATGTTGTTTGTAGGAAATTCAGTAGACAATACGAAGTACAAGCACATGGGAAGATATTCATGTCTATTAGACCTTGATGTATAAAAATATTAAAAACTAGATCATTCTGGTGTGCTGAAATTTAGCGATAAAATAAGAAATGTAATATCTTGAAAATATAGAGCTTACTATAAAAATCCGAAGAACTCAAAGCAAAAATACACTATGAGGTCAATGAGACAATATAATCTTATTGAGTTGAGCTGAGCTTCCCAACAACAACAAGATGAAAACTCCACTCTTATGGAAGCTAGAGCACAAAGACTATGATACTCTGTTTTAGATCCATCTTCTAGAAGAGGACACAAACACAATTTCCACTACATCAAATGAGCCCAGAGTTGCACTGCATAACACAGAGAGACTTATAAACCTTATTCTATATCTATATCTCTATTGTGTTCTTTTATTTACATTTTTAAGTAGTTTTTGTATCTTTCTATTACAAACACACAGAGACTCCTATGCATAATAGGAGGATACTTGATATCCTAAAACAGACTCATTATTATTCATTGTATCATATATAGAACAGTGGAAGAGGTCAAGTGTGACCTTTTGGTTGTTTTTCACTTGAATAATTGTGGTAGAGGTCAAGTTCGACCCGTATAGCCTTGTGTGATGTTGTGAACCTCGATCCTGGGTTTGGATCAAATTGTTTATAATATTAAACTTCTTGGTGGTAGGTGATCACCAACTGGATGGGACTAAGTCTCATATCGACATTAAACCTCTTGTTTATATCCACATGTTTTCTATCTTTTAGTTTTACTCTGTAATTATTAAATTTTTTCAAAAAATTAAATTGAACATCGATAGTTAGTTTAGAAAGTGTTTGTATTTAATTTGAAATATTATATTAGTTTTAAATGTTGTATTAATATTTAGATTCATATAACTGAGAACTAATCAATATTTTGAGAAATTAATTGAACATTCAGGACTCCTATAAATTAACTACAAAATATCATTGGTTCTAATTTTAATGGGGTGAAATTTTCGTGGAAAAATTATTAGAAATTTTTTTTAAAGATACTCATTTCACACCCATCTTGAGTACTCTACTCCGACCAACATTTTGTATCAGAGGTTCTGGAATTTCTCATTTTTCAAAACATTTGATAAATTTTTCAAATTTGAATGTATTTGTATTTCAAAGATCTTAAAATGTTATTATTTTTAAATTTTTATCTTTTTGAAATATTTTTACAATTTTAACTACGGAAAATAGATTATAATGAGATAATAATAATATAAAACCCTATTTAATGGAACAAACTATGCTTTGTGGAAGCTTAAAATTAAAATATATATTGAAAGCATGGGATTTGAAATCCAGACTACTATTAAAAGTAAACTCTCAATTTATGAAACAACTAGAAAGACTTGGGATGAACCTACCAAGGCTTCATATAAAAAAATTGTAACTCAACAAAAGATCTATATTGTTTACTAGGATATGAAGAGTTTAATCCAATTTATACTTGTAAAAACCCCATGACATTTGAGATACTTTATTAGTTTTCCATGAGGGAACATCTAATGTGAAAAAGACGAGACTAAATACCTATACTGTTAAATATAAAAATTTCATAATGAATAATGATGAATATATTTATGATATGTATCTCAGGTTCATTGAAATTATAAACCCTATGATTTCTTTAGGAAGAGTTGTCACAACAAAGGAACGGATCATGAGGATTCTATGATGGTGACCAGAGAGATAGCGAGGGACATCAGTATCCATTAGATAATCATGCAACATTTATAAGATTCTATTGAAGGATTTTATCAAAAAATTAATGATGTTTGAAGAGGAACTCAAAGTAAATCAAGAGGGGGAAGAACCAAAAAGAAAATTTGTGGCCTTCAAGACTACCACTTCGAAGAGTACAGACAAAGAGAAAGTTCAAGCTGCTGTAGAGAGCACTTATAGTCGAGAATCAATTTCCGAGTGTGATGAGGAAATGGCCCAGTAGGCATAGAGATTTAGAAACTTTTACATAAAAACAATGTTCTTCAAGATACCATTATTTAATGGGATGTATGATAAAAAGGGAAACTAAAAAAACAATTGGAATAGAAATGAAAAAGTAGAATAAATTTTTTGATATTAATTCAAGAAGAGAGGGCATGTCATAGCTGACTGTCGAAAGTTAAAATACAGAAATAAGTATGAAAATATGGACTAGAAATATAAGTAATCCATAAAGGCCACCTAGAGTGCATCTGAGGATAGATCCAGTTAATCTTCTTCTTCTCCTGACGAGAAAGAAGATATGGAAAATATGGGTTTTATGACAAACACATCTAAGGTAACCTTAGATTTTCTTTCACACATATTTTATTATTTTGAAAATGAAACTGAGTCTTAAAATATGACAAGTGATGAATTGTCTTACTATTGTAATATGGTAGAAGAGACAAGTAATGGACTAAAAGCGAAATACAACTATTTTAATATACCAAATTATCTTACTGTAACTATCAAATCTAAACTTATTACTGAAAAAGATAATAATTCTCAATTGCTCAAGGAAAACAATGAATTAAAAAAATTTAATGAGAAATTAAGAAAACATCTTGGAAATTTTACCAATGGGAAATACAAACTTACACAAATTATTGTTAAACAGATATATCCAAGGTAAAATTCTGGAATATGATATCAACCAAGACAAATAAATTAATCAAAAATAGATTTTGTGACAAAATCTAGAAAATTTACTTCTTTTCCCAAAAATAATTATTTTAATGCATGTTCCAGTTCTAAAAATTCTTTTTCTACAATGATTTATTCTGGAAAAAACAATTTTTATTTTTTGAATAATATATATTCTACATGTAGGAAACCCATAATAGAAGTGTGGGTTAATAAATATTCTATTACTAATGTTTTGGAACCCAAACACATATGGGTACCAAAATCATTTCTTGGAAAAGAAATTGTATATAAACTGCCAAAAGTGTTCTGTAGAAAAATTTTGTACTTGGACAGGGGTTGTTCAAGACACATTATAGGATACTACTCAATATTCTAGAGTCTTATCAAAATTGATAGAGAATATTTCATAATTGGTGACAATGTTAACGGAAAAATAATCAGCTTAGGTAAGATTGCTAACCCTAACTCTATTTCAATTTCAAAAGCACTCTATGGTGATGTACAAAGTACAAATTACATAGTGTATCCCAAATGAGTGATGATGGATTGAATGTTAAATTTAAAAAAGATTCATTCCATGTTTTTATGCCATGAATACACCTAGAATTTTCAACTCTTAGAAATGATAATGTAAATGAAATAAACATAGACCCAATTGCATCACAAAATATTTCTTGAATAAGTGACTTTCACATGGAGTCTTGGATCTGGAACAGAAGACTAGGACATTATAATGTAAACTCCCTTAAAAATTTTACAAGAAAAGGTTTAGTTTAATACCTTCCCCAAAAAAAGTTTTTAGACAACAAAGTGTGGAATCTTTTTCAAAAAAGAAAGAAACATAAAATGTCTTTCAAATAAAACAAAGAAGTTTCCACTTCTTAACCTCTCAATTTGGTTCACATGGAATTTCTTGGAACCTATCGAGTTCCATGTCTTAATAGGATGCACTATGTTTATGTTCCTTTTATATGACTTGTCTTGGTATACTTGGAACTTTTTCTAATTTAACAAAAGTTAAGATTTCTCTCATTTCACTAAGTATTATAAAACTGTAAAACATATAGGGGACTAAAAATTAAATCTATAAGAATTGAACATGGTCTTGATATTGATAATCAAGACATCGAATCATTTTTTATCACAAAATGGTTATAGTCATAAATTCTCTTCCCCAAGGAAACCTCAACAAAATGGAGTTGTAGAGATAAGAAATAGAACCTTAAAAGAGATAACCAAAACTATTCTTAATGAATATGACCTACCAATTTATTTTTGGGATGAATATATTAATACATCTTGTTACATAATAAATTTAGTCTTACTCAGACCCATCCATAAGAAAAATCTTTATGTGTTTTGGAATAATAAGAAACCCAAGGTAAATTATTTAAAAGAGTTTGGTGTAAAATTTATACTCTTAAAACTAAGGATAATCTCGAAAAAATTTCCCACAAAAGTGGTGAATGAATATTCTGTGGATATTCAACCTCAAGAAAATTCAATAAAGTCATTAATAAAAGAAATAAATGTCTGTAATTTTTCTTTCATGTCAAATTTGATGAAACAGAATCACATGAACTTGCGACCACTCTAGGGTATCTTGAAGTGGATTTTCCCAATCCAGACATTAATAAAAGATAGTAAAATCAACATGTAATGGAATATATAAAAACATCCAATTCTATAAATTCTCCAGAATCTATTCATAATGAATTTGAATCAAATGAATAACATGAAATAACTACCCCTAATTTTACTAGACCAACTAAGACCCATAAAAACCATCCTTTAGATATTGTAGTTGGATATTTAGATAGAGGAACACAATCTAGATCTTTTTTGAGAAGTTAGGTTGAACATCAAGAACTCTTGTCAAAACATGAACCTAAAAATATCAATGATTTAATCAATGATAAGTTTTTTGTGATGGCTATAAAGATTTTAATCAGTTTAAGAGAAATAAATTGTGGAATATTTTTGATAGACCAAAAGATACTTTGACCATAGGAACTAAATGGGAATTTAAAAATAATTTTGATGAAGATGGAAATATAATTAGAAATAAAGATAGATTAGTTTCACAATGGTATAATCAAGAAAAAGGAATTTATTATGAAGAGACCTTTGCACCAGTATATATGATTGAAGCAATTAGAATCCTACATTCCTATGCTACACATTAAGATTTCAAACATTATCAAATGGATGTCAAGAGTGAATTATTAAATAGTTATATAATTTTGGATGTTTTTATTTAACAACCCCCTTATATTACAAATCCACTTTTTCCAAATCATGTTTTCAAATTATAAAAATCGTTATATGGTTTGAAATAGACTCCAATTTCTTGGTATGAAAGGTTAAATAACATTCTTATTTCTAATGGTTATCAAAAAAGATTTGTAGATCCAACGTTATTTATAAAAAAAATTTATAATGATGTTTTAATATCTCAAATATATATAGATGTTATTATTTTTCAATCTTCTAACAATTTATTATGTAACGATTTTTCAAAAATGATGCAAAGTGAATTTGAAATTAGTTTGATGGGTGAACATAAATATTTTCTTTGATTTCAAAATATTTCAAAACAAAGAAGGTATTATTACAAAGGAAATAAAATATAAAATTGTTCTTTTAAAAATATATGGCTTTGATAGCATTAAGAGTAGTGAAACTCTTATGAGTTCTACATATATGTTATATCTTAATGAAAATGAGAAATTTGTTTATTAAACTACTAACAGAGGAATGATTAGGATTTAACTATACCTAACTACAAGTTAGACATATATTATGTTTTGTGTGTGAATATGTGCAACATTTCATGAAAATATAAAAGAATCACATTTAAATTATGTTAAAAGAGTTTTTAATTACCTTAAATATACAACTAATTTAGGATTGTTCTACCAAAGGGGACAACATTTTGATTTGGTTAGCTATTCTGATACTGACTTGGGTAGATGTAAGTTAGATAGAAAGAGGACCTCTGAAACATGTCACATTTTGGGAATGTCACTAATCTCATGGTGTAGTAATATGCAAAATTGGGTTGCTTTACCAGCTACTGAAGTGGAGTACATTTTTGTTTGTAGTTGTTGTGAAAAAATCTTGTAGATGAAAGACAATTTATTAGACTATGGATTTCAATTCATAAACATCCCCATAAATTGTGACAATACATGTGCAATTAACATTTATAAAAATCCATTTTCCCATTATAGAACAATACATATTGATGTAAGACATCACTTTTTGAGAGATAATATCAAAAATTTGATATAACTCTTGATTTTATTATGGATGAGCATCAAATTGCTTATATATTCACCAAACTATTAAAATATGATAGAATAAAATACATCATACATGAATAAGGAATGATAAAACTCTAAAAAAATATATGAACTTATCCCCTTAGGAAAATTCTATTTGTTGGTCAAACTAAGTAGGTGAAACCGATCTGTCAAACCGATTAGGTGAAACTGATCTGTCAAACCGATTAGGTGAAACTAATCTATCAAACCTATCTGTAAAACCAACCAGTCAAAGCAATCATGTAAAACCGATTTGTAAAACCGATTTGGTGAAACCGATTTTATCAAATCGATCAATAAAATTGATCTTGTGAAGAAAATCAAGTGAGAAAAATCGCATGAAACTGATCATATGAAACTAATTAGATGAAGACGATCACTTAAAGCCGATCACATGAAGTATATAGTGTAATACCATTAGTGTGAAACCAACACCTATAAGTACCTTTTAGTAAAAATGACTATTTAGATAAAATAACATAGTTTAATTTCATTTTACATTTATTATATTTTATGTTTTTAAGAATTACAATGCGTAAAGGAAAAAATTAATTTAATTCACTCTTTGAACTTTCACCTCCCTTGATAACTTTGAGCATCACTCTACCCTTGAGCATTTAAACTTTTGACTCCCGTTGAAACAAAACCTTATGAATAGAGAGAACCAAGGACACGATAGAAGGATCGAGTTAATCACAAGATGCTAAGCATCAGAAAGTTAAATCATGTGGTGCAGCGAGCTCTGGAATCTAGGTTTGGGAAGACATGTAGTAACATCTGAGAATGAAGTATCTGTAGAGTGTATTTGGTCAAGAAAATATCTATTTCTAAAAGTGAGTTAATCTCAAGGATGGATCAGTTGGTCTTCAAATAATTAAATGTCATTCTACCCCCAGCTGGTACATGAGATCTACCTTAATTTGAATGTGTAGCTGGAAGGAACTAAGGAAGAATGAACAAATTATGCAGTAAAGGGAAAAGAGATTTCTATTTCATTGAAATAATGGGCTGAATTCCTAGAAATTCCACATAAGGAAACCTATGATTATTATTATTATTATATCCCTCCAACCATAGAATTATTTTATTATGATAATTATTTAAAGGAGTTTACTTTGAATGATGAATCGAGGCGAGCTACGGACACAAAATTGGATAGAGAGGAAAGATTTCTCTTAATGTTCCTTCAACACAACATCTTCCTAAGGGAGACATTACAGCTATGAAGTAATATGACCAATTCCTGATTTATCTTTTTAAGAAATGGGTGAATGTGAACCTATAGAGGTACCACATGGTACACATTTCTTATATGATCAAACCATTAGTGAAGGAAACTTGTATTTACTATCCTATAATGATTTTGGAAATGTATAAGAAGCTGGATTGTGTAGAGGATGAAGATAAAGGGAACACTGCCTATAGTGTCTTCTTCCCAAACAAAGAAATCTACAAGAGGATGAAGATATTTTGGAATCCATGGATGAGATGTTGGGTAGAAGATGAAGATAAGCTCTATTAGGATTACCATTCCATTGGCCATCCTACTAGAACAAGGGATAAAGTTGATCTATGTCTTAAACCTGGTGAGGAAGTTTAGGGAGTAGCTGAATTGGCTGGAGTGCAAGTAGAACCTCAACATTAGTTGTTAATAGTGCCTTAGAATATCCTTTTAACTAAAGATCAAAATAATTAATAAGATGAATTTGAGAATGAACCTCGGGGAAGAAGAGTCATAATTGATAATTTAGACCCCATAGACTGGACCAGTACTTGTGAATGGAATTGAAATCATGGGTATATCTTATTTGGTTAGGACTATGAATTTGATAAGGATATAGTAGCCCCTCCTCCTTCTTATCCACAAGCACAAGGTGAAGAAGAATAGGTTTCTTTTGTTTCACCAATCTTACCTACTGATGAGCCTATTTCAACTATAGTGCCTAGTGACTATGTCACCAAGGCTGGTTGAGAACTTCTCAAGGATGATATATGCGTGTCTATGAAATTTACTATTGTTGTTAGTAATGAATTATCTACTTCCATAAACATTAAACAAACTAATGCTGCTAGAAATATAAGGATATTCATTTAGGGGACTCATTCGAATCTATTCACAATAGATGAAACCATCTTTAGACATAATAAAATGATTAGAGGATAAGTGAAGAGAATTTCTAATGAGCTAGAACTTTGACCACAAATTTCAAGACCACACATGGTGGGGTAATGAAGGATATTTGGAATCTAGTCACACATCAACAGAGTATAGATTTAATGAAATTAATGCAGGAACATAAAAAAATAAGACTACTGGTTCCTATAGATCTAAAGTCACCATATTTGTTTCTACGTATTTGGAATCCCTCAGGTCTGTGGTGGGGGAAGAGATGAAGTTTATTTAGAGTGATTCTGACAAGGAGACTCTTTCCAAGGTTAATAGAACATTGATCTTATTTATAATATGGCTATACAATGTACTAATTATGTGTTTGCTACTTAGAAATAGTTCCATGAAAATGTGGAAAAGTATTTTACAAAATCTATACAAAGTATGACCTAATTAACAACTTCAAGTATTTGGATGAAAATCTAAAGATCTCTCCAGTGATAGAAGACTTCCAGAGAAAAGTGGGATAGCTGAATGATTTTACTCAAACATTGAAGAAATTCATGGAAATTAAGGAATATTTTAAGAAGTCAATGTTATATGGAGGTGAAATCATCAATGACTTTATCATGATTTTGAAGACTTATCTTCATTTCCAAGCTAAAGAAATCGTGATCCCAATCGATGCTTCCATTAGACCTAGTTCTAATACTCTTTACTAGATGATTGGGTCCGAGGCCTTTTCTCGGATGAGGCTAATGATTATATGGAATCCTCAAAGTCATGTTATATTAGAGAGAATACCCAGCCTTGTAGAAAATTTTCCTATAGGCGTTTCCTTTCCTGGTGTTGTCATTCCAAAAACCCTTCTTAAAACTACACCACCATATCTATAACCTCCAGTTGAACATTTAGACAAAGGGAAGTCACCTCAAAATCCAACGCCTTACATGTGAATTGTTTATTTGATAGGGTTTTTTATTTTAATTTAGATGATTTAACTCTTTTTACTTTAATGCAAATCAATTTTCCCTTCACTGTGCTTCCAATTTTCATTGGGTTATTTTCTTTATTCTTTTTTATTAACCTTTTTTCTAATCCCAAAGTGGGGTAAAGATCTAGATGGAATAAAATCTCAATCTCAATGGTAGTAATTATATAATAGGAATAATGGAATGTACTAAAACGTATATATATCTATATATATATATATATATATCACCTCCGATAATAATTACTTTAACTACTCTAATACAAAGGGGGCATAAAAATTCTCTGATATCAAGTAACCTTCTATATATTTTCTCTGATATAATAATTAAGGGGGACCTTAAAGAGAAACCCCTTAGTTATACTGAGAATTCACATTCCATATGGGTATTCGAAATCAAATAAGTTTTATTCCTTAACACTTTGTATAACTCATTAATAGCATAATTTGTGATTATCAAAAGGGGGAGATTGTTGGAACCTTTGTGAACTAGTTGTTTTCATAATTACAAATCGAGCCTATCTACAAATCATATTTATTCATATATTAAGTTATAACTCATGTTAATCTTGTCAATGAATATTTAAATATGAATAAATTATGTCACATAGTATAATACATTTCAATAAGTAAATATAATCATGGATATTTATGTTTCAATATGTTTACAAGTGTATATTTACATTTATTTATGAATTTTATTTAATATCGTAATGTTTTGTTTAGGAAAAACACTTTATAAGTTTTCTAGAGTCCCTAACACCGATAGTTCAAAATAGTCACTACTCGCTGATTCAACGATCGAAGAGGTCACCGATCAATGAAGTCACTGATCGAAGAAGACACTGATGCAGGACACACCAATAGAACAAACGACAAGCTGATGGACGAGTCATCGATGATTGGTCACACCGATAGTTCAATTGAATCACCAATGGATGACTTATAGATGAGTGACACACTGATGAACGAGTCACCAATGGGATAATTACCTATGGATTTTTCACTAATGAGAGTCACACTGATAGTCCAAAATGAGTCACCAGTGATGGCTCACCAATGCCCAAACAGAACGATAGCACATATGAATCACCAATTCCTAGATTCATCAATACCGATAGAAAGGAATCACTGATACATAGAGTCTTCGATGATGATTGATAGATGATGACAGACTGATTCCAATTATTCACTGATACTTATGACTCACCGATAATCCTAAAATTTGTTTTTAATTTATTAATTCAAATTTATATCAAACTGTCATATTTAGAAAAATTACTGTTTCTAACATTATTTAATGTTGCCTATAGAAAATTCAGTAGACAATATGAGGTAAATGAACATGGGAAGATCTTCATGTCTATTGGACCTTGATGTATAAAAGGATTACAAACTAGATCATTTAGGTGTACAGAAAAGTAGCGATAAAAGATAAACTGTAATCTCCTATAACTCTCAATATTACTTGAAAAATCCTAATATGTTAAAGGAAGAATACACAAGGAGATCAAAGAGACAATCTAAACCTATTGTGATGATCTGATCTTCCCAAAAATAAGAATCTGAATACTTCATGTTTCTGGATTCTAGAGCGCAAATACTACGATACTCTTTTATGGAGCCAACATCCAGAGGAGGACTCAAACTTAATTTCCAATACATCAAACAAGTCTAGAGTTACACTGCATAACACATAGACTTCAAAACCATATAATACATCCTTATATTTGTTGGGTTATTTTTTTACATATTTGAGTAGTGTGTGTATCTTTCTGTTTCACACACCCTAACTCCTCTGCATAAGTGGAGGATACTTGATATCCTCCAACTCTCTCTTATTATTATTCTTCATATCCTATGTTGAATAGTGGAATAGGTCAAGTGTGTCCTATCTATTAATTTTCCCATGAATAAATATGGTAGAGGTCATGTTTTAACTTTGTAGCCTTGTGTTTTGTTGTGAACCCCGATCCAGGGTGTGGATCAAATAGTATATTAAATTAAACTTCTTAGTGATAGGTGATAACCATGTGGAGAGGAATATGTGTCACCTTGAGAATTAACCTCTTGTTTATATCCACTATGCTTTTAACTTTTAGTTATACTCTGTGTTTATTACATTTTTTTCATAATTCTAAATTTAACATTGATATTTAGTTTAGAAAGTGTTTATAAATTTGTTGAACTAGTAGATTAGATTCAAAATTTATATTAATATTAGGATTAATTTAACTAAGAAATAATAAATATTTTGAGAAATTAATTGAACATTCAAGACTCTTATAAATTTAGTACAAACTAACTTTGACACTTATTTTAATTGGGGGAATTTTCAAACAACCATTTTTAATAAAAAAATTTATAGATACATAATTCACCCCCCTCTTGAGTACTCTATTCCAAAAAATTGGTCAGGTCCAACATTAAAAAATAGTTAGTCAGACCAAACATTAAATAATAAATGGGTATGTCCCACATTAAATAAAAGATGTCCTTTTAGGATCTATTGATAAACCCTCATATGATATTATATGATAGAAAAATAAATGTTTCTGATAACAAAATTTATACATTGAAATGTTTTCATAATGCTTCCCCTTTCTCATGGTCTCTAGAATAATCCTTAAGTAATATTCATTCTCATCCTTCCTATTTAAATGTATACTAATACATTCTATAAAAGATACCACAAATTAATCAATGTAATCTCTAAAGAATGTATTAATTTAATAAATGAAGATATTGAGGGAATTAATAATACCAAATTTAATCACTATAAATTCATAGTTTCCCTACCTTGTACAAAATTTAATCATTGGTATATCTTTCATATTAAAACTCAATTAATGATACCCGTAATAAATATCTAGTGTTGATATTTATTGAGATCTATGTAGCTAATCAAGAATGTAATCAATATGGGTTGGAGGATACTGGTTCTTGATAATGATCTTATTATGTCCTTAATAATCAATGAATTGTGTCATTGATCCATCATTATTATTAAAAAAATAACTATTGTAACCCATGGTGACATAATTTTTTAAATGCGTCCATTTTCCAGATCCCAAAAATGTTTGTTCTTTACTTAATGTAACACAATTGGGTGAATTATATATGGATAATATTATATATGTATAGAAAGAGGAACGAGTTCCATTGATTCCTCAACTTAATGATTCTATGGAGACTATTAAATTATTTTGGGAAAAAATGAAAAAATTGAAACATAGTATAAATATACTTTATTTTAATTCTCTCCCCAACTATATTAAATAAACACCAATTTCAAATATGAATCAAGACACATATAATGGAAATAATTTCAATCATAATTTCATATTTATTTTCACATGGGTAGATGGTCATTGGTTTATTTGGAATATGAAATGTGACTTAAAATCCATGTTAATTGATGTGGTATTTACATAAATAAATAAAATATAGTCCTTAGATAACCTCAAATTTATCCTCAGGGAGAATAACATGATTTTGAGGAAGCACATTTATGCAAAATTAAAACAATGAGTAATCATTTACTAGACATGAGATCATTGTACTGATAGGGGTTTGTACTACTAACTCAACATATAATATTTGAGGTGGAATTTTGATACCCATAACAAATTCATATGATATAAAAGAGTAGTTAGATATTGAATCAAATATGAAATTATTTATCCAATAGTAGATGGTATGTGTACCTTAAATCTCTTCATTATAATTCTCTACAACTCCAATAGTAATATCATAAAAATTTTCTTTGTATCATCGATTAATAGGTTTTTTTCTTTATTATAATTAGTAAACATCTTGTTTTAGCGTTGGATAGTATAATTCCAATACTCCAAGGATTTGAATCCCTAGAGAGTAGGTGGTGTGTTTTATGGAATTATAACTCTCTATTTTCATTGTTAGTTAATTTCTTCCTATCAAGTAGGTATTGGATTAACTGATATCCTTTATTTTCATACATAAAACATTTTCCAAACCCCTTAAAAATTTCATTTGTGTTTCCATACACACATTCGTCATAATGGAAAGTTCATCTTCATATATCCATTTTTTATAATTTAATTTGAATTACATATTTATTTCCATATTGAAACCATGATATTGATTGGTAACACCAATCTTCTTCTTGACAATGATAACACATCGAAAGATTTATTCATAGCTACTGAAATATCCTATTTCAAATTCCATTTCGGGACTTGGTTTTAATCCACTATACATTTTACCAGCCTTACATTCTTATTGTATGATAATACAAAAATCAAATCATGAACATATTTAAAAATGTTCCTCATTCATACCAAACGATTCATCATCCTTGTAAACTATCTCCAGGAATTACTTCTCTATTTTTTTATGAAGAAAATTTGGAATGTTCTTATTGCGATATAATCTTACAAACACATAACACTCTATAGATTCAATTTATTCAGGTTTCCTTACATTCTTGTTATGATACCACAATTGATCTGCTTTCCCATCTAAATGAAATACAACTACAAAAAAATTCTCATGATATGATCACTAAAGAATGGGAAATATCTTCCTAGCAGTACTAATCAACTTCTTAGTAACAAGTGATTTAGTAGAACCTAGAAAAAAAGGTGGATAATACATTATGAAGGAGAAAATAGAGAGTTGTTCCCTATATTTTTCATTTGGATGAAAATCATGATTCAAATCTTGAGGATTTTTTTGATCATATATATAATAATTTTAACTCCATACCTAATAATATTTTTATTAGGAGAACAATAATTTAATTTTCTATTTTATTCTAAATTAACACTATTCAATCAGGTTCAATCCATTAACTAAAATAGAAAAAATAGAATCATCCATAATAATCACACTGGGAAACCACATAATCATGATAAATAATTTACTCTATGTCTATATCATGAAACCTTATTCTATTAAAAATACATTTAACCTTGTCCATTCATTATAATTTCCAAAACTTTCAAATTTTATCCTATAATTAAACCTATCCCAATAGTTTTCACAAATGTTTTCTCATCCATGTTTGAAAAGGATAACTAATCCTTTATATGATAACAAATATAGTGACCCATACATTCCATATATAAATATTACATATTATTATACAATTATTCAATATATAACCTATAAATCCACAAAAGAATCATATATCTCTAGAGTAATTGGAAACCTAGATACATAAACAAAAAATTCATAAGTGTCTCCCATTAATTCATTTATAACTAGAAGCCTTCTTATACATATCATTCCTAAAAGATTTCTTCATTACCTAGGGAAATAAATCACAAGAATGGGAGAGATAAGATTCATAGTAAGGTTTAACATGTGAGATATAAAGGATCAAATATGCCAAAAATGAGCACAAGGGTATGATAACACACATTTATCATTTCAAATCCATACCCTACGGATATTAGATCATAATTCTATTTCAAGGGATGATGTGTGGTATTTAATAAGTCAATAATCACAGGGTAATAAAAGAACATGATAGATGAGAGAAAAATATTATTATAAAACATGTAGTTAGGAATACTAATAAGAATACAGTATCATTTACATTGTATTACATGATTCAATACTAAAATTATCATATTGTGTTGGGTTTACTCCCCAAACCATCATAGAATTCATGGTTCAATCCAAATTTTATCATGGTGGACTAGGATAACTCACCAAACCATTTGAGAGGTCAAGGTTTACTCCCAACACTATCAGAGTGAAAATATTAAGTTATATAACAAGTTTGACTTCCCATTTAGTCCTTTTTATCAATTGAGATGTCAATATTTACCAAATTCATTATAGGGATATATTGGTCACAAAAATCACATAATGAAAATTTTACAGATTTTTGTCAGAATATAAAAAAACATTAAACATATCAACACACATGTTGAGAAGAGTATTCATAAATATTTCATTATAGAATATACCACAGGGAGGAATTTTATTAATAAGCATTTCATAACTTCATCAAAGCATAACCCCTGGAAATAAAACTGATTTCATGCACAAATTTTCAACATAAACATAAACCTTGCAGGGAAATAATAATTATGGAATCCTTGGGTATTATCCTTAGTAAATAATTTCTAAAATCAATGGTTGTGGTAATTGATAATTATAAATAAAATTAAATGATCATTAAAATTTATTGAGGAAATTATCCTTTAAAATATTAAAAAACATCTCTAAAATAAAAAAAATAAAAAAATATTGGGAAAAAACATTCATAGAAAATAACCCTAAAAAGTTAGATAAAGCTTCAAGGCATTGATTAGTTTTGATATTGAGAAATTATATTCATTCCAATATAAGTGAAAAAACATTCCTTTCATAGTACTGTAAAAATCAACAAGAAATAACTCATAGAAAAAATAAAAAGAATATTCCTTTCAGGGACCATATTTTATAACATAATAAATGGGTGAAAATGAATTTAAAGAATTATAATATAATATTAAAACCTTTTTTGAAACCTTTTTAGAAAACATGGATATAGAGGGAAAATGTTTGTTAACCGAATAGAGAAATAAAGTTGATTTTCATTAAAAACATTCACTCTGCTTAGTAGAAATAAAAGGGAAAATGAATGGAGAAAAAATATGAAATAAATAGTAGATAAGAAAATTTATGAGTTTCTTCAGAGGTGTATCTTAATATTTAATCATCAGAATATAAATCATGAGTACTCTTGATAACCAATGAGATTGTAATCAAAAATCTAAACAACATTGCGAAAATTTGAATCACAATCCCTATGAAATAAAAAACCTTATAGAGACATATAAATAAATATAAATTTTATAATAATTATTATAAATTTATTTCATGGTTTTTATATACACCTTACTAAAGAAACATGAGGTGAATGTGGTGTGTGTCACACAAAAATAAAAGTGAGATGAAGATCCCTCACCTCAGGTATGAGTACCATTGTACCTGTTAGAAAATAATATATAAAAATAATATATTTATTATAGATATATTGTAAAAAATAATAATATATATAATACCATATAATATAAATTTATAACATTTTATCATCTATTTGTTAACAATTCATTATTAAAATCACTATTTGTGGTGATATCCTCTTCATTTTTCATGTTTGTTTTGGGAGAGTAGTTTTGGTTCTTATAATTCTATAATTGTTACATAATCTCAAAAAATTTAATATTTATATTAATATAATATATATACTTATATATATATTCATTCAGAAAATATTATATAGAAAAATTAACTACACTGCTCATGGATATTGTATGTCGTACATACAGATGAACTTTATTTTCAATTTTTTATGAAAGGAATGAAAGATAGGTAAATATAAAATCACCATCAAAAAATTATTATTATATAATATATATCATATATATTTATTTAATCCATACTTATTAAGATCCATGTAAAATGGAAATGAAAATAGAATAATATTGCAATGTTGAAGTGGTAGTCTACACACACGCATGGGCGATAATATAGTTTCCTAATGGTTTGGAAACTGTGGAGGAATATATAAAATTATATTTATATATTTATAATTTTTCCATAATTATAATATATAAAAATTAAATCCCTCAAAAAACCCTTTTTAAACAACAGTGGTGAGAAATGAATTGTGTCTCTATGTGGTGACAGTAAGTCATGTTTATACACAAGCAATACATTCACTAATTATTTTATGGAATGAGAGTGAATAATGGTAGTTTCATAATCGTAAGAAAATGTCTGTATAATAATGATACCTAAGGTTATTACATCTCCTTTGAAAGAAATCCTTTAGATATCCTCTTATAGAACCTAGGGTCGGTAATATTAGAATAAAAGAACATATATAATATGTAAAAAAAAATTTGGAATGTATTTTTATAAGGTATGGTCAATCTAAAAGTTCTTAAATGTGTGATGAAGTTATAAGAGGTGGTCCCCTTTAATTATTTATAAGAGGGGATTTTTTTGGAATTTCTAGAATGATTAAAATATAAAAAAGGAATTCTCAATCGAAATTCTTTGAAAGGTATTGAAAATTGAAGACACCATATGGTGGGGTTTAAATTCATAAAAACAATAATATTTTAATAGGGTTATATATTGTTATAAAGCTTATCATTTGGTTAAACCGCTATATAATGACCCATAAATTTCAAAGCAATTTTTTTTCTTCATTTTCCTTGGAATTTTGCATGAATGCAGTTTCCAACGGCACCTGATTCCGAGGCCCGGTGTGCCCGGAATCATTTTCTAAAGTTTGGCTCGGGTACGTTCAGTGAACGAATGAGCGGGTTTTTCTAACTTTTAAACCGGTGCTCGGAATTGAATTCTGAGGGCACCGATGGAATCGCAACGCCGGTATTTTCTTAGAAACGCCTCTTACGGAGTTGCGTTTGCTCGGTTGTGGTTTTTAATTTTTGGGTTTTAAGTTAAGAAATAAAATAAAGTTGTGCGACAATTTTATTTTTATTTCACGTAAAGCCGCTTAAAGGTCACTTCAAGCTGTTTAAGCTGAGTTGATGCAGATAGGGTGTTATCCAAAAATATTTTACCCTCTTGGTAGGATATTTGTGAGGTGGGGCCCGCACGAGCCCCACCATTTCTTTTCCCCTAAGTGACGGACCCGCGAAAACCCGTTTTTATGAAAGTCAACTGGCGCGTTTTCTTAAATTCTTAACGTACCATTTAATTGGGAGGTTTTATTCGTTGAATTAATTATATGAATTAATGGGTCGTTACTTATCTCTTTTTCATTTGTTGGCATGAAAATGAAATAATACCAACGCTTTTTCTCCTCAAGGGTTGTTCCTTGAGAGGATTTAATAGAAACCTCAAATTCTTCATCCTCCTTCGCGAAGAACGCGAAGAAAGCCGGCCTCCGACGAAGAACGCTGAACTCGCGGAAATCGACGACGCGACGCCGTGTGCCGCGACGCCGACGTTTCCTCTCCCGCGACGTTCTTCTGCGACGTTCCTTCATCCGCAACAAAATCTTCGATCATCCATTGATTTTGTCGACGCAACGCCGGATACCGCGATGACGTGACGGTCCCTTCCTTCCGTGAAGAACGCGCGTGCGATGACTTGACGAGGTAGGGTTTGTTGTGAAATAATGTTTTTTCCCGTGATCGTCTCTTTAAAAATAAAGAACCCAGTTTCATAAGAACAATTTTAATTTATTAAAATTGTTGTTAGATATGTTGTTTATTTCTCTCGATTGTTATTGCCTAACGCGGAGGGTGCGGGCCAACGAACACGGCCCGACAACCCTCTGCAGTTCTTTGTTTTTGTGCGGATGTGGCGGGTGAAGACAAAAAGTGATGCAAGGGCGATTTAATGATCCCGCAGTGATGAACGGAACCCGAGAGGAACAACGGCGCAGACGGGAAGGAAATCGGACCACCGAAGCAACTCCGGTGGCCCGCGGAAGCCACCGGCGGCGCGGGGAGCCGGCACTGCGGCGCTGGCGGCCGGAGGTGGCAGCGCCCTGGCGCGCCGCAGGACACGGCCGCCGCGCGGGTCCGGCGCACACGCGGGACGCGGCCTTTGCCGCGTCCGTTGACCAGGGCGGCCCCCCGCGGGGGTCGCGGAGCTGTCACGCGGGGGCAGCGTGCCCCCTGCGTCGCTCGGCCGCTCCGCCGAGCCAAGCCGGACCAGCCGGCCGAGCCGGGCCACGCCCTGGCCCGGCTGGACCGGGTCCAGCCGGGTTGGACCGGGTCGGGTCGACCCGGTTCGGCCGACCCAGGGGGGGTCGGGCCGGGTCGGCCCGGGCCCAGACCCCCCGTCTTCGGACCGTTTCGGTCTTTTGCTCGTAACATGAGCTAAGGGCCTCCGATTGACGCGCCATCAGCGGCAACGCGATCCTTGGATTGAGACGGTCATTTCGGTATATCACACTGAAGGTTTCGGAATACTTTGGGTTTGGCCGGGTTGGTTCGTACACGAAACCAACCAGGCCTTCGGAGCAGAAACACTCGTATCTTGAGCTCCGGACGTCTGATTGACGTGCCATCGACTTTGTTGGATTCCTCTAAGTGAGATGGATCTTTTGGCTCACTCCGCCTAAGTTTTGGACGTAGGTGGAGTACGGTCGGGTTGGTTTTTCCTTAAATACCAACCGGGCCCCTAGGACGAAAAAGCCAATATCTCTCAGACCGGGCGTCCGATTGGCGCGCCGTCTGCGACATTGAGTTCATGTTGACGATACAGAACTTTTGGATACATCAACTCTGGACCTCGTGTCAGTTGATGTATCAGCCTCTCGGCTCGTGGAGCAGACCCTCCCGAACTAGCTTGCTGTGTGCGAGAACCCTAGAGCTGGCTGCAACTGCTGCTGTGACGACGACTAATGTACAGAGATCCTCAGTGGATTCGACTGCGACGATGATGAAAAAAAGTATAGGAATCCTCCGTGTTTTCGGCAGTAACTACTATGGTACATCTTGGGATACATCAACTCTGGACTACATGTCAGTTGATGCATCGACCTCTTAGCTCGTGGAGTGGACCCTCCCGGAACGAGCATGCTGTGTGCGGAAACCCTAGAGCCGGTTGAGACTTGACGACTGCTGTTCGAACAACTCGGTGTGTTACGGATAGCCCGGCAGAGGTGCTCTTGGTTGTAGCGGCATAGGGGAGCACTTAGTTGTAGCGGCAGACCCACGACAGAGGTACACTTGGTTGTAGCGGCACAGGGGAGCGCTTGGTTGTAGCGACAGACCCACGACAGAGGTGCGCTTGGTTGTAGTGGCACAGGGGAGCGCTTGGTTGTAGCGGCAGACCCACGACAAAGGTGCGCTTGGTTGTAGCAGCACATGGGAGCACTTGGTTGTAGCGGAAGACCCACGACAGAGGTGCGCTTGGTTGTAGCGGCACAGGGGAGCGCTTGGTTGTAGCGGCAGACCCACGACGGAGGAGCGCTTGGTTGTAGCAGCAGGCCCACAGTACCCGATAGGTGGAGAACTACAGCAGTCCATGGTAAGAGGGAAGCGCTTGGTTGTAGCGGCATAACCACTGTACTTGATGGAGAATGAGTTTCCCAATAGTCGTGGGTTCAACTTCATGATCGATCATGTGTGGGTCATTGCGAGGGTTAGTACCTATAGATCCTTTGTGGGTCTGACGGCTTAGATGAATCAGTGGCCACATCTGATCATCTCTAACGTCATCCGAAGAAGTATACCTGTGTGAGCAGAATCTTGTGTTGTGCTATCCTATGTGGATAACGTTTTTCTTTCTTTTGTGGATTGTGTTGTGATATCCTGTGTGGATTTACGTTTTGCTTTCCTTTGTGGACTGGGTTGTGCTTGGGCTCGGATGTTGGAGCCGAACGGGAATTGGTGACTTAGGTATATGTATGGGCATATACCTAAGTAGTATCGGATGTTACTTTATGATTGTATCTTATTCCTTGTGGATTTGAGGAGACTTTTGGGGGTCTCGGGGTCCCTACTGAGTAGATTATACTCACCCCTGCACGGGCTATGCCCGCACAACGTTGTATTGGTTGCAGACGACGGACGACGCTGATCGTGGTGGAGGCTTGCGGAGCAGGACGGTACCTGGAGGTGGACCACTGGGCGGGGTGTACTTGGAGCGGACGGCTGGACCGAGGAGCTGTGGAGGCTATCTTTACTCACCTTTCAGGTGGGAATTCCATAGGATGGCTCGATGCGGCGGCTTTTCCTTTCAGTTGCTATTTTTTTTCCTTTCAGTTGCTATTTTTTTTCCTTTCAGTTGTACTTTACAGTTGGGCTTGTATTTCCGGCGCCTTTTACTTTCAACACAGCATGTTACAGTTTTCACTTAGTGTTTACTTTTCCACTTGCTTACTCTGTGGTGTTTGTTTACTTTTCAAAGGCAATGCCTTTCCTTTTTCCGGGATTTACGCCTTTGTGCTAGTCACCAGCCCCTGGCCTATGGAAGGCGGGCTTGGGGTAGTCACGGCATGGGCCTCGAGGACGGGTCGTGACAAATTGGTATCAGAGGATTTCGGTTCTACCGCAGACTCTGATCTTTTTTCTATGTGAAGAAATAGTATTTAGCGTATTGGGTGTGGTTATCAGTCCAGGGAGTCCAGTGTTGGTGCGGCGGCCGACATATCCGTACACTAGGACCCTGACTTCTGATTTCCAACTTAATGCACGAAAACATTCATTGCATGTGTGTTCAAGTTTTCTTTGTGATTACTTGTGTCAGCTCACCAGGTATACTGTTCTGACCATGGCGCACCTGTTTCTTTTCAAGATGGCCCCACGACGGCAGCCAGATAGGGTTCTGAGAGTGGAGCGTGATGACAACCCACCGAGCGACGAGGCCTCGGTGCAGGGCTCCTTGTCAGCAGAGGCACCGGCGGTACCTTTACCCGCCGAGCCACCGATGCTCCCCGCCACGACCGCTGACGATGCACGTCACCTCGGAGCTCTCCACGAGTTCCAACGCCAGCGTCCACCCCGGTTTCATGGGGAGATGGACCCCTAGATAGCCAAGGACTAGCTATAGGCGGTCGTATGAGTTTTCAAGCTAGTGAGGACACCAACAGACCTCATGGTGATCCTCATGGCGAGCCTACTGCATGCAGCAGTGGGCCGATGGTAGAGCTTGATGCTCCAGGTGCACGACGAGGCATCTCTTCTCTGGATGGACTTCGAGAGCCTCTTCCACTCAGAGTTCGTCCCGGCCACCCTCAGTGCGGTGCGCATCCAAGAGCTTCTTCAGCTGCGGCAGGGCAGCTTGACGGTCGCCCAGTACGCGGCGAGATTTACCGATCTCTCGTGCTACTCCATAGATATGGTATGGGACCCGTTCTTCTGGGCCCGGACCTTCGAGCAGGGACTGAGGCACGAGATCAGGGCTTCGATGATCTCCCTCAATATTCCGACTCAGGCAGGGGTGTTGGAGCGAGCCCTCTTAGTGGGGAGTTTCCTTGCTGAGCAGTCTCCAGCAGCAGGACCCACCACTTGTCGGCATGCGGAAGAGTCTTCTGCAGTAGGCAGTAGACTTTTTGACGCAGGGGTCCAAGAGGACTAGACCTACAGGTGGTCGACAACATGACTCTGGATCGGTTGTGCGAGGCACTCGGGGTGGAAAATGACTTGCAATGAGAGGGCAGTGTTACTCCTGCGGCAGGATTGGTCACATGGCTCGTGACTGTCCGACCCGCCATACGGATGACCAGCAGATGAACGAAGGACCCCCCCCCCCTAGGCAGAGGCAGAGGTTTAATCAGGGCGGGCTGCAAGGAGCAGGCGACCATGGCAGGGGAGCTGGCCGTGCAACTGGAGGTGGAGGACGCTTCGGGGTGTTTCCACCACCACCACTAGGAGGTCCACCCCGACCGCAGGGGACATGAGGTCATGGGAGAGCTCAGCTTCAGGCAGCTGAGGCCTACGATCATGGAGCTCCAGAAGCAGATGGACAAGAGCGGTACTAGCTCTAGACCTGGAGACTTATGTTCATGTTGCTTCTAGTTTTTTTGATGTTTGTTTGTAGATGCTTTATGTCTTTATACTTGAGCTGCAGCAATAAAAGACACCTTTTCTTGTGGCATTTACTTTCTTTCCATCTCTCGTGTATTTACTAAGAGGATCCGGTTTATACTGTTGACTTGACCCTCACTTGAGAGATTCCTACTGGAGGAGACCCAGTTACCACACACTGATGCCGACAGTTTGACTCAACCCTTGGAGGCGAGAGTAATGGTTAGATCTCTTGGTAGTAGCGTCGAGGCCTTACGACATCCTCCTTGGTATGGGTTAGTACCATCCATGTTAGGATTGACTGTATTAGGCAATGGAAGTGGTTCATCCAGGGGATGAGACCAGATTTCTCTTATCGGCAAAGAAGAAATCTTAGCAGCTCTTGTGGGACCGGAGATGGTCCAGGCCACGACAGAGAAGGTCCAGGTCATCTAGGAGCGGATGAGGAAAGCTCAAAGACGACAAAAGTCTTTTACTGACAGTAGGCGGAGGCCACTAGAGTTCGAGGATGGCGACCATGTCTTCTTGCGGGTCTCACCATGACGTGGATTACGGATTTTTGGCCGAAGCGGCGAGTTCTCTCCATGCCTCATCGGAACCTTCCAGGTCTTCAGTAGGATGGGTGAGGTGGCTTATCGCCTGGCTCTACCACCTCAGTTACACCGGGTGCACGACATCTTCCACGTATCTCAGCTGAGGAGATACGTGCATGACCCGACTCATATCATTGACTATGGGGAGCTGGTTTTGATGATGAGGCGAATTTTTGTGGAGGTCCCAGTGGAGATCGAGGGTCGATAAGAGCGGGTCCTACGTGGACGATCGATTCCTCTAGTGCGCTTCAGATGGCAGCTCGGGAACCTCCAGGAGAGCACTTGGGAGCGGGAGGCTCAAATGCGTGCTCAGTACTACCTTTGTATCCCTAAGTTTGTGGTGAAGCTTTACGGGGATGTAAAGCCCTGTGGTGGGAGTAATGTAAAGACCCGTAAATTTCAAGGAAATTTTCTTTATTAATTTTCCTTGGAATTTTACATGAATGCAATTTCTGACGGCACCTGATTATGAGGCCCGGTGTGCCCAGAATCATTTTCTGAAGTTTGGCTCAGGTGCGTTCAGTGAACAAACGAGCGGGTTTTTCTAACTTTTGAACCGGTGCTCGGAATCGAATTCTGAGGGCACCGATGGAATCGCAGCGCCGGTATTTGCTTAGAAACGCCTCTTCTGGAGTTGTGTTTTCTCGGTTGTGGTTTTTAATTTTTGGGTTTTAAGTTAAGAAATAAAATAAAGTTGTGCGACAATTTTATTTTTATTTCACTTAAAGCCGCTTAAAGGCCACTTCAAGCTGTTTAAGCTGAGTTGATGGGGATAGGGTGCTATCAAAAAATATCTTACCCTCTTGGTAGGACATTTGTGAGGTGGGGCCCGCACGAGCCCCACCGTTTCGTTTCCCCTAAGTAACGCACCCACGAAAACCCGTTTTTATGAAAGTCAACTGGCGCGTTTTCTTAAATTCTTAACACACCATTTAATTGGGTGGTTTTATTCGTTGAATTAATTTTATGAATTAATGGGTCGTTACTTATCTCTTTTTCGTTTGTTGGCATGATAATAAAATAAGACCAACGCTTTTTCTCATCAAGGGTTGTTCCTTGAGAGGATTTAATAGAAACCTCAAATTCTTCATCCTCCTTCGCAAAGAACGCGAAGAACGCGAAGAACTCCGGCCTCCGACGAAGAATGCCGAACCCGCGGAAATCGACGACGTGACACCGTGTGCCGCGACGCCGACGTTTCCTCTCCCGCGACGTTCTTCTGCGACGTTCCTTCATCTGCAACAAAATCTTCGATCATCAATTGAGTTTGTCGACACAGTGCCGGATACCACGACAACGTGACGGTCCCTTCCTTCCGCGACGAACGCGCGTGCGATGACTTGACGAGGTAGGGGTTGTTGTGAAATAATGTCTTTTCCCGTGATCGTTTCTTTAAACATAAAGAACCCGGTTTCATAAGAACAATTTTAATTTATTAAAATTGTTGTTTGATATGTTGTTTATTTCTACCGATTTTTATCGCCTAACGTGGAGGGTGTGGGCCAACGAACACGGCCCGACAACCCTCTGCAGTTCTTCGTTGTTGTGCAGATGTGGCGGGCGACAACAAAACGTGACGCAAGGGAGATTTAATGATCCCGCAGTGAAGAATGGAACCCGGGAGGAACAGCGGCGCAGACGGGAAGGAAATCGGACCACCGGAGCAACTTCGGTGGCCAACGGAAGCCACCAGCGGCGCGGGTCCGGCGCACACCCGGGACGCGGCCTTTTCCGCGTCCGTTGAACAGGGCGGCCCCCCGCAGGGGCCGTGGAGCTGTCACGCGGGGGCAGCGTGCCCCCCACGTTGCTCGGCCGCTCGGCCGAGCCGAGCCGGACCGGCCGGCCGAGCTGGGCTGCACCCTGGCCTGACCGGATCGGGTCCAGCCGGGTTGGAACGGGTCGGGTCGACCCTGTTCGGGTCGACTCGGTTCGGCCGACCCAGGGGGGGTCGGGCCGGGTCGGCCCGGGCCCAGACCCCCCGTCTTCGGACCATTTCGGTCTTTTTCCCGTAACTTGAGCTACGGGCCTCCGATTGACGCGACGTCAGCAGAAACACGATCCTTGGATCCAGACGGTCATTTCGGTATATCACACTCAAGGTTTCAGAATACTTTGGGTTCGGCCGGGTTGGTTCGTACACGAAACCAACGGGGCCTTCGGAGCGAAAACACTCATATCTTGAGCTTCGGACGTCCGATTGATGTGCCATTGACTTTGTTGGATTCCTCTGAGTGAGACAGATCTTTTGGCTCACTCCGCCCGAGGTTTGGACACAGGTGGAGTATGGTCGGTTTGGTTTTGCCTGAAATACCAACCGGGCCCCTGGGACGAAAAAGCCAATATCTCTCAGACCGGGCGTCCGATTGACGCGCCGTCTGCGACGTTGAGTTCCTGTTGACGATACGGAACTTTTGGATACATCAACTCTGGACCTTGTGTCAGTTGATGTATCAGCCTCTCGGCTCGTGGAGCGGACCCTCCCGAACGAGCTTGTTGTGTGCGGGAACCCTAGAGCTGGCTGCAACTGCTGCTGTGACGACGATGACTGTACAGAGATCCTCAGTGGATTCGACTGCGACGATGATGAAAAACAGTACGGGAATCCACCGTGTTTTCTGCAGTAACTAATATGGTACATCTTGGGATACATCAACTCCGGACTACATGTCCGTTGATGCATCGACCTCTTTGATCATGGAGTGGACCCTCCCGGAACGAGCATGTTGTGTGCGGAAACCCTAGAGCCGGTTGAGACTTGACAACTGCTGTTCGAACGACTCGGTGTGTTACGGATAGCCCGGCAGAGGTGCGCTTGGTTGTAGCGGCATAGGGGAGCGCTTGGTTATAGCGGCAGACCCACGACAGAGGTACGCTTGGTTGTAGCGGCACAGGGGAGCGCTTGTTTGTAGCGGCAGACCCACGACAGAGGTGCGCTTGGTTGTAGTGGCACAGGGGAGCGCTTGGTTGTAGCGGCAGACCCACGACAGAGGTGCGCTTGGTTGTAGCGGCACAGGGGAGCGCTTGGTTGTAGCGGAAGACCCACGACAGAGGAGCGCTTGGTTGTAGCGGCACAGGGGAGCGCTTGGTTGTAGCGGCAGACCCACGATAGTGGAGCGCTTGGTTGTAGCAGCAGGCCCACAGTACCTGATAGGTGGAGAACTATAGCAGTCCATGGTAAGAGGGAAGCTCTTGGTTTCAGCGGCATAACCACTGTACTTGATGGAGAAGGAGTTTCCCAATACCCATGGGTTCAACTTCATGATCGATAATGTGTGGGTCATTACGAGGGTTAGTACCTACAGATCCTTTGTGGGTCCGACGGCTTAGATGAATCAGTGGCTACATTTGATCATTTCTAACGTCATCCGAAGAAGTATACCTGTGTGAGCTGAATCTTCTGTTGTGCTATCCTATGTGGATTACGTTTTGCTTTCCTTTGTCGATTGTGTTGTGCTATCCTGTGTGGATTTACGTTCTGCTTTCCTGTGAGGACTGGGTTGTGCTTGGGCTCGGATGTTGGAGCCGAACGGGAATTGGTGACTTAGGTATATGTATGGGCATATACCTAAGTAGTGTCGGATGTTACTTCGTGATTGTATCTTATTCCTTGTGGATTTCGGGAGACCTTCGGGGGTCTCTGGGTCCCTACTGAGTAGCTTATACTCACCCCTGCACGGGCTATGCCCACACTACGTTGTGTTGGTTGCAAATGACGGACGACGCTGATCGTGGTGGAGGCTTGCGGAGTAGGACGGTACCTGGAGGTGGACCACTGGGCGGGGTGTACTCGGAGCGGACGGCTGGACCGAGGAGCTATAGAGGTTATCTGTACTCACCCTTCAGGTGGGACTTCCAGAGGACGGCTCGACGCGGCGGCTTTTCCTTTCAGTTGTTGTTTTTTTCCATTTCAGTTGTACTTTACAGTTGGGCTTGTATTTCCGGCCCCATTTACTTTCAGCACAGCTTGTTACAGTTTTCACTTAGTGTTTACTTTTCCGCTTTCCCTTTTTCCGGGATTTACGCCTTGGTGCTAGTCGCCAGCCCCTGGCCTATGGAAGGCGGGCTTGGGGTAGTCACGGCACGGGCCCCGAGGACGGGTCATGACACGCTATGTTAAATATTTTTTATTTCATCCATAGTAATGTTTTTTCACTATTAAAGGGTTTTAATTTTACAAATAGGGTGAATATTTGGTCATTAATTTCCAAGAGATTAAAATTATTATAATATATTATCCACATTATCCTATTTAAATATTTTTATTATTTATAAAATATATAACATATATTATTTTTGTGACATATCATTAATGTAAAATTTTAAAGTATTCATTTAATATGAATCAAAAGACATAAATAAAAATCTAAATTTTGAATGTAATAATTTTTTATAAAACAAATATTTCATATTAATCCATAACATTCCTAGAAAACTATAACTCACTCAATTTTTTTTCTTTTTATATTATTAAATAAATTATTTTATATTTATAATAATTGAATACATATTTTCTTGGTGTTGTATAATCATTTAAGGTAATAATATAATTTTAAGAACATTAAAAAAATCCCTCCTCAAAATATTTTATTTATTCTAAAGATATACACTTATATTCATTCATAAAATGATTTTTCACTATGTAAGAACATTAGAAATATTTAAAAAAAAGGGAGTGATAATTTGTAACATTTTTTCATTAAATATTATGTCGTCTTTTTTATGGGGAAGTGACCATTAGAAAAACATATTTTTATCCTAAGTGGATAAGGTTCCCTTCATTCAATAATAATTAAGATGATGAATTTTGGCCTATAAGTCAGTATTTCCCTAGTGTAACCTAATTTTCCCTTTAATGAGTTGATAAATTTTACCATGGTTACTATAATTATTAATATAAAATAAAAAGGCAATATTTAAGAAATTTAAACATTAATATTATATATATTGAATCCATTTTATCAAATTTAATCTCTACAAGTGGACAAAATAAATTTTAAATTAAGCATGAAATACAGGAAGAAAACTATTTTTTAGAAAAATATTTTTTAATAATAGAACTTGGTTTATTTATCCCACACCAATGAAAATATTCAATTAATGTTAAAAATTATATTAATACTATTATATATTAATATTGATATAAATAATCACCAATATTTAACAACTAATAATATTAATATAAAAATATATTGTGTGCATGAATTATTTTTTTATAAAAATTTTTATTTTAGTTTCAAATTATAATTATTTTATTTGTAATTAATAGATAACAAGAAATTAATTTGTATGCATATAACAATAATATTTTCATAATCTATCTAGTACGATTCATACCCATTATTCGAAAGACAGGGTGATAACATAATATAATAATTTTTTATAGTATGTTGTCGTTCATTTAGTCTTGGTTTTTTCAAGTGACTCAAGGGCTAAAAAAATAAAATTATTCAATTATGAATAATTTATTAAAATCTTGAGGTGATTTAAATTCATTCAAGACATTTGAATTTAGAAAATATGAAGTGGTAGCTATTTTTCATCTCAAAAAGTCATCTTTTATAAATATGTTTTGTTATAAAACTATATTATTTTAGGTGGTGTAAACACTTCCCCATTAACATTTTATATCACGAGTATCATTATTTTAATAATATTTAATGTTTTATTTTATGTTATTATTTCATGTGTTATAGTGTTTGAAAGTTACCAAATAGGTCAGGGTTAATTATTTAATCCAATTTTTATTAGGGTCATTTATGATTAAAATTCATTTAGTGTAATTGTAGGATTAAATCATATATATTTTAATTTATTTTCTTGTTCTATAGTAAATTATGAATTTTTTATGTTTTTTTGTAATTTTAATCTCATTGACTCTAATTTAAAATAGAAATAATGTTTTCAAGGAAATTTAAACTTATCCCTTCTTATGGTTGGGAATGTTTTTCTTTTATGTCTATATTTTATAAAATGCTTTAAATAAAGATATATTTATGATCCAATCATTATTTCTAGTTTTAGTTACCTTTTTTTACTTTTTTTAAAAATTATACGGAATCTTTTTGCATTTTCTCAATGAGTCCCTTTTTACACCTTCAATGTGTGAAATGAATGTTTTTGACATACACAACATGAGTTTATTTTTCATCCATCACGACTATTTTTTTATTTTAAGGTTACTTGGTATGTTTTCATCATATTTTCAAAGAAAACATATTCTAAATTTGTTGGGATATTTTAATTTCAATGATATTGAAAGGAGAAAATATTTTCCATATTTCATAAGAAATTATATAATTGTTCTTTTAAAGATGTTTTTTCTTCAAAGTCAATTTTTTTTGTTCTACTAGGGAAATTTTATTATGGTAACATCTATATTCATACTCTGGATGATTAATGATGATGTGGGAATTGACTTTGGACTTGTTTTCCATCCATGGGTCAAGTAATTCATGAAGAGTTCGTTCATGATTATGATGATGAGTAGTTTTTATAACATAGTTGTTTTTTGGGGTTATGTTATGATGATATAAATTTTTTTATGACCTTTTGGAATTCATATAAAGGGATTATTATTATCTAGTAGGTTGGATTGAAATTATATAACCCATCAATGCAATGGATAATGATAATAGTGTTCACTGGGAGGATGTTTTTCTAAAAAAGATTTGGGATTTAACTTGGTGGGATTATCAATAATGAATTTATTTCTACTAATAAATAATGGTCTTTCCAGTTATCACTGACATATGGTTATTATGATTATGATTTTTCCACACTATATGAAACTATTTAGTGACATGGTAATATGATTTTTATTTGTTTCTAGGGGTAATTCATTTTGATTATATAATTATTTGGGTCTCATGAACTACCATGATATATTCCATGACTATTATTATGATATATCAATATTTGGGCAAGAGTTTATATTTTATGATCTTATTGTCATATAATTATGTAAATTTTATACTTCTAAATGATCATTGACTAATATATTCCTTGTGTATCGTTAATAAGAATCTAAAATCTCTATTTTTAAAAGTTTTATCTTTCCTAGTATATGATGAACCTCCATATGTATGTTATTACTAAAATGGTTAGTATATGTGAATAAATAATGGGATATTATGTATAGTTTTATGAACAATTATTAACTATCCATGTTTATAAAGAAACTAAAACTCTATAGTTTTGTTGTGAATCATATTGGTGTGTATGGAATATTCAAATATTAATATATAATAACTTTTTATGTAATTTTTGGGTCATATCAGTTGGTATCAGAGAAAAGTGTTGATATTTTTTGAAATTGGGATTAGAAATAGTTCTGAAAAAAGGAATTAAGTCTATGTATAGTATAAAATATAAATTTTTTAACTATAAATTGGGTGTTTCAGTATAAGATAAATCATTGTCTATGACCTAGAAATTTGATATGGTTGTGGCATATATTCACTTTAGGTTATCAAATTAAAAAGGGTGGAGTTGTAATTATCTCAATAATCACTCTTTCATGATGAGTGAGAGTAACACTAAACACATGGCTTGTCACTACCGTACGATCTTCTTGGGATAACAATGATTTTCTCAGTGAACTATTATGAATAATTTTAAAAGATAATGACCTTGGATGAGATAGTATAAAACAATGTGTCATTGATTTAAAGGAATGCATCATGATATAGAAAACATATGAATTATTTTTATGATATTTTGATTTATTATTTTTATCCACACTATGATTTTTTATTTTATTCAATGGAACGACTATGATAAATCATGATAACACTAAATATAATGTGAAATAGATTGATTTTCTTTTTGAGAATCCAAATTTAATGATATACAGAATATGGAAACTTGTTATTATGAATAATTATACATCTCATATTATGATTGAAAATCTAAATGTGGATGAGTTTCTAAAAAAGTACTATAAAATAATAATGGATTTTTATGGTATTTCAATTGATGAAGACCACTGATGAATGATGTAATAACATCATACATATCGACTATGTGGGAAAAATCACTTGATAGAATTACTCAAATGAATATGAAATTGTTTATTTTTTGAAAAGAAGAGTATACAGAATGTAATTACCATATAAAAATGATGATTTAAACATAGGAATGTAAATTTAATCCTAACATACTATTTATATATCATTGTCATATGTGTTGGAAAATGGTAAATATTTGATTTAATGACCAAATCAATGGGTTATCTATTGTACCATGCAAGGTCCTATATTATGTTAATTATTAATGTGGAACGACTGAAGTGTTTTATATTTGAATTTGAGAATTATTTAATAATTTTTTTTATAAATGATATTCTAGTTATAAGAATCATGAAACATCTAAGGATGGTTGAGCAGTAGTTTTTCGTTTGGATTCTAAATCAAATATTCAATGAAACAAATAATCCTAAAAAGTGATTTAGTGGTAAGGGGATATTTTTTGGAAACACATGATTGATTGATACATGACCCTTAATATATTCTTGATGTTAAGATAATAGTGATTTGTCATGTTAATGATATGATTGATATTGATGAATTAAATTTGATAGAATTGGTGACATTGAACATGATTTTTGATTTTATTTTGATATAAATTATCTCATCTTTGATGATTTTTATTATTATTTTTTTGATTTATGGAATATATTTTGTGGTATCTGATTTTGTTTGAGTAATTTAGATAGAATTAATTTTTGGATGCATATTTTTTTCATTAAGTTTAAATGGTTATTCAGGTATTACCATATTTTAGGGGAATATTTGATGAATGTATTATAGTGTTTAAATGTCACATTATGAAATAAGTTATGTTCTCTAAGGATTACAGTTAACTTGATATTGAATATTTTGTAAATTTTTATGGTTTCAATACCGTTTACGAATGATTTGATGGGTTTTTGAATTTATACATTTATGGAAAGAATTATATAGATCATTATGTACTGTAAATAAAATCAAAATGAATAATATTTCAATTTATAATTTTTTCATATATTTAATATTTTCATATACTAACCATTTTTTGTAATCCAAATAGTTGTAGGAATAATTACATGTCATCATTTTGTATATCCTTCATTATATTGGTTGTTTATTTTAGTGCATCTGGAAATTAAAAATTTCTATTGTTCTTTCATCATCAGAATATGGGATTAAAGGTGATGGAAACTTATTTAAACATGAAAAAATGGATTAAATTATATTTATTGATTTTACGAAATCAAATAAGTATATTGTCTCATATTCCAGGACAAAATAAGTCCTTAACTCTATAAAAATGATCTGGAAAATCAAATTTTTTCCTTTTTGTTGTCATCCTAAATAATGGATGGTTGTTTTCTAGCCACAATAAATTGTGGTTTTTTGTCATGAAATTTATAATGTATGTATTCTATATAACCCTATATTAATTCATAGATATCCATTTTCTCCTCCATGTACTTGTTGTAACTCCCCTATAATGTTATATTTGTTTTTGAACTTGATTATGAGTTATTTATGATAAAATTTATGATTCCCACTTTCCCTTTTCATAGGAATATTCATTAACCACATATACCATATGGGTTTTCAGAAAATTTATTCTAAAATATTGAACCATTTATTATAGTAATAAAATTATGGGGATGAAATTTATTTAAATAAATAATATAAAGCCATAAAAATTTTGTTTAATATAAGAAAAATCTTCGTATCATTCCTAACACCCAATATAGTGATTTATGAAGATTTTGATACACTATAAAGATGTTATAACTTAAATATAATAATTTTAACCAATAATTTGAATTAAATAGTATTAATAAGAGTAAATAAATTATTAAATATATTTATTATTGTTTTATATAATATAAATTTATCAATTAATGCATAGGAGATATAAACTCAATTATTAGTAAATCCATTTTTCATTTAAAAATATTTCCTCTTCATAAATTTACATTAAACATTTTTTTGAGAGAATATTATAATTAAATTATTCCCCATTTAGAAATTGTATTTTATAAAAAATTTATACTTTTTTAAATAACCATATTAAAATTAAGGAGAAATTTTGTAATTTTTCTAAATGTTTTTTTGAATTGTGAAAAATATTAATTACCGCCTTTTCCTTTCATGTTTTGATAAAGTGTAATTTAGGTATTAATTGTTTATAAATTATAATTAGTTCATTTTTATTAACAATAATCCACTTATTTACGTTTTAATTTATAGAAATTTCTAAAAAAATATGAAAACATTTTTATAATTTAAAATACCTTTTTTCTAGAAAACTATTTTGTCATGTTTAGTAGTTTTGTTTTAATCATAATTTATTCCACTTAGATGGATTTAATTTGATAAAATAGATTCCATATTTTTAATTAAAAATGTTATATTCTTTAAATAGTTCAAAATTTTTATTCATAATGAATAGTAAATATGAGAAAGAATTATCACCTCGGTAAGTGTAAAGTTAGTAATTAAGGTTAAAAAATCATATGGCTTTAAAAATGTACATAACACGTGAATTATTTATATTTTATCTATCTATTTTACCCATACCCATTATTTTTAATAATACATGTAAACATTGGCACATTTTCATTGAAAATTACATGAATATTATATTTTGTAATGAAAAAATTCAATATGCACTCTATTTATTTAAATATCTCAAATATTTTTTTTCATATAGATAAAAATTACGTAATGGTATGTTATGTGTGTTTTATTAGAGTTTAATTAATTTTATAAGCATGACAAATTTCTTTCTAATTTTCAATGATGTACAAATTAACTTAAATTCATTGGAAATGTCAACACAATGCTTTTCCCCAAAGTAGAAAAATATAATTGTTTTAAAAACACACAATGTAATATTTTCTAGGTTGAGTTATGATTATTAAATATATTTTATATAAATATAATTGATTAGTGATTTTTGAAAATTTTGAATTCTAATTACATGTTGTCTTAATTTTTTTAAGAACAACTATGTGAATTTTCTTAAAATTTCCATTAACGGTAACCTATATTACATAATATTTTATTAAATAAACTGAAATTCATAAAAATATTATATTTAACAAATTAAATGGTATGTGGTTGAGATATCAACCATTTTCCAATTATGGGTCACTATTCCTTCTATATTAGCATTCATGACAGGTAAATAGTAAAACAAAATTGATATCACATTAATTAAAAAATGGTAAATAGGGGTTAAAACTAATTGATAAAGATTAAAATATCACATAAACATGTATAAATATTATTAATTGAGATTATATTGACTTATCTAAATCCTATATTATATCAATATGGATCCAAAATAACATGAAAACTAATTTATTTTGATTTAATACATTATGTAATTTAAATGGTACCCCTCTCAGCTCTTATATAAGGACACCACCTATCATCTCTTAATCATGGTTCATGATCATATTTTAATAGAAAAAAATATATATTCGCTTTCTTATATATATTATAGAGGTTATTCTCTTCTCAAAATAACTTCCTTATAATCATTAAATAGATATAAAATTAAGAGTTTTCAACGATGAAGTAATCATCTAACCATGCGTTTTCATTTTACATATTCTTCAACCTCTTTAAATTCATTTTTAACCATTAAAATATTATAAAATTTATATCTAAAAAATAATAAGATTTATTTATGTTAATTTAATAACATTATTCATAACCTTTTTTAATCAAATAATAAATAAAATTATTGCTCATGTGTATATCTATACTACCACCTCAAAAAATAAATATGATCCATTTTACATCACCACCTCATATAGATGTTTATAATTGTGGATTTAATATATATATATATATTAATATTTTTCTATAAGGTTTAATTATTATTTACCATTTTTCATTAAATGTATTGAAAATGTAAAAATCACTCTTGTAAAGGTAGAGACTACCATTTCCACAAAGTGATGTAATTTATTTTTCAGCACCATTTTATATGGATAAATATAAAAATGTATATAATGAAAAAAATATGATAATCATGACTTGATTAATTTTTTACGTATAATGTAATTATTATAAATTTAAAATGACCCAAAATTCTTAGGTAAAACATAAATGAAAAAATAAAACACTGAACAACCTAGAATGATGATTTTACTAAAACATATAAATAAATGGGAATTTAAGTGTTAAAATTGGAACATATATAATATTATATAAATATAGTACTATTATATAATTTAAAAAAAATAAATATATTTTAAAGAAGTTTATATTAGTGCTGATGCAATTAAAATGTAAGGTATTTTTTTCATTGTATTATTTACTTAATATATATGAAATATTCACAACTTGTTTCCTTTATGTAGTGTATATACATAAAATGAGTGCCTTTTTTGATTAAAATAATAAAAATAATATTTATTTTCGAATCCATTTAATATTATCTATTTCATAAGGCTTTTATTTAGTGAGTAACATAATTATAAGGGTTCTTCATCTCTGTATTGTTTGATGGAGATGTTTTTAGAATTATGCATCTATTTTTGTTTATGTGGTGTATATACTATCTATTTTAAATATTATAACATCGATAAATCAAAATTTACTATATTTAAAGTGAAAATTCAGATTATTTTATTGATGTTATTTTGATTCAAATTTTAACAATGTAGATGATTTTTATCATTTGAGATCATCACCATTGGGGTAATATGTTATGTTATGCACCAATATTATTTTATGTTGTGTAAATAAAACATATTTGAAATTTTTAGTGATTAATATCCTTATTTCAATAAAATTTGACATTATATTTGAGGTTATTATTTTATGGTGATTACGATTAAAAGTTACTACAGAAATATGTGTCAACTCTTCATTTACAATATTATTCGAGATTTTTTATACATAATTTTTTATGGAATTCATTGTCTAAAATATTCTAAATTTCCATATATTTTTTATCAAATGGTCTTATATTATTTTTTCAATTTTTAATTTCCCATATTCCTCCCTTTTTTACTCTATGTGATTTGAAAGAATGTTTTAAAGGAAAATGAACCATAGTTCTCATTGCAGTTGAGAATATTCTTCTTCCATATCCATATTTTGTAAAAGTATTAAAAAATGTTCTTTAATAGTTCCAATATTATTTTCATGTAATTTTTTACCATATTTTACTTTTTATAAAAATAATTATAAGAAATCATCTTTTATTTTTGGAATGATTGAAATTTTTTACTTTTTTCTGATGTTTGAAATGAATTTTTTTTATGTACTCTGAATGGGAGAATTTTTAATCCATAATTATAATTATTTAAAAATAAAAATATATTTTAATTTTACGTGTTTATTTTCAAATAAAATAATTTTATCTATTGTTAGATATTTTTTAGTTTTAATGTTATCGAAAGAAAATAAATTTTTTTTCAATGAAATATTTTAAATATTATCATAAAGACATTTTTCATTTATTTCATCATTTTCTGATGTTTGTTATGATCTAGAGGGAATATTTTATTATAATTCCATATATATTCATTCTTTATAAGGTTTATAATAACGTGTAATGTAATATGAAAATCATTTTATTTCTATCAGTGTATTAATCTTCGATGTGTGATTTAATAATTATAAATATGGGATGCTTACAATACATGTTTGTTTTAAATTGGATATGATATGATGATATGTTGAATTATTTATGACCTTTTTACATACATAATAATTGATTATTATTTTATGATGGGTGGGCCTAAAATTATATTTCCCTTGCATGAATTTGGTAACAATGATAGAGTTAACTGGGTAAAAAATATAACTAATAAAATGTTATAATTTAAAGGGAATGATTTTCCATAATACTTTTAGGTCCACATGGACATTATGGTCTTATAAGTGATTATAAAAAGTTTATTTCTATGATTATGATTATTCTTCACTTTATTGTAGAGTTTTATGACATGATCAAATTCATCCAATATATTCTCATAGAAAAGGTATTTTGATTATCTTATTCTTTATTTCTTTTGAACTACCAATAATTATTCCATGAATCTTAATTATTATCTATAAATAGATATTCATTAATTTTTATTGTGATTATCACATTCACATACCCTTATGTCGATGTTATTAACAGAAATGATCCTTGAATAATATCTATAATCATTATCCTTACCGAGCATATAATCTCACACATTATTATGTTTTATATTTCATGGGATATGAATAATGGTTTTAAATATTATATTCCTAATAATGGTACCATATGTGAAAATCATAGAAGGAGATGGTTCATATTTTTATGATATAGTTGATTATGAATCCATCTTTCCAAATAAAATAAACCTCTATGGTTATAGCATGTATTTTAATTGTGTGCAATGAATATTCATATATTAATTTGTATTAATTATATATGTAAGGTCTGCATCACCTCACCCAAGTCTATAGGAAGTTATAAGTCTATTGGGCCACTCTGAAGCACCTACTCAATAGGATGAGGTATATACTATAAAGGATGGTTATACCCAAGGTCGGTTCATAGTGTAGAAAAACAAATATAGTGAACTATGTTGTGTCAACATGACTTGTAACCTTATCTATCTCACTACAAGCCCCTCACAACTAGTCGCTATCCTCTAGCATACCCAGTGGCATGCTAGAGCCCTTATAGAGAGCCATAGTGAGTGTCATGTAATGTTAACTCGGACCAGTTTGTTACTTGTATTTTATTGGACTTTATCCCATAATTGGGAATAACCTAACATATAAGATGTTCCATATAAAATCATTATTATATTATATAAGAACATAAAAAACTAAAAACACTAAACCAATCATAGTTCATTATCAAGAATATACAATGTATACATATTGGTACTAATCATCACTATATCTAAATCAATAAACTAAATGAAATTATAGATTAATCATATTACAGATTTCATAAATCATTAAAAGTATTTCTCTTAACCTAAAGCACAAGATTTGAAAAGTATATTATAATGATAACACACCCTTTAATCCCATATAAATAATAAATTAAAAATGTTCTTATTATTTATCACAACCATGACACTATCAAACTCACTTTCTCATACAAAGAAAAATCATTCAATTACACCACCTGGTTAAAAACTCAATGAGATTGACATAGATACATCCTACATCATATAATCGTAATGTAAATAATTGGTTAGAAAAAATAATCTACTGAGAACCAAATAAAAATTTGAGAAAAATATATGAAATCATTTAAAACCCTCAATTTAAAGAAACAAATAATAAAAATAGAAAATTTTAAAGGTGTGATACATATTATAATAAATAAAATAGAATTTGTAACAAGAAAATTTAAAATGAACTAACCTAGTATGATCATATTTTAAATTTTCTCCTTCTTTCCCATTCAAAAAAAATTCTTGAACTCTGGAATAGTTTCTTCCATTAATTAGTGTCACCTTCAAATTGATAACAAAACATCCTCTTCATGACCTAAACATTCAGGACTAGAAAAATGACCTTTATGATGTAAGGATTATGTTATTTTTAATAATTGGATATAATAATCCACTAATGTATAGTGTTCACTGCAACAATAAAGAATCAATAAAGGTTTATTCATTCTTCTCTAAATTTTAGAGTTTTAAATAGTTTATAGTATTTTTCATTATATATGATAGTTGGTTAATCATAATAATGGGATTGTGTAAACGAGCTAATATATTCATTAGTTTTTTAAAACAATCATTACATTGTTGATTGAATTAATTATTTACTAAACTCCTCTGTGTTTAAAAAATGATTAAAATGAAAAATTATAGTGCGAATAATGAATAATAATATCCAATAATCTAAAGTAATCATTAAAATGTGAAAACCAACCCAATGTTGTTTCCAGTTATTCCACATTTATTTAATACTATGAACATTGTCATTCAAACTTGTTATAGTATATTTTATCCACTTTATCCACTTTAATTAAACCTTAAAAATAATAAGCCTTACACAATTAATAGCTGATATGATCCAACTATAATATGCAAGAATTTTAAACTATTTTACATGTTTATAAAATACAAATCATAAATAAATCACACACCTAGTACATAAATATTTAGAGTCTTTGGTTATTAGTTTCATAATAATATTATTTAACAATATTGATCATATTTTTTTGTTCAAAATAAATTTTATTTTATTTATTTCCAAATATATCATATTTAAGATTCTAAATCATTACTAGAGAATGTGAAAAAATAAATTTATTGATTCAAATGCCTAAAAGTGTGTTAAAACATATGATATATTAAATAAAACAACCTCGGTCATCATAATGATGATTATAAGGGAGTAGGAATTCAACATAAATATAGGTATGGAAATTTAATCAAGCTAACTTAAAATAAAATTATTAAATTATACTCAATAGAATAAAAATCATGAAATTTAAAAATGAGTCATAAAAAATTAATGGGAATTAAAAACTATATTCAATGACCATTAATATGGAATCCATTATATGGACCTCACATAAAAAAACAATGGATTTTTTTATAAAAGTATCTTTATTCTATAATAATAAGTAAACAAGATCTTCATTATTCACATGACTATTCTTACGCAGAGGGATAAGGATTCCTCAAAAAAGTAACCATGTATGGTAACTTTTTGCTGGGATACACTATTCATGATTAAGCTATGTATTTCAAAAAACAAAAAGGGTGTTGAGGAATTACAAACCGATTTTAATAGGGTAATACATAATTTTAGGGCCATTTAAAATAAATCTTAAATCTTAAAACCAAAAATAATGGTGTGAGATATTTTACAGGATTATATTAGACTAGTCGAGGAGTATAAATGGATATACAAATCAATTTTTTGACATTTTTATATTTGGTATCTCTTTATCCTTAGCAGAGAAAAATATATGAAAGGGAAAATTCATATACTTCCTTCATGGTCCATGTACTTTTTTTGTAGACAATTTACATCCTTTATAGTTGGTATTCATTGGTTGTGAGCTAAAATATTTCTCTATAGATAGGAAATTTCCATTACGGTCGACAATAATTTGTATCATGACTATGGAGATACATCAAGATCACATGATCCATTCAAAATTATAAAAAATATATAGAATGAATAAAATAAACCCTCAGGATTAGAATATTTATTAACACATTCATTGAAACTGTATGGTGGGATTTCATTCTCAATTAAGGGATGAGAAGCCTTAATGGGTTCATAGAACATTTGGGATCTTGCATCCAATATGTGGCCACATAAATTGGGAAGAAAATATCAATCCAATATATATAAATATACTATACCTACAGTAGATTAAAAACACTTGAATTAATTTTGAAAGATAGATACTTCAAGATCCCCAATGCAATTCTCTTATCACAAATAAGAAGAGTTAGAGGGGTTTCATGATAGAAGTATACAAAGGCCCCTCCATGAATCTAAAAAAATTTAACACTATAAAGAAACCTTTCTAAAAGGCCCTAATAGAGAGATTGATATATGAACTCATTTTTTAGAAGCTAATCTTCAAACCTGCATTGTGAGGTATATTCATGGGTTCCCTTTGCATACCCCGATGGATAAGTTCCCCTCATGGGTCCATATTCAAATGAAGGTATTAGGCATTGATCCAATTATTTTTTAATCTCTCTCTAACCCCAGGAAAAATTAATATGCATATTGTGTTCATTTTTTTAGGTCATATTGGATTTGGATTATCATACCTCAAATGCCTAGCATCACATTATTGATAGAATTATTCTAGATATTCATCCAAGAATACCTTGAACCCCACAAGTCATGATTTTAATTTTAGATTATCCAAATTACAATTATTTGAGATAATCATATTAGTTCACATATATGAAAATAGTTATGGTACTCCTTTAGGTTTAAATATCCATCTTAAGTTAAGATTCTCCACATGTATTCCCCATTGATGATATCAATCCAATAATTATATGAATGAGTAATACATACTACCAATGGCTTATTATTAGATGAAATCTGAAAAAATTACCATCACATCAGTCATTGACTAGGTGAAGAACTTAAGAGAACCCATAATGAATAAGACCCATTTATTATCCAATATTTACCCCTATCATGAAACTTGTATCCTCTATAGACCTCCTATTTTTTGTAATCCAAATATATAGATTCACATGTCTAGATACCAATAGACATGTTATTCCTAACAGGATTCAGAATTGATAATATCCATTAAATATCTTATTTTTAACACTCATGAGATATGGTTTATCTACAATTATCTATCTTTTATCCTTGCAAAAATGACTCATATGGGTTTAGAGGTTTTAGTTAATCACATCAGTATCTTGACCAAGACAAATAATAGTTAGGAATCTTGGAATATATAGACTGTAAACTTCATATGACACATTTTTAATGCATGGAATCAAATCGTACGGATTTGTTTAGCCATATTTGAATAAAATATATAACGAGAACTACATTGTCATTAATTTATATAAAACATGAATCATATGATTCCTCTTAGAAATTCAATCTTAACACCCTCAAATAAACATTTATCTTATAAGTTTATAATAAGTTGAATATTTAATAACATGACAAGATATAATCCTATTAGAGACCTCGTATATTATTTAATATGATATTCTCCTATTGGTTTCAAAAATTATTTGATACATGTTTATAGTGACCCTAATTTTTGGTAAATGAATATTACATCATTATAATGAAAAGAACATAAAATAATTACATAACTAGGAGCCAATTATTTGGTGTCTTGGGAAAATTAGGACCATATATCCCATTTAAAAAATAAAACATAAAAATCTATTTATTTACTTCTTATCTAGTTTCAATGTGTTCATTGTGTTCTCCTTAGTACCAATAATTACTTGAGGATATACGTCAATAAAAGGGGTGAGATAAAATCTTGGTAAGAGGATGGATAAGAACATTGATAAATATAACATAGAGAGAGACTAATCATCATCGTCATAATATAATTGTAGGATCATTATCATATCCTTGATAGGTTGCATTAGATAAAGTCACAGAATGTTTAATTGCATAAAAATGAAATATCAGGTCTTATTAGTCAACTACCACACATAGTTGTGAACACAACTAGCATAATGTTAACATATATTTCACCTTATCTCATCAGATTAATCACATTACCAAATTCATTGGAGAACTATATAATTATCGGCACATCTGTCACATCATAAAATTTACATTCTTTATAAAATTAAGGCTTCACCCATCATATCATAATATTTACATTATCATTCATGCTACGCAGAATGTATATCAATCCTGTTTATAAAATATCACACAGAAAGGAATGGTTTTCATTCCATAAAAATTACATTCATGAATAATATTTTTGTTTCCAAAAAATAAATTGGAATTAACATAATATTTATAACGATCATTAATCATGAGTGAGGAAGAAACAGTCTCCTGAGAAGTAAATATTTAATATTTGGAATGAAGAGTTGTTTTGAAAAAATCATTGATTTTTTTATATAACCAGAACAGAAACATATATATCCTATAAAATTAAATTAAAGGGATATTAAATTATATTTATTGAATATTAGATAAAAATTCATACTGAAAATAGAGTGAATGATGGAAAACCTGAATAAAGAGAGTTGGGTTCAAAAATTCTCCTAACCTTATGTTTGACTGCTTTATTCACATTAATATCATCTAGAATAAAAAAATAATTAATTAAAAAATGAATAACATATTATACATTAATTTGATATATTATTTATTTATAATGTTCATTTATATCCTTTTAAACGAGTTATAGAGTATATTTCAATCGTTCAGGAGTGTTCATTTTCTTTTTTTTATGATCGGTTCACTTGAATATGAATATGAATGTTTATGTAGAATGGGAATAATTATAAAAAACTGAAATTATTTGTTATTAATGAAAATTTAATTGTTGAAATTCTCATATATATCATTTGGTTAAATAGGATGAGGATAAATATTTATATTAAATTTATGTTATAATCAATTTAAATTTTTGGTGGGTTTTCAAAAATAACAAACAAGTTTTGTTTCATTATTTATTATTCTATATAAAAGGGACTTCCAAAAAAGAAAATGTGTTAATAAAATTTTTTATGTTATTTAACAACCATTATAGTGGTTTTATGAAAATATTTGATTGTGTTAAAGGAAAATGAAAATGCATCGTCCACGATGTCGGTAATTTGACACATCACGGGAATTGATTTCATTTTTTGAATAAAAACAATAGTTAAAGTAGTTTGATTATTAATATACCATTAAATTGATAAAAATAAATTATATAATAGATATTGGAGTTTTATGTTACATTTTTATAGAGGAGGTTATGAGATAATAATTAAAGGAAAAGAAATTTAATGAAATTTAAAGAAATTAAATAAAATTAAATGAAATTTTAAAAAAGAAAGAGGATTTTATCTCATGAATTATCCACTTTGAGAGAATTCTTTTCGAACCTAGGTTGGGTTTTTTATTGATACTCAATACTTATAGACATGGGGATGGAGTTTGGGAAGACGTTTGAGTATAATATGGACAAGGCTCAAAGCATGGAACATGTGAGGTAAGAGGTGTGGATGGGGTTGTATTTATAGGAGAGGAGAGGGGTGTTGTCCCATAATTTTATTAATTAGTTTAATATTTTAGCTCAAAACTATGAATAGTATGAGAATTATCGCAGAATATATTATAATAATGAAGGGGATTCATAGATTATGGTTATTCCATTAGAAATGACTTAAGGAATAGTGTATTTAACTTATAATGTATATATACATTAAATTACTCTATTTTACTATTCACTAGTAATTCATGTATTTTAGAAAAATCCAAAAAATTCAACCAAACAATTTTTCAATCTGTAGAATTTAAAAATGAAATCCATTTGATGAAAATAATTTTTTATATATGAGACTTCAAAATTATCATTAAAATCATTATTTATTGAGAAAATACCATTTTTGAAATTATTACTAGTTTCATGAAACCTTTAAAAATTAGATAAGGTATCATAAAATTATCTTATAATAATAAGATAAAAAAATATTAATTTATGAGTTTATTTTTTAAAAATAAAATTTCATTTATATCATTATTTTAATTATGATTTTGTAAATTAATATTTACAACTTATTAAGAAACCAATACTTAATTTGTAATTTTGAAAATATTTGTTTCCTTATTTAATGATATAAATATATTATAATTTATTTAATAAGAAAAAAATATATTATTTATACTTTTAGAGGTAAAGTAGATATTCTGCTAAAATATTACAATTATGTAGTATTATGTTACTATTTAAAATTTCAAGTTATTATTCCATCATTATAGGTTCCCTAATTTATGATTATTCTTCTTATTTAATTCATTATTATTTTATAATGTCTGTATTATGGTCACTATGTAAATTTATGTGATTTATAACATATTAAATAAATATAAGAAAGGATAAATTTTCCTGATAAATCTTTTGGTTGTTAAGTTGTCCCCCATTTTGAAATATCTCCCTTGATTTTTTTTTCATAAATAGTTTAGAGTACTTATCATTTATCATCTCCTCTAGTTCCCAGGACACTTCATAGTACATATGGTTCCTCCAAAAAAAATTACATGGTCAGTTATTCTCTTTTGTAGAACCTTATCTCTCTTGTCTAGAATCATTACTGAATATTCCTCATAAAAGAAATCGTCCTCCAGCTTTACCACCTCTGAGTTTAGTATATGTGAAGGATATGGTTTGTATATTTTTGGTAAATATAGAGGGAACACATCATGAATTTGAGACAAACTTGGTGGAAGTGCATGCTGACAGACCCCTTCTCCTATGAAATCAATGATATTATAGGGGATAATGTATCTTCAGATAAGATTCCCTTTGTTTAAAAACTACAAGACTCTATTCTATGGTGATATTAAAAGGAATAATTTATCTCTAATATCACACTACATGTCCCTTAAATATATTTTAACATAACTATTTTGTTGACTCTGAGAAACATTGAATTGATTCTGCATGGTTTGATCATTCACTATCACCTTTTTCAAAATATCAGGTCCAAGTATCTTTTTATCTCCAACATCATAAAAATATGTTCGAGTTCAAGATCACATTCCTTATAATTATTTATATAAATCCAGATGAATACTTGAGTGGAATCTGTTGTTTTTTAAGAACTCAACAAATGGGATTTGATGATCACATACACTTTTTAATTCCATTTAGCATGCTCTTTGAATGTCTTAGAGTGTCTAAATAGTCTTTTCAGATTGTCCATCAGTTTTGGGGTGATAGTCTATGATTTAATTCAAATAAATACTCAATTCATGTTGATGACTCCTCCATAATTTAGATATGAACTGTGGATCATGATCAATGACAATCAATATTCAAACCCCTTACAGTCGCACCAATTCCTTCACATATATATTAGACTTTTTTCATGTGAGAGATCTTCCTAAAAAGCAAAAAAGTGGGATGTCTTATTGATACGTACTACCAAAACCAATATTTCATTATTTCCGTTGTCTGTATTTAGGAGACTTGTGAATAATTTAATAAGTACATTCTCCTATTTCTACATGGGTATAGGCATTGAATTCATCATCTCATTGAAATTTTTTCACTCAACATTATTTTTCCAATGTATGGAACACCTTGATATATACTCTACAATATCCATTTTCTTGTTATCCCCCCAAAATGTTTCTTATAGAACACAATACATATTTGTACTCCCACTATTGATAGAGAAAGTTGAACTCTGTGAATCATCTAATAGATCATTATTTATCCTAAGTGATGAAGGCGCACAAGTCCTTATTCCAAACCAAATCACACCATCATCATCGATATAGAAATTTTGCATCTTCCCTTTCTTTACTGCATTCACATTATTTTGTAAATCTAGATAATCCATTTTTGCCTACTTAAACAACTATTTTATAGATGTTTGTGAAATCATTTGGTCAATCTTGTCTGTATTCCCATCCATTATATTCTTCAAATGCATCCATTGAATTTCCATTAAGATAGGGCCTATAAAAATCCACAACAAGGATAGAGCACTAAATTTCTTTCAGCTAAGAGAATTATCTATTGTTCACCTTCTTATTATTGTAGTTATATAGAAATCATAGTCTTCTATTAAATCTAAAAATATACTTTTAATCATGTTGAGATCCTTTTGGGTGATTATATACTTTTGGATCTTTTGTTTGTACATATGTCACATTTCTTACTATAGAGGCAGTGTATCCAGATTTCCATGGAAAAACATATATTCTATCTATAAATAATGTTTTAGTTAGTTCAATCCATGGATATTCAAATGATATGGGGTTTAGGCTATAAATTTACCATTCATCAGGAGTAAACAACCTAATCATTTCTTTAAATCATCAATTTATATTAGAAAAATTTCTCCTCTTATCAATAATGTGATTACATGTTCTGTGATCAGCCTCTTCTTTATATCCTTGAAGAATTCCACATATTCTCCCAACAAGACATACATTACACCTTTCATTGTTAACTTAGTTAGAGGGGTATGGAATTATGATAAATTTCTCACAAAACATCAATAAAACCCTACAATGCCAAGAGAACAATTGATTTCTATGACAAAAGAGGGTTGTTCTATTATTTATATTCCTATATATTTCTTGGGTCCACAAAACATCCCTCACTTGATATGACATGTTCCAATAATGTGACTTGATACATCCAAAAGTCACATTTTCTGAACATGGCATTAAATTTATCCTTCATCAATGTTGCAAGAACAATAATTTGATAAAATATTTTTCCCTCCTTACTCTTGGAGTAAAGGATAATATTTTTGATAAACACTAGAACAATTTTTATGGTAGTGTATATTGAAAATATTCATAATATCTTTGAATATCACATGGGAATTAGTATGTCCAATGGGAATTACTAGATTCTCATAGTGCCTATACCTTGAACAAATGGAAGTCTTATAAAAATAAACCTTATTCACCTTTGGAAGAGGTTATTTAGAAAAAAGATCCAACTTTGTGAATTATTGGTCTTCTTTTAGTGGATCAAACGAGTCATAAATCCATGGAAGAGGATACATGTTCTTTATGGTTATCATGACGAGATCCTGATAATTGATAGATAGACACATTTATCTATAATTATTCTTGAAAAATAGCACTAGAACACCGCATGTAGATACACTTGTGAATATGAACCCTTTGCCCAAATTCTATTATAGTAGCTTCATTAACTCCTCCAGTTCAATCGATTCCATCTGGTTGTGGTGTTATGAAATAGGAGTAGATTAAGGTATGAGTTATATTGAGAACTCTATATCATGATATGGGGGAATCCGGGCTAACTATTAAATAAAAGCATCATTGTATTCCCTCACAATGGGAATTTCCCTTAGGATAATACCTTTGTTTGACTCAGCCATTGGATTGAGGTACCCTTCTTCATAAGGAATCAACTCCCACAAAATTGAAGGATTTTCCAATAGAGATTGATGTTAATCCTTGAATTTCTAGAAGAGAATGGGATGGTTCATAATATGAAAAGATATTTATTTTTCTCAACAGTTTATATGTTCCCTATATAAAGAGAGGCAATCCATCACTAGTATAGAGTAAAATTCCATAATGGGAAGTATCACAATATTTGTTGGGAGAATATTCCCACTTACACCAATAGGATAAGTGTCCAACACATGGGTTAAAATTATCATACCATTAGGTGTTTCCAGGATATATCTACATCAAGGTATTGGAGAATGGAATTAATAGTTCAAGAAAATATACATGATATAACAGAATGTATATAAAAAGAATAAAATAAGAAATTTTTCATTATTGAGTGAATAATAAGTTTACCTTGTATAACATAATTTTATTTATCCACTAAGTAATTTTTGATCCCATATTCATTCCATTTTTCATTTGTTTTTTATGGTTGATGACTATAATGACAATTGAGGAATCTTGGTTTAGTGCACCAACTTGTTAAATTACCTTTCTCCCTAATTTTTTGGCATTGGAACATGGGTGGTACTCTCATTTCATCCATTCTACTATATAATTTTTTAATATCTCTTTGACATTCATCCAAATGATGGAATTCTCTCTAAAATATATAGCATTTCACCACATTATTTAAGGCAATCACCATGATGCTTCTTCCTAAATTTTTGACATCTTAGTGGTTGAGATATCTTTCCACATTATTCATCAAAACCAATAGTTTGAAAGTCCATATTTCATTTATAATCACCATATTCATGGGAACATTCACAAAACAACATATCCACTTTGAGAGCCCATCAAATAATATCTTTCTAACTTGAGATTTCTAAAAATTCATGATCCTTTAGAAGTCTTGTTTTTAAATCACTAAATAATATATCAATTTTTCGATCATTGTCGTTAAAAAACCCAATGCAAACCTTTTAACCATGGGAAATAATTTTCATATCCGATGACAAGTTCACCTTCCTTTATCTTTAGCTCTATTTATGTTTTCTCTATATTTTAATGAAGAGTTTTAGGGAAATAATTATTATGTAATATTATATTAATTTATTCTCACTACATCTATTCAAATTTTTCATTCATCATGGTGTTCATAATTAACTCCCCCCATTGGTCGGCCTCTCTATCTATACTATAAATAAACATTGTCACATTATATATCTCAAAACATAAAATAATAGAAAATATCTTCTCCATTGAGTTGACCAAATGATCTATGACTAGTAGAACATAAGATCCAAAAAATATCGGTGGTCGTTTCTATATAAAGGACTCAGTGGGTAGTTTCTCCCTCTTAGGTGAAGGATGATGTTACACATTTCTTAGGTTATTATTTATAGCCGGAGACAGCTAGGTAATAATCACAATGATATTTTGGACTCAACCTCCCAAGGAAATGGGGATGTCGTTTGGGAAATACCTACATAATCCCTCATATGAGTCGTTGGTATGGTTTCTCCTAGTTCCCACAATTTTCTATAATATAAAATGCTATAAAAAAAATTATTCAACAAGTCATCAATTATTTATCCCACTATGAAATTAACTCTAAATGAATATCTTATGGGATATATATGTTTATCATTTATTATTATGTTTTTTTTTAATTAGTCTCATTCTATGGGTTTTTACAAAGGTTCACAAATCATAATTCCCTAGTTAACTATACCTATATGTGATTCTAATTACCGAGGCCCAACTTTTTCTTACATGATTATTACATCATTTTAAACATAAACAAATAAAATCTTTACACAACCAAGATCTAAAGGTTTAGTGTCCTTTAAAAATTCAAACCATACATCATATTTAAAATATAAAACATATACATTTATTTAATTCCTTATCATCTAGCTTTTTATTGGTATTTATGTTCTCCTTAGTACAAGTAAAAACCTAAGTATATACATCAAAGAAAGGGGTGAGGTAAAGGCCCAATAATAGGATAGATAAAAACGTGGATCAATATTACCAAGAAAGAGAACAATCACTATCATAATAAAATTATTATTGGATCCATATCATAATCAGGAGAGGAAGATTAATATAAAGTAAGGGGATGTGTAAATATATAAAAATGAAGCATTATGTCCAACTGGTCAACTACCACACATTGTTGTGAACAAACCAGGCATTATGTATGTGAAAATTTCACATTATCTCATGAGATCCATCACATTACCCAATTCATGGAGCATATATATAATTCCATGAACACCTTTCTCATCCTAATAATTACATTATCTATATAATACTAGGAACACTAATCACATCATTATATTTACATTATCATCTAGGCAACATAGAACATATATCAGTCTTAGTTATAAAATAACCCATAAAAGGTATGAGGTTCATTTAATACAGAATAAACTCATTAATAAGTAATGGGGTACCCAAAATAAATAGGTATTAACATAATTGGTATAAGGATCATCATTATTTGGTGAGGAAGAAAAAATCTCATGATAATTTACCATTTTCTTTTTAGAACAAAGAGTTATTTTGGAAAAATATTTAGTTTTGTCATATAACAAGATTGGAAAAATTTATATCCCCAAAAATAAAATGGAAGGAAAATAAATGATATTTTGTGAAAATTAAAGTAACACCCATATTTAAAATGAGATGAAATAGTTATGACCCATATAAAGAGAGTTTGGTTCGAGAATTACCATTACCTAATGTCTGAATGTTTTCTTCACAATAATATTTTTGGTAATAAAATTAATTTAATTAATTAAAATATAAATAAATTATTATTGATTAAATTGATTTAATATAGTTTTATTGAGTTTATTTATCACCTTTTATATGATTTATAGAGTTCCGTTCCATCATCCGGGAGTGATCATTTTTGTGGTTTTCATGATCAATTCACTTAAAATGAGTATGAATGTTTATGTATAATGCATATAATAATATAGAATTAAAAATATATGTTATTAATTTAAATTAGGAGTTTTAAATGGTTATATATATCATTTGGTTAAATTATTAGAGGATCAATCATTAGATAAATATTTTGTGATAATCATTTATATTTTTTGGCACTTTTTCGAAAATAAAAAACTAGTTTTTTCCATTATTTTTTATTGTTCATAAAAAATCATTAAAGAATAAAAAGAGTTATTAAATAAATTATACAGTAATTAAAAACAATTATATGGGTTTTTTAAACATAATTCAAGGTGTTAAAAGAAAATGAAAATGTTTCATCTAAGATGTCAGAAAATTGAGGGATCACATTTAGTGATTTGAATTTCTGGATAAAAGATAAAGATAAAAGTGTTTTTTGAGGGGTATACCATTAAAATGATATAATTATATAATATATATGAAAAAAGTGTTATCATTCACGTTTTTATCGAGTATGTGGGGAGATAATAAGACAATAAAAATAAATAAAAATAAATTAAATGAAAAAGAAATAGGATTTTACCTTTTGAATTATCATCATTGAAAACTTACATATGGAATATAGGTTTGGATTTTAGTGAGGAAGGGGATAGAGAAGTGGTTTGGGTATATTTTTTACATATTTCAATTCATGGATGGTGTAAGGATAAGAGGTTCTAAGGGGTCGTATTTATAGGGAAGGAGAGGGGTGTTTTCCATTATTTAATTCATTATTTTATTATTTTGGCATATGACTAGGAATATTTTTGTAATTAAAAGTAAATATAATAAAATATTTAATTATAGTTCTAGATTATGGTGGTTAATTCATAAATGAATCATGTATTAGTGCATATAACTTATAATTTACATATTCTATAAATTAGATTATTTTAATTTCCACGAAAAAATTCTAGTGTTTTAGAAAAATTAAAAAAAATTCACCCAAACTATTTTTGAATATAAAGATTTAAAAAATTCACTCCATTTTATATAAATAAATTTTAAAATAAGAGTAATTAAATTTTTAATTAAAATCACTTTTTATTATAAAAATATTAATTTTTATACTACTACTCATATAATGACAATTTAAAAAATTAAATAAGGTCCTATAAAATTTAAAAATAATCATAAGATATGAAAGTATTAATATATGAGTTTATTTATGGAAAATAATTTTTTTTTTAAAATCATTATATAAATTATAAAACATTAATTAAATATTTATGACTTACTAAAACAAAAATACCTAATGTGTCTTTTTATAAAATATAAATTTATATATTCCATGATATAAATATATTTTATTTTCATTGAAAAGATAACCATATTTTATTTATAATTTCAAAATTGTTGTTACTTTTACATTTTATGGGTTACCATTCTCAAGGGCCATGTTACTATTCCAATGGTCAAGTTACTATTCCATTGGTATAGGTTCTCTAATTTCTAAAAGAGCATCTTATTTCATTAATTATTCATTTAAAATATTTTTATTATGGTCTACATGCGATTTTATTAGATTTATGATGTATTAAATAACTAAAATAAGGGATCAAATCCATTGGTAATAGTTATGATCATTAAAAATTTACCCCACTTGGTTTCTCTTTCCCCACCAAAATATGTAATGCCCACCAAATGCTAACAACCATTTATTCAATGAGTGTAATAAATCGATGTGATGATCATGGGGTAATCTAATTATCCCCTTGGCGATGAGCCTAAGGAGGTTTTTAAGAACCTCTCCTTGGTGAGTAGACTAGGACTCTCTTATATTGACCGGCATAAGCTGAAAATTTTATCTAGTTTGATGAGTGGTGGGGGCTTCTGGTAAAGATCCAAGGATTCACATGGTAATGATCTCTTGATAATACATCATCTCTCATGTGATAGGAATGATATTACTTCATGATTTGACATGAAAAAGCTAATATGGTATTTATAATAACTTAATTACCCAAAAAAATCATTATCTTATATATTTTCTCAAAAATAGGATGATCTGAAAGGGTTTCTCATGAATAAGTCCAACCCCGAGAATTTCTTTGAACCATTCATCTAGTTATCCACTCTACATAACATTAGGCTACTTGGAATAGATATGGTTCACATAACCTTAAAAGGCACGGTGTTTCCTATTAATTTCTTTAAAATTCATTAGATCTAATTACATTCATGGGGAAATATATGAAAACTACTTTATGGTATTGATCCCCAAATCACAATACCTTCTACCTCTCAACAAAGAGATAATTTATCAAGTGAATTTTTTTGGGATTAAACCATATCATCATTGACTAATAATAAATAGATGGAAAACATATATCAGAAATTGATGTTCACATCCACAAAATATTTAATTAATAACATTACCACAAGGGTAACAAGTCCTTCTATATGATTTGGTATGGATTCATGAATGTATAATAAATAAATAATATAGTCCATGAGTAGCCAATAATTTCCACTTAAAATTATTGGATGAGCCTATCATCCCATTCTAATAGCTAATGAAAATTCTAAAGATTCACTATCTAGAAACCCCCCAAAAAACGTCCTTTGGAATGTAATCCCACATCAATAACCATATTTATACATTAGAGATATTAGATCCATCAGAATCACTATCATAAACTATAAGGATATTGCATAAAATATGAATGTTGTAATAACCCGGTATTTTAAAAGAATAACATTGTGTTCGATATCAAATGTGACACAAAAAATGATCTTAAATAGACTATTATATATATTTAATTAAACATAATTTCTTTAATATCTTCTGATCCATGCAACACCAAGTATAAAATAAACTATATTACTTTATAACCAAGATGTTAAATTGTTGGGAATAAATAGAGAAAATAAATTATGAAAATTATTTGGTTTAAACATTTATCAAATAAATTAATTGGTAATAATTTCATCATAAATCAAATAATAATCATTTGAAATAAAATTCAATTTTTTTTTAAAAAAAGATTTATTTTTTTAAAAGGATGTTTCATAGCACTTTGTGTACATATGATAAAATTTAATTTTTGAAATTTTGTAAAATTTATTTTATAAAATGAAATTATTTTTTAAACCAAATTTTCATTAATATGTTAAATATATTTTTTAATATTCTAAAAATATTATTTTTTTAGAAGAAGAGTGAGCCATACTTGTTTTTATTTAAAAATTACTTTCTTGTTTTATGAATTTAAAATTAACTTTTGGGTTTAAAATTTTTTTAAATATAAAATCAGTTCAATAATAATATTGTTCATAAAATTTATTTCGTTATAATAAATTTAATTTTCATTTTTAATATTAAAAATTTCTATATTTATGAGAACTTTTATTAAAAAACACTTTTTCATTGTGTCAGCCTGATCACTTTTAAATTAAAATTTGCCACTATTGTGAACTAAATTTGTAAAAATGGATGAAATATATGGAATATAAATTAATTATCTAATTTTATTTAATGAGGTCAATTTTTTTTTGTAATGAGTACTAAGCACATTAAAATCTTTTTATCACAATTAAGGATAAAATGAGTTTACAAAGGAATTAAACTAAGGAGATAAGGTATAAAATTGTGTATAAAATTTTTTAATTCCTATTTTATTTCAATATTTATTCCTCCAATTATCCATTATTCTATAATTATACACATTGTATCCTTCATTAATGTAAAAAATTTGGGTATCACTTTTTATTCCCATAAATTCCAACTGTGTCCTCTCCCCCGCTTATAAAATTCCACCCATATCCTCTTCTATTCACACACCCCTAGCCTTTTTATTTAGAAATTATATGACCATATATCTTCCTTAAAATCCTCCATAAATACCATATGCCTTTTTATCTAATAATTTTATCTATGAAGGCTTTATGTAAAAACTTAATATCTTTTTATAAAGAAGGGTAAGGTTCCTAACCATGCGATTTCATTTTAATTATTCTACTAAAAGCCCAAAAAATCTCCAAATATTATAAAATAAAGTCTTTAATATATAATATATATTTTTTTCATTATGATAATTTAATAATCTATATATGTCTCATCCTCCATAAAATGTGAAACCAAACTGTCAATTGTGTTTACAATGGACTACCACCTCACGAACTGATTTTATTCATTTTTCATCATCACCTATCACAAAATTATATATTATGGATTTAAATTATATATTTTATATTAATTAATTCAATATAATTATATAATTACAATATAATATATACTTACTTACTTTCCTCTTCATGAGAATACGATAACGTCGTTTGTGTGTACAGGGGACTGTTGCCTCGTGAAGTGATATGATTTAGTTTCACTTAATCAGTAAATGGAAGGCAGTAATTATATATTAGATAAATATATATTATATATATTATATAATAATTATGATTTAAACGTGAAATATTATTTACCTTTCCTTCATTCCATCTTTTAAAAAATGTATGAAGTGTTCATTAATACATACATCTGATTGTCTCAATGAATTGTGTATTTAATTTTTCAGTCTCTAAATTTCATAAATTAATATAAATACATATATAGTGAATATATATGATATTAATATTATGTTTAATATTAATTTTATTATTTCATGAGGATCAATTTAAAATTATTGAAATTACTCAAACAAAACATACATGAAAATTTAAGCAGCTATCACCCGAAATAGTTATTTTAACACAAAATTATTAAGAAACGGGCCATAGAATACTATAATTAAATCATATATTTTATAAGATAATTAAGTATTATTGTTTAATATTTTTATAATAAATTTATACTTAGTATATAAGAGTTGAATACAAGTAAAATTAAATCATAACCGAGGTAAGGGTTTCTCGTATCACTTTTACTAATGTTAGACGTATGGAATATTCACTACGTAGTTATTTTTTGTGGTGTACTTACTTCTAAATTGGTATTCTATATCATAAATCCATTTCCATTAATTTTTTAAATGTTCTATTTGATTTCATATGGGATATCATTCAAATGTTTGCGATTATGTTTTTGTTTTATAATCTCATAGTTTATCAAGATTACTTATGAATAAATTTATCATGATAAAATCATATTACCTATCACATATGAATATCATGATTTTTATTATCCTCTAGTTATTAATCAACATTGTAAGTAATATTTCCATTTTCCTCTAATTAGTACTTAAAATTATTGAGAAAATGATTTAAAAAAACAACTTTATATGTCCTTTTAGCCAAAAATGTTTTCTCTTTAATATCTATGTTTTCAGAAAATATTTTACAAAATATTTTTAATAGTATCCAAATGATTTATTAAATAAATATTTATAGTTGGTTTATTAAAAATCCTTTTGAACATAATCATCATATTGTTTTCTAAATGTTCTATATTTTAATATTTTTACAATAGTGAAAATAGAATTTTTTTAACTCATATGACATGTACAAAATTACCCACCATCATTGTTTTAAGTATTCCTTAATAGCCTTAAAATTTACTTCTCAAAGAATTTTTTTCCCAAATATTCAATATTTTTTGTTTTTTAGAGGTGATTTTCAATAAAAAAGGATATTTTACTCAATGATATTTTAAATCAAATTTTTATGATTTTTATATTCATGAACAACAAAAACCCTTATTTTACCTTATGATCCATTGAGAATATGTTGTAATTATAGAATCCTTATTATTTGTATGGATGTCTTATGAATAATTTACTGGGATTTACTGTTGATATTTTCTACCAGATTATTCTAAATGGTTTATCATAATGTTTATTTATTGGGGAAAATATTAGCATTTTCTATTATTTTTTCTCTATATGAATGTTTATGTTGATTATATTTCTCAACTTTTAAATAAGGAATTTATTTTACATGGTCAGTGATGGGAGGGGCCAAATATAACCACTTATATGCATCGGTAGGTCTCATGAGACAAAATTGATTTTGAATTTTGTATAGGACATACACATTTATATATGATGGGTTGGAATGATGCTTATGTTTGATATTTTAAATTACTTAATTATGAGATTAGTTATTAATCTTCAACTTGATTATTTGATTAGTTAAAATAACACAGGTTATGTTTTAGGATCATGTGTTTATTTAGATGTCATTATATGATCCTCATTTTTTACTGCCATATTATTCTTCATGTTCTTATTATTGATTAAATTTTAAATGTTTTAGTCATATACCCTACAATATTGATTATACTACATTTATTTATGATAGATTCCACTTTATACTTACCCTAATCAAGAATTAGTGAATACCCCATTTTTTAGTTCATTTACCATGATGTTATGATGTGTGTTGAAATTGATATAAAGGGATATGATAAAGGTAATAATGGTTTTCTAAAAAAATCTATGTCGTATTGAATTTTTTCAAATATAATGAGAATTTCGTGTAATTATCTAGTTTTACAATTCTATTGAACTATTATTTTTTTTAGGACCTGATATCATATATATAGAACCTATGTAATAATGCAACCACTGACTCTAGGATAAAATGGTCTGGGTCTTTATAATTGGTATCTATGAATTTTTAAAATAATCCAATGGAACTAGATTTATGAAAACATGTATTAAAAACATAACCCTATTAATGAAATTGAGGATTACCCTATGTAGAGGATAGAATCCTATATATTTTGAAAGGTATTGGTTATTTGGTTTATCATAGAAATACATCCCTAATTGGTTTCTAAATATAGATGTGGTTTTTTCATAGTTTTACCTGGGGGTAATAACTACAAAAGGGATCATTGAGATTTGACCTAATCATCCCCTTGTTTATTACATGAGACCTTACATTACACCTAGTTTGACTTTCCCTATGGATCTATTTTTGTATAATTCATATTTTATTTACAACCCATTATGGAGGATTTGAAAATATTTTTGGATTTTAAATCATTCCCTAAAAACCATGTTTATGATTACATGGTTTGATATAATTTAATTATTCAATTTGATCTATTTATTTCCCTAGTTTTGGTATTAAACATTATATTTTAAAATTTTATAATTTAATTAGTGTATTTTATAGTTATAAAATAATTCATTGTAGATGGAATGTGAACAATTTCAATGAATGTACTACATTTTGGGATTGACCTTCTAGTAATGTTAATGAAGATAAATCTAGAACTATAGATGAAACTAATTAAATTATAGCCATATTATAGATTTGGATTCAAGTTATAAGAAATATATTTCTTTTATAGTCTAGCATATTAATCCACCATACAGTGTAACAATGTTATACCATTTCATGAATCATAAAATTATATTATCTAATTGGACTAAAAAACCATTTTTAGAATAGAAATGTATAATTTACTTTAAGAAGATATTTATTTATCAAGGAAGTAATAAAATATAGAATTTTATCATGGTATTTTATCATTTATCTTGATATTTGGATCCATAGTGTTCATTAATAACAAACACAAATGATTAATATAGAATATAAAAAACATAGTGGAATGATTTTAAGGAACCATTATTTAAAAATATTTCACTCATAATAAATTAGAATATATGCGGAGACAATTTCAATGTATAAAAAAATATAAAGATAATTTTTTTCTATATATGAATCCAACATTAAAAGTTTTTCCAAGCATGTTGCATACTTCATATGTAATTCAATGATAATGTTTTGTTGTTTCTTTAATGGGATTCATCCAATCCTAAATAAATAACTAGTCTTACAAATATTCATATTATAGGAGGATATAATGACATATTATTTATTTTAATATAAATAATTATCCAGGAATTATTGCTTTAAATGGAGGCATGGTAAGAAGAAGAAAATAAATAAAACACAAATATAATGAATAAGGGAATGAAGGGAATAAGGATTTTCCCACCTGTGATAATTATGGAAAGAATCACCCATGTACTTTGATGAATTTAGTACGAGTTTACATCAACTGTTTGGAGACAAAAACATCAGCCACATGAATGTAAGGGTATGAAGGAAACCCCTATTGTTTAATGTTCCTACTATAAATAAATTAGGAACTCTGAAAAAAATTAGACAAGTGTCAATAGGATGTAATTCAAAATAAGTTATGGAATCCTGTTCAAGATTATGATATTAATAAATCCAAATTACAATGATTAATGTTTTTTTTTTGTATTTGGATTCAAGAATTATATCGTAAAAGTATATTTACTAATGGTTTTTTTGTTATAATAATCATGTAACATATAAGGATTATGATATTGTAGTTTTTCATTAGGGATTTTAATAATATTTTGAATAGTAATAGAGGCCAAAAAAAGTGATTTGCTGTAAAATATTATTTTTGAAAGTATTTATCAAATTTTTTGGAACATTATTTGGTTTATAATAATATTATTTCATAAAAATGACAACATGATATCCTAGTGACAACCTATAACATATGTCAAGGTCATTAGTATTGAACACACATCCTAATGGTGATAAGGGTGAAGCACCTACAACTTTCTGAAGTGATGTTCTAGTTAATATTAAATTATTATTAAGTGATTTTATGTATATATAATAATTAAATTGATTAAGATTAACCTTGGGATTATTGTTGAGGTTTATTGATTACATTCTTATATTGAATGAATCTAGATATGATTTTTTTGATAAATATGTAATGAAATATAGATAGAAATTTCACTATTTTATGGACATTTTAATATATTAAAAGATAAATTTAGATAATTAAAAAATAAAATATATATCTTGTATTTTCATTTCATGTAGTGAGAAATGTGGTGGAAATTTATTGGTGAAGATTAAAAATATGATAATTTTCTTATGAAATAAAAAGATTTCAATTATGTGTATTTGATAGTTTTCTCTATCAAGTTAGTAAAATAATACCTCAAACATAGGAAAAGGATCCTGAAAATATTATAATATTACATTTGAATATGATGAATCAATGATCTTTTAACTCATCACAGATTTTTGGTTTTGTGGTCATCAACATTCCCTTGATCAATAAATTTCTTGTGATCAATGATCTCTACAAAACACCATAATTATTTATGAATTTCAGCAGTGTCCATATTTTTCCTTGCCATAAATTTTTTCCTAATTTTAAACCTAGTTATGTGTTATGATAAATGATTATCATAATTCCCTTTCACTCGTAATAAGAGAAATTTTCATGAACCCTTATTACGATATGGATTTCAACAATGGATAAACCAATAATAAATGAAATTTAATTGAAAAAGATATATTTAATTAAGGAGGGCATACTGTAACAAAATGACATTCCAAAATATGAAAATGTTTTTAACAGCTTATTTTACATGAATCACATAGAGTCAATTACACCCAAAATGTATTTCTTAAAATATAATCTCTTCAATAGCTTGAGGTACATATAAACCCAAGTCTAAATAAATAGCATACCTATATAACCAAGAAATAAAATTAATTGGTATGAATGGGAATAATTAATTATTAAAAATATTTTTATAAAAAATATATAAAATAAATTTAATATTTAAGATTTTATTATAAATAAAATTAAGAGCATATGAAATAAAAAGAAATGGTTTTTTTAAAAATGTTTTTTTTTTAAAAGAAGTACCACAAATATTTTCAAACATAAATTAAAATTAATTTTTGACATATTTAGAAAATTTATATTATAAAACTACTTTAATTTTTCAAATCATAGTATCACAATTTTCATAGAATCAATTATTAAAAATTTTCTTGAAATGATTATTTTTTGATGAATAATGAAAAATACAGTTTTTTTGATACCATCATTTTTGATTAAGGAATTAAAATGATAAATTTATATTTAAATTTTTTTCAAAAGTAAAATTAGTTCTCTTATATTATATTAAATAAAATTTTGGTCATTGAAAATAATTTTTCTTTGAAATTTTTTATTACAACTTTATATACTTGTGAAACCTATTGTTTGGAAAAAACAATTCCTCGCATTTTGTGGGATTAATTTTAAATTAAATTTGTGATGACCCAGACCCCCTTTGGTCCCTTCCTTTGCCAAAATCCAGATCCTTAAGGGGTACGGATCGGTGAGACCGATCGGTGAGACGGATCGGTGAGACCGATCGGTGCGACCGATCGGTGAGACCGATCAGTGAGACGGATCAGTGAGACGGATCGGTGAGACCGATCGGTGAGACCGATCGGTGAGACGGATCGGTGAGACCGATCGGTGCGACCGATCGGTGAGACCAATCGGTGAGACGGATCGGCGAGACCGATCGGTGCGACCGACTGGTGAGACCGATCGGTGAGACCGATCGGTGAGACGGATCGGTGAGATCGATCGGTGCAACCGACCGGTGAGACCGATCGGTGAGACGGATCGGTGAGACGGATCGGTGAGACGGATCGGTGAGACGGATCGGTGAGACCGATCGGTGAGACCGATCGGTGCGACCGATCGGTGAGACCGATCGGCGAGACCGATCGGTGCGACCGATCGGTGTGACTGATCGGCGGAACCGGCCGACGTCACCCGGCCTTGCCAAGTTGTTCCAGTAATGCGCACAAAAGTTTAATTAAATACTGAATCGGCTCATGAGTCGGTTTAAACCACTCAGCACCTTTAATGATGAGTCAAGTCACGTGGTCAACCCACGACTTCCACGTCTTACGCGGTTCAGCGTTTTTATCTCAACCATCCCCGGCTCTTATAAATTAAGGGTTAGGCCGTGGTTTCCCCCTTCTTCGATCGTGGCTCTTCTGGTGCATCGGGACCGCCGCGTCATTATCCGTAAAGTTCCGCGCCCCTGGCCTAATCGTCGATCATCTATCAACAAGTAGGGGATTCCTGGCTCCTCTAATTGTATATGTGCAATCGTAGAATTAGCATGATTTATCTCTTTGGATCACAATGAAATTGACCTAATTAAATACTTGAACCGGATTAAAAGAATTGGTTGATCGCATGCTGTTGCTTTATACCGTGATAACGGTTTGCCTCATGTTTTCCTAGATATAGTGATATCTATGTTTTCTTTGATTTGTTGTTCGTTCATGATAGAAATTGATAATGAAAGTAAAGCCGGAATTAATTGTTAATTAATTGGCTAAAGATAAAGAGGCATGTAAATTAATCTGGTTATTGCCGTTGTTGTAGTTGTTCTAATTTGAGGATAATCAAATTAGGGATGTAAGCATGGTTATTTAAATTGTGATAGCTTACTGATTAGGTATCCATGATTGGAACCTAGGAATAACAAGTCTGTTAATTCACTATGGATTAAAGAACAGATTATGTGGGAATTTCTAAAAGGGTTCTGAGTTACCCTCTTGTTTGTTAAAGGGCTGAGAGCTCACTTTGTGATGTTTGTTTTCCTGCTGTTTGTGCTGTGATGTGATCCTGGATGGCTGTTGTGATATGTGGAGGCATGGAGACTTGTGGTTGTGGCAGCGGATGACGCCTAGTGTGGCGAGATGCATCGGTTTATACATATTGGTGTCGGGGAGGACACCAAGGGTGATGGTATGAGATGAATGTGATGGTTTGATGTTGGTGGTTTGGTTTGGTTGCTTATCTGCTTTACTTTTCCCCACTGCTCAAGGTAGCTGGTCTTGCTTACCCTCTTTCCGAAGGAGGCGAAGACACGCGGGGTATGCCACGTGCTTTCCGTGTTTAGCCTCTCGATGGAGGATGGGTCTATGCTCTTTCTATAGGCGACAAAGACTCGACGGGTAGTATATCTACTCACCGTTTTGAGCCGCCTTTGTGTTTAGAATCATAGGATGTTTTTCTAGAATTCATGGAATGTGGAAAAGTAATTCTGTAATGAATGTTTGATTAAATGGTGAAAATCCACGGGGATGGAGATGCTGGAATTTAAAGGTGATGTGAATCTTAAAAAGGAGCAGTTGTTTTTGAAAGTGATGCCATTTCAGTTTAATGTGGAATTCTTCATTCTTAATTAATGTTTAAAGAATTAATTAATGTACAGTGGACCTGATAAATGAGAATGGAGTAATCTAATAAATCTCTTCATTGTTTGTGTGCTTATAGGATACCTAGTCTTAGAAGTAGCAGCCTGGAGTCTGAGAGACGTTAGCTGCAGTTGTATCTAAGACTAGGTAATGCCCATAGTGTGGATGTGAGTTACTTATATATTCTGTACTTTTTGTGTTTCTATACGCTACTCCACCCTGTCGGTAAGGGAAACTGACACCCCGGGGATTCTGAGCCCTGGGGGGTGTTTTCCCCAACATTCTGATGGGAGGTTGAATGGCTGACTACCCCCTTTGGCCCCGCTCTCTTATCTTTCTAGATACTTGTTCCATGAGGCACAGTGGTTAGTTACCCCATATATGTGTGTAGAGGGCTGTAATGGCTTGTGGTTATTCACAAACATATATTCTGGATATAGTATCCTACGGACTACTATAGGTGTAACGTGTATAGGCTATGATGGATTGAGGATCCTTACTCGGCGTATGGGCTGTAATGGCTAGAGGAATAATACTCGACGTATGATACACGTTATACGAGCTATGGTGGCTCCCGGAAACTACCTGGTTACTTTGGTTGTGAGGACGGTGTGGTGCTTCGCCCAGGTGTCTGCGGGAAAGCCTTTGTGGTGCACGAGGTGCAGATTGTGGAGCTTAGCCCAGGTGTCTGCGGGCAAGCCTTTGGAGAGAGATGCACTGGACGTATGTCGTTGGGGAAAAGCGGCAAACCAGTGGGGAAGTAGTAGAGGGGTACCCTTGATATTCTTTACTATATGCTATATTCTTGTATGCGTTACTTGGTGAGAGTAGCCATGGTGAGGTTGGGAACATAGTATACCTGTTTAGGTGACGAGTTAGTTTCACTTGTTGTTCACTGGGCTTTAGCATGCTTTCTTTACTTTTGCACGAGAGTCTTGGGGAGGATCCTACTGAGTATACTGTTATACTCACCCTATGTACATATAAACTGTTTTTCAGGTCACTTGGAGCAGGTTGGAGATCAAGCTGGTTACTACTAGCTTGCGGTTGGAGGAGGAGCTGTTCGGGCTTGTGGTCGCTGTCGTTTTACTTTCTTTTGGGTACTTTTAGTTCTCCCTTTCAGTTGTAGTACTTTTTCATGACATTTCATATATGTACTTGATTTCCTTTTACATTTCAGTTCTGAGTTGGAGTTGATTGGAGTCTATTCTATCTCTCTCTTCTGCATGTGTTCTCTTAGAGGGTAATGCCTCCCATTTGTGTGTGTATTATACCCTCGGTGCTAGTCGCCAACCCGGGGCCTACTGGAGGCGGGACTCGGGGGTCATTATCTCCCTTCTCACATTGCCGGCCCAGGAGGGGTACACTTTGTGGGGAGGGGGTCGTGACAGAGTGGTATCAGAGGTCTGGTTGAGGGATAGGATGGAGTTTGGAGTTAGGCACAGGTGAGGATGCATGGGATGGTAGGGCAACGGTGTCATTCATGTTTAGAAAGTGGGGTAAACACTGGAAACCGGCAGAGACATAGGCGTTCAGGGCCCCCTATGATCTGTTGCACGAACCATTAAGTTTACGATGGCTACTAAACAAAGTGATACTGGTTGCAGGGTAGAGACCTAGGAAAGGATCATGCATCATTATTCTTTGCGCCTGTGTTTGAATGGGTAGACCTTGGGATAGGTAACCAAAAAAAAATTAATAAAACAAAATAATTAATTAATTAATGTTGAGTCTTCCATATTCCAGGCTTAGGAGCTCTAATGGTTGTTATTTTACAGGTATGTCTCCAGGTCGACGTCCTCGTCAGGTTTGTGCAGAAGGTGCCCAGCAGGCTGTTCCAGCAGATCGCCACCGGGTAGAGGTTGACGACGATGACACTTGGAGGAAGACACTCCAAGAGTTTCAGCGCCAGAGTCTACAGAAGTATGAGGGCTTCGTTTCAGATGCAGTCACAGAAGACTGGTTGGAGGAGGTCGAGATAGGATTCAGTTCGATTCGTGCTCGGAAGGAACATTGGGTGTCCTTGGTTGTGGAGATGTTGCGTGGAGCAGCGAGACAGTGGTGGTTCTTGTTCCTCGGGGATTGTGAGGAGTCAGCGATCTCATGGGAGGAGTTTCGGGACAGGTTTAGAGTCGAGTTTCTTTCATCAACTGCGAAAGCGTCTAGTCGCCAGGAGCTACTCACCCTTCAACAGGGGAGATCCAGTGTTCGGGATTTTGGAATCCATTTCAGGAACCTTCTACGATATTCTTCCGACCTGTTACCAGATGATGAGGCCAGGGCGAGGCATTTCGAGGAGGCTTTGCGTCCAGAGATCCAGCGCCAGGTCACCCCATTTATGCTGAAGACATATCTAGAGGTGCTGGCGAGGTCAGAGGTTGTTGAGAGGACTTTGCCCAGGACCGGATCGTCACGAGAGGGGAATCGTCATGATTCCTCATGAAGCAGGGTTGTGGTTCGGGGTTCCTGGTTTTCAGGACAGAAGAGTTTCCGTTCACCTGGGGGTAGGTCCCAGCCCTTCCCATCTCGTTTCTCCGGAGGCAGCAACTCTCTGGCCTATGCCAAAGGATCAGGCGCTTGTTTTTCTTGTGGTGGTCGTGGTCATCAGCAGCGGGAGTGCCTGACTTTTCAGAGAAGTCATCATACACCAGGCGCTCCACTCCAGGTTCCTCCGTTGAGGCAGTTCCAGCCGAGGCAGCAGCAGCAGGTGGCAACAGCTTTAGATCACCAGAGGGTAGATGGAGCAGGCAGAGGACATCCCCATGACGCTCTCCGTCCTCAGAGAGCAGAGCGAGGCCGTGGTGGTGGTCGTCATCAAGGTTAGAGAGGCCGTGGAGGTGGTCGTGGTCAGCTTCATGCTCTAGCATTGCCAGCTCCAGGCGAGCCAGACGTCATCCAAGGTACCCTTTGCTTGTTTTCTACCTTGGTGTATGCCTTGTTTGATTCATGAGTGACACACTCCTTTATATCCCCTACCCTTGTCCACGCTTTGGGACTTGAGGTAGAGAGGCTTCCAGTGCCCTTGGCGTTGACTACGCCAGTTGGAGGTCAAGATAGATTGTTTGAAGTATGTAGAGACTGTGAGCTAGTGTTGGGGAAGCACCGCTCTTGGGGAGATTTCCTATGTTTACGAATACAACCATATGATGTCATCCTCGGCATGGATTGGTTGTATTCGGTGCAGGCTATTGTGGATTGCTACAGGAAGAAGGTCGTTTTCTTTGATGAAGATGGAGAGGAAGTAGTGTTTGTTGGTGAGAGAGATCCTCGGATGAGTCATAGACGAGTTTCATCCTTATCATCCATGATGGCTGGGATGATGCTGAGTTCTTCAGAGGTTGAACAGTTGGCGTTTCCTAGGGTCGTAGAGGAGTACCCTGACGTCTTCCCAGAAGAGTTTGTATCCTTACCCCCTCGACGAGAGATCGAGTTTGGGATCGAGCTACAGCCGGGAGCGTCTCCTATCTCTATGTCTCCGTATAGGATGGCCCCTTCTGAGTTACGAGAGCTACGTATTCAGCTCGATGGTCTGTTGCAGTGTGGTTTTGTTCGGCCAAGTGTGGCACCTTAGGGTGCACCAGTTTTGTTTGTGAAAAAGGCTGACGGAAGTTTGCGGTTGTGTGTCGATTATCGTCGGTTAAACAAAGTGACAATAAAGAACCGCTATCCTCTCCCGCGGATTGATGACCTATTCGATCAACTGAAGGGTGCAAGTTGGTTCTCAAAGATAGACTTGCGGTCAGGATATCATCAGATGCATGTAAAGGATGAGGATATCCCGAAGACTGCTTTCCGCTGTCGTCATGGGCATTATGAGTTTGTTGTAATGCCATTCGGCGTGACGAATGCTCCAGCTGTTTTCATGGGGTTGATGAATGCTGTGTTCCGTGAATTCCTGGACAAGTCTGTTGTGGCTTTCATCGATGACATCCTTGTGTACTCCACATCTGAAGAGGAGCATGCAGAGCATCTACGAGCCGTTTTGGGAGTTCTTCGCCAACATTGGTTGTTTGGGAAGTTGTCCAAGTGTGAGTTCTGGGCTCGAGAAGTTCGTTTCTTGGGACATGTTGTGTCCCAACAGGGAGTAGGTGTGGATCCTTCTAAGATAGAAGCAGTGGTGTCTTGGCCAGCCCCCAAGACCGTGTCAGAGGTGCGAAGTTTCCTTGGTCTCGCAGGCTATTACAGGAGGTTTGTGGCTAATTTCTCCCAAGTTGTGACTCCTCTGACAACTTTGACCAGGAAGGATCAAGCGTTCATATGGACTGATCAGCAGACAGCTTTCGAGTATCGAAAGGAGAAGTTGGTAAGTGCTCCAGTCCTTTGTCTTCCAGCGGAGGGAGTCCAGTTTGATGTTTTCTGTGATGCTTCACATCTGGGGCTAGGCTGTGTTCTCATGCAGCAGAGGTCCGTTGTTTCTTATGGGTCTCGGCAGTTGCGTCCCCATGAACGCAACTATGCCACCCATGATCTTGAGTTGGCAGCCATGGTGTTTTCTCTAAAGTTGTGGATACATTACCTCATTGGCGAGCGCTTTTTGGTTTTCATCGATAATAAGAGTTTGAGGTATGTTTTCTCTTAGCGGGACTTGAACTTGAGGCAGCGTTGGTGGATGGAGTTCTTGCAGGAATACGACTTCGAAATACCGTATACACCTGGGAAGGGAAATGTTGTTGCTGATGCACTGAGCCGAAAGTCACGTAGTGATGTTGTGCGTGAATCTGTTGATTCTTGGAGAGTGATGGAAGAGATATCATCTTTACATCTTGATATAGGAGAAGTTGGGGGAAGAGGTTGTATTTTCCAGATGACGGTGCAGTCATCCCTGATGCAGAAGGAGGAAGAGTCTCAGTTGGGTGATCTAGAGGTGGAAGTTTGGAGAGACAGAGTTGTATGTGGTGAGGCCCCTGATGGTTGGTCGGAGGATGAACAACACCGAGTGTTCTATCATGGAAGGCTTTTTGTTCCCTTGGCGATGCGCGAGACCGTTCTCCGAGAGTTCCATAGTTCACCCTTGGTGGTACATCCTGGTGTGACGAAGATGTACTGATCCTTGAGGAGTCAGTTTTGGTGGCCTGGGCTGAAGCGTTCAGTTGCAGAATATGTGTCTCGATGTTTAGTCTGCCAGAAGGTGAAGGCCGAACACCGTGTTCCTGGTGGTCTTCTCCAGCACTTAGAGATTCCTCAGTGGAAGTGGGAGGACATCTCAATGGACTTTGTTACAGGTTTACCTCGAGCTCCGGGAGGACATGATGCTATATGGGTGGTAGTGGATCGTTTAACTAAATCGGCCCACTTCATAGCAATCAAGGAGTCGAGCTCAGTGGAGGTTTTGTCGAGGAGGTATCTGGAGGAGGTGGTGAGGCTTCACGGAGTACCTAGGACGATCATTTCTGATCGAGATCCTCTTTTTACCTCTAGGGTGTGGAGAGGTCTCCAACATGCTTTTGGATCTCAACTATGCCTTAGCACTGCTTTTCATCCTCAAACGGATGGTCAGACAGAGGGAACCATCCAGACTCTTGAAGACATGTTGCACTCTTGTGTTCTTGATTTTGGAGGTTCATGGGTGAAGCACTTACCCTTGGTAGAATTCGCTTACAATAATAGTTTCCACTCTACCATCGGTATGGCGCCGTTTGAAGCCTTGTATGGCCGGCCATGCCATTCTCCGTTGTGCTGGACTGGGGTCGGAGAGTCAGCAATCCTCGGACCAGAACTAGTGCAGAATACAACAGAGATGGTTCAGGTGATTCGTGAGAGGATGAAGACAGCACAGGATCGTCAGAAATCATATGCTGATCAAAGAAGGAGACCGTTAGAGTTTAATGTTGGAGATCATGTGTTTCTAAAGGTGACTCCCTGTCGTGGGCTGCGAAGGTTTGGTCGCGGAAGTAAGATTTCTCCCCGTTTTGTTGGGCCTTTCGAGGTGTTAGCTCATGTTGGAGCTGTGGCATATCGAGTAGCACTTCCCCCTCAGATGAGTCGGATACATGATGTTTTCCATGTATCACAGCTCCGTCGTTATCTTCATGATGAATCTCATGTTATCGATTGGGAAGAGATCGATATTGATGATGATGCAACCTTCGAGGAGCGACCTGTGGAGATCCAAGACCACAAGGAGAAGGTGTTGCGTGGGCGTTCTATCCCCTTAGTTCGTGTCCTGTGGCGACACGGTGGCATGGAGGAGAGTACCTGGGAGCGTGAAGCACAGATGCGTGCCCAATACCCCGAGTTGTTTTGAGCTTTGTTCCTTTTGTACCTGTTGTGGTAGAACATTTGACTTTTGGCTATGAAATGTACTGAGTTATTTCCTCTGTTGTGTGTGAAAAGCCCCGGCTAAAGGGAAGAGGGAACCTGACCCCTAATCAAGACGCATTAAGGTGGATGCGATTGAACCCGTGCGGGCGAGTCAGTGCCGCCCAAAGCGGATAATATCTTGACATGGGGGAGGGAAACTCCCCAAACCCACATGACCGGGCTGTTTGGCGTGGTATGTTGCTTAGTTCTTGACAGGAGAGTGTTTTTAGTTAGCAGAGGTTCACTCCTAAGAGGTATCTTTCGAAGATGGTTGTTCGGACCCTCTCTTTCCTTCTGGTTTGTTGTGATTCTCGAGGACGAGAATCGTTTAAGAGGTATCTGATGTGATGACCCAGACCCCCCTTGGTCCCTTCCTTTGCCAAAATCCGGATCCTTAAGGGGTACGGATCGGTGAGACCGATCGGTGAGACCGATCGGTGAGACGGATCGGTGAGACCGATCGGTGTGACCGATCAGTGAGACCGATCACTGAGACGGATCGGTGAGACCGATCGGTGCGACCGACCGGTGAGACCGATCGGTGAGACCGATCGGTGAGAGGGATCGGTGAGACCGATCGGTGCGACCGACCGGTGAGACCGATCGGTGAGACCGATCGGTGAGACCGATCGGTGAGACCGATCGGTGAGACGGATCGGTGAGACCGATCGGTGAGACTGATCAGTGAGACCGATCGGTGAGACCGATCGGTGCGACCGACCGGTGAGACCGATCGGTGAGACCGACCGGTGAGACCGATCGGTGCGACCGATCGGTGTGACTGATCGGCAGAACCGGCCGACGTCACCCGGCCTTGCCAAGTTTTTCCAGTAACGCGCACAAAAGTTTAATTAAATACTGAATCGGCTCATGAGTCGGTTTAAACCACTCAGCACCTTTAATGATGAGTCAAGCCGCGTGGTCAACCCATCACTTCCACGTCTTACGCGGTTCAGCGTTTTTATCTCAACCGTCCCCAGCTCTTATAAATTAAGGGTTAGGCCGTGGTTTCCCCCTTCTTCGATCGTGGCTCTTCTGGTGCATCGGGACCGCCGCGTCATTATCCGTAAAGTTCCGCGCCCCCGGCCTAAACGTCGATCATCTATCAACAAGTAGGGGATTCATGGCTCCTCTAATTGTATATGTGCAATCGTAGAATTAGCATGATTTATCTCTTTGGATCACAATGAAATTGACCTAATTAAATACTTGAACCGGATTAAAAGAATTGGTTGATCGCATGTTGTTTCTTTATACCGTGATAACGGTTTGCCTCATGTTTTCCTAGATATAGTGATATCTATGTTTTCTTTGATTTGTTGTTCGTTCATGATAGAAATTGATAATGAACGTAAAGCCGGAATTAATTGTTAATTAATTGGCTAAAGATAAAGAGGCATGTAAATTAATCTGGTTATTTCCGTTGTTGTAGTTGTTCTAATTTGAGGATAATCAAATTAGAGATGTAAGCATGGTTATTTAAATTGTGATAGCTTACTGATTAGGTATCCATGATTGGAACCTAGGAATAACAAGTCTGTTAATTCAATATGGATTAGAGAACAGATTATGTGGGAATTTCTAAAAGGGTTCTGAGTTACTGTCTTGTTTGTTAAAGGGCCGAGAGCCCACTTTGTGATGTTTGTTTTCCTGCTGATTGTGTTGTGATGTGAGCCTGGATGGCTGTTGTGATATGTGGAGGCATGGAGACTTGTGTTTGTGGCAGCGGATGACGCCTAGTGTGGCGAGATGCATCGGTTTATGCATATGGGTGTCGGGGAGGACACCAAGGGTGATGGTATGAGATGAATGTGATGGTTTGATGTTGGTGGTTTGGTTTGGTTGCTTATCTGCTTTACTTTTCCCCACTACTCAAGGCAGCTGGTCTTGCTTACCCTATTTCCGAAGGAGGCGAAGACACGCGGGGTATGCCACGTGCTTTCCGTGTTTAGCCTCTCGATGGAGGATGGGTCTATGCTCTTTCTATAGGCGGTAAAGACTCGACGGGTAGTATATCTACTCACCGTGTTGAGCCGCCTTTGTGATTCGAAGCATAGGATGTTTTTCTAGAATGCCTGGGAATGTGGAAAAGTAATTCTGTAATGAATGTTTTATTAAATGGTGAAAATCCACGGGGATGGAGATGCTGGAATTTAAAGGTGATGTGAATCTTAAAAAGGAGCAGTTGTTTTTGAAAGTGATGCCATTTCAGTTTAATGTGGAATTCTTCATTCTTAATTAATGTTTAAAGAATTAATTAATGTACAGTGGAACATATAAATTAGAATGGAGTAATCTAATAAAACTCTTCATTGTTTGTGTGCTTATAGGATACCTAGTCTTAGAAGTAGCAGCCTGGAGTCTGAGAGACGTTAGCTGCAGTTGTATCTAAGACTAGGTAATGCCCATAGTGTGGATGTGAGTTACTTATATATTCTGTACTTTTTGTGTTTCTATACGCTACCCCACCCTGTCGGTAAGGGCAACTGACACCCCGGGGATTCTGAGCCCTGGGGGGGTGTTTTCCCCACCATTCTGATGGGAGGTTGAATGGCTGACTACCCCCTTTGGCCCCTCTCTCTTCTCTTGGTAGATACTTGTGCCATGAGGCACAGTGCTTAGTTACCCCATATATGTGTGTAGAGGGATGTAATGGCTTGTGGTTATTCACACACATATATTCTGGATATAGTATCCTACGGACTACTATAGGTGTAACGTGTATAGGCTATGATGGCTTGAGGATCCTTACTCGGCGTATGGGCTGTAATGGCTTGAGGAATAATACTCGACGTATGATACACGTTATACAAGCTGTGGTGGCTCCCGGAAACTACCTGGTTACTTTGGTTGTGAGGACGGTGTGGTGCTTCGCCCAGGTGTCTGCGGGCAAGCCTTTGTGGTGTACGAGGTGCAGATTGTGGAGCTTAGCCCAGGTGTCTGCGGGCAAGCCTTTGGAGAGAGATGCACAGGACGTATGTCGTTGGGGCAAAGCGGCAAAACAGTGGGGAAGTAGTAGCGGGGTACCCTTGATATTCTTTACTATATGCTATATTCTTGTATGCGTTACTTGGTGAGAGTAGCCATGGTGAGGTTGGGAACATAGTATACCTGTTTAGGTGACGAGTTAGTTTCACTTGTTGTTCACTGGGCTTTAGCATGCTTTCTTTACTTTTGCACGAGAGTCTTGGGGAGGATCCTACTGAGTATACTGTTATACTCACCCTATGTACATATAAACTGTTTTTCAGGTCACTTGGAGCAGGTTGGAGATCAAGCTGGTTACTACTAGCTTGCGGTTGGAGGAGGAGCTGTTCGGGCTTGTGGTCGCTGTCGTTTTACTTTCTTTTGGGTACTTTTAGTTCTCCCTTTCAGTTGTAGTACTTTTGCATGACATTTCATATATGTACTTGATTTCCTTTTACATTTTAGTTCTGAGTTGGAGTTGATTGGAGTCTATTCTATCTCTCTCTTCTACATGTGTTCTTTTAGAGGGTAATGCCTCCCATTTGTGTGTGTATTATACCCTCGGTGCTAGTCGCCAACCCAGGGTCTACTAGAGGCGGGACTCGGGGGTCATTATCTCCCTTCTCACATTGCTGGCCCAGGAGGGGTACACTTTGTGGGGAGGGGGTCGTGAAAAAATTATTTAAATTATGTAAATTTAATTGGGAAAATTGATTTAATATTTTTAATAAAAATATTTTATATTTTTTAATAATTATAACTTAATTTCTGTTCATAATGTTTAGTAATTGTAGTAAAAAAATTAAGTACTATAATTAAGGATAAAACAGTTTTACCGTATTGTTAAACTAAAAGGACAAGAGGTAAAATGACCTAATAACATGTATAATTCTAATATTCATAACATATAAATCCCATATCCAATATATGGTTTTATAATGATCCATTTTTCCCTGTGTCTAATGTGAAAAAACATGTGTATCACATATTCCAGTTAAGAAATTGATGTGTATTCCCTCCCCTAATTATAAAGGGACATCCTTTATCCACTCCTATTCACACTCTCAAATACATTTGTTTCAACCAATACCTAAAAAAATATCTTACATACATCCATAAAAAATCCTATAGGCCTTTGTTTCTTTATAAATGAAATATAGGAAGTATTCAGTTATAAAGCAAAAGAGGTTTTCTGAAAACATGGTAATGTTCTTAACAATGCATTTTTTGTTTTAACTATTCTATTAACACCCAAATATATTCTTTAAATGATAAAAATTTAACAAAATTATCCAATATATAATTATAAATTACTATGTTCATTTAATAACATATATTCATTTCCACTTCGATTAATTGGGAAATGAAACTATTTATCATGTGTACAGAATACTACAACATCATGAAATAATGAAATTAATTTTATATCACACCATATCTCAATAAGATATAATGTTATAATTAAATTATATTTATATATTATTATTATTAACATAATTAAATATATATAATTATAATATTACTTATACCTTATATCAACCCATAATTTTCATACATATTTTTCACTTTTTAATTGATTAATATTTATTTCCTAACATAATGAATCCATGAAAGAATCATATATGTATAGTCCCTTTTAAAACATGGAATTGTGGAAAATTGGTTTAAAAATTTATATATAATCAATTAGTATGTTCTTCCTAAATATCACCCTCAGTAAACATATCATACTTAGAACTTTTCGTCAAAACCTAAGGAAAAGAACCATAAGAAAAGGGTGATACCAGAAGCTTAGTAAGGGTAAAAAAGGGTTAATTTAATTAATGATCTTATGAATGAATAAGATAACAATAAGGTTGTGATATTATAAATAATCATATGCTGTTAATACCCAATATTTGAAATATCATAAACATGATATATGGTATCAAACATTTTCATTTCTTCCAATATCAATCAAAAGAAATAGAAAGCATCCCGACTCAATCCTGAACTATAAGATCATGTCATAAATGTGTGTGAAATAATCATATGGATAGAAAATATTTCATATTCCAGGGTTAACTACTCAGACCAACAGGTCAGGTGACAACATATTTATCCAATAGATGATGAATCCCATCAACTTTTCTCCCATAACAGATCATGCACTTACACCAATTTCCCGTAGTGAATAAAGCACCTAAACATGTATCTTATATCTATCCCATTATATATAATAATTTACCCAATTAATTTAATATTGATTTAGTTACCATAAATAAAATAATGTAAACCATAAATATTTGTTCTAAAAGATCATAAAACATTCCTCACATCCAATCGCAAGAAAAGAAATGAATTTCCTAAAAATTTTATCATATCATTACCCCTAGATAAATGTATTATAAACAATATTTTTTGAAAATCATAATACAAATAAATAATTAATAAGTATTATATCCTTGGATTATAAAACTAGTCAATAATAAGTTTAATAAAAGGTTATTTTCATAGATTAATAGAGATACCATTAAAATATAATCAAACCCTTTGTGAGTGATATACATTTTCGAAGTTAAAAATACTTTTCCAAATCAAAAAATGTTCATATAATGACGTAACATTTTATTTAAATAAACCATATAAAAATAAAATGTTTGATTCAAATCATTGAGTTTTCATGATTAGGTAATATTATTTTCATGTTGTATCAATTAAAAAAACTCACATTTTTTTGTAAACTGATAAAAATACCTCCTTCAAGAAATGATAAGATGATTCCTTATAAAAGTTTTATTAAAATTTAAACATAGTGTAAAATTTCTTAAAATATAATAGGATAATCTTATAATCATTCTTGAAATCATATTTGGAATATATTTATCTGAAAGAGAAGGGAATTTAGACTATAAAGATAAATAATGTCAATTTTCCATAAAAACAATTTTGAATTCATAAATAATTAATTTGTGGAAACTGAACAAAAATATATAATATCAAGAAATTATTGGTGGATAAAAATTAATTGTATTAAAAATATTTTTATTATATAATTTCCTCAACAAAAATTTAAGAATGAATAATTATGATTAAAATAGGATTAAAACATTAATCCATTACCGCTTTGGTGACATTTAAATCATAATCCCCGAGAATGAAATAACATTACATGGAAATTTAAATACACATATAATTTACATTAATTATCATAAAATAAATTGATGGATTTTATATAAACCACATAAAATATTTTTTTTTCAATATGGCATGTGTCCTACAGAAATTAATGCGGTATAAAAATACCTTACCTCATGTTGCACCATTCATTGTTCATATTCAAAAATCATGTATAATACAACACCCAATAATTTTATGTTATGTTTCTACTTAAATAATTTCAATTAATTAGATAACTTATAATTCATGAAACACTGAGTCTTTTTGAAACAACACTTGGTTATAGGAGATAGTTATAACCTAACCATTAATCTTAAATTTCCCGCTTCTTTGATTTGAATTTCAAAAAACAGACATACACTGTTGCGATCAGAGTGATATTCATAGTTTGACACAATCAACATATTTTTTTGGTGAATAGTAACTTACCCTTATAAATAATAATGTTACCTTTATGAATAGTAATGTACCCTTATGAGTAGTAATATGACCATTATGAATAGAAACCTCATCTATTAAAGTATTAATAAAATGTAGTCCCTTATAAATGAAAGTGAATATTTTAAAAATTAATAATTATGTGTTGGAATTTTTGTGAGCAATAAATTTTTAATTATAATTTTTTAAATAATAATAGAATTTAAAACAAAATTCAATTTCATAAATTTTATTCTTGAATCAATATTTTTTGTTCTACAATTTTTGGATAATTTAATAATACCTTAGCAAATTTTTAGGGTGTTATAAAATTAGTTTTTATTTTGAAATAATCTATTTTATCATGTATATGATGATTTTAATTAAAAAATAAATTTATAGTATTTATAAAAATATTTTCATAATTTTTTGTTCATTATAAATGTTTAATAATGTTTTGGATGGTTTTTTGGGATTTTACCGAAATAGTTGAATTTTGAGTGAATAGTAAACAAATACAGTTTAAAAAAACGGTGTTTTTTGTGACAAAGTAAAGAGATATTTATGATATAAAATTTATAAAATTATGTAATAAATTAATAATTAGGATAAAAAAGTGATATATTTTAGAAATAATTCAGAACATTTGTGTTATAATTTTTTTCATGATATGTAAAAAAATATAGTTACTACTGGTGTAGTGCCTACACAGCACTAACAACGTCAAATTTGGTTTATTATAAATAATAGTTGAGTGATAAAATTTATTTTAATGAATTTTTATTAATTATTATGTATTATTTAGTTTTCCATATTTTAAATAAAAAATTTATTGTCATATATCAATAATCTTATCCAAATTCTTGTGCAGTGATTTTGTAGCACAGGAAAAGTCAAAATTGTAAATTTAAGAAGATGGATTTTTTTATATGAGTGAATACGCATAATCCATAAACTTATAATTTTATTTTGAACCTAATTAATGAATTTTTGTGATAGTAATTTATTTTTAAATTTAATAAATTAAATAATTAACATTAATACTTATGAAATGCTGATGCAATGCTTGTGCATGAATAAAAAAATAAAACATTTATTTTCAATTAAAATTATTTGAATGATTACATGACTGATATTTTATCTAAAAAATTTTCCATTAGTATGGTTTAACAATTATCAATTTTTATTTGATTTGAGGACATTTTTAACCAAAAGAATCAATTTATGTCCTTTAGAATATTTTATTTAAAAGAAACACAAGGTGTTCAAAATATAAATATTTAATTATATAATATTTTTTGTTTGACGTTTTCATGGAGTTTTATTCAAAAAATAATAGTATTGGGAAATATAATAAAATTATATTTATTATAGAATTTTTTTAAATTTTTAGACAAAAAACAATTACCATAATTGATTTCCCAAAGATGATGTAGTATTAGTTTAATTAAAGAACAAATCAAGTTAATGATATTAAAAAATATTTATATTTTGAAAATAATTAATGAATAACCTAGATGGATATGACATGTATATGATATAATAATGTAATTGATTCATTTTTTAAACATTGTTTTGATGTGTTTGATGTCATAGTTTTGAATTGTTTTTATCTTGACAAAATTGTTTTTCATGAATTAATTATTTCAAAAACCAAAAATTATTAAAAGAGTCCAAAAATAATATGTTTACTTATAAAATTTAACCCCCTTTTGTTATAGGCCATTTTGGCTATCTTAATCACTATATTATATTTATTGTATTTTAATAATTGTAGTAATTCCTAAGTTACCCTTTTGCCAAATATAAATAGCCCATCCCATTAATTAAAAAACCACTCATTCCACCATTTTCAATGGAAAATATTTGTAAAAATACTCCATCTTAAGCCTATAAAATGAAAAGGTAATTTTTGGGGTAATCTAATTATTATCTCCATGGGAGTTATATGGTTGTTCAAGAGAAGTCACCCTGAGGAAAGAGTAAGTCTCCATTAACTCCGCCCTCTTTTCTTCTTCTACTTCTGCTTTTCAATTTCCTTTCCAAAACATATAATCTAAAAATTATTAATGGAGTAAGGTAAAATTATTTTCATTATTTTAACCAACTTTATATTTTATATATATGATATATATTATTTTCCCTTACTTTTCTTCTGGCAATGTCTAGTTAATGTGTGGTTAACCAATTACTGAGACATTACTAAAATCAAATAATATAAACACCTTTATTGATAGAAAATATAGATTATATATAATATATAAACATTTAATTAAATTTATTTTATTCTTTTTTAATTATTTAAACTAATGTTTAAATTATATTTTATAAAATATTGAAATTAGTGCAAGGCGTGGAACTTTTAAGTAAAATATGATTTCAAAACACCTCAATTTCATCAACATAAGGTAAAAAATATAATCCAATGATTATAATTGATAAATATTTTTTGTAAAATGACTAAAATTCACTTTTGGATCACTATTTTAATAAATATAAGTTTATTATACCGGAGGGGAAAAGGCGATGTAATTAAGTGGGACTTTAGGTAATGGGTCTCTCATTTCACTATTATTTCTGTGATATTTACACTGTTTGCAACTTATTTCATATATATGGTGTATGTTCACATCAATTTAATATATAATATCATGATTACCTTCAGATTCATGGATTTAAGTTACTCACTTGATGATTATTATCTTTATTGATTACAATTTTGTAAAGGAAATTATCTTAATTTCCATTTCATTGTGATTTACATGTTATTGTGAACCTAGTTATTCTGATGTGGTGTATATAATACCCCTTGGAGATCATTTTTCAATAGAAATTTTAATTATATTATATATCTATATCTTTCTTACATGTATATGATTATTTTATAATTCATATATCACTTTACAAATAGTTTTTTTTTAGAATTTTTCATTAACTATGGAAATAATGATGAATTGGTATCATCTAATAAATATAGATATTAAAACGGAATATTTTTCTTGTATTAAATATTTTCAAAAAGAATTATTTGGACTGACAGTGATAGGAGGGGTCCACTATAGCCCATTAATTCATCGATAGGTCTCATGAGACAAACTACTTGGTGAAAAACCCTTCGAGTATGATTCCAAATATTAGACTGGTTTCTACCAAAAGAATTAAACTATCACAATGGTATAATGGTTCAAGTGCTAGATACATGAAATCCAAATAATAATCATTCTATGTATTCATTATTAATTTATTACTATCAATGAGGTTTTCACTATAAAAAAATCAATGGATGGACTTCCATTCTCATTTTATTGATGGTGAGTGTTTTTTATCTTGCCATATTGACTGTGTGAAATTGTTTATGATTTAGTTATTATTGATACATTCTTCAACTATATGTAACCATTTATGAGCATTTTAGATCACCCCTTTCATTGGTTTCCTTTCCCCATGTCATGAATAAGAGATGATTTATTTAGTTTTCTAGGATTTTTTTTTTATTATCTTTTGTTATGTATAATATTTTATTTCCTTTCCCAATGAAAAATTGGTTTCATACTGAATCTATTTTCTTTAAGACTTCCAAACTGATCAGTCATTCTAGATTTGATTCTTTGTTATAATTCCACTATAATAAAATAATGCACCGACTTCGGGATTCTCAGGTCGGGGTGTTATATATAATAAAAAACATTTTATACATGTATTTAATAACCATATTCATATAAATCATACCATATTTGATTTATTTATTCCATCTTATCACATCTTTTTTATATTAAAACCATTTTTTAGTGTGATAACTAATATGTTTTCCAAATATTTTTTGGTTCAGTAGTCCCTAAAATTATATTTTGATAATGGTTATATAATTTATAGAATTTGAATCATGGTATAAATATAATATATATTCATTATATAATTATTTACAAAAATTAATTAAAATAATTTTAGGAAAATTAATTACACAGTTCAAAGAGTCGATAGGTCATATGTACTTGTGGATAATATTTTAACTTTTTGATAGATGGAATGAATGATACAATAATAGTAATTAGTGTTTATAGAATCATTGTCATGTAATATATATCATATATAATCCTTAAATACATCCTTATTACCATATATGAAAAATAAAAAAAGAATCACATCACTTTGTAGAGGTGGTAGTTTATATATACACACGATGAGGATTATCATTTTCAAATATACCAAAAGGTAAATATTTATATTATGATATTATTATTATAAATTTATAATCATGTTATAAATATCAAATATAAAAATTATAAACATTATAATATCAGCTAATATAATATGGTGATGATCAATTAATAATATTGTATTACAGATACGGTAATCCATATGTATACACAAGTAATAATTTTATTTCGAAATTGATGGGAAATGAGGTGAAAATTGGTGGTTTTATAATAATAATGAAATTTCATTATATTTTTTTAATTATGTAATCATTTTATGATAAATATCACATATTGAAATTAGGTATAGGAGAAGTAGAAAATAAAGTGATCGTTTAAAGAGATTATCACTTTAAAAAAACTCTTTTCGGTCTCCTCTAAATAGATCTAGGATCAATATAAAAGGCTTGATTTTGTGGGAATAACTAAGGGAAGAGATTCCATTTTATAATTGAGATGATGGGAACTTATGGAATTTAAATAAATTATTATATTATAATAAATACATTCTAAAAAAAATTCATCCAAAAGGACATGAATTTAAAGATAAGATATGATAGTGTGTTAATATCACCATAAAATATAATTTATTCATGTTTTGGTGTCATTTTAAAGCTTATAATTTTTATTAACCCTTAGTTAACCTATTTTAATTTTAACAAGAGTAACAATATTTTAAATTTTAATGGGTCATAAATTTTATTATAGGGTGATTATTAGACTATAAATGGATAATTTAACAAATTTTTTAACATATCATAACCAAATTTATTAATTCCAAATTTTTAGTTATTTTTAAATAATTAAATATAATTTTATTTTTCTAAAATATCAATATTGTTAATTTTAAAACTATTCACATTATTTGAAATTATGTATATCAAGATTAAGGGGAAATTCAAATATAATGAATTAACACCTCCCAAATATTTAATATAGATATATAAATTTCATGAAAATTTTTTATTTTTTCAAATTATTTTAGTTTTATTATTTATTTTTATCGATTAATTAAATAAATATTGTGTTTTTATGTGGTAATAATTAGAGGTGTCTATATAATAAATAAAAAATCTAAATAGATTAACATCACGAAAATAATATTATAATAGTGAAAATATAAATTGATATTAATTATATAATAATTTTAAATAAAATATATTTCATGGTAACATATTTAATATGTTATTTTGACCTTTTTAGAGATGTGCAAGAATTTCAAAATAATTTTGGTAATCCACATGTTATATAAATACAAAATTATATTTCAACCTTAAAAATAATATATATTACTTTATATGTTACAAGAAATTGGGAATGTACTTATTCCATATCATATATTATATTTAGCATACCAAATTTTACGTTCCTAGTACTACACATGATCTTCATCGGTATTCAAAATGAATTTCATATTAATCATGGAGTTAATTCAAATTAATATATTTTTAATTACATTTTTATGGCATGTTTATTATTTTAACAAAATTGATTCATTCCATTAGTTTCATAGTTTTTTAAAAAAAATTAGTTATTCTCTTTATCAAAAAAGGTACAATATTTCTTAAAAACTATATATTATTATTTTTTACCATAAAAATTATCTTCTGCAGAAAAAAGTAAAAAAAATAATTTTATAATAAATTTAATATGATAAAAACAAAAATAATATCCATTTCATAAAAATTAAATTACTCGAGGAGACATAAACTAATTTAGATATAAATTCAAGAAAATAAAAGAAAAACTGATTTTAGAAAAAAATTCATTTTTTAGTATAGTTTTATTGTTGAAAATTCAAAAATAAAATTGATTTCATTTAATATAATTGAATTATTAAAAATATAATACAACAAATTTTAATTTTAGTTCATTTTATAAATAAATTTTTACATTGTAAACGATTGAAACTAAAATACAGTTTTCAATAAAATTTAATATTTTTCACTATTTAATAAATAATCAATATTTTTCAAAAAATCAGATAAATTAAACATAAGATAATATTTTTACGGAACTTTTAAAAAAAATTCTACTATTATTAAATAAATTATCTAAATTTTCAAAAAACTAAATATAATATACTTTGACAAAAACAACTAAATTCATTTTTTATGGAAATGTATTTATAAGGCGTTATTATTATTTTTTTTAAACTCAGTAATGATATATAGAAAATAGTAAATTAATTTATATTTAGTATGATATTTTTATATATATAATATATAAAATAATAATATTCCTAACTAAATAGGTTATAATAGTCAAATAATAGTATTTTAATAATATATCATTGTGTTTTAAATACAGTGTTATGTGTAATGGAATGTTTCATTGAAAAAAAATTAATTAAAAAAATTATTTCATAAAATATTAGGTTGTTACATTCTCCCCTATTTAATGAATCCCATCCTCAAAAATTGAAATTATTTTCCTAAAGAAAAGGGTTTGTATTTGGAAAAACATTTATTGGAATAGCCCATCGTCAAAAGGGATAATAAAACATAAAATTTTAAAGAGGGAAAGTGAAGCATGAAGGTCACCACAAAATAAGGATTCCAATTTGGAGAACATCCATGTGAAATAAAAATAGGGGCATGGAAGGGAAAAATAAATCCCAAATACTTTTACAGGTTTATAGAGATCATTTTGAGGAGAAATTTAGTGACCAAAAAATAAGAATTAGGGATTTTTATAAAGTACCCCAGTTAATCCTAATTTATGGTTATATTAACATGTTTTTGAATTAATATCATTTTAATAGAGTTAATATTTCTTTTAAATCTAGACTAAGAAAATTAGGGAAAATACTAATTTCAAAAGTATAATTTCACTATTTAAAAAATTTTATTTTAAATATAATATGCTCCACCAAACGATGAGTATTTGAGATGAAATGTTTTCTCTATAAAGCACTGAAATAAATATATTACAGATATAAAAAGTTCATCAAGATATTCATCCTATATTTATGCATCAAAAAAATTATTATGACTATGTAAGATAAGTCCCGAGATGAATAATTGATGAAATAATACATTTAACTAAAAACTTTTCTTTAAAAATAACAAATTTTCCACTAAGATAATTTCAATAAAAACCATATATACATAATAAAAATAATAACCTATACATTAAATAATATTTTAACCTCAATTATTAAATCATACCATTAATTTTACATCATTAGAAATCTAATTACATTAATCCAAATTATTTTTTCTTTTAAAGTCACATAATAAACATAAAGGATACATATATCTCATCCTTATAATTTTTTTACAAAATATAATCAATCACCATGATAAATAACTATACAATTTCATAATAAAGTGTTGTTTAGCAAAAATATCTAGAATAAAATTTATATATTCATCTCAATGGTAATCCTAAATTTACCCATAAATATATTTGTAAATACCAAATTATCAGTATACCATTTTCAACAATTGGGTTTATCTATATCCCCACATCCATTAGTTAATAATTAAAAAAACATAAAAATATATGAAATAACAGGGTATTTACTCTAATATTTTATCAAAACCCATTACATAAATATTTAAATGGGGATTCTTATTCCATTCAACTTATAGTCAACCTGAAACTTATAAACTAATTATATAATCTGTACCACTTAATTTTACCTCAAATGGAAACAGATATGATTCCAAAATTTACCCAATATTAATTCCATAAACATGATAAAAATAGTAAAATATCTTCAATAAATCAAAAAATTAAGTAAAATTCATCAAAGATGACCTAAACAAATTTTTATCAAATCCCAATCCAATTTTAGGGTCACCAATAATATCAATTTCAATGGTCCCTTTTTCAAAAAGTAAGCATTATTGACATACCATCATACACATATTATGTTTTATCATTAACCTTAATCTTTTTCTGTTTTAAAAAAATATCACCTTATCACTAAATCTCTTTTCTGGGATGTTATTACCATTATAAATATTTTTTGAAATCCATTATGAAATATTAAAATGGAACAATCCTTCAATGACACTTGATTACAATATAATTATTGAATCCAAATACATAAAGACCTCAATCAACCTAATTCCTTATTAAAACATTAACTATGGATCATTATAGTATTCCAAAAAAAAATTCCTAATAATATGAAATTTTAATAATGTTATAAGATTCATCAAAAAAAATATAATCATTCTTATTACATTTTTCCTAAGAAATACTATTATGTCAGCCCACACATTTTAAAAATTATTCATAGTCTATTCACCATCATTCATAAATCCATTACATGAACGACCTTGTTTCATCTTCTCTTGATCATTCCCCCTTAGACATCAATTTTCCTAATCCAATAAATTTAAAATTTTAAATATTCACCATTCATGGATACTTTAGTTAGAACATTAATTTTATCTATCCAATTAACAGATCTTTTAATTTTTTAAGTAAATTACATCCTCTATGTCCTTCTTTTCAATAAAAAAAGCATCATCATTCAATTAAGACATTAATTTTAGGTCTTCATTCATAATTATATATATTTTTGATGCGTAATATTTTTATCTATGTGGTATTTATAGAAATGCATTTATTTATTATTAGGGAAATCACAAAACTCACCAATGATGATATTGTTAATCATATAAGGGGATATTTGATTAGGAAAAATCATAAGGTTTTTTTAAATATATTATTTCAAATGTTTTCTAATGTAGAAAAAAATTCCATTGAATTTCATTATTAAAATGAATCCTTATGGTTCCATCCTTGTACTAAAACAAAAAATCATATTGTTCTAAACAGTAGACATAGTGAGGAAACATGAAAAATCATTTATAGTACGTATAGAAAATGAAATATATTTTTATATATACAAAACCATAGGTTTAACATAGGTCCTCGATGATCACTACCAAAAAATTATTATGTAATCCAATATATAGAATCGTCCTATCACAACCCATCCTCGTGGGGCCCCTGCCACAACTCATCAAACCTGCCTCCAATAGGCTATGGGTTAGTGACTAGTACTGAGTAGGCATATAAATGGCATTGGAGAAATTAGCCTATGTACTTATACACACACACAAATCCCCTAGTCTATATAATGATGAAATATATAAACTACTAGGCAACCATGAATGCATAGATCTAAATACCAAAACCACAATATGATATGAACTAAAATAAATAGGGCATAATTCAATCCCACCACAATGATTCTGAAAAAAATTCCAACCTATAAAGAAATAATGGGACTACTGTCAAGATTCCATAAGAACACACTTCAGTATGTCTGGTCTCAGTAAGCACCGTCTAGTCTTGGTCCATCTAGGACTCTATCAAAATGGCATTTGTCTAAATAAGACACAACACATGCGGGAAAAGACCGTGTAGTGGTACGTATAACAATAACTAGTAAGACACCCAAAACCAAAAAAAGTATACAACAAAATAATACAATAATTGATTTGAAGTTATATGTCTATAGCACTTATAATATGAATATACAAATATAATCAACTACATAACACAGGCTAGAGGTAATTCACAACCGTAATAGTCCCTACATGAGAAGTATATGCTAAAGGTTTGAAGAGATATGATACATTGACAAGGATCACTCCCAATGCCATGGGGTATATCGATAAATCAATTTGGACTAATTGTCTATGTAGATTATCAATACCCAAGTAGTGTTGGTCATTAAGATACTAAGAACACCACCTAGGCGTGGGGACAAATATAGAATCTCACTCTGGGCCATGTGGAAGGATTAAAACAACATTATCCATTAATTCCTAGTGAATAGATAGTTATACTAGTAGTAGAAGGTGATTCCTTACTAACACTTAGGGAATGGATAAGGTAAATTTACTCTATGGAAACTTTTATTAGATACAGGGTATAAGGTATTGAATCCATGTTCTATAGAGTACATGGTGTGTATAAGGGTTACATGCAATGTCCCTTGACCCTGTGTCCTACCCATTTAAATGACTAGTGTCGTATACCATGTCCTTCTCCATATAGAAGTAAAAGAAAAATCAGTTTTCTGTGTACTCTACCAGCATGACAGTACACGACTTAGAAAACGTAATTTTCCAAGACATGTCTATGTAAGGGATTACATGGAGTTCTCCAACCTATGTACTCCAACCTATGTATATCTACCATTTAGTGTACAATCCAAGTCACCAGATAGAGGTCACATGGAGGGTGACCCAGTCACATATTGTGTGATACCAAACTATGACTTAAAACCCTAGCCTCCAAAAAGGGGGTACCACAAGGTGCTTAGCTATGACTTACATACTATGTTATGAGTTGTTTTTCAGTATCTGAGATCTAGTTCCTTATATTTTCTCGAATTCTCTGGCTACTAATATTTCCATTACTCACCCATGAAATACAAGATCCACCTCTACTAATCCTCACCATTGATGAAAAACATGTTCCAACCATAAAATCCATTTAGAAAACATATTTATACATCATTAATTATTGAATTCCTAAGATCATGAAATAGGGTAACCAATTACAAATGAAATGTCTTTGATCTGATAATTATACCACCTTTATCTTGGGCAATCCCAGATCTACAGATTGATATCATTATGCCAGGCAACTGCTGTGGATTGATCAATTCATAGGGATTTGTTTAACCATTTGAAAAACAATGAACACCTAGGATGAAAAAAAGTTTTGTGGGAGAAAAGAAATAAAATAATCAAGATGAATGAGTGTATGTAGATGTTCATATAGACCAATATTTATTTCCTTGAAAATAAAAATGAAGAATCAACAATATTGAAGGAATTTTCCCAATAAATCCCCATAAATAATCCTATCTAGCAGGAAACCCAATTCGTTATTCAATTTTTTCTCCAATTGATTTTTGTTCAGTATAGAAATCAAGATTAGGAAATTATCCAAATCAAACAAATATTACTACCTAGATTCAGATTGATCCATGATGAAGTACATGGTTGTGTAATATTAATTGGTATGATCCTTTGATTTCATTGAACTTCGGTCATCAATCCAAGACCTAGTCATCTTCCTCTAAAGATATCTCCCTTAATGGATCCAATGCATCTCATCAAATCATAGGGTTATGTGGATAAACCTTAATTTTTTCTATAAGTTCATATTTCAGAAATAAGACTAGTTCGCTGCACACTCAAAAAAATAAAATAATAGTTTAAATTACATTATTCATTATATTCATGCACTGAATTTTCTGTTAATTCGATGTGCCAACCCTGGGTTTGTTCCAATTATTGTAAATCCTACAACCAAAAATCAACATTTCCCTTGTATTAATAAATCAGGTCCCCTTAAGATGTTATTCCACTTTTTTTAGAATCATTCAAATGCATGAAATTTTATATAATTAATATATTTCATATATTTATTCATGGAACACCGAGCCTTAGAATCATATTCCATCTTAGCACCTTTTATTGAAAATGATCTATATAATATCCAAACATAATACAATAATAACAGGATATTCTACATTATACCCATATTGAGGCTTTACATTCCCAAAAAAACAAAAAAAAGGGATACACAAAGAGACATGGTTATTAAGACTGAATATTAGACTTCAACTCCCATGTTCTCTCCTAGAAATATCTCTACATCCCCAAAAAATTCACTAAAGGAATCAATAACCCATGGAGGATCCTATCATATCGATCCTCAATCTATAAAAGGTGATCATAAAAAGAAACCTCCATCCTCAATATCTAGCTTTCCCTAGTCGATAATGTGTGATGGATCATGATTGTACCTCCTCATCTGAGATACTTATAAGCCATCGTTTACCTGGTATAATAGAGAAGGTAGATCCAATTGGTACACCACCTCTCTAACCCTACATAGTAATGATAAATGGCCAACAAATCTCAATTATAGCTTACTTATATGGCCAAATCTCTATAATTCTCATCGATTTGAAACTACTATGAACACATGGTCTCCTACTTCATCATCTAAAGGACTCTGTTGTCTTTCCTCATAAATCTTATGATGGATCTGTGCTGTATTCATCTACTCCTATATAATCATTACATTCTTGGATGTTTCTTATAACTACTCTCGACCCATTATTAACAAATATCTGGGTTTAGATCACTAAAGTGGTGACCCATGGGGTTGCCCATAAAATTCCTCAAATAGTTCTACACTGATGGTGGAATGGTAGAAATTTTTATGGGAAAACTCTACTAGTGGTAGGTTATTGTAATGTCTCAGATTTTTCCGTTTATTATTTTTAAATATTATATGGAATTATTTTGAGACCGGGCATGAAGAAGTCACATCATTCCGAGGTCCAGTGAGCCCAGAATGGTGGTTTGAACTTTTTTTAGTTAAGTGAGTCGGCGCTTGTGCACAGTTGTGGCAGTTTCCAAATGGATGCCCGTATTAAAAATCTGAGCACACCGTTGCATCCGGGACGAAGACTCTACCTAATAATGAGGTTAACCTCGACCGGCGCGGGTCGAGGTAGAAAGTTATTTTTTTCGGAAATTTTAAGTAAAATAAATTAAATTAAATTAACCAGTTTATTTTATTTTCTTTTATGGAAACATCCGCTGTAGTGTTGCGACGGTGCAGCTGTTTCCTAAGTTAATGACGCATCATAATAACTTCAAAATGAAAAGTCAACGTCATTAATTCTTCCGTGTAATTAAATGTCAACTTTTTTCCCTTTTAATGGGTTAACCAATTGTTGAATCGTTGGCAATTCTTGGGAAGAACCTCTGCCGAATCTGCTAGGCGTTGGAGCAATTCTCGATGACGAACGACAATGGATCAAAACTAAGGATCGTTGCACCGGCGTTGAAGGATCATGACGACAATGGCAGCACGACGCCTTCATCAATGATCGATCCTTTCAAAAGGTAGGGGTTGTTGTTTTGATTTTCTTTTCCCCGTTTTTGAGTTTAAATGACGAACGGGGATCAACCGCGAACAAGTTTATCCACGGATTCGTACGTTCTTGCGGGAGGGTTTTTATTGGGATGATTTTGGGGAATTAATCCATACTTTATATTCATGTTGATCTCTGCTCCATTTAAGCCTGTTAACAGGTGCGGATCAACACCGTGACGAACGACGACGGAGGTTCGTTCCTCATTTTGTTTATGTGGATTTCTTCCTCCTTTTTCCTCGCGCGTTCTTCACGTTCTTTAGGGGGAGACAAAAAATGGATCGTTGCACATCCGTTCTGCGATGCAATGATCCCAAATTCAAGGTTCGACATCGCAATGTTCTTGTGGAGGTGCGGCAATGATGGCGGACGGCAAATCGGACCAGATCGGAAAGGGAATTCTTCGAGAGTTCTTCGCGCAGGAAGATCAATCATGGTTTTGGAGACGATCGAAGGCCCGAAAACGACGGAAACAGCTTCGTGGTGTTGGGATGACCAAAACCTGAATGTTTCGTGACAATCAGATGGCTGGATCAATGATCGGAGGGCCACGGGAGGCGCGACGGCGGAGGTCTGCATTTCTCGAAATTTTCCAGAATACACGGCGTGTACTTCCGAAGAACACGCCCTGTAGTTCTGATGGTGGCGGTAGGGTTTCGGGGTCAGAGAAGGACCACAAGGCGTGTGACCTCGGTCACACGGCGTGTTGGACTTTCCCCGAAGCTCGGCATGTACTTCGGGTGGTACACGGACACAGGATGCTCTACACAGCTTCAGGAGGCACGACGTGTATAGCTCAGCAGAGGAAGCTACGTGGAGCTCGGCGTGTATCCCAGGGATACACGGACACGGGATGGAGTACACGACCATGTACTCCCTCACCCGGCCAGGCGAGGTCACCAGTGCAGGTCACCCCATGTGCATATTGCACGAGTAGGAGTACACGGGTTGGTGACCATGTACGGGCACATGGCCAGAGTACACAGAGCCAGCCCCCGTAACCCAGACACAACATGTACTCCATACTACACGCCGTGTATAAAGTTTTCTACACAACCAGCATCACGACACGGGCCGTTGCACACGGGCAGTACCCGGGGTTGGACAACATGGTGTGTGTCATTTCTATACGCCGTGTACTTTTTGGAGAACGGATTGGTCCTTTTTTTCACCATGCCTTGAACATCGTTCGTTTGGGTTAGTGCCACTTTCTTATTTTCCCCTGAAGGTCAGGCATCATTCCCTCACACCGGTTTATGATCCCTTCAGCTGGACTTTTCTGTAATAGAGTCAGGAATCCATCCGAGAGGCCCGGATCGAGATCCTCTATCCATTCTATACCCTAGGTAGAGTCGGGAATTAGCATGACCAACTTTACCGGGCATTGAACCTCTACCTAGCATGTGACTTCCGGATGAGTCGCGGTATCCGCCATGGCCCTGGCAATGATACTCATTTGTGTATTGTGATCTTTCCCACTCAGGAGTGTGTCTCCCGTAATGAGTGCTTCTATCTATCGTAAACCTTCCACTCAAGAGTGTGTCTCCCGCAATGAGTGTAGCTATATCTCGTGACGGTTCCCGACGAACATCACTCCTCAGACGGACGTCATCCGAACTATAATACTCGTGGAGTGTGTTCTCTCGGAATTAGTGCATCATGGAATCTTCAAACAGAATCCCTATCGGGGTATGCGGTTGCGTGACTTGTCTCTAGACCGCGGGTTTGGGTTTTGAGTATATCTGGTTTTTTTATATGTTATGTAAACATCTATTGTGCATAGCTGACTGTACCTTTACTTTGTGTACTGCTTTGTGGTTTTCGGGGTCCTCTACTGAGTATTGTTATACTCACCCATGCACGGGCTTTGCCCGCACGTCTGGTATCTTGTGCAGATGAGTAGCCTTTTGACATAGTCCAGGGTGGACCAGGACAGGACCGAGCTTTCTGAGTTTCCTATATACCGAGGAGTTCCTACGGCTACGAGAAACAGTCCCAGTACCTTTGTGATTACAGGTTGGACTTTGTAGTTTTTTTAGACTCTTGTTTTTGGTGGGTTTGTATTCTGGCCCAGTTTACTTTTACAGTACTCTACCTTTCGTCGTGCTCTGTTGGTTGGGCTTAATTGTATACATGCATTTTTGTTCCTCAGTGTTTTACATTTCAGCATTTGTGGGCTTGGAGATGTGTGTGTGTGTGTGTACAGGTACCTAGGAAATGCCTCCCATGTTAGTGACATGCCTACTCGGTGCTAGTCACCAGCCCCTGGCCTATTTGAGGTGGGATTGGGGAGTCACGTCACGGGCCCCACCGGGACGGGTCGTGACAGAGTGGTATCAGAGGTGGTCGATTCTACCTTAGGACCAAGAGTCTGTGAGTTTTGTTGGGGCAACAAGTGTTTAGTGTTTCGGGTTCGGCTTTTAGGCCGGAGACTCCAGTGTTGGTGCGGTGGCCGACATATCCATACACCAGGACTCTGATAGCCTTCTTTTCGACCTGGTTCACGAAAACACTGGTTGCGGGGAAATAAAATGGTACATGCATCATATTGGAATGACTTGTGTCTTCCATATCCTTGGTGTCAGCTATCCAGATATACTCTTTGACCGTGACACATCTTGTTTCTTTATAGGATGCCTCCGCGACGCGTACCCGATAGGATTCAGCAGCACGATCACGAGGATGACCCCCTCAGTGATGAGGCTTCGATTAAGGGACCAGTTCCCCAGGCGTTACCACCAGGTGGTGCACCTTCTATACATCCACCAGTGGAGCAGACAGTGGTACCGGTGGGTACCGACCGGTGAGGAGCGCAGGCTCAGAGCCCTCTATGAGTTTCAGAGACAGAGGCCCCTCGGGTTGCGAGGCAAGCCCAAACCTCAGGCGGCTGAGGACCGGCTTGAGGCGGTGACCAGAGTTTTACGTCTAGTGAGGACACCAGTAGACCAGATGGTGATCCTAGGAGCGAGCCTTCTTCAGGGTTTGTCCGGACGACAGTGGATCCTGACCACACAGACTCACGACGAGGAGACTCTTTCATGGACGGAGTTTGAGAGAATCTTCAGGGAGAAGTTCTCTCTGGTTACGCTGAGAGCTGTGCGCATCCAGGAGCTTCTTCAGCTCCAGCAGGGCAGTATGACAGTGTCTGACTATTCATCGAGGTTCCCCAACCTCGCCAGGTTCTCAATGGATATGGTCAGGGATCAATACTTCAGGTCTCGGACCTTTGAGCGAGGTCTACGGGGAGACATCCGAGCTCGTGTCGTGCCTCTATGCATATCGACCTATGCTGGAGTGCTCGAGCGGGCCTTGGTTATCAAAAGCTTCTTGGCAGAGAAGAGACAGTCGTCGGCAGTCAGCAGCAGGCAGACAGGTGCGGAGACACCGACAGTAGGGAGCCGATGTCAGACGTAGGGATCTGGACGTGGGAGACATTGTAGGAGGACTCAGGACAGGGGATCAACAGTCCAGGGCTCTCAAGCTTGATCCAGTCAGCCTAGGGAGAAGCGTTTCTATGCATGTGATGGTAGGGGCATCTCGCTAGAGATTGCCCGACACGTCGGGCTGCTGACAGGGAAGTGGTGGATGGGCCACCGAGGCAGATGCAGAGAACAGAGCAGGAAGATCCGCCAGCTGGCGGATGTGGTATAGGAGTAGGGAGAGCTGCAGGTGGTGGTAGACGCTTCGACTTACTTCCACCACCACCCCGAGGAGGTCCGCACCAGGCTCAGGGGGCTGGGGGACAGGGACGGGGATAACTGCATGCGGTCGAGGCATACGACCCAGGGGCTCCAGGGATGATTCAAGGTACGATCTGTGTCTTTTCTACCTTAGCTGTCGTACGCATAGACACAGGTGCCAGTCATTCCCTTATAGCCACATGTCTTGTACAAAACTTCGAGATTCTGGTAGAACCGTTGACTCGATCCTTACGCTTGGAGACACCTATAGGAGGAGACTTGACGATCACGCACCTTTGCAGACAGTGTGATCTTACCCTTGGAGGTGAGAGTTTCTGTTCGAACCTGTTGGTGGTAGTGTCGAGGCCTTATGACGTCATTCTCGGTATGGATTGGTTATCTTCATTCCATGCCTATATTGAATGTTTTAGGCGAAGAGTGTGGTGTGTCCGCCATGATGGAACAAGGTTTTCCTTTTTCAGAGAAAAGGAAACCCAGGAAGCACAAAGTGAGATCATGCATAGGAGGGGGCAGCCGATCACTCATGAGTTGGCTAGCCTTACCCTCAGAGTAGTAGATGTTGTGAGCTCTCAGTTCCTAGCGGTGGTGGCGGAGTATGAGGACGTCTTTCCAGAAGATGACCCAGGGTTACCTCCCCACCGGGAAATTGAATTCTGCATCAACTTACACCCCAGGACGACACTGATTTTCCCATCGGCTTATCGGATGGCTCCCGCAGAGCTTCATGATCTGAGGGTGCAGTTCTGGAGGATTTGCAGAGTAAGGGTTTCGTGAGACCAAGCGTTTCGCCCTGGGCAGCCCCGGTCTTCTTTGGAAAGAAAGCAGATGGGAGTCTGAGGTTGTGTGTGGATTACCGGTTCCCGAACCAGGTGATGGTGAAGAACAAGTATCCACTGCCGAGAATTGATGACCTCTTCGATCAACTAAGAGGGGCTCAGTGGTTCTTGAAGGTTGATCTTCGATTAGGCTATCACCAGCTATGAGTGCGGGATGAGGATATACCGAAGACGGCTTTCAGATGTTGCTACGGTCACTATGAGTACTTGGTGATTCCCTTTGGCGTGACGAACTCCCCTGCAGTGTTCATGGGGTTGATGAACCGGATCTTCCAGCCGTACTTGGACTGGTTCGTAGTGGTCTTCATCGACGACATCCTTGTGTACTCGGCGTCAGAGGAGGAGCACGCGAGACACCTGCGGATGGTTCTGGACGTACTTCGAGAGCACCAGCTTTATGGAAATCTCTCGAAGTGTCAGTTCTAGATTCAGGAGGTCCACTTTCTGGGATATGTCATCTCAGTGGATGGAGTAGCTGTGGACCCAGCCTAGGTGGGGGGCTGTGTTAGCATGGGAGCCACCTCTGAGCGTGACAGAGGTGTGATGTTTCCTTGGGTTGGCAGGATATTACCAGAGATTCATCTTTGATTTCTCTCGGATATCAGCACAGATGATGGCCTTGACAAGGAAGGGACAACCCTTCGTCTGGATAGAAAAGTGCCAGCAGGCCTTTGAGCAGCTGAGACAGAGTTTGATGAGCACCCCAGTCTTGAGATTACCAAAGGAGGGTGTTGGGTATGTAGTTTTCTGCGTCGCATCAGGGACCGGGCTTGGTTGTGTCTTGATGCAGCGTCATGCAGTGATTGCTTATGGTTCCCACCAGCTTAGGCCACATGAGTAGAACTATGCGACCCATGATCTCGAGTTAGCAGTGGTATTCTTCGCACTGAAGATGTGGTGACACTACCTTATGGGTGAGCGGTTCATTGTCTACTCTAACCAAAAGATCCTCAAGTACATCTTCTCATAGAAGGATCTGAATCTGAGGCAGAGGCATTAGCTAGAGTTCCTCCAGGACTATTATTTCGAGATCATCTATACTCATGGGAAGGGGAACAATGTGGCAGAATCTCTTAGCAGAAGGTCGAGCTCACAGCTTTTGAGTGAGGCGACACAACAATTTTCTACGTTATAGTTATCATTCGTGGATGGTGAGGTCACAGCCTACCTACAGTTGATGGTTTTCACCCCTCCACTCTTACAATGAGTTAGAGAGGCACAACTTGGAGATGTCTACTGTGTAGATTTACGTGCTCAGTTAACCACATGACATGCTCTTGATGGATTTTCACAAGGTGGGGAGCACTTACTTCTTTTTAGAGGATGCACTATTGTACCAGTGGCGTTACAGGAGGAGGTCCTGAGAGAGTTTCATACATCCCCTTTGGCGGTACATCATGGAGTGGAAAATATGTACTAGGATCTCTAACGACAGTTCTGGTGGTCAGGCATGAAGAAGGCAGTGGCAGAGTTCATTTCTTGATGCCTCACATGCCAACAGGTGAAGGCTGAGCACCAGGTTCCAGAAGGGTTAGCTCACCCCTTGGAAGTTCCAGAGTGGAAGTGGGATGGAATATCGATGGACTTCGTGACGGGCTTACCACGGACGTCCAAGGGTCACGATTCCATATGGTTGATCGTTGAGCGACTCACCAATCAGCCCACTTCCTAGCTATCCGAGAGCAGAGTTCCGTAGAGATCATGGGACGCCTCTACGTACAAGAGATAGTTCGACTTCATGGCGTCCCCTCGACTATAGTCTCAGACCGAGACGCCCGCTTCACATCCCGGTTGTGGAAGTGATTGTAGGAGGCTTTTGGGACTCATCTACGCTTGAGCCCAACATTTCATCCCCAGACAGATGGTCAGACAGAGAGGACCATTCAGGTTCTGGAGGATATGTTGTGGGCCTGTATCATGGACTTTGGTCACAGCTGGAAGGACCACCTACCACGGGTGGAGTTTGCGTACAACAACAGCTACCACTCCACCATTGGCATGGCACCGTTCGAGGCTTTGTATGGGAGACCCTGCCGGTCACTTCTTTGCTGGACCGACCCCAGAGAGTCAGCACTCATGGGATCAGAGTTAGTGCGATCTACCACAGAGAAGGTGCAGATCATCCGAGAGCGGATGAAGACATGCACAGAGCCAGAAAAAGTCTTATGCTGACAGACGACGGAGGCCCCTGGAGTTCGAGGAGGAGACTACGTTTTTCTTTGGGTCTCACCTCGACGTGGGTTGCGAAGATTTGGCCGAGGCGGGAAGCTATCTCCGAGGTTCATCGGACCTTTCCAGATCCTGGGCAGAGTTGCCGAGGTGGCGTACCGCCTGGCACTACCGCCATAGTTGCATCGGGTACATGATGTATTTCCACGTGTCGCAGCTGAGGAGGTATGTGCATGACCCATCGCACGTCATCGACTGGGGCGAGCTGGACATCGAGGATGGGGTGACCTTTTCTGAGTACCCGGTGGAGATCAAGGATCAGCAGGAGAGGATCCTTTATGGGCGATCGATTCCATTAGTGCGCATCCGGTGGCAGCACGGAAATCTTCAGGAGAGCACGTGGGAGTGGGTGGCCCAGATACGTGCCCAATACCCTCATCTTTTTGAGTAGCCTTGGTTTGGCTTTTCGGGGATGTAAAGCCCCTAGGTGGGGAGAATTTAATTTCTCTGATTTTTCCGTTTATTATTTTTAAATATTATATAGAATTATTTTGAGATGGGGTGCGAATAAGGCACATCATTCCGAGGTCCAGTGAGCCCCGGAATGGTGGTTTGAACTTTTTTTTTAGTTAAGTGAGTCGGTGCTTGTGCGCGGTTGTGGCAGTTTCCAAATGGATGCCCAGATTAAAAATCGGAGCACACCGTTGCGTCCGGGACGACGACACTACCTAAGAATGAGGGTAACCTCAACCGGCGTGGGTTGAGGGAGAAAGTTATTTTTTCAGACGTTTTAAGTAAAATAAATTAAATTAAATTAACCAGTTTGTTTTGATTTTCTTTTCCCTGTTTTTGAGTTTAAATGACGAACGCAGATCAACCACGAACATGTTGATCCGTGGATTCGTACGTTCTTGCGGGAGGGTTTTCTTTGAGATAATTTTGGGGGATTAATCCATACTTTATATTCATGTTGATCTCTGCTTCGTTTAAGCCTATTAACGGGAGTGGATCAACGCCGTGACGAATGATGGAGGAGGTTCGTTCCTAATTTTGTTTATGTGGATTTCTTCCTCCTTTTTCCCCGCGAATTCTTCGCGTTCTTCGCGGGGCAACGAACAATGGATCGTTGCACAGAAGTTCTGTGACACAACGATCCCAAATCGAAGGTTCGACATCGCAACGTTCTTGTGGAGGTGCGGCAATGATGGTGGATGGAAAATCAGACCAGATCGGAAAGGGAGTTCTTCGAGAGTTCTTCACGCAGGAAGATTAATCATGGTTTTGGAGCCGATCAGATGCCTGAAGATGACGGAAACAGATTCATGGTGTCGGGACGACCAAAACCTGAAGGTTTCGTGACAATCAAACGGCCGGATCAATGATCGGAGCAACACGGGAGGTGCGGCGGCGGATGTCCGCGTTTCTGGAAATTTTCCAGAATACACAGCGTGTACTTCCGAAGAACACGTCATGTAGTTATAATGGTGGTGGCAGGGTTTCGGGGTCAGAGAAGGACCACACGACGTGTGACCTCGGTCACACGGCGTGTAGGACCTTCCCCGAAGGTCGGCGTGTACTTCGGGTGGTACACGGACATGGGATGCTCTACACGGCTTCAAGCGACACGGCGTGTATAGCTCGACAGAGGCGGCTATGCGGAGCTCAGCGTGTATCCCGGGGATACACAGACACGGGATGGAGTACACGAACGTGTACTCCCTCACCTGGGTAGGCAATGTCACTAGCGTAGGTCACCCCGTGTGCATATCGCACGGTTTGGAGTACACGGGTTGGTGACCGTGTACGGGCACATGGCCAGAGTACACAGAGCCAACCCCAGAGACCCAGACACGGCGTGTACTCTTTACTACATGCCGTGTATAAAGTTTTCTACACGGCCAACGTCACGACACGAGCCGTCGCACACGGGCAGTACCCGGGGTCGGACAACACGACGCTTGTCATTTCTACACGCTGTGTACTTTTTGGAGAATGGCTTGGTCCTTTTGTTCACCATGCCTTGAACATATTTCGTTTGGGTTAGTGCTCCCTTCTTCTTTTCCCCTGAAAGTCAGGCATCATTCCCTCACACTAGTTTATGATCCCTTCAGCATGAATTTTCTATGATAGAGTCAGGCATCCATCCGAGAGGCCCTGATCGAGATCCTCTATCCATTCCAGACCCTAGGTAGAGTTAGGAATTGGCGTGACCAACTTTACCGGGCATTGATACTCTACCTAGCAGGTGAATTCTGGATGAGTCGCGGTATCCTCCATGGCCCTGGCAGTGATACTCATCTGTGTATCGAGATCTTTCCCACTCAGGAGTGTGTCTCCCGTAATGAGTGCTTCTATCTATCATAACCCTTCCACTCAAAAGTGTGTCTCCCGCAATGAGTGTAGCTATATCTCGTGACGGTTCCCGACGAACATCACTCCTCGGACGGACGTCATCAGAATTATAAGACTCATGGAGTGTGTTCTCCAGGAACGAGTGCATCATGGAGTCTTCAAACAGAATCCCTATCGAGGTATGTGGTTGCGTGACTTGTCTCTAGACCGCGCGTCTAGGTTTTGAGTATATCTGGTTTTTTTATATGTTTTGTAAACATCTATTGTGCATAGCTGACTGTACATTTACATTGTGTACTACTTTGTGGTTTTCGGGGTCCTCTACTGAGTATTATTATACTCACCCCTGCACGGGCTTTGCCCGCACATCTGGTGTCTTGTGCAGACGAGCAGCCTTTTGACAGAGTCTAGGGCAGACCAGGACAGGACCGAGATTTCTGAGTTTCATATAGGCCGAGGTGTTCCTACGGCTACGAGTAGCAGTCCCAATACCTTTGTGCTTACAAGTTGGACTTTGCAGTTTTTTTTAGACTCTTGTTTTTGGTGGGTTTGTATTCTGGCCCATTTTACTTTTATAGTACTCTACTTTTCGTCGTTCTCTGTTGGTTGGGCTTAGTTGTATGCATGCATTTTTGTTCCTTAGTGTTTTACATTTCAGAATTTGTGGGCTTGGAGATGTGTGTGTGTGTACAGGTACTTAGGCAATGTCTCCCATGTTAGTGGCATGCCTACTCAGTGCTAGTCACCAGCCCCAGGCCTATTGGAGGCGGGCTTGGGGAGTCACGGCGCGGGCGCCACCAGGACGGGTCATGACAGTTATCCTCCCAACTATGTCCAAAGTCCAACTAAAATGCTTGTAGTATGTCCTCTAGAACCTAAATGGTATGCTCAGTCTGGCCATCACTTTGGGGGTGAAGCACTATGATCAGTGTAATTGAGTCCCAAATGCCTCCTAAAATCCCTTTTACAACCAGTATGCGAAGAAAAAATCAGGACCAAAAATGATCGTTGATGGATCTTCATGGATTCAGACTATATCTTTCATGTATAGGCATCTCAAGCTCTTTACTGAACTCATTCTCTTGAATTTATAATAAGTGTTTCAGAATGGTGAGTTAGTATATGATCACATATATGGTATTTTCCCATTTATGTAAGAGGTATGCCCCTAAAAAGACTATGTATATCCCATCACACATTCATTTCAGTAACTCAAAGGGTTATGCTAAACTCACTGGAACTGGGTTCTCATCCTTCAAATGTATAAAAGTAAGGCATCTAAAGACAAACTCTTCCACTCATTTCTTCCTCCATGGACTCAAAAACTGACATAAGAGGTCCTAGTAAATCTTTTCCTTAAATAGAGGTACCACCAAAAGATATGTATGGAACAATCTTAGAATCATCATCAACAACATCACTGGTACCATCAAACGCCATCTAAAAAGAATTACATTCTCCACACCTTTAGAAAATCCATCAAGAACATGTCCAGAGGAAATCTGAGTGTGTAGGGTCTCATAGTTAGTACCCATGGATGTGACTCTTAGGCCCACTATAATAGATGAGGAGTGATAACCATTGACGAGAGGTAAACTAATCTATCTTCATTGAAAAAGGATTATTGCAACATGGCCAACTTCTCTAATGCATTGTTCATCATTTAGGAAGTAGATCTCCTGCTGAGATTATCTCTTACTATGTAACCAATCACAAGAATATAGAAAATTTCAAATTAATATACGTAAATTAACACTATTCATATACTCTATCTCAAGTAAATATCCTTGTGAGGTAATAAATAATTGTCTCTCTTGTGATCAAAATAGATGATAATCCATTCACTCATCATGAAGTGTTTACACATATTGAGTGAGAATATAAAAATTTATAACTTAAGAGAAAGGGTCACATAGTTCTTCTCATGTGGTCTCATCAGACATGAACCATAGGAAATTTCCACCTTTCACTATATCAGAACACAAAAAATTGAAATTATTGATTCATCTTAGGGCACTATGTTCTCAACTCCATCCTCTTGAAATATCCAGATGGGATTTACCATCAAACACTACCCCCAACAACTAAGAAGTCTATTGGCACAACTCTTTCCATATGAAATGCTATATCATTCAGGTCAACACTCTCATGGGTGCTGATACCCTAGAGAAATTAGTTATGAATATCTGGTAATATCTTTCCAACCCAAAGAATCTCTATGAATCTGTCACACTCCTAGGTGGTTCTTATGATGACACTAACTCAACCATGGCTCGATCCATGACCTCACCATATACAAAGAGAATGTGTCCTATAATGTGGACTTTAAAAACATAGAATTGGAAGTTTGAGAGCTTCCCATAAAGTTAGTTCTATTAGAGTACATTCAGAACTGTCCTTATGTGTATCATGTTCTCATCCTTAAACACTGAGTACACAATTATATCATCGATGTAGACTAGAACAAATCCATAAAAAGAAAGGCTGAGAGATCCTGTTTATGTGTCCTCGGAAATTTTCTATGGCGTTCATCACACTGAAGGGATTCACCAATTACTCATAGTGACTATAATGATGCCTGAGTTGCATATTTGGAATATCCTCAACCCTTACTGATAACTGGTGATAACATAACCTGAGGCCATCCCTTGAGAACCATTGTACCCATATAATCTGATCAAAGGGTTCATCGATCCTTGATAGGGGATACATATTTTTCATTGCCACTATATTTAAGAAACAATAGTCCACACATAACCTCAATCTCATATCATCCTTCATAGTGAAGGTATTGGGGCTTCCCTAGGAAAGACGTGTGGTCTAAAAGGTCCCTTACACTCCAAGTCCTCTAACTTCAATCTTGAATCGTGAAGCTTTATGGAATCCATTTGATATTATGGCACAAATTTCTGTGTCGTATCAGGTTTTAAATCAATTCAAATATCTATATTTTGTTAGGGAGTTAATACTAGAATAACCTTAATGAATGAATCCTCATAATGCGCCTCCACTACAAGAAATATGAAACTCATTAAATATACTACACCGAGGGTCATTGTAGCTAATTGGTGAGTAATCTGCTGAAATATCATACACATGAATCCATCCAATGCTACTTGGGTCTTTTTTCAGTGAAAAAGGAGATCACAGATCTGTCATAGTGTAAAAAAGACATCCTCTACCTAAAATAGTAAATGTGGGCATGAAATGTGGATAACCAATCAATAGGAATGATTAATTCATAAGAAATCACTACTCTTACAAAGATATTCTAACATAAACACAATAATTCCTGACTTAAGTCACACATTTAGCATAAGTGTCTTATCATTGAGTCTTCTCCAATAGTACTTTCCAAGTGTAAAGGTCGAGATACATGGGCTAAAACAAAATCGTTGTCTCGAACAATATATGTGGAAAGAATTAAATAACTAGAATCTGAGTCAATAAAAACTACATATAAGTTATGGAGGAAACATATCATACCTCATATCATTCCCAAAGCCTTTGGGTAATATACATTGACCGCATATAGTTGTTCACCCTATCCTTAGATCCCAAAGCCAAGCGTGGACCATCTAGTGGTGGTGGGGGTCAAAATTCAATGTTTTCTCCACCTTATGATTGTCTCCCATATCCTATACCATGTCTTCCACCCAGTGAACCTACCTACAACAACCATAACCTCTTACTCATCGGCTCAACCACTATATCTATATCAACTGTACATCGGGTTTGAAAATCTCATGAAATAGTTCCCCTTATTTCATATGAGTCACAAAAAAATTCCCTACGCTTTCTATACAATACTGAGAGCCCTGGACTACATACCCTCTATCATGGGACCTCCCCCTAAAATATCATGAATTTCTATGACCTTGAGAATCAAATTGGTTCCCTGGTGTTGAGGTCTCTATTCTTGATTCCCCACCACCAGCAACCATTTTCTATATTTTATTAACCAAGAAACTCTCAACCACCAAAGTTTACTATAACACCCCAACATATGTAGGATTTAGTAGAAAGATAACACAGGCTCATAAGCCTCTACACTATGCTCGCATAAAGGTATGAGCTCTAATGAACTATTCACAAATCATATCCATCTAGTACATGGAGACATTGTTAAGCCTCGATAAATACTTAGTTATGGTCATGCTACCCTGTTTAAGCTACAAAATCTCCTAGATAAGTAAATCCCCAGTATAGCTAGAGATAACACCTCTCTGAAACGGTGCTATAACTCTGACCATTGTAGATTTTCCCCATAATAATATTGGATCACCATCCTCCGCCATCATCCTACTGAGCCATGAAGAAGGCTCACCACAAGAAGAACCATCTGATCTGTTGGTGTTCTAAATAGGAAACAAACATGAGTACTACCTCAATACAATACTCATCCACCTTTGGATTAGGCTAACATTGAAACCTAAGGGGTCACTGTCAATGAAACTCACGATGTGCTCTCATCCTACATAACTCATCAACTAGTATTGTAGGTACCATCATCTGCTCAACAGGTGGTGGTTTAAATAGTGCACACCTAGAGGTACAACATTTGGAACTAGTACCAATATTGAGACCTCATCACTAATTGGATCATTATCTTGATCTTTATGTTGAATCACAACTATAATTTTTCATAATGTAATTATGAAAGTAAATAGGATATACCACAGTAAATGAGTATATCTGGAGAGATGATCAACATGGACATGGAAAAAACAACCCAATACAATATGATTCATACACAATTATTTTCCATAAAAACAATATTATCATATAAAAAGTCAAAATGAAGGTGATCAGTGCCCTGGTGTATAGATACATCAGACACCACACCAACATTGGAGTCCCTATCCTAAAACTGATGCTTGAGACACATAAAAATGTTTTCCCAAACCAATCTCACAAATAATAATTATTTTTGTAGGAAGTAAATGTGTAATACCACTACATAAAAAATCACATAATTGGGGACCATGTGGTGAATCCCTAATACCACATCTAATAGGCTAGAAGATGAAGAATAATTCCATGTAGGAATATCACAAACATTGGAGGTGTTATCCTAAGTACCTATACACACACACACATCAAAAAGCCTATAAAATTATGAAATATAAAAACTACTAAATGACTGTGCATGAGTACATCTAAATACCACAACCGGAGTATGAAATGATGTAAAGGAAAGTAAACAGGTCTGAATACAGTCCCACCAAAAAGAGTATGAAAGAAATTCCAACATGTAATTAAAGATAGGGAATGCTATCAAGATTCCTCTAGAATAAACCCTAGTGTGTTCGGACTCACAATGAACCGTATGGTCTGGGTCCGTCTAATACATTGTCAAAAGGATGATTTTCTACACAAGATACAACACATGTGGGAAATGCCCATGCAGGGGCGAGTATAATAATTCATAGTAAGATAACCCAAAACTAAAAAACATAGAATAAAATAATACAATCATATCCACACAGAAATATGTATATAGTACATATAACAATAATATCCATATATAATAAGAAAATCCAAAAAAAACTGGTGGTAAGTCACAACTGTAATATTGTAGCCTAGTATCTAGCTTGAAGGATCCATAATGAACTTTTCTAGGATAAAACAATCCTAATTTTGATAACACTAATGTACTTTGTTTGAGAGGAAAGAACCATTTTGTGTATCCATTTTAAGTACACATTAAAGGTCTGGATATATATGATACACATATGGGGATCAATCCCAAGGCCATGGGGTATACCTAAAACACAATATAGATTAACCTTCCTATTAGAGGATCATTACCTTCATAGTGTTGTCCGTAATGATACCATGACTTCACCTAGGGCACAAATATGAATAAAGTATCTCACTCTAAACCTCAATGAAGGATTCCAACAACTCTATCCATGATTTCCTACTGAAGGGATAACTGTCCCAGGAGTGGGAGATGATTCCATACAAACCCCCAGAGAACTGATAAGAAGAAAAAAATATAACAAAACATGTTCTCAATACAGAGGAAAATAGATTCAAAGCATGTTCTAAAGAGTACACGGTGTGTAGAAGGGTTACATGACCTTTCCCATAACCTTGAGGTATACTAGTGTAAATGAGCCATGTCTAATCATGTGTATATATCAATGTAGAAGTACATGGAATGTATATTTCTTGTGTACTCTACTAATTTCCTAATAGATGGCCTAGTATATGCACTATTCTAATGAAAGTCTCTTCAGGGGAGTGCACAATGAGCTAAAAATGGAGTACCCCAACTTGTGTCTCTGTGCCCTTAGAGATATACACTAAGTCCCTATAAGGAGGACACATACGACATCACTCATTAACATGTCATTCCACACTTACCTATCTCCCAAAATCCTAGTATCTGTAAATAGGGTCCCATATGGTGTGTATCTCTGACATACATTCCGTGTAACTAAGAATTTTCTAAAATCATAAATCTAGTTCCTTGTGTCTTATCTAGTGCTCTAGCTACCAATCTAAAAATACCTCCTCTAGGAAATCAAGGATTATTATTGTCTATGAATCTCTAACTATAGACAACAAGTTCCATCCATAAAATATATTCCTAATATATATTTATACATCATTATTAATTTCGTAAATAAGAATAAGAAATTATCTATCCAAATACATCTAATCCATCATTGCACCCATCCTCACTCTGCCATCATGTCGTGCTAATCCCAGCGCAACAATATTAAATCATTACCCCATGAAATAGATGAAAAATGATCGATGCATCAGATATATTGAACAGTCGGACAAAAGAATAATTCAGAGGAATAATTAAGAATTTAGGGAGAAACTTTCATTAAAAATCAAGGGGAATAGAACTCGGTTGATCTTTTTACCTAGATTCATTTTATTGAGAATAAAAATGAAGAATCAATAACCATGAAGAAATTCCCCCAATAAATTCCAATAAATAATTCCATCCCATAAGATGACTGATTCATGAATCAATCCATTTGTTGATTGAATCAATTTAATAATCAAAATTAAGAACATGGAAAGAATCCAAATAAAAAAATCTTAACTTTATTTGATCGATCACTAATGAATAATGGAGATTCACATTGATTTTTGGAAATATCCTAATATTTCATTGAGGTTCGATTGTCAAACCATGTTTTGGTCATCATCCTCTAAATATGATATCCTTTAACTACTCTAATTGCTCTCATAAAATCATAGGGTTCTATAGATGACTCTAAAATTTTTCTATAATAACTTATTTAAATAAAGAGACTATATCACTACATCAAAAAACAAATAAAATAATTCATTTATTTATTTTATGAATATTTCTACCATGATGTCATTTTATCTAACGCCATACTCCGACAATGGTTAGTCCATGTTTAGAGTAGACCCTATGTTCTAAACTCAACAGTGCCCTCTGATTTCAAAATGAGGCCCATATTTTCAATTAGTTAGATTTTTTTGGAAAAAATCATGCACCTAATATTTAATATACTTCATATATATTAAAATTTTATTTTAGGCACACTAGGCCTCATAATCGAACATCATTATAGTACCTGGTATAAAAAATAGTCCATACAATATACTATAATAATATATAGAATGTATGAGTGACTTTATGATCTTATGGATCTCACTAATGTTTTATAATACATGATATTAATGGTTATCTAAACCATTATTTGATACTAACTATAGTGACCCGTACCATTCAGACAAAGATATCACATCTTAATATGGGAATATTTTTTGAATAACATAATGAATCCACAAGAGTATTGTATAGGTCAAGTGAATTAAGAAACATGAGAATATAGAAAACTGATTCATAAAATATCTACATCATTCAACAAAATGTTATTCATTAATAGAACACTTCTAATATATATCAAACATGGTACTTTTTTCACATCCTAGTGAAATGAAATATAAGAAAAGGGTGATGTCTTATGAAATGTATAGGTCAATATGAGAGATATCAATCTATGATCATATGAAAGAATAATATATGAATAAGTGTATGAGATCATAAATATAACTTATATAGTTTACATATAATATTTCAAAGATCGTAAATAAGAGTTATGGCATAAAACATTGTCTTTTCCAAATACTTGAATCATAAGAAAGAGAAATCATCATAACACAATCATAAACCATAAGTTTGTATCATAATTATATTTGGCACTATTGTATGTATATAAAACATTGAATATGTCATGTTTAACGACCAATACCATATAATCATTCATCATAATATGTTTGTCATATCATATCATGATGATCAAACAAATCAAGAACTTCAACTAGTTTCCCATATTATATCAAGCAGATCAACTTATTTCTGATAATTATATCATATGATAAGTTATATTACCCAATGTGTCCAAGGGAAATATATGTCTCAAAAAAATTATAATTAAAAACATATATATGTTTTCCATAAAATAATAAAACATTTACCATATAAATACCCATAAAAAAGTGGGTTTCATAAAAATATCCTCTTAGCATTTCACATGGAAACTCATTTCATACATATTTTTCATAATAATAATAACCCATCAAGAAAAAAAATAATGATCATATACCCATTTAATAATATGTATAATAAATTGTTGTTTTCGTTAATGAATATATATACTATTCAATGATCACATAAAATTCTTGATGAAAATATCCTTTCGAATTTAAAAATCACTTTTCAAACTAAAATAAATGGATATGTTATAATGAAAAATTATTTCCCTAAAAATAACCTTATAAATTTAAATATAAGCATAACATCATGGAGGTATCATTATGGAGGGAATTTTATTTCATGATATACATGTTAAAAGTCACACATTTTAATTATTTTGTAAAACTTTTCAGTGTTACTCATTATGAAAATAATAAAAATATTCTACATAAAGAATTATATAAAAAGAAAACCAAGGGTAAACTTTTAATTAAAAAATAATTTGATAATATTTAAAAAAATATTCAATACCTTTTTGATATGTACATTTGAAAGAAAATGGGTGTTAGAAAATAGAGATAAATAAAGATGATTTTCTTTAGAAACACTCTTTTGATTTCCAAAATAATTAAACTAAGGAAAATTTAAGGAAGTATATAATCTCAAGAAGTAAATAGAGGAGAATAAAATTAATGGCATTCATCATATTAGGATCATATAAATTTCTTAGGGATAAAATCAATTATTAAAAATACCTACTGAAATAGGATTGAAACATAAATCCCTTACTGCTTTGGTGAAAATTGAATTGTAAGACCCATGAAATAAAGAAAATTTTATAGATATGTAAATCCCAATAAAATAAAAAATAAGTATCATAAAATGAATTAATGTGATTTATATAAACTACATAAAATAAATAAGTGTTGTATACATTATTTGTCCAAGAAAAATGAAGGTGAGATGAAAATTTATTACCTCAGGTCTCACTCTTCCATGCTCATGTTTAAAACACATATATAATAAATATTAATTTATTTTAAATGCCTTAAATAATAATATTATTATCAATAATACCACGTTTTATTTATTATTTCACATTATCATGTGTTTATTTAAAATTTATGTTAATAAAATCAATGTTATGGGTTATTATATCATTTTTTTAAAGCATGTCTCAGTCCGGATGTCTCGGTTCTTATATATTGACTATTGTGCCCTAATTTATTTAACTTTAATAATGGTATAATAATAAGATATATTAATAATATATATATTTATAATCATTAAAAAAATATTAGATAGAAAATTTAATTACATAGTTCATGGTGATGAAACATCATATGTTTTCATGAATACTATTTTCATTTTTCCACAGAATGAAGAACAGAAATGTAAATAAAAATTAACCATTAAATAATAATTATAATGTTATATATATCATTAATATAAATTAAATCACTCCATATTACTATCAATTTAAAATGTAAATGAACAAATAATCGCATGGATTTATAGAGGTTGTGGTCTACAGTACACACAAGCGATGTTATCGTTTTACAAATTATTGGATGGTATGTTGATGGATATGATATTTTAATCCATGAAGTATAATTTTGACTGAAATATTATATAAAAACATTAAACCAATAAAAATGAACATCCATAAAATATGGTGATGAAAAATGAATAGTATCGGCATGTGGAGATGATAATTCGTACGTATGCATGAGCCACACGTTAAATCCCCAATCGATGGGAAAAAAATGGAATAGTGATTTTATCACAATAATTATAAAATTTATGTAATGTTTTTATACTAAAATGAAATTTTTTGATTAATACCATAGATTTATATGAGTTCAGGATGAAATTGAAAAGATAGTGATTTGTTAAGGCGATTACTGACTATTTAGAATTACTCTGTTAGATATTATATAAATAGATCTATGGTGGGTATTTTTGGAACAAAATATCGATAATAATGTTTACAGGAATGATTTAAAGGTAAAATTTCTTATCCTCTGATATATAAGGCACATGATGGTGTAATAAAGGGAGAGAGGTGGTACCCTTTTATTATTGATGGGAGCGGCACTTTTGAAATTGATCTAAAGATTAAATTATAATATATTTATTCTTAAGTAAAATGATTCCAAATGGAAATATATTAGAAGTTAAGAGAGTAAAGGTTTTTATAATCATAAAAAAATTAGAATTTATATATGTTTTGTGTCATTTTAGACTTTATCATTTGGATTAAACCATAATTAACACATTTTAACTTTAACTATGTTAATAAAAAATTCAATGTTAAAGGGTTGAACGTTTTAATTTTCAGATGAAAATTGTACCATAAATTGAATATTTATAACATATTTCACCATATAATACACAAATAATATTATTTAAAAACTTCAATTAATTTTCAGAAATTTAAAAATATATTATTTTGATAACATATCATTATTGTCAATTTTGACACTATTCACTAAAGGTGACTTCAAAGACATCAAGAAAAATGTGAAATTATATTATATTTAATTAAAAAATAACAAATATGTAATATAGATCAAAAATTTCATTGTATAAATTAAATCTCCCAAATTATATATTTTTAATATTTCTAAAATTATTTATTTTATTTTCCAACAAATCTAATACATTCTATCATCTTTGTGAATGCATTTAATGTATTTATGTAATACCTAGACATTATAAATAAAATAAAATCTATAATAAAAGATTATTATTATAAAAATTACCATTTATATTCATTTCATATTTATTTTTACTCATATGTTTGTCTTGAAAACTTATTTAATATGTTATTTTGACTTTTCGAGCCTTACACAAGCATTGCAAATGAATATGGATAACACACTTACTAAATAACAACAAAATTTGTTTATTTTTATTAAAATAATATTTAATATTTAATATTTTAAAAAAATTGATCATGAACATACCCCATCTCAGATGTGATCCTTAGGGTACCAAAACTGACTTTTCCCAAGTTGTGCAAGCTCTACGTCAACACTAAAAATAATTTTCATATTTTTAATGAAATAAATTACAGTTTCCATTTTTTGAATTAAATGTCTATGATTTCTATATTAATATATAATACCCAATAGATTAAAAAACTGAAATAATTTTATTATTATTTTTATATTTTGGTGATATTATAAAAGATACAATATTTTATAAAAACTATATTTCATTAACATTGAACAAAAATTTAATTTTTTCATAAAAATATTTTAAAAAATATTAGAATAAATTTTAATTTAAAAAAGTAAAATTAATACTCAATTATCTTAATTTAAATCCTAAAAATCAATTTCATATATTTTAAAATAAATTTTTGAAACATAATGACAAATATATTTTTGAATAATTTTTTAAGTATAAAATTGTTTATATAAAAAAGTAAACCCTAAAATCGATTATAATGATCTTAAATTGGTTATTAATAATATATTATAACTACTTTTTATATGAAACAATTTAAAAAAATTGGTTCATTTTAAACATTTGACACTTTAAAATAGTTTTCAATAAAGAAAAAATTGTTCACAATAAAGTGAAAAAATATATTTTTAGAAAAAATAAAAAACATTAACCATAAGATATATTTTATATACTAACATAAAAATATATCGTTTCTATTGAATACAATTTAAAAATATTATATAAATTAATTATAATATTTTCTCACAAAAATTTGTATAATCATTTCTCAAGAAAATGTATCAAGGAAGCAAAAAATAACCTTAATAAATATTGAGTATTTATTTATTAAGAATTATTCAATATATTTATATTTTTTAGTATATTTTTCATATATATATTAATTTAGATTATTATATTCATAGTCGGCTAGGTAATAATGGTCAAATAATAATATTTTATTAATATATTATGGTTACTTTAAACATAGTGTTGCATGTAACACAATCTATTAGAAAAATTATGTAAAACTAAAATAGTAATTTCATAAATTATTGAGGTGTTACATATCACATTGCATCCCATTTTGTGGTAATATGTTTACATTTATCATTTATATGGTGTACTACAACCTCGCCAAACGATGTGATTTTTTTTCACTTACCCTATATATGGAAGGTAAAAAGGATAAGTTTAATAAATATATATGATATATATGATGTAACAATTTCTCTTGAAATTTGTATTATTATAAACCATTACATAATTCCATTCATTGGAAAATTGAAATAGTGTTCATATGTACATATGGCCTACTGTCTCCATGAATAGTGTAATTGTATTTGGGATGTGGTGGGAAACACCCACAATAGCACATCGATGCATCTGTTGGTCTCATGAGTCAAAATAGATTGTATATTTGGATACGGACTTACCCATTTATGTAATAAGTAATGGAACAAGATGTTGATGGTATGGTTATGATTTTTTAAAATATAAATTCTCTCATTTTTTGATTTTTTATTGATTTTTCAAGTGATTATTCGATTAATTAGAACATCAGTGGTTATGTTTCATGTTCATGTGATTATTTATATGAAATTATTTTGCAAGTCATTTATTCATCTCATATTATTCATTATATTCATGTTATTGATTAAATTACATTTTTTTCACATAATTAGCTTTACATAATGAGTAATCTTTATTTATTAATGATATATTCCCCAATTAACATACCCTTTATAAGTATAGATTTTAACCCTTTTTTATGATTCTACTCCCTATGATGCTGCGAAATATATTATGATTTATATATATGGAAATAGTAAATTGAATAAATTTTTTCTCAAATAATGATTTATGTTTTATTTCATGATTTAAAATTTAATATGTATTTTATGTATATATCAAATATTCAATGAATACTAAACTATGCAGTCATGTGGGATGTGATCTCTTATATCTATATGTAATGTAAAAATGTTACATAAAATCTGTGAAATAAGTGTTTTTGTATTTTCAAATGTCAAAAATCTATAAGAAAATATAATCATATTATATATAAATTATCAATTCTAAGAACATAATAAAATTGTGTACAAAGCTAACTATATTGTGTCCATTCTTACCATTTTGGATTCATATTACCCATCATATCCCATTCATATATTATACTAAGTTAAATACAATAAACAATGCATTGAAGGGATAAAATATTCTAATACCACCCATCACATAATGACATTGCCATATATATATAAATATATTTTGGAATATAAATTAGAAAACAACAACAACTCTTTCACAACATAATTATCCTTTATAAATAAAATGACTTATATAATAAATTTTCAAAATCTGGAAAAATAAATCATGAGAAGAAACAAATTTTATTTTCTATTCAAAATGATATCCCAAGTTAAAAAAATATTATTTTATTATAATATATAATTATTTTGATATATATAAGAACATTAAAAGTATGATATAACATTTTTTAAAAATTAAGCATAAAATAAATTATCAATTGTTATATTTATTTATTAAAATAATATATTATGAATGAATTGTTTAAAATAAAAAGATAATGGAAATAATAATAATTTTAAATAATCATGGTATAATAAACTTTTAAAATAAGGGATCATAGAGAAAATAGAAGAGTGACTTGCATGAAAAATATTGAGTTACCAATGTAAAGAAATGGAGATAAATACATACTTCGCACCATCAAAATCTAGTTGTTTGGATTTTTCATTATAGGTTTTATTACTGATGTTTATTCGTCGTTGATAGTTCGAATGTTCAACATCTCATCACTTTTAAATGTATTGAAATCATTATGTTATAATTATTTGTAAAACCCCATGTTGTTCTCATAGAAGATATGTGTATGCTTTTCAAAGATGAAATTTATAACACACTTGATTCATAAATATTAGAAGATATTTGGTTTTATTTAAAAAATGATATCGGTTTCAATATTATCATTATAGAATTAAAAATATAACATTATTTCCTTAGGAAAATAATAATTTTATTTATTTTATTTTTTGAGTGCTATCCATGATTATAATGAAGAAAATAAGAGAATGAGTATAATAAACATCATTTGGGTGAAAAAACCCACCAAAATAAGAACATGCTCTAATAGTTTGATTTTTCATGGATATGTTGTTATAATTTTTAATATAATTTTACTAAAGTATAATAATATTAAATATATGATATCATAGTAGTCATTCGTATTTATGAATGAAAATCTAGAAAGTATAAGTAAAAACTCAAAGAAAGAACATTTTAATTACTATGATGTAATATCCTCTTCACATAAATATAACCTTCATAATGAAGGATTTAAATATTTTTAATTTTTTAAAAAGATCCCAAACATGATAGATTGTATTTTAGTGAAAATTTTGATATATATTTTATACAAAATGAATTTTTACGTGTGGTTTTCAATGGTTATAGGAGAAATATTTTTATACATTTGTTTGAGTGGAACATTTGAATATATGAATTCATAATTATTCATGTAAGATACTAGGAATGTTTCCCATATATTGAAAAGAATTAGGTTTTATATTGCATCAGTTGTATTGTTTTTAACATTATTTTTTTATAATAATATATATAATTTTAGCCATAAAATGTACTTTAACATGATTAATATTTGTTTTACAAATAAACTATTATTATTTTCAAATTAGGATTTCTCAAAGAAATTCAGTGCACATTACTAATTCTGGAATTATGATTCAAAACATAAAATCCATTTAATCACATTATATATCTCAATATATTATTTTCAAATTTTTATTCAATAATTTTATAAGATATTATTCCTTATTAAAGATAATTTCATTTGAAATTATTATTTATAGTTAACACTTTATAATTCCTTATTTAATAGATATTAAATATGTATTATAAATGCTCAATATATTATTTCTAATACATTATAAGTTTTTGTAAAATGATTATATACCCTGTAAAGTATTTCAATATACCCATTGGATATATGTATTACCAAATATCATATATATATATATATCTAATAAACATATATTATCCATGTTACCATTTCTTATTCCTAAATATGACCTTACATTTCACTCTAAAATCCATTCATCCCATTCCATTATTTATATCAAAAAATACCAACATTATTTCTATTTTTTATGTTTCTACAATTATACATGGGTTTATGATTATAATGGGATACAATGAATATGAATACTTAGAGTATGTAGTTTACATGTTTTCATATCACTATTTTAATTTTCATAAAAAACATTTTTATAAATATTTCATTTAATATTAATGTTCTTTTTATATCTTTTTTTAATATACATGTATAATGAAATATTATTTTATTTGTTTTATAATTTTTTTTAAATTGAAATATTTTTTAAATAATATTTAATTATACAAAAATTAGAATTATTAATTTATACGGTGCTACATTCTCTCCCCGTTAAATATTTTTTCCCTTGATACATCATTTCTCATATGAAAATAGATAAGTTTAGTTTTACTATAATAGTATTCACATTCCCACTATCTCTAACACAAAAATATTATTTTTCTTCAGATGATTTACATAGTGGTAATTTTTATATCACAATACATTATCACTATAATAAGAAGTATCTAACATTTGTTTATCATAAGAATGATCATCCTCTAATTGGGAACTCTCTTGATTTATTTTATGCAATAGATCTAGAATACTGTTCTTCAAAACTAAAAATTGAAATATTTTATGTGCCATCTAATAGGTGTAGTAGATTTGATAATTAATATGTTATAGTCCTCAGATGATAAATAATATAATAAAGGCATGCAAATATGGGGATAAACATTCCCTTTATCTAAAATCCCATAACCCTTTTCCATGCTTATATTTAATGGAATAAATGTTTTCTAACCGTGGAAATTATATCTTATCAATCATTATCATAGTATCTCTTATATTAGTTTTTTATTTATTTAATATAATTTTGAATAGTTTGAATCATCTAAGTAAATTTTGGAAAATAACTATTCAAAATATATTTAAATCTCTAATTTCATATTAAAATGTTTTATTTATATATATCAAATAATACAGATCTTCATATTATACTATTTTTATATTTTAGTAGAACAAATTATATATGATTACTAAACTAGTGGAAGTTCATGATCCCAGTTTCCTTCAAAATCCATCAATAATTATATCAATATATCATTTAAATTTCTAAATGATCCTTCCATACAAAGAATCAATTTAGTGATGATATTTTGTACTAAAGGTCCAATTTTGTTAAATAATAATTAAATAATCATAAAAAAATCAAAGTATAACATATATCTTAATCGTCTATAATTGAAATTGGAACTCTATATAGCCTTAAAACATCCATTATAAATATCCCAACATGTTTAATGGGTGACAAATTATCTTAAAATTAAATTAATAATATTCAATTTTTTATGTATTAAATGTATAACAAGTATAGTTATTTCACTATGAGGTCTTTGGAATCGTTATAACAAAATACACATTTATGTTTTTAAATTTTCATATTGGTATAGATAAATATTTCATCATCCCATTTAACATAGAACGTGTAACATTAACCTTATGATAGATAAATTTTTTTCTATGTTCTATAATCTCTGTCTTTTTATTTCCCAACAAATTAATTATCCCTAACATATATATATATATTCATGTACTAGATGAAAAGAGAATGATGTCCATGTAAATCATTTGAAAAATCTACTTAAATTTTCTTATATATGGGACACATAATATATTCCCAAATCATATAACTTTAATAAATTTCAATGTTATAGTATCGAATAGTTACCACATTATTTTTTATCTCCATACCATCCTCATGTGTCTCTTTAACCGTAACATAGATATATGGTTAAATAGTCATTCTTTAAGGGTATGTGTTTATCACTTACATTATGACTTTGTTTCCTATACCATTTATATTTGTGAATATTACTCTTTTTAAATAATCAAAAGGGAAACGTAGGATGACCCACTCTACTAAGAGTATAAGGAACCGTGTTTTCATTCCTAGGTTGATAATGTGTTGATCATCCAAAATCTAGGATTATTTATAGCAATCCCCTTTGGTTTATGTTTGGATCATTCTATATGAATATATATTTCATGATCTTATAATTGTTTCAAATATCTCACATTTATCCACTATATAGAAGTCCTCCAAATATTTAATGAAAAAACAACATCTATAAATTATAGACCATGAATTGAGTAATTTTTCTCATGAACATTTAATTGACACAATTGATAAGATTCCACCTTGAAATTTTTTATAAGCTGGAATGCCAAAAACTTTGTTAATTAATTATTTTATTCCAAAAACAATAATATAACACAATGTATTGTGATTATAGGTTTGGTGAATAACCTCTTATAAAGATCCATTAATATATATTCATATTCTTCACCTATATCATATAATTATCTATAGATACAACTTCACTTGTGAATACATGACCCAATATTTATATATTTTTAGAAGAAATACCATATGCATTTTCCATAATATCTATCATTTTATATGTTATTAAACACAATACTTAAATAATCGTAATGTATTTATTAATCATGTAACAAATTAGAATATAATATATTTAAACTATTTAAATTTTATCCAGGACATATATAAAATTTCATTCCTTATATTTGTTAATACATCTAAAGAATTTGTAGGTCCAAAAGGAATAAAAATGAATTCTTAATGTGTATATCTTATATATAATACTATATAAGGAATATTATCTCCTTTAAAAATTATATTTTGATATAGTGATTAATGGTCAACCTTTGAAAATGATTATCTTCATAAATTTAGTTATTTAATTCATCAATATGAGGTATAAAACACCTGTTCTTCAATTTGATCATATTAATATCAGGATAATTAATGAAATAAATCTTCAATACAAAATTTTAATTAGTAAATATTAAATTATAAAACATCAATGAAGCACTTGTTAATATAAAACCATATTCAAAATTATCTATTATTTATTTCATTAATTGTTTCAAATTAATAAGGGGAATTATTACAATACTGTTTCACATGGGCGTAACACCTGGTATGAGTATAATAAAAAATCAAACACGCAATTTGAGGGAATTCTAGGAAGCTATTTAATAAATAAATTTATTTTGTGTACTAAATTTTAATATATTTTAGATTTATTTTATTCCAATCCATTGGTATAGATATCTATAATTATTGGATACTAAGACCCATTGAAAAAATAGTTTCCATAACTAGTTCATAATCATCCTTGCATGGATATATGATTCTGGGATGATATGGTATAAAAATGTGATTTCCTCCTTCTAGTAATTGATAGGATGTCTATAACTATTTATCCATTACATTTCCAATATTGCATCAAATTCATCCATAGGGAGAGTAATAAAATTTCTATGAAGTATCTTCACAATAACATCAATATAAAAAAAATCATATTCTTCATATGAAATCTCCAAACTACTAAGTGATATTTTAGAAAATTAATTATCAAATATATAATAAAGTGAATTAATATTTTTAAAAAACATGTATAAAGTTATATAGTCTGCATAATTAGAATCATATAAAATGTGTTTAGTTAGGTGGTAGATAATAAGTGTATCATTCATTACTTTACTTCCATAATCCAGTTCAGCTGATGTGATTTCATAAGATTGCCAATTCTCCCTTGGTTTTGTTGATTAGTTATGTAGATGTCCCTCTATAAAAATTAAATAGTTTCATTTGTTTATATAATAGCTATATATATTACAATTAAATTATTGAACTCTATGTAGTTCATCAGTTTATCATTATTATATTTTTGACCTATTCATATCACGTAGTAACCATGTTCTTGATGACCTCTTTTTATACACATGAATCATTTTACTGTTTATTTATGTTAATTTTATATGTACTTATTCCATAATTTTCAACATGTAGGTAAAAAAATCTTCTCCCTTATACGTGATTTAGGAATAAAGGATCCAAGAAACATAATTTTATACTTCTTAACTATAAGGCCCCGGCCTTAAATATCTTCTAATATTGAATTAAATGAGTAATTCACATTGAGGATCTATTCCGGTTTAGAGTTTTAGAGAATTAGGACATAAATATTACATCTCAAAAGATTACAAAGTAGAAACTTCTACTGAGTTTCCATAGAATAAAAAAAACTCTTAAAAAGAAACATGTCTAGTTCTAAGTTTTATATAGCATTACTTTACCTTGATCCCATCCTTGACCCTATTCCACATTAGGTCCTATGAAAAACATTTCAAAAAAACTTGGGGTGAGCATAAAGAGCTGACTAAGGGATACACAAAGAATGAAAACTGTTAGTTTATCAAAACAACAAGTAAACCATGTATACTTTATCAAAGTAATAATTTTCACCTTTATGAAGTAGTAAAAACTCTTCACTGAATAAAAGATCATTACTTACCCTTTTGTAACCAAAAGATTACCATAAATCCCATAAAAAGATCACATAACATATAAAGGTAACTTGGGACAAAAACATACTTAATTGGAATAATCATACGGTTGACTTCCACACATATCACTTAACGGAATAGCCATACGGCCAACTTCCATACATACTTAATGGAATAGCCATACGGCCGACTTCCATACCCAATGCATTGGAGGTTATAACTTAACCACCCATCCTGGTATTCACGGCACCACCGTTCATATGGTTTATCACGTAACCACCCATCAAATGTCCAAGTACCATTATAAAAATCATAAGACATAAAACAAATATAATGGAAAGAAAACATTTCCACACTTTGATCACAATATATCACTTAAATATATTGACATGACAAATCCATTATAAAGAATCATTTTCAATACCAAAATACATGAAGGAGTATATGGTATTTATTTCATTTTAAAAAAAACATTACGGCTTGTTCAGGAAGCCAATGACCAAATAATACTCGTGGCGGCGGATAAGGTCGTTGTCACCGCGTACGTTAAAGGAAACATTCCTTTTTGTCGTTTTGTAAAACGCTTCGTAGAAAAAGATTCCTTTTGTATAAAAGTAAAAGTCAAAGGGGTTTATACACCGTATAAAAGAAAGTTGTGTATAAAATGAAATATTCCTCAATGAAAGGATATTGAGACGAAGTCCCTTACCTCGGGTCCGATATGACTCGATCGTTCTTTAACGTCCTGAATAGTAAACTTGAGTTAATTTCTATTTTCTTTAGAACCTTTTTCAAGTTCATTATTCATTTTATATCACTTATTTCATTGTTATAAACATTATTTAACCATTTAGGTTAATAATGTATGTTTTGTCGATATTTGGTTCTTAAGTTGAAAGTGGACTTCTTACAATTACATGTTGTTCATGTGGTCAAAGGTTCTTTATATCCAGAATGACATTCCTGATTTGGATATCATATATATCATTTATATCCAGAATATAAATTTATTTATAATATTAAATAATCATTTTGAAGTAAGAAATTATATACACCGTTCATGGAGATGGTAAGCCGTACGTACGCAAGAAAGCTACATTCATTTCTTTGTCATATTAATGGAATTAAAACTAAATGAGAGGTATGTATATTTTGATTCCAGAATTATATGCATAATTTATATGAATCATTCATCATTTATATCCATTATATACATTTACTTATAATAGTACATTACATTTGGGGATAAGAAATGAAATACACAAGTGAAGACATTACCTTAAAATCGGGTAACTCTCTTAGATTTGTGCTCAAAGGCTTCCTTGGGAAGACTTCTGCCCAAAGTGAGGCTTCAAGGAGTAAGATAGGGAAGTTGAGAGACAAAATGGTCAGGGGTTGGCCGAGCCAAAGGCTTTGGAAGTGTGGGTAAGGAGGTAGAGGTGGGGGCCTTTTATAAGAGGAGAGGAGGGGCACTCTTGGAAAGTAAGGAAAAGTTACTTTATTTTAGAATGAGTTTCGGATTTTAATGGTCCCACATTGGTGTGTTTCGAGGATAAGGTGATAAGGGTTCGAAATACACCCATCCAATAGGTTTTGGACATGTTTAGTTCATAGATTTTACATTATCATTTCATTTTATTTAAATCCTTTATTAATGAGGTAATCGTTGCATCATCATAATGTCATAAATAATTTAATTTATTTAAAGTCTAAAAATTACAAAACAAAATATCATGATGTAGGAAATATTTTTAGATTTCTAATGTATATTTATAGTCCAAAAGATCGTTTATGTATAAAAAATTAAAAATATTTTACTTAGGTGATACATTCTTTGTCAAATTTAACATTCATTAAAAATAAAAAGATAAAAAGTCACTTTCTCACAAAAGTGATTCCATGGGGCCTCCAAGTTTGGCACAAGGCATCCCATGGTCGGCCATGAGACAACCAGTAGCCTTAGGACACATTTTGTGGTCTTTTTGTATTATTATGATATCATTTTATTATCTTTAACTACCTTATTCCTCATTAATCAAGATAATTAAAGATAATTACCATCGTTACTATTCATAAAGTCCAAAAATAAAAGAGTCTTAAATACATAATTTGGACCTTATGATTCCAAATATTTAATCCATTTTACCAAATTCCAAACACATAAATTGAAATAATTGATTTAAAAGTAATTCCCATTGTCAAAACAAATAGAGGGTTTTTTTGAAACAATATCTATGAAAAGTTTGGCATTAGTTTATGACCAATTCCAAAGTGAAGTTAATCCTAATGACCACAATTGGATTAAATGGTAAAAATATATTCAGATTAAACTTTAACACCAATTAAAAAGATAATCTAACCATATAATTAAATTAAATTAAAAAGCAGTTTTGATGTAAAATGCAGTATTTTTCACTATTCATTAAAAAATGAACATTGTCAGAAAAATACCAAAAATTTTTCCAATGTAAATTTCAATGTCTCAATCATAATGAATATGTTTATTTTGGAAAATATAGATTATAAAATTATCAAAAGTGTGATTTAAAAAGGGTTTTCCATCAAAAGGCAGTAAAACAATCTTTTAAGAATATTAGTGTATTCCATGCATAAGATTGTATTTATTTTCATTTTAAGCCTCTAAAACACTAACTTAATCATTAATAGACATAGATAAAAATATTTATTATTCATTACTTACTTGGGATGTTACATCCTTCCCCCCTTTAGAAAATTGCGTCCCTACAATTTATTTACTTATCGAATAAATGGGGGTTCTTATCCCTCATTGCATTTTCAGATTCCCATGTTGCATCTTCCATCATGTGGTTTTTACACAAAACCTTTACCTGATTAATCACCTTATTCCATAACACTTGATCCCTGTGGTCAAGAATCTGGACCGGTTGTTCCTCATAAGATAGGTTCTCTTCCAGCTGAACTACCTCTGGACTCAAAACCTGAGATGGATCTCGTATATACTTCCTCAACATCGAAACATGAAAAACATTGTGTACCTGACATAAAATCGAAGGTAAAGCCACTCGATAAGAAACTGATCCAACTTTCTCCAGAATTTCATATGGTCCAATAAACCTTAAACTTAGCTTTCCTTTCTTACCAAATCTCATCACACTTTTCCAAGGAGAAACCTTGAGAAAAACATGATCACCTACCTCGAAAGATAGATCCTTCCTCCGGTTATCCGCATAACTCTTCTGCCTGCTCTGAGCTGTTCTCATGTGTTTCTGAATCAACTGAACTTTTTCTGTCATCTATTCTACCAATTCTGGTCCCATCAGCTTCCTTTCACCCACTTCATCCCAAAATTCTGGAGTTCGACACCGCTTCCCATATAATGCCTCAAATGGTGCCATCTGTATACTGGAATGAAAACTGTTATTATAAGAAAACTCAACCAAAGAAAGATGTTGGTCACAAATTCCCTGATAATCCATAGAACAAGCTCGTAGCATATCCTCCAAGGTCTGAATTTTTCATTCTTACTGCCCATCGGATTGAGGATGAAAAGATGTACTAAAATTTAATTCAGTAACCAACGACTTCTGAAGGCCTTTCCAAAAGATAGAAGTAAACCTGGGAGCACGATCGGATACAATGGAGGGAGGAACTCCATGTAACCTGACTATCTCTTTAATATACAAACAATAAAGTTGATCTAGGGAAAAATTATCTCGTATAGCAAGGAAATGAGCCGATTTAGTCAAGCGATAAACAATAACCCAGATTTCATTATTACCTCTAGATGTCTTCGGTAATCCCACAACAAAGTCCATGGATATATTCTCCCATTTCCACTCTGGCATTGGTAAAGGCTGAATCATCCCTTTCAGTAACTTCCACTCTGCTTTAACCTGTTGACAAGTCAAACACTTCACAGTAAAATCAGAAATTTCTCTTTTCATTCCATCCCACCAGTAATACTCCCGCAGATCCCTGTACATCTTAGTACTTCTAGGATGAACTGAAAATGGGGAACTATGAGCCTCACATAACAACTAATTATTCAACTATGAATCACCAGGGACACATAATATCTTCCCAAACCTCAAAAAACAATCATTATCAATGTTGAATTCAGGCAACTTACCCTTCTGAACCAGCTCTATCTTTTTCTGCAACTCACCGTCTTGCTTCTGTGCTTACTTGATTCTGTTTGATAGGGATGATCTCAATGATACCTAAAACAAAACAGAAGAACTTCCTGCACCAACAACTTCTATACTAATGTTCATCAAATCAAAAACCAAAGGATCTCGTTCCAAACATAGCATGGTTAATGACGCATTACTTTTTCGACTCAAAATATCAGCCACTTTATTTACTTTTCCCAGATGGTAATGAATTGTACAATCATAATACTTGATTAATTCCAGCCATCTCCTCTTTCCCATGTTCAATTATTTCTGAGTGAATATATACTTTAAACTTTTGTGATCAGTATATATTTCACACTTTACTCCATACAAATGACGCCTCCAAATTTTTAAAGCAAAAAAATAGCAGCTAATTCCAAATCATGTGTAGGGTAATTTACCTCATGAGTTTTCAACTGATGTGAAGCATAAGAAATTACCTGATCATTCTACATAAGGAAACATCCATGTCCCTTCAACGAAGCATCACTATATATAACAAACTCACCATTCCTGGAAGGAAGTGCCAAAACTGGAGCATTCACAAATCATCTTTTCAACTCCTGAAAACAATCATCACATTCTTTTGTCCAGATGAACTTAACACCCTTATGAGTTAGCTTAGTCATTGGACTAGATAACCGTGAAAAATTTTCAACAAACCTTCGGTAGTAACCTGCCAAACCAAGGAAACTACGGATCTCGGTTACATTTGTGGGTCTTGGTCATTCTTCAACAACTTTTGTTTTAGCAGGATCAACAGTTATGCCATTTTTTGAAAAAATGTGACCTAGGAAAGAAATTTGTGGTAACCAAAACTCACACTTGCTGAATTTTACATATAGTTTCTTTTCTTTTAAGGTTTACAAGATAACCCTTAAATGACTTTCATGCTCCTCTTTACTTTTAGAAAACACCAAAATATCATCGATGAAAACAACCACAAACTTATCCATGAACTCATGGAAAATTCTATTCATAAGGTCCATGAATACAGCAGGTGCATTGGATAACAAAAAAGGCATAACTACACATTCATAATGTCCATATCTAGTACGGAACGCAGTCTTCGGAATGTCTGCTTCTTTTACTTTCAACTGATGCTACCCCGACCTCAAGTCAATCTTCGAAAAATACTGAGCTCCCTGGAGCTGATCAAACAAATCATCAATATGAGGCAAAGGATACTTGTTCTTAACAGTAATATTATTCAAGGCCCTATAATCAATGCAAAGTCTCATTGATCCATCTTTCTTTTTAACAAACAAGACAGGAGCACCCCATGGTGATGTGCTAGGTCGAATGAAACATTTCTTTAATAACTCCTGCAACTGTTTCTTTAACTCGAAAAGTTCAAATTGAGCCATTCGATAAGGGGGTTTTGAAATTGGCTTAGAATTAGGAACTAAGTCAACAGTAAATTCAACTTCCTGATCATGAATAATACCAGGAAACTCATCAGGAAAAACATCAAGATACTCATTTACCACTGGAACATCATTAATCTGAACAATTCCTTTATTTTCAACAATATGTGCAAGGTAACATTCATTTCCATATTTTACTAGTTTCTCTACTTTCTGATATGTTATCAAAATCAAGGGTTTATTCTTGTACACAAACTGAAAATCCTTCTGAAAAGAAACCATTTTAGCTCTGCAGTCAAACTTAGCATGATAAACAAAAAGCCAATCCATGCCCAAAATAACATCAAACTCTACTAGAGGAAAAACAATAAGGTTTGCGGGTAGATTCTTTCCACACACAAGGATAGAAAGGTTCTTATAATTCTTTTTTATCTCAACGTTCCCTCCGGGTGTTTTCACCATAAGTTTAGGGTTCATATCTTGAGATGGAATTTCCAATTTACTAGAAAACTTCTTAGAAATGAAAGAATGTGTAGACCCTGAATCAAACAACTCATTGGCATAATCTGAAAAAACAAACAGTGTAACTGATACCACTTCATTCGATGGCCCAACATCTTCTGAAGTTGTTGCAAAGGATTTCACCACCCCTTTCTACTTGTAGTCTGGATGCTTTCCCCCAGTTGAGTTCTTCATTGGACACTTGTTTTCATAATGACCCATTTCATTACACATAAAACATCTTACCGTTGGCTTTTCATTTCCTGTTTGATCATCTTCCTTACAGTTACGAGCAATATGACCAGACTTATCACACTGAAATCACTTACCAGACTTGGATAAACATTCTCCGGGATGCATTTTACCACACTTCTCACAGGATGGATATTTGGTTTTCTTACCTCCTTGCTTATTTGATGAATTCTTCCCCTTTTCCTGCCAACTAGACCTCTTATTCTGTTGTTTGTCATAGAACACCTGATCATCAGCAAACTCTATTTCAACCTTCTCCGCACATCGAACAAGTTTTTCATAACTTTTGAACTCACGAGAAGCTAAAGACCTTCAATACTTTGGCTTTAACCCTGAGTAAAAATGGTTTATTTTACTATCAAGATCTCGTATGAAGTTTGGAGCATACCTTGCCAATCGAGTGAACTTTGCTTCATAAGCAGCCACTGAATCATCCTCCTGCCTCAATTCGAGGAACTGTTTTTCCATCCTAAGACGAACCACCTTAGGAAAATATTTCTCAAGAAACATACCTTTGAATTTGTCCCAGTGAAGATCCTCAATCTCATCACTATCCCTGATATTTTTCACCATCAACCACCACTGATCAGCTTCACCTTCAAAACAGTAAACAACAATACTAGCCTTTTGATGTTCTGAGAACCCCATGACATCAAAAATCTTCTCCAGTGCTTTAATCCACCCTTCAGCTTGCACGGGGTCAGATGATCCTCTTAATGATGGGGGGTGTTGCCTCATGAAATGTTCCACCGCTGACATGTTCCTCTGTGGTTGATCTGGCTGATCTCGTGCATGGATACCACCACCATTTATATCCTGAGTCAACTGTGCCATCACTGCAAAAAACTGTTCAATTCTGATTTCGACCATCTCAGGTTGCTGATTTAGAAGGTTGTCTTCTTCCTGATGTCGTCCCAACATAGTTGCTTTGTTTCCTCTGTGCAAAACCATTCTGAACACAGAAATATCTTAGGCGAAGCAACATGGTAATCTTTAAATGCTATATCATTTCAGTCATACCATAAATTAACTTATAATTTAACAATTTTCTAACTCCTAAAGTTGTCTAAACCGACCTCTGATACCAACTATAAGTCCCCAGCCTAAAACATCTATTAATATTAAATTAAATGAATAATTCACATTGAGGATCTTTTCAGGTTTAGAGTTTTAGAGAATTAGGACATAACTGTTACATCTCAAAAGATTACAAAGTAGACACTTCTACTGAGTTTCCGTAGAATAAAAAAAACTCTTAAAAAAAACATGTCTAGTTCCAAGTTTTATATAGCATGACTTTCCCTTGATCCCATCCTTGACCCTATTCCACATTAGGTCCTGTGACAAACATTTCAAAAAAAACTTGGGGTGAGCATAAAGAGTTCAGTAAGGGATACACAAAGAATGAAAACTGTTAGTTTATCAAAACAACAAGTAAACCATGTATACTTTATCAAAGTAATACTTTTCACCTTTATGAAGTATTAAAAACTTTTCACTGAATAAAAGATCATTACTTACCATTTTGTAACCAAAATATTACCATAAAACCCATAAAAAGACCACATAACATATAAAGGTATCTGGGGACATAAATATACTTAAGTGGAATAATCATACGGTTGACTTCCACACATATCACTTAATGGAATAGCCATACAGCCAACTTCCATACATACTTAATGGAATAGCCATACGGCCGACTTCCATACCCAATGCATTGGAGGTTATAACGTAACCACCCGTCCTGGTATTCACGGCACCACCCGTCATATGGTTTATCACTTAACCACCAATCAAATGTCCAAGTACCATTATAAAAATCATAAGAAATAAAACAAATATAATGGAAAGAAAACAATTCCACACATTGATCACAATATATCACTTAAATATATTGACATAACAAATCCATTATAAAAATCATTTTCAATACCAAAATACATGAAGGAGTATATGGTATTTATTTCATTTAAAAAAAACATTACAGCTTGTTCAGGAAGCCAAAGACCAAATAATACTTGTGGCGGCGGACAAGGTCATTGTCACCGCGTACGTTAAAAGAAACATTCCTTTTTTTCATTTTGTAAAACGCTTCATAGAAAAAGATTTCTTTTGTATAAAAGTAAAATTCAAAGGGGTTTATACACCGTATAGAATAAAGTTGTGTATAAAACGAAATATGCCTCAATGAAAGGAGATTGAGACGAAGTCCCTTACCTCGGGTCCGACTTGACTCGATCATTCTTTAACGTCCTGAATAATAAACTTGAGTTAATTTATATTTGCTTAAGAACCTTTTTCAAGTTCATTATTCCTTTTATATCACTTATTGCCATTTATAAACATTATGTAACCATTTAAGTTAATAATTTATGTTTTGTCGATATTTGGTTCTTAAGTCGAAAGTGGACTTCTTACAATTACATGTTGTTCGTGTGGTCAAAGGTTCTTTATATCCAAGATGGCATTCCTGATTTGGATATCATATATATCATTTATATCCAGCATATACATGTATTTATAATATTAAATAATCATTTAGAGGTAAGAAATGAAATGCACTGTTCATGGAGACGGTAAGTCCTACGTACGCATGAACGCTACTTTCATTTCTTTGTCATATTAATGGAATTAAAACTAAATGAGAGGTATGTATATTTAAATTCTAGAATTATATTCATAATCTAGATGTATCATTCATCATATATATCCATTATATACATTTACTTATAATATTACATTACATTTGGGGAAAAGAAATGAAATGCACCGTTCATGGAGACGGTAAGCCATACGTACGCATGAACGCTACTTTCATTTCTATTTCATATTTTTAAAGAATGGAATCATAATGATGTAAAGGTATATTATAATTCCAGTGTAATATCATATATAATATCATAACTCCATCTTTTATACGTCCCACATTTGGTATTAACGAATCAAATCACTTTGAGGGGGCGGTAGTCCGCACTTCCTTAAATGAAGATATCACGTTTACCCATAATGGAAACCATAAAGGTATGCCCAAAATTAAAAATACAAAAGATTAATGAAAACATAAACATATTATATATCATATATAAGTATAGTTTCATATTAATTTCCACCTTTGAAGGTGTTAAATGAATTTTGAACAGTCATCGTTTCGGGAGGCAGAAATTCGCCATCCATGGAAACAGTATGTTCTTTAACCATTAGATGTAGGTGTGTGTAAGTGTAGCTCGAATACTTATTATAACAATATAATAGTATATTGAAGATACTGGAGTTGTTACAAAAGAAAAGAATAAAAAGAGTTTATGGGGTTGGAGAAGCAAAATAAAACAAAAGAACACAAGTGAAGACATTACATTAAAATCGGGTAACTCTCTTAGATTTGTGCTCAAAAGCTTCCTTGGGAGGACTTCTTCCCAAAGTGAGGATTCAAGGAGTAATAGAGGGAAGTGGAGAGAAAAAATGGGATGGGTTTGGCCGAGCCAAAGGCTTTGGAAGTGTGGGTAAGGAGGTAGACGTGGGGGCCTTCTATAAGAGGAGAGGAGGGGCACTCTTGGAAAGTAAGGAAATGTTACTTTATTTTAGAAAGAGTTTCGGATTTTAATGGTCCCACATTGATGTGTATTGATGATAAGGTGATAAGGGTTAGAAATACACCCATCCAATAGGTTTTTGACATGTCTAGTTCATAGATTTTACATTATCATTTCATTTTATTTAGATCCTTTATTAATGAGGTAATCGCTGCATCATCATGATGTCATAAATAATTTAATTTATTTAAAGTCTAAAAATTATAAAAAAAATATCATGATGTTGTAAATATTTTTAGATTTATAATGAATATTTATAGTTTAAAATATCATTTATTTAGACAAAATTAAAAATATTTTACTTAGGTGATACATTCTTTTTCACATTTAACATTCATTAAAAATAAAAAGATAAAAAGTCACTTTCTCACAAAAGTGATTCCATGGGGCACCCATGTTTCGAAAAAGGCATCACATGGTCGGCCATGAGACAACCAGTAGCCTTAGGACACATGTTGTGGTCTTTTTGTATTATTATGATATCATTTTATTATCTTTAACTACCTGATTACTCATTAATCAAGATAATTAAAGATAATTACCATCATTACTATTCATAAAGTCCAAAAATAAAAGAGTCTTAATTACATAATTTGGACCTTATGATTCCAAATATGTAATCCATTTTACCAAATTCCAAACACATAAATTGAAATAATTGAATTAAAGGTAATTCCCATTGTCAAAACAAATAGTGGGTTATTTTGAAACAATATCTATGAAAAGTTTGGCATTAGTTTATGACCAATTTCAAAGTGAAATTAATCTTAATGACCACCATTGGATTAAATGGTAAAAATATATTCATATTACACTTTAAGACCAATTAAAAAGATAATCTAACCATATAATTAAATTAAATGTAAAAGCAGTTTTGATGTAAAAAGCAGTATTTTTCACTATTCATTAAAAAATGAACATTGTCAGAAAAATACCAATAATTTATCCAATGTAAATTCAAATGTCCCAATCATAATGAGTATTTTTATTTTGACAAATATAGATTATAAAATTGTCAAAAAATTTATTTAAAAAGGTTTTGCCATCAAAAGGCAGTAAAACAATCTTTTAAGAATATTAGTGTATTCCATGCATAAGATTGTATTTATTTTCATTTTAAGCATCTAAAACACTAACTTAATCATTAATATACATAGATAAAAATATATATTATTCATTACTTACTTGGGATGTTACATTAACACAAAATCAATGAGTTTAAATAGAATATACAATTTTTATATTCACATTAAGATCACCATAAAGAGCCACTTTATAGATATCAAGGTATGCTATAGGGTAGTTATTTTCAGAGACATGCTTTTAATCCACCAACAAATTAATCAATTTTATTTTTTGGATTGAGGGTAAAAAAATCCTCATGAATTTCACTACATATGAACCAATTGATTCACATGTATTTGGACTTAGCTTATGGAATTATCTATCTATTATGCTGAAAATAATTTAGGTAAAATATTTGTCTAAATATACCTTCATAAACATCTCACACATTATTGATTTAGTTGGTTTATTTTTCATTAAATTTTTAATCTGTTTCCAATAATTATCTAAATCACCATTATAAAATATATATTAAAACCCATTTTCATTCATTAATCATTGAATAATATAAAAAAAATTATTAATAAGATTCTTTATTTATCAATAATTAATAGACTTAAAAATATTAAAAATAAATGTGGTCATTTTCAAATAAAGAACTCAATATATATTTATTCTTGTTTTGTTGAATTTATAGTTTATATATTGTTTAATATATGGTCAGATCATTAGATTGTTTGGTAGGGAAATCAATGTAATTATAATTACTATCTCTCAAACCATTTTTCAATTACAATAATCACCACATTTTTCATCACATTCACTGTTCACTTAGTTCATTCTGGTTCAAACCATTGGCTAATACCAAGAAGATTATTGCAAGTAAAGAACACTAAAATAAAAAACCTAAAATATTTATATGAATATAAAAATTAATAATGAAATTTATAAAATTATGATATATTCATTTAACCCTATGATACCCCACATTAAACTTATGATGTATTTTGTTTTTTCCACTTATTACTCTTGAAAAAGTTATAAAAGTTTACTAAATTCAACTCGAATACCATATGTGATAACCTACCTCAAAGATACATGTATTATAAAACAATATAAATAACTAAATATTACAACTCACTAATAAATATCACTCAAAATACCCTAGGATAAAAATATTTAGATATTAGTCACATAACCATCGTATTTTACAACATTACTTAAATTTATTCTATAAAATAAATAACACTTTAATCTTTTATAGACATATAGCCTACAATATTATTTTTTATTACCGATGGAATAAAAAATGAAATAAAAATGTGATATTAAAAAAATCAGTTAGGGTTAAAAAAATATGTGATATCAATCTGATCAATATATGTTATCATTATAACAATAATATATTTGTGAGAATTAAAAAACATATAGGTATGAAAAAAATAATGTTACATGAAAAATAATAATCAAATCATACTAAATGAAACAAAAATCCTTAAACATAAATAAAAATATTCACATAATGATGTGACGTAAAATAATAACAGGTCATATAAATTATCTTATAAAATCATGAAATATGGTAAAACTCTTTTTCATGACCAAAATAACATTATTGGGAAGGAATACTACCAAGAATATTTCTTGTATGGTATACTGAACAAGGATAACTATCTGTATCTTATACATGTATTATCAAGAAATATTAAAATAACCTAATGTAAAAGTAGGATATAAAATTATTTTATTAAATTTCATAAAATAATAAAACCATTTATATATAAGAAACATGAATATGAGAAACAAATTGAATAGGTGAACATATGTATCAATGAGGGGGGTGGGGTGAATCATCGAAAATCCTTTTATAATTTTGTTTTTGGAATAAATCATTGTGATGGGTTATAATCTCTATCAACTCATTTCAATTCTAATACTCTTAATTATATAATTATATAATGTAACATGAAAGTGCATGAAGATTTTTAAATTTTTGATCCCATTATGGGAAACTAATCCTTTTTACGTTCATGTTAATTCCAAGATGCATATTTCCAGTATAGAACCCATGTTCTTAGAAAAAAATATCACTTAAAAATCCTTAACATAAGTGATTACAATGCATCCTATTTCATGAAAATAACTTTTCATCTCTTAATTGGTTTTTTGTACTTGATATCATCGATTTTTAGCCACTATATATATTATTTAGGCTGGATCAAGATGGTTTTGGATATTTTTCAAAAGAACACAAATATAGGTCATTGAAATCATTTACATTCTATTGTAGTAGTATATCATCATTTTCATCAAGAATAGATACACCCATATCTTCTTCGGAATTGGGATCATTGGATTTACATTATTAAACTCAATGTGATCTTCAAACACCTCTTCTATTAATCTACCATATAATAAATTATTTCTCTCTATATATATGGTTATATCCCATTATTCTATGTAGATACCATTTAATATTCAATAATATAAATGATATGTTCTCATTAATTTAAAACATTCATTATTTTAATATTTATTTAATCATATATTGAAAATATCATCAATTTATTTTACATATTAATTTATTTTATCCTCTCTATTGATCTTTCTGTATATTTTTTTAATAATATATATTTATATCTAATCAAATATTTCTCCTTTAAAAGATCCATGGAACAAGAAAACTTTATCCATTTGACATTCAAAAATTCCATGGACCTAATAAAAAAATCGAAAGTTATAAACTCTATATCTATATAGTATCCTATAATGTTACTACATGATGCTTCCTATTATAGAAAAAATTGAAAACAAGCTCAAGAACTAACATCATCAAGTATTTAATACTTAGACATTTTCATAGTGTGGAATTTTATTATTTATTACAATGATAATTTCTTATTAATCTCTATACACTACACAAATGAAAATATTCATTTTTAATTTTTTTCATGTAATAACAATTCCATCATTAACAAATTTAGAGGTTTCAAACATTTTTACTAACTAAAAACCCTTATGAAATCTGGGAATTAACATTATGATTTTTAGGTATAACCCTTACAATCTTATCAGATGATACTTATGAGATAATAGTAATTCATAACACATTGTAAATTTTCACCAACAAATTCCCATCTAAAATTAAGGTAAAACCATTACAAAATTACATGTTTTACATTAAGTTTTATGATATTTTCTATGACCCTTATAATAACAATGAACTTAAGAATATATTAATTTTTCCCCTCCATTAAAAAATTTAAAATGTTTTTCCATTAGGAATTTAACAACCTCTAATCTACTCATTGAATTTTTAATCACTTGAAATTATCCTCCAAATGATATTATTCATAGAATACATTGGTTTTAATGATCTTTACATGATGGATGGGTTCATCAAACATATAGTCTAACTTGTTCTACATAAAGAAAACATATGAATATTTTTCTTGGATATAATATCAATATTATAAAATATATACTTTTATTGAAAATTCCATTAATACACATATTTAATTATTTACAATAATTCTTAAAAAAATCCAATTTAAATGATGCTATATTATATAAATTTATATGACAATTCCATGTAGTAACCTCAATTTCTAATCCTATATTTTCATCCATAATTTTAATGACTAACTAATGATTATTTGGGTCATAACCACCACCAAAAAAACATTTATTCACATTAATACTAGAATATACATTGATATCAAATAAAAACATTGTATATCTTCATCAAGATTCAACTGTTCTATTAAATCTATACCTTAGAATTTTTTATTAATTCCAACATTAAATCGAAATTCAATATTTTCACCCCGCTTATTAACAACTAATGAACTGATGTAAGTATATTTTAATATCTCATAAATCTCATTAAGATTCTTCTAAGGAATGTATAACATCATATATAATATAGAAATAATCTATAATTGACCAAATTTAAGTCCATGTGAGGAATAATCAATGTATAAAACAATAGTAATCATATTTTTTTTATCAAAGTTTCTCAAGAAAACGTTCTAAAATGTGATACCAAATGAATTCTCAATTTATGGTATTTGTATCCAATTTTTTATGAAATTTCAAACCTGTAAGAAACTAAGTGAAACATAAATAATGTTAAATTACAAGAATATAACTCAACATTCATGTTATATTTCAACTCAACAATCAATAACCTATCTATAAATTAATTGATATATTCAAATCAAGGATCCGAATGAATGTTTATGTTCTTTATCCTTATCTTTTCATGAGTGTACTCTAGAAATTATATGTTAACATGAACTATTTTTCTAGAAGATTGTGTTATTTTTTGACCCCACAAGAGTTTAAATATTTTAACACATCATCAAGGAAGTTAAATTTTTCTATGATGGATAATTCACCTTGTTTTACATTAATAACATCACTCATCCAAATCCCCCTTAATGAATCACCACTAGTTACCTATATACAAAATAACCCAAAAAATGGATTTGTGAATAATATTGAACCACAATGTTCATCAAGGAGATCAACAAGGTTTAATGTTTTCTCCCAATTAAGATTCGAATTTATTTATTTATTGACTATTTAAATAATTCTTCATTATTGACATTATAAAAAAAACTCCCATGAATCCTTAAAGAATGCAGGGTGATCATCCCCTATTCAGGACTCTAATTTTGTCTAAACACCTTATTAACATTATCCCTAAATCAAATTCATCTTATGTTGCCTTATTCTTCTTATTTGTCATTTCATCATTAGCAAGAAGCATTTTTAGATAAACTATTAATTTTCTACTAAGAAAATTTCACCTTGAATTAAATATTTCTATATTATATATATTTTTATTTTTAGATAACTATAATATAAATTAGTTTCATTATCTTATTATTCTTACCATAATTTAGTATAAGAACATTCATGTAATTTCTTCATAATTCGTTTTTTATAAGTTTATCATTTGATAGAATGATCTAGTCTTTCTCCACTGATAAGATTATTCATTTTTTTAGAGAACATTTTTTTTGATATTTTTTCACGAATTCCTCATCATAATGACCTTTTGGTCACATCTTCAACAAAATTATACATAAAAATAAAAGTTGGTTTGATAATATGTCCTTATATATTTTTATGATATAAAATTTTCTTCCTATGTATTTTTCTTATCTTCATAGATCTTCTTCTTCATAATATATATCTGAACCCCGTTCATCCATGCATGTTCTATGGAAGTGACATGTTGTACCAGTACTAATATGATTTTTTTCCAAATGGTTCCCCAACACTGATGATTAACTTTTATGTTATTTATTCCATAATGTTGATTATTAATTTGGTTTAAAAATACTTTTAATCTAAGGTTATTATAAAATTATATTTTCCTATTTCTTATGGAAGTTTCTATTATCAATGTAACCTAAAATCCACTTGATATTGGAGTGATGATTTCAGGAATTTCCTCTACTAGTACTAATTTACTGTTTATTAGAGAAACTGATTTAGTGTCATTGGATAAATATTACCATCTACTATGTTTTATTTTGGGATGGAATTCATCATGTTATTCGATGATCTAGATAAAATATCCCTATAATTTTAATATTTTCTATCATCATATTATAGGTATCATTATCATTAAGACACTTTTACTATGTCTCATTTAACTGTTCTTCCTTTGTAGAAAATACTTTTTCATGGTATTTTAATATCATATATACTGTTGAAATATACACCATTTAATAATTAAACATCTCATCATTATAATTAAACATTTCATTTCAATATATTTTATCTTTCTTTAAATGTTTTATTATTTTCCTGAGCTAAGTGTTCTACTTAAGAAATTCTACAAGACAAATTTTTAGAAGAACTATATTTATCTCTCCCCTCCCTCCACATGACTTCTTGAAAAAAATTCCATCATATTAAAATGGTCTTTGAAGGTCGTGAGTTTTTTCTAATACCTTCATCTAATTACTAGAAAAATTGATAATAATCATCATTATCGTTTTATATACACATTACAATCCTTTAATAAAAATTTATAGACTTCTTTTTTAAGATCAACCTTTTTATTTTTTAATGATTTTTTCATGATCTTCATTTATTTCTTCATAATCTTATCAATATTAGAATATTTAATTCCTCTTTTTTGGAGATCTATACTATTAATTTTATTAACATACATATTATCATTTATCTTCGTCATGAATGAATTTTCTTTTCACATATTATATGAAACATGTATATTTTATAAATTATCAAGGATCAAATGATCTCTATTTTCTTGTGTTTAAAAATTACCATCAAAACTATATGTGATGTTTCTCATAATTTTAATGACAATGGTTGAGTCATAAAATTTTTCTAAGATTCCACCAATTTTTTTATTAATTTCATTAACCAATGTGAGGTAATCATCAACGGTATCATCGTCATCAATTATATTATCTTCAAAACTCGCACCCCAAATATTTAATACAATCCTTTAACCATGAAATTCATTAAAAATATATCATCTAGATTATAACATATTACATTAATCTATTTATATATCATAAGGTTACTAAATACTCAGTTAGGTGTGGAAATAGCAACATAATAAAATTTTTCCATCAACATCCATGTTAAATATTTCTAAAAATGTTAAAGGACAATATTTCCCAACTAGAGTAAAGCCCACAAGAGAAAAATAATTTATATTTAAGACATTAGATAGATTATAAATAATGGTATTATCCATCCAACCATTATAGTTCTTACAGAAAAATATGAGAACACAACTAATATGGTTAGAATTAAAACTATTTGACTTCAACATCTACAAAAGTTGCATGTTTAAAAGGAACCCTTCTAAGAACTTATAGTAATTTATGTCCCATGATGCATGGATGTATCCCTATGTGGGGGTGAATTAGTGATATATTTTTTAAAATTTACATATTAAATTAAACTATATGATTTTTAGAATCTTTATCAACTAATTTTTTAAATTCCCACCCTTTCAATTATGCAACCAAATAAAGCAAGAACAAAGTAAATTAGTATTTTTAAAACATTAAATCACATCGTGAGTACACAAACCATTTTTTATTTGAGTCAAATCGTAAACATAGATTTCCACAATATAAAAAAATTATTAAATATTTTCAATCACCCAAAATTCATAAACACTATAGAATATATTGATATTTATTTCCTAAAATATATTTATATCTCCTAATGGGTTCTCTATTATAGATCATACCAGTTTTTAGTCTTGTAAATTTTTCTTTAGACTAGTTTCATACAATGTATATATGTTCTTCCAATAAAATAATGTACAATCCATTAACTAATTCTATCATCTAGTGTAGAAACATGTCAACCTTGTTATTCATGAATACTTATGTCTAGAACTTTTTATTAATTAATATTTTAGGTCTCTCTCTAATTAACCGATTATTATCTTAAAAAATTTAATTTCATTTAGTTCTTCGATATATAGTATATTTCTACCTAAATATTTGTGACTCCACTTATTCTTCATTTGCACTCGTAGATATCCAATAGAATCACAGCTAATAGGATATATTTAATTTGACCATGTAATTCATATACTAGTACATTACAAATTAAAAAATAAATCATACAGATATGTTATACATTTTAGAATATGGATATCGTCTTTAATTTAGAGTAGTGTATATCTATCATGAACTGGACTAATTGGGTTCAATCCATGACTACTCAAATACCACATCCAATAGGCCTAGGGATGGTGACCAGTTCTATTAAGGCATATCACCCACACAGGAGGCCTTATCCAAATATACCCACCCACAAACAACCACATCTTCAAGCCCATACTATGTTGAAATAATAATCAACGAATAACTATTAATGAATATAACTTAAATATGACCATCAAAGTATGGAAGCAACATAATTGAAAGAAAAGAGTCAAAAAATCCACCATAAGAAACTAAAACCACATCCAACATGTGATATAAGAATGGAATGTTTTATATATACCCACCTGAACACACCTTGGTATGTTTTTCTCACTACGTTTTTCCTAGTCCCCGTCCTTCTAGAACACCAAAAAATGATTCTTCATCTATATAAGACATAAAACATGTGGAAAAATAACATGTAGTTGAATTTACAATACAACATAGTAGGATACCCAAAAATTACTAAGCATATATATCATGAATAATAGTCATCTCATCATAGAGATATGTCAGCAACTTATATAACAAGAACAACCCAATATACTCATAGTAGAATCAAATTATCATTTATGATCATATCCATAAAGCTAAGACAGTATTAATACTCATATGTTACACAAAAAAGTCATCTAGGAGAATGAAATCCATGAGTCATATAGCTCTGATGACATCCATCTGAGATTTCATACTCATCGGGTTTCACCAGAAGAAGTACATGCTGAAAGTATGAAGATATCGATACACATATGGGAAAACATTCCTAGGCCATGAGGTATACTAGAAACCCAATTCAAATTAACCCAATAAGTATGGAATGAATTCCTATGTAGTGTTAACTATGGTGATTCAAATAATCTCACCAATGGAAATGATGATGATAGAGGAAGTCACCCAAGGGCTTACATAATGATTATAACTACTCTATAGAATAATTAAGTTCCATAGATTTTATCACCATCCTATATATAGGATACAATTCCCTTATAAATCCTTAGGGAAATGATCTAGTGAATTCCACCTATTTAATATTTTCCACTATGAACAGTACATGGGCTCCAATACATTTTTTGAGAAGGTACACTGCGTATATTATGCATAAATAACATGTACATTCGACACCAGTTTCTACCCCTGTAACACGTTTTGTTCCCATTTCCATGTCAAATTAAAGAACATGTTTTATTTCACACATGATGTGTGGGGCCCCAAGATCTCTTGGGATTGTACCCAAGCACACGCTGAGATATTATCTAAGGTGTACCTATCAAGTGGAATTGCCCCAATATCATGTAATACTAGGAAATTTCTTGAGATTGAACCTCTTATAAATGATGATATATACAACCAATTACCATACAATGTGTGGTAGGTACTACACAATGTGTTTTCAGTACCACAGGACATGTGCTACTTATCTCTATATGTAATACCTAGTCATAGCTCATGGGAGACCACAAGTAATGTAGTTATAGAGAAAACACTATATATCCCAAGATTATGGAAAAATAATAATCCATTTCATGTATATTAATCACATGATTTGGATTTTTTCTTGCGTAGAATTACACTGGTAAGAATGGATATTACCTGACTGAGCCATGTCATCACCGATCACTAGAATCCGACCACTGATTCCCATGGGAAAAATCTTCTCTCATATCTCCTGACCACCACGTGCCAAATCCTAGACCAAGTACTTTTATCCTATTATGAAACATTTTCATAGATTGACCCCTTCATAAATATAAACTCTTGTCTATGGTATTAATCAGGTTCACTAAGAAACATGTGCAAAATGATTGATTGCTTGGTATTTTTTGAACAACTAGACATAAGAAATGATGGTGATGAGAAAATAAAGAAATGGGGAAGAAATGCACAAAAAACACATCGAACATACCATTCCCAATTTTCGTGATATCCTAAATTCATTTCTAATATAATAGTTAATATAAGAGAAATAATATAATCAATAAAAAAGTGTCCTATTGTAAAGACCTGGAATTTACATGTAATTGTTTTTAAATAAATGGGAATTTTACGAGTCCGCAAAAATTGATGGCATGTTATTCTGAGGCCCAGAGTTCCCAGAATGAATTTCTGAACATTTTTTCGGTTAAGTTCAGTAAACATGTGAGCCATTTTTTCTAACTTTTGAAGTAGTGCTTGGAATTGAAATCTGTGGACACCGTAGAACTCACAGCGCCGGTATTCGTTTAAGGATAATTTCACCTGAACGACAATGGGTCGAGAGTGAAAGATACTTTTTGGGTTTTTCATGGAAATAATAAAATAAAAAATCTCATATTTTATTTAATTTTTTTGTAACCACCCACCATGTGGATGTTCAGTGGTGGGGTCCACCAAAACTAAACCTCCTCAACTTGTTTTATTATGATGGGGACCACCCGACCCCCTATTAATAGGAGGAGAGAAAAACCTCTCAACCCCCTCATAAATGTGGGGGGAGCCTCTTCAACACCTCCACATTTTTAATTGTGCCAATGCACCTTATGAATTGTTCCAACTTAGTTATTTTTCTTTCCCCATTTTTAAATTAAGTAAAAGTGTCGTTGGAATTTTGGAAGGTTCCTAATAAATGAATGGTCATAAATTCCATGATTGATACCTATCTTCCCCCATCTTATATATATATGGAGCTTGGTAGGAGGATTTGGGATGACTTCATGCAGTGACAAAGAACAGGTATGTGACACGACGCCCAACACTTGGAGGAATAAACTCTCCAACGATGAATGCTTACTCCATAAAGAACGTCGGCGAGGAACGTCTTCGACTTCTTCCTCAGAAGCACATTGTGGAGGCAACTGACGTGGGACCTCTTTGATGACCCACCGTCCATATTCATCATCATCAACGAACAATACTAGGTAGGGGATTTTTTTGTGAATGATTTTATATACCCATGTTCTTCCCTTCAAGAACATGGAACACAGATTAACATTATGACTAGTTGATCCACATATGTTTACTTTTGTGGGTTTTGGGATTAATCATTGCTGGAGGGTTTGATGTTTTTTGATCATGTGAACCACTATCTATTTCTTTAATGTGGAGAGTGTGAGCCAAACTAACATGGCCCATCCTCTCTATAACCCTTGAGTTTATTTGCAGAGTTCTTTGAAACGGAGGAAGGCGACGAAGTCAATGACACTACCACCTGAGGCCTCCACCACCCGTGCCTCCCCCACAGCGTCCCATGCCACCGCCAACCGAAATGGCCCTATTCCCCCTCGCGACACCCCGGCCGAACCGCCACTGCGGTGTCTACCCTTCTGGTCGAGCCGCCCCAGGCCAGGCTGCACCACCCAGGCCGCACCGTCCACCAGCCGAACATGCCCCTGCCACCCCCACCGCCTGGCCGAACCGGCCCCCTACCACCCCAGCCTCATAGTCTCGCCGCCTTGGCCATACCCTCCACCGGCTGAGCCCCCAGGCCTCTCCGGACTCCCGACTCAACCCGCCCCGATGTCGCCACCTGCGGGCCGAACTGGCCTTGACCGCGCCACCCCGGCTCCCGGGTCGAGCCGACCCGAGCCACGCCCCAACGTCCCTTCGATCTAAACTGGACCCACGCCTTCGGACCGAGATGCCCATGCGACGCCCTCTGGGCCAAATAGACCTCGCATCGACCCATTATTTGTCTGTGCCCTCACGACCGGTGCACACCCTCACGGCCTGTTCGCGCACTCTCGACTCTCTGTGGCCCCTTGCGGCTCGATGTGCTGGGCCCAGCTACCCATTCCAGACCCAATGGGATAGGTCGGGTCGACCCGAACCAGGTCGGTCTGGGTCGGTCTGACTGGGTTGGACCACACCATGGCCCACTCTGACCCGTTTATGCTCCTTTGGCAATATATTTGGCACCAGGAGTCCATATGACGAAACATCAGCGGTGTTGGAAATCATGGAGCATGACAGTCCCTTTGAGTATACCCCATTGGATTTTGGGGTATAGTTGAGATACGGTTAGGTTGGATCATGCACGAATCCATCTGGGCCCCTGAGAGTAAATAGATAATATCTCACAGACTAGGCATCCAATTGAAGAGTCATCTATTCCATTGAAACCCCTATGACTTGGTAGACCTTTGCGATAATTCTTCATGATAATTCTTCATAGTTGGAGTATTTACCAGTAGATTGTGGAGCGGATCCTCCTAGAGACAAGAGAGCATAGTGCGGAAACCTAGTAGCTGGCTGAGGCCTGATGACTACTGACCGTTTTGACTTTGAGTGACTCTACTAGCCCAGTGGGGAGTGCCTTGGTGTCGCGGTAGACCCACAGTGGGGAGAGCCTCTGTGTGATGTGGAAAACCCATGGTACTCGAAAAGAGAAGTACCTCAGCAGTCTATGAGGGGTAGCACACTTGGTGGCGTGGTAGACCCATGGTGGGGAGCACCTCTGCGTGACGTAGCAGACCCACAATACTCGACAGGAGGTGTACCTCAACATGCTATGGTTAGCAGGAAGCACGCTGGGTGTCGCAACAACCCACTATACTCTATAGATAAGGATTTCTCTAGCAGCCGAGGTTTCGATAATGCGACTGGGTATGTTACATGATACTACTACCACTAGAATAAAATCATAGTTGAGTTGAGTTAGTTTTTCTGTGTTTTCCTCATGATTGAGATGGATCACTTGATAACTTAGGTATATATATGGGCATATACATAAGTAGGGTTATCTGTTGATTTCATTCTTTGTGATTTATCATTGTTAGATTTTGTGTGACCTTGAGGGTCTCAGGGTCCCTACTGAGTATCACTATACTCACCACTACACGATCTATTCCCACACTTCGTTGTGTTGGATGCAGATGACAGACAGCGCTAACAAAGGATGAGAGTACCCGAACTGGATGGTACTTAGAGGTGGACCATACATCGTGTTGGTACCCATAGGAGATGGACGAATGTGGAGTGATAAGGAGGCAAACTGTACCTACCCTTCGGGTAGGAAACCTCAGAGAATGATCCAGTATCTACCTTTTCTTTTTCTTGTATTATATTTCATTTTTGTTGTACTTGTACATTGAAGTTGGTCTTGTATTCTGGGCCCTTTTTCTTTCAGCACTCTTTTGTTATACATTTTATTTGGTGTTTTGTCCAACTCTGTGCTTTCTTGTGTTTGTGTTTATAGGTTATAAATGATATTCCTTCCTAGTTTTAGTGAATTACTCCTTTGGTGTTAGTCGCCAGAGCCTGGCATATGGAAGGCGGCCTTGGGATAGTCATGACACGAGCCCCGGGGGACCGTTTGTGACAAATTGGTATCAGAGGAGTCGGTTCTAACACAGAACATAAGAATCTGATATTTTCTGTGAGGAAATAGTGTTTATTGTAGTGAGTGTGGTTTTCAGTTTAGGGAGTCCAACGTTTATGTCGAGGTAGACGTATCCATACATCTGGACCCTGGCTACTGATTTACAACTCAGTGCACGAAAACACTAATTGTGTGTGTGTTTTCAAAAGTATTCACTATGTCATCTCACCAGGTATAAATTTTGACTGATTTGAATCTAATTATTTCTAAGATGCCACCATGCAGATATCTAGCTAGAGTTCTGAGAGTGGTACGCATTGATATCCCACCAAGTGATGAGGCCTCGGTGCAGATCCCTTTTCCAGTTGAGGCACCAGCGGTACCTTTCCCTGTTGGGACACCGATTCCACCCACCCCTGAAGCAGATGATTCATGCCTCCTGAGTGAATTTCCTAAGATCCAGTGCTAGAGGACACCAAGGTTTAGGGGAGAGATGGACCCACGGGCGGCTGAGGTTTGGATGGAGGCTGTGGTGAGAGTCTTCCGACTGGTAGGGACACCATCAGACCTCATGGTGATACTTTCTACCAGCCTTCTATAGGAAGTATTGGGAAGATGATAGAGCTTGAAGCTCTAGGTCCTCAATGAGGTGACTCTTCTCTAGGTAGACTTTGAGAGCCTATTTTGGGTGGAGTTTGTTCAAACGACTCTTCGCGCAATTCGTATACAGGAGTCACTTAATCAGCAACAGGGCAGCATGACTATAGCTCAGTACTCAACGAGGTTCAGATACCTCTCATGATAATCCACTGATATGGTGCATGACCCATTCATCTAGGCCCACACCATCTAACAGGGACACATGCGGGAGATCAAGGCTTCGGTGATCTCACTTAGCATCCCAACACAGGTGGGGTGTTAGGGAGAGCTCTCTTAGTAAAGAGTTTCCTTGTTGATTTTCCACCAGCAGTGATATCCACCACCAGTTGACACATAGTAGAGTCTAATATAGCTGGCAGTAGACAGATGTTGCATAGGTACAAGAGGACTAGACCTACAGGTGGATAACTGAATGATTCAGAGTAATTTGTGTAGGGCACCTGAGGCAGAGACAAATATGCCAGGAGCGGGCAGTGTTACCCATGCGGCGGGCAGGGTCACATGGCTTGTGACTATCCGGACCTCCATACGGATTATTAGAAAACATTTTGCGGAATGCTTAGGCAGAGATAGAGATTTAATCGAGGTGGTCTGCAGGGAGTAGGTGGACATGGCAGAGGATCTGGTCGTACAGCTAGCGGTGGGAGATAGTTTGATATGTTACAGCCACCACCACCAGGAGGTCCACCCCAACCATATGGAGCTAGTGGACAGGGGAGATCTCATCTCCATGTAGCTATGGACTATGACCAAGGCACTTCAGAGATGATATGAGGTACGGTCTATGTCTATTCCACCATAGCTTCAGTACTTATAGACATAGGTGCCATGCATTCTTTTATTTCCACTACCCTCATTTGGAGCTCGGAGATTCTGATGGATCCATTTGCTCGATCCTTATGGCTAGAGAATTTTATGAGAGTATACTCAATGATTACCCATTGGTGCTGATAGTGTGAGCTTACTCTAGGTGGTGATATCTTTGATTGGGATCTCCTAGTAGCGTCGTTGAGGGCTTATGTCATCATCTTGGATATAGACTAGTTATATACAATCCATGTTCAGATTGACTGTATTAGGTGCAATGTGTGGTGTGTCCACATGGATGGGACTAGGTTTACCATCACTAGTGAGAAGGGTGCCTTTTTTTCACAGGAAGGACTTGCTCGGAGGAGAGTCCAGCTGATCACTCATCAGTTGGATAGCCTTACCCTCAGAGAAGTTGATGTGGAGAGTCTGAGCTATCCTATAGTGGTGGACCAGTACATGGATGTTTTCCCTAATGATTTCACAGGTCTATCTCCACGCGTAGAGGTGGCCTTTTACATTTACTTGTACCCCGGGATGGCACCGATATCTAGAGCATCTTATCTGATGGCCCCCGTAGAGATTTGTGAGCTGTGGGTACAGCTAAAGGACTTGCAAGGGAAGGGATTCATTAGGCCCAGTGTTTCTCCCTAGGCAGCTCCGATTATGTTCACCAAGAAGGGGAATGGGAGCTTGAGGCATTGTGTTAACTATCAGCACCTAAACCATGTGACCAAGAAGAACAAGTACCCACTCTCGAGGATTGATGAACTCTTTGATCCGCTGAAGGGAGCATGATGGGTCTCGAAGATAGACCTCAGATCCGGCTATCACCAGCTCAGAGTACGAGATGAGGATGTGCAGAAGACATCCTTTAGGTGTTGGCATGACCAATATGAGTTCTTGGTTATGCCTTTTGACAGAACTAACACTCTAGCAGTGTTCATGGGACTCATGAACATGATATTTCAGCCATACCTTGATCTCTTTGTCGTAGTCTTTATCGACAACATTCAGATATACTCGGCTATTGAGGAGGAGAATGCCTACCATTCGTGGGTAGTACTGGACACACTCCAAGAGAACCATCTTTTTGGTAAGATCTATAAGTTCTAGTTATGGATTGGAGAAGTTCACTTTATGAAACATGTTATCTCAGAGGCTGGAGTTGCAGTGGATCCAGGAAATATTGAGGCGATACTTGTTGGTATCCACCTAGGAGTGTGATATAGGTATGTTGTTTCTATGGTTTGGATGGATACTACCAGATATTTGTGAGAGATTTCTCTAGAGTTGTAGAACCATTATTATCCTTGAAAAAGAAGGGACAACCCTTTGTGTGGTTGGAGAGATTCCAGTAGAGATTTTCGAAGCTGAGGATGAGGCTGACTAGTGCCCCCATCTTGAGGCTTCCAGAGGAAGGCATAGGGTATTTAGTTTACTTCGATGCATCAAGGACCTGACTCAGATGGGTATAGATGTAGGAGCGAGCAGTGATCACTTATGGGTCTCGACAGCTGAGACAACTTGAGCATAACTACTTTACCCATGACTTGATGTTAGCAGTAATGGTCTTCACCTTGAAGATGTCGTGACACTATCTGATGGGATAGTGATTTACCATGAACTCTAATCACAAGAGTCTCATGTATATATTCTCCCAGAAGGACCTGAACCTTAGACAACGACGTTGGATTGAGATCATCCAGGACTATGACATTGAGATAGTCTATAGTCTTAGGAAGGGGAACGTTGTTATAGATGCAGTTAGCCAGAGATCTGGTATATAGCTTCTAGGTGAGGTGACAGAACAGTTGGGCCCTTTGTAGATATCCTTTGTGGATAGAGATGGAATAGATTTTCTTTAGTCTCTTACAGTCACTCCTCCACTTATTCTGCAAGTCCGGGAGGCGCAGCAATGGGATGCTAACTACAAGACATGGCGTGCTCAGATATCCACAGGACAAGCACCAGATGAATTTTTGTAAAGGTGGGGAGCACATCATTCTCTTCAGAAGATGTACCATGGTACATGTATAACTTCATGAGGAAGTGTTGACGGAGTTCCACTCATCCCCTCTAGCGGTACAAACAGGAGTGGAGAAGATGTACCAGGACCTCCGAAGATAGAACTTGTGTACATGAATGAATAAATAAGTCACAGAGTTTGTCTCTCGATGACTCACTTATCAGCAAGTGAAGGTGGAGAATTAGGTACCAGCATGCTTGGATCATCCTTTAGGGGTCCCAGAGTGGATGTGGGATGGGATATCCATGGAAATCTTGACAGGACATCATTGTACATCTAGGGGACATGACACGATTTGGGTGATTGTCAATCGACTCACCAATTCAGGCCACTTCTTACTGATTAGAGAGAAGAGTTTAGTAGTGAGAATGGGAGGCCTCTATGTGTAGAAGATTGTGAGGATACATTGAGTACCCATGATGATTTTCTATGATCAGGACCCACGTTTTACTTCCTGGAAATAGCATGGGTTGCAGGAGGATTTTGGGATGTAGCTTTGATTGAGCACCACCTTCCATCATCAGACAGATTGCCTGACCGAGCGGACCATTCATACCCTCAAGGACATGCTGCGTGCTTGTGTTCTCAACATTGGTCGTAGCTGGAAGGATCACTTTCCTTTGGTGGAGTTTGCGTACAAAAATATCTATCACTCCGCCATTAGGATGTAACCTTTTGAGGAATTATACGAGTGACCTTGCAGATCACATTTGTGCTGTACAGTCCTATGAGAGTCAGCACTCGTGGGACTAGAGATGGTACAGGCTATCACAGAGAAGGTGTAGAACATCCAGGAGTGGATGAAGACTGCATAGAGCAGGCAGAAGTCATATGCCAACAAAATATGGTGTCCTCTAGAGTTAAAGGATGGCGACCACGTCTTTCTACGGGTCTCACCTCAATGAGGTTTGTAGAGATTTGGATTAGGCGGAAAGTTATCTCTGAGGTTCATCGGACCTTCTATGGTCCTCATCAGAGTTGGTGAAGTGGCATACCGCTTAGCTCTTCCACCTTAGTTGCACCGGGTGCATGACATCTTCCACATATCCCAACTGAGGAGATACATGTATGAAAATTCTCACATCATCGACCATGGCAAGCTGGACGTAGACAATAGGGAGACTTTTATGGAGGTTCTAGTAGATATTTAGGATCAACAAGAGTATGTCCTTCTTGGATGATCGATATCTCTAGTGCGCATTCACTGGCAGCTCCGGAACCTCCAGGAGAGAACATGGGAGTGGGAGGCTCAGATGAGTCCTCAGTACCCCCACTTGATTACCTATTTTGAGTTATGGCTTACAGGGACGTAGATCCCTGAGGTGGGGAAAATGTAAAGACCCGGAATTTCCAGGTAATTTTTGTAAATAAATTAGAATTTTAGAAGTCCTCAAAAAATGACGGCACATGATTGCGAGGCCTGGATTGCCTGGAATGAATTTCTTAATATTTTTTTGGATACATAATGTAAACATGTGACTGGGTTTATATAACTTTTGAACCAATGCTCAGAATTGAAATCTGAGGACACTATTGAACTCGCAGCGCTAGTATTCTCATAAGGATACTTTCATGTCAACGACAGTGGGTCGATAATGAAAGAGAGTTTTTGGGTTTTTTGTGGAAATAGTAAAATAAAATTATCTCATATTTTAATTTATTTTGTTGTAACCACCCACCATGTGGATGTTTCGGGCTAGGTTCCACTGGAAAAAAACCTCCAATTCTTTTTTATGTTGGTGGGGACCACCCGACCCCCTATTAATGGGAGGAGAGGAAAACCTCTCAACTGTCACATAAATGAGGGGGGAGCTTCTTTAACACCTCTACATTTATAATTGTGCCAACACACCTTATTAATTATGCCAACTTAGTTATTTGTCTTTCTAACTTTTTTAATTAAGTAACAACATCATTGGAATTTGGGAAGGTTCCTAATAAATGAACCGTCACAAATTCCCTGATCGTTAACTACCTTACCCCCCTCTAATATATAGGGACCTTGGGGGAGGATTTGGGATAGATTCACCAAGTGAAGAAGCACTGGTAAAGTGACGCGACGCCCAACACTTGGAGGATTACACTCTCTAATGAAGAATGCTTCCTCTATGAAGAATGCCTACGAGGGACATCATCAACTTCTTTCTCAGAAGAACCATGCAGAGGAAACTAATGTGGGAAATCATCGAAGACCGAACATACCTCTTTATCATCATCAACAAACAATACGAGGAAGGGGATCTTTTTTAAATGATTTTATATACCCATTTTCTTCCCATCTAGAGCAAGGAACGTGAATAAAATTTCTAACTAGCTTATCCGCATATGTTTCCTTTTGCGGGTTTTGGGATTAATCATTGTGAGAGGGTTTGATGTTCATCGTTCTTGTGAACCACTTTCTACCGCTCTAATGTGGAGAGTGAAAGCCGAACTAACATGGACCATATAATCCGTAACCATTGTGTTGATTTGAAGAGTTCTTCGAAACAAAGGAAGGCAAAGAAGGAGACGAAGGCAACATCACCACTGCATGCGGCCTCCACAACCTGCACCGTCCCCGCAGCGTCAAATGCTGCACCCGGCCGAACCGGACCTATGCCCCCTCATGGCACCCCAGACGATCCACCCCTACGATCTCCGCCCTTCCGTCCGAGACACCCCGGGCCGGGCTGGCCCACCCTGGCCGTGCTATCCGCCGGCCAAACCAGCCCCGACCTCACCGGCTGAACCATCCCCTGGCCACCGTGGCCCCCCGGCCAAGCCTCCCTAGTTTCACCATCCACCGGTCGCGCCACCACGACCGCTCCGACCTCCCAGTCGAACTATCCTTGGTGGCCCCACCCGCTAGACGAACTGGCCCCTGACGCACCCTCAGGTACCCAAACCAGGCCACCCTGAGTTACACCCCCATGGACCTCTGAGCAGCACTGGCCCACCCCTTTGGGTCAAGCCTCCCACCTGGCATCCTTCGGGTCGAACCGTCCTTGTGCAGACCCACAGTCGGTCCGTGCACTCACGGCTCTCTGCGTCCCCACGCGGCCTGCTGGGCTGGGCCCAATGGGCCTAGCTAGACCCAACAAGATTTGTCGAGTCAACTCGAATCGGTTCAGCCTAGACTAGGTTGGGCCAGGTCGGTCCGACCGGGTTGGTCCAGAACCGGGGACAGTAAGACCCATTTATGCTCCTTCGGCTATATCTTTGGCACCAGACTTTCGTTTGACAAACCATCATCGGTACTGGAAATCTTGGAGTGTGACGGTCCCTTTGATTATAACCCACTAGTGTTTGGTGTATAGTTGAGATAAGATCTTGGATCGTGCACAAATCCAACCGGACCTCTGGTACTAAAAGGCTAATAACTCATAGATTGGGTGTCCGATTAACACACCATCTATTGCTTTGAGACCCCTATGACATGGCATAACTTTGTGATACCTCTTTTTGGGACTTCGTGATAGTTGGAGAATCAACTAGTAGCTTGTGAAGCAGATCCTCCCAGAGATGAGCAAGCATATTGTGGAGACCTAGTAGTTGGCTGAGACCAGATGACTACTGACTGTTTTGACTTGGAGTGACTCTACTAGCCTAGTGGGGAGAGCCTTGGTGTCGTGGAAGTCCCATGGTGGAGAGCACCTCTGTGTGACACAACAGACCCATGATACTCGATAGGAGGAGTACCTCCACAGGCTACAAGGGGGAGCACGCTTGGTCACATGGCAGAACCACGATGGGGAGCGCCTTTGTGTGACATGGCAGAACCACGGTACTGAATAAGAGGAGTACCTCAGTAGTCCAATGTTAGTCGGAAGCCCGCTTGGTGTCATGGCAGGCCCACTATACTCTATAGAGGAGGATTTCTCCAGAAGCTGAGGTTTCGACAATGTTACTTGGGATGTTACTTGATACTACCCCTAGAATAAAATCCTGGTTGAGCAAAGTCAGTTTTTTATGTTTTCCTCATGATTTAGATGGATCACCTGATAACTTAGGTATATGTATGGGAATATACCTAAGTAGTGCTATCTGTTGATTCCATTCTTTGTGTTTTATATTTGTTAGATTTTTTGGGACCTTAAGGGTCTCAGGGTCCATAAAATGTATCATCATACTCACCCCTACATGGGATATTCCCACTCATCATTGTGTTGGATGCAGATGACAACAACTCTGATGGAGGCTGAGAGTACCAAGACTAGATGGTACCTGGAGGTGGACCATACAATGTGTCGGTACTCGGAGGATAAGGACAAATGTGGAGTGATGAGGAGGTGATCTGTACCTACCCTTAAGGTAGGAAACCTCAGAGGATGATCCAGTAGCTATCTTTTCTTTTTCTTCAGTTGTATTTCAATTATGTTGTACTTGTACATTCCAGTTGGGCTTGTATTCTGGCCCCTTTTTCTTTCAGCACTCTTTTGTTATACAGTTTACTTGGGGTTTCATATATCTTTGTGCCTGAGTTTGTGTGTGTTTACAAGTTATAAAGGCAATGACTTCCATGTTTTATGGAATTTCTTCTTTGTTTCTGGTCACCATCCCATGTCCTATGGTAGGCAGGCATGGGGTAGTCATAGCACGGGCCTCAGGGGAAGGTTCATGACACCTCTAGTCATGGATAATTTAACCAGTACATGTAATATGCATGATCGAAGAATCAATTCTTTACTTGATTAATTCACATTCATTGTATGAATATTCAATATGGTTTAAATCCCCAAAAAAATATCCTAACATGAGGTCGATTAATTTTGGATAAAGAATAATTCTTTATTGTTTTAATTGGTGAGATCCTCGAATTCTATTGGCATAATGATCCTAGATTTTGATGTGATATGATATTGTCCTCCATGAACGCCATCCTCCTATGGTCCTCTGGATATCTATCATTATGTGCACAAACCTAATATCTCCTCATAAATGAATATATATTGATGAAAAATATTTCATTGTGTCAATATAATAAAATAAACTAATTAATAAATAAATTTTATTATTTCTCCATGTGATTGATTTTAATAAATCATCTGACACTAAAAGATATAATTCCACACCTTGTGTAAATATCGTTCTCTAAAATATATTGTAAAAAAATATTATTATTGAAGCCTCATTTTATGTTATATTCCACTTTATCAAAAAAACAATCCCCATATAATATTAAATATATTTAATTTATTTTAATAATTCATTCTGAGCTCATCAGGTCTTGAAATGTCATGTCTTCTCAGTTACAATATCTAAAAGTAGAATTTTTAATATTCTAATGTAACATGTGAAGAAATAAGATTCTTTACAATCTACCCTTAGGGAATTATGTGCTAGAAATAAAAAAATACAACATAAATATTTTTGGGTACTGAGCACACATTTGGGTCTCCCACTCTCACGCACACTCTTGAATATTCTAGTGTTTCAATTGAATACACACTAAAATATTTATCACCTGTTGAGTATTATCTCCTACTGATGATAAATATTTATTGGGTACTTTACAAAAGTATATCCATACTTGATTTCCAAATCCCATTACTCTATAACATGTTACCAGTTTGGCACATACCTCCTCTATTATGCCACAAGGAAGATGTCATTTACACAGTCCAACTATTGTGGTAGAGATAAGGGTTATTCCACCTAAAAAACACAAAATAATATCAAGAATGGAAAAGGTTAATAAAAATGATATCATTTCACCACATCCAAATCATTTCATCCCATGTTGTGGGGAGACATACTAGAACACATGTTCTTGTTCCTATCACTCAAAAGGATTCTGTCATAAGTCATTATAATAATTCTGATTGATGTATATAGTACTCATACACTCACATATGATCTTTAATTTCTCTATCATTGGTCACACCAAATCTGGGCCCATAAATATCATGTCTCATGGGTCAATCTTGAATAGTGGTGACCAGTATGGTTTTTGGTATAAGGACTCAAATTGTTCCATACCAATGATGGAATGGTTTTTTTTTGGTTTAAAAACTACATCAAGGGTAGGTGATCCCATCAAATACATTATATGCCTAACATTAAATATTTTATCATTCCCACTAGGACCTGAATGGTCTGCTCAATCTGGCCATCATTCTATTGGTGGAATGTTGTTTTCAAATGGAACTGAGTCACAATGGATTCATATAACACATTCCATAATCTAGATGTAAATTTAGAATCATTGAATGAAATTATTTTTGAGGGAACTCCAAGGAGTCAGACTATCTCATTCCTATAGAAGTACCCCAACATCTCTAATAAACATTGGTCTTTGATAACATGGATGTCATCTGACATTGTGAGTTGTTATATGATGACCTATATTGAATTAGGTCCTATGGTCGTACATAGTATCAATATAAAAAAGTCTATAGATACCCATCCCACTTCCAGTTTGGAACCTCAAGGGTTGGAGCTAAACCCTCTAGAAATTTGTTCTCAGCCTTTACTTGACAATAAGTAAGGCATTGAGAGATAAGCTATGAAACTCCCTTCATCTACTTTATCCTCCAAAACTAATTACAGAGGTTCTTGAACCCAATTTTCATACCTAGATGTAATTCCAAAGATGATGTATGAAATTACCTCTGCAAATCCTCCCAAAACATCATTGATACCATCAAGTATCCTCTAAAAATTATAATATTCTCCCCAATTTAAGAAAATTAAATAAGAATGTTTTCATTGGATATCAGAGTATAAAGGGTCTCAGAATCGGTATCTCCATGCTGAGGATTCATAACCTAATATAGAATTGTTGGGGGGTAAAAACCATCAATTAGAGTTAAGATGAACCATCTTCATCGACTAAGGACAAATTCATTGAGGAAAACTCTTCAAATTCCTCACTCACCTGCTGTGAATTGGATCTCCTTAATAGAATATTTTCTACTATGTTACCCTTCTATGGAGTATATAAAATCTTAAAGTCATAGTCTTGGAGGATATCTAACCATTTTCACTCACTAATGTTAGGATCCAATGAGTTATGATATTCTTGAGACTCTTATGGTCTGAATAGATGAAAAATCACTCACTCGTAAGGTAGTTTCACCACACCTTATGTGTGAATCCAACCTATGGTATCTCAATATTATGGTAGGAACAATTCTTCAAATGGGTTCTCAACTGACATGAACTATAATAAATCATCGCCTACCATTTCATTAGAATATAATCATGAATAACCCCTAATGCATCACAAAACACTATGTACTTGACGCCATCCTCTAGAAATATCATGATGGGTGTGCTCATAGATATCTTCCTCAACTCTTAAAAAACCTACTGGTACCTTCCTATACACATGAAAGGGTATTCCTTTTAGGTCGAAGCTATAAAGGGGGATGATATCCTAGTTGAATTGATAAATAATCTAGGATAGTATATTGCCAAACCAAAGAACCTTTTCACCTATGTCACATTCTTGAGGGGATCCTGGTTATCACTATCTCAACATTTAGTAAGACCACTACCACACCATCTAATAAGATAACATTTTCAACAAGGTTAACATCATGAATCCAAAATTTCACATAGAAATATTTCAATAAATATTATTCTCTCAATGTTCATCTAGGACCATCCCAATGTTTCTCATGTGGTCTTAATCAGATGTATAGTACACTAGGATGTCATCAAGGAATACATCCACAAATAAATATAATAAATACTAAAATATACCAATAATGAGTCCCATTACCATTAGTGGGGTGTCCGTCACACCAATCGGAATGACTAAGTACTCATACTGATGGTATCAACATCTGAAAGTCATCTTCCATATATCATCATCCCAAACACATCTGTGGAGATTTCGTGATATTTTCAATATTTGAGAAGCATCATTTCCAAATCAACTGATCAAATAGATCCTTGATCATAGATAATGGGTATTTTTCCTTGAAGGTCCCTTGACTTAGGAGATAATAATCCACAGATAACCCTAAGATCTCATTTTTCTTTTTATCAACCAAAACAATAGATACACAGAATAAAACACTAATCCTATTAGATTATGTACTTTTAATGTCCTCAAACTAAACCCTTTCATCACAAAGATCAGTGGTAGTCATTCAATATGTCAGAATAGATATTTGGACCATCCTAGAGTGTAGATCAATTCAAAATCATTTATCTCGGTTGGGGAGGGTATCCTAGAACGTCATCCAGAAAGACGTTCCTATACTCTTTTACCACTCCAAGGAATAATAATCTCATAAAATCTACTACAGAAAGAGTAATTGTAAGGAAATGATAATTAATCAACTTCACTCTCCTTTGCTTGAGTTCATCCTACTCCACCAGGTTATCCTTCCCACACATAATGGAAAAACCTTTCCCATCACTAAGGAGACATCACATCGTCCACCTAAAAAAATTATCTTGTAATGAACTGTGGATAACCAATCCATACCTAAGATAAAATTTTAAGGTCTCATAACCGAAATAATGAGATCATAAAAAAAATACTCTCTTCCAATATTTAGGTTACACCATTGGAAAAATTGTTTAATCACTATGTCACCTCCAATAATATTCTTTATATAACAGGGGTTGAGCTATGGGATAAATGGAAATCACAATGTCTCTAAATAGGGTAGCGGAAAGAAAGGGTTGTCTCACACCCATGTCTATAAATATTGAAACTAATATGTTGAATGAACTGATTGTGCATCATGTCATCCCTAGATCCTCTAGGTCACATTCCTTGACTCTGTGCAGCTACCCTTATGCATGTCCCATAGCTCCCTGAGCCTGGCATAGAGAAAGAGCCCGAGTGGGAAAAATAAAGGGATATATATATATATAAATTTATTGACTTCTTGTATTTATAAATAAGATAATATAATTATAATGGTAACTTATTAAATCACAAAAATATATGTAAATATATCTAATAAACCAATGAAACATCAGGAGGAACATTAAAATGGATCATAAATATTTCATCCAAATAGATAGATAATGTTACATCCTCTTACATTAATTCTTGAAATTCATGAACATAGTATAACCCCTTGTATAATAAATATAAAATTATTAATTAGAAAATTTAAAAATGTATTTATATTTGTTAAACAATATTATATTAAATTATTTTCATTTATTGAATATTTATTAGGTTGACATAGTTTATAATTATCATTGTTTGTTATAATATTTTAATGTATCATAATTTTGGTATGGAGGTTTCTATCACAGTTCATTATTATTAAGTCTATAATCTATAGAATTTTCAAGGTACTAGATTTATAATGTTATAATTATTTTTAAGACCCCAACATAATTTCATGGAAGGCATAATTGTGGTTATAATGTATGAAATTTAAAACACACTTGATTTTTTAATATTATAAAACAAATATCAATATTTCAAAAATAAAATCATTTTTATTATTAAAATTATTGAATTAAAATTACATAATTGGATATTAAAAAAATGTATCAGTATTTATATTTGGATAATAATCCAGTATAAAAATGATGAAATTAGTATATCAATGTTTAAGTAGGTGGTTGGATGAACCGTACAAGAACATGCTATACTCGAATGATTAAGGATGTCTTGTTATATGATCATAATATAATTTTTATAATAATACTATAATTTTATACATATGAAATTATAATATTGATTGATATTTAATAAGGTTGATGACATGATGATAAGTGAAACATATAGGCATGGAAATATAACTTAAATTGATGGAGTCACCTCTTCTCATAATGTCTTCCTTTCAAATAATCGATTTATGACTGCTTTTTTATGAATAGAAATTTTAATATATAAAATAAAATAGTATGGATGGATAATTTTATATATATTATATGTAAAATTGATTAAGAGGTGTGATTTTAAATGGATAACAAAGGGGTCCTTGTATAAAGTTATTTAGGTGATATATTTGAAAATATTCATTTCATAATAGTTAGAAAATTTGATTTTAACTATGAAATTGGACCATTACTCCAAAAAATAAAGGATGAACAAGATTATTTCTAATAATTTGATGATTTTATTTTTTTATAATATTATATATATATTTCTCCATATATGGTTTTTTTATTATTTTTTTATTTTCTAACATAATTCGCTACTCACCATGGTAGATTAATTTATTCTGAAAAAATGAAATTGAACCTCTTAAAAAATTCCATGATCATAATTATAAATATGTAATATGTTTTATCAAATTAATTATATAAAATTTTAATTATTTAATTTTAATTAAAAAACAAAATAATTAAAATATGATTTTTCTTAACCAAATATATTTTATTATGAAATAACTAACTACATTCTACTCATTCTATTTCTATATCTACTTAATAGATATTAAATATTTTTATGCATGTTAAATATTTAATTTATAATAAGTTATTAATTTTTTAATGTATTATATGAATATTATAATTATTTTAATATAGTAATTTTCTATATGCATTCCCAATGGTTAAATACACAACCAAAACTATAAGAAATATATAGCAGTATTTTATTTTATTTACTTCTCAAAATTCCCCTTAAATATTCCATTATATTTTTTTAAAGTGGTTATTAGAACAAATTGACAAAAATATTCTTTATTTTGAAACAAAAACTATATTAATATTTTTTAATTTTTATATTATTTTAGTGATAGTTTTTTTTAAAAACCTGTGCTAAATTAGTTAGTATTATATTATTTAATTTTTATTGACATAGTATTTAAAATTTATTATTTATAAGTATTTTCCTTTTATTATTTAACATTATAAATATTATTTATTTATTTATATAAAATATATATAAATTATTTTTAAAAAAATTAATATTTATTTATTAGTTTTTAATTATAAAAAATTAATTTTTATATGGGGCATTATACACCCTTTTTTCTTAGTCCAAAGAGGCTTGGAATTTCTCCAAAATTGATGTTTATGTTATGTAATTTTATATTTTTAATGGTATTTTTTCTTTGTTTAATAAAGTAATTATAACAACTGCAACTCCAATACCTCAGAAAAGGAGGGGATTTTATTATCGTGGTTAAAATATTGAGGGTCCAACTTTTTAATAGTCAGAGGGAAATGAGATATATAATGGATTTTTATATTACACTTAAACAATAAGACTACATTATCTAAAAACATCAAAACATCATTACCACCTTTGTATCCCTTTTACCATATATAGTAGTCTTTTTCTTTTCCTAGGGAAATGTAGAAAAATAAAAATGGGTGACCATATATGCTCAACACAGGGTAGCTTATGATAGATGAAATTAAAAATAAGACATTATGGCATGAATAAACAAACTATGTTGTGACACACGAAATGAAAAATAAACCATAAATAAATCCACGACCAATATAATGACTAATAAATTCCCATAAAAAATTAATGATAATATAGTGACTTGAATTGATAGTTATATAGATCATAAACAAACCATCATGTTATTATTCTAATACATATTACCTAAAGGGTACAGAAACTCTCATTAGCCTTTCATATTTGTATCATGAGACATACCTGTGCAGATAGGGGCTATATAATTCCAGACCCCACTCAAAAAATACTATTCCAATGTAATCCAACACAAATGAAGAGATTACATGGCCTAATGTTCAAGTAAATATCAACATAGATATTTATCATAATTTTTCAATGAGGCATATCATACATGATTTTATCTTATAGAGGAGGAATTTTATTGTATGAAATTATTTACCCCCAACATAAAAATAAATACTTATATTTGAATTTTATAATTAAGGGGACCAATGCATTGATAGATAAATAATTTATAATTTTTTTCATATATCATGTAGATCATACAATCATATCCCCAAGGGGTGTCAAACCATGTATTCCATAAGCCAAGATATCATACACTAGGTAACCATTAAATCAAAGACCAATGAACCCATTTCAATGTTATTACCCCAAGGTATAAAAATTCCAGATCAACACCTTGTTGTAGAATCCATATCAGGATTTCTTTTTGTTAAAATCCATACAACCATTACAACACCAAAACATTATTTTAGTTTTATGAATAAGGGATTGATTGATCGTTATAGCGGATTAGAAAAAGGACACAATTAGAGGGAATAAGTAGTTTCTTATGTGGAATTTTTTAAATGGATTTTAATAACATGAGAATTAAATACATTTATGTATTTGAAAAGTATTTTTCTTTTTAATATGTTGAAGTAATTTTATTTTGAAATTAATGTAAAGGATTGGGGAAACCCATAACTCTCTTGAGTTTCTTATCTTAGAGATGACCCACCAGAAAAAACACTTCAATATTGAAAGGAGAGAAATATAAGATATCCCTTTCAAGGTATATGATGAGAGAATATGGAATTGGGTTTTGGATAATTGAAATTTGGGGTGGATATTTAATGATGAGGAAAGGTTGTGTTAAGTGTTTAAATAATTAATATTTTTACATTAAGTAATACACTTTTTGGATGGCACTAATTCAATTGATTTTTGATGAAAATTAATATTTTTAAATTTTAGAAAATTTCAACCAATAGATCAATTAACCATTTATTTTTATGTTATTTATTAAATATATTTTAATATGAAATAATGAAAAATAAAATTTAAAATTACATTGTAATTTCGATTTTATGATTTTAACCCCACTATATTAATTTTTCTGTATATTTTTTATTCTTTCATATCTTAATTTTTGTGTGGAATATAAACTAATATATCTATAATTTTAAATCTGATAATTAAATATGGATACACATTTTTAGGTAGATAAGTGGTCATGATGTCAAAGCTGGTGTGGATCTGAGTTGATGGGTCTCACAAATGTTATTAGCTCATAACAATTATACCCATTAATTAATTTTCCTTACATTTTGAATGATGTTAGTGGAAATTATTTTGAACATTTCATCCAAATTGAAGAATATCTATTCTAAAATTTATCATGGACAAATGTTAATTTTAAGTTAATGAATCAAGATTCACTGAAACTTCTAGGATTAAAATATTTTCATCAATTATTTGATCAGAACTCCAACAAAACATTACCTATAAGATTGATATTTTGATAGAGGATGAAAAATACATACTGGAAAATGTTTGAAAAATGAGAAAATCCAATATTATTACATTAATATATCCAAAAAATTATATATTAGGTACTTTGAAACTAGATAGTCTTTTTGGATGAAATTATTGTCTATAATTATTCAGCCACAAAACCTTCAATACATGGCCAAATAAGATGTAATTTTGAGAATGAAAAGAGAATACATTCTAATTAACATCTTCCGTGATGAAAACATATACATATTCATCTATTTAACTATCAAAAAAACATAATACTTCTGAAAAAATAATATATTTTTTATTATTCAATAAGAATTATTTTTATAAACCTTATAATCATATGATCATACTATGTTATATAGTATCAAATAATATATAATCCTAATAAAATCTATTCTCTTTGTATAAATAATATAGTTTTAAGTGTAAAATTTACATTATTTATTGAATAAAAAAATAAAAAATATAATTTAGTAACCTATGTTGTTACATTATAAACTTAAAAAATATGTTCTTAGAAATTTTTTTTGTACCACATAGTGAAAACCAAATTGGGTTCATTCACATCGTTACCTCTTTAGGTTCCGATGCTTCCAATTATAATATTCTATTTCTCTATAATTCATATAATATGCGAGTTTTCATGGACCTAAATACTTTATTTATAGTAGAAAGTGTATGGAAAATCTCCTCAATAAAAGAGAAATCTAGTTTGATCTATATCCAGTCTATGGGGATGACATGAGATTCATCCAAAATGTATCTCATTTTCATTAATAAAGGAATGAATCAATGATGTTTAGAAATGTTGGGGGTAAATGATAAATAAAAAGAAATTATTATAATTGTCATATGGTTCTAAAATGGACCAATATACCTTCTATTAAACATTCCCTCATTTCATAGACTTATTAACACTTTACAAAGTGATAATTTCAAGAAGAAAAGATCAATAACATAGAATTAAAAAACCTTCTATGAGTTATCATAATATATTTTCAATATTCTCAAAGGTACTCTGATATTATTCTTGTTTCCTATCACATTCTCAGTTTTCTCCATATCATGAAATAAAATATCATTGAATCATGGTCAAAATCATGGGTTTGATTATTTTACTCATAGTGTTTCAATTACCTTTATTCATAAGCTACATCCATATAATTCTTCTGGAGTACACACCCTATAAATTTTTTCAACACAAAACTATATTTAAAAAATAATTCTTTTCCAGATGGTAATGTAAATATACTAAAATTGACTAACTTTTTATTTAGTTTCCCAATTCATTCATCCCATTAGTTAGACCATATAAATATATCCTCATTAAAGGATTAGAAATTGGGGAAAATTTAAACAAATAACTTATAATAAATCAATTATCCATTGAAAGTATATATCATGGTTATATTCATTGATGTTATCTATTCAATAACACTTTTTTTATTAGTGGGTTCAACATATATTGCATATTCTAAGATAATGTGAACTAGAAATGGGACAATTTGAATTCAAAATTCACCCTAAATTGAACTCCCATAATTTTCCTTCTCCATTATGTTCTGAAGGGAGATTCAAAAATGATATTAATTCTTTTCATATGATATTGAGTATATCAAGATGTCATCAAAAAATACCATATTAAATTATTCAATATGGGTGTGGAATTTATAATTAATTATATCTATATTCATATATCGTTCATTAGTAAATCAAATTAGAATTACCATGAATGAATAATGTCGAAACATGTTACGAAAATACAAATTTTGTATATATTCCCTCTTTATGCATAATTAATGATAAAACTAATGTTTATCAATCATTAGGATTATAACACCCCTTGATTTTGATCAATTATATTTTCAATTTGAGGTAATGGATACATGTTATTATTAGTAGTTGTTGTTATGTGAATATAATGAATATATAATCTCATAGTGAGATTATTATTCCTCAAAACAAGGTAGGTTCTCCTAAGGTGAAACACTAGGTAATATAAACCCCTTTTCACTTAATTATTATATTTTTTAAGCTCCAATTAATCCACATTAAACATTACATAGGGAGTCTTATATATGGTATTTTAATCCTTGATATGATCAAAAATGAATTGAATATATTGGTGAAGAGTGTATCCTAGAATATACTATATGAATACATCAACATATTCCCAGTAAATATATACATAATCCGCTTTTAATAAAAACATTTCATTTAATAAAACATAAATTAGGATTTCACAATGAAGTCCTAGAAGAAGATGTTTTAGAAAAGACTTTATCAATGAAGTCTCTCCTCAAAATGAAAGGGATTTTGTACCATCCTAAAAGGTTGTAATATTATGTAATTGATAATATATTATTTAATTATTCATTTAAATACTATCAATATTAAATACTTTGTATAATTTTACCATAGTTGTGGTATTTAAATATGAAAATAGTTCATGTTCATGTATGAAAATGAGTATTTATTGATATATCTTTTTTGAAAAAAGATATCCACTTCGTGTTGTAGTTGATAACTCCATTATTATGTTTCTAGAAAAAAAATTATTTTTATTATAAACCATGTGTGATATAAAATAGTGATATGATCCAATATCCAATTGAGTATTATATAATTTATATTATACAACCAATGTACCTACTACTACATCATTAAGAATCTTATCTTCTACATAAGAAATTGTGTAAGCACAACCATGTTCTAGAGGCCTATTATATGGTAGATTCCGTTTATTTTAGGGGTTTTCATTTAAATAATGGCTGATTTATATAATTTTAAATCACAAAAAATTGGTTTCTTCCCTCTTACCCTTCCAGTAATGAGCATGGTGTCCTTTATCTCAATAGTTTCAGCATACCCTCTTACACTTCAAGAATGATCTGGGGTTATTCTTCTATGATTTATTTCAATTTTTAAATTTCATACTTACATTATTTTCATTTTATTAATTATTTATAGTATGATTCTCATACAAACACTTATTATCCTACATTGATTTAAAAAATATGAGACTTGGAGAATTCCTTTTCAACATTTATTGAACTATTAAGAGTATCCTTATATAGGGAAACACTTTGGGAGACTATTTCTCATATAAGGTTTGGTTATAAACCATTTAAGAATTTATTTATCATTATCTATGTGTTTCACATGTAATCATAAAAATTCCATGATTTCACTATAAATCTGTCTTCATACTCTACAAAAACCTCCCCATATTTCTTTCTTATGTTTAGTAATTTCATTTCAATGTCTACTCATTAATCATGATGAATGTACTATTCAAATAATATCTCTTTAAAAGTCTTCCATTTATCATGTAATATTTCTGCTTCATTCTCGGTGTTTCGATTAAATGACCACCACTAGTTTGAATATTCCATTATAAAATATACTTCCATGAAAACCTTCTCATTCACATCACATACCATGGAAATGAATACATTGTATATGGTCCATCACAATCTTTATATACTAATGGATTTTTTGTTCAACTAAATTATATAGGTTTCTTCCAATTGAAGTGTTCCATAATTGACAAAAATTTCAACAAAGGAATATATTTCTCCAAATAATAATGTTTAATAGATATAACATGGGTTTAAAATGTTAATATAGTCATAGTCTGCTCTAATCCGATACTAGTATCATTGAAATTATCTACAAAATCCCTATATTGATTTAATGTTTTTAAACTATTGTTACTTACATTAGGTTCTATTTCTAGAAAATAGAATACAATCAATTTGTTTATAGAAAACATTATGATTTTAATGACTATAAAAATTTATAGAATATAAAAATATTTTCTCCCATGGTTCATGGTTTTGGACATGGATTTTTAAAATATAGTTTATATGGATTATATTAATTTATCCATTATTCCAGCTACAATAGCCCTAAATCTAGTACCCTATATATGAGGGATATATTATTAAAATGGTAAAAATATAGAGAATCTAATAGTTTATTATCATTGAAAAAACCCTGATACATAACTAAGTTTTACATTACACTAATAAAATAAGAACACATCATCAGAAAACATGAAAAGATTATTATTCTCTTTGCAAACCTTTTATCATATATAGTACTCTTCATGGTTTCTGGAGGTGGAGTAATACAATTTGAATTTGTGAACTTAGATTCATAATAAGGGGTACCATAAAATGGAATCAATTATAGATAATAATTTATATCATAATTGAATAACACGAGTTATATTATATCAAATGAAACTGAAATCATAAATACATCAAAGGAAAACATAATTATAAGAAAATAATGGATAATTTCAACTCATTATATATTAATAATACATTACAATGATGGTCATCATAAACATACTGTCATGGACTAGGAAAAAATGTCTTATAAAAAGGGTAAGGATTCTCCCCTTACCCTATGTTAATTATCTCAGGAGACCTAAGTATACATTGTGGGATATATAATTTATGGACCACTTGTTATATAATTTTCCAATTATTTCCATCACATATAAAATTATTATCCAGATTAATGTTTAATAAAATAAAAACATACATACATATGCTAATTTCTCAATGAAACATATCATGCATTATTTTTATAAAAAGAAAATAGAAATATATAGTACGATATTATCTTACCCTAATAAATCAATAAATAAAGATATATCCATGTATATCTCATATTATTGTAAAATATTTATGCAACATGAAATGTTATCATGCACTAAGTGATGATAAGTTCGTAGAATAATGCACCCACAATAGGGTTATTGCTCCTAGGTAAAATATTTCAAAAGAAACACTAACTAATAGTATCAAGATGAGGATTTATTTTATTAGAAAACCATAAAAAAATTACGTCACTTAAATTTTTGGATCCTTTTATTTTCATGGGATATATCGATTATTTTAATAGCTTATAAAATTGAAACAACGTGAGGGAGTAAGTAATATATCATTTTGAATAATTCAAATGGATTGTAACAAAATGGTATTAGAATTATTTATAAAAACGTGAAGGAATATTAAAATACAATTCAAAAATTTAATTTCAATTGGAAATTAAATGGGGGATTAGAGAAACCCTTACCCATCATATGATTATTAGCATAGGCATAAACCTTTGAACAAAGAAAACTCTTTCATATTAAAGAGAGAGGAAAGGAAGATACTCCCTGGTATGTATATGATCAGAATACATAATATTTGGTGTGGGATATAGGGAATATAAGGTGGTATATGTATTTGGGTAGGGCAGTTATTGATGATTTGACAGACAATTATTTTTTATTAAACCATTCAAATTTTAGGTGGAATTAATTCAAACATTTTTAGATGATTAATAATGTTTTTTAATGACTAAAAAATCATAAAATACATAAATAACCCATTTATTTCTATATTATTTCATAAAAACATTTTGATCAAGAATAATGACTAATAAATTTGAATATAAAATAAGAATACCGTTTTTTTCATTTCAATCACACATTATTATTTTTCTATTAAAATTTTAATCAACCATATTTTTATTTATTGGTGGATAAAAATGAATATATCAAAATTTTGATTAAATTAATAAAACATTGATCAATATTTCGGGGGTGATAAGTGTTTATGAATTCATTACTAATGTAGATCCAACCAGATGGGTTCCAATAAAATAAATTGACAATAAATTTTTTACCATTCTAGTATAAGACATAAATTTATATAGATGTTAGTTTAATTTATATGTTTAATTATGATCAACTAGTGTAATATATAGTTTAGAATTTATCTTGGTAAAAAGTATATGTGAAATCAATGCATCCAGACTCAATGAATCTTCCATGATGAAAATATTTTCAATAATGATTCAACCAGTAAACCAATATAACATAATATAACATGAAAAAATGTACATGGTGGATGAAAAAACCATAGGAGAGAATTTCCTAAGAATATAACATTCTAATATTCTACCTTTATGGTAACAAAAACATGTTGAGATTTGGTAATTCGAAACTGGATAGTCTGTTAGGAATGAAATATGCTATGTAATGATTCGTACATAAATACTTCCATAAAATCCCATAAAATTTGGAATTTTATGCTGAAAACATTGATTGTGTGAAAAAACAACACTCCCAAAGATGAATTATCTAGATGTAACCAATTATTTTCCCAAGAAATTGTAATATTTTATGGTTTAGAAAACAAGAAAATGTTTTGATGATGGATATGAAAACCTTTAATTATTATAATACTCATAGGTTCTTAATAAATTACATAGTATTCAATAAAATAAAAATAATATAAAATGTTAAATTTTAATACATATAATATATTTTCATGTGTAAAATTTTAATTATTTATCAAATTAAAATAATTAAATTAAATTTTAAAGATTTGGATTTTTAAATTCATTCATTCATAGTTGGAGGCTTGTGGTGTTTATTTATCAATATATTGGGACAATTAATGATGCCATCATCAATGTATAAACATTACATAAGACCAATGTTATCTATATCATATATATATAGAGAGTAATATAATGTTATTGCTTACATATAGTTGGAGGCTAGGATTATGTCGAATTAGTAGAGGACTGATTCAGGATAATGACTGTGTGAAATTTATTTAGTGAAATTTATTTAACTATGTTAAATGAATTGAGTGAATGGGGCGCCTATACGGGAACCTTGGGGGAACTAGGTGTATATCCAATTGTATAATTCTTTTTATATTCTACCTCCTCTACACATTGAACATAATATAAAAATTCATGGTGTCTATGGGTTATCCATCATTTTCATATTAAATTTTTATACCCTTGTCACAAAATAATGAAAACATTGGTTCCTTTTAAGGACATGTTTCCATTAACCCCATAGTTTATTTAGTAAGGAGTTTGTTGATATATTATGTTGGAAAAATAATATTTTTATGGTTTATAGGTACATGTATATAGGCCAATTAAATGACTTATGTGATCGAGGTACCTAAGTGGGAAGCCTGAGATAATGGTTGTGTATTTGTTTCACATTGATCCTCCAATGGACCGAAGGCCTTCATTTTTTATTGAGTTTTGATAATCCACCTTTCAAGGGGTGAGGTGGAACCCTTAAAAGGCTCGTTGGCAAATGTATTACATGTCCCATAGGCCTTAGAGGAATTAATTTCCCATAGGCTTCAAACATTATATACAACCCAGACTAACTACATGGAACTGCTCCTCCCCAACATCTTCATCGTGAAATTAGCTCTCCACATTCACATGACTGTTCGGCTAGGCATTCCCATGCATGAACAAGCTTGTCCTGATGGCAGGTGTCATACCCTCTCATTCTTGTAATCCGTTTAGCTTCTTCTGTGGTGAAAGATCCTTGCTTATCCTCTTTGTAGAGCTTGTTCCTTGTAGGTTGTTTGGTTTCATTATCCAAATTAAAGGACCAGAGAAAATGAAGTTCTCATGTGGGAAGATTTAGATTCTTGGGAATTGATTATAAGGACACATATGTTTTCATGGAATTTTGTGTAATTATATGTAATTATATTTATAAATATATTTATATATTTATGATTATTTTTATATCTCTAAATGTATTCACAAGTGTACAGATTTGAATTTATTTTTGTATAAATTGAATTTATATGTATTTATATTTCCATATATATATATATATATATATATATATATATATATTAAGTGTTTATATATAGATGTATTTATTTTTGTATATACATTAATTTAATTATATAAATATAGAAATATATGTGTTTTTATACATTTTACTAAATTTATATATATATATTTATATATATGTTTTGGGTCTATATATACATATATTTATATGTCTATATATATATAAATATATTTATATATTTATATTTAATTATATATATATATTTATAATATATTATGTAAATTTATATATATTTATATATACTTGTATTTATTTATAGTTATTTATATGTATTTTTATATATTTGTAGATGTTTTTATATATTTAAGTTTGTGTATATATATATATTTATGTGTTGATATATATTTATGTTTCCATGCAATTTTCTATGTGTTTGTGTATATATATTAGTTATTATATAAGTATAATTGATAAATGGAGAGCCTAGATAATTGGTAATGTTTTTTCATCATAAAAATATTGTAAGGGTTTAAATCCTAGAATTCTTTAATATATGAAGGAATTTTTAATGATTTTGGTTTTAGGTCGGTAGGGTTGTAATATTATATTAATTATGTCATGACCTGAGATGGTCTTAGTGGTGGACCTAGGCCAATTGGACTATGGGATCGGGTTGGTTTGGTCACCTAGTAAAATTATATATATAAATATAGTTTGAAAAATTAATATCACCGATAACTATTTTCATCCTTTTAATAACTGAAAAAACATATTTTTTTAGTCCCCCATTAAAATAATTTAAATAAGATACCTTCCACTAATTTTTTAGTTGTGATTCTAAAAATAGAAGTTAAATATATTTTTCTAAAAATTCATATTTCAATATTTTAAATAACGAATTACTTATAAAAATTAAAAACCATCAGTGAATGTGCACTGTGAAATTATTCATAATGGTTTTTTAAAATCATAGTGAAGTAGAGATTTCCACAGGTAACCATAATGTTTTCTATAATAAAATTTGGTTCATTTTGCAGTGATTTAAACTACATCTTAAATAGAACAAAACTCTAACAAAATATAATTTTTAGAATAGTTTAACGAGCATATGATAATTATATTTACATTTTTAATATATATATAACTTTAATTACCTCACTAGAAACCATCAATCCAACTCCTTTTCTTATCTATTGAAAATACCACCCATATTTCTATGTTTTCTTCACTACATTTAGTTATATTTGATTGTATGAATTTTCTAGAATATGGAGAGTAATAATAATTCAATCACGTGGTATTACTATTTTCATTGATCACATTTCTTCTATAATATTCCTAATTTTTTTATATAGCATTAAGGTAATATTATTATTTAGTTCAAATTTTATTTTAATATTAGTCCTTAATAAAATATAAAAATTACTATTTTAGATAAATATTTTCTATGGAATTATATATTAAATTCATAGAAATTATTTAAGGAATATCCATACTGAATTATGGGGTGTTATACACAAATCGACTTATATTGCATTCATATTGGATTCCAAACAGATATAGAATATTGGAAAATGATTTCTTCAAAATCCATGATTTTTTTATGAAACATGCTCATAGTACTTTATGTTTTTAAAAAAAACATGGAGATTCAATGAAATTAGAGTTTGGTTGAAAATTTGATAAAAATAAAATGAGTTCCAAGAATAAAATAATCATAAAAAAGAGTTGTCTATATTTTTTTAAGATAAAACGTTAATGGTTTTATATGAATAGTATTTTTATAACAATATTGTGACAAGGATGAACAAAACCGTGTAAGACTTCAAAAATTTTATTTTTTATGGATCCTTCAAAATTGGAATCACTAAAACAAATACACTATGATTTCTATCAAAATTAATTTCACATGTTAAGATCCCTGACATTATTATAATACAATACCAATGATAAATATATTTTAAAATAAGAATGATATTTTATAAAATTTTGGAAAACATTTCTATAATGGTAATAGAGGGACCTTTCTAAATAAGATTAGGGATTTAAACTATAGAAAAATGTTTAGGTTTGTGTGACCTAGGTTAAAAGTGGGGTTAAATTATTAATTAAACGAAAAACAGATTATAAATTATACAATAATTCAATATTGAAATATTCATATTAAGATATTATAAAGTTATAAATACAAATATAAAATGTCAATATTTAGCATGACTTTCCCCCATAAAGAATCCATATGATGTAGCAATGATTTTCATTATAACCTTAAATGACCACCTTTAATAGGACATATGATGGATAATAACACTAAAGGAATATATATAAACATATATAGAATCCATTACCATTAATAAATTGAAATTTATATCACCATGAATATTATAATGCATTATCTAACAGCAATACATGTATAATATATATAAATTCATACCATGTAATACATAGTCTAGATATAAATGGAAACAAAACTTCATGGTTTATCATTACCTCTATACATCAAGAAAGATATTACACAATCACCAGAAAAAACAAGTCATATGTTTCCATGTTAAGATTTCCGAACACAACCATCCACTTTATTCCGAATATATATATATATATATCAAAGACAATTTTATAAATATATTTAACGGGTTCCTCCTAGAAACTCCCATTTTCCTATATGAATGAATAAAACAAATGAATTTGTGTATTGAATAATACAAAAAATATTTTCAAAATTAAAACATGTCCCCTAAAATTCAACCATTCAACCAATTCCATTCAATAACACATAATCATATCTCATTACAAACCAACAAGCACACCCTATCACACACCACCACATATTACCACTGTAAACATAAAAACCAATAATCCACATCAAAGTTCACAAAAATTGTCCAAAAAATTATAATTCATTAAAATATCCATATTATTATCAGTTATCCATATCTAAAAAACTCAATGTTGCATTAATATATAAAATTTGTAATCCCCACACTTGGAACTCACTCTAACATCTCAATCACAACGTATTTATACACATTCTAGTAATATTTTAATAAACTTACATTACCAAGTAGATATCCTCCCATAAGTATTTTTCTAAAAAAAATGTATCATTAAATAGTGATCCACCTATAGGGAAATCATTAAAACATCTACACCATTGGTTGACCCACTGTCAACCCCTAATAACTGTCCCAGGTTTTCTAGATATTCAACCTCAATGGTTCTACTAACCATAACTCACATTTTCAGGGTATCTATGCACCTGAGAAAAAACCTATTGTATTACTAGGTGTCATACTTTAAAGATTCTCATAACCTATGCATGAATCATATAAATAGTACATAACACATCCACTATGGCATTCCATATAATACAAACCATCATCACTATAATTCTAACCATCATCATAATTTTCATGAAGTACCATAATCCACTACTATATAACCTCTCACAATACCATTTCACTATGACACATCATGATAGGTTTAAGATCTGAACCATACATTTATATCCATCTAAGGCCAAAATGTATACCAAGAATTTTGGGAATATATCATTACCATATATATATATATATAACTCTCATAGTTTTGCACCGCTACTAGATCCTTGGGATTAATTCATAAAATCACTATCTTACCTTAGTTCATGGGAATATGCATGTTACTCAACCACATCATTTGTTTAACACATAAAGAAAAAAAATTCACCATGTAATAATTTTGAACATAGTTTTTGACAATAAATTATCTACAAATTCATAATAAATCTTGGGGTTTATACTATATATAAGTGATATTACAATGATAAACATATCAATCTATCAACCCTTCTAATATGAGTCAGGTTGTATTATTTGTTCATGATATGGCATATCCTAATACCAATATTGAAAAACACCTATAGATATCACACCACTTAATGTAATTATTTGATATAAAGTCCCTTAATCCTCAATAATATTATATGAAACCATTATTATATAGAAAAATCTAGTTTAACTCACTAATACTTCATTAAAAACCATCAAAAACACCTCATATAATATTTTAGTTTGTTGAATTCCCCATTAAAAATTTAGATCATCCCATGCCAATATATAAAACTATTCCCCTCTTATCAGTATAATTATTTTCCAATATATTTCATTAGTTTATCCCTAAAGGTTTAATTTGGGTAATTGAAAAAGTAATAACTATTAATAATCAATTTTAATATAAATTTATTTGATAGAAAACATATCATATTGTTCATAAGTGAATTATAATAAATAATTAGCACTAAATAATCAATTTCTAGATTCATATCCCTGATTTTTTATTTTCCACCATTAATCTAATTCTATATATAAAATGAAAAATTATATAGATATAGAATTATATCACACTTATATTCACATATTATTTTAAATTATTAATAAATTCCCATTAATAATCCACTAAAATGATATTTATATTCATAGTAAATAAGAATATATAATATCCATTGCAAAAATTTCATATTAATCTAGTTTTTACAATTTTATTTGAATGAAATTTTATTAACATTGATTATTATGACTCATGTACCCATAACTATGAATAAAATCATAGTAGATTCATTGTTATGATTTAAATAGACTATATTTTTTTATTCACCTACCTTGATTACATAATAAAAAATAATCCTCCATCCGCCAATGTTAATCCATCTAATTCAAATTTTACATTATCCTCTTTCTCATATTTTACATGTTACAAATATTCTTGGAAGTTAAAAAGGGGAAGGGTTTTTTGGTATTTAGGGTTGTGTGTGGTGTTACTTAAAGTAGTTTGATAGTTTTGGTTTGGAGGAATGCTATTTTTTCAATTTCATTTATGATTCACGTTTTTGAAACTATGTTTGTTGCCATTGATATCAGAGCTATCTTAGTCTAGTTATCTTAGTTATTTATAAGGTATCTTATTCAAACGAAATTTTAAATTTTTTATGTTCTATATATATATTTATGGATTTTTAATGAGTGTGCCTTTGGATTTCATTAATTTATTTAGTAGCATGAGGTTGAGGACCTCTGGTAGATGGTATTCTGTTCTCTATCTCATGGTGGAGGAGGTATACATGCGGTGTGTTTAATCATGTTTTTGTATATGATAATATTGGCCATATAGTATGTATATTTTAAAGTATTTTATTAAGTGGTGGATTAATTGGGTAATGAAAACTGGTGAAATACTACCCTTCCTGAGAAAGGAGGTGGTGATATCTTACAGAGACAAAATTACCCGCTATTAAATCATAACAGCTGCGTATCATCTTCACATACAATGTAGTTATTATTATATATAGTGATGACTAATTATATTACATAATTGTCTATCTGTGATCTTTCTCTTATAGTTTGGTCATGTGTTCTTATTTGTTTTTGATCATCGATAATATAATCTAGGGTTATGGGTTGGAATATTTTTCTAGTATTTTTTTATTCATTAGAGGTGTTTCAATTATTGTATGGTGATGAAATATAGTATATTAGTATATTTTTTATAGTGAATTTATGATTAGAGAAATGTAGAGATACTCGTGAGCTAGTGAATTGGGTTAGTGTTTATTTTACCTATTTTTTATTCTTTTAGGGTTCATCTATGTGGGAATGATTATTCCTTTTATTGATGTGATTTTGGATAACTTAGTTGGGTTTGGTGGGTAAGATAATATTCCTACTAGTGATGTTTGATCTATAGGATCATTTGAAATTTGTTTTCGAACAACATATGAAATTATAAGTGGGTGTGTCCTGAGGTATTTAGGTGCATAATGCCCAAATATTGGATCATTGTTTTCATCATTACCATATTTATGCTCACCCCACCAACCAATATTGAATTATTTTGAATTTACTATTGTGAACTGACCATCTAGGCCCCTCTTCGCTAAGGGAAATGCATGTGTGACACCCCCATCTCACAACTTGTAGGTAAGGTGCTAGAAACTTGCACCAAGATGGAATATCACACACATTAGAGGTATTAAAAAACGTACGTGAAATCTTTCACATATCCCCAACCACAGATATAATTTGTAAAGATAAATAAATCATTATTTGGATTCATTCATAACATCTAATACAATATAAGAGTCTAAAAAAAGATTATTAAAAGATATAAAGGGACAAATACAGGCCCAAAAAATAATTATTTGAGTTGAACCTTCTAAGAAAAGAAAAATACTACCAAAATTAAACTATGTGATCCATAAGAATTTAGTATATCTTGACAATTTTCCCTATTAACTCATCGATACAGGGCACCATTAATTGTCTTTTCATCTATGTAAGACACAATACATGCTGGAAGAACCGATGTAGGGGATAGTATAAACACACCTAGTAGGACACCCCAAAACACCAAACACAAAGAATAAATAATAGTATCATATCTATATCACTCAAGAAGTGGGAAATGATAAACCTTGATAAACATGAAGGAAGACAACATGTTTGAGGGTGAGGTATATCCTAACTACCTACCAAAGGATTTGTCTCGATCCTCTTAGGTAAAACTCATCCATGAGAACTCACTGCAAAAGTCTTGGAATCATTTAAGAAACTCAAAATACAAATATATATATATATAGGGCACAAAACCTTGTATCTATAAGGTATAGTTAAACATATCCATAGTAACCCACTAGGAAGGAGATCACACATCCTGAATATCAGTCACAAGCTACCTAACCCAACTGAGGGAAGAATTAATTATACGATCACAATACAAGCCATGGGGAGGAATAATTTACTCCATATAGTACTATCCCATATAGGTGATCACTCATAATATACTCAATATGGTATTTCTCATTGTAGACTTATTATGATCGAATAGAGGAATCTAACCAATACTAAAATAGTTTGAGGGAACACAATTATTAAAATAATGAATCCATCATATTATATACGTTTAATGTAGATTATATACATGTTTCAATGCTATTTTCAAATCCTAAAAGGCCATTCATCAAAATAAAGGGTCTACAAGACATGTTCTAATAAAAAATTCATGCTCTGAAAGTTAGAATTTCATAGAAACTATAAAAATTTAATGCATCCATACCATGTCCTTATAAATTTTGATGGTTCTAAATGTAAATTACCATAGATTACTTCGAATATAATAAATTAATCTTATTTATAATTATAGTAATAAACAAAGACATGATCTAGCTCAATAAAATACCATCACTACACTGTGATTGGCTATTATTTATCACTACAACCTCCCCTTCATGCCTATAATGATAACACAGATCATATGTAAAAAACAAAAAGATATGTAGAGTAAATAACATTGTTAAATGTGTTCCAATTTATAGTAAAATAACCATCCAATTGATTGAAAATTATTAATGAATAACATATGGATAATGTAATAAATAAATATATTGAGAATCAAATGAAGGTATTGTTTTTTTGTCCATCATCAATGAAATCTAGATAATGGTGAGTAATATGAAAAAATTATCTAAAATTAAAAATATCAAATCCATAATTCCAGGAAAATGAAATATATAATGAATATAAAAATGTTTATTTTTAAAGAAATTATTTTCTCTTTAAATTTCATCATTTTCATCACTGAAATCTTGAATGGGGAATAAAATGACAAAATGATATCACTACATAAGGCTGCATTGATTTTTGAATGAGAAAATTCTATATGAAATGAATAATAAGAAATTTTCTCTATTACTAATATCTTTACGGATCCTATATTCCATTTATTTTATCAGTAGGATCATGCATCCACCTACCTATCATCGATCTCCTAGTGTGTTTTTCTAAACCTCCCTTGGAAGCAATATAAATGAGATTCTCATTCTCAACCAGGCTCTTCTGAATTATTAATAAATCCAAAAAATAAGGGAAATTAAAATGGGGAAGAGGTCATTTCAATAGAAAAATGATGTTAAGAATTTATATTCATTATTAATCTCTTAAATAAAAGACACATGAATTTATATTATGATTCCTAAATCCATAGAAGTCCAACATCCAAAAGTTTCCAAAATGAATTTCAGATTGACTATCACCTCAACCTCCACCAACCCGTCCAAATATTCCATGATAACATTGAAAACATTGATATAAGACATTTGATACAATGAACCACAAATAGTATGATCTAAAATCATTTCAATTTTCCCTCACCACAACCACCACCATGGCTGTGGTGAGTTCTCTCTGGTTGTGGCCTATAAGAGATCCTCCATCACTCTATGGCTGATTCTAAGCCCTATACTAGTCATTTTACCTTTCTTGTGGCCCTTAAAAGATCAATAGGAACTAACATGGATCTAAAAAAGGTGAGGTGTAGGTTCAATTGAACTAAAAATTCACACAAAAAACTTATTCAACCAAAAAATATCATGGGCCCCAAAACACCATGTCAACTCCTCACCATTCACAAATAATTTCATTCAAAATATTCCTATGAAGTGAATTGTAAAAATTAACTAGTAACATTCCCCCTAACATAGGTATTTTCATTCAAAAAAGAAAACATATACTCTAATAGGTGATGATACTAAAGGTGCATATAGTTCTCTCGCTTCAATGATCTCCCTCAGAAGGTCTCAAACAAACAATAAACACACACCAAGAGAGTCTCTCTCCATCAAAAGATCTTTTACCACTGATCATCGATCACCACTTAGCACTGTTAGAAGGTATTAATATCTACAATATCCTTTTATCCCTAGTTAATGAAATGTGACATGTCATTCACATATCTCCTTAGCTACCTCATGTGGAAAAAATGATGCACCTAGTCTAACTAACACTGTATGTGCAAGTAATATACCATATTGTTGATCCTATATTGTACTGGGAATGGGAAAATCATCTTGATTCATAGATTTTCCCATCGGCCAAATATTTATAGTAACACTAAGGTGAGACCGTCAAGAACCTTTGGTCTAACTCATAAAACTCAAAAGGCATCCATCATCAGTCAGTATCAGAATTTTGATTTCTCTGAGATCTCTTTATCCACACTTGGATGTTCTATACCTAATCTATCATCATTTTCTAAAACATTGGGCTTGTAATTACTATCTCTACTAGATCCTTCCAGCATATTGGTGACCATTCGGTCTCCTATAAATTTTATCAAATAGTTTAATTTCAATGGTGAAATAAGAACTATTATTATATAAAAACACTATCAATATTATATGATAATCCTAATTACAACAATAATCCAAAATGCAAGGCCAAAGAACCTCTTCAAGGGCCTTAATAGTCATGTTAGTTTGAACATCTTTCTGAGGGTTGAATTATTTAGTCTTCTATAATACAGTTACAAATTCCCCTATTAATTTTTTTTTTCAACCATGGTGTAATGTGTGAATATATATCTAAAGAATTTAAAGGGGACATAATAATGATGAACCATATCCTATCTGAACAAGAATCCCAAACTCTTCATTGATATCTACTGTCAAATGATTTGGGGATGGGTGACTTGGTGAGATTGACTATGATCACCCAGATAGCGATGTGGCCTCAGGATAATGATGGAAGTCATGTTACAAAATCCCTAGATATTTCATCTCGCATCCACACTAGCACCACTAAGGATTATTCAAAACATTCTGGTGCCTGATGTTTGTCATTTACCTTGTGTAAAGTGAGTCATCGAGAGATGAGAGTTTTTAAAATCATACAAAACATTATCTATAAAACATAACACCATATATCCTGAAATATCTTCACCACTATTAACTATACTGCTAATGGAGATATATGAAACTCACCAACCCCATCCTCTAATAAAATAATATGTACCATCATCTACATAGATAAAAGGATAATGTGGTCCTTTTAAAAAATACACCAACTGCATGTCACGTGAATATAGGGTTACTCATGACATTGTAATTGATATATATGAATGATGGATACTGAATTCACTAAATAAAAGTGGGATTTCAAACATTTATTTAATGTATGTTCCTTCACCTAAATCAAAAAATTTAATAGTAAAGATTCCAAATAATATGTTTCCTTTGATATAAATTGTACAAGATATTTCCTACTGATAGAATCTCCCACCGTGTTCTCCTCCTCAGGAGTATATACAATCTCTAAATCACAGTCAAGTAATAAATCCATCAATTACTTCTACCTTAATTTAATATAATTATATTAGAATTTATAATTGATACTCTTATGTTCATAATTGTTTATGGATTTCTCTATTTTATGATAGTTCTTCTATAATTTCAATTAAAAAATTGTTGCCTCTAGTTCCTTGTTTTGGGTCACAAAATTTTAACCGTTGTATCTCTTCTCTTGGGACCCATAATCCATCATGATATGCCTCTATATCAATATGCATCCAAAACTCTCTTTGGAGGAATTTCAAAACACCACCTACTCAACTCCCTCATATAGAAGTATCAAGATGTGGTCACTCATCAACCATGTTCATAGATCCAAGAAATAAAACTGAATGACCTCAGAGCACATGAATGTCATCCTATTATTTTTCAAGGATGAGAAGAGTGTCATAATCCTTGAGATATTAGACACGAATATATAATAATATCCTTCCAAAATAAGAAAAATTTGTACCTCAATAATGCACTTAGGTATATTTCAAGATACAATTACCTTGATCTTCATTGGGTCCACTATCACCCTCTCCTCTAAGATTAAATTTCCAAGGAAGTGGATACATTAAATATAAATAGACACTTCTAGAGCTTACCTTAAATCTAGTTCTCTCAAAGTGTGTCTATAACCATAAAAAAATGTCTCATGTTCTCCTCATATGGTTTTGAGTTCATGGGGATTTAATAGTTGAAAACCAAAACAAACTTATCCAAAATGTTTTGGAAGATCAACTGCATGTGTCCCATGAACAATATTGGACTATTTTTCATGAAAAAGGTAGTCACCAAGTACTCATAGTTAACATAGAAACATAAGAATAAATTATTCTATATATCATCATTTGATAAATAGAGATACTGATTACCAGACCTGATGAAAACATTTAGAATGACTTCTCCCCATTCTTATAGTGAAATAGATCAACGATTTAGGGATATTGTTATTTATTCTAGATTTTAACCTAATATAGGTGATTATAATCTATGTACAACAAAAATATCCAATATAAATTTAAAAAAATAGATATCAAAGGTGATAAACTCGATATAATGAATGCCATCATCATAATATCATACAATATAAATTTCATCTCTCACAAACTTATAGGGGAAATATGATAAACAGGAACAAATTTCAATGTAGTTTCCTGGTGGAGGTCTATGAACAAGTTGATATCTTAATGGAGATTTAATCCAAAAATATCCTCTAATAATACATATTCATATTCATACAAACCTATAGGAATCTAAAATCACATAGTGTCCATAAAGCTATTGGCCATACATGCCAATGGATGATAAATCTGTTGTATCATCGTACTTATGATCCCAATCTAATATGAATTATATTTTTCATCATCAATGAAAGAAACTATCGTACCACATACATAAATTTCTCAATCCTACCCAAAAAATGTCAATCTGTACATGGACTACAATGATCTAGTCCATGCCTATAATTACATCATAGGGTCTCATTTCGGCTATAAAGTGATCCCACTCAAAATTCCATCCACTGAGACTATGGTCAAACTATATGTAGAATTGTGAGATCACCAAATATATCCTTATATGAGTTCATAGAAAAATGGTCATGATAAAAGAACCACAATAATATGTAGGTTTGGAAAGTGGTATGTGGCAAGGAAGTAATGTCTTGTAACTATGTCTATAAAAAGGTCACTAAAGTAGAGTAATCAAAAATCATACATCGGATCAAACTAGTAGTCTCTAGGTCATATCCCTCAATGTCCTACAACTATTGACACCCAAGACCACCATCTCCCTGTGCATTGTGTGGACCACCTGGGTGACACAATAAATGAAATAGAACATGTATTATTCTACCTACTATAGCCATCATATTTCTTATAAAACATCATCCACCCTAAAGACCACACTACTAAATTACATCCCTATGTATTAAAGAATAATTTTTTGAATAATTTTTTACTATATTGAGTGTCGGATGCACCTTTGTAAACCATCATTTTCCATCATATGGTGCCACCACCCTCCCTTGTCTTACTATAGTCGCATTGGGAGAACCAAGTGGTCTAACATATTTTATGAGACTTCTGTTAGGATCCCCCAGAGTGTCGGGGTCATTTTGTCTATTTTTGAATTCTTACATATAAGGTCTCAACTCTAGGGGTCCCAATACTTGAAATAGTAGACATAAATGGATCTTCAAGGAATATATACCTCATCAATCCTTGTTCTAGAACCAGATCATAATAATAGTTGAAAAGAGATAATACTATAGCTATGATATTTCGGCGATTGACACAAGAAAAGGTAAATGCTAGAAGGTATCAGACACATAACATATTAATATAATACCATGACTGTCTAGTGATCCTCAATGTGTATTTAGTGACTGATATAATTCCTTGCTATAGTAAATGAAGCACTTGGAAACACACTAATGATGACATCTCTAAAGGAAAATATTACATTAAAATGTTCCCAAACTCAAAATAAGTGAGAGTTACCTAATCATGAATCTGAATATCCAAGTTCCACTGCCTCCCTTTTGGGCCATAGATTATTTTAACCACTCTGGCATCCATATTTTCGATAGTTGTACTCTTAAGGAAGAAAAAATTCTATACCACTTGGAGCTATTGAACTATTATATGTGGTTCTATATCACACAAAATATTGAGTAGGATCTATATCAATAACTAATTAAGTCTTACCTACCTATGAAAAATATATATTTGTACCACTAGACCAATCAGCTACTCAATTGATTGAGGTGCTACCATAAATACATTCATAGGAACCACCTATTGCATAGGTCCATGAAGTGAATCTTCATCCATAAGAATATCATCATCATGATCATATTGTGGTGTTAAATATAATTATCATCATTCAAGAATACTATAATTTTTCAAATTAACCATTATTAAAAGGGAATATTTAGGTAACTTTCATAAAAAATACATGGAAACAACATATCATTCATTTATAATTAATGTTCAAAACATTTCCCTAAACCAATGATCACATATACTATGTCCACTAGAATATTAATAGTGTCATGGTGAATAGATCTATTAACCATCACACTATCACTGGGTTCCTTGGCCATAGAGACAACCATAAAAGATATAACATTGTCTTCATAGTTCCAAAACCAATCATAAAAACTATGCTATATCTAATCCAAGTTCCTATAAAAGGCTAGGATCCGATAAGACTTATTCAAAACTAGAGAAATAGAATCCTCACATATGGATTTATGCCGGGAGTGACACCCCAATACAACCTCTAATAGGGTAGGGGTGGATACTAGCTCTGAGTTGTGATATCACATACATGAGAGGCCTAGAATAAAATACATATACTCACACACACTACTCCTACCACTAGTATAGAGGAGAAAGGAAAATAATAGATACTATAATTTTTTAAATAACTTATAATACAACATAATTCTTTGATGAATGTGTATATAAAGATACAAAGGTCCAGAAATAATCCCACAAAAACAATAACTGAGTCTTACATTCAAGTGAAGGAATCTTATACTAAACATCAACACCAGGATACTTTTGAGGTAAGTCTATCCTAACTAAGATGTATATTCTCTAGGTCCACCTAGGAATATGACAAATATATTGTCAACTACATTACACATGACATGTATGCGAAAAACCTATACCTAGGTGATTATAAACATACCTAGAAGAAAACTAATAAAGTACTAAACAAAAATAATTGAAGAGACTATGAGATATATATCACTAATCATGGAGAATAACATAATTATACTCGATATGATCAAAGTTATACTCTATGTATTTGGGTGTGGTTAATCCTCATTTATAGAATTTTGATTCTACTCAAATATAAAAGGTAATGATTATTTGAGAAAACTCACTCCATGGGTCTTTCAAACAGTGACAACACTAACTAAACAATGATGCATCGGTTGGAGATCAACCCCAAGTACTATGGGGGATACCTAATCAAATCTGTAATAACCTTGTAGGATGTGGATAACATGCCCAGTATATCATTCATAGTATACCTAAAAAACCTCAGGATTAATGAGATAATGGATCACACCCTTGAATGCATTGAATGATATGTAACCCTATATATTACTAGGATATAGAGAGTATTTGTCATTCCCATCACAAGATGGGATTCCTCATTCTACCCAAAAAGGGGATGGAATCTAAGGAAAAAATCCATACTAATTTGGATAAAGGAAAAATACATGCAAATAACAAATCCATCTAAAGTATCACATGAAATGAAGATAAAGTACTTTTTTATGAAATTTACATAGATTGAAACATCAATTTTTATAAGGAGGTTTCGACACGTTTTTTGTTCTTCATAATGTGCACTATGAAGATCATCATTTATGATAAGATCTAGTAATATCATGTCTCAGTACCTTATAACAACTTATTTATAAAGAGATATTTCTTGAATTTCCTCCATATCATAGAACCATTAAAAATAAATTTTCATCATTCCATCCTGAAAAACACATTCCCGATCTGGATTACCAAACCACCGACACTCGTACTGCTATCAAATTCTAATAATCACCAACACACCTTCATCATGACTCTAATACCCACATTGAAACCCTATAAAAACCCATAGAAACATAATCGTAAGCATTCCATGAAAAAGGTTCCTCAATATTCAAATCAATAAATATTCAAATAATGGTTATAAATGAGGAAAGACGAGAGAAGTGAATGAATCAAAAAATTGAGAATAAATAAATTTCTATTCATTGGGACTTCATTTTCAAATTCCAAAGAATGTGGAAGAAAAAAAATTACAAAATAAAAATGCTTCAAATCCATAATTATTTAAAATTTAAATATTCAATCAATAAGTAAGTGGATATTTAGTATGAAATTAATTTTTAATTAAATTAATTTAGGTTAAACAAGGAAATAAATAATGGAGAATAAACATAGAAAAAATTCCAAGCCTAATACTAAATGGATCTTTTGTGGAAAAAATCTGCATAAGTTTAACAAGTTAATAATTATACATTAAGTACTAGCTCCATGGATCCTAAATTCTATACATCATCAATTGGGATCAAACCTTAATCTCTCTAGACTCGATCAATTATCTAACCTAGATGATCCTAAATAGGAAACAGCAATAATGGTGCATCTCAGTCTCACCATGATTTATCAAAATAATTTTGAAATGATTTACATCAAATGGTTTTCAAAGAGGATAGTGTAATATAAATTGATAGAGTGTAACACCCCAAGCTTCCATGGTATGATTCTCTTTGAATAATATAGTACCATGTGTTGTATGCAACTTCGAGATTCTAACACACAGCGACCAATCAAAGTAGCCGTTATGAATATTAATACCCACCTTTTGAAATTTTATAAATTTTATCTCTCAGAATGGACTACATTTTTGGATTCAAAATATCAAAATTATCCAAGGGTGAAATTTTGGTACTTTTCTGATAACATTTATATTTTGATGAATAGTGAAAATTACTAAATTTTAATTAAAAAACAACTTTTTTAATCGAAATAATTAACAGTGATAAATTATGAATTTGAGTGGTTTTAAAGTATATTTATAATATTTTTTTACCATTTAATACAGTTTTTTTCATTGGAAATAATTTCATAATTAAACTGGACATAAACAAGTGGAAATCTTTTAATCGTTATTATCTCTTAAAAACACGATTTTTGTTTTTACAACGGGAATTAATTTGAAATTAATTTCATCCACTTCTGTGTTTTGAATAAGGAAAAATGGATTCCATATTTGGAATCGGGATTTCCAAATTGTGTAAATAGTTAACTTTTATTTTTAAACATTTTGAATAATTACTTCTGTAAATATTTTATTTACCATGGTTAAAGGGTAAATCCGATAAATAAGGGTAAATAAATAGTATTATAATAATAATAAATTACCCTAAAATGTGTCCTAACATAATTGGTTGATACATGTCCGACCATGGGCATATTTGGGTCGATTTTTGGACTCCATGTAACCACTTGTAGGTGATAAGGACACTTTATATCAATTAAGTTAAAAATAAATACAAAAATGGCATAAGCATGTAACTTTTAGAAAAACAATTTTTAAATAGGGTTATATATGTTGTATTTTAGACTATAAATATTAATTAAAAAGATAAACATATTTCCTACATAATGGTATTTTATTTATAATTTTTAGATATTTAATAATTAAATTTATCTATGACACAATAATGATGCAGTATTTTCCTTATTAATGAAAGAATCAAATAATTGGTATTATAAATGTTAAAATAAATATAATTTGAAAGTTTTGATGACATACATAAATTTTACTGGTTAATATGACATGATAGGATTGCTTATATAAATTTTTTTCGAATTAATAAATTTTTTATGACTTTAACCAAAAATCAATTATTGAATAGTATCAAAATTGACATAAATGCGTTTTTAAAATAAATATTATATTATTAATTGATATTATATTCCTAAAAATATAAGGATCGTCCAAAAGACTTATATCATGATATTTTCATCATTAATTGACCACTTGGGGGTTTCTTGGATGTATATAGTATGTTTATTAACTATATAATATAAAAATACAAAGTTAAATGGTTAATGTCAAACTAATTAACTAAGAGTTAAAACTGAAAGATATTGTTAATATAATGACCCAAACCTATCTAAAATATATTGGTTGAAAGGATTTAGATACATAACAATATTATACTTTGAATAATCAACTTTTTAGCCATTATAAACCGAATATGAATTTATTATAAAATAATATTTCTTGATTTTCCTAAGGTGCCCCTCACTCCTCTAATAAAAGGACACCAATTCTAACCAATTATTCACACCTTCAAAGCCTTTGGGTTCAGCCAAAACATGCCCAAAAATCCTCTAAACTTCACTCAAATCAACCTATAGGCCTTATTTTTATCATAAAGGCAACCTATGGAGCCATTTTGATCAAATCAAAAGGAAGAACCCGAAGAAGAGGTAATGTTTTGACCACCCACTTTCAAGTACCTTTTTTCTTTAACTTCTTATTTCTTTTTTATTATAATTATAAAATAATAACTCAAGTATCCTCTATATATTGTTATTTTATTATAAATATGGTAAAACCATATTCCGTATTCTATCCATCTTTTTAATGACATGTCACCATAAAAGCGTACGTATGGCTTACCGTCTCCATGTCGTGGTGTAATTTTTATTCAAAACATTATTGTTTGGATGGGTATAATAATGATGTGTAATTCATGTAAATAAAACATATAACATGATAATTATTATTTATATATGATATACTATCCAATTATATATTATTTTAATATCAAAATTGTGATATTGTTTCTCGTGCGTACGCACGGACTACCGTCTCCACGAACGCGATGAGATTCATTCCCCATCGTATCCATTCAAGAATAATTTTCATTTTATGATTAAAAATGATGTTTAAATACTTTATATAATTCTGGATATGAATAATGCATAACCTATCCATAACAAACTTGGCTTATGTAACAAAACATATAAAAGAAAACGTGTAAGTTAACACCCGAAACGATAATAATACTAAGATATTATTAACAAAGAAATGTTAAAAGATCATATATGATATCACATTAATGTATATGATTATTTAATAATTTAATAAAAATTATTTCACCATTATACAGGAGGATAGACTACCCTCAACCAAGGAAAAGTACAAGGTAAGGGTTTATTTCAAAATCTCTTCATTATCCGAGGTTGTTTATACGTAATAATCTACTGGGATCTCTTTATCATCCACATCCAGGTTTCTTAAAAAAATTATTTCAAATCATTCTTAATATATAATGGACTATGGGAAAATGTCATTTTTACCCTTTTTGACTTTTTATAAGATGTTTATAAAAGAATCTTTCCGTCGTTTTCCAAACAAGGTCCTTTTTAACCTTTTTGACAGAGTTAAGGAAAGAATGTATTTTTAACTTATACGGTGGGTGCGGCTATTTGCCGCCATTATAAAATCTTCAAATATACCTCTTACAAGATAATAAAGATAATTTCAAAGTAAATGTTTTATTTTATAATTATGTTACTTTTAAATGATTTCAAAAATGCGATATTTCTCTCAAATAGTTTTGATTTCATCTATTTCAACATCCTTTGATAAATTTTACACTTATTTGAAGTAGATTTATTATGATAAAAATCATCCATATTGTATGTAAGGTTATGTTATATGTTTGAATATGGATGAGTTATTTTTATGTCATTAAGGTTTTAGAATTAATGTTTTGGCATTTTGTATGCTAGTTTTAATATGAATGTTTATGTTATAGTTAATCCTCTTTTTAAGATGAATGTGTTGGACTAGTATGTTTCGGGTTGGGGACCGGTAAAAGTAAGCCCTTCGGGTTGGTGTCCGGTTATAGCAGACCCTCCGGGTTGGTGTCCGGATGTTAGAGGCACTCTGGGTTGGTTTCCAGCTATTAGAGGCACTTCGGGTTTGTGTCCGGTTATTAGAGGCACTCCGGGTTGGTGTCCAGATATTAGAGGCACCCTGGGTTGATGTCCAGTTATTAGAGGCACTCCGGGTAAGTGTTTGGTTATTAGAGGCACTCCAGGTTGGTATCCGTTTATTAGAGGCACTCCGGGTTGGTGTCCAGTTATAGAGGCTCTCTGGGTTGGTTTCTGGTTACAGTTATCCCTTAGGTCTTGGCATGAGGCCTTGACACAGAAATTAATGTTCAGCATTATGCATTCCATCATTATGAAAGTGGTTATTGATATTGCATGTGATTATTCGACTAGTATAATATCCATGTGAATAAGTAAATGGCATTATTTCATTTTATCTTTTCCATATTATTCTGAAGTTCAAGTTTTAAAGGCTTTTGTTTTAGTTATACATTGCCTCAAATGTTTATGCTTATTTATTAAAGCTTCCGCTATATTGATATCCTTACTAAGAATCTAAGCTCACCCCTTTCTATGTTTTATTTTTCCTAGGATGTGAAGAAATATATTATGACTAGCCTACAAGGATAGTCTAAATGGGATATGAGTGTGGACTATGGAGACTATATTATTTTAGTTTTTCACTTTATGATGTAATATAAACCTTATGAATGTATCTGGTGATTCCAAGGCTACTAAACTAATCGGTCTTTCAAGACTTGATATTTTGTGATCATGCCAATGTTATGTAATAATGCACCGACTCTAGGTAACTGGGTTCGGGGTGTTACATTTGGTATCAGAGGAAGTTTAGTACAAACCGTGGAAGCTAGATTTAGATAAACTCTGATTAGAGCACATAGACCTAAGATGGATTTTGAGGATTTGTATAGAAGAAATTCCTAGAATTTTGTTATTGTAGAGATTTTGTGAGTTTTCCAAGTAATAAATCCATGTATGGATATGAGTAGGTAGAGGCGGCTCTGGAACAGATGTAACTAGGTGTAAAACCCGAAAACACAACTATGAGCGAGACTCGAATGAGAACTGGTGCACGATAACGGGCCTTGGTGAACTCTTGGTTACGAAACTCCCGGGGGATATGCTTAGGATAATTCTAATTTTATTTACAAACCATTATGAATGGTTTATGAGTATATACTTCCTCAAAGAGAACATTTTTTTTGATTTTGGATTATATCCATAAATAGTTCAATTTATGTTAAATGTTTTACAAGTATAGAATAATGTATTTTGATTCATAAACTGATCTATTTTATTCCATTGTTAGGAAATGGTGCCTAGTGGATGAAATGGAAACTGTATTAATGCACACACTCCATGTAGGGATTTCCCTCCTTCTCAATATAATTATAGTGGAGCTGGTGATGCAACTAGTGCTGATCTGCAAATCACCATACAGGGACAACTCACTCAGGTTATGAATAATAACTTTACCCATATGGAGCACCCTAACCCGCAACATGGAGGATCAATGTTAGATCACTTCATGAGGCAAAAACCACCAACATTAAATGGGAGTACAAATCCCTTAGTAGCTGAGCAATGGATAAATTCCTTAGAGAAAATATTCCATTCCTTGGGGAGTAGTGAAAAGGAAAAAGTTGTCATGGAAGTTTACCACCTCACTAGAGATGCTGATCAATGGTGGTCGTTGATTCAAAACATGAAGAAATATGATGAAGAATAAAATATGGAATGGAGGGATTTCAAAGAGATTTTCATATAAAACTACTTTCCTCGTGACCATCGATAAAATATGGAAAGGCAATTTCTGAGTCTGAGACAAAAGGAGGATGAGAATGTTGAAATGTATGAGACTAACTTTACACGGTTAGCAAGGTATGCTACAGATTATATACGTACAAGAAGTAATACTGATCATTTATTTTATGGATTAAAACCATTTCTTCATTGAGCATTAGTCTCACAATCTTTCTTGACGTATGAAGATATAGTCTCATGTGCTATGAAGACAGAAAAGGAATTCTCTAAATCAAATGACAATAAAGTAAATCAAGAGAAGAAGAGAATGATGGAGCAAGAGATAGATAAAGGGAAAAAGGAAAAGAAGTATTTTCCATTATGTGAATATTGTGGGAAGAAACACCCCGGTACTTTCCAAAAAAGAATGGGAGTTTGTTACAAATGTGGAAAAAAAGGTCATCAGACTCGTGATTGCAAGGGAAAGAAGGAGACTGTCAATGTTGAATGCTACAATTGTGGAGAAATGGGGCATTATGCAAATTAAATTCCTAAGCATTAGGGAAACATACCTCAAAAAAGTCCAAGGGATCAAGGCCAAGATTATACTGTTACTACATTTGAAGATGAATAATTAATGTTTTTTTTTGTAATCATGGATTATATTATGGTTATGAGAATAATGTGATATATATAAATATTATACTGCAGTACATGTTATTTTCATTAAGGTTTTAATATGACTAAGGTAATCATATTTTTAGTATGTGAAAATAAAAGAAACATTACTCGGTTTGGAGAATATGATGTCGCGATTGATTTTTAAATTTAGATAACTTTTACAGAGAGTTTAGACAGAGGTACTTTGGATAACTATAATGTTTTGCAATGTATTAAGTTGAACATTGGATTATATTGTTCAAGGTTAAAAAATTTCTTATGATTATTTTTGGAAAATTATGATACTTTAGTTTTAGGAAAAGGACAACCTGCAGGTCGGGCGATAACCCGTTGCGTCGGACAAAGCTGTAGGAATCGAACCACCAACCATAGTGTGACAGGCCGTTATTACCTACCACTAGCCTACAAGAAGTCCCTAGTAATTAAAAAATATTTTTTCATTATAATCGTATGTGTTAATATTTGTACCCTTATACTATTAGGATAAATCTAATATTTTTGAGTTCTATTATCTTTTGGAGTGAAATATGAGTTTGTGGTAGAAATTAGTTGAAGGATGAAAACTCTAATTGTAAAGATATATATATATATATATTTATCTTATTCTATGAATAAATTAATTCTTAAACTTTACTGAAGGGATATTAAGACCAAAAATGTGTTATCCGAATACCTTATGTTTCGTTGAACTGATGATATTTTAAATCATCATAGATTGATGGCTTTGAGGCCCTCAATTCCACACTTGTTTGTGATTGATGACCTCAATCACTCCCTATAAATATTTATATTTTTTTTCCTCTAATTATGTGTCTATAATTTCCACCAATTTTGTCCTATTTGAAACCCTAATTTTGTGGTGACATTCAAATTTTCTAATAACTCTTATTAAAACTAAATTTTATTAACCCTATTTTCGATATGGGTTTTCAACAAAGGTATTTTATATTTTAAATGTTTTATTTTCAAAGAACAATTTCAAATTGCGAGGACGCAATTATTTGAAGGAGGGGAGAATGTAACAGCCCATGCTTCCACGGTACGATTCTCTTTGAATAATACAATAGCGTGTGTTGTACGTAACTTCGAGATTCTAACACACTGTGACCAATCAAAGTAGCCATTATGAATATTAATACCCACTTTTTGAAATTTTATAAATTTTATCTCTCAAAATTGACTTCATTTTTTGATTTGGAATATCAAATTTATCCTAGGGTGAAATTTTGGTACTTTTCGTATTACTTTTATATTTTGATGAATAGTGAAAAATACTAAATTTTAATTAAAAAAACTTTTTAATAAAAATAATTAACAGTTATAAATTATGAATTTGAGTGGTTTTAAAGTATATTTAGAATATATTTTTACAATTTAATACAATTTTGGTCATTGGACATAATTTTATAATTAAACCGGACATAAACAGGTGTCAATCTTTCGATAGTTATTATCTCCTAAAAACACACTTTTTGTTTTAACAACGGGAATTAATTTTAAATTAATTTCTACCACTTCTATGTTTTGAAATTGGAAAAATGGATTCCATATTTGGAATCAGGATTTCCAAATTATTGAAATAGATAACTTTTATTTTTAGATATTTTGAATAATTACTTCGGTAAATATTTTATTTACCATGGTTAAAGGGTAAATCTGGTAAATAAGGGTAAAAAAATAAGATTATAATAATAATAAATTACCCTAAAACGTGTCCTAACCTTATTGGTTGATACATGTCCGACCATTGTCATCTTTGGGTCGATTTTGGGACCCCATGGAGCCACTTGTAGGTGATAAGGACACTTTATATTAATTAAGTTAAAATAAAAACAAAAATGACATTAGCATATAACTTTTAGAAAAACAATGTTTACATAAGGTTATATATGTTTGATTTTCAACTATAAATATTAATTAGAAAGATAAAAATATTTCCTACATAATGGTATTTTATTTATAATATTTATACATTTAATAAATAAATTTATTTATGACATAATATTGATGTAGTATTTTCCTTATTAATGAAAGAATCAAATATTTGGTATTATAAATTTTAAAATAATTATAATTTGGAAGTTTTTATGAAATAAATGAATTTAATTGGTTAAAATGAAATTATATTATTTCTTAAATAAATTTTCTTCTAATTAATAATTTTTTATGACTTTAACAAAAATCAATTATTGAATAGTGTCAAAATTGACATAAATGAGTTTTTAAAACAAATATTATATTATTAATTGATATTATATTCCTAAAAATCTAAGGATCGGCCAAAGGACTTATATAATTATAGGTATATAATTAATTGACCACTTGGGAGTCTCTTGGATGTATATAGTATGTTTATTAACTATATAATATAAAAATACAAAGTGACATCGTAAATGTCAAACTAATTAACTAAGAGTTAAAACTAAAAGATATGGTTAATATAATGACCCAAACCTATCTAAAATATATTGGTTGAAAGGATTTAGACCCATACTCACCTTATAATTTGAATAATTAAATTTTTAGTCATTATAAACGGAATATGAATTTATTATAAAATAATATTTCAAGCATTTCCTAAGGTGCCCTTCACTCCTCTTATAAAAGGACACCACTTCTAACCAATTCTTCACACCTTCAAAGCCTTTTGGTTCGGCCAAACCCTGCCCAAATATCCTCTAAACATCCATTAATGAAACCTAGAAGCCTTATTTTGATCATAAATCCAACCTAATGATCCATTTTAATCAAGTCAAAAGGAAAAACCCGAAGAAGAGGTAATGTTTTCACCACCCTCTTTCAAGTTCCTTTCTTCTTCAACTTCTTCTTCCTTTGTTATTACCATTATAAAATAATAACTTCAGTACCATTTATATACTATGATTTTATTATAAATATGGGACAACCATATTCAGTATTCAATACATCCTTTAATGACATTTCACCATACGTGCGTATATACGACTAACCTCTCCAAGTCGTGGTGTAATTGTTATTCAAAAAATTATTTTTTAGATGGGTATAATAATGATGTTTAATTCATGTAAATAATAAATATAACATGATAATAATTCTGTATATATTATATACTATCCAATTATATATTATTTTAATACCAAAAGATTGATATTGTCACTCGTGCGTACGTACAGACTACCATCTCCACGAACACGATGAGATTCATTCCCCATCGTCTCCAGTCAAGTATAATTCTCATTTGATGATTAAAAATAATTTTTGAGGACTTGATATCATTCAGGATATTAATAATAAATTAACTATCCATAAAAAACATGGCATATGTAACAAAACATATAAAATAAAACGAGTAAGTTAACACCCGAAACGACAATAATACTAAGATATTATTAACAAAGTAATGTTAAAAGATAATATATGATATCATATTAATTTATATGATTATTTTATAATTTAATAACAATTATTTCAACATTATACAGGAGGTTATCCAACCCTCAACCAAGGAAAAGTATAAGTTAAGGTTTTATTTCACAATCTCTTCATTATCCGAGGTTATTTATACGTAATTATCTACTAGGATCTCTTTATCATCTACATCTATGTTTTTTAAGAAAAGTATTTCAAATAATTCTTACTACATTATAGACTATGGGTTAATGTAATTTTTACCATTGTTTACTTTTTATAAGATGTTTATAAAGGAATATTTCCATCGTTTTCCAAACAATGTCCTTTTTAACCTTTTCGATAGAGTTAAGGTAAGAATGTATTTTTTAACTTATACGGCGGGTGCATCTATTTTTCACCGTTATAAAATCTTCAAAGATTCCCTTACAAGATAATAAGGATATATTCAAAGTAAATGTTTTATTTTATGATTATGTTACTTTTAAATGATTTCAAAACAGATATATTTCTCTCAAAGAGTTTTTATTTTATCTATGTCAACATCCTTTGATAAATTTTACACTTATTTGAAGTTGATTTATTATGATAAAAATCATCTATATTATACGTAAGGTTTTGTGATATGTTGGACTATGGATTAGTTATTTTTATGTCATTAATGGTTTATGATTAATATTTTGTAATTTCGTATGCTAGTTTTAATACGAATTTTTATGTTATATTTCATCCTCTTCTTAAGATGAATGTGTTGGACTAGTATATTCTGGGTTGGGGACCGGTAAAATTAAGCCCCTTGGTTTGGGGTCCGATTACAGTAGACCCTCTAGGTTGGTGTCCGGATATTAGAGGCACTACGGGTTGTTGTCCGGTTATTAGAGGCACTTAGGGTTGGTGTTTGAATATTAGAGGCACTCTAGGTTGGTGTCATGTTATTAGAGGCACTCTGGGTTGGTGTCCGGATATTAGAGGCACTCCGGGTTGGTGTCTGGTTATTAAAGGCACTCCGAGTTGGTGTCCAGTTATTAGAGGCACTCCGAGTTGGTGTCCGGTTATTAGAGGCACTCCTGGTTGGAGTCCGGTTACAGAGGCTCTCCGGGTTGGGTTCTGGTTACAGTTATCCATTAGGACTTGGCACGAGGCCATGACACAATAATTAAAGTTTGACATTATGAATTCCATCATAATGAAAGTGGTTATTGATATTGCATGTGATTATTCGACTAGTTGAATATCCATGTGAATAATTAAATGGAATTATTTCATTTTATCTTTTCTATATTATTCTGAAGTTCAAGTTTTAAAGGCTTTTGTTTTAGTTATACATTGCCTCAAATGTTTATGCTTATTTATTAAAGCTTCCGCTATATTGTTATCCTTACTGATCATTTGAGCTCACCCCTTTCTATGTTTTTTCCTAGGATGTGAAGAAATATATTATGACTGATCTGTAGGGATAGTATAAATGGGATATGAGTGTGGACTATAGAGACTGTATTATTATAGTTTTTCACATTATGTTGTAATGTAAACCTTATGAATGTATCAAGTGATTCCATGGCTACTAAACTAATCGGTCTTTCGAGACTTGATCTTTTGTGATCATGCCAATGTTATGTAATAATGCACCGACTCTGGGTAACTGGGGTTGGGGCGTTACATAGAGGATGTGAAGAATTGAAACACCTCGCAATTTTGGTCTCACACATTTACACTACTATTTTATTCTCATTTTAGTAATAATGGATGAATCAACCACTAGTAATTCTAGATCAAACATCACCATTTATTCCACTAGGGTGGGGTTGAGGTTTAAAAAACTGATCATGTCCACATAATATTGAAATAAACCAAAGGTATGGGCCAAAATCTTGACTATTTTCACTCACGATGGTCTCCACCATGGGTGTTGTGAGTTTGATTTGTCTCTGAACCACTAAAGAACCTCCATTTCTCCATGCCATTGTCAAGAAACTAACATGGTCATGGTTTTACACTTTTTACCCATAGGGATCACACCTAGGTCTAACACAGATTTTACCAGAGCATGTTATTATTTATTTTGAAACAAAAATTACGATGAAAATACATAAGACACTAGAAACCTTATTGATCCTCAAAAAACCACATAGACTCTTTGAATTAATGTATAAATATCATTGAATATATTATAATATAAAGAAAATAAAAATAAAATTATTACATTAGACTGTGATATTTTTCTTTTGGGATTAGTAATTTAGGGTTTTATACCTATGTTGGGGGGGGAGGTTAGTGGTTGTATTAGTATATGATAGATTTTTATCCATCTCAAAAATAATAGTTCATTTATTTTTATATTAATTGTGTGTTACTGTGCTGCTACACCTAAAAGGTTAACTTTTAAAATAAAGTAAATGAGGGGTTTTATAATGATAATTAGTAGAATAATATGAAAATTAATTCAATTAAAAATAAAAATATCAAGGACAACTCCCATGTTTTTACATTAATTCAATCCCATGACACAAAAAATATCAACATTGCCTTTCCTTATCCCTCTATCATAAATTTTTTTTGATCAAGGGTTGTTTATAACACCTATATATTCTTAAAATGTAAAAACACCACATGTTATCAAATTTTCAGTCGTTACAACATGACTAGTGATGTTTCACTATGATTCTATCACCTTTAGCACCATATGGGGTGAATGAGGGTTTCAAAAAATTATTATAAATTACAAGGAATCACTTTCACATATGGGGGTATTTTCCTTTGTTTTTAAGTGATCCCTATGATAAATGAAATCCATGACAAAGTGAGGTAAGGAATATAATATCATAATTAGAGGGGTGGAAAAATCATCTTTGATAGTAACTCAATGCTGTAGAAGCACTAATTCTCTTAAGTGCCATGTGAAACTCTCAATCACCCATTGTGAGACTAGAGGTGTTAGCATCATGGTAAAACCTCACATGTCACAACGATACTCCCAGATACCAGATAGTAGGGAAGTTAATACAATTTCACAAGAAACACAGAGTACTTGACAACCCTGTATATAATAATAATTCAATTTACACCCCCCATTAACATCACTAATAGGACAAGTCATGATCATAATTTAATATATGGTCTTTTCTTATAAAATTAAATATCACTATCTTGAAATGTAAAATATCAAAATAACTACATTATTAAATTTATAAAAAGAATTCATTAAAATTAAATTACTTAAATAATTAATTAATTAAATTACATCATCAAAAAACATTATCAAATATCCAAAATCAATATAAAATTTCCATATTACCACTAACGGGTAAAAATCACATACTGAATTAAGTTACACACACCAAATTTTTTTCCATGTCCATTAAACATACCATCAACCAATTATATCATAGATTAAACCTAATTTTTATAAACTATAAAATTTAAAAATTTTGAGTCTCCACATTACATACCCATTTGAAAATATTCCATCTTAAAAAATCATTATAAACAACTATAAATTGGAAATAGTCACATAAACTCTTTAATTCAACTTTTCTCTTTTAAAAAAAATCCATATTAATCCAAATATAATTAACTCAAATATAATTTAGGATATTTTGCATGAACACACAATTAACTATTATAATCTCTTTCCTATGTACCAAAATTAAACTGAATAACTCATACAAAAGGAATAACTCATCCACATAGGGCATTCACTTAATGATCCTAAATTTCCACTAAATAGTGAAATGATATTTTCCCCTTCATGATATCCACATCATTAAAATAAATAATATAGAATTCTTCATTATAATACTTATGAATAGAGGACAAATGGAAAAAACCCATAACCATTTTTTTCAATGAGGATGTTGAAACCACTAATTTCTATAGTAAACACATTAAAAAGCATCAATAGAATTTTAAATATTTCTTTAATGACATAATCAGTCCATAATTTCATGATTTACATAAAATATTATATCACTTTCATTCAAATGAACTTTTAGGTATTGAGTTTTAGTGAATTAGGAATGATCGTACATAAAAAAACTGATACTCAATATAAAATTAACGATTTCTTTTATGATAACCACTTTATGTGATATAACATGTTCAATTGAAAATTAAAACCCATAAATGAAATTTTTATTTCATTATCATTTATGATCATTTTAATACCTACAAAATTGATCATATTGGGAGAAAAAAAGCTAAATAAGGGGTATATAATGAAATTTAATTCCTTTAATTTATTGAAATATATTAAAATTATTGAAAAAGTATTAACATTAGAGAACTTTCATCCCATATAAAAATTAAATTCAAATATTAAAAATATTTAATTTATCAAAATTACTATATAACGTTGTTTATTGAAATTATTAAATGTCTATTTCCAAATATTTGAATTTAAGAAAAAATTATTTAAAAAAATTACCAATTAAAATTTTACAAACATTAAATATAAAATTTTAACATTTAATGAATAATATGCATTCCTGTATTAATGAAATCATATTATTTATCTATAAAATACAATTATTTCACTTAATTAATATATAAAGAATAGAAAATACTATATGGAATATTTGAAATTAGAGAACATTATGGACAAACACCACATATTGATTGGAAAAAAATCTGACATATTATGCACAATTTACATTCAAAATATCATTTTTTTGATTATGATAAATGCTACCATTATATTCACACACCAAATTGTAGAGGAGAATATAAAAACATAGTTTGTAAATTATTATGTCTTGAGATACCAAATATTTCCCAATGAATTGGAGGTATAATTAATACCCACTCATCATCATTTTAATGCCTTAAAATATTAGAAAAAATAAAACTTATGGGTCATGAAATTTTCCACATAAAAAATAAAACTCATTAAAACGTAAATTTTTATATTAAATAATAATAATTTTTATCCTACAAAACAAAACAAAAAATTCAAATAAATCTTTAACAGAACATATAATATTGGTAATTATCAATTGGAAAGTAAAATTCTAAGAGACGATTTTGAGGGAAAAATAATAGAGAAATAATTTGGAACACAATGGTAAAGGATTTGATGAAAACAACCACTTACCCTGAGTCATATAGCTTAATTGCATCCTCACAAATATATTACATTGGTGATGAAACCATAAGAAACCTCAAATAATAACTTTATTGAAAGTATAGACTCTACTATATATCACTCTCAATAATGATCATCATCCTATTAAGGTCTCATTTTGTGTGGATTTCAAGTTTTTACTACAAGAAATTCCATTATGTTTAATAATTTTTAGATATATCATAATAATAATTGTAGAATGGGTTTTTATACCATCATTAACCTATTCCATGGGTTTAAATTCAACACATATATAACGTATTAAATTGTATGCATTTTTATATAATAATTTTTAAATTCCAAACAAATTTTTTATTATGCTGATATTTTCATATCTGAATATCAATTTTAATTTTACTATTAATTAATAACCATTAAAAACTCTATATATCAACATATTTTGTTGGATTCAATCACCATGAAAGTTGACGTAGGGATTCATGTTAGAATCCTCATGTTAGAATGGAACTGTGTATGAATCAAAATCTATGGTCTAGTAAATCATATGAATAATATAGAAGCATCAAAACTACCTCATACGAATAAAACAAATCCGCATTAGATTAATTCATTACACATGTAGTATAAATTTCAATCTCAAGTACGAATGAATCTAAAATTCTAACATATGATTAAAATGGTATATCTATCACTCATTTATTACTGAAAATTAGATATATAATAGACAACATTGTATACATGAGAGACAATACTTCACATGTAATATTATTAGGTATTTTTTCCATATGTAATTAACCAAATTTAAAATTTATTTGTGATCTGGTGAATTAATAAGTACGAAGACTAATTCTATAATTTTTACTTTAAAATTTTTATACATTGAATATAACATCAATATTTTTTTACTATTAATTTCAAAGAAAAGCCATAAGGATTTGTGGACCATTGAGAGGGAAGGGGTGAATCAGTTTTCACTTGAAACTTTTTACCAATTTTATTTAAATTTTACCCTTATTTAATATAGTTTTAATCAAAAAAAATTTAACACATCCTATCCTAGATAAATAAAAAAACAATGGAACAAAAAACAAGTATTTATGATTTTTTTTATTAATCCATAATCCATTCCTTGAATTTTTCATCTCACTATCAAAGGATTGTCCACTGTAATGACATTTTTAGTATAAGGGTTATTATTTAATAGTCCTACAAAACATCATAAAATTCATAAACATATTTTATTCTCTCTTTATTTCTATTTGAAAACATAAACTAGACATTATCATATTCTGAATATAATTATATAATCATATATTGATATCCCTGAGTACCCTAACATAAATAGTATCTATGGATTTCTATCATGTGTATGTAAGTGTTCCTTTTAAGATCCTTCATTTAATTTAATCAAAGGTTTAACATATGATATATCATCATATAATAATTATCTTTTCTCCATAAAATGTAGTATTAAAATGTTATTTTTTCATTAATTACAATTCATAAAAAATCAATCTTTGTGCATGATCATCATCACTTCTATTCAAGAAGAACTATTCACATGAACTTAAAACTTCTAAATCCCTAAAAGGATCAATAACCACTTATATGAAACATAAATAGTAGCTTAGGGGCTTCTTATATCTTTATTAATCTGCTTCTAAATACTTCTTCTGAACTATACATAAATCAAAAAATATGTATACTATTTATTCTTCCATAAAATCATATATCTAGTTGATGCGCCCTGTCAAAATTGGGTTTCCATATTCCTTTTCTTATCTTTGATAGATCATCAGTTTTTATTATCTGATCTAGATATTGGGATCTCACTAGATATAAATTTATTTTTTTATATTCTTCTTATATGTTGGGAAAAAATAAATAATAATTTCAATATATGAAATATAAAGCATCTCAATGAAATATGGTTCCCAAAATCCACTCTAATATTAATGTACTTTTACAAACATGGGTGCTCCCATGATATAATAATCCATTTTGAAACTTAAATGGGTTTTTCTAAAATATTAATAGGGGACACATTTTGTTTCAATTAATTTTCCTCATCCAGTAGAAATTTGGAAATCTTCATACAAAAGACTTATTTTCATCATCCTATTCTTCTCTAATTAGTTATCTTAATTATATACATATATGTTTAATCATTTTCAGAATGAGACTTGATATATCATGAAATTTCTTGTGACATGTAAATCCTTACATTTTAGATTATTCATCTTCCATTTTGAAGGGATTTTTAAAAAAAAATATTTGTATTTTATCATGGAATCTTCCAAATATTTATTTCACACATGTTTAATTTATGGAAAAACACTAACTTATATAAAGTAGTTGTAAAAGTTTTATCATTTGAAATTATATACCAGAACACCCATTTTCTGTGCTCTCTATAGAGAAGAATATGAAAACTTAAATTTGGCTTTGATATTGTCACGACCCGACCCTACCCGGGCTCGAGCCGCAACTACCCCAGGCCCGCCTCCATAGGCCAAGGGCTGGTGACCAGCGCCGAAGGCACAATAACTTAGGGAGGCCTTTGCCTAAGCACCTGTACACACACACGCAGCAAACTCCATGCAACAGTGCAGAGTAAAAGTAAAGACAAGCAAAGAGAATAAAAGGGCAACTGTTATATAAATACCACAAAGTGCATCGACCTCTACAAGTACAAAGTACAAACTGAAAAGAAAAGGGGCAAAACACACACCCAACCAAAAAGTGCCACAACCCGGCAACAGGTAAAAAAAGAAACTGCTGACGAGTCTCCCACCTGGAACCCGACACCGACCACCGCACGCGGTCCAAGCTCCCAAGCTCCTACGCTCCACCGAAGTCACGACCAACCTGTCCGTCGTCTACAAGGGCACACCAAGTGCGGGACAAGCCCAAGCAGGGGTGAGTATAAAAATACTTAGTAGGATACCCCGAAGGCTCGAGGGAGCAACAAGGGAGGTACCGAAGGGTGAGCGGTAGAGAGAACAGGGAGAAGTAAAAGAGTACAACAGAGAGTGCAATAAAGAGTCCAGCTCAACCCAACAAAAGGAAGGAAGTAGACTCGTCCAGGCACAAGGAGATGGAAATAGTGAGAAGATGAACTTCCCGTCGAGTCTTCACTGCCTATAGCAGGAGAGTAGACTCGTCCAATCACGAGAAGCTAGACACGGAAAGCACGTGGCATACCCCGCGCGTCTTCGTCTCACCTGGAAGGAGAGTAACCAAACCCAAGAAGTGGGTACCAGAAATGAGGTATATACATATCCCTTTGCTCAATCAAGAAGCCCAAACATCGTCGTAAGGGGATCTCCGTCCCATAGCTCAGCCCAAGAAATGTGAGTCGCCAACAGTTCCAGAAGAAACTCCATCGATGCCAAGCATCCCACATGTATGCCCCGAACCGCAAGGCAAGGGGCTCAATCACCGCACTTCGATACTATCCGCTTTGGGCGGCACTGACTCGCCCGCACGGTTTTAGATCACGTCACAAGAACGCGTCTCGGTGGGGAAAGTGCCCCTCGAACTTGAGAGTTCTAGGGAAAGTCAACCCACACCTCGTCACTGCCCCGCAGTCGAGAGGTATCCTCAAAGTCAAGTCGTCACAACACTGACCCGTACAACCAAGGGTCCCGCTCCGGTAATCACAGAGGAAAGCCACAGACTAGCCTAGTCGGAAGAACTGAGTCTGGAATGCCAACTGGTGTCCCACTGCCCAGCCCTACTGGAGGGTAATTCATAACCAAATGTCGGGTGACCCACTGCCCAGCCTTGCTAGAGGGTAAACCCTAATACATCGTCAGGCAACCCACTGCCCAGCCCTGCTGGAGGGTAAACCATAATTAGATATTGGGTGACCCACTGCCCAGCCCTACTGGAGGGTAAACCCTAACACATCATCAGGCGACCCACTGCCCAGCCCTGCTGGAGGGTAAACCAAATTATATCATCAGGCGACCCACTTCCCAGCCCTGCTGGAGGGTAGACCTGGAATAAGTCAACAGGCGACCCACTACCCAGCCTTGCTGGAGGGTAGACTTGGAACTAGACGACAGGCGACCCACTGCCCAGTCCTGCTGAAGGGTAGGCCCTAAGAGGTCATCAGGTGACCCACTGCCCAGTCTATGCTGGAGGGTAGACCCTAATAGCGTCGGTGACCCACTGCCCAGTCTCTGCTGGAGGGTAAACCCTAGAAGCCGATGAGTAACCCACTTCCCAGCCCCGCTGGAGGGTAAAACTCAGAACAGCTCTGGCCACATCCACTGAAGGGTACAAAACTGGCCAACCAAATGCGGAGTGGGTATCGCGCAACCACCCAACTAAAGCACAACTCGCCCAAAGGGGTTCAGCGCCCGCTCCATCATGGGGTGCCACTAGCACCACTACTGGCCGATCCATCGAGAACAAAACCAGGGGGAGACCACTCAACCCTGCTGGTCAACAAACGAGCACTGAGCCGGGGGAAAAACTCTACCCTGCTGGTCAAACAATGAGCACAGAGGGACCCTCTATGTCGCGAGAGGTCAAAGTACGCAAAGCAGAACATGGCATGCACATGGGGCCCACACGACGTGTGGCCCCAATTCAACCCCAACCAAGAGCACAAACAACTCAGGTACAAACCACACGTACCTCCAAGCGCTCCCGTATACTCCTAGAGTATACCTCGTCTCTAGCCCAAGGGCTATCGTGTACACGACACCCATTTCCAACGCAAAGCCGTGAAATAACAAATCCAACCTGCCACCTCATTGGCTGAGGTACATCCCACCACATCTCACGAACCATTTATATCACTCTCCCCTAAATGAGCGATCACACGCCAAGGGTCCGTTATAAACAAGGTAGGGTGAACCACCATTAGAGCATTTCCATGCTTCCGCTGTTAATAAGATCGCGCAAGAGGCTCCGCACAACCAAACGGATCGCACCGTTGTAATCCTTGCGGAAAAACACACGAGATCGACCACTTACTCGCCTCCAACGGATATCCGACGAAAAAGTCACCAACACCGCCTCACGCCCAAACGGCGTCCTGTGATCCCGAGCCTCGGCCCCGAAAACAGTCAGGCGCATCGCACCATTTTGATCCCCTCGGGAAAACACGTCAAAAGCACTACTCACTTGAGTGCAACGGATATCCGGAGAAAAAGGGTGCATCCCGATGCACCGCACACGAGTAGTGCCACATAGGACCCGCATCCTAGTCCCGAAACTCAATGAACGGATCGCACCGTTGCGATCCTCTCAAAAAAGTACACGAAATGGACCACTCACTTCTCCAAAACGGTCGCCCGGTGATAAAGCTGTAAATCACCGTCAACTCCCGAAACGGCCCTCACGAGGCCCGCACCACCGTGCGGAATTACAGCGGGCAGACTATGCCAACATGATGCCCTCGGAAAAACACCCAACATCGACTGCTCGCACGCCCCGAACGAATGTCCAGTGAAAAAGGCGTGAAACATAGTACACAGCTCGAAAGACGGGTCGTGGGCCCCACGTGTCAAATCCAGTCTCAACGCCTGAAACTACCCTGGAAACCTCCGCCTCGACGCCAGGGTTCCAACGCCACTGACGGCACTTAAAACAGACGTCGGACGCGTCCGCGCCGTCCAAAACAAATTTCCCCAGAAAACGACAAACCACTTAAAGGCGCATCGTGCCTCTGAGGCCCAACGTTTCAGGAATTAACAATTCCCGAAACCATCTCAAAATATTCATCGCAAATTAAGGAGTGCATCGCCGCAGACGACGTCCAAATCCGACGCCCGGTCTATGATTTATAAATCATAAACCATTTCCCCTAATAATAATAATATTATTATTATTATTATTATTATTATAAACTTTATTTTTCTTTTTTTTTCTTTTTTTTAAACAGACCGGCCTGCTGGCCGGTCCCGTGCCGTCGCCCAACAGGACCCGCCTTGTGCGGGTCCTCGCTCCCTGCAGACCGGCCAAGCGCCGGTCTCCGTTGACAACCAACAGGACCCGCACCGCATGGGTCCTGGCTTCCCCAGCACACCCGAAGCCTGGCCTTGGGCTCCTCCGCCGCTGGCCAGCGCACTCCGTCGCAGATAGCACTGCCGCTGCCCCGCTCCACCGGCAGCCCGCGCCGTCTCCGCTCGGCCGCGCTCCCGGCCGCCTCGACCTCTGTCGTCCGCCTGAAGCCAGCGGCCTCCGCTGGCCGCTCCCCCGATCGAGCTGCCTCATGCCGAGAAGCCGCCGCGCCTACTGAGGAGAAGCCGCCGCCGCCTGCCGAGGAGAAGCCGCCACGCCTCGGATCGCCGGAGCACCCAAACCGGCCGGAAACCTCAAAAAAATGCCGGAAAACAGCCTTAAACCCGCAATCTTCGGCGGATGTTTGCAGGGTCCTCGGAACTCGGATTTACAAACCGAAATAGGCGACGAATAGAGAATAAAATCTACAATAAGATTAGGGGCTTTAATAGGAGATCCAATGGCAATTTGACAGGATTAAACAAGATTGAAGTAGGTGCGGGAAAACAAAAATGAAAACAACGAAAACTACCTCGCAGGGCGCAGCCCGAAGCTTCTCGGCGATCCGCCGGAGCTTCGTCTTGGAGAGGGGAGGAGAGGAGAAGGGTTCCCCCTTGGTTGAGCTCGTCCGCCAGGAGGAAGGAAATGGGGAAGGAGAGGGGTGGGGTTAGGGATTAAATAAAAGAAATTAATTAAAATTTTAATTAATTTAATCCACAATTTATCCCACGCCCGAAACTCTCGACGGGGTCGAGGTTAAGCCTCCCCTAGGCTAAGAACCACGCTCTGAGCGCAACGGCGGTCTCGGAATTTTATTCTGAGATCCCATTCAAAAGTTATTAAACTTAGCGCCCGAGGCCGCCAAATTATGAAAATGCCCCTGGGGCCATTTTTCACAAACAGTCCGCGCCCGCGAAACTTATACCCCTCCTAGGGTAAACAGCACGCTCTAAACTCAACGATGCCCTCAGTTTTCCAATCCGAGCCACTGTTTAAGAGATACTAGCATTTCTCCATTAAACGAATAAATTAATTAATTAATTAATCCGTTTAACATTCCGAAAGTGAGCGAGGGGTCCAAACATCCCGCGCCGACAAGTTTTATGTCGTCCCTAGGGTAAAAACGCCATTTTGGACCCATCCGTACACTCGGATCTCTGATCCGGAACTCCGTTTAGGAGTTATCTCATTTATTTATCATTTCCAGTGTGAACGCACTGAAAATTTAATTCTGGCCCCTCCGGGGCTCGGAATCGCTCGCCGTCTGAAGGCGCTGCTCTGGAATATCATCAAGAATATTCCGAAGTCTTTCGTAGCAAAACCTGGGTTCTTAAATCATTCCCTCCTTCAAGCTTTTCGTCCTCGAAAAGAAAAACTAGTGAGCAACACAGGGTACTAAGCCTACACCTGGCTTTCCCATACCCAGAAGAACCCACGCACTGCTCTGTGCCACCGCACACAAACCAAAGGATTGATCTGTTCACGCGAGGTCAAACCTCTATGTCGCATGCCGCGACTGGAATCACCGCCCGCACCTGGGAACAAGGCCCGGTGATTCCCTCCTTCAGAATATCCATATGGTGAAACACCCAAGGATATCTAGTCACGCAAGATCTCACAGTCGATGTCTCTCAACCAAGACTCTCTTACATGCTCGGAAGCGAAGGAGTCAACGCCATCGACTAAAGGAAAATGTCTCACGCCTTTTTCCTTACCAACACAGGGTCACACCCGACGCCCTGAGTCACCCTGGTAACACATCAAACAAGGAGCAGGGAGGAAAGCATATCACACACAGAGTCTAACAATTCTACTGCACAAAGGTAGAAGAGCTGTAGAGCATACCTCTTATCTCCTCATGCTCTGCAGGATCGTAGACATCTAAAGCTCTCGGCTGTCCATGGCCCCAACCGTCAGCTCTCGGAGCCTGACGTGGACCACCTAGTGGTGATGGGGAGATCTCGTAATGTCGTCCCACACCTCCATCTCCTCCTGCTCCTCTGCTAGCACTACCTCTCTGGGTACTACTCCGATCACGGCGCCGCCTCCGTCATGGTGGTGCGCCTGCTGCCTGCCTGATGCTCCCAGCAACTCGAGTCGGGCAGTCTCATGCCAAGTGACCTCGCCCATCACAAGCATAGAACCGGCGCTCTCTGGGCTGCCCTGGTACCCTCTGACGCCACTGTGGTGTACGACCACGGCCCGGGATCCACTCACGGAAAGGCATCCTCAACTGAGGCCCTGCACCCTTTTCACCACAGTGGTATACGACCACGTCTCCAAAACCGGCAGTGGGAAGGCCACCTGCATCGAGGCCCTGTCCCCGGTGCCTGCTAGCTACGGGAGATGTCTCGGCTCCTTCGTGCCCACTACCACTACCAACGGCAAAACATGACAGGAAGCCCTTTGTCACCAGTGTATGCTCTAGCATCCCAACATATGTGGAAATGCCCAAGGGTACTCTGACAGCAAGAATCTCTCAGCGGAGACCCTGCTCAAACTTCCCCTCTAAGAGGTTATTGTCACGGACCAAGTCCGGGTAAAAGCGTGCACGGTCTGCAAAACTAGCCGCGTACTCGACCACCGTCATCCCTCCCTACTGAAACTGCAGGAGCTCCTGAATCCGAACGGAGCGCAAGCAGGTGGGGCAAAACTCCTCATGGAGCAACAACTGAAAGTCGCCCCAACAAAAGCGACGACTCGTCAAGAAACTGAGTCACCAGACTCCACCAACGCCAAGCTGCCCCACGAAAAAGGGTGGCTTCCAGAGCCACTCTCTGATCTGTCGGCGTCTACACAAGCCTGAAAAGGCTAACCACTGTCTCGAGCCAAGTCTCTACTGCCTGAGGGTCTGGCTCACCACTGAACCTCAGCGGTCTCTGCCGCTGGAACACATGGAGCACGCTCAACCTGCGCTCAAGCTCAGCCTGCTCTGCTGAAACTGCCTTCTGCTCAACGGGTGGGGGTGCCGCTACCAGCCCATCCGGAGAAAGGGGCTCGCATGATGGGTCCTGGACTGTGGACTCATAGCTCACAGGGTCATCATCACGCACCCAAAGCTGGTATCCTAGCTGGCTTCCTTCGCGGAGACGTCCTGAATATTATCAAGGAGTTCCGCGGTCAGATGAGCATATATATATATACCACAACAACAACGATGTGGAGCTGACTCAAGAAGGAAAATCAAGACTCAGTCCTATGTGATGCACAAACTAATTTTCCCTGCAACAAGTGTCTCAGCATGCCGAGTCGACAAGCAGGTTATGAAGGTCCTGGTGAATGGATACGTCGGCCGTCGCACCATCACTAGACTCCCTGGCCTGAGAGCCGCTCTCGAGACACGTTAACACTATTGCCCTATATCCCAACCAGTTCCTCTTTTAGGGACGTCCGCACAACGTCCCAAGGAACGAACCACCTCTGATACCACTTTGTCATGACCGGACCCTACCCGGGCTCGAGCCGCAACTACCCCAGGCCTGCCTCCATAGGCTAGGGGCTGGCGACCAGCGCCGAAGGCACAATAACTCGGGGAGGCCTTTTCCTAAGCACCTATACACACACATGCAGAAAACTCAATGAAACCATGCAGAGTAAAAGTAAAGACATGCAAAGAGAAGAAAAGGGCAACTAATATATAAATACCACAAAGTGCATCGACCTCTACAAGTACAAAGTACAAACTGAAAAGAAAAGGGGCAAAACACGCACCCAACCAAAAAGTGACACAACCCGGCAACAGGTAAACAAAAAGAAACTGCTAACGGGTCTCCCACCTGGAACCCGACCACGACCACCGCACGCGGTCCAAGCTCCCAAGCTCCTATGCTCCACCGAAGTCACGACCAACATGTCTGTCGTCTGCAAGGGCACACCAAGTGCGGGCAAAGCCCAAGCAGGGGTGAGTATAAAAATACTCAGTAGGATACCCCGAAGGCTCGAGGGAGTAACAAAGGAGGTACCGAAGGGTGAGCGGTAGAGAAAACAGGGAGAAGTAAAAGAGTACAACAGAGAGTGCAGTAAAGAGTCCAGCTCAACCCAACAAAAGGAAGGAAGTAGACTCGTCCAGGCACAAGGAGCTGGAAATGGTGAGAAGATGAACTTCCCATCGAGTCTTCGCTGCCTATAGAAGGAGAGTAGACTCGTCCAATCATGAGAAGCTAGACACGGAAAGCACGTGGCATACCCCGCGTGTCTTCACCTCACCTGTAAGAAGAGTAACCAAACCCAATAAGTGGGTACCGGAAATGAGGTATATACGTATCCCTTTTCTCAATCAAGAAGCCCGAACATCGTCGTAAGGGGATCTCCGTCCCGTAGCTCAGCCCAAGAAATGTGAGTTTCCAACAGTCCCAGAAGAAACTCCATCGATGCCCAGCATCCCGCATGTCTGCCCCAAACCGCAAGCCAAAAGGCTCAATCACCGCACTTCGATACTATACGCTTTGGGCGGCACTGACTCACCCGCACGGTTTTAGATCGCGTCACAAGAACGCGTCTCGGTGGGGAATGTTCCCCTAGAACCTGAGAGTTCTAGGGAAAGTCAAACCACACCTCGTCACTGCCCCGCAGTCGAGAGGTCTCCTCAAAGTCAAGTCGTCACAACACTGACCCATACAACCAAGGGTCCTGCTCCGGTAATCACGGAGGAAAGCCAAAGACTAGCCTAGTCGGAAGGACTGAGTCCGGAATGCCAACTGGTGTCCCACTGCCCAGCCCTGCTAGAGGGTAATTCATAACCAAATGTCAGGTGACCCACTGCTCAGCCCTGATGGAGGGTAAACCATAATACATCATCAGGAAACCCACTGCCCAGCCCCGCTGGAGGGTAAACCATAATCAGATATCAGGTGACCCACTACCCAGCCCTGCTGGAGGGTAAACCCTAACACATCATCCGGCGACCCACTGCCCAGCCCTGCTGGAGGGTAAACCAAATTACATCATCAGACGACCCACTGCCCAGCCCTGCTGGAGGGTAGACCTAGAATAAGTCGACAGGTGACCCACTGCCCAGCCTTACTGGAGGGTAGACCTGGAACTAGACGACGGGTGACCCACAGCCCATCCCTGCTGGAGGGTAGGCCCTAAGAGGTCGTCGGGTGACCCACTGCCCAGTCTCTGCTGAAGGGTAGACCCTAATAGCGTCGGGTGACCCACTGCCCAGTCTCTGCTGGAGGGTAAACCCTAGAAGCTGATGAGTAACCCACTGCCCAGCCCTGCTGGAGGGTAAAACTCAGAACTGCTCTGGCCACATCCACTGAAGGGTACAACAATGGCCAACCAAACGCGGAGTGGGTATCGCGCAACCACCCAACTCCAGCACAACTCACCCAAAGGGGTTCAGCGCCTGCTCCATCATGGGGTGCCACTAGCACCGCTACTGGCCAATCCATCGAGAACGAAACCAGGGGGAGACCACTCAACCCTGCTGGTCAACAAACGGGCATCGATCCAGGGGAAAAACTCCACCCTTTTGGTCAAACAACGAGCACAGAGGGACCCTCTACGTCGCGAGAGGTCAAAGTATGCAAAGCAGAACACGGAACGCACATGGGGCCCACACGACGTGTGGCCCCAATTCAAACCCAACCAAGCGCATGAACAACTCAGGTACAAACCACACGTACCTCCAAGCGCTCTCGTATACTCCCATAGTATACCTCGTCTCTAGCCCAAGGGCTATCGTGCACACGGCACCCATCGTCAACGCGAAGGCTTGACATAACAACTCCAACCTGCCACCTCATCGGCTGAGGCACAGCCAACCACATCTCACGAACCATTTATATCACTCTCCCCTGAATGCGCGATCACACGCCAAGGGTCCGCTACAAACAAGGTAGGGTGAACCACCATTGGAGCATCTCCATGCTTCCGCTGTTAATAAGATCGCACAAGAGGCTCCACACAACCAAACGGATCGCACCGTTGTAATCCTCACGGAAAAACACGCGATATCGACCATTTACTCGCCTCCAACGGATATCCAACGAAAAAGTCACTAACACCGCCTCAAGCCCGAACGACGTCCCGTGATCCCGAGCCTCATCCCCGAAAACAGTCGGGCGCATCGCACCATTTTGATCCCCTCGGGAAAACACGTCAAAAGCACTGCTCACTTGAGTGCAACGGATATCCGGAGAAAAATGGTGCATCCCGGCGCACCCCACACGAGCGGTGCCATATGGGACCCGCATCTCGGTCCCGAAACTCAATGAACAGATCACACCGTTGCGATCCTCTCGAAAAAGTACACGAAATGGACTACTCACTTGTCCAAAACGGTCGCCCGGTGATAAAGCTGGAAATCACCGTCAACTCCCGAAACGACCCTCACAGAGCCCGCACCACCGTGTGGAATTACAGCGGGCAGAATGCGCCAACGCGATGCCCTCGGAAAAACACCCAACATCGACTGCTCGCACGCCCCGAACGAACGTCCGGTGAAAAAGGCGTGAAACGCTATACGCAGCTCGAAAGACGGGTCGTGGGGCCCACGCATCAAATCCAGTCTCAACGCCTGAAACTGCCCTGGAACCCTCCGCCTCGACGCCAGGGTTCCAACGCCACTGACGGCGCTTAAAAAAGACGTCGGACGCGTCTGCGCTGTCCAAAACAATTTCCCCCGGAAAATGACAAACCACTTAAAGGCGCATCGCGCCTCTGAGGCCCAACGTTTTAGGAATTAACAATTCCCAAAACCATCTCAAAATATTCGTCGCAAATTAAGGAGCGCGTCGCCACAGACGACGTTCAAATTCGACGCCCGATCTATGATTTATAAATCATAAACCATTTCCCCTAATAATAATAATATTATTATTATTATTATTATTATTATTATTATTATTATAAACTTTTTTTTCTTTCTTTTTTTTTTCTTTTTTTTTTAAATGAACCGGCCTGCTGGCCAGTCCCGTGCCGTCGCCCAACAGGACCCGCCTTGTGCGGGTCCTCGCTCCCTGCAGACCGGCCAAGCGCCGGTCTCCGTTGACAACCAACAGGACCCGCACCGCGCGGGTCCTGGCTTCCCCAGCACGCCCGAAGCCTGGCCTCGAGCTCCTCCGCCGCTGGCCGGCGCACTCTGCTGCAGACAGCACCGCCGCTGCCCCGCTCCACCGGCAGCCCACACCGTCTCCGCTCGGCCGCGCTCCCGGCCGCCTTGACCTCCGCCATCCGCCTGAAGCCAGCGGCCTCCGCTGGCCGCTCCCCCGATCGAGCTGCCTCACGCCGAGAAGCCTTCGGGCCTGCTGAGGAGAAGCCGTCGCCGCCTGCTGAGGAGAAGCAGCCATGCCTCGGACCGCCGGAGCACCCAAACCGGCCGGAAACCTCAAAAAAACGCCGGAAAATAGCCTTAAACCCGCAATCTTCGACGGATTTTGGTGGGGTCCTCGGAACTCAGATTTACAAACCGAAATAGGCGACGAATAGAGAATAAAATCTACTACAAGATTAGGGTCTTTAATCGGAGATCCAACAAAAATTTGATAGGATTAAACAAGCTCGAAGTAGGTGCGGGAAAACAAAAATGAAAACAACAAAACCTACCTCGCAGGGCGCAGCCCGAAGCTTCTCGGTGATCCTCGGAGCTTCGTCTTGGAGAGGGGAGGAGAGGAGAGGGGCTCCCCCTTGGTTGAGCTCGTCCGCTAGGAGGAAGGAAATGGGGAAGGAGAGGGGTGGGGTTAGGGATTAAATAAAAGAAATTAATTAAAATTTTAATTAATTTAATCCACAATTTGTCCCACGCCCAAAACTCTCGACGGGGTCGAGGTTAAGCCTCCCCTAGGCTAAGAACCACGCTCTGAGCCCAACAGCGGTCTCGGAATTTTATTCCGAGACCCCGTTCAAAAGTTATTAAACTTAGCGCCCGAGGCCGCCAAATTACGAAAACGCCCCTGGGGCCATTTTTCACAAACAGCCCGCGCCCGCGAAACTTATACCCATCCTAGGGTAAACGGCATGCTCTAAACTCAATGGTGCCCTCAGTTTTCCAATCCGAGCCACCGTTTAAGAGATACTAGCATTTCGCCATTAAACGAATAAATTAATTAATTAATTTATCCGTTTAACCTTCTGAAAGCGAGCGAGGGGTCCAAACATCCCGCGCCGGCATGTTTTATGTCGTCCCTAGGGTAACCACCCCATTCCAGACCATCCGTACACTCGGATCTCTGATCCGGAACTCCGTTTAGGAGTTATCTCATTTATTTAGCATTTCCAGTGTGAACGCACTGAAAATTTAATTCCGGCCCCTCCGGGGCTCGGAATCGCTCGCCATCTGAAGCCGCTGCTCTGGAATATCATCAAGAATATTCCAAAGTCTTTCGTAGCAAAACCCGGGTTCTTACAGATATGGTCTAATTTATCTTCCCATTTACAAAAGAAATTTATTATCCTCCTTATCGTGGTCACTTCTCTTCTCATGGTCCCAACCCCTTCATTGGGTATAATATTTTAATTTGATAATTTATAATAATTCCACTATAATGTGTTTATCATTTAAAAACAATCCAAGAATCATCATAATCATTTTATTTCTTCATAAATTTCATATAACATCATTATTTTTCATGTAGAAAAAATCATAAAATTTCCCTTTACAATGATGCTTATATATACACATGTGAATCTGATGTATATAGAGATGATGTTTTTAATGATGATAGTTTATTCTTACATATCTCACCAAATAATGTTTACACACATCATACATCAATAGATTATGGTCATGTAGAGATAATTCATGATCATATGGATTAGATAATGTTAATGCAGAGATAGATTCATGTATCTTCAGAGACTTGATTTTTCTTACACCCATAAAATATGACATTTATATATAATATTTCTGGACTCAAATGATTGTTATGAATTAATTATTTTCCAAAAAATGATTCCTATAGTTCTTAAATTTTGGTTTACAAATAGATTATAATATATTCAAACAATATTTTCTAAAGATATTATGGTTATGAAAGTGTCAAAACCCAAACATCACTCATATACTTGAATGTCTAGAATTCTCAAATATAACATCATATTTAATTTATATCATTAAAGGACTTCTAAAACCAATTCAAAATGCCATCGAGAATTAATGAAACCTTCAGAAACACATTATATCCATTCTTAATAATTATTTCAATATATAATCTCATCATTCTTTATACTCAGGATCTATACTACACATAAACATTTCATCAAACATTCAAACTATATAAACCTTCACCCAAGTTCTGTGTGTTATCATTTTTAGCAACCAAAAATAAGGATGGGTTTTCTAAATAAGTATAAAAATATTAAAAAACCTATCCCTTGTATTCAATGTCCTCTTATATCTAAAATTACCATCACTTATCCATTCTGTTGAGGGCAGCAACAAAATCTTCAACAATTTCATTCACATGGGGATCAGCTCATACAATAATATGATTTAATGGGTTCATAACTATACTAATCCATCCGAATATATATGTAGAAACAATAATTAACTCCCTAAAACTTAAAAATATTTTCTTGTAGAATAAATTTAATTTTTTCATTATAATGCATTATAAGAGACACCAATACTGAGGTTAGATTACGTTACATGAAACAATGGCTTTCTCCAAGGATATGTATTACACACAGGGCTAATTTTTACTGAACACAAAAAAATTATTAAAATAAAATTATTTAATATAGTAATATATCTCCAAGGCATTAAATTCATTTTTTTTAAAGATTAAATAAAAGATGGAAATATAAAATTTTGATTCATTAGTTAACAGTAAAATAGAAATCAATATAAAAACCAATCAAAGATATAGGATATGTTTTTATAAATAAATATTTTTATGCTTTAAAAAGAATTATATCTTTATTAATTAAATTAAATAATATTAATGAATTATAATAATAGAATATAAATATTATATATTCATTGATATATTTTTTTCATTCATCCAATAGATTTTATATGCATAATATAAGAATAAATTTAGTTTTATGCATAAAATTTTTTTCTTCATGAACTGAAAATTTGCCACATTTTAATGGCACAACTATTTTGAAACCTAATTTTGAATATTTTATAAATTTTTAATATCATAATTTAAATCTTATCTTAGATTGAATTTATGTTATTTTTCTATGATGTTTCATTTTTTATGAATAGTAAAAAATACTTAATTTCAATTGAAGTCTAGTTTTTTCTTCTAATTGATTTATACTGATAAATTATATATTAAATAGATTTTATGTTTAATCAGTTAAAATAAACCTCAATTAATATAATTTAGTTCAATTTAATCATTATAGCATTGAAATTGTATATAAAAACATAGGAATAATTTAAAAAAATTTATATTAAAAACCTACATTGTCGTACAGTCTCAATGATTAATTTTATAATAATTTATACCACTAATGTCACTGTAATATGAAAAAATGGATTCTATATTAGGAATAATAAAAATTTATTTGTTATAATAATTTCCAATAATTGTTTTACAAGAAATATTATTTAAATTGATTAAAATTAATAATAATGATTAAGATAAAAATTATCTTAATAAATGAAGAAACCTTAGTCTTACGACCCAAAAGGACCCAGAAATATCTTCAGCAACCAATATATGGAAGTATTTTCACCATAAACTCTATATTTTTGGATTGGGACCATTATTTGATACAATTTACCAGAGAAAAACGTCGGTCAAAATCCATTTTAAAAAATTTACAAGAATGCTACTCCCCCACTATAAAAAGGCACTCACCCCAACCACTTATTAACACATATAAAACCCATTTTGTCATACCCCTAAATATCTATTATATTATTTTGTTATTTTATTTGCCTTTTAAATTTTTTTGTTGGGGTTCAGGTTGAGTCCCAAATGAATAAATTTTGAGTTGTGTCAAAATACGCCCGTTTTTTGAGTTTTTGTCACTGAGAGCCTGATCGGAACACATTTTGGATACCCCATGCAGCTCCTCCCATGCAACGACACGGCCCGCTTATCTTCAGAAAATTAACAAGAGAAACTTTTGTAATTTAATGTGTTATTTATTATTGTTAATAATTTTATTATTATTAAATTTAACTAAATGTATATATTTTTAATATTTTATCAGGATTATTTTTATTATTATTATTAATAATATTATTAATAATACTTTATTATTATTATTATTATTATTATTATTAGTTTAGGCTAAAGCACAGCCACCACATGACTTGAGAAAGCCGTGCAGTCAGCCTGAGTACCGCGTGATTTCGGAGTTCGAGTCGGCCAAATAAAAATGAAATAAATGAGTTGAAGAGAAAATATTTACAATTAAAATTCAGTTAAATAATATTATATTATTGCTAAAGAATTTATATTATTATAATTATTATTTATATCATTTTTTTATTATTATTGAAGTTGTTTTTATTATTCTTATGTGTATTAATATTGTTATCGTTAAGAAGGGTACATAATAATAATAATAATAATTTTTTATTATTTCCATTAATAGTATTAATATTATTATTGATTAATGTTATTATCATTTTATTTTTATTAATTATTTTTATTTAGTTTTTTGTTCTCTTTATTTTAATTTATTTCTATCTTTTTTTTTCACCCTCCCTCTCCCTTCTTTTTCTCCCCTTCACGAACAACCCCTATAACAATATTGTTTTTGTGCCACCTTTCTCCTCACCCTCTCCGCTCACTTTCCAGTCCTGGCGTACCTCGCCTTGCCCTGCAGTACTCCCCAAATGCACCCGACCATACCTCACTATAGCCCTCCGCCCAAGCCACCTCCTCTGGGTCTCCCTCATTGATTCAGTGCAGCAATCTCCTTCTCTCCTTTCCAATAGACCTCATACAGAACCACGCTCAGCGATCCTCTTCTCCGGTCGCACAGCCAGCACCGCGTCCCCCTCAGGCCGCTCCTGTCTCATAGTGCGGTAGGCTACCACACCACCGCATGTTGTGCTCCACCTTTCTCCGCCCACAAGGCCCTTATCCCTCCTTCCCAGCACACTTAGAAACCCCCCTTGGGCCTCCTGTTCTGCTCCCCTTTGCAGCACAATTCCCCGTGCGGAAGCCTACCACAACAACCCAATATCTCACTCCACCGCACCTTCTCTCTTGTTTCAGCGCTCATCCCTACCTCTCTTTTGCTGCCACGCCTCTCGCTGCCAGCATCCACAAGTGTAGCCTCAACCTTCGGTTGCTATCCATCTGACCGTCCCTTATCCACCTTGCGCGCAGTGGTTCTAAATCCCATCTAGCCCACACTCTTTCAGTGCGAGCAGCACCTCTACCCTACACATTTCTCATGGCCTTCGTCAAATTCTTGGCTCTCCCTTGCGGTGCACCAGATGCCTTTTCTTGAGGCTAGCCACTGCCTACCCACCTCCTCCCATCACGGTGGCCTCTAGTCTGACATATGCACAACCCCAACTGTAACACCCCAGGTAAATAAAGAATATGAAATTTTCACATTTATCCATATTTGTGAATAAAATATTAACATTACTTTAAAGGGGACGCTATGCTCGATGGCGTACCCAATACGCAACAATGAGTTTTTGGGAATCTTACGTTGCACTCTAATAATAAAATAATATTATTTTAAATGGTAGTTAACTCCTAGTCGTCATAATGGCAGGAATGAACAAAACTAATGAAAAAATGATTATATATGTTTGTTAAATATTTTTAATATTTACAATAAATGTTAGAGGATTAAAAATGCGAATGAATCCAGTTTTAAGCATAAACATTCTAATATTCTTTAAAATGTCGATTAACCGCCTTTTGATGGAAAACCTCTTTTAAATCCACTTTTTGACAATTTTATTTGTTATATTTGACAAAATAAAATTCTTCTTTAGAATCGGGACATCAAAATTTACTTTGTGTAAATTTTTGGTATTTTTCCGATAAAGTTCATTTTTTTAATTAATAGTGAAAAATGATGTATTTTAATTCAAAACATCTTTTTAATCTAATTTATTTATATGACTAGATTATCTTTTGAATTTGTTTTAAAGTTAAATTTGAATATATTTTTACCATTTAATCCAATAGTGGACATTGGAATTAATTTCACTTTGAAATTGGACTTAAACTAGTGTCAATCTTTTGATATATATTGGTTCATAAAAACACGTTATTTGTCATGACAATGGGAATTAATTATTAAATTAATTAATGTAAATTATATGATTTGAATTTTGTTAAATAGACACTATTTTTGAATTCATAATATCAAATATAGCTTAGGGTGAATTTTTGGTATTTTTCTGAAAAACTTCAATTTTCGATGAATAGTGAAACCACTAAGTGGTACTTAAAAAACTAATTTTTCATTTAAATGAAACTTTAACACTTCTATGTTTTGAATTTCAAAAATCCAAAATACATGGTTGTAATTATGAAGTAAAATTTGGTTCAATTGGATTAAAATAATTTTTTGGTGAACAATAACTTTTAGGTTTTTAATCGCGATTAGAGGTAATTAGTGTAATTTAAGGTAAAAATAATGTTTTAATAATATGAAATGAACTTGAAACATTTCATAACCTTATAGGATGTGTCATGGCTGAACATGAAAATCCATGGGTCAACTTGAGGACCCCATGGAGCCACTTTTGATGGAAAATGACATTAATACCTTTTTATTTAAAGTTAAAATTATAATGTCACAAACATGTGTTGTTTCACTAAAACAATTTTTTAATGGGGTTATATAAGTCATATTTTTGACTATAAATATTAATTATAAGTATAAATAGATTTCCTACATCATTGTATTATTTTTATACTTTTTAGAAATTAAATAAATTAATTTATTTATGAAACCGTGATGATACAGTGATTACCTCATAAATAAACGATTTAAATAAAATGAAAAGATAATGTAAAATCTAAGACCTACAATTGTCAAAAAACCTATTGTATGTGTGTATTTCGAACTATTATCACCTTATACTCGGAATATATAATTTTTTGACCTTTAAAACTTGAAAATCATTTTATAATAAAGTAATATTTTATAACATTCCAAGAGTTCCCCTCTTCTCCTCTTATAAAAGGCCCCCACCTCTACCACCCTACACACACCTCTCAAGCCTTTGGATCGGACAAAACCTACCCATTTCTTCTTTCCACATCCCTCTATTCATCATTGAAGCCTCACTTTGGGCAGAATACTTTTCAAGGAAGCCTTTGAGCTTAAATCAACGAGAGTTACCCGTTTTAAAGGTAGTGTTTTCTCTTGTGTTCTTATGTTTTATTTTGCATCTCCAACGCCCTAAACTCTTTTTATTCATTTACTTTGTAATAAAAGAAGTATCTTCAATATACTATGATTTTTTTATTTGAATTATTCATGCTACACTTACACACACCTTCGTCTAATGGTTAAAGAACATACTGTTTCCGTGGTTGGTGATTTTTTGCCTCACGAAACGATGACTGTTCAATATTCATTTAACACCTTTAACTGTGGCCATTATGATGTCACTGTATTTTATATATGATATATATGGTATTTATGTTTACTATATATTTCGGTATTTTATATTTAAAACATACCTTTATTCTTTTCATGTTGTGCAAATGCGATAATTTCATATGAGGAAGTGTGGACTACCACCCCCTCAAGTGATGTGACTCGTTAATGCAATACAAGGAATGTATAAAGAATGAAATTAATTAACATATGTGACCTATATAACATATATATTATAATAGAATTATAATATATATATATCTCAATAATATTTAATTCCATAAATATGACAAAAAAAATGAAAGTACTGTTCATGCGTACGTACGGCCTACCGTCTCCATGAACGATGATTTTCATTTTTTATCTCCAAATGTTATGGGATAGTATAAAATGAATATTTACTGGATAAATATGATAATTTTATCATTAATACTATTCTGTAAATGATTTACTTATAAATACATGTGCAATCATTTTCATACAAGTTCATTTTTTTACTCTTGTACCAAACATCGGCAAAAACATCTAATATGAACTAACATTATTAAACAATTATTATAACATTATAATATGTGATATGAACTGAATAATAACCTTTAAAGGAGGTTCTTAAGAAATTATAAATTGACCAATGTTTATTATTCAGTAATATAAATAAATGAACAAGACAAGTCGGACTTGAGGTAAGGGATCCGACCTCTCGCTTTCTTTTCAAGTACCCTCTTTTATGTCATTTAATTTATGCTCCATGTTCTTATGTTGGAGGATGTTATTTTATATTAACCATACTATAATTTTTAATTTTATATGATGAGATACCCCCTCTTACTCATCAATTCTTTTGTTTATAATTTTTAAGTGGCGTCGTTAGGCTGGTGAGTTTTCGTAAGGGATTTTTCATCTCACTTTTATTCCCGTGAGATTTATGCTACATTTTCCACCATTTCCTTTGAGTGGTATATGTACTGCCCATTATTCTACTCTTTGTGTAATATAAATTCATTTATGAGTATTTACATCAATGTTGTATTGTCCTTCTTTCATGGGGTGTATGTTTTGAAAGATACCCAAGTCAGTAAGGGAACCTTTCACCCTCCTCTTTTTAAAAGACTTCTTTTGTTATGTCTTTTAATTCACATACTATTAAGTTGGGATATGTTATTCTATATCCTTATTAATGTAAATTTTATGTCCAAGTGACAAGATACCCTTTTTAACTCTCATAAACTCTTTTTCTGAATTTTGAAGTGACGCCGTTAGGCTGTCAAATTTTTGCAAGGGAACTTCTTAACCCAATTTTGATTATTTGGGATAAACTAGTACTCATTGAATATGTCATTCTATGAATATGTGTGAATAACCTGTGATTTTTTTACACTTAAAATCCACTTATATTTGGTGTATTCGTTTGTCACACATAATTATGTAATTGATTTATCCTTAATCCAAGGATACTGTCTTTGTAAGGGACTTCGTCTCAATCTCCATTCATTGAGGCATATTTTGTTTTATACACAACATTCTTTTATATGGTGTATAAACCCCTTTGACTTTTATTCTTATTCAAAAGGAATATTTTTTTATACGAATCATTTTACTAAACGAAAAAAGGAATATTTCTTTGTCGTACATATGCGGCGACAACGACTTCTCCGCCGCCGTGACCATTATTTGATTTTCGGCTTCCTCTATAAGCCATACCTTTTTTTAAATGAAAAATAAATACCATGTTTTACTTTTATTTTATTTTGGAATTGAAAATGGTTTTCATAATGTTTTTATATCAATGGGTTGTATTGATATCTTGTGATTGAAAAGTGTAAATTTTATGTTTCTTTTATGCATGTTTTATGTGATACGATTATGTTATGGTTCTTGTGAAATATTATGAAGATGGGTGGTTCCATGATAAACTAAGGGCATGTGACCTCGATATAGCTCTCTAATGCATTGGGTAACATGAAGGAGTTAAACGTTAAGGTTTCTTCGAAGAGATTTAGAGATTATACTGTGATGGGTATTCCAAACGTAACCAAGAGGGTTACTCCCTATGTAAGAATGTTATGAATGCCTCAAGTTACCTTTATGCCTTATGATTTCTATGATTTATTCCTGATGTGATGAGTTATGTTAAAATGCTTATGTTTTATGTGTAATGTATGATTTCATACATGGACTAATGTTTTCTTTTTGTACTTTTATATCCCTTACTGAGGTTTTTATGCTCATCCCAAGTTTTTGAAATGTTTTTCACAGGTCAAGGGAAAGGTGCATGATATGATGATAGTGTCAAGGATGTGTCAATAAAGAAACCATGTTTTATTTTAAATATGTGTCCATTGATGGGGAAAAACCAATACTATCTTTCATGTAACCACTTTGTTCAAATGTGGAATGTAATTCATCATTTATGATCTAATTCTCTAAAACTCTAAACCTGAAAATATCCTCAATGGGAATTATTAATTTAATTCAACATTAAGTAAGGTTTAAGACCGGGGCCTTATAGTTGGTATCAGAGGTCGGTTTAGACAACTTTAGGGATTAGGAGTTTTTTAGACACATGATTAGTCCCTATATCTATTATTTCAGTTTAATACTTGTTTTATAACTTTTTTCAGGTCAAGTAAAGTCAGTTATGAATGGAAGGAGAAGGATCTCAAATGACATTACTATCTCTTCCTGATGACATGCTTGCAATAATTATTGCAAATTAATGTTCGGATGATTCTGAAACTTTTTCTTGCATACAACTCACATGCAAGCAGTTGTTTGAGATATCAAACACCTCCATTATACCTCGTCATCATCGTGGATCATGGGATATATTTAGACAAATACTATTTTCAAAATATTCTCATATTTTCAATAAAGGTGAATATTATCAAGGTATTTTCAAATATTTTACCATATCACAAGAATTTAAAGCATATAATGATTTTAAAAATGGTGCTGAGGAAGGATACCCTTGCGCAGCCTATTTATATTTGCTTTTGAAATATAGTCTCTCAACACATAATTATGGTATTTTAAAAGGACCAATAATAGAAAGTTTCAACTCAAATTATGTCTGAATATTATATAAAAATCATGTTTTATCAGATGTTTTGGAATTATATGTCATACAAGATTATTTTCCAAAACTATTTTTCTGTGAACAACCATATGACCCATGTTGTACAAGGTGTATTTGGATGGAGGATGCAAATGATTTTGAAGGATCTCTAAATCATTATTGTAATGCATGGGACTTCTACCTACATGAGCAAGATGACGATGAAACCGAGTGGACGCCATGATCAAGGTATGATGGTATTCATTTTGGGAATCGTTTTATTTTATCTTATGGTGGTGAAATAAGACTTCAAGAATTAAGATGTTGAGATCGTAACGAATTTGGATGAAAATGAGAGGTATAAGGAAACTATTGAGGTTAAAACATGTTAGGGTTATTTTTGGAGTTTTATAAAAAGGACAACACGCAGACCGTGTGACAACCCGTCGTGTCGGACAAAGCTATGGGAATCGAACCCACAACCAAAGTACGACTGGTATTTATCGCCTACCAATGGACTACGTGAAGTCCCTGGTTAGTATGATTTATTCTTTTTTGTTAGATGATTTTATAAATTAATAGTAAGTTGATTTTAGGTTATCTATGAAAATTATTAACCTATCATGGGGGATATGTGATTAGGTTAATTACTTTTCAATATGATACTTTAAGAGCAACTGATGTTATTTGGAGATAAGTGTTAATTTGTACCTTGGAAGACTATGTGATTAAATCCATCAAATATTTGGGTTTCAATCATATTTTGGTTTAATTTGAAGAATTTTATGGACAAATTGGTTATTGAATGGTCTTTATTGAACTTTTGGAATTGTTTGTCAAATTTTGGAGATTAAGAATAGATTTTTTATCCTTTTTGGGTATTATCTGATCTCATACTAACCTTTAAGGTTTTAGTTTTGGTTATGGGATAAAAACATGGGAAGTATATAGTTCTCTTTTTTGGATTAGGTGATTCTCTAGTAGTTGATTATATTTCTCTTAATGTAAACAAGCCTTCCTAAATACGCATCATTTAGGGAAAGTACGAGTTTGTGAAAGAAATCTAGTAAAATTTGAAATTCAACATGACAAGTAAGTATGTTTCCTTAAGATCAAAAATAAATACCTCAATGAAAAGTAACTTAAAACAAAAATTTTGTCTATTAACTTTTCCTACGGGGGAATCAAATACCGTTTAACCCACCACAAGTATGTGATTTTCTTGTGGTTAACTATCTCCTAAACATGTTTTCTATCACTCTCCCTCAGAACATTACCCTTTGTTTTTTCTTCCATATCCATGTTTTCCAACATGGAATCCTAGTATGGGTTAACTCAGGTGACCTTTGTAATTCTCTTTCTTTATTTTAAAGTGATTGTTTTATAGAATCTTGTTTCGATGTGGGATTTTTAATGAAGTTTCCAAGCCCAATTTTAAAATTGTGAGGACGCAATTCCCAAAAGGGGGGAAGGATGTAACACCCCAGGTAAATAAAGAATATGACATTTTCAAATTTATCCATATTTGTGAATAAAATATTAATATTACTTTAAAGTGGACGCTATGATCGATGGCATACCCAATACGCAACAACGAATTTCTTGGAAATCTTACGTTGCACTCTAATAATAAAATAGTATTATTTTAAATGGTAGTTAACTCCTAGCCGTTGTAATGGTTGGAATAAACAGAACTAACTACAAAATGATTATATATTTTTGTCAAATATTTTTACTCTTTACAATAAATGTTAGAGGATTAAAAAGCGAATGAATCCAATTTTAAGCATAAACATTCTAATATTCTTTAAAAGGTCGATTAACCGCCTTTTGATGAAGAACCTCTTTTAAATCTAGTTTTTGACAATTTTATGTGTTATATTTGACAATATAAAATTCATCTTTAGAATTGGGATATCAAAATTTACTTTGTGTAAATTTTTGGTATTTTTCCGATAAAGTTCATTTTTAATGAATAGTGAAAATGATGTATTTAAATTCAAAACCTCTTTTTAATCTAATTTATTTATATTAATAGATTATCTTTTTAATTGGTTTTAAAGTTAAATTAGAATATATTTTTACCATTTAATCCAATAGTGGTCATTGGAATTAATTTCACTTTGATATTGGACTTAAACTAGTGTCAATCTTTTGATATATATTGTTTCATAAAAACACGCTATTTGTCATGACATCATGAATTAATTATTAAATTAATTAATGTAACTTATGTGATTTTACATTTGTTAAATAGACATCATTTTTGAATTCAGAATATCAAATATAGCTTAGGGTGAAGTTTTGGTATTTTTCTGAAAAACGTCATTTTTTGATGAATAGTGAAACCACTAAGTGGTACTTAAAAAACTGATTTTTCGTTTAAATGAAACTTTACCACTTCTGTGTTTTTAATTTCAAAAATCCGACATACATGGTTGTCATTAGGAAGTAAAATGTGGTTCAATGGGATAAAATAATTTTTTGGTGAATAGTAACTTTTATGTTTTTAATCGCGATTAGAGGTAATTAGTGTAATTTACGGTAAAAATAATGTTTTAATAATATGAAATGAACTTGAAACATGTCCTACCCTTATTGTATGTGTCTTGCCCGACCAATAAAATCCATGTGTCAACTTGGGGAGCCCATGGAGCCACTTTGGTTGGAAAATGACATTAATACCTTTTTATTTAAAGTTAAAATTATAATGCCACAAACATGTGTTGTTTTACTAAAACAATTTTTACATGGGGTTATATAAGTCATATTTTTTACTATAAATATTAATTAAAAATCTAAAACTATTTTCTACATAATGATATTTGTTTTATAATTTTTATACATTAAATAAATTAATTTATTTATGACACCGTGATGATGCAGTGATTACCTCATAAATGAACGATTTAAATAAAATGAAAAGATAATGTAAAATATAAGACCTAAACTTGTCAAAAACCTATTGGATGTGTGTATTTAGAACTATTTTCACCTTATCCTCGAAATATATAATTGTGGGACCTTTAAAATCCGAAAATCATTTTATAATAAAGTAATATTTTATAACATTCCAAGATTGCCCCTCTTCTCCTCTTATAAAAGGCCCCCACCTCTACCACCTTACACACACCTCTCAAGCCTTTGGCTCGGCCAAACCCTGCCCATTTAATCTCTCCACATCCCTCTCTTCATCATTGAAGCCTCACATTGGGCGTAATCCTTTCCAAGTAAGCCTTTGAGCTTAAATCAAAGAGAGTTACCCGTTTTAAAGGAAGTGTTTTCTCTTGTGTTCTTATGTTTTATTTTGCTTCTCCCACACACTAAACTCTTTTTATTGTTTTCTTTTGTAACAACAACAATATCTTCAATATACTAGGATATTTTTATGTGAAGGATTCGACCTACACTTACACACACCTTCGTCTAATGGTTAAAGAACATATTGTTTCTGTGGTTGGCGATTTTCCGCCTCACGAAACGATGATTGTTCAATATTATTTTAACACTTTAAAGGGGGCCATTATGAGGTCACTGTATTTTATATATGATATATATGGTATTTATTTTTACTATATGCTTCTTTATTTTATATTTAAAACATACCTTTATTCTTTTCATGTTGTGCAAATGCGATAATTTCATATGAGGAAGTGTGGACTACCGCCCCCTCAAGTGATGTGACTCGTTAATACAATACATGGAATGTATAAAGAATGAAATTAATGAACATATGTGACCTATATAACATATATATCTCATTTATTTTTAATTCCATTAATATGACAAAAAAATGAAAGTAGTGTTCAAGCGTACGTACGGCCTACCATCTCCATGAACGGTGCTTTTCATTTTTTATCTCCAAATGTTATGGAATAGTATAAAATGAATATGTACTGGATATATATGATATTTTAATCATTAATTATATTCTGTAAATGATTTAATTATAACTACACGGGCAATCATTTTCAAACAAGTTCATTTTTTTACTCATGTACCAAACATCGGCAAAAACATCTGATATGAACTAACATTATTAAAGAATTATTATAACATTATAATATGTGATATGAACTGAATAATAATCATTAAAGTATTTCCTTAAGAAATTATAAATTGACCAAAGTTTATTATTCAGGAATATAAAGAAATGAACAAGACAAGTCGGACTTGAGGTAAGGGATCCGACCTCTCGCTTTCTTTTCAAGTACCCTCTTTTATGTCATTTCATTTATGCTCCATGTTCTTAAGTTGGAGGATGTTGTTTTATATTAACCATACTGTAATTTTTATTTTTATATGATGATATACCCCCTCTTACTCTCATAAATTATTTTCTTTAGAATTTTTAAGTGGCGTCGTTAGGCTGCCGAGTTTTCATAAGGGATTTTTCATCTCACTTTTATTCCTGTGAGATTTATGCTACATTTGCCACCATTTTCTTTGAGTGGTATATGTACTGCCCATTATTATACTCTTTGTGTAATATACTTTTGTTTATGAGTATTTACATCAATGTTGTATTGTTTTTCTTTCATGGGGTGTATGTTTTGAATGATACCCAAGTCGGTAAGAGAACCTTTCACCCTCCTCTTTTTAAAAGACTTCTTTTGTTATGTCTTTTAATTCACATACTATTAAGTTGGGATATGTTCTTCTATATCCTTATTAATGAAAATTTTATGTCCAAGTGATGAGATACCCTTTTTATCTCTCATCAACTCTTTTTCTGAATTTTTAATTGACGTTGTTAGGCTGTCAAATTTTTGCAAGGGAACATCTTAGACCAATTTTGATTCTTTGGGATAAACTTATACTCCTTGAATATGTCGTTCTATGAATATGTGTGAATAACTTGTGATTTTTGTACACTTAATATCGACTTATATTTGGTGTATTCGTTTGACACACATAATTATATAATTGATTTATCCTTAATCCAAGGATACCGTCTTTGTAAGGGACTTCGTCTCAATCTCCATTCATTGAGGCATATTTTGTTTTATACACAACTTTCTTTTATATGGTGTATAAACCCCTTTGACTTTTAGGCTTATTCAATAGGAATCTTTTTTTATACGAAGTGTTTTACTAAACGACAAAAGGAATGTTTCTTTGTCGTACGTATGCGGCAACAACGACTTCTTCACAGCCATGGCCATTATTTGAGTTTCGGCTTCCTCTACAAGCCATACCTTTTTTTTAAATGAAAAATAAATACCATGTTTTACTTTTATTTTATTTTGGTATTGAAATTTTTTTTCATAATGATTTTATATCAATGGGTTGTATTGATATCTTGTGATTGAAAGGTGGAAATTTTATGTTTCCTTTATGCATGTTTTATGTGATACGATTATGTTATGGTTCTTGGGAAATATTATGAATATGGGTGTTTTTGTGATAAACTAAGGGTGTGTGAGCCCGATATAGCTCTCCAATGAATTGGGTAACGTGAAGGAGTTAAATGTTAAGGTTTCTCCGAAGAGATTTAGGGAATATACTATGATGGGTATTTCAAACCTAACCAAGAGGGTTACTCCCTACGTAAGAATGCTATGAATGCCTCAAGTTACCTTTATGCCTTATGATTTCTATGATTTATTCATGATTTGATGAGTTATGTTAAAATACTTATGTTTTATGAGTAAAGTATGATTTCATACATGGACTAATGTTTTCTTTTCGTACTTTTATATCCCTTACTGATATTTTTATGCTCATCCCAAGTTTTTGAAATGTTTTTCACAGGTCAAGAGAAAGGTACATGATACGATGATAGTGTCAAGGATGTGTCAAGAAAGAAACCATGTTTTATTTTAAATATGTTCCCATTGATGGGTAAAAACCAACACTATCTTTTATGTAACCACTTTGTTCAAATGTGGAATGTAATTCATGATTTATGATCTAATTCTCTAAAACTCTAAACCTGAAAAGATCCTCAAAGTGAATTATTCATTTAATTCAACATTAAGTAAGGTTTAAGTCCGGGGCCTTATACCAACGACCTACCTATGTGTGCAGAAATTGCTTTCCCGGCATGACCCCATTTCAATGCCCGCACCTACCGGCGTTGCCCCGACCAATCCACATCTGCATGTGCATTTTCTTCCTGTTGGTATATCCCTTTTATTTTATACTCCGTTGAAATTTCTATTTGATATATATATATATTTATTTATTTACCTCATTTTGTTTATGGGTTTTATTAATTAAATGTTATTTTGGGTTGGTTTGAATTTTTCAGACCCACACGGGGCGTTTCCGAGTGAGCACCATTGTCGCACCTTTTTCTAAAGTTCTTTCATCCTTGCGCTTGGACCTCGAGGTAGGTTCCCCTTTTCACATTCGTTTTTAATTAAATATTCATACATTTAATGCCTTTTTACCTCTTTTAAATAAGGAATATTGATGTATAATCCTTGGTTTCACTGTTTGGGGTACAAAGTGGTGTTTTATATCATTTTTTGTGATAAATATGATTTTATTGTTATATATTTCACACCTCGTGTTCGATGAAATTCCTGGTTGGATCTTATGGTTTATTTGGAAAATAAAATGGTTTGGTTTGGTTTTATAAAAAAATTGTCAACCTTTGAAGTAGTATTTTGGGGCTATTCAAATTGTTTCAAACTGGTTTTGGTTCCATTTCAATGAGGTGATTTGTGTAATGTGTTTAATACCCGTTTGGAACATTAAGTAAAATTGTGAAATTTTTTTGATGAAAACCCTACTAGGTTAACTCTCCTGCCTTGGTTGAGATAGATTGTTTGGGGGGCCATGCTTAGAGGCTCCTAGTTTCTGAAATGGTTTAGAGGCAAGAGGTTGTCCCATGTAGTGGCTCCAAGTGATGACTGTTGTGCATTATTATTAATTATATATATATATATATATTATGTGATTGGATGCTCGGTTGGCATCGGTTGTCTCACCCCCTTTTCAAAATACATGAGACATGTAAATCTAGCATATTGACAGAATATTATAATAATGAGTGTAGTACTAGTAGGTTATGGCACTAACCAATGGCCCATAGTAGGTGGATATATTTGGTTTATTACTATAGGGTTTTTCCCTCGGCCTGCCTGAGAAAGGATGGTCAAACGTATTGAGCATTTTGATTTCATCGTGTGTGACAAATAAATGGGGATGATATCTCATGTATTTCTGTCTTTAGGTTTATTCTTGATCTTTAAGGTTCACCCATTTCTATTGAATTTTAGTTACTTGTTGTGATGATTTGGTACTTGTATGTATTTTTACATTTCCCTTGTTATGTACTTACTTTTGTTCATTTATTGTATATTGTTTTCCATGGAAGGTGATAAATTGGTTTTGACTTGGTTTCTAGAAATTGTTTTCAAATGAAAGGGTTTAATCCTCTTTGTATAAATTTGAAAATATAAGCATCACTTTCCCATAATAAAAATTCATTGACACTAATGAAATGAAACTAGATTTGAAAATGGGTAAGGGAAATGGTTTGTACATGTTTTTATGTAGAATATTTAGAAAAAAAGTACTTTTATAAATTGTAGTTCAAACTTGAAATGTTTTTTATTTTATTTTAAAGGTAGTGCGTTGGGAATATATATAGGTCTATCCTACTAAGTTTTAATACTCCCACATATTGTTCTTTTCTTTTTTTAGTGTTTGTGCATGCTACAACTTGAGTGTGCTCGCCTTGGGTGACACTTGATCATTGATTCGGAGAGTTACCCACAGGGTCACACAGAGTTAGTTCAGATGTCAAGTTTGGTTAGTTTAATTTTTTTTATAGTTGTTATTAAATTTACTTGGTTTATTTTTTTGGTGTTTCTCTATATTATTTATGTTGATATGTTTATTTATACTGATAAAAATCATTCCCACAACCTTTATTGTTGTCATGGTGCTTGTCGCCAGCCTGGGAGGATCGGCAACGCCTCTCAAGCCATGTCACAGACTGGGTCGGGTGATCAGTTCTGGGTCAAACTAGGTTGGTTAAAAAAAAATGGTATCATAGAGAGTTTATCTCTTAGTGGATCTTTTTTTTTCAGAGCGCCCTTTTTTTTGGATGTCAAGGTAGATGGACTAGGACTTTAGGGACTTGAGGGGGGGGAGCGGTAAGAGCATCGCAAACTCTTCCTCATTCTGATCCTCAAGATTCTTTAAGAAGTCCAGTTTAATTAGTTTTTTTGTTTTTATGGAACATTATGTTATTGGGATACGACAGAGGGAGTTGCATTAATAGTCATAAGATGCATGGTCTGGAAAGCCATGTGGAGTTATGGGTATGGTCCAAAAAGACACTCTATGTCGGTGACGTGATTGACATATGGCCACCAACCATATGGTCAAGTCGCCCACTGACACTAGTTCCCTGTTTGAGATGATTTGGGTATCCTGTGACTTCTGAGAGTGGTTCTAATGTGAAAAAATGGTTTTGAAGAAAAAAACGGTTATTTGAAATGAAAATTTTAATTTTTTGTATTGTTTTAAAAGAAGTGGTATTAATGATTTGTTTTTGGAAAATGATTTTTCTTTTTTTGGCCTTGGGGTTTCGATGGGTGCTTACATGCATAGTTGTAAATTAGAAATGTGGAAGGATTTCTGGTATGGTGGATGGATGCTCGGGGTGGCATAGATACTTTCATGTGAGTGACACTCTAAAGAATACCAATGGCAAGGGTTTAACCCACCAAGCTTGTTTTAAATAAAATATGTTTTCGAAATAATTTTTTTTGATTTTATGATGGCTTGTTTTCTTGTATTTAGAGCTTGTAATATATGCAGTGATTGTTTTGAGGATTTTTATTCTTTGAGTTGGCCTGGATTGGGTTCTTGACTATTTTGGTCCAGTGACTATTTCTTTTAAGCTTTAATGGGTGATCGTAGTACGATTGATCAACCTATGGATTTTATGCTGGAGTTTCGGAAGATAGACCCGCCTCTCCTTTATGGTCAAGAAGAAACTTTCATAGGAGAGGAGTGGATATAGAAGATTGAAGGGGTATTTAACCTTGTTGAGTTTCCTGAGTCGTTGAATCTCAAGTTTGCAACCATCATTCTTGAGGGTTCACCGTGGATGTGGAGGAAGTCAGTGACTCAAAACAGACCCCATCAAGATCTTACTTGGGTGTTTTTCAAGGAATTGTTCGTTCTTCAGTATTTCTCTGAAGAAGAAAGGATGAGCATGAGGATGGAGATGTGTTGTGTGTATTTGGGTGATAGATCTGTGTTGGAATATTTCCAGCGCTTAGTGAACCTAGTCCCTTATGATTCAGGGTATGCCACAAATGACTCCATGAAGGCTCAACGCTACGAGGCAGGTCTCTACCCTGATCTACAGTCGAAGGTGTCGGCATCCAATGTAACATCATTTGCTAATGTGGCGAGACAAGATTTTCATGTCGAAGCCATGATGGTGATATTTCTTGAAGTGGACCTCCCACCTTCAATTATTAGGTGTAGTTGGGAGACATCCAACAAGAAGATGAGTATACGATCAAAATTCGATGGGGCAGGTCGTGGAATAAAAATGCCTCGGGATGTTTCATCAACGTCTTCAGAGCGAGAGATCCTCTTTTGTTATTTGTGTAGAAATCTGGGTCACAAGAATCCATCATGCACAAGTACTCCTAAGCCATGTCATGTTTGTGGACATTTGGGTCACTTACATCGATTCTATCGAGTCATCACTAGAAAGCGTCGCGGGGGAAGTTCTCAGAAGTGATGTCTTTTTGTGTTTTGTTTAATGTTTCTTATGTATGTTTACTTCTAGTGTAATGGATCTATTATCGTGGCTCTTGTACAGGTGCTGTTTTGGGTTTGAAATTTATAGGAATGTCGTGAGTTTTTTATGAACCCCAGGTTACAATGACAGTGTGGTTTTAATTTCAAAAAGTTGTCTTTTCCTTTGTCAAATCAAAAGATGTGTGTTTCTTATTTAAATTATCAGGACCTGACTATGAGGCAGGAGGTGCTTCATCTATCATAGCTCCAGCCAAATGGCCTCAGAGTGAACCCGGTGTATAGTCAGGAACCCCTGGGGAATTTTAAGGAGTCTGGTTAAGGTTGCGCCTCTATCATTGGGGTGAGGCAGTCTTACCATGTCTATTGTGGTTTCTCCATCGTTATAAATTTCCCTTTGTCTCAAAGATCATGACAGATTTATCCCTCGCGCAATACCAGTAATTGTGCCTTTTTGGATGTGAAGAGTTTATTAGTTTCCTTGCATAGACCACCGATGTGGATTAGTTGCGACTTTGGTTTGTGTCCATCCTAAAGTGATGAATTGTGAGCAATTGTTCTTCGTAGTATCATTGATCCAATCCTCTGGCCCTCTCTCCTCGCCCATGGGGTACGCGTTTTTGGTTCATGTAGAGTTTATGATTCTGCAATTATCCCATTCAGATGGGAGTGAGTGGTTTAAATTTCCTTGTTGTGCACTTTCTTGCTTGAGTAAGGCCAGGTACAGGTCAAAGTGGGTTTTCTATTTGGTCTTTATTTGGTTGTTCCTTTATGGTGGGGTGACCCACCGTGTCTTTCGTTTTTCTCTTAAGTCATTATTAGGTGTCAGTTGAGTGCATATGGTGGTGAGTCCATTTAGGCCTATCCTTTACTGGTGATCTGTTTTAGGAAATGAGGTTGATTCTTGTTGGTCATCGATGAAATATCTTTCGGTTGAGAGGTTAGATCGTGTTTATGTTGAATCCTTCGGCGTTGATCGATTGACTGGATAGTGTAGTGGTTTTTCAGGGGTAGAAAGCGTTATGGTGGTGAGAATTGTCACACCCCAACATATTTATTATTTTATTTCCATTTTAAATTTTTTTTAGGGTCCAGGTTGAGTCCCAGTTGAAGTTTTTTTGAGTTATGTCCAAAAATGTGTGTTTTTGATTTGTCGTTGTTGAGTTCCAAAGCACAGCGCATTTTGGATTCCCCATGCGGCTTCGCCCATCCAACGACACAACCCGCTTATCTTCATAAATTTTAAAATCAAAACATTTGTAATCAGATGGGTGATTTATTGTTGTTAATAATTCTATTATTATTAAAGTGAACAGAATATATATATTATTTATATTTTATCTGCATGATTATTATTAATCTTATTAATATTATTATTAATAATAATTTTTTGTTATTATTATTATTTTTATTGTTACATTATGCCGATGTACAGACACCTCACGACTAGCGAAATCTATGCAATCAGCCTGAGTACCGCACGGTTGCAAAGTTAGAGTCGGCCAACTAAAAATGAATTAAATGAGTTGAAGAGAAAATAATTCAAATTAAAAGTTAGTAAATTAATATTATATTATTGTAGAAGAATTTTTATTATTAGAATTGTAATTTTTATCATTTTTATATTATTAATGATGTTGTTTTTATTATTCTAATGAGTATTTTTATTATTATTATTAAGAAGTGTATATATAATTATTAATAATAATTTATTATTATTTTCATTAATAGTATTATTAGTATTATAGTTTAAGGTTATTATCATTTTATTTTTATTCTCTCATTTTATTAAGTTTCTTTCCTCTTTATTTTCATTTCTTTTATTTTTTTCAGTCTCCATATCCCTTATTTCTCTCCCCATCACGAACAACCCCCCCTGTAACCCTTATTTTTGTGCTGCCTTTCTCCTCAACCTCTTTAGTCAATTTCCAAGCCTCAGCGCACCTCTCCTCGGCCTGCAGTAATCCACAGATGCGCCCGACCTTCCATCACCACAGCACTCCACGCACGCCGCCTCCTCCCGATATCCCTCCTTACTTCACTGCAGCAATCTCCTCCTCCCCATTGAAATAGCCCCTATCAACAACCCCACTCGGCTAGCCTATGATCTGGTCAAACAGCCAGTGTCGCTGCCCCCTCGGGCCACTCCTATCTCATAGAGCGGCAGGCCGCCACACCCACACACACTGGCCTCCACCTTCCTCTGCCCTGCATGGCCCTTGGCCCTCCTTACCATCGCACCTTGGACCCCCCCCCCCCCCTGACCTCTAGTTCTGCTATCTTTTGTATTGCACAAACCCACGCGGAAGCATACTGCAGCGACCCAGCAGCCTACTCCGCCGCTCCTACTCCCTTGTTGCAGCGCTCATCCCTGCCTCCGTTTTTCTACCACGCCTCTCGTTGGCCAGTCTCAGCCAACGCCGCCTCAACCATTGACCGCTATCCATCTGACTGGCCCTCAGCCACCTTGCGCGGAGCGGTGATAAATCCCGTCTACCCTGCAGTCCTTCAGCACGAGCAACCCCTCTGCCATGCACATTTCTCCCAGCCAACATATAACCCTCGGCTCTCCCTTACGGCGCACCCGATGCCTTCACCTAAGGCCATCCACCACCGACCCACCTCCTCCCATCGTGGTTACCTCTAGTCCAGCATGCGCACAACCCCAGTGGCCTACCCTTGTGTGTAGAAACTACCTTGGCGGCATGGCCCGGTTTCGACGCCCGCACCTTTCAGTGTTTCCCCGACCCACCCACCTCTACAGACGCATTTTCTTCCCGTTGGTATATCCATTTTATTTTATTCTCCTTTGACATTTCTATTTGATATATATATATATATACCTCGGTTTTGTTAGGGGTTTTATTAATTAAATGTTGTTTTGGGTTGGTATGACTTTTTAGGACCCTCACGGTGTGTTTCTATGTGAGAGCTATCGTCACACCATGTTCTGAAGTTCCGTTGTCGTTGCGATTTGACCTCGAGGTAGATTCCTCATTGCACTTACCATTTTAAATAAATATTCATACATTTTATGGTTTTTACACCTCTTTTAATTAATGAATATTGATGTACAATCCTTGGTTTCACTGTTTGGGGAACAAAGTGTTGTTTTTATACCTTATTATGTGATAAATATGATTTTCTTGTTATATATTTCTCACCACATGTTTGGTGAATTTCCTTATTGTCTCTTACAGTTTATTTGGAAAATAAAATTAGTTGGTTTTCTTTTATAAAAATATTGGCAGCCTGTGTAGTAGTATTTTAGAGATCATCAAATGGTTTCAAACTAGTTTTGGTTCCTTTTCAAAGTGGAGATTTGTGTAATGTTTTTAATGCCCATTTGGAACTTTATGGAAAATAATGAAGTTGTTTTGATGAAAACCCTCCTACTATAACTCTACTACCTTGGCTGCGATAGATTGTTTGGGTGGCCTATTCTTAGAAGCTCCCGGGTGCTCAAATGGTTTAAAGGAAAAAGGTTGTCCCATGGAGTGGCTAGGGGTGATGCTTGTTGTGCCTTATTATATATATATATATGTGTGTGTGTATGTGATTGGATGCTCTGTTGGAATCAGTTGGCTCACCCCCTTTTCTAAATACTTGAGACATGAGAATATGTCATATTGAGAGAATATTCTAAGAATCATTGCCACACTCGTAGGTTATGGCATTAACCAGTGGCCCATAGTAGGTGAATTTATTGGGTTTATTACTGTGTGATTTTTCCATCGGCCTGCCTGAGAAAATATGCTCGAGTGTATTGAGCGTTTTGATTTCATCGTGTGTGACATGTCAATGGGGATGATATCTCATGTATTGGTGTCTTCCTGTTTATTCTAGATATATAAGGTTCACCCATATCTTTTGAATTTCAGTTACTTTTAGTGATGATTTGGTACTTGTATGTATTTTAACATTGCCCTTATTGTGTACTTACTTTTGTTCATTATTGTGTATTGTTTTCCAAGGAAATTGATAAATTGGTTTTGACTTGGTTTATAGAAATGGTTTTCAAATGAATGTGTTTAATATTGATTGTACAAATTTGAAAATATAAATATCACTTTCCATTTCTAAAAATCTATAGACACTAGTGAAATGAAACTAGATTTGAAAATTGTTAATGGCAATGGTTTGTATTTTTCTTTTGTGTAGAATATTTAGAAAAACATACATTTATAAATTGTAGTTCAAACTTGAAATGGCGTTTCTTTTATTTTAAATGTAGTGCATTGGGAATTGATTTTGGGCTAGCCTACATAGCTTTAATACTAACGCCTATAGTTCTATTTTGTTTTTATTATTTGTGAAGGTTGCATATTGAGTGCGCTCGCTTTGGGCGACACTTGATCTTTGAGTTAGAGAGTGACCCACAAGGTCACACAGAGTTAGTTCAGACGTCGAGTTTGGTTGTTTTTATTTTCTTTTGTTGTTGTTAGTCACATTAAATGGTTTATTTTTTTGGTATTCTCTGTATTATTTCTACTTATTAATTTATTTATTTTGGGTGAAATCATTCCCACAACCTCTATTGATCCCTTGTCACTTGTTGCCAGCCCCGGAGGATCAGGAACACCTCTCAGGCCATATCGCGGACCATCTCGTGTGATCGGTTCAATGTTGAACCGGGTTGGTTCGTGACACATTTTCTCATCCAATAAATCCAAAATAAGATAAAAAAATCTTTAATCTCCCCATAGAAGCCTCACATTGGAAAAAACCTTCCATGGATTTCTTTTTTATAAACCAAAAGGAGTTAATTAAATTAGAGGTTACATTCTTCAACAAGCATGTTTGTTTCATATTAATATCCAAACTTTCATTTTATTATATAATGATTATAAAATATCATAATTATCTAAAATATACTGATATGTTTTTATGATAATATTTATACCTACACTTTTACACAAATCTTTCAAATGGGACACTCAATCATCATTCATGTGTACGTCGGACTGCCGCCCTGCAAACTGATGGGGTTCATTCTTCCATTTACCACCATTCAATGATAGAATAATGATGGATTTATATTTTATATATAATATATATGATATTTATAGTTTATTTATTATTTTTAAATTTTTATATAACTCATACCTTCATGCTTTCCATTTTGCGGGAATACAATAACTCTATTTTTGGGTGTGTGGCCTACTGCCTCCTTAAAATGATATGATTTATTCACGCTATACATGGGTTTTATTAAGTTTGATTTAAAAAACACATTTTAGATATTTGAATGAAATAAGATACTATAATTATAATATGCATATATATAATTTATTTTCCATTCATTTAATATGAAAATTAAATGGATGTAGGGTTAATGCGTATATACGGCCTACCATCTCCATGAATAGTAAATTTTATTACATATCTCCATATTTTATGGATTATTATAAATACATATATAGTGAATATATAATATCTTTAAATAATTTATTACAATCTATATATTATGAAATAATGGTCTAATTAATAAGAATAATATTTAACAGAAAACATACTAAAAAAAACTAATTAGCACCATAAATAATGAAGATGATAAAATATTATTAATTAATGGGTTAAAATATGTTATAAAAGGATTATATACTATATCATACATATTAATACGGTAATATTGTAAGTTAATAACAAACATACAACCATTATACTATATTTTAATGGACGTTCACCCAAAACAGATGCATATGGTAACATTTTTTCATCTCACTTTTTACATCTGTGAGATAAATGTCATACACACCACATAATTATTTTGTGTGGTGTATATGCATTAAATTTGTTATTAATATAATTATTCAGTAACAATTCATGTTATTTTATGTTTCTCATTGAATTATCTCATCCACTGGGTTTGAATTCAAAATATGCATGTGGTAAAAGTTAACATTCCAACATCACTTAATTTTGTGATTGTTACTACTATGTTGTAAATATATATTCCTTATGAACATTATTGTGTATATTAAATATATCTTAAATATCCATCATCCCATGAAATTTATATTAGTATTTCCTAAATAGTATTTTATTTTCCAATACAGTGTTCACCATGCTAGTTATTTGAGTAATTGGGGAAATATCAATAAATATGCATCCTTTACTAAACACAGATATTCGATAAGGCAATGTGTTTGTGAATTAAATAAACTATTATATATTTTATTTATTTTTTAATGGTAATAAACAAGTTGGGGATGGTTTAAATTAATACCTTTTATGCATCAGTGGTCTCATTAGATGAATCAGTTGGCTAAATCAGATGGGTTTTTACTCGACATGTCAAACCATATTTTGTAAGTTCATGATGGAAATTTTACCTTATGAATAGGATAGAAGTCATCCATTTATTTAGAATTTAATTTATTAAGAATTAAATTATTATTATCCCTAATATTTTTCTTAGAAATTATCTATATATTAATATCATTCTCATTTTTTAAATCATCCTTTCATGTGGTTTGGAATTATTAGATAGTTTCCATGAATAAATGGAAGGATCGAAACCCCAATATTGAACCTAAAATTATGGTGATCAATGAGGTACCCATCATCTTCAATGATTTTCACATGAAAAAAACTAAAAAAAAGTAGGCAATAATTTATTATCCTCATTTAATTAGAAAAACAATAGGTCAAACCATGTTCCAAAATATCGAATGGTTTCATATTGTCTTATATAATTATTGTTGGTCCTAGATTTAATAGATGGTATACAAAAGTTCAACAATTAAATATGAATATGATGAATTATTCAATTTCATTTTTTAGTTTGTGCGTATTCTGGGAATCTGTTAAAACTCTAATCTCCTATTTATATTTTTAGAAACATAAATCACAATTATTCCAATATTTTTCCTCATTTTTTATTATTTTATTTATGCTCATATCCAATAATTCAATTATATATTGATTCATTTTCCTGTTCATGCATCATTTAATTGGGTGACTAATATTGATGCATCATTATCAAACCAATTTGGTCAAATTAAAAATTCATCCTCTATTTTATTCTATTTCGTGAAACTTTATCATAATTATTCAGTAAGGGTACTAGTAAAAAAATTTGAAAAACGGTGGAATAATGATGATTATCTTATAAAGCCACATGATGAATCCCAATGACGGTAAAATTTAAGAAATTCAAAATATATTATACGATGATCCCAATTTTTTTTTAAATTCAGAATAAATCAGTACAATCAGAGAAAGTCATTAAAAAATTAATGATATACTATTATTTTTAAAAAAAAATACATATATCATATAAAATTAATTTCAAAAAATATAATCCAATTGAAATTATTTGAATTTATTATACTACATCAAAAAACCTAAAATTATCCAAATATGAGAATTTTGATTAAACTCAATACGAACTTAGTAAAATTCTTTCCTTCAAATATTTAACAAAATTAGATGATGGAACTTTGGTCAATTAACTTATAGAATCTATGTTTCTCAAAAAGTAGTTGAAAAATACATTCTTATAATAATTCAATAATATTAACCAACAGATACATTGAAAATTAATTTTAGATGTTTTGTTATGAAAAATAAAAAATAAAAACAAAAAAGTTATATATTCATCAATATAATTATAGAATATTAATCTATAACAAAAAAATATTAAATTTTATAATTGTCCAATGTCGTTTTATTTTAGCATTAAAAACTCAATTAATCCATCATAGTGATTTGGAAAAATGTATCAGATAATTTGCACATATATTACCAAAACTCAATTTTTTCACATAAGAGATTCATAATTTTATTTTACAAGATATTCGAGAACCAAAACTAAAAATCACAAAAATCATCTTTAACAATAAATTATATGGGTTTTTACATCCAAATGTTTTTAGATAACAACTCCCCCTGAATGATTAGTTTATAAAAAACCATAAATATAAAGTGTTTGGTTGTTATAACTCAATATTTATAAATTTATAATGCCTTCTAGTTTATACTTTTTATGAAAATATTAAATTTCATTTATCATTAACTACATTAGTAACTCCACCAAAAGTGATACACTCCATTTTTAATCACTAGTGTTATATTATTCCATTAATAAGTTAAATTTTATTGTAATACTAATTTATAATTCATAAAAATTTAAAATTTAATATCAAATAATAATTTTTCTCACTATGATAGATGTATTTTATAAGGTTTCACTTTTAAGTCCTCACTCAACAAACAATCAAAATAGTATGGGAATAAGGCAAGTTTTTTAAAACTCTAATACTGTAGCACTAGTGTAGTTATTTTATTTTCATCCGAGTAAATATTTTCTCATATTTTATGATGTGTCTAATATTACATGTTAATTATTTATTATTTTATTTCTAGATATGTTCATATTAGAGCATCATGGTTTCCTCATAATTTTATAATTTTTTTCACATATAAAAATACATTTTCACTTCAAAATATTGATGATTTTTACTATTTTCATCATGATCCTTCTATTATGGATGTTCTAATTAGTCATTAACTAATATAAAAAACTATTTCTTTACATGATCTTATTATTTTTTGCTTTTTTTATAACTTCATTACAACAAAATTTGAGGAACATGAAGCCAGTTACAATTTCCCATGGTTAACATTCATCACTTTTTTTGGGGTATTGATATCATGAATTTTTTTATATATAACATTCATTATTATAACTTACACACTAAATTTAATTTATCTTTTAGTTTCCTTTCATATGAATCCTCTCAATGTCATCTAATGTAATTTTATATACTATTCTAATCTTCTAGTGCATCACTTTTATTGAATTTTCTTTTTTTCAATCCTTCTCCACTTAATATTCAAAATCTTCATAGCTAACTTGAAATTTTACATTATATTATCCATTTTACCACACTAGATAAATTTTCTTATATCTTATGTGGAATCCTTATTAGCTATTAATTAAGAATTCTGGGAGGTGATATGTTAAGCTAACTTCATTAATAATTTTTTTTTCATAGAGAACACTAAATTAACTCTTTTTTTTTGTCATAATATTGTGGCATCTTCTTCAAATCAGTATAAGAGTTAGAGATACATGAATAATATTATCAGTCATAATATATGTGACCATACATATTACACTTCTCATATAATTTCATAAGGATTTAAAATGTGTTTCTCGAAGATAAATTCATTGCATTCTTATAATTTTCTATAGTATGTTACTTTATTGATGTATCTCTACTCCCTTTATCTCATAACATTAACTAAATTGAATATATTGACATTTTGTGTCAAAAAATAAGGGACACATTCTAAATCTTTTAACATCGCAAATTGAATCCAATGAGTACTTTTCTCTACAATTTAGGTTTTAGTTATTTATATTTTCCATATTTAAAATCATAATAAATTTTCTGAGGCCCCAACATATTGGGATATTTTTTAAGAGATTCAATTCTCACATAATCACACATACACCATTTAAAAATTCATGTGTCTAATAGCATTTTTAATCTTTAATATCGACCAAAAAAATTATTTTGTCTTAAACCATATGATAAACCTTATTTATATATATGAAAGTATTATGGTATAGTGATTACTTTTTTCAAATTCATGTTATTTATTATAATCCATATGTTCTCAAGATATCATTACAACTATTATTATTCCTTTATGGGGGAATCAAACCACAAATACTATAGTGGAAGTAAATATCTTCCTAATTCAATGTTATACTCTAGGTTATACTAATTTCAGATCATTCAATTTTCCACCATGTTCTAAGCAATTTATTTTGATTAAATATTTCTCATCCTCAACCAATTCACTTCCATTTTTTTAAATTTTGAACTTATTCCCCATGTGTTGTATCAATTTCCCTTAATGAGATGTCAATTTATCTAACCATTTTCCTTTCACATCTTGCAATGAAACCTTGACATTCATAGTTACTTTTAATGTTTTTATTATATACGAATATTCTATGCTATAGAATCATTACAAACATTATTCTAAATAATAAATCATTGTATTTTTTCAATAATATTAGAAATTTTATCATTCCAAAGAGAAACTATTTCTTCATTTTATTTCACCATTTTTTAGAGAGTGTTTTATCTAAAAATGTTTGTATCCAATGAATAGACAATCATATCTTCTTCATCATCTATATCTAATTTATCATTTAATAATTCTTTTATAAAATAAAAAATTATTGTAAAACATCAACCTTAACCGTTTATAAATAACCTGTTAAATGATGTAATAGTTCATCAACTATTTTGATATCTTTGTATACTCTAAAACTACCGCAAACATCAAAATAATATTTTTATGTAGATTCAATATTTTTTCATCTACTATAGTATTATTTTATAATAGGTGGTATAAGATTTATATTATTTATATTATTCATTGTATATTTTTCACTATGTTTTATCTATTATATAATTTTTTAACAATAAATTTATTAGTTAATTCAATAATAATAGATATATAACTGATTAACTGAGTTGATTATTCAAATATTTAAATCATCACTTCATATTGAGTCCTCTGTCATCATTTTAGACATATATTATAATTTGGTCTCGTTCTATTTGAAATTACTCGTATATGAGTGGACCGATGTGAATGGAGGGGTGAATTAGTGATAAATTAAAACATTTTATGTAATATAGAAATTTTTAATTCATCCTTATTAATTACTCCCTTACTTGATCAAATATTTTATATAGCATAACCTATAAAATATAAAGAAATAATTAAAGGCACAAGGACATAAGAATTTTTTAGTTCAGTTAATAAAACACGCTCTTTCCATGATTGTTTATTAACCCAAATCATTGATTCTCCAATATAATATTTTTTTTTCAAATATGGGTGATGATTTACACACTAAAAAAACCAATCACCATGGATTTAATTGTCTAATTATCACAAGAGTTATCTTGTATTCTTCACATTAGACTTCTTCAGTAGCTTATCACTACAATGATAGAGTTACACTGGGATCACCCATCATACCCTGAGTGGTATTGGTCCTATGTAATGGAACTATGTATTTGCAAAATTTTCTTTTAGAATACATTATTTAAGTCAATCAAGATATTAAAATATGGTATCCTTTCATCCAAGTATGTTCTTCATCTTACACAAAGTAATCATATTCCAGCTAGTATTGATAAATGAAACATGAAAATCAGTGCTTTTATAATATCAAATAGAAACTAATCAGATAGATCACTCTATTTGAATTATTAAATGGTTGAACATTTACTGTTATGAAACTTTCCCAGTAGGTCAGACTCTCCTTAGATATTCCTTATTCTTATTATTTCGGCTTTATATCACCATTGAAAAACTCAAAATAATGAGTTGTCTCTTTATTATTCCCTCATATTTGATACCCAATTGATCAAAATGCTTATCCCTGGATAAAAATATATTTTTTTCTACTTTTTGAGTGATCTCTATTTTTTATTCTCTCCTCAATAACTCCGGTTCTCACAGGGTAAAACTCTAATTATGTTCCCTTTATTTTCATTTTACACATAGGTATATAGAATATAATATTTTATATATAAGAAATATAGAAAAGTATTAATTAATTCCTTTCCCATTAACGTTGTCACTTTTTATTTACATTCACATATATGGGTTATCCCACTATCTGTATATTCTTTTTCCTAAATAAATTATTCACTGAATTTTATTTATAAGAGTGAAACTTATTTTCAATTTTTTCACTTTTTTCATAGAAAATTAATATTCTAGACAATAATTTTATTTGGATTGAGTTCATTCTCATCACCTTATCAAATTACATTACTGAAAATAATTTTTTTATATTTAATCCACATTATCATGAATCATAAAATACTATGACATGGAATATGGAATATTTATCCCTATAAGGGTTATCATTTATTGTACATCATTTAGGTCTTTTCTAAATTTTTAATGATAAAAACATATAATTTTTTAACTCAATATTTCTCCTATAAAAAATTCTTTCACAAAATGTTCATCATTATAACTTAATTCACCCTATCCCCCCATTTTTTATCAGGTATCAGAACACTTAATTTTTGTCTTCTTTATGGTGAAAAAATACTAATTAAGATTCACTATGTCATATTTAACATTATCTTCTAATTTTTACATTTATTTTCTTCTCCCCTTAGAAGTGGTCACTACAATTCGACGAGTACCTTTCCCTTATATGGATACCATATTTTAATCATATATTGTATCAAAATACCATTGTAATGTTTTGATCATTTAAGAATACTACATGAATCTCTATTATCATTTTCATTAATTGTATACATAATCTACTAACTACATTTTATATCTAATGGAAATCATCAAATTTCCCAATGTATAGATATCTACATTGAAAGACATGATTCTCACACAAGGATAGATGGTGTTTTCATTGAACTTGGTTGATTCTTACATACAACACCAAATGATACTTATACACATCCCACTTCAGTATATTATTTAATATAGTGGAAATTAATTCTTATGTCGATCGTGCGGTAGTTATACCATGATAGATGCATGTATAAAAAAAGTATATATAAATATTATCAACATATCATATTATGTTAATGAATAACATTGATTGGATCAAATGATGGTTGTGTAGATTACCTTTTCCTCAAGAATTGTCACTATAGTGCTTAGATGATGTTTATTGAAAGGTTACGGAGGTCTTCAGAACCCTACAAATAAAATATATTAACCTACACTAGTATAGCAGTGTAGGATAGATCCACTGGGATAGTAGGTCAATGTTCTAAGGGTTTCAAAACATACAAACCCCACAGTTTTCAGTAGTGGATAAACTTTTTTTTTATATTTTTTATAATTTTTTTCATAATTTTCATTTTGATTATGTGAATAAAAGAATCAATTTTTTTGACAATTTTTAGTTTAATTGACTAAAAGTGAAACATATAAAAGAAAAAGTGAAAAGAAACAGTGGAAATATAGTGGATCAAGTGTGATTAGTGTTGATCAGAGAGTGATCATGAGAGATTTTAAATATACTAGTAAAAATTTTGGTTCATTATTATATTGAATTAAAACATCAAAATAATTGGCCAATTATTCCTTTCTAGAGGATCTATCAAGCTATATTGAAGTCTAGATGTTCACCACTTCAAGAATCTTCAATTAGCAAATTGATTAAAAAGATCTCAACTGAAACGACATCACTAGAAGTTTATGATGTTTATAATTTTTAGTTTTGTAATATTTCTTCAATTAAAAATATCACCAAAAGATTAATTATTTATAAATTAATTAAATAAAGGTAAACATTCAATAAAATATTTGAGAACCAGATTCAATCTCGACAATAGAATCTGATTCTTGTTTAAAGAAATTTAAATGAAAAAGAATGAAATATGAATCAATTGAAATTCAAAACTTTGGAATAAAATAAATTATTATAAGGATATATTCAATTTAATAGTAGAAGACACAATGCAAAATATATAAAAACATAGGGGTAAATATTTTCCATCTAAAAATGACAATCATGTACTACTTCTTTCTCCTGCAACTCTAGTTCTCCAGTACTGCTCGTGTTGCTCCGCTAATCTCGTCTCCCAAGAGTATCTTCAATGATGTATCATGGAATGGAAAAGGTCTACCTAATGCCTCCAATATTTAATAAGGAATGTCATGAAATGTGAATGAGAGATATCACCTCATGATACTGCTCTATTTTTAACTAACATATGTAATTTACTTGATGTTACCCATAGTTTCCACTGATATCGGTAGGTTCTTCACTCTAGCACCGCACACATGTGTTTTTTTTCATGAAAACCATGTCGTTATATCCTAACCCATGTATCTAACTATGTGGCAGTTATGTTGAGTGAATCATGACGAGAACCTAACTCTTGTGTGAATCTACAATTTTAACAGAGAAAAAAGTTTAAAATAGTTTTAAATCCTAAAAATAATTAATAAATTATTTTATAATTAATCAATTAATATAATCACTAGATTATTGTAAATATTAAAATTTTCAGTTTATATTAATTATTACATGATATTATTATTTATTTTATTTTAAATCATAAATTATAATTAAAAATATTATATTTTAATTATTATTGTTATTATATTTATATACATTTATTTCAATAAAAAAATATAATTTTTATTTAATTTAATATTATTTTATTATATATTTATATATTATATTAGTTTTATATTATTTTATTTTATTTTATTAAATTTTTTAATATATTTATTATTATTATTTAATTTATTTAGTAATTTTTATTAACTTTTTTTTCTTACCCTCCCCATTCTTATACATGGGACATGGGGGAGGGTGTATGGTTCTTCTTCTGAAGCATGCCAGCTCCTCCTCGTGGCACAACTCTAATTCCTTCTGGCTCCACCCATATGACAAGACTCATTGGCATGACATTTGGGATCATTGATCGCCTAGCCTCCGTTGATAGTAGTACGACTTCAAGTAGGATTGGGATCTTGTGGAATGGGTGTCCCTCAGTAATGATAACATCACGAGCAATGTATTCTTCTGTTCGTCAATGTCGACCGCCTCCAACTCCCGATGTCAAAAGCAGTGTAGTTTGGGGTGGTGAATTGAATTTGTTTGGATACAGATTTGTGTAATGTGGGGCTCGTCCTCAGCATTGACTAGATGTTCCTTGAGTCATGGCCCGTGTTTCTACAAACAGTGTCTTCAATCCCATGTATATCTGAGTAATTTTCATTTTGTTCTTCAATACATGTACTCAAATATCTATCCAATTTGGATCTCGCATTCTCCAAATCCAATGACCGCTGTAGTATGTTTGAGGTGATTTATTTCTGGGTAATGGGGATGAAGGTGAGACAAGGTACGCTTGTAGATGATCCGTGATAACAGTTTAAGTGGGTTGTGGGACACCGATGAAGGGATAAGCGAATAATGTCTGTAATTGAAGGATCATCGAGTCAATATGTAGGCGATGGGTATTATTGAGTTGTTTTACTAATGGGTTTAAGTGAGACAGGTGCAAATTGTCAGTGTCAATAAGACAAAAGCAGGGGTGTCGGTAACTCATTAAGACAGAAGACCGGTAGGTATTCTGAGTCAGCAAATGTATAGATTAGTAAGTCATGTGGGGAGGGGAAATGAATGTATTGGTATGGAAGTGGCTAGTAGTGTTAGTGGATGGAAAAATTGGGCATCTATAACTGGATTGAGTTATCGATAAAATTTGGCATGTGTCATTAGGTGATGGGCTAACGATATGGCTTAGGGGACATAAAATAATGGAAAAGTAAAGGTTATCAGTAGCTCAAGCTACAGATGGACTACATCAGTGGGTCATCTACAGAACAACTAAAATTAAGATAAAAAAATAAAGAAATTAAATACTTGGATCAATTATACAAAAATTAAAATTATTAACTAATAATTAAATAAATTAATTATAATATTTGAAGCTAAAATATTAAATTAAAAAATATCATTAAAATAAAAAGATTTAAAATATTCGAGGCCAATAATGATTGGGACAAAGGAATAGTGTCCGTGAGAAATGTATCACTATTGCAATGATGGTGAGACAAGGAAGGTATCAGTGAGACATGATATGTTGCTGTTGGTGACATAAAAAAATTTAACTGTAAACAAGAACATAATCTAAAACTTATGTTAATTATAATAATTTTTTAATTGTTTAATTTAAGATATTAAACAAAAACATGATGTAATATTTAAAACCTAATAGAGCAAAAAAATAATATAAAACTAGACTATAATTTATACAACCATGATACAGACTCAAACTACTAGTTGAAATCAAATTAATTAAAAAAAATTGTTAATGATAATTTATTTATATTACAAAAGGTAATGATTAATGTTGAAATGAAATATTTAATTTATTCAATAGAAATAAGTTTTTTTAAGGGAAGAGGCATTAATGAGTGAGGTGGAATTACGAAGATGACTAATGGAGTAAACGATATTAGAAAAAGGGCATTGTCAGTGGCTTATGTTTTTACACTGCACACATGAAATAAAATTAATGGAATTAAAATATTCTGGAAATTAAATATTTAAAAATATATATTAATTCATTAATTAAGTAGATGAAGAGAAAAATGGTAATTTTTTTAACAAATTAAAACATACACACATAACTTATACTAAAGACTTACAATGTTATTAAATATTAAAATTAAATTACTAATTATAAAAAAATGATTAAATTAAATTTAAATGATATAAATTTATAAATAAAATAAAATAAATTTAAAATAAGTTGACTAGAAGAAATTGATAAAGTAGATTTATTTTAGTCAATCAAAATTAAAAGATAAAATATTAAATTGATAACTTAGTTAATTAATTAAAAATAAAATGATTAATTGGTTAATTAATTAAAAACATACACAAAATTGTATGATTATTTAATAAAGCATAAAAAAATTACAACGAAATTAGATAATTATGATAACTAAAACACAAATAGAGTTTTATGAAGGATTTTAATACATTATTAGTTATAAAAATTTATTAATTTAAAAATTAAAAATAAATAATTAATTATGTATAATAATTTATTAAAAAACAATAGTTAATTAAATTATTAAAAAAATTAATGAATTATGTGCAAAATCATGTGAATTTAAGGCTATTAAGAAAATAAGTTTCTCTATAAATTTTATTTTTCCTTATATTTTTGAAATCACAAAAAAATTTCATATGAAAAATTCTCTTTCACTAAGAAACATTTTCTTAATAAAAATTTTATTTCTCACAGATTGGTTTTCACATTACATTTTGGTACCAACACCTTAACTAATGGTTTTATATATAAATATAACCATATTTTCCATAATTAAAAATTGGATCCTTATCTAACTCATAACCTAATAGTTCCTTAGAATCTAATTTCACTAGAATTATGAATCTGATTTCTCTAGAATAGAGAACCCGATTTCTCAGGAATTTAGTATCCAATTTCTCTAGAATTCAGAATCCAATTTCTCTTTAAATTTGAATCTCATTTAATCAGAAATTATACATTGATTCTCTTAGAAAATAGACTTCAATTATCTCAGAAATAAGACTTTTATTCTCTCAGCAATTAGACTCTGATTCACTCTGAAATCATACTTATATTCTCTCACAAATTAGACTCGAATTCTCTCATAAATCAAACTCATTTTATTATAGAAATTAGACTCCAATTTTCAAAAAAAATAGATTCTAATAATAAGTATTATTAGAATCAATTATAAATATTTTAAGACTTTGAAATAAACAATTGTAAGAATCTGATTAAATGATTTTGTTAATGTTTTCATATTTCTTTAATATAGATTTCTATTTTAAAAGATCCTAAATTTTAATTTTTTTTAGGAATAGAAATGCTTCACATAGATAGTCATATAATGTGATGTCGTTAAATTTGTTTTAACATTACTTTTGCATGAGTACCACTTATACAGGTCCGGCTGAAAATTCAAGGAAATATGACTATTGCAGGAGGAATTCGACCGTTGGAGATTTTTCCTATAAATATCTAGCCATTTGAATGAGCTAGTAGCTATAGAACTTAGGAATGAAGTGATAATCTACATGATATCTACTCAAACCTGTCTTTTGCAATTGTTGTGAAAAACATGTCCTAACTGAGAAGATATTATTCAACATACCTTGTGATAATCTTATTCGTGATGTTATCTATTAAGGCAATCCATGGATAGGAAAACCGAGGTGATGATTTCCTACATAATCAAGGGCTTATAGGGATAGAAATATAGATATTGATCTTTATATAGAGGGATAACCCTGTTGTGGATAAGACATACTTTTTTGAAAGTATAAATAAAGGGGCCTTTATCCAAGGTTTTTTGATACCCATCTCTTTGAGTTATAATATTTATTATACTTGTTTACATACTATTGTTTCATGTTTTTTTCTACTAAATTTTGTTAAATATATAAAGTGTAACTTTATTAAACTTTCACATACTTGTAAAAACTATGATAAATTAGATTCTATACAAATTAAGGTAGAATCATTCCTTAAGTAAACTTCTTTAGGTATCCTTATTGGATCCACACAATCACATCCTAATAAAGTTAGTTTATTTATTTATAGCTAATGTTGTCTCGTGAATTCATATTTTTTAACATTTTAACCATATATTTTCTTATGGATATAAAACAACATTTATAAACCAATAATTCACCACCTCTTAGAATTTTGAAATCTATATAAACAATTTGATCCTAAAATTTCTCTTAGAGGAGGTCTCTCAAATACTTATACTTGAAGATTTATTTTCTTGCTCAACTTTTATTACTTATATTTACTTGTTCCAGTTTTTTATAAAAGTTTTCCTTATAAACTCATTGTTTATAAAAATAAATTTACTAACCCATTTTTGTGAAAAATGATTTCATTTAGAATGATGGTAAATAACATTAGACAGACAGAAAATAAAAATCCAACTAGACCCCAAATTTTTTATTAAAATGAAATTGAATAATAGAGAGATATGATGAAGGATTTTATTATCATTACCAGTGTGGAAAAAGAATTCTGTTAACTGGAGATTACCAAATTCCAGATAAAGAAATTAGAAATTCACCAAACATGAAAAATAAGAGTATTATATTATAATTAAGGTATAAAATAATTTATTATGTTCTATGACCAGAAAAATAAATAGTCATATTTCCTTATGTGAAGCATCTAATATAATTTGGAAGAAATTATAGGTTACAAATTTTGTCACATACAAGGTTGTTGAAACAGGAAGAGCTATACTAAGAGTGAAATACCAGGGTATTATGTTTCCTTATGAAGGACCTGTATAAAAATTTCAACAAGGGATTTTGACTATTGTTAATATTCTTAAATATATAGGATATAAATTAATTTAGGATGAGATTCATGTGGATAAAATAATATATATTATGCCTAATGAGTGTGAATAAAAAAAACTGTGATTGATGAGAATATGAATGTTTAGAATATCACCCTTGATGAGTTATTTGGGACTCTCTTATAACACGAAACTAGAATGAAGAGAGATGAAAAGATCAATAAGAAAATGAATGGGAATGGCAGTGGTTAATTCACTACTACTTCAAAAAAATATGACATCCATGACTTGTGAAAGAGTTAATAGATTAGAAGACAAGAAAGCTACTGTTGTATTTAAATCAAATAATAGTAACCATTCTAAGAATGAACATGCTAATATTTCTCAATGAATGCTCGATATTTTTTTAAATAATGACTTCAAATACAGATACACAAATAAATATTTAAATGATAACAATGATTCAGAAGTGACTTTTTATGAATTCAAGAGGGTTGGTCATATAAGATCAAAGTCCCCGATGATCAAATGAAAAGAACGAAAGGATGTGAATTCGGAATTAAAAATCATGATGTGCTATATGTCTATGTATAATAATGTACTAAAATATTATGAAACATGGAGTGATAATGGCGGGGATCCTTTTGATGAATATTTGAATATTGAATCATCTTTATATATGAATATTCCTCTTATAACCAGAATTCCTACCAAAAATCATTATCTCATGGCTATGGTAAACACTGATGAATATTTAACCAGTATTTGTTCAAGTTATAATTATAAAAGTGAAGAATATTATGAATCTTCAGATGAAGAATCTTCCCCATTAGAAGATAATACATTAATTTTTTTTATTAATTATCTAGGTTTTCCATGTTATTTGAGAATTAAAATAGTAAGTGTAGTATAAAAATGAGAATATAGTTGCTCAATTGTAATTATAAAAAAAATCTTTTTTAAACTTAAGAAAAAATATTTTTAACAAAGTTAAACATGGTAAATTCAGTAACCCAAAAACATTTCTATAAGAAAAACATTCTGGGTTTCAGAAATATGGTTCTAGAAATTAAACGTAAGGAAAGTTTACTTAGGTAAGGATTCTACCTTAAATCATATGGAATTTTATTTATCAATTTACATAAAATAATAATAAATTATAAGAAATTAATACTTTTTTCCTTTATCAAAATACAACAGAAATAAACATAAAAAAACAAGTCACATGTATGAAATATTTTAACCCAAAGAGTTGGGTATCCAATAACATTTTATAAAGATCCATTGATTTTAAATTTCAAGAAATTCTGTCTTACCCACACTAGGTAATACCTCGATAGGAATATCAGAATCTGTCTTTCTATCCCTGCAAGCCCTCAGTCATTATAGAAGACGACACCTCTGTCTTCCTATCCCTAGAAGCCCTCAATCATTAAGGTAGTCTCCACCCCTATATTCCTCTCACTATAATCCCTCGATTGTACTAAAAAACATCAGTGTCTCATGAAGAAATATGTACAAGATGTTTATATCCACAAAAATCATGACAGTATCACTCTCTATAAATCACTTCTTAGCACGTAATCTCTAGATTGACGGAATGAGTGTTGTGCTCTTGAAAATGAGCTCCTATTTATAGGCACAACACCAATAGTTGGCTCCCTTCTCCAATGGAAATTTTTTTCTTTGAATCACAGAGGGACCTATTCATGTGTCACTCAAAAAATGGTTAGTTAGAAACAGATTGTACAACATCACTTCATAACAATAACATCTGTAATGTAAATGAAGTTGCATAACCAAGTCTATTTTTCAGAGTCTAAGGAAAAATAAAATTCCATGTTTAAAAAAATAAACATTCAGAGATTATAATACATGGAAATTTGGATTATATTTTTCAAAGAGTTTAGAATATAAATTCTATAGACTCTAGAGTCTGAAGTACAATGAATTCAGAATCTGGATTCTGAGATATTTTGAGTATGAATTCTAAGGAATTCAGAGTCTGAATTTGGAGAAATTTGAGTCTTAATTCTGAGGAATTTGTAATCTGGATCTTGAAAAATTAAGAATCTGAATTCTGAATAATTTTTAGTATATATTTCGAAGAATTTGGTGTCTTAATTTCAAAGAATTCGGATTCTGAATTTCAAGGAATTCAGAGTCATAATTTTAGAGAATTTGGAGTCTGAGTTTCAGAGAATTCAGAGTTTGAATTTTATAGAATTCTAGGTATGAATTTTAGAGAATTCAGATCCTAAAAAAGAATACACTATCGCAAATGAATTATATGATTCTTAGGTTGTAGTTGTGAAACCGAATTTTCACCTAGTAATAAATGAGTAATATTTAAAGACATTATAAAATAAACAATGAAAACTAGGCTAAGGATACAAATTTTCTTAGATAAGGGAAATTTTCCTTATGAAAATAATCCTTTGGGAAAAAATAAACTTTCTTTAGATAAAGTGTTTGTGATTTTAAAAACATATAGAAATGTAAAATTCATAAAAAAACTTTATTGACTCAATGGTAAGATCCATAACAATCACAAATAGGAAATTTTTTGGATAACTATAATAACAAAGGAACTATCAAATATTTCAAAAGATCTTAATCAGAAAACCCTTAATTTTTGAAAATGATTCCAAAATCCTCAAATATGTTAATTATAAAAATGATAAAATTTTTAAGGATCTTGAAATAGTCATTTCAAAGAAAAAAATAGATAAAAATTACAATTCTAAGACTGATAAATATGAGGATAAGAATTTATTCATCAAATGAACTACTAAAATATTTTTTCTAAAGAAAATTTATCAATATATACTCATAGAAGGGAAGGATTTTATAGAATTTATTCACAAATCTATCTTCTATGGAATAGTTTTGGATTTGTTTATTCTCAGTGAAAACTAATTTTTAGTCATAACTATTTTGTACCCCAAAGTGCTACTTTTTTCGTTAAGTGTCAATGTGGCAGACATAAGTAGAAATTTTTTTATATATAAAACACAATCCTTTGGATTTCATAAATCCAATTTTTCTAAGGAAGTATGGATTACTGAGATATTATTTTTTAACATTTACATAACCAAGAATGTTTGGATTCCAAAAGATAAACTATTTTCTTTTTAGGAAGAAAATGATGTTCCAACAACAATACAAGGTACATAGATAGTGGATGTTCTCAGAAGTTAACAGGTAAAAAAACTTATATGCAAATATTATTATGATAAATGGTAGAAAATTGACATTTAGATATAATGGTCAAGGATTAATTGTTGTAATATGTAATATTTTGCTTATTGGAAATGCTTTATCTTTAAAATGCTTAATCGGATAAATGTCTTTTCATTTGGTTGGCATTGCAGCATTGATAGTTGACGTCAGGTGGATGACCTTGAAAGGAGGATGGGTGTGATGGCACCCATCATCAGTCATTTGTCCGTTTGGATGGATGGTTCACCTTGCCTGATCTTCCACATTGTTTTTTTGTCTAGTTTTGTCTTGTATCAAGTTGACAGTGCTATGTTTTTTTCACATGTGCTATCAGGCATGCGACTTGAAATAGAGATAGTTATGCTAGTACTTATCATCTAGTCATCCATTCACACCTCGTTGTGGGTTAGAGGAGTGCTCTGCCATGTTGTTTTTCCATCACGACACAACTTCTTTGCAGAGGGTTGAGGCATCTCCTTTGATGGAACCCACATTTCATAGTCTTGGAGGGGGGGTGAAGAGGTTCTTTATAATGTTTGTTTTGATTTTTTTCTTCCCTTTTGGCATGATGATCCTTGTTTAGGTATTTGAGTTCTTTTTATCCAGGCTTCTATTCCCTTTTCATGTAATGGGTTTCCTCTTATCCCATTTCTTTAAAGAGGTTGTCTTCTTTTGGTTCAATAAAGAGGGCTTGACCCTCATCCTTTTCAAAATCTGATAATTGTCTTAAGAAAAACCTTATAAGCGTTATCCAATTAGGTGAAGAATGTTACCTTATAGATTTTAGTAATTTTGAATTCCTATTAAACAATTACATGGAAGTGTTTTTTCACTCTACACATAGGTATGAGAATGTTTATACACTTAACGTAGAAGACCTTAGGAGCCAAGACCTAACTTTCCTTAGTGAAATGGAAGATCAATATAGGTTATAGAATACAAGGCTAGGATAATGTAATCATGGAAACCTATGAAAACTCCCACGAAATGACTTTATAAGGATCTACCAGATCCTAGATTGGATTATTTAAAAGTCTGTGATCCTTTTCAATATAGAAAACACCATATGTCAATATTTAAATCAATTAGTGAAGTCTCAACATCTAATTCATTATAGCTGGTGCATATGGATATTTTTGGTCTCACAAAACCAAGAGGTATTCGATGTAAATTCTATATATTTGTTTTAATTGATGATTAATCCAGATTCACTTGGTTATATTTTATCATAAATAAATCTGAAGCCTTTTTTAAATGTTTTTCAGTCGAAGATAAAAATGAGAAAACCCATCCATTGATAACTATTCATAATGATCATGGAGAAGAATATAAAAATTCATATTTTGAAACCTTTTGTTGTAAGAAAGTCATTTCTCATAAATTTTAACTTCCAAGAACTCCACAACATAATTGTGTTGTTGAAAAAATAATCATTATTCTTCAAGAGATAACAAAAACCATGTTGAGTGAATACTCTATTGCTAAATAGTTTTGGGCTGAAGTTGTTAGTACTTCATTCTATATTATAAATTGAGTTTTATTTAGTACTTTTATTAATAAAACACCTTATGAGTTATGGACTGGTCAAACACTAAAATTTTATTACTTCAATGTAATTGGATGCAAAGTTTTCATCTTGAATACTAATGATAACATACATAAATTCAAACCCAAATTCGAGGAAGAATTTTTCTTATGATATTCCACTACTTCTAAAGATTATTGAGTTTTTAAAAAAATTATTGTAATTTTTAAGAAAAAATACATGATAAATCCGATGAAACAAATCCTTTTGTTTTTAAACAACCCCAACCTACATCTTCTGATGTTTTTAAAAAAACTGATTATCAACCATGGATGGATGATTCTTTCATTCAAGAAAATACTCAAGAAAATGTTCCTGGAGTATTCACCGCAGAATATTTTTTACCTTAAGATAATGAAAAGGTTTTACAAAACCCAAATTAGTGTTTTCTTAATAATCATACCAGTGATAGTATAATTGGTAATGTAAATCAACCAAAATAGAAAAGAATATATATATTTAATGAAGTAGAGCATCTAGAATTCCATTCCCCATTAGAACCTAAATTTACTAATTAAGAATTAAGTTATGAGGATTTGAATAAATCTATGAAAAATGAACTAAATTAATTCAAATAGAAAAAATATAGACCTTGGTTGAAGGACCTAAAGAAAATTACATAATTGGAGTAAAGTGGGTCTTTAGAAATAAATGTGAAAACTTGAATTTTTTTATGAAATAAATCAACATTGGTTGCTAAAGGATGTAATAAACAAGAATGAATAGACTATGAGGAAACCTATACTCCAGTATTAAGACTTGAATCTATTTGTATTCTTATAGACTTGGAAGAAATTTTCAATTTTAAACTTTTTCAAATGGATATGAAATTTTTTTTCCATAACAGATATGCTCAAGAAGGTGTTTATGTTGAACAACGTCCTGGTTTTGAAGACACAAGACATCTTGAACAATATTAAAAAAATACCAATGATTTTTATGGACTCAAAAAATACATTAAACCCAAGTATGAAATATTTACATGATTTTTTACAAAAAAATTATTTTAAGGGAACTACTGATCTGACGCTTCGTATAATGAAATATAAGAGAACTATTTTGATTGTTTAAATTTATGATAATGAAATTATATGTGGGTCAACTCAAAATAAAGTAATGATTCATTTCTAAATCTCATGAAATTTGAGTTTCAAAATAGTATGACGGGTGAGTTAAATTTTTTTACTGGTTTTCAAATTTTACAATAAGTAGAATGAACATTTATATCTCAACATAAGTATATTAAATATCTTCTTAAGAAGTATGTATACAACAACACTAAAAGTATAAGTACTTCAATAGGTACCGCAAATAATGTTGATCTTGATGAAACTGAAAAACTAGTTGATCATACATATTTTAGAGGTATGATATATAGTCTATTATACTAAATTTATAGTCATCCAGAGTTAATGTTTTCAGTTTTATTATGCCCAAAATATGAATCTAATCCAAAATAATCCCATTTGAATGTTTTGAATATTTTTTTCTATTTAAATTGAACAACCAATTTAGAAATTTTCTATTCTTATTGAAATGATTGTATTTTAAAAGGATTTTTAGATGCTGACATTGGTGGTGGTATAATGTATTAGAAAATTAAATCTGTAACATGTCATTTCTTAGGATATTCATTAGTTTTTTGGTCATTCATGAAACAACACTTAGTAGAATAGTCTACTTTGCAAGATGAATATGTAGAATCAGAAGTTATTATTCCCATGTTTTTTGGATGATACACACACTCATAGACTATGGAATGAGTATTAAAAGAACATAGATAATGTGTCATTATACTGGTTCCATTTCCCAAATAAAAAAACCCTACACATCACTCTTGTTCAAAGCACACAGACATATGTCATCACTTTCTTAGGTATCACACATTTCAATGAGATTTCATACTTCAATTTATCAGAATTCATGTTTAACATGATGAAATATTTAAAAATCCATTACCCTCAGATAGATTTTAATACATTAATGAAAAGTTAGAAATGAAAACCATAAGGTAATCATCAATATTAATTTTTTTTTTAAAATCATCTCCTAACATTAAGATTCTCTTTTTCATAGGGGGAGTACATATGTTTATTTTTTTATATTTTCTATCCTAATATTTTTCCAGAACCTAATTTTTTTGGAACCTAACAATTTTTCCCCAAAAAATCTATGTAAAATCTTACCAATACTAAAAATTCTTTCTATATGATATGGATGTAAAATTTCTTACTTATATCATGGTAATTGTATTTTTTGTCGGTATTTTAACATTGTTTTAAGAAAACCTTATTGGATTCACTTTCCAAAAATTTCATTTTGTTCTCAAAACCTCAAAATATCGAAACCTGTAAATCCTTCTCCAATATTGATATCAATTTTCAGATCTGATCCTATAAATTTTAAACATTGGATTGACCCAGGAAGATGAACTGTCACCGCCTAGTCTATATAAAGGGGTCCCCATTCTTTGTATCCCACATCATTTTTCATAGTGTTTTTTTCCGGATGATCTACCGCCCATCAAGTGCACCGTTATATTTTTCATTTTATCCTTAAAATCCAAATATTTCTTGAGATATTTTCCTAGACTCCATTGTCATCCAACAAGGAACTCAAAGATTGGTTAATCCTTAGGGAATGATTAGTAAACCTAAAATTCTTTCTGAGTATAACTCTTTGATTTAAAAAGTCATAAAGATTAATGAGTAAGAAACCCTCTATTTTAAAGTTAAATAATCAAGATCTGGTGTATGTTAATTTAGTTATAGAGTTTTATGATACCATTTAGTTTTATGATAAAGGTGGAAGATATATGATTACATTTATGATATATAGAAAAACATACAATTTGTCTTACAAGAAGGTTGAAAGTTATTTAGATATACCATATTAAGGAGAGGCAATATTTTTCTCAGATATGTTTCCTGATATAGAAGGTTCTTTTGAGAAAATTATGTCTATTGAGTGCCTTTTCCTTGAGGGAGTGAAGATGCCCAAGAGAGCACATTTTTCAGCAAACCACAGATTTGTATCCCTTTGGATGAAAGGATTTTTTTTCTCAGGATGGGAGGTAGGGACTCTCTAAATATATGAGATATATTTATGAAAGAATTCTTGGTGAATGTAAGGATATTAAACCAAATTAATTACATTATTTGAAACATCAAAATCATTATGAATGGAACCATAAAATCTCAAATAATGATTTACCCTTAAATTTTATTGAATATCATTATCTTATTCTTATATTCCTTCATAATATCATGAAACTAAAAGACCAAAACCATCAAGATTATATTGTTATGCGATTATACATTGAGAATGATGAATATTGGTTTCAGTGACAAGTTAGGATAATTCTTTGATATTCCTAATAAGTATGACCAAGATTCTAGTAAGAAAGGATATGTTAAATAATTCTCCATGAAAACACCCATGAAATATAAATACAAAGACCCGGAACCGCATGCACAAGCACAATACACTGAGCCAGTATCTGATCGACCCATTCCCAAGAATTAAAAGTCCTTTTCTAATGAGGTTTTATCCAAATGGAGATAGATTAAAAATAAGAAAAATAAATGTGATATAGTTTTTGGGATAGATCCTATTGATGGTATGACCTTAAAAATCCATGAAGTTGAAGACATTGAGAAGAAAGATAAAGAAAATAATTTGATAAAGAAAATTGTGGAAGTTAATATTATCCATGATTTGATAAGAGACCCCAAGAAGGCCTCTTTAAAAGCTCAAGTACCAAAATATTTATTGAAAGAACCATTGATTCCTCCGGCATTGGTGGAAACAAAGACTCCTATACCAGATAAGTGAAAGAGGGATATATCATTTCCAAAACCAATAGTTGAAGAATATTAAATCTAGAAAAGAAAATAAGAATAATAGAAGAATGGAAAATAAGTGAACAAAAAGTGTGTTGAATATGAATAGAAGGAGAGCCCTTATGACATGCATTTAATATGAACTCCCCAATTTTCCTCCACAAGGATTATTTTAGAAGGAAAATCTATTCAGAAAGATAATGTTTCCCAGTATAAGGTCAGTAAAGTCCCCACATATGATGAAATTATTAATGATAATATTATTCAATTTGTTGATGGAAAGGCTGCTAAAGAAGTTTATAAAAAAAAGATTTTAGTTATTCTGATAAACATGTAGATAAAGATGATAATGGTGATGATATAATTGTCCAAGATTTTAATGAAGAGCGTGAGACTCATAATTTTGAGAATAAAATTTTCAAAAATTGAAAGAAAAGGGAGTTGATGTCGATAAACCTATAAAAGGTTTTGTTAAAAAAGTATTGAAAGATGTTGTTTCTACATCTAAGAAGAAAGAACATGAGAAAAATAAAGTATACACACCATCAAAAGAATCTATTTTGGAATATTCTTCTACAATATGTGATGATTTTCTTGTCCCGTATTTAAATAATCTGGAGAACACTATCCCCTTCTTTCCCAACATTGATTCAAGTTGTCAACTGATTCAATAATTAGTCAATCAAAAGATAAATTCAAAAAACATTCTTATTGAAAAGTTCATTAAACTTGAAGACAAGTAAAATAAATTTTAGATTAGATATGATTCTCAGAGAATATCAGGCAAAGAAATAAAAAATGGTTGATGTTGATAATAGATGATCTTAAAATTTTGTTATGATCACACTAACACAATCAAGGATACTTTTCATAAATCTGATGAAAAGATCACGAAAGTATCCTCATGTTTTTTAGAGAAACTAAAAAAAGATAAAGCTAGCCACCAACAAGAAGGCAGCGATCTGAATAAGAAATTAAACCTTGTTACTCTTAATCTAAAAAGGGAGAGTGAAATTAGAGATTATTATCTAAAAAACTCGAATACCAAGAATAATTGATAATGAATCAAGGAGAAATAGTTTATTTATAGGAATAGAGAATCAATGATCTTGAATGAAAAAATATTAATTAGCAAGATTTTCTCAAGAAGTCTGAAGATGATCATAAATAATTGAATAAGTTGAAGGCCACATTAAAAATGTTGGTGACAATATAGAAATAGAAGGATGAATAATTTTTTATGAAATCTGATATTTTATTATAATGAAACTTTTTGATAAATTAATGAAAGTGTTTCTTTGAATTATTTTTACTTGAATGTTTGCTAAACTTTCAGGTACATTTTTTTCCCTCCATTCCTTATTGAAAATCACAAGGGGGAATAATTTCCAAAAGAATATTAAGTTAAAGGAAATAAATGTCTAAGTAAGGGGTATATTAATTTAAGAACATATTCATATGTAAGGGGATTTATTTATCTAATAAAGACATGAATATGATCCTTAGGTATATCATAACCTAAGATGGAGTTAGTCATATTTATAATGATCCATAAACAATAAGTGAGATAGGTATTTACTTAATGTTAAAAAATTAAAACCTTTTTCATTTATATTATTTTATGAAAAGTTGTTTTTACATTCAAAAAAGGAGGAGTTTTTTGAGTAAATTAGTTTCCTTATGACATTTCCATTACTTTATTATTTGGAAATCACAAACACCTTTTCTTAAGGATTATTATCTTTCTATAGTAAACATTTTCTTAAGGGAAATTTTCTTTTTCAGTATTTTCTTTTTTCATTACCTTTGGTTTTCAATTCCATACATAATTTTTTTCAAAATAAACCTAAAAATATTTTCCTAATGTCAAAAAATAAGATCGTTATATCACTCGGAACCTTACAGTTTCGTAGAATACAATTTCCCTATAATTTAGAATTTTATTTCTCTAGAATTGAGATTATGGTTTCTCTGGTATTTAAAATCTTATTTCCCAAGAATTCATAATCCAATTTATCTAGAACCTTGAGGCCAATTTCATCAAAAATAAGATTTCGATTCTCATAGAAATCCTACATCAATTATATCAGAAATCAGACTCTGATTCTATGAGAAATCAGATTCCAATTCTCTCAAAAATCAGACTCTGATTCTCTTTAATATTATACTCTAATTCTCTCAGAAGTTAGACTCTGATATTCATAATAATTAATATCCAGTCATCAGTTTTCTTAGAATCTAAATGTCAATATTTTTAGACTCTAAATTAACTTATATTATGAATCTGATTAAATTATTTTGTTAAAGTTATAATATTTCATTAATGTAGAGTATCATATTATCTTATCCTAAATATGATAATGTTTGTTAAGAATAATAATGTATCTCATATTTAGTTATATAATATGATTTCATCCAATATTTTTTAACATAACCAAATCCATAGTTCCGTACATATAGGTCCCTTCGAAATTTCCAGAAAATATTACCATGTGGGGTTGAATTTGACCGTTGGAGATTTTACCTATGAACACCTATAAATTTGAATGAGCTGGTAGCTGTTGAAATATGGAATGATGTGATACTCTGTGAGAGCTCAACTCAAGCATTCCTTGTGAGATTGTTGTGAAAAAACTTGTTGTAACTAAGAAAATCATGATCAACCTACCTAGTGCAAATATGATCATTGATATTATCAATATGGGGCTTCCAGGGATAGGAAGACAGAGGTTCTGATACCTGATTAATCGAGGTCATGTGGGGATATAGAGATAGAGACCAATCATTATATCGAGGGATTACCCTAGTGTGTGCAAGATAGATTTTATTGAATGTATAAATGAAGGGACATTTACCAAAGGTTTTTGGATACCCTTCTCATTTTGATAAAAGATTTCTTATATTTTTTACTTGTTATTGTTACAAGTTGTATTTATGCTGCATTTTGATAGTGTTAGAAAGTGTAACCTTATTACACGTTCTTATACTTATACGAACTAACATATACTATATACTATGAGTTTTAATGTAAACCCTTACCTTAAGGAAACTTAATTATGTTTTTTTATCAGATCCACAGTATCAGATCCAAAGCAATATAGTTTCTCTATTAAGAACTAAAGAGGGATTGTGGGATCATCTTGTTTAACATTGTTAAACATATATTTTCATAAGTTTAAAAATAAATATTTTGAGACCTTAAATTCACCACCCCTATTGTAATTGAGAAATCTATATATAATTTTTGATCCAGGCCATATCTAATTCCCCCACACATAAACATTGTTTGTCCTCAAAAAATTACACGTTTTATTACTTTTTAAAATATATATGTGTTTACTTTTCTCAAATTGAACCATGTTAAATAGTTTAAATGTGGAGGACCTAAAAGTTAATAAATAGGCTTTTGATATGAAAATTTTGAAAAGATGTCTTTCCTAAAAAAACCTCTCACTAGTAAGGATGAAATGCGTGAATCATCTACCAATGAGGATTCACTGTCTCATATATAAATATACCTAATGAAATTTTAATATTCAAGTATATGATCTAAATTCAAGAGTGAAAAAATGTTAAAACATTATAGAGACAATAATTTTAAAAAATAACCTTTTAATTTGACATTTTTTCACGGTTATAAAAATATATTTTTTTCGAATCACATTGTTGATATAAATTATTCCATATAAACCAATTGTCCCATTCTCCATCTGGCGTTCATTTTTCCCCTAAAATTAATGAACTCATTTTGACCCTAGGTAGTTTATTTTAATTTTTCCCAAGCCATTTATCTTGTGTTGAGAATAGTGTATAATCACTAATTCAATATTATATAGAGGGATTTTATTTAATATAAACATACCCAGCACATAGAGTCTTAGAGATTCACCATAGGTAACCAAATGCCCATTTTACACCAGTTACAAAGGATTTTTATAACAGTCATTTATATTTTCCCAGAAAGGCAATTATAATTTTTTAATTTTAATGTGTGTCCCTAAGGAAAAAGTTTAATACTATTTTCTAATGTTATGATCTCAATTACACAATAATGTATCATACATAACTCTCAAAAGTAGTTTTTAAACTGAAAATTCCTAAAATCACTAGGAAAATCACTCAATAATCATTCATATAATAATGATTCAGATTCATGACAAATCATAACTTACCTGTCTCAGTTACTATCTATATCCAAGATAAAATTTAATTATAATAAAATTCCTACGAAAAATCAAATTGTTATAGGATTTATATAAATGTTGAATATTATTCAATGAAAAGTATAATGAAGCAATGGGAATTGATGGGCTTAAAATAAGGCATATTTTAGATTAAGAAATTATGACCCAATCCCACCCACAAAAAAAATAAAACATTGTATATAATGTTGAATTCCAAGAGTGTAGATGAAATTAATTAAATTTTTATTGTTCAAAATAGATTAACAATTAACCAGATTGATGAAAATCTTAAGGGTCTCATTAATGTTATAAAGAATGGTGTTTTCTATAAAAAGAACATTATAATTGGATTATATAAATTTACATTTATGTTTGTGATTTTTTTTTCAATTATGTTCATCTAGTTACATGTAAAACTTTATAGTACATAGTGAAAATTGTGAAATCAAGATCCGAATTTCATTAAAAAAGATTTTCAATAAAGCATAAAAATATATGCTACAAACACCGAACAAATTTAATCATATTCAATAAAAAGTAAAAATAATTATCCCCCCCCCAATTTTTTTCACATAATGAAATATTACATCAATGTGAATCGATTTTCCATCAAAGAGGAACATGATTTTTTTTTACTAATTAAACCTCAAGAAGTAATAAATTCTAGAAAGAAAACAAATGAAGAAGAATTTTTTACATTGTTGTGATAAAACCAACATATTTTCCAGAAGCGGTAGACAATAAATACCGTACTATCACTACCACTAAAGATTCACTATGAAGTGACTGACTGACTGTAATGTAATAGTGGGTAAAGTACAACACTAGGTCAAAAAAATGGTGACACGACAATGAATGTTTTTAAAACTGACATAACAATGATTAGAAAATACATATATATGTAAAAATTCATGAACATACTTGTTAAATTTTGTATATAAATAATCCATAATGGGAATTCTACTCAATTGTGACACCAATCAACAGAAATAATTTTATACATAAAGAACTAGAGTACAACATGAGCTGAAACCATGATGATAAACAAATAGGTGTGAAACACATTATTTAAAACATAAAACAAGAAATAATTTAAAGAAAAGCATGAACCATGGGTTGGCTCCCATGAATCAAAAATTTTTTATGTCATCAGATAGAATTTATTTAAGTAAAATGTTTGTTTTATTTAACTATAAAAATCATGGGTTTCCTCCCATGTTGCTCTAGTTTTAAAGTCCCCATCAAAAATCACCTATTAACAACCCATGATCACTAGATTAATGCAGTTTACTCAGTTTAAACCACCACATATTGATTTCCCTGTTGTTTTTAATAAAAAAAATTATTTTTTATCATGGAAGATTAAGAAAATAGAAAAAAAATTCAAAATATATGAAACACCCTAAGAAGCACCCATTAACACAAATGAACTGATCAAAGGATTCCTTAAGTAGAGAAGAAAATCCATCACAGAAATTCACAATTTTAGTATTTTCATGATATTTAGATTTATGAGAAAATTAATTTTCTATCTCAAGATCTACCAAGAAATTTTTAATCTCAGGACCATAAAATGGATCATTAGAATCAATCTTGGAAGGTGTGCAATCCATTTATGGAATAATATCAAATTTGAAAGAAATTACGATTTTAGGAAGGGATAAAAATTTTCTAGGTGCTCTTAAGCGTATGGAATTATACTCAATGTTATATCTCTCAATATCTACATTAATAAAATAAAATTAAAGGGTGATTATGGATATTTCAAACTATTTGGATCATGTAGGGGATCAATATAGTGCTGAATAGATTCAGAAACAATGGAATTCATGTTTAATTCCCCTTATAACCCACCCCTAGTATATATATGATATTTTAAACCCTACTAAGTTGATGATGGTAGTGAAAAAAATAGAAGATAATTTATTTGAATATTCATTGTTTCATGTTTTATAAAATAGAAAATCTCTTCCAAAAGATACTTTTTAGTCAAAAACCACTCAACATCAACTACTTTTGACAAATTTATTCTACCTTAATCAGTTGTGTGTTTAACCACTCCTTCATGTTCACATTTAAAATTTTAATTTTATAAAATAATTTCAGTTGAGTGTTGAAATTTAGTAATAGGTAATGGATTTTTCAATCCATATTCAAGAAAATATTGTTCTAGACTATTCAAATTTAGACAATTTTCCCTAGGTATATCAACATATCATTCCATTTCAGTACACAAAGTTTCAGAAAAATGATCAATATTATAATAATGCCAGGAAAGCTCAAAATTTAGCCATTATTTAAATATCTTGCCCTCACCAACTTTATCCATCATCATTTCAGAGATTAATGGGTTAAAATTTTATAAACAGGGAAGAGTAATTTTTATTTTATTTTAAAAAATTTCATATTCTATGATTTCTATCTTAATGTTATCTTCTAATGTATATCTACATTCATGTTCAGGTTCTTTGTTCAAAATCTCATAAAAGTTCAGTGAAGGGTATTTTCATTCAACTTATCTTAATTTACATTCTCTTCAACCCGAGTGATTACATTTTCAATGTATCAGAAATAATGATTTTCTCAAAGATAGGGATCATGATATGAAAAAGTGTTATTTTTCACTCTATTTTAATTATTTATCAAAATTATCCAACACAACTACATTTATATTCTTTTTGGGATCTTTATTATTTATTTCTTTATTAATTGAGCTGGTAAATTCCATATTTGGGTCATTATAATTATATTATTCAAAATAATAATCTCTTTTCCCAATATAAAACTCACTCAACTTATTAATTTCATTTTTAAATATTCTTTATAAATTTTCTTATTCACTTATTGCTTCTTCTTCTTGTTCTTTAAAAAAATTCAGTAACTCAAAGAGCATTACTTAAAACCATTTAAACCTTTTATTTTTATTTTGAGAATTTATAATTTTATGTTAATGGTTTTGGTTATACTATGAGTTCAAAGAATCCATAATAGATTCTATTTTATATACAATCTTGTCTTTTTTTTCTAAGATGTATGGTTCTCAAATTATTGTTCATCTATGTATGCAGTCTGTTTGGTTGGTTATTGACACACTACTAAGAAACTTACCCATTATATCCACAACAGAAACAATAAGGTCCAGGTTGATGATTTCAGTACTCATAATATTCCATTTTTATTTTGAATTAGATTTAGAAAACTTAAATTCATGATAAATAGTAGAAATATGACTATCATATCAAGCATTATAAGAAGTTCACTTATTTTTTATCATTTTTTTTCAATTTTCTAAATATATTTTTTATATTTTCTAATCCTTAAATCCAAATTGCATTCCTTCTCCTGAAATAATGCCACATTTTGAAAGGTTTTGCAGGTTGTTGCAAACCTAAAAACTAAATTTATTAACATACAATAGTATAGCAGTGCAGGGTTGATCCATGAGAAAGGTATGTGAATGTTTAAAGGGTTTCAAAATAAACAAACCCCACTATTATCAGTAGTGTGGGTACATTGTTTAAAAAATATCTTTTGTTCATATTTTATATTTTTATTAAGTGAAAACAGGAAGGAAAAATTTGTTATAATTTTTTGTTTACTCAACCAAAAGTGAAACTGATAAAGGAAAAAGAGGAAATGTTGTGGAAAATGAGTCTAAGGAGTTTATCAAAAATTGATCTTGGAAGATTTAAAATCTACTAGTTATAAGTATGTTTCTCCTATATATTGAATTCACACTTCAAAATAAGTGGTTAATTCTTCCTCGCCAAAAGATTTAACATGTTGTATTGAAGACATAACTTTCTCCACTTCAAGAATCATAAATTAAAAAAATGATTAAAATATTTAAGCAAAAACATAATTTGATGTTTCTAAATATTTGAATTTTTATTTTGGAAAGAATTACCTAAATGACCAATCTTTCAGAAAGAAAAATGATTTAGAAATTAAGTGCACGAAGGTGAAAATTCAATGAAATATTTGAGAACTATATTCAATGTTGCTGATAGTATCCAATTCATTTTTAATGAACTATAAATAAAGAAGACTAAAATATGAACCAATAGAAATAAAAACACTCGAACAAAAGAAATTATTCTAAGATCATATTCAATTGAACATAAAAAATTTCAATTTAAAACATACAAACATAGATTTAGAATGATCCTCCCTCTAAAAATGAATATCATCTACTATTGCTTACTCATGCAACTCTAGGTCTCCGGTACCGTTCTTGGTGCTCCATTGATCTCATCTCCCAGAGAGTATCTTCAATGATGTATCATGGAATGATTTGGGTCTCTTCAATGTGTCATCTCTCGAATTAATAATGTAATGAAAAATTAATGAGAGATATCGGCTCATGCTGCTACTCTATTTTTAAATAATGTCTGTCACATGCTGCAAGTCAACCATAGTTTCTACTGACCTAGTAAGGTTCATCAATCTTCCACCACAGATGTGTGTTTTTTAATGAAAACCATGTTGTTATATCTTAATCCATATAATTAACTCTATGGTAGTTGTATTGAGTAAATCTATATGAAAATGAAACTCACGTGTGAGTCATCAATTTTAAACATAGAGAAATATTAAAAAAAGTTTTAAGTCATAAAAATAATTAATAAATGATATATTATTTAATTAATTTTTATAATCACTAGATTAGTGTAAATATTAAAATTTTTAGATTATATTAATTATTATATGTTATTATTAATTGTTTTATTTTAAAACATAAATTATAATTATAATGTTTATATTAAAATTAATAATGTTATTATATTTATATACAATTATTTTATTTAATCAATATTATTTTATTTCAAAATTAATATTCATTTATTATTAAAATTTTATTATTTATTTAAATATTATATTATTTTTGTTTTAATTTATTTTATTAAATTTTTATATTTATTTATTTTTATTAATTAATTAAATTTTTTATTTTCATTAATTTTTTTACTTCACCTCCCCCTCCCCCACCACGGTGCATAAGGGAGGGGTCTAGTTCTTCTATCAAAGTTCACCAGCTCCTCCTCATAGTGAATCTCCTCATTTTTTTGTGTCCACCATGACAGTGACTCTTTGACTTAGTATTTACAAACATTGTGCCCTCTAGCCTCACCAAACAACATCACAACTTTAGGTAGGCTTTGGATCTGGTGGTGCAGGTCTCCTTTATAGGCGACAGTAGCCTGATCTATGGATTACCTTGTTTGACAAAGGCGACATCCTCAAACTCCTCAAGTCGACAGCGGTGCAGTCTGTGGATGTTAATTGAAGTTTTTTGGATACATATCTATTTAAGGTGGGGCTTGAACTCAGCAGCGACTATAGGTTCCTTCAGTTTTTTATTGGGCTTCTACAAGCAGTGTCTTCAATCACCAATAGATATAAATAATTTTCATTTTGTTCTTCAATCAGTGTTCTCAATTCTGTTTTCATTTTGTATATTTCCTTCTTCAATTCCAACAGAGCCCGTAGTATATTTGTTGTGATTCATTGTATGGTAAGAGTGATGAAGGTGAGACAAGCCACGGGTGTGGATAAATGGTGACAGCAGTTTTTGTGGTTTGTGAGACACCAGTAAAGGGAGAAGTGAACAGTGTCAGTTAATGAAGGATAATTGAGTTGATGTGAATGCAACAGTTATCAATGAGTCATATTACTAATGGGTATTAGTGAGAATGGTGAAGATGGTCAGTGTCAACAAGGGAAAAGTAGGGGTGTTAGTAACTGATTAAGACATGAGATTGATAGATGTTATTAGTCAGTAGATGGCTGATGAGTAGGTTATGTAGGGAGGGGAAATGGATGTGTCAGAAAGATAGTGACCAATAGTGTTAGTTGATGAAAAAAATGGGGTGTTGGTAATTAGAATGAGTTACCAATAAAATATAGTGGGCGCCAGTAGGTGATGAGCTACCGACACGACATCGGTGACGTAAAAAATGTAAAAGGAAGGGGTATTGGAAGCTCAAGATTCTAATGGACTGCATTAGTGGTTCATCTTCAGAACAACTAAAATTAACATAATTAAATTAAATAAATAGAATATTAAATTAAATTAATATAAAACTTAAATTAAAAACTATTAATTTAATCAAATCAATTACATCATTTAAAACTAGAATAATAAATTAACTATAATCATTAAGCTAAAATGATCTAAAGTCTTCAAGGCCAAAAATGAGTGGGAAAAAGAAGAAGTTCAATGAAAAATGTCTAACTGTTGTAGTGATTATGAGATAAGGAAGTTATCAGTGACGCATGAAGTTGTGTCATTGGTGAGTTAAATATTTTTGATTATAAACAAAACCAAAAACTGAAACATATTTTAATTAAAATAAAAAATTAATTAATTAATATATCACATTAAACTAAAACGTAAACTAAAATTAAGAAATAAATAGACAATATAAATAAAATGAAGCTTGATTAAAAATTAACCAACCAAATTACATAATTTAACTATTAATTGTAATATCATAATATAATAAAATATGTTAATGTTAAATTTAATTATAATAAAAAATATAAAGATTAAATTTGAAATTAAAGAATAAATCAATTAAATAGAAATAAATTGATTAAAGGAAGAGGCAATGGTGAGTGAGGTGGAATTGGGTCTGTGACTTATTGAGTCACCAATAGTAGAAAAAGGAAAGTTTTAGTCGATTATGTTTTTAAAATGTAAACTGTAATGAAAATTAATGAAAATAAAAAAAATTGTAAGTTAATGATTTAGAAATTTAAATTATTTTTTTTATTAACGAAATGACCAATTGATATAAAAAACAATATATTTTTTCAAATTAATAATTAAACACTTAACTTATACTAGAGAATAACAATGTTATTTAAGAGAATTACTAAATTACCAATTATAAAAAGAATTTTTAAATTAAATATGAAGGATTTAAATTATTGAATGAAATGAAATCACCTTAAAATATGTTTTTTAGAATAGATTAATAATGTTGATCTTTTTTAGTTGATATAAATTAAATGAATAAATATTAAGTTAGTGACTAAGTTAATTAATTAAAAATAAACTGATTAATTGGTTAAATAATTTAAAACAAACATAAAAAATAATATTATTTAAGGAAGAATAAAAAATTAAAATGAAATTAGATAGTTAAGATAAGTAAAACTGAAATTGAGTTTTATAAAGGCTCAAAATACAAGATTAGTTATAAATATTTATTAATTAGTAAATTAAAACAGATAATTTTTTATGTATAGTAATTGAAAAAATGATTAAATGATTATAAAAATGACTAATGGTATGGAAAATTATGTGAATTTAATGGCACATCATTTATGAAATAGAAGAATATAAATTTGATGGTCCATTTCAATTGAGATTATTTTTACTCTAATGCATATACATATATAATTTTCATATATAAACTACAGAAACTTGAATTCTTCTATACAACAAAATATTTAATTTGGACTGTCCCAAAAAAATATAAAATCCATTCAAAATGACCTTGGGAATTAATTAAACACTAAAGAAGTCTTAACCTCAATTCACATTCATTCGTATAATATATGAGTTCAACATTGAATATACTCGTGAAATCCATCATGTAATAAATAATTAAACTTCATTCAACCTTAATAAATAATTATCAATATTTTTTGTTTTATTATATTCAGTAGTCCAAGATGACTTCTCTCACTAAACAAATATCTATTCAAATAGTAATCAGATGTGTTCAAAATTCTTATTTAGCAAGATTCACTCTCAGTTTATCTTGATATAATAAGAAAAAATAAAATATTTAATTTTTTCCATTCACTTGTTAACAAAATCATTATATAATATTATTAAAGAGGATACATCTTAATTTTGTATGGTACGATAATTATATAGTAGTAATGATGATTATTTTCAGTGATATATTTTTATGCTTTAATTTTTTAAAATTGTATTAGGTATATAATGATTTCAAAATAATTATATTTATTTAAATTGTGTTTATATAAGACAAATTTATAATAAAATTCCATCAAATAAAGATATAATGATATCAACAGTTTCATTCATTGATTAGATGTTTTAGAGATAATAATTTACTTTTTGTAGGTGATTTTTTTTCTAAAATTCAATTGGAGATATGTCTAGTTAGGTAGTCTACCAATCGTCACCACATTCAGTTGTGAGGTTGAGTGGGAGTTAACCTAGAATGATTCATCTTCACGATGGTATATTTGTGAATGTAGGAGTACCCAATACCGATTCATGTTTTATAGGGGATTTTATATAAGAGGATACATGGCTGATATTCTTAGTGGATGTTCCCACAATTTACTAAAATATGGTTCCAAAAAATGAAACTCAAGGAAAGTTAACATAGGTAAAGATTCTACCTTAAAGAATATAAAATCTTATTTATCAGAGTATATAAAGTAATAAGAAAGTATAATAATGTTATAGTTCTTTTGTTTATGAAAATACAATAGAAATAAACTAAAAAAAACAAGTAACAAGTATGAAATATTTCAACCCAAAGAGTAGGGTATCCTACAACATTGTATAAAAGTCCTTTGATTTATAATTTTAAGAAAGTCTCTCTAACCCACTCCAGGGTAAGGTCTCGATAGGAATATTTGAATCTATGTTGCAATCCCTTCAATCCCTCAACCATTAAGGTAGTCGAAACCCCTATCTTCTTATCCCCAGAAGCCCTTGAACATTAATTTAGTTGACACCTCTTTCTTCATATGCCAGAAATACCTTGATTTTACTCAGAAAAAATTATAGTTTCATGAAGAATTCTAAACAAGATGTTCAGATCTGTAAAAAGCATGAGAGTATCTCTCTCTCTAGAAATAACTTCATAGAAAGTAATCTCCCGGTTAATGGAATGGGTGTTGAGGTCTTTTAGATGAGATTTTATTTGTTGTCACAACTCTAACAGTTAGATCCCTCCTACAACATTAATATTTTTCCTTGAATCTCAGAGGGACCTATACACATGTCACTCAAACAACAGTTAGTTAGAAACATATTGTACGACATCAATTCATAATAGTAACATGTTTAAAGAAAATGAAGTGTCATAACCAAGTCTATTTTTCAGAGTCTAAGGAAAAATAGGATTCCATGTCTACCAAAATAAAGATTCATAGTTAATAACGCATGGAAATTTAGATTCTATTTTTCAAAGAGTTCAGAATAAAAATTATATAGATGTCAGTTTCTGAATTCTAATAAAAATGGAATATGAATATTGATGGATTCAGAGTCTAAATTCTAATAAATTTAGTGCCTAAATTCTATGGAATTTGGAGTCATAATTCTGAGGAATTCGGAGTCTGGATTTTGAGGAATTCAGAATCTAGATTTTAAGAAATTTGGAATCTGAATTCTGATGAATTTAGAGTCTGAATTCTAAAGAATTCAGATTATTAATTTCAAATAATTCAAGAGTTTGAATTTCATAGAATTTGGATTATGAATTTCATAAAATTTGGAGTCTGAATTTTATAGAATATAAAGTCTGAATTTCAAGGAATTTAGGGTCTAAATTTCAGATAATTTCGAGTCTAAATTTCAAATAATTTGGTGCCTTAATTTCCTATAATTCAGAGTTTGAAATATAGAAAATTCAATGTCTGAAATTTAGATAATTCAGATCTTAAAAACTGAATACTCTATATCCAAGGAATTATAAGATTCTATGTTTTTGGATATGAAACCTAATTTGGATATAGTAATATATGAATTATATTTAGAGGGATTATAAAATGAACAAAGAAAACAAGGGTAAGGATTAAAATATCAAAAGAGAAGGGAAATCTTCCTATTGAAAATAATCCATTGGGAAAAAATAATTATCCTTGAGATAAAGTTTTTATGATTTTCAAAACATAGTGAAATGAAAAAATTCATAAAGAATACTCATTGACTCAACAATATAATTAATAAGATTCATGAATAGGAAATGTTTTGATAACTCTTTAAACAAATGAATTATCAGATCATTCAAAAGATCTTGATCAGAAAACCCTTGATAGATGAAAATTATTCCAAAATCATTGCGGAATTTAATTGTAAAATGGATAATGTTTTTAAGGATCTTGAAAGAGTTATTTCAAAAACAAATTAGAGAGAAACTCAAATTCTAATACTAGCGAATATGAGGATAATAATTTAGTCATCAAACTAAATACTAAAATATTTTTTCTAAAAAAATTTATAAAGATTTACTCTGGTAATGGAAGGTTTTTATAAAAGTTATTCCCAACTCTATCTACTAAGGAATTTCTCTAGATTTGGTTATTATCATTCAAACCTATTTTTTAATTACAACTATTTTGTACCAAAAGTGATACTTTTTGCAATAAGTGTCAATATGGCAGAAATTGTGAGAAAATGTTCTCTTTAAATAAAACATAATCCTTAATTTTTCATAAATCCCATTTTATATGAAAATATGGATACCTAAGATATTATTTTCTAACATTTCATGAACCAAGAAATTTTGGATTCCAAAATACATATTTTAGTTTTAGGAAGAAAAGGGTGTTTCAACAATAATACATGGTACATAGATAGTGGATGTTCTCAGAAATGATTGGTAAAAAAAACATCTTTGAAAAGATTATAAAGATAAATGGTGGAAATGTTACATTTAGATATAATGCTCAAAGAGGAATTGTTGGTATATGAAATATTATTCTTCTTGGAAAAGATTTAATTTTCAAATGTTTAATTTTATAAATGTCTTAAGAAAAACCTTATAAGTATAATCCAATTACGTGAAGAAGGGTACCTTGTAAATTTTAGGAATATTAAATTCCTAGTACACAATCACAAGGAAGAGTTTATTATCTCTAACCATAGGAATGAGAATGTTAATACACATGACATAGAAGACTTTAAAATCCAATATATTCCTTTTCTTAGTGCAATGTAATATCAATCTTTGTTATGTAATAGAAGACTAAGACAATGTAATCAAGGAAACCATTGAAAAATATCAAAGAAATGACTTATTAACGATCAACCAGATCTTAGAATGGATTCTCCAAAAGTATGTGACCCTTTTCAATATGGAATAATACATAGGTCAATCTTTAAATCAATTAGTGAAGTCTCAACATCTAATAAATTATAGCTGGTGCATAATCTTTTTGTTCCAACAAAAACTAAACTTATTGGAGGAAAATACAATGTATTTGTTTAAGTTGATGATTAAACTAAATTTACATGGGTATATTTAATTAGAAATAAATATGAAGCCTTTTATTTTTTTAAAACTTCTTCAATCAATGAAAAAAATGAGAAAACGCAACCATTGATAACTACTCATAGATATCATGGAGAAGAATTTAATAATTCATATTTTAAAACCTTTTATAGTAATAAAGGCATTACTCAAAACATTTCACATCCATGAACTCCTCAATATAATGGTGTTGTTGAAAAAAGAAACAGTATTCATCAAGATATAACAAGAACCATGTTGAGTGAATACCCTATTGCTAAATTGTTTTGGCTGATGGTATTATTAGTTCATTCTATACAATAAATCAAGTTTTATTCAGTCATTTTCTTAATAAAACACCTTATGATTTATAGATTGGTCAAAAACAAAAAATTTCTTACTTCAATGTATTTTGATGAAAAGTATTCATCTGGAATACAAATTATAACATACATAAATTAACACCCAAATCCGATGAAGGTTTTTTAGGATATTCTACTATTTTTGGGCTTATAGGGATTTTAACAAAAAATATTTCAATGTTGAATAAAAAATACACGAAATATTTGATGAAACTGATCCTTTTTGTTTTTATACAACCCAAACCTATATCTACTTATGTGTTTTCATAAATTTATTATCAACCATTGATGGAATATTCTTTTATTCAAGAAAATACTAAAGGAAATGTTCTGGAAGTATTCACCCCAGAATATTTTTCACCTTAGGTTGATGAAAGGTTTTATAAAACCCAAATTAGTTGTTTCTTAATAATCATACTAGTGATAGTATCATTGGTAATGCAAATCAACATGTATAGAGTAGAATATAATTAAATAATTTAGTAGAGCATGTAGATTTTCTTTCCCTATTAGAAGCTAAAATTAATGATAAAGAATTATGGTGATGAGGATAAGATTAAATCTATGCTAGATAAACTAAATTAATTCAAATAGAAAAAATATAGAACTTGATTTAAAGACCTAATGAGACTTCTATAATTGGAGTAAATTGAGTCTTCATAGATAAATGTGAAAAATGGAATTAGTTTTTAAAATAAATAAACATTGGTTGGTAAAGGCTATAATCAACATGAAGGAATAGACTATGAATAATCCTATTCTCTAGTATTAAAACATGAATCTATTCATATTATACTAGCCATTACATCATTTTTCAATTTCAATATTTATCAAATGGATATGAATTGTGCTTTCTATAATAGATATGTACAAGTGGAAGTTTCTGTTGAACAAACTCCGGGTTTTGAAGACACAAAAAATCTTTGACATGATTACAAACATATAAAAGCTTCATATATACTCAAATAAGCCCTTATACCCTAGTATAAAAGACTTATAAGATTTTTGTTACAAAAAAATTATTTTAAGGTAACTACTAATCCAAACCTTCAAATAATGAAATATAAAGGAACTATTTTGATTAAAAAAATTTATGTTGATGACATTATATGTGGATAAACTTAGAAATATTTAACTGATTAATTTCCTAATCTCATGAAATCTACGTTTCAAATGAGTATGATGGGTGAGTTAACATTTTTTTGTTTTCAATTTTCTCAAATAACCAGAAGAAAGTTTTCTATCTCAACATAAGTACATTAAATATCTTCTTATAAAGTATTATTATGAAAACATTAAATGTATAAGTACAACAATAGGTACCTCAAACACTATTGATCTTGATAAAGTTGGAAAACCAGTAGATCAAACATATTTTAGAGGAATGATAGTTAGCCTGTTATACTTAATTTCAAGTCATTCAGAGATAATGTTTTTATTATTATTATGTCAAATATATTAATATAATATAAAATAATCCCATTTAAAAGTAGTGAAACAAATTTTTTTCTATTTAAATGAAACCATTGATTTAGGACTTATAAATTCTTATATAAATGATTTTGTTTCAATGGATTTATAAATGATAACATTTTTTGTTGTATAATGTATTAGAAAATTACATATGTAACATGTCATTTCATAGAAGATTCATTAGTTTCTTAGTCATTCAAGAAGAAACACTGAGTTTCACTTTCCACTATGGAAGAAGAATATGTAGGAGTGGAAGTTATTATACCCATTTTTTGTGGATTAAACACACACTCACATACTATGGAATGAGTATTAAAAAATGGAAAATGTGTCTTAGACTAGTTTCATTTACCTAAGAAAAAACCATGAACATCACTCTAATTCAAAGAACAAAGGCATAAGTCATCACATTCTTTGTTATCACACAGTTAAAGGAGATATCTTACTTCAATTTATCAAAATGAAAGTTCTACATGAAGAAATTTTTACAAATCCTTTACCCCTTGATAGATTTTAATACATTAATTAGTCGTTAGGAATAAAAACCATAAGTTAATCATCTATATTAACCTTTTATTGAAAACATCTCCCCGCATTAAGATAATATTTTTCATAGGGGTAGTACATATGATCATTTTTTTATATTTCCTATCATTAATATTTTCTCCAGAACTTAATTGTTTTTGGAACCTACCAAATTTTCTTTCCCTAAAAAATCTTGGTGGATCTTTATTTATACTTACAATTCTTTCTGTGCAATATGGATGTATAAATTATTATTTATATCATCATAATTGCATTTTTTTGTTGGTATTTTAACATTGTTTTAAGAAAACCGTTTTGGATTTAATTTCCTAAAATTTTATTTTGTCCACAAAAACTCAAAATATAAGAATCTATAAATCATTCTCTCTTATTGATATCAATCGTCAGATCATATCATATAAATTACAACCATTAGATTAAATCAGGAAGATGGACTGTCGTCGTGATGTCTATATAAAGGGACCCCGATTCTTCGCATCCCAGACCAGGTTTCTTAGTGTTTTTGTCCCATGGCTCTACCTCCCATCACATGTGTCATTATTTTTTACTTACATACTTATGATCCAAATATTTATTGAGATATCATCTCAGACTCCATTGTCATTTAACATGGAACTCAAAGATTGGCTAATCATTAGGGAATGGTTAGTAAACCTGATATTATTTTCCAAGTATAACAATTTGATTTAAAAAGTCATAAAGATGAATAGATGGGAAACCCTATATATTGTAAAAGAAAATAATTATAATATGGTGTATTTATATTTAGTTATAGAGTTTTATGATACTATTTAATTTTATGAACAAGGTGGAAGATATATGTTTTCTTTTAAGATTTATGAAAAAACAATATCTTTGTTTTACAAGAAGGTTGAATGTTTTTTACATATACCATATGAATGAGAGGAAATATTTTTTAGGATATTTATCATAAAAGGAAAGGATATTTTTATAATATTTTGGCTATTTATTTCTTTAGTCTTAAGGGAGAGAAGATGCCCAATAGAGAATATTTTTCAATAAACCATAGATTTGTATACCTTAGCATGCAAGTGTTTTTGAATCCGAGGAATGGTGGTAAGGACTTTCTAAAGATATGTGATATATTTATAAAAAACATCCTATTGAATGTAAGGATGTTAATCCTCATTATGAAATTTCGTTTAATAAAAAAAAAAATTAAGAATGGAACTATGAAATATCAAATAATGATGTACCCTTCAATTTTGTCTAAGATCATTATCTTATTCCTAGACTCCTTCAAAATATCATGAAACTCAAAGTCCAAAACCATTAAGATCATGTTGTTAAGTGATGATGCCATGAGAAGGATTAATATTGGTTTCAGTGACAAGTTAGAATAATTCTTATATATTAATAATTGGATGGCCATGATGCTAGTTAGAAAAGAGTTTTTAGAGAATGATCCCAGCGAACTCCCAGGAAAATAAAATCCAATGAGCCGGAACTGCAGTAACAAGAAGTATCCACTAAACCAGTATATGATCCACTAAATAACATAATGAAAAATACCTTTTCTGATGAGTTTTTATCCAAATAAAGAGAGATTAAAAATAAGAATAATGAAGCTGATGTAGTTTTTTTGGATAGATCTTGGTGAGGCTGTGGACTTAAAAATATAAGGAGTTGAAGGGCTTGAGAATAAAGATAAAGAAAATAAGTTGATGAAGAAAATTTTGGAAGTGAAGATTATCCTTTATTTGATAAGAGACCCTGAGAAGACCCATTTAAAAGTTCAAGTACCAAAATAATTATTGCAAGAACCCATTATTCCTATGGTATTGGTGGAAACTTGGACTCTGGTACCAGATAAGGGAAAAAGGACATTTTAGTTCCCAAATCAATAGTTGAAGAAGATAAAATATAGAAAGAAAAAGAATAAGAAGAAAAGGAATGAAAAGAATTTATAAAAATGGAAGTCGGATATGAAGAGAAGGAGAGCACTTCTGATAAGCATTCAATAAGAACTTCCCATGTTTCCTCCATAAGGATTATTTAAGAATTACAATCTATTAAAAAAGATGATGTTTTTTAGTATGAGGTAAATAAATTCCATTCATATGATGAAATTGATATTGATAATATTGTTAAATGTGTTTTTGGAAATGATTCTAAAGAAGTTTATAAAAACAAAGATAATATTTTTTCTGATAAAGGTGTTAATAAAGATGATGATGATGATGATAGAATTTTCCATGTTTTAGATAGAGTGAAAGAGACACATAGTTTTGAGATTAAAATCTACAAAAAAGGGAAAAGAAATGGAGTTTTTTTTCAATACACCTATAAAGGTTGTTGTTGAAAATGAAAATAAGGATTTTGTTGTTATATCAAATAAGAAATAAGATGAGAAAAATAAAGTTGTCTCACAAACAAAATAATCTATTTTAGAATATTCTTCTTCATTAGATCATGATTTTCTGGTCCAGTTATTTAAGAATCTTATGAACTCGATCCACTTATTTCCAAACAATGATTCAAGATGTTAACCGATTCAAGAATAATTCAGTCAAAATATAAACTCAGAAAACATTCTTATGGAAAATTTCATTAAACACAAAGACGAGTTAAAGAAATTTAAGATCAGATGTGATTCTCATAGAAGATCATGCAATGAAATAAAAAAATGGCCGATGTCAATTATAGAGTATGTTAAAAAAAATTATGATCTCACTGACACAATCAAGGATGATTTTGATAAATCTGATGGCTAGATCAAGAAAGTCATAATAATTTTTTCAGAGAAAATAAAACAGAGAAAGCAAGCTGCCCACAAGAAGGCAATGATCTGAATGGGAAACTAAACTCTGTTAATATTAATCTAAAAAGGGAGAGTGAAATCAGGGATGAGTTGGCTGAAAAACTCAAAGACCAAGAATAATTGATCAAGAATCAAGGTGAAATAGTTTATTCTAAGTAAGATAGAATCAAATATATTGAATGAAAAAATCTGGATTAGAAAGTGTTTCTCAATATTTTTAAAGATGATCACAAATAAATGAAGAAGTTGAAGGCCACATTGAAAAAGTTAATGACAATTTAGAAATAGAAGGAAGAATTTTTTTATCAAATATGTTATTTTGGTGTAATGAACCTTTTTTATGCATTAATGAAATTGTTTATTTACATTGTTTCTCCTTGTTTGTTTGCTAACCTTTGAGGTACAATTTTTCCCCTCCATATCAATTTTAAAATCAAAAAGTGGGAGAAAAAATGTTCCAAAAATTTTATAGTTAAGGGAAATGAATATCTAAGTAATGGGAAGATTAATTTAATAATAAATTAATAAGTAATGGGAGTTATTTCTCTATGAATGATAATAATATAATCATTATGGATTTCATAAACAAATGTGTAGTTATTCATATTTAGAATGATCTATAAACAAAAAGGAATATAATTATTTATTTTATGCTCAGAAATAAGAATCTTTTTCATTTATATTCGTTTATGAAAATACATTTTTAATTTCTAAAATGGGGGATATTTTGTGTAAATAAGCCTCGTTATGAAATTTACATTCATTTATGTTTTAGAAATCACAATCACATTTTCATAAGGAATATTATCTTTCTCCAGGAAACATTTTCTTAAGGAAAAGTTTCTTTTTCATGGTTTGATTTTGACATTACCTTTGGATTCTAATGACTTACCTAATGATTTTCTTAACAAACATAACAATATTATCCTTATGAAAAAAAATAAAATCCTTATCTAAATCGGAACAATAATGTTCTATAGAATTCAATTTACCTATAATTTAGAGTTTTGTTTCCATATAATTTAGATTTTAGATTCTCTGGTAATTAGAATCATATTTCACTAAAATTAATAATACAATTTATCATGAATTGTGAGTCCAATTTCATCAAAAACCAGTATCTGATTCTCTTAGAAATCATACTCCGATTCTCTTAGAAATTAGACTCTAATTCACAGAGATATTAGATTCCAATTATCTCAAAAATAAGACTCTGATTCTCTTTGATATTAAACTCCGATTCTCATAGAAATTAGACTCTGATATTCACAAAAATTATAATCTGGTCATAAGTTTCCTAAAAATCCAATTGTCAATATTTTTAGACTCAAAATTACACAATATTAAGAATATGATTAAATGATTTTGTTAAAGTTATCATATTTCTTTAATGTTGAGTTCCCTTTTATCAGATCCTAAATAAGATAATGTTTCTTAAGAACAATAATGTTTCACATACTTAATTATATAAAATTATTTCATCCAATCATTATTAACATAATTTTTCCCTTAGTGCCTCATATATAGGTCCCTCTGAAATTTCATGAAAGTATGACCATTGAAGGTGGAATTTGACCATCATAGATTCACCTTATGAATACAAATCTATTTGAACGAGTTGTTAGATGTTGATATATTGAATGAATTGATACTCTACAAGATATCTACTCAAACCTACCTTTTTTGATTTTTGTGAATAAATTTTTTTTAGATAAGAACATCATGTTCTACCAACCTAGTGCGAATACGATTGTTTTTATTATAAATCTAGGGATTATAGGGATAAGAAGATAGAGGTTATAATACTTGATTAATTGAGGTATTGTGGGGATATAAAGATAGAGAATGATCATTGTATTGAGGCCATAACCTAGTGTGTAAGACATATTGTATTTAAATAATAAATGAAAGGACTTTTATCCTAGGTTATTGGATACACTTTTATTTTATTTAAAATATTTCTTATACTTTTTTGCTTGTTTTTGTTACGTGTTTTATTTCCACTTCAATTTGATAATTTTAGAATTTGTTTGTTTTATACACTTTCTTATACCTGTAAAAACTATGATATACTATATTCTATATGTTTTAATGTAGAGTCTTACCTTAAGTAAACTTCATTAAGTTTCTTTATCAGATCCACATTATCAGATCCTGAGAAAGATATTTTCCCTATTAATAACTAAAGAGGGCTTATTAAACCATCTTGTTTAACTTTGTTAAATATATATTTTCATAAGGATAAAAACAAAACTCTTAGACCCACAACTCCCCACCCCTCTTGTAATTGTGCTATCAAAATATACATTTTGATCCTACAAAGGCCATATTAAATTCCCCCACACATAACCACTGTTTTTCCTAATATAAATCTATGTTTTATTAATTTTTAAAGTAGAGCTGTGATTAATTTTCTAAAATTGAAACATGTTCAACAGTTTAAAAGTTGAGGACCTTAAAATTGAGCCATATGATTTTGTAAAGAAAAATTTCAAAATATATCTTTCCCAAAACAACCTCTCACTGGTAATGTAGAAAGAAGTAAATCATCTACCAATGAGGGTGTCTTATCTCATATATAAATATTCCTAAAGACTTGTTACTATTCATGTGTATGATCGAAATTCAAGAGTGACAAAAAATTCAAAATATTGTGGAGTCAAGAATTTAAAAAAAGTACCTTTTAATTTGACTTTTTCCTAGGTTCAAAACATATTTTTTTTTGAATCACGTTTTTTAATAAATGATTCCATATTAATCAATTGTCCCATTCTTCATCTGGTTTTTATTGTTCCCCTCACCTTAATGAACTAATTTTGACCCTAGGAACTTTATTTTATTTTTCCACAAGCCATGTATCTTATGTTGAACACTGTGCATAAGAACTTATTCAATATTGTACAGAGAGGTTTTATTTAAAAAAAACATAACCTGTTCTTTGAGTCTTATAGATTCACCATGGGTTCCCAAATTCTCATTTTACACCAGTTTCAATGGATATTTTTAACAACCATTTATATTTGCTGATTAAGGCGATTATTATGTTTTAATTTAAAAGTGTGTCCCTAAGGAAAAAGTTAAATACTAGTTTCTAAAGTTATTATATCAATTCAGTAAACAAGTGTCTTATATAACTCTCAAAAGGAGTTCCTAAACTAAAAATTCGAAAAAATCACTAGGTAAAATCACTCAACAATCATTTATCCAATAATGTTTTAGATTCATGAAAAGTATTAACTGACTTGTCTCAAGTATTATCCTTATCCATGATAGAAATGAATTACAATAAAATTTCTAGAATAATGGAAATTGTGATAGGATTTTTAGAAATATTTATTATTATTTAAAGAAAAGTATATAGAAGCAATGGGAATTGATGCACTACCAATAAGTCGCATTTTAGTTCAAGAAATGTTAACCCCTTCTCCCACTCTTAGAACCAAACTTTGTCTATAATTTTGTATTCCAAGAGTGGAGAAGACAATAATTAGACTTTTAATGTTCAAAATAGATTTGAAATTATGTAGATTAATGACGTGCTTATGGGTATCATTAAAGTTCTAAAGAATGTTGTTTTCCACAAAAATAACATTATAATAGGATTATATGAGCTTTCATTTAAGATTGTGATTTTTTTTCAATTATGTTCATCCATTTACATGTAAAACATTATATTACATAGTGGAATGGGTGAAATAAAGTTCATAATTTCATTAAAATATATTTTCAATTGAGCATAAAAATATATGCCAAGTACAACAAAAAAAATAAACATATTCAATAAAAATTAAAAATAACTTGCTTGCACCCCCCAATCATGTTCACATAATAAAATATTAAACCAAGGTGAATCAATTTTCTATCAAATAAGCACATGAAGAATTTTTTTATCTAATAATAGCTCAAGAAGAAATAAATTCTTTCAAGAAAAAACATGAAAAAACATTTTTAGTATTGTAGTGATGAAACCAACATATTTTCCAAAAGAAGTAGAAAATAACTATCTTAATGACACTACAACCAGTGATTAACCATTGAGTGACTGACAGAAAATAATTTAATAGTGGCTCAAGAACAATGGTAGGTCAAAAACATTAGTGACACAACATTGATTTTTTATGTCAACATAATAATGAAGATAAAATAAATGTAGAAGTAAAAAATTCAAGAACATCCTTGTTAAATTTTATCTATACATAATCAATAATTGGAATTCCACTCCATTGTGACACCAATCAATAGAAAACATATTATCAAGAAAGAACAAGAAGACAACACAAGAAGAAATAGTTATTCTAAGAATAATATGCAAGCAACACATTATTCTAAACATAAAATAAGAAAAAATTTAAATAAAATAATGAAACATTGGTTGGAAACTATGAAGAACTATGTTTAATGTCACCAAATATAGTTTATTTAAGTAAAAAATATTGTATTATTCAACAATAAAAATCATGGGTTTCCTCCCATGTCGCGCTAGTTTTAAATTCCCTAGCCAAACTCACCTAGAAACTAACCATGATCAATAGGTTGATAAATTTTCCTCTATAGAAACTATTATATATTTATTTCCCAATTTTTATAATAGAAAAATTATTTTTTGGAATGTAAGTTTATTAGAATAGAAACAAAATTGTAAAAATATATAAAACACCCTGAGAAGTACCATTTAGCACTAGTGGACTCCTCAGAGGAGTCATCATGTGAAGAAGAAAATTCATCACCCAAATTCATAATTTTAGTATTCTCATGATATTTAGATTTAGGAGAAAATTAATTTTCTCTCTAACAATCTACTATGAAAATTTTAGGCTTAGGAACATAAAATGGATCATTTTAATGAATCTTGGAAGGTATGCAGTCCATATATGGAATAATATCAGATTTGAAAAAAATATTATGATTTTAGAAAGGGACAATAATTTTCTAGGTGGTCTTTGGGGAATGAAATTATACTCACTATTATTTCTCTCAATATCATCACCAATAAAATAAAATTTAATGGTGATTATTGATAAGTTCAAACTGTTAGAATCAAGATGGGGACAAATATATTGCTGAATAGATTCAGAAACAATGCAAATAAACATTAATTCCCATTATAGAACTCTCCCAGTCTCTAGATGATCTTTTGAACACTACTATGATGAGGATGGTAGTGAACAACATGGAAGTGAATTTATTTGAATATTCATTTTTCATGTTTTATAAAATTATAAATCTATTCCAAATGATTCTTATCAGTCAAAAACCACTCAACATCTACAACTTCTGATAGATTTATTGTACTATAATAAAGTATGTGTTTAACCACTCCTTTATGTTCACATTTAAAAAGTAAATTTTATAAAACAATTTTAGTTTTGTGTTGCAATTTATTAATAGGGAAGGTATTTCTCAATCTAGCTTCAAGAAAGTCATGTTATATACTAATCAAATTTAGACAATTTTATCTTGGTATATCATCACTGCTTTCTATATTAGTACCAAAAGGTTCAGAAAAATGATCAATATTAAAATTAAAAAATTAAATATCAAAAGTTAATATTTCTTAAAATATTATGCCCTCAACAACTTCATCTATCATCATTTTTAGAGATTTTTAGGTAAAAATTTTATAATCAAGGAAGAGTAGATTTTAGTTCATTTAACAAAAATCATATTCTATGATTTCTAGCTTAATGTTATCTTCCAAGGTATATCTACATTTATGTTCAGGTTCATTGTTCAAAATTGTAGAAAAATTCAGTGGAGTGTTTTCTCAGTCATCTTCTCTTAATTTAGATTCTCTTCAACCCGAGTGATTAGATTTTCAATGTATCTAAAATAGTGATTTTACTCAAAGATAGGGACCACGCAAGGAACCGAGCATTACTATTTTTTTATATTTTAATTCTTTATAAACATTTTCCAACAAAACTCCATTTATGTTCTTTATTTGATCTTTAATATTTTTTCTTCATTCATTGAGTTGGTAATTTCCATATTTTTTTCATTAGAATAAGATTCGTTAACAAAAAAAGATTTTTCATAGGATCAGACTCACTCTACTCTTAAATTTAATTTTTAAGGATTCTATATAATGTTTCTTATTAAATAATTTCATTGTCTTCTTGTTCTTTAAACAAATTATGTAATTATAAGAGCATGCCTTCAAACCTGTTAAACATTTTATCTTTCTCTTGATAATTTCTAATTTGATGTTCAATGTTTTCGTTAAACTATATGTTACTAGAATACATAATATCATCTAATTTATGTGAAACATTGTTATTTTTTCTAGAATATATAGTTAGTTCTAAAATTATTTTTCATCTATGTGTGTAGTCTCTAGTGGTTGGTTATAGGTACGCTACTAGGAAATATACCCACCATAGCCACAACAGAAACAATAAGGTTTAGGTTGATGATATCAGTGCTCATAATATTCAATTTTTATTATGAATTAGATTAGTCGCACTTAAATTCATGATTGTTTTAGAAATTTCACTATCAGATAAAGCAGTAGAGGAATTTCACATATTGTTAGCATATTTTCTATCAATCTTTTTTCTAAATATATATTTTTATATTTTCTAACCTGTAAAATTTTCTTTTCCACAGAAATAATACCAAATTTTGAAAGGTTCTATAGGTTGTTACAATCCTAATAATAAAATTTATTAACATACAATAGTGTAACACTGCAGGGTTTATCGACAATATAGGAAGGTGAATGTTCAAAGGGTTTCGAAACAAACAAACCCCACTATTGTCAGTACTGTGGGAACATTCTATTCAATTTTTTTATCTTTTGTTCATATTTTTCATTTTGATTAAGTGAAAGAAGGAAGACACAATTAGTTATAATCTTTAGTTTACTGAACAAAAAGTGAAACTGATAAAAGAAAAAGTGGAAATGTAGTGGAAAATTAGTGCTAAGAGTTTATCAAAAAGTGAGCTCGGAATATTTAAAATCTATTGGTTAAAAGAATGTTTCTTCAATAGATTGAATTAACACTTCAAAATAAGTGTTTAATTATTCCTCTCCAGAATATTTAACATGTTTTATTGAAGACATAATGTTTTCCACTTCAAGAATCATAAATTATAAAATTGATTAAAAGATTTCAGCAAAAATGACCTCAATTGATATTTCTAAATTTTTTAATTTTTAGTTTGGAAAGAATTATCTAAATGATAGATATTTCCAAAAGAACAATGATTTATAAATTAAGTGCATGAAAGTGAAAATTCAATTAAATATTGGAGAACCTTATTCAATCTTCCAGATAGAATCTGTCTCTTGTTTAAATAAATTTAAATGTGGAAGACAGAAATATGAACAAATAGAAATTTAAAACACTCAAACAAAAGAAATTATTCAAATATCATATTCAATTTAACAATATAAAATTCGATTTAAAACATACAAAAATTTATTTAGAATGATACACCCTTTAAAAATGAAAATCATGTACTATTTCATACTCTTGCAACACTAGTTCTATGGTGATGGTCTTTGTACTCCACTGATCTCGTCTCCTAGGGAGTATCTTCAATGATGTATCTTGGGTTGAATGGGGTCTCTCCAATGTTTCATTTCTTGAATAAAGAATTTCATAAAAAATGAATGAGATATATCAGCTCATGTTACTACATTGTTTTTAAATAACATATGTCATCTGCTGCAAGTCACCCACAGTTTCTACCGACATAGGTAGGTTCTTCACTTTTACGCCGTAGATGTGTGTTTTTTAATAAAAACCATGTTGTTCTAAGTTAATCCATGTAATTAACTGTCTGTTAGTTGTGTTGAGTTAATCTATATGAGAACATAACTCTCCTGTGAATGAATAATTTTAAACACAAAGAAATATTAAACACCGTTTTAAGTCATAAAATGAATTAATAAATGATTGATCATTTAATTAATTTATATAATCAATATATTAGTGTAAATATTAAATAATTTAGTTTATATTAATTATTATATGTTATAATTTTTTTTAAAATAGAAATTATAATTATAATTTTTATATTTAAATTATTAATGTTAATGTATATATATATATCAATTTATTTTAATTAATCAATTTTATTTTAAGATAAAATTAATAATTTATTATTATTAAAATTTTATTATATAATTCGATATTATATTATTTTTGTTTTATTTTATTATATTAATTTTTTTGCTTTAGTAATTATTATTATTTAAATAAATTATTTAATTAAATTATTTTTTTACTTCTCTTCCCCCTTCTACTCCACGGTGCACATGGGAGGGGGTCTAGTTCTTCTATTAATGTTCAATGGCTCCTCCTCATGGTGTAACTCCTGTTCTTTTCAGGTCCACCATGACAATGAGACTCCTCGACTTGGTATTAACAAACAATGATCATCCATCCTCACCAAACAACATCACAACTTTAGGTAGGCTTTGGATCTTGTGGTGCGGGTCTCCTTTAGTGATGAGAGCAGCCAGAGTGATGGATTATCTTGTTCGACAAAGGCAACATACACAAACACCTCATGTCAGTAGTGGTGTAGTTTGTGGAAGTGAATTTAAGTCGGTTGGATGTAAATCTATGTAAGGTGGGGCTCATACTCGGTGGCGACTAGAGGTTCTTTCATCATAGATCGGGATTCTACAAGTAGCGGCTTCAATCACCAATAGATGTGAGTGATTTTATGTTTTTTCTTCAATCCGAGTTCTCAATTCTATTTTCATTTTGGATCTTTCATTCTTCTATTTCAATGGAGCTGGTAGTATATTTTTTGTTATTCATTGTTGGGTAAGAGTGATGAAGGTGAGACAAGCCACAGGTTTGGATGAATGGTGACAGCAGTTCTGGTGGGTTTTAAGACACCAGGGATGGGAGAAGTGAATGGTGTTAATTAATGAAGGATTTGTGAGTTGATGTGAAGGAAATGGTTATTAGTGAGTGGTCTTACTGATGTGTATTGGCGATAAAGGTGAAAATGGTTGGTGTTAGTAAGAGAAAAGTAGGGTCATCTGTAAATCAATAAGAAATGAGATCAATAGAAGATATTAGTTAGTAGATGGATGGTGAGCAGGTCTTGCAGGGAGGGGAAATGGATGTGTCAGTAAGATAGTGACCATATGTGTTATTTGATGAAAAAATGGTGTGTTGGTAACTGGAATGAGTTACCCATAGAATATGGTAGGCATCTATAGGTGATGATCTACCGACACTCCATCAGTGATTAAAAAATTTAAAATGATGGGATATTGTTAGCTTAAGCATCTAATTGACTACATTAGTGGGTCATCTTTAGAACAACTAAAATTAACATAAAAGAATTAAATAAATGGTAAAAATCCTTAAATTAATATAAAACATAAATAAAAAACTACTAATTTAATCACATCAATCACATCATTTTTAACTAAAATAATAAATTAAAAATAATCATTAAACTAAAAAGTTTTTAAATCAACAAGGTCAACAATGAGTGGGAAAATGAATAATTTTAGTGAGAAATATCCCACTGTTGTAGTGAGGGTGAGACAAGGATGGTATTAGTGATGCATGAAGTTGTGTCATTGGTGAGTTAAAAAAATTTAACTGTAAACAAGAACAAAAACTAAAACACATGTTAATTAAAATAATAAATTAATTTACATATTTATCACATTAAACTGAAACATAAACTATAATTAAAAACTAAATAGATCATATAAATAAAATAAAAATTGATTAAAAATTAATCAACCAAATTATATAATTATAATATTAATTATAATAACATTATATAATAAAATAGGTTAATGTTATATTTAATTATAACACAAAAGATAAATATTAAATATCAAAATAATGTGTAAATTATTTAAATAGAAATAAATTGATTAAAGTAAGAGGAAATGCTGAGTGAGGTGGAATTGTGTCAGTGACTGATTGAGTCACCAACAGTAGAAAAATGGACGTGTCAGTGGATTTGGTTTTTAAAATGTAAACTAGAAAGAAAATAAATTAAATTAAAAAAATTAAATTTAAAAATTTAAAAATATAAATTATTTGTTTAATTTACTAAATAAATAATTAAAATAAAAAAATTATTTTATCAAATTAATACATAAACACTTAATTTATACTAAATAAAAACTATGTTTTTAAAACAATAAATAAATTACCAATTGTATAATGAATTATTAAATTAAATTTGAAGGATATAAATTATAAAATGAAAGAAAATACATTTAAAAAAAGTTTATTAAAATAAATTAATAATATAAATTATTTTTGTTGATATAAATTAAATGAATCAATATTTAATTAACTAAAAAGTTAATAAATTGAAAATAAAAGGTTTTATTTTTTAAATAATTAAAAAAACCTACAAAATACAATTATTTATAGATGAATAAGAAATTAAAATTAAAATAGATTATTAAGATAAGTAAAACACAAATAGAGTTTTACAAAGGATCCAAATTCAAGATTAGTTATAAATATTTATCATTTTGTAAATTATACCTAAATAATTATTTATGTATAATAATTGAATAAAAAATAATTAAATGATTAAAAATAAAGATAAATGATATGTAAAATTACATGAATTTAAGGGCACATCATTTATGAAACACAAGAACATTAATTTGATGGTCCATTTAAATTGAGATGATTTTTACTCTTATGCATAGACATATATAAATTTCATATCTAAACTAAAAAATCACGAATTCTTCTATACAACTTCATATTTACTTTGGATTGTACCAAAAAAATATAAAGCCCTTCAAAATGACCTTGTGAATTAATTAAACACTAAAAAGTCTTAATCTCCATTCACATTCATTCTAATAATATACGAGTTCAAAATTGACTATAATCGTGAACTCCATTGTTCATTAAATAATTAACCTTTATTCAACCTTTAGAATTAATTATCCATATTTTGGGTTTCATTATATTCAATTGTCCAGGATGAATTATTTAACTAAACCAATAACTATTCAAATAGTAATCAGATGTCTTGAAAATACCCTTTTAACTAGATTAACTCTCACTTCATCTTGATATAATAGGAATATCAAATTTTTTAATGGTTTCCATTCACTTGTTAATAAAATCATAAAAAATATTATTAAATAGGATACATCATAACGTTTTATAGTAAGATAATTATGTAGCAGGAATGAGGATTTTTTCAGTCATATGTTTTTATGCTTTAATTTTTTAAAATTTTATTAGGTATATAATGATTTCAAATTCATTCAGTTTATTTAAATTATGATTATATAAAATGAATATATATTAAAATTCCAGAAAATAAAAATAGAATGATATAATCTTTTTTTCAATGATTGGATATTTAGGGGTAATTATTTACTTTTTGGAGGAGAATTTTATTTCTAACATTACATTTGAGATTTTTCCTGTTAAGTTGCCTACCGATCCTCACCACATTCAGTTGTAAGGTTTAGTTGGAGTGAACCTCAAATGATTCATCTTCATGATGGTATATGTGTGAATATAGGGGTACCCAATACAGATCTGTGTTTTGTAGGGGATTCTATGTAAGAGGCTACATGGATGATATTCTTAATGGCTAGTCCCACAATTTGATATTTTATAGAGAAACCCCCCCATTCCATTATAATATAAACATGGGGTAAGGGAAATATATTTCAAAATTCATCATTCACATAAATGCTAAAATTTTTCACTAAACTCATATTTTTCCTCACACAACCAAAAAATGATTTTTCACAGCATCACACTATAATATCGATAAAATAGTTCTAATAAATGGGGTACATTTATTAGTTCTAAAAAATTCGCTGAGAAAGGGTACATTAACAGTGCTAAAAAATCACTCCTAAATGTTTTCCTTTTTCAGCACCTTTTTCATGATAATAAGGGTACCCACTTTATCATCAATTTTTTCACTGTTAATGGGACCCCCTATATCAGGACTTTTTTATAAGCATTCAGAAAGACCAGACTTTTTCAATTCATTTTTATGGTCACTCATAATGGTGATCACTTAAGAAACATCATTCAAAATATTTTATTATTATATATATATTGATATTGATATGAATTTCATATATTTATTTTTAAATATGTTTTACAAAAGGATAAAACGACATTTACAGTTAATAAAGAAGTTAATTACTTGAAATGTCTTATAAAATAATTTTAAATATTTTTTAATTAATTATATAATCATTATTATATAGTAACAGTCATTTAATAACAATTTGAATATTAAAAAATCAAGAAATTCATAAAATATAGAAAATAAGTTGAAAATGTAACTCAAACATAAAATTGCAATAAATTTTGATTCGGTTGTATGCTTGAGCTCAACCACTTATTAAATCAAAACATGTGATGATGTTTATTCCCTCGATGATAATAGTAAACCTATGTCACATTTTTTTTAGGCCAAAACAGGCATAAATAGACTCCAAAAAAATGTTTTTAGTTGGGACACCCAAATTTTTTTAACATTTAATGGATTTTATGATTCGTTATAGGGTTTATTTTTTCCTTTTTTAGGGCAAACTAAATTTATTCTCATGGATTATATCCATAATGAAATCCCGCTTTTGAAAATTTACTATTCCATAAAATGTATTTTTGTTAAATAATAAAATATATATCAATATAAACATATGTTTTATATATTCAGTAATAAAAAATAAATTTTATAAATAAATATTAAATAAATTTACATATAATGTATATTTATAAATATATATTCCTTATCTAAATAAAAAATAATATTCTTTTTGCTTAAAATATAATTGTATAAATATTTATATACAAAACCATATATAATTAATATATATTTAATGTTTATATATATAAATATTTGTGCGTATTGAAAAACCTATATATGTTTACCTACATATTATAATATATGTATATAAATAATTATTTTATAATATATGGAAATAAATAAAAATATGTATAATTACATTTATAGATGAATATATATATATATATATATATCTGTATTTAAAAACACACACACAAAAGAAAATATTTTAAATAAATAAATAAATAAATAAATATATATATATATTGATAGCATTTTATATATATATATATATATATAGATATATCATAAAATGAAAAACAAAACAATGTGGACTAGTGTAAGAGGCACAGGAACACGAGATGTAGGTCTGAGGTTTGAAACCCATTAGCAGCAAGGCAGTGTAATGGTGGGTGAAATAAACCCTAGATCTGTTAAAGAGGTGAGTTAGGGGTAAATGGGTGGGTTGGGGCAGTCATATAACTTTTGAATTGGGGATCAAGCACTGTTGAAATGGTTGTGGGTCTACCCTTAGATTTGCAGATGACATTTTTAGATTTTTATACGTTTTATGAATCCTGATAGAGGAACCTTTTATCTACGCTTTATTTAGTGCTAAAAAATATCCCTTTTATAAGTTCTTTTTAATTAATAATAAAAGAAATATTTATCAGTGATTTTTTAGAGAATATAAAAAGGGACAACCATATAATAGAGACTTGATTATCAGTACCTTTTTAGCATAGATAAACACTTTTTTAGCAATTATAAAACCTGATTTCCTTGTAATATTATTTATAACCTCAATTGTAATGCCCAAGATATTTTACATATTTTCATATTGAGGTAAAAAAATTTATATGAAAAAATATACATCATAGAAATTTATTTCAGACAGAAAATAATAATTTCTTCATCACTTAGAGGTGAATTTTTAAATGGAACAAGGATCATTTTGTAGCATTAGTGCTCAGAGAGGTGTCATAGAAGGGCCAAGGTGACTTGGGATGGCTAGATGTGGTTGTGAGACTAATCCCTACCAAATACATATTCACTAATTTTTTGTTAAGGTTATAGTGTCTTTTAATTTTTTACAAAGGTATGAAGATTATGGTGTGGTTTGAATATATATTCCATTATGGTGGTTTAGAAGGGTCTAGTTTAACCTTACACAAATCGAAGGTAAACAAAATAAGTATTTTGTGTTTGACTAATCTTGGATTACCCTTACACATCAACCGGGAAGAAAATATGTAATGGAGGCTGTTTAGCCAGAGGTATATCCTTAAGTGGATGCCTTATATTATATCCCTTGGGGACACACTACCATGTAAGGTGTCCCATGGAGATGGTGCATGGCCTATATTTTTTAAACTCTAAAAAGGGCCTACATGGTTGGATGCATCTATCCTCATAATAGAATTTCACGGACTATTTTTGGGGCAATGATATTGGGTGGAGAATAAAGGATATAGATTCAAACCATCCATTTGGGTGGTGTCCACTCCATAATCTGAATGACATGCCACATCATGACCTAGGGTGGAGGACTATGAATTATACTTGAAAGGATTCCCTATAATATAGGGGCATTTAGATATACCAACAGAAGTCTATGACATGTATCCCTAGTTCAAACCATATACATGGGTCTACAATACTTCCATAGGGATCAAACCATAGAAATTTCCTGACAAATTTTTTTAATTTGAGTTAGAATGGAAATATTCCAGTCAACCCTAATTATAATTTAGTGTGCATATGAGACATGGGGGGTAATTCATCTGGATCATCCCACTCTTATATTCCAATTTTATACCACATTCTATGGGGTTGTTATTTTTGTGTTTTATGATAGATTTGATGTATATTACCTATTACTTATTTTTTCCTTTATTCTTATTTCAATTATTTTACATTAGTATGATTTGGGATAATTATAATAAAAAAATTTATTTTAAAATGGTGTAAATAACACAAAATGATTGTTTATTTTCCTATATTTGGGTGAAGTGGGCATGAAAGGATGATCAGATTCTATTTGAAGTGATTTTAGTGAAATATCTACGCATCATTCTTTTTAGGATAATTTTTATTTTTATATTAGTTTTAATTATTTATTATAATTAATCATAATTATTAGTTTGTGTCACTTTGGGTGAGATAAGTTCTTTAGAGTGTAGATGACCTTGGATGAGGTTTGGATAATCTTGGTGATGGGATATCTCTCTGTTCTATATAGGTGTGCCTTACGAAAAAATCACACAAATTTCTAATTAAGTTCATGAATTCCAACATAACCATAACTGTTTAGGTGTGAGGTTCAAGTATAAATTCTAAAATAGGTTGTTGAAAAATGATGGTGTTAGGACCACTATTCTGGGAAAATTTTCACATAATCACTTAGGTAAATATGGATTACCATATGACCATGTCATAATGGGGATCGTCTTTCATTTGATTTTTTGTGGGTAATTATGTTATTCAAGGGGTATGAGTATATATATGAGTGGCCTAGGTTTTGTTTCTAGGGCTATATGGTATCCACAATCATCTTTGGAGACATGGGTTGATTGAATAAATGGTCGCATATCCCATGACTATCTATGAACTACCTCTTGAGTTTGGAGGAGAGTCTTGGTTTACATTAAGAGTATAGAGTGTCGTTGTATAACAACCCAACCCTATTTCCCCAGATTCAGTGCTTTATTATATAACATTGGCATGATCACAAAAGATCATGTCTCAAAAGACCAATTATTTTAGTAGCTTTAAAAGTACTAGATACATACATATGTTTTACATTAAATCAGTAAATAAAGAAAAACCACATTGGGTCCCCTTTGAAGACAGTCATATCCTTTGGCCCATCTCAATAGGTTAATCATAATATAATTATTCATATCCTAGTAAAAAGAAATCATAATAAAGGGGTGAGATTAGAGGATCTATAGGGATAACAATATAGCAGAAACTATCATAAATAAGAATAAAGAATTAAGTAAATGTATAAGACAAAAACAAAAGACTTATAAACTTAAACTTCATCATAATATTTGAAGGATAAATCAAATAATTCAATTTACTAATTCACATGGATATTATACAAGTCAAATAATCACATGTAATATCAATAGTTAATTTCGTAATGATGGAATCCATAATTCCGGATATCTTCACCACATAGTCAAGTCACTGTTCCAAGATTATAAATGATATTTTTTCAAGGCCTTGTTCCAAGACACTATTTTGACTCATGAGACCTACCGATTCATGAAGGAGCTATAATGGGCTCCACACGTCACTTCCTAAGTTCAATGCATTCCTCATATGAAAAGGATGAAACATTACATAAACATTCATATTAAAACTAGAATACAAAATGTTAATACATTAACCATAAACCCTGAATGGTATAAAAATAACACATCAACAGTCAAACATATCACAAAACCTTAAACACAATATGGATGATTATATCATAATAAATCAACTTCAAGTAAGTGTTATACCTATAAATGTTTCTTGACATAGATGAAATCAAAACAATTTGAGAGAAATATCTCATTCTATTTGAAATCATTTAAATGTCTCATAATTATAAAAGAAAAAATTTATTTTGAAAATATTTTTATAATCATGTAACTAAAGCTTCAAAGGTGTTATAATGGCATAAAATATTCCCACCCTCCATGTAAGTTAAAAAAACATTCTTACCTTAATTTGTCGAAAAGGTCATAAAGTACCTTGTTTGGAAAATAATGGAATGATTTATTTGAAAACATTTTATAAAAATTAAAATAATGGCATAAATAAAATTAAATCATATTCATATAAATAGAAAAAAAATTTGAAATACATTTTTTAGAAACCTAAATGTGGATGATTAAGAGGACCCAGTAGATACTTATGTATAAACAACATCAGATAATGAAGAGATTGTAAAATTAACCATTACCTTGTACTATTCCTTAGTAGATATTATTTTAAAATCCTATATAATAGTTGAATCATTTTTATTAAATTATACATGAAACACATACATAAATACGATATCATATATGATCCTTTGATAATGATTTGTTAATAATATTCCAGTATTATCATTGTTTCAGGAGTTGACTTATTTTTTTTCCTCTATATGCGTTGATACATAAGTCATGTTTGTTGAGGATAGGATGTGTTTGATCCATATATAAAATTATATTAAGTTCTTAAACATTATTTTTAATCATAAAATGAAAATTATTCTTGAATGGTTATAATGGGGAATGAATCTCCTCACGTTTGTGGAGACGGTAATCTGTATGTATGCTTGAGCGAAAATATCATTATATTGATGATGAAGTCATATGTAATTGGATGTAATATTACATATAAAAAATAATTAACATGTTATATTAATTATTTACATCAATTATACTCATTATAATACCCATCCAAATAATAAAGCATTGAATAACAAACTAAACCACAACGTGGAGACAGTAAGCCGTACATACACACATATGGTGACATTTTTATTCATAGGATGGATAGAAAAATGAATATGGTTATACCATATTTATAATAAAGTCATAGTATTTATATGGTAATAGATTTATTATTTTGTTATGGAAACAACAAAGAAATATGAAGTGGAAGAAGAAAAGAACTTTGAAAGAGGTGATGAAATGATTACCTCTTATTTAGGTGCTTCCTATTTATTTGATAAAAAGGCATCCTTAGGATGTATTTTTTATCAATGTAATGACTCTAGGTTGATTTTAGGGTTGTTTGGAGAATATTTGATCATGGTTCGACCAAGAAAAATGGAATTGGTGGTGGTTAATTAAGAAAAGGGGGTGTAACCTTTTACAAGAGAGTTGAGGGTCATTTCAGGAAAAGCTTGAAATATTATTTTATTATAAAATAATTTTTAGTTTCTAATAGTTACAAATGAAATTATTTCAAGTATAAGGTGGTGATGGGATGAAATACCTTAGACTAATAGGTTTTATACAAGTTTATATCACCATATTAACCTTGTCTTTTAGATTTATCTCTTGGTAAAAATGGTATAACATTTACCATGTCTCCTTGTATTTTTATATTACATGGATGATAAACATACTAATAAAGAGAACCATAATTGGTTCAATAATGACATATATATCATTATATATTTTCAATGGATGGAAATTATATTTTTATGAATATTATATCATTTAATAATATATTATTGGTTTTAAAAACTCATTTATGTAAATTTTGGCACTATTTAGTATTTAGTTATTGTGAAAGTAAAAAAAACATGATTACTTTGAAAAAAATACAGTAAATAAATCTTAACATGTCATATTAACCTAGAAAATTCATGAAATGAATTATAATCCTCGATTTAGATTTATTTTATTATTTACAACATTAATTATTTTAGTCATTCATTAATGAGGTAATTATTCCATCATCATTCTATTATAAATAAATTTAATTATTTGAAGTAAAAAAATTATAAATAAAATACTATGAATTTGGATATATATTTAGATTTATAATGAATATTTATACTCAAATTTATATTATGTATAACCCCGTATAAAAAAAATTAGTTATTAAAATTTGAATTTAGTACTTTTAACTCTTCTTTATATAAAACAATAATAAATGTATTAATCTAATCAAAGTGGATCAAAAAGGATCCTTTTTTATTCATAAGGGTTATTTTGGTTGAGAAACACCTATCCAATAGAATTATGACATGTGTTAGGGTAATTATAATATCATTATTACCTTTAATTACCATATTGACTTTTAACTGTGGTAAATAAAAAACAAAAGTTACTATTCACCAAAAATTATTTTCGTCTTATTGAACCAAATTTTAAATAATTATGTTAATCAATTGTCTTGGATTTTTTGAATTCAATTCATAAAAGTGGTAAAATTATGTTTTATGCAAATTTTCAATTGTGCATAGAAGGTTGGTAAAAGACGATAAAAAGTTCAAGGAAATTATATATATATAATATTATTATAAAATGTCTCCAATGAATTAAATTATATTAATACCAATATTATGAATCTATTTTGACTATAAAATAAATTTAAATTTAAAAATAATTATTTAAATAATTAGTCGATTTTAAATAATAAGGTAGTGTTTTTCACTATTTACCAAAAAATGAAAATTTTCACGAAACTACCAAAAATTCACACAAATCTAATTTTGATATTCCAAATATGAAAATGAAGTCCATTTTGAAAAGTATAATTTAAAAAATTTCAAAAAATTGGGTATTACTATTCATAACAGCTTTTTTAATAGCTAGTTGGATTGGTCGTGGTGTCCTAGTACTCGAAGTTGCGTACAACACAATCTATTTTATTATTCAAAGAGAAACGTATTGTGGAAGCTTGGGTGCTACACTGTTCCCTCCTTCAAATAATGTTATCCTCAAAATTTATATAATGTTACTGCATAAAAATATTCATGTGCTTATTTATCATAAGTTCCTCAGGTTCCGACGTTTCTTCTTCCATTTTATGGGTTCTCTAAAGAATTTTTACGAGACGAGCCATCTGGTTTCTCAACACTTGTTCACTTATATGAAGAATCCTGATAGGCTCTTCACAATAAGACATATCAACTTCCAGTTCTACTTCTACATAGGTGAGTATATGTGTTGTGTCAACCACATATTTTCTCAACAATTATATGTGGAACACATCATGAACATTGGAGAGACGTGAAGGCAATTCCAAATGGTAAGATACAACTCCAATTCGTTCTAAACATTCAAAAGGTATGATGTACCTGAGAAATAATTTACCCTTCGTACTGAATCGTATAACACCATTCCATGGAGATAACTTTAAGAAAACCTGATCTCCTATAGAGAATTCCAAATACTTATTTTGGTTATCGGCATAATTCATTTTCATACTTTGAGCTGCTTTGATGTGGATTTGGATAATCCTCACCTTTTCCATTGTTTCCTCAACAAGTTCTGGGCCTATGATTTTTCTTTCACAAACATCATCCCAAAAAGTTGGTGTGTGACATGTCTTTCCATATAACACTTCATATGGTTCCATATAAATACTTGAATGAAATCTATTGTTATAGGAAAATTATACCAGAGGTAAATTTGGATCCCACATACCATAAAAGTCATGTGAGCAAGATATAAACATGTCTTCTACAGTTTGAATAGTTTGTTTAGACTGTTCATCAGTTTTTGGGTGGTAGGCGGTGCTAAAATGAAGTTCAGTTTCTAGGGACTTATGAATACTTTTCCACAATCTTGATGTAAAATAGGGATCACAATTAGAAACAATCAATAAGGGTACAACATGAAGTCTTAAAAATTCATTAATATATAGTATTTCTAAATGTTCAAGTGGTAAATCATCTCTTATATCATGAAAATGTGATGAATTGGTATGAAAATCAACAATAACACATATTGCATCATTCATTCTAAGAGTTCTTGGTAGCCTAATGACAATTTCCATCGTTATATCATCCAATTTCCACTCAGGTATAGGAATAGAATGCATGAATCCTCTAGGATGTTGTCTTCTAGCCTTAACCTTTTTACAAACCATACATCCTAACATATAATAAAAAACATCCCACTTCATGTTGTCCCACAAGAAATGTTCCGTCCAATCTCATTACTTCTTAGTGCTACCAGGGTGTACAGAGAAATTAGAGAAATGATCATCATCCAACTGTTCCCTTTTTAGATAATGTATATCGGGAATACAATGTATCTTACCAAATTTCAAAATTCCATCTTTATATATAAATTTTATCAATCTCCCATCATTGAAATATTTAATTTTCGTTTGAAACTCTTAATCACCAGTTTGAGAACATTTTATCCTTTCTAGTAAAGATAGATTGGAAACCATTTGAAAAAGTATTGATGTTTCACCTTCCATTATTACTCCCATATCCATCTTTACTATATCCATGAACATAGGATCACTTTCAACTCTCATCTTGTTCATAACTCCATGATTCCTCTTGATCAAAGCATCTGCCACCTTATTTTACTTCCCAGGGTGGTAGTTTATTGTGCTATCATAATCCTTCTGTAGTTCAAGCCATAACATTTTCCTAATATTGAGTTATTTCTATGAGAAAATACACTTCAAAATCTTGTTATCAGTATATATCTCTTATTTTCACCATAGAGATTGTGTCACCATATCTTTAGAGAAATGGTAATATCTACTAACTCAAAATAATGAGTAGGATAGTTTTTTTCCATTAAATTTTATCTACTGTGAAACATAGACAATACCACTTTCATTATGCATAAGGACACAACCAAGTACTTTCTTTGAACCATCACTATAAATTACAAACCCTTTATTCTGTGATGGTAATGTCAAGATAGGATCATTGACTAATATTATCTTTAGTTCTTCAAAAAATTATTTACACTCTTTAGCCCAAACAAATTTAACCCCTTTACGTGAGACCTTGTTTAATGGGTTATCCAGTTGGGCAAAATTATGGATGAAATTCTGATAATAACCCGCTAAACCAATAAAACTACATACCTCAGTAATACTCGTCGGTGTTGGCCATTATTGTATTGTGATTGTCTTAGAAGGATCAAAAATGATTCCATCCTTAGAGACAATATGTACAAGAAAATAAAACTTCTGAAGCCAGAATTCACACTTGTTAAACATACCATATAATTCATTTCTTCTAAGAGTCATCTGAATCGTGAGAAAGTGATTTTCATGATCATCGTATCTTTTGGATATACCAACATATCATCAACAAATACCACTTCAAAGTCATCAAGATATTCCACAAAAACTCTATTTTTTAGATCCATGAAGACAAAGGGTTCATTAATCATTCCAAAAGGAATTACTCTAAAATATAAATGCCCATACCTGGTATGAAATGCAGTCTTCATAATTTTTTCCTTCTTCACACATAATTATTGATATCAAGATCGAAGGTAAATATTTTAAAAATTTTGAAAGCCAGGAAGTTGATCAAATATATCATCAATGTGAGGTAGGAGATACTTTTTCTTTTTTGTTATATCATTGATCTCCTTGTAGTAAATGCACAACAACATAGATCCATCCTTTTCATAACAAAAAGAAAAAGGGTCTCCCCATTGAGAAATAGTACGGAGAATAAATTATTTATTACTCAACACCTTTAGTTGTTTATTTAGTTCCAATAATCCCAAAATGGCCATTCTATAAGGGATATTTGATATTGTCCTTGAACCAGGAATTAAGTCGATGAAAAATTCAATTTCTCTTTCTGGGGGATGTTTAGGTAAATCCTCTAGAAACAAATCAACATATTCTTGAAAATTGGGTACATACTCTATTTAAACATTAATTTACTTTACCATACTTATTTCACTCCCTTCCTCTCCAATAATTGAATTTAGAAGAGCTTGTGGTGGTGGATCTAGATGAAAATCATATGGTCATGTTTCTACGCTAAAGATAAGGTATTCCATAATATCAAAAAAAAAATTAACCTCCTTCTTCTTACAATAATTTTTTTCATCATAGTCCGAAGGACAGTCTATACCGAGGATTATATAAAATTAAATATTTGGTATGACAATTAGATCAGATTATAAAGCACATTTATATGACATAATGGTATTTTATTGAAAAAACATTATTGAAATGATACTTCCCTTAATATTTTTGAATGCCAACTCCCTTGTTATGTCAAATTGGAAATTTCTAATTTTCTTGGTAAACTGGGAAGATATGAATGAACGAGATGATCCAAAATAATGTAAAGCATTTCCCAATTTTGAGGAAACAATTAAAGTACCTACCACCATGTCATTCACAACTTCAACCTCAGTAGTAGGGATCACATATGCTTGGCCTTTCTCCCTTGGCCTTTTCTGATGCAAGTTTCCCAAATGCTTAGGACATTAATTTTCATAATGACCCATTTCTTTACAACTGAATCAATCATCATTGAAAACCTCTTTCTTCCCATTAAAATCACGAACTTGGTGGACTTTTTTTACCACACATGTAACAAATTCAAATTCCCTTCAGGCAAGTACCAGTTTGTTTATTCCCACATTTACCACAGGATGTATATTCCACTTTTCCATTCATCCCCTTATTTCCATTTCCAGAGTGTTCTGCAGATCTCTTATTCAATTTCTTTTCGTTAATTTTATACGAAAATGAGAATTTATTTTATGTCTGGATAGCACATGAGACAATTTCTTTTTAAGATGATAAATATTGTAAGACTAATGCTAGAATGAGAAATTATTTTAACCCAATAAATAATCGATCAATATTACTCCTTATGTTACATATATAATATTCAAAAAGCCTTGCTAACCTTGTAATGTTAGCCTCATACTTTGCGACATTCTAATCTTTCTTTTGACATAGACTCAGAAAATGTCTTTCCATATCCGCTAGATGGTCACTATGAAAGTATTTTTATTTGAAAATGTCATTAAACTCCATCCATTCTATATTTGATACTGCTTCATATTCCTTTATGTTTTGAATTAATTTACACCATTGACATTAATCTCATAGAAAGTAATAAACTACCATAAAGACTTTTTCCATTTTGCTACTCCCCAAAGAAAAAATTATTTTTTCTAAGGAACTTGTCAATTGCTCAGCTAAAAATAGATTTGAAGTCTAGTTCAATTTTGGTGGTTGTTTCCTCACAAAGCGGTATAACATTGATCCTCAGTGTTGTGGATCAGGGTGCTCTATACAGGTAATATTATTATTCATAACCTGAGTGAGTTGTCCCAGTATTGTTATAAGTAGTTCTTCACTAGTGGAATCACCAGCTCCACTATAATTATCTCATGTAGGAGGGAAATCCCAACATGGATTACGTGCATAGATAAGTTTACATTAATTCCACTATGCTTAATTTTAAACAATATCATACACTAGGTTTGTTTATGAATAACAATGAATAATTACAAACTTTTAAAATACATAACATAAATTGAAAAGTTTAAGAATATAATCCATCATCATAAAAATGTTTTCTTTTATGAGAAATTTACTCGTAAATCCATCATAATGGTTTGTAATGAAAATGTGAATTGTGTTATGCATATCCCCCAGGAGTATCATAACCAAGAGTACAGCAGAGCTCGTTGTTGTGTACCAGGATACCCCGGGTCAAGACAAAAACTCCTTGTCATAGTTTTCACTCATAGGTACATTTGTACCAGAGCTTCCTCTACCTTCTCATATCTAGACAGAGATTTATTTCTTAGAAAACTCACAAAATCACTACACTATTGAAATTCTAGGATGTTATAATATAATAATCCTCAATTTTTATCTTTGGGTAATGTTCTCTTATCTGAGTTTTTATAAATATAATTTACAAGTTTGTACTATAATTAATCTGATACATACCGTAATTCCATGACCCTAGTTACCCAGTGTCGGTGCATTGTTACATAAAATTGGCATGATCATAAGAGATCATGTCTTGGATGACTTATTAGTTTTGTATCCTTGTATGTATAAGATACATACATAAGTTTTACATTACATCATGAAATAATGAAAAAAACATTTTTCCCCTTTGAGAACACTCATGTACTTTGGCCTGTCCCTATAATTTAATCATAATATACTTCTTCACATCCAGGGAAACAGAAAGTATAAGAAATGGGTGAGGTCGTATTCTTAGTAAGGATAACAATATTTCAGAAACTATCATAAATAAGCATAAACATTTTAGGTAATGTATAAGAATAAAACACAATCCTTTTAAAATTAAAATTCTATAAAAAATGAAAAAGGTAAATCAAGTAATACCATTAATTATTCACATGAATATTCTACTTGCCAAATAATCACATGTAATATCAATAGCTAATTTCTTAATGACGGAATGCCTAATTTTGGACATCATAAATACATAGTCATGGCCACATACAAAGACTAAAAATAATATTTTTTCAATGCATTGTTTCATGAAACTAGTTTGTTTTTTGAGACCTAAAAATGTATCGAGGAGCTATAGTGGGCTGCACCTATCCCTTACTATGTCCAATGCATTCCTCATATGAAAAGGATAAAACATAATATAATCATTCATGTTAATACTAGACTACGAAATGTTAATAGTTTAACCAAAATACATGAATGATATAAAGGTAGTACGACCATAGTCAAACATATCACAAAACCTTTAATAAAATATGAAATATTGTATCATAATAAATCAACTTCAAAAAAGTGTAAAATCCAAAAATGTATTTTAACATATATGAAATCCAAACTATTTTAGGGAAATATGTCTTTATATTTTGAAATAATATAAAAGTCAAATATTTATATTAGAAAAAATTTATTTTGAAAATATTCTTATAATCTTCTAATGGATTCTTCCAAGGTTTCATAAAGGCGGAAAATAGCTACACCATCCGTATAAGTTAGAAAAAACATTCATACCTTAATTTGTCGAAAAGGTCATAAGGTACCTCATCTGGAAAACAACAGAAGGATTCCATTAAAATAATTTTATAAAATTTTAAACAATGGCATAAATGAATTCAACCCATATTCTAGGAAATAGTAAAAAAAATTAAATACATTTTTAAGAATCATGTATGTGGATGATATAGATGTCCCAGTAGATACTTACATATAAATATTCTCAGATAATGAAAAGAGTGTAAAATTAACCCTTAACTTGTACTTTTCCTTAGACGAGGGTTTGTTATCCTCTTGTATAATTTTTAAATCATTGTTATTAAATTATAAATTAATCACATACCTAAATATGATATCATATATGATCTTATAATATTTCTTTGTTAATAATATTTTAGTAGTATCATTATTTCAGGTGTTAACTGATTTGTTTTACTTTATATGTTTTGTTATGTATGACATGATTTTTATGGTTTGGTTGTGTTTTATTCATATCCATAATGATATTATATTCTGAAAAATCATTTTTAATATTAAAATGACAATTATTCTTGATGGTTTATTATGGGGATTGAATCTCATCACGTTAGTGGTGACGGTAATCCGTAGGTACGCACCAGCGAAAATATCAGTATATTGATGGTGAAATCATATGTAATTGGATGTTATATTAAATATAAATAATAATTTACTTTATATATTTATTATTTAAATAAATTTTACTCATTATTATTCCCATTCAAATAATAATGTGTTGAATAACAACCTACACCACGACGTGGAGACGGTAAGCCGTAAGTACACACAAATTGTGACATTTTCCTTCAAAGGATATATAGAATAATTAATATATTTGTATCATATTTATAATAAAATAAATTTTTGTATAAGGTACTGGATTTATTATTTTGGTATGTAAACAACAAATAAATAGGATGAGGATGAAGAAAATAACTTTGAAAGAGGTGATGAAATTATTACCTCTTCTTCAGGTGCTTCCTTTTTATTTGATCAAAAGACCTCCTTAGGTTAGGTTTCGTATCAATGTATGGAATCTAGGATGAAGATAGAGTATTTTGGAGGATATTTTAGTAGGTTATGGCTGACCCCAATGGATTTTGAGATGTAAAATTAAGAAAAGGTGAAGTACACTTTTATAAGAGACGTGAGGGTCACTTTAGGAAAAGATTGAAATATTATTTTATTATAAAATAATTTTTGATTTCTAATATCTCAAAATAGATTTTTTTAGGATAAAGTGTATATGGGTCTAAATACCTTCATCCTATTGGGTTTTTAAAAGTTTAGATCACCACATTAACCATATAATTTATATTTAATGGTCGGTTAAATAGTTTACTAGTTACCATGTCTCCTTGTATTTTTATATTACGTGGCCAATAATCTTACAATAATATTACAAGAGAACCTCATGTGGTTACTTAATGACATATCTATCATTATATATGTCCTTTGGCCAATCCTTATATTTTTAGGAATATTATATAATTTTATAATATAGTATTTGTTTTAAAAACACATTTATTTAAATTTTGAAACTATTTAGTATTTGGTTTTTGTAAAAGTCAAGAAAACATGATTAATTCTAAAATAATACCTTAAATGAATAATAAAATGTCATATTAACCTACAAAATTTGTGTAAGGCCTCAAAAGAGTCAATTTACATTAATTGTTATATTTATTTCATCAATTATTTTAGTTTTTCATTAATATGCTAATTACCGTATAATCATTGTGTCATAAATAAATTTAATTATTAATGTGTAAAAATTATAAATAAAATACCATGATATAGGAAATATATTTAGCTTTATGGTTAATATCTATAGTATATTTTATCTTATGTATAACCCCATATTAAATATAGTTTAGTTATTAAAATATGAATTTAACACTTTTAACACTTCTTTATATAAAATAATAATAAATGTCCTAATCTAATCCAGGTGGATAAAGAATGATCATATGTTATTACTAAGGTAGATTTTGGTCTAAAAACACTTATCCAGAAAAATTAGGACATGTATTAGGGTATTTATAATATCATTTTTACCTTTAATTACCCTATTTAATTTTATTCATGGTAAATAAAATTCCAGAGTTACTATTCAAAAAAAATTATTTTCATCATATTGAACAAAATTTTACATACTGATGATAAATTTTGTATCTCATATTTTTGAAATTAAATTCACAAAAGTAATAAAATTACATTTTATGGAAATTTGCAAATGTGCTTAGAAGATGGGTAAAAGACGGTAAAATGTTCAATGAAATTATATATATATAATATTATTATAAATTGACTCAAATTAATGAAATTAAATTAATAAAGATATTATGTATCTATTTTTAATTTAAAAATAATTATTTAAATAAAAAGTTGGTTTTAAGTAATAAGGCACTGTTTTTCACTATTCATCAAAAAATGAAATTTTTCATAAAAATACCAAAAATTCACCCTAAGATAATTTTGATATTTTTAATCCAAAAGGAAAAATGGGAATTTGGTGTGATGATAATGAAATATAATGTGTAATTGATAATGGTTAAATAATTTTTACTGAATTAATTAACATAATGTTCAAATGATAAGATGGGATAAATAAATATAATGTATCTCTTTAGATGGTTGGGTGATTATAAGATATGCAATCTTAGTAGTGGTATCATAGAGTCCAAAAGATGTTAGAAGCATTTGATTCAGAGACTAGGTTTTTCCCACAGAGTTGTTCTGAGCTATAGTATATTCTGTACTTTTTTTGTTTCTATATGCTACTCCAACCAATCAGTTATGAAAACTAACACCCAGGGGATTTTGAGCCATGGGGTGTTTTCCGCAACATTTTTCTTATAGGTAAGATGGATTACTACCCCCTTTGGCCCCACTCTCTTCTATTGGTAGTTACTAGTGCTGGTAGGCACAACAGTTAGTTTTCCCCATATATATGTTAAGAGGGATGTAATGGATTATGGTTATTCACACACATATATTATGGATATAGTTTCCTATAGACTACTATTGGTGTAGGCTGTATAGGCCATAACGGCTTGAAGATCCTTACTAAGTGTATGAGCTATAATGACATGAGGATTAATTTCTGACGTTTGATACATGTTATATGAGCTGTGGTGGATCCCATAAACTACCTTGTTACTTTGTTTACACAGAAATGGTGCTTATGTCGCATGAAGTATACATTGTGGTGCTTCCCCTAGGTGTCATCGAGCAAGCCTTTTGGAGAGATATTCTTATGACATGCGATGTAGGGGAAAGATGAAAATCCAGTGGGGAATTAGAAGTAGGGTACCGTTGATATGCATTACCATATTTTTTAATCTTGTATGTGATACTTGGTGAGAGTAACCTTGGGGATTCTAGGAACATACTATACTTATTTTAGTGACAAGTTAGTTCCACTTTTTTTCTCTGTGATTTAGAATGATTTCATTAATTTTGCACGAGAGGCTCTGGGGAGGATCCTACTGAGTATACTATTATACTAACCCTACTTATATCTAAATAGATTTCAGGTCTCTTGGAGTAAGTTGGAGATCAGGATGGGTACTACTAGCCTGGGGTTACAGTACCTGTTCAGGCTTCATGGTCACTGATGTTTTTACTTTATTTTGGTACTTGTAGTTTTAGCTTTATGTTTTAGTAGTTCTTGCATGACATTACATAGGTATACTTGGGATTTATTTTATATTTCATTCTAATTTGGAGTTGATTGGTGTATGTCTTATCTCTCTCTTTTTTATGTGTTCTATTTTAGGGTAATTCCTCCCATTTGTGTGTCTACTATACCCTTGGTACTAGTCTACAACCTAAGGCCAAATGTATGTGGGACTTGAGGGTCACTATATCCCATATCACATTGCCAACCCAGCAAGTGTTGGAACCATGGTATTCTATGCATTAATTGGAGTATGGTTTTTGTTTGTTGTCAATCCTAAGTGGATGTTCAGAATGTGTACCAACACAGTAATCATACAGTTTAAGAAGACAACAGTATTATGGTGGAACCATTTCCCAGTGTTTGCCAAATTTATAGGCCTCAAAATTTGAAAATGAAGACAAGGATTTTTGGTAAAATCAGGGGGTTCAAAGAGGAAGTGGTGCATGAAAAATAAAGGCTTTGCGCGAAATATTTGAGTTGGGTGCGAAAAACAACAGGTTTGCGCAAAAAACAATGGGTTTGCGTGCAAAACAGCGTGGTGCGTGAAATAGACGATCAAGGGTTTCCACCCAAATTTTGCTTCAGAATCAGAACGTCGAAAAGTGCAAAAGGCATGGGCTGCACAAGAAATCTGGAGATGTGCGTGAAAAAAATACTAGTGTGAAATATTACTTGACAGATGATATATTTTACGCACCACATGTGGTTTTTGTCATGGGGGTCTTAGACGCCTATATATAAGAGGTGAACCCCCTCATTCAGAATGGTTAAAGACTTAGAGAAGATCTGAGGTTTGATGCGTGAAAAAGGTTCGCGTAAAGGGACTTGCGTGAAATATTCTGGGTTACACAAAAAATTACAAGATGCATGAAAAAGGTAGAACTGCACGTAAATATTGGGTTTGTGCGTAAAAGATTCAGTTTCATGAAAAGGGTGTTGCGGTGCGAATATATTTTCCCATGCGAAAAAGTAAATTTTGCATGAAAAGGGTTGGTGTTGCGCGTGACTGTGAGTGAAGCTTGTCAGCACGTTCTGGTTATCCGGTTCAATGGTTCTATGAATTCTAGTGCATCGATTCTGAACTTTGATGCAAGAAGAGTCTTGTGCTAACAAGAGACAAATACTTCAATGAGAATCTATTGAAGATACCTTCACGTCTATAAACTGAGTGTGATTTCACCAAGGGCAGTGAGCCAGGGGGAGTCAACGGGAGGGACCCAAGGGAATGAGTGAGCTATCCCTGAACCTTTGTAAAGGCAGTGAGCCTAGGACAGAGTGATTGTTAACAAACCATTGTAATCCCCAACTAGTGAAGATTAGTGGAATTTGGTACGACCGTAAAATTGTTGGCGTATGCTCCTTGGACACGGCCCTTAGTGGTGAAACAAGTAAAAATTGCTATGTCATCTCATTGTATGTGAATGTTTCATTACAGATCATATCCATCATATAGGTTTAACTAGTTCCTACCAACATGGGAACAAGATCCACAAGTTTTAAAAGAAAAAGATGACACCCAAATTCCCCCTCCCCTCTGAGGGTGTCCCGGGGTCCTACAACAAGGGTACAACTTATGGGGTGGGGGTTATGACAATGTGGTATTAGAGGTATTGTTGAGTGATAGGATGAAGTTTGGGGTTAGGCATAGTTTAGGTTTCATGGGTTGGAAGGGAAATAGTGTCAGTCAAGTTTAGAATGTTATGTAGACACTAGAGACCGAATAAGACATAGAAGTTTAGGTACCCATGTGATCTGATGCATGAAACTTAATGTTTATTGTGTGTACTAAGAAATGTGATCAAGGTTTTCGGGTAGAGACATAGGAAATAATCACACATCACTCTTCTTTGTGCAATATTTTTAATGGGTAGACCTTGGGATAGCTTAACCTAATATAAAAAAAGAAAACAATTAATTAATTAATGTTGAGTCTTCCATATTCTAGGGTTAGGTTATTTAACTATTTGTTATTTTCTAGGTATGGATCTAGGTCGATGTTCACTTTATTTTTCCATAGAAGATGTCCTGTAGGTTGCACCAGCAGATCACTGTAGGGTGGAGGTTGACGATGATGACAAATGCAAGAGGAAATTATGAGAGTTTTAGTGATGATGTATTTAAAAGTATGAGGGCTCCATTTCAGATGCAGTAATGAGAGACTAGTTGGATGGGTTTGAGATAGACTTCTCTTCGATCTGTGGTCAGAATGAGGACTCAGTGTATTTGGTTGTGATGATTCTATTTGGAGTAGTGACGTAGTGTTGGCTCTTATTCTTTGGGGATTTCATAGAGTTGGTGATTTCATGGGAGGAGTTTTGAGGTATGTTCAGAGTTGAGTTTCATTATTCAACCATGAAGTCCTCTAGTCACTAGGAGTTGCTTACCCTTCAACAGGGGAGCTCTTGTGTGCGAGTGTTTGGAATTTGTTTCAAGAACCATTTATGATTTGTTCCAGACCTATTGCTAGATAAGGAGAGTAGATATATTCTTTTTAAGGAGGCTTTTAATTTAGAAATCCATCATCAGGTCACCCCATTTATGCTGAATATGTATCTTGAGGTGCTCTTAAGGGAAGAGGTCATTAAGAAAACATTATCTAGAACTGGATCATTATTAGAGGGGAGTTATCAGGATTCCTCACAAAGCAGAGCTGTGGACCCGAGGTTCTCGGTTTTCATGGAAAAAGAGTTTCCATTTTCAAAGGGTAGGTCCCAACCCTCAGCATCTCATTTCCCTAAGGGTAGTGGTTCTCTGTCCTATTCTAAGGGATCATGAGATTGTTTTTATTATTTATGCTGAGGTCATCATCTGCCAGAGTTCATGACCTTTTAGAGTGTTCATCATGCAATAGGTGTTCCACTCCAGGTTCCTCTGTTGTGGCAGTTATAGCCGAGTCAATTGTAGTAGGTTACACCATCTTTATATCAGAATAGACATATGGGGTAGGCAGAGGATAGCCCCAGGATGCTCTTTATCATCAAATAGTAGAGTGAAACCATGGAGGTGGCCTTCATCAGGGTCAAAGAGGTAGTAGGGAAGGTTGTGGTTGGATTCATTCTTTATCACTGCCAATGCTAGGTGATCTAGACATTGTCTGAGGTACCCATTGATTGTTTTGTACTATAGTATATTAATTTTTTGATTATAGTGAGATTCACTCTTTTATATCAGCTTCCCTTCTCCACTCTTTGGGATTTGAGGTAGAGAGGATTTTGTGCCCTAGTAGTTGATTACGCCAATTGGAGGTCATCTGACTTGTTGGATGTATGTAGAGATTGTGAGCCAGTGCTGGGGAAACACCACTCTTGGAGAGATTTAATATGTTTAAAGATAAGACAATATGATGTCATCATCATCATGAATTGGCTTTATTCAGTGCAGGATGTCGTGGATTTCTAAATGAGGAAGCTGGTGTTCTTTAATGTTGATAGAGAGCCAGCGGTGTTTGGTGGAAAGTGAGATCTTCATATGGGTCAAAGGTGTGTTATATCCTTGTCATCCTTGATGGATCAGCTGATGATAAGTTCCTTAGAGGTTCAATAGTTCACATATCATAGTGTCCTATATGAGTACACTGATGTCTTTTCAGAAAAGTATGAAGCATACCCCATCGATGAGAGATCAACATCGAGATCGATCTACAACTAGGAGTGTCTCCAACATCTATGTCTCCATATTGGATGGACTCTTTTGAGTTATGGGAGCTGTTTGTATTGCTTGATAGTCTTTTACAGTGCGGTTTTTTTTCATCCAAGTGTGTCACCATGGTGTGCACAGATTTCGTTCATGATAATGATTGACGACAGTTTGGGGCTATTAATCGATTAGAATCTCTAAAACTAAGTGATTGTGAATAATCACTAACCTATTATGTAGATCGATAATTTATTCAATCAATTGAAGTGTGAAAGTTAGTTCTTGAAGATCAAATTATGGTTAAGATATCATCACACACATTTTAAGTATAAAGATATCCTGAAGACTGGTTTTCATTGTCGTCATGGGCTTTACGAGTCCATTGTAATTTTTTTTGGTATAACGAATGCTTCAGATGTGTTCATGGGATTGATGAATGCCATGTTCCATGAGTTTCTCGATGAGACTGTGGTGGTTTCCATCGAATAAATCCATGTGTACTTCATGCTTTTAAAGGAGCATATAGAGCATCTGCACGCTGTTTTGGGACTTCTTTCTCAACAATAACTATATCAGAAGTTGTCAAAGTTTGAGTTTTAGGATATAGAATTTATTTTCATAGGTAATGTGGTTTCCAAACAGGGAGTAGCTGTTGATATATTTAATACAGAAGCAATTATGTATTGCATATCTACAAAGATAGTGGATGAGAAGTGAATTTTCCTTATTATCATAGGCTACTATAGGAGGTTCGAAGCCGATTCCTCTTGGGTTGCAACTCCTCTAACAGCATTGACCAGGAAGGATCTATAATTATTATGGACTAATAAACTTAAGGAAACATTTTTCTATCTAAAGGAAAATTTGATCTGTGACCTGGTTCTTTTTCATCCAGTAGAGATAGTTTAGTTTGATGTTTTCAATGATGCTTCACATATAGGGTTAGGTTATGTTCTAATGTTATAGAAATTGGTTGTTTCATATGGGTCTCAGTAGTTGCATCCCCATGAATGTAACTATGTCACCCATGATCCTGAGTCGACATCATATTTTTTTTCTATGATATTGTAGAGACATTATCTTATTGGCGAACCCTTTGTGGGTTTCTCTGATCATAAGAGCCTAAGGTACATTTTCTCCTATCTTGACAAAAACATACCGCAACATCGGTAGATGGAGTTCATACAAGAATATGACTTTAAAATCCAATATACACATATAAATGGGAATTTTGATTCAGATGAATGGAGCAAGAAGTCATATAGTGATGCAATGCATGAATCTTGTAATTCTTGGAGAGTTATAGAATAAATTTCAGCATTGGATCTGGATTTGGGAAAATAGGTGGAAGAGACCTAGTTGGGGGAACTAGAGGTGGAAGAGACCTAGTTGGGGGATCTAGAGGTGGAGGACTAGAGAGACCATGTTTTTTGTGGTGAGACCCCTGATGGTTGGTATGAGGATAAGCAACGTTTAGTGTTGTATCAAGGAAATATTTTCATTCATTTCTGGATGTGTGATATTATTCTTATAGTGTTCCATTGTTTTCCTTTAACAGTGTTTCCTAGCATTAAAAAGACGTACTAAGCCTTGAGAATTCATTTTTGGTGGCCTGGGTTGAAATGTGCAGCTGCTGAGTTTTCATCTGGATGGTTTGTTTTCTAGAATGTGAAGGTGGAGCACTGTGTTCCCGATGGTTTTCTACTACCATTAGATGTTACTCATTGGAAGTGGGAGGATATCTCAATAGAATTCATAACTAGTTTACATTTATCTCATGGAGTCCATGATGCTATATGTGTGGTAGTGGATCTTTTGATGAAATCAGACAACTTCACAAAATTCAAGGAATATTGCACTGTAAAGGTTTTATCAAGGTATCTAGAGGAGGTGGTGAGACTTAACGAAGTCCCAAGGATGAATATTTATGCTCTAGATCCTTATTTTACCTCTACTATATGTATAGGTCTCCATAATTCTTTTTTTTCTCTCTATAATTACTTAGTAATACTTTTCTTCTATAGACAGGTGACCAGACTGAGCAGACCATCTAGACTCTTGAAGACATGTTGCACTCTTGTGTTTTTTATTTTGGAGGTTTGTGGATGCGGAACATACACTTGGAGGAGTTCACTTACAACAATGGTTTTCAACCCACCATCAGTATAGCACCATTTTAAGACTTTATGGACGAACATTCTATTCTATGATGTGTTGAATAATGGTTGGAGGGTCAGCAATTCTTAGACCATAACTAGTTCTGAATATGACATAGATGGTTTAGGTTATTCATGAGAGGATGAAGAAAGTACATGATCATCATAAATAATATGCTGGTCAATTTATGAGAACATTAGTATTTGATTATGGGGAGCATGTTTTTCTGAAGGTGACTCCCTGTCATGGGAAGCAAAGGTTGGGTATTGAGAGTAAGATTTCTCATCGTTTTGTTGGGCCTTTTCAGGTTATGGCTTGTGTCATACCCATTTCATATCAAGTAGCACTTCCACCAAAAAATGAGCTGGATACATGATGTTTTTCATGAATCTCATCTCCATTGTCGTCTTCATGAAGACTCTCACATCATCAATTGGGGTGAAATAGATGTTGATGATGATGCAACCTTTGAGGAAAGGACTTTAGAGATCTAGGACCACAAAGAGAAGGTGTTGTGGTGGCATTCTATCCCCTTGGTTCATGTCTTGTGGAAGAATGATGGTGTCGAGGAGAGTACATGGGAACAGGATTCTCAAATATGCACTCAAGAACCCCGATATGTTTTATGTTTAGATGTTTCCTTGTAATGATGTTCATTTTCTCATTATAGTTCTTTATTATCTATTAAATGGATTCCTTTTGTTTTTTATTGTGGAATGCTCTCTTTTGAAAGGTATCTCCCTTGGGAGAGTGTTTATGAGATGATAATGGTTGTTTTGAGGTGTCACGTTGTTCTTTTGATGTGTTTGAGATCTTATGCTGTCGTGAGCCTTGAGAGGTAGTTTTCAGGGAGGTAGTTTGGAGAACCACATTTTTGTTTCCTCTTAGGGTTAGTTTTTGATTCTCAAGGATGATAATGTTTTGAGAGGTATCTGATATAAGAGCTTGGATCTACGCCGATCGACCCTTTGCGTGTTTCTAATGACTGAGGTGCTCGAAGAAGGCTTAGTGGAATTCTACAAGACTTCAATCATGAGAAGCCTCAAACAGGGTGTACACGATGTTACAAAGGGGAAAAAATGTGTACACTTCGGGTTTCATAAAAATAAAACAAATATCTGAGGTAATGTGTGTGTTTTTTCTTATGTTGCCTTGCGGTGGTCCACGACATGATGAGGAGGTACACAATGTGTACTGACCCACCGCTGGGTGTTTTATTGACACCCAGCCACTCAGGGTTCTCAAAACCTACATTTTGAGAGCATCCCCTCTTGACCCCAGATGACTCGGACACCTCCCTCTTCCACATTTGGGGACTTCGTTATCCTGGATCTGTTACTCGATTTGGTTTTATTCAATCTATCTTCTCCCATTTCTCCTTTCCATGCTATGGTTATTGATCTTTATTGTTCTAAGGGAGTTTATTTTGGTTGTTATTGATGTAGTTTTTTCGTGACATCCTCGGGTGTATGCTGTTGTTGCAGGGAAGTTGATCATGATCCACTTCTTTAATCTGTTCTCGACCAAAGAATGTCATATACCTTTCTGAGGTAGTGGACTCATTTATTCACTAATTATTTACGTGAAATCATTGAGTTTTAATTATTTATCCCTTTGGATCACAATGTAATTGAACTAGTTAAATAATAGAAGTGGATTAAAAGAATTGGTTTGATCACAAGTTGTTTCTTTGCACTGTGATAACGGTTCACATCTTGATTTGATAGATAGCGTGCTATCTAATATTTTATTTTTATCATTTTGTTCTTGATGAAAATGGAAAATAATGTAAAGCTATAATTAAATGATAATTAAATAGGTAAATATAAGGTTGCATGTAAACGAATCTAGTTGATGTTGTAATTTGATGTTAATAAAATTGATGTCTAAGTACATGTTTTATTTAATTGGATGTTAAGCCATAGGAATGTTGGTACTTGTTGTTTAATGACATGTAAAATTAATTTGATGTATCCTTGATCGCATTCTATTTAGGTTGACCATAGTTAGAACCTATTAAAAATGAATCGTCTAATTCAAGATGGATTAAAGAACTAGTTGTTTGATAAAAGATAATGTTTGTTAGGGTTCTAAGTTACCCTTTTTCTTGTAAAGGCCAGGAGCCTTATGCTTGGAGCTATGATAGATTGTTGCATGAGAAGGAAGAATGCCTTGTTTAGGGTCAAGATCACAGTTTCTTTTTTTTCATACTTCTTGTGATGTGTTATGACCCTGGATGGATGTTGTGAGATGTGGGGCCAGGGAGGCCCATTGGTAGTGGCATCAGTTGATGCCTAAAGTGGGGTGATGAATTAGTTTACACATGTTGGTGTCTGGGAGGCCACCAGAGATGATGAAATGGTTTGGATATGAATGTTATATTCAGGATGAATATTGTTTGTTGTTTATCTTCTTTACTTTCCCCACTTCTCATGGTAACTAGGTATACTAACCTCTTTCCAAAAAGAGGTGAAGAGGCGCGAGGTATTCCGCATGATTTCCATGTTTATTTTCTCAAGGGAGGATGGGTCTATTCTCCTACTATAGGTGTAAATGACATGAAAGGTAGTTCATATACTCATCGTGTTGAGCCCCCTTGTGTTTTCTAGCATAAAATGTTTTTCTAGAATGCCTGGGAATATTGGAATGTAATAATTTTGTTAATAAATGATTAAATAGTTGATGTTAACCCATGGGGTTGGAGCTTTCTAGGATTCAATAATGAGGTTTCAATTTAAAGGAACAATGATATTTGGGTTTGATGGTAATGAAATATAATGTGTAATTGAAAATGGTTGAATAATGCTTAAATAATTTTTTAACATAAGGTGAAAATGATAAAAATGGATAAAGTAATCTAATGTGTCTCTTTATATGGTTTTGTTCTTATAGGATGCCTAGTCATAGTAGTGGTATCCATGATTCCTAGACACATTAGCTGCATTTGAGTATGAAACTATGTTATTCCCATTGTATGGTTGTGATCTGTAGTATATTCTGTACTTTTTAGGTTTCTATACACTATTCCACCCCATCAGTTAGGGGAACTAACACCCTGGGGATTCTGAGCCATGGGAGGTGTTTTTTCCAAAATTCTGGTTGGAGGATGGATGGCTGAATAACCCCTTTATCCCCACTCTCTTATCATGGTAGTTACTAGTGTTGTAGGCAGAGCAAATAGTTTTCAACATATATGTGTGTAGTGGGCTGTAATGGATTTTGGTTATTCATGAACATATATTTTGGCTATAGTTTTTTACAGACTACTATAGGTGTATCGTGTATAGTTTTTGATGGAATTAGGAGCCCTACATGGTGTATGGGCTTTAATGGCTTGAGGATTAATGTATGATGTATGATACATGATATACAAGACGTGGCGGCTCTACGAAACTATATGGTTACATTGGTTATATTGACGTGCTGGTTTTGCGGCTTAAAGTGCATGTTTTAGTGCTTCACCTAGGTCTCTATGGGAAATCCTTTTTGTAAAGAGATTCTTAGGATGTTTAATGTTGGGGAAAAGAGAAAACCCAATGGGGATGTAGTAGTGAGGTTCCCTTGAAATTATTTATTATATTATATACTCTTATTTTCTATACTTGATTATAGTATCAATGGTGAGGTTGGGAACATAGTATACATGTTTAGGTCACGAGTTAGTTTCAGTTGTTTTTTTTCTTGGATTTAATAGGCTTTCTTTAACTTTGAATGAGAGTCTTTGGGGAGGATCCGACTAAGTATACTATTATACTCAGCCTATGTATATCTAATTTTTTTTACGTCAATTGGAGGAGATTGGAGATATTGATGGTTATAACTATCTTGGGGTCATATGAGCTATTCGAGCTTTATGTTTTCTAATGTTTTTACTTTAATTTAGTACTTGGAGTTTTCCATGTCCTTTGTAGTAGTTCTTTCATGACCTTTCACATGTGTACATGGAATTATTTTTATATTGTAGTATGAGATGGATTTGGTTGGTGTCTATCTTATCTCACTATTTTTCATGTGTTCTCATAAAGGGTATTGCCTTCCATTTGTGTGTTTACTATACCCTCAGTTCTAGTCCCCAACCTGAGGCATGTTGGAGATAGGACATGGGGGGTTACTATCTCCCTTATCACATTGTTGGACTAGGAGGGGAACAACTTTTTGGGAGGTGGTTTTGACACTAATAGAGGGAGAGGATCTTGACTAATGAATATTCCAAGAGTAGAAAGTCTTAAAAAATGGTCATTGACCTTTAATAAAGAATTATTTGGTCATGAAACTTTCCTTGAGTGGCTTGGGTCATTCAATTATGACCTTCTTTATAATAGGATGGGTTCGTGAGAGTTTAATACCCGAAATGAGAGGGTTGGGACATTATGTGACATAATAAATAGATCATAGACCCTACCTTGAGTGATTTTATATTGGGTAATGATGAGGTTGTATTACAATACCCTATTTCTTTTTGTATTTGGTCAATGATTGGATTATTATTTAACATTACTCTTAATATTTAGTCTGGGTAACAAAATTAGTATCATGGTGGGTGGAAATGATATGATCGTAGTAGTGAACCAATGTTGGTATGTTTAGGAACTATGGTTGATTGGTTTTCACATTGTGGTCGAAAAGTGATTGTTCGACATCGGGTTCCATGGTGGCCTAGTTAGTAGATAAAAACTAAATGATAATCTTAATTTTTTATTTATTTTCCTCATTCATATCATACTTGTGATAATGTCCATTACTGGTTCCTAGTGTTACTATACTATGTTATATACTCACACTAGGAGTGTGAACTTGAGATTGTTTATAGATCATATGTATAATTCTATTCTAAGAATAATATGTGAAGATGATCATGTTGAGGAACCTTTATTGGTCTGTTCATAGAGGGTTATTGGAGACCACATGTGGAATTTAGATTTTCATGTATATATTTCAACTTTTTTAATATGTGATCATCTAAATGGATGATCAGTTGATGTTTATTAAATGACTATGATGTTGAATTAATATATACTTCCACATGAGGAATCTCATATTTAAATTTCATTTATTGATTTACATATACTTATTTTATTATAATGGACTTTTTATAGTTTATTTCCATTAATTTCAACTGTAATATTTTAATCCACATCTTCCTTGTTTTACGGATTAGTCCCTCATCACTGTTATGAAGCCTTTAGCATAGCGGGATTCATATTTTTCAACACATGGAGCTCCATCATAGATTAGAATTTCTGGTCGAGGTGTTACAGAGTGATACTAAATCATTTTTTCTCTTACTCTTTACAGTTGTGGTAAAAATGTTTTCTAGGAATATTTTGTATTTTTTATATACATTATATTATTTCATAATAAAGATCTATCTAGTGGGGAGCCCTTTTTATCATGCTTATAGGGTTGGTATTTATTGTTTTTTATATTGTGATTTAAATTATTATTTAATATAATGTATTTATTTTTTATGATATTGTTCTATATCTATGGACCATTGGTAGGAGGCCAATGGACTTGTATCATAATTGTTACATATTATTTACATGAAATATGACTGTTTTTGTGTTAGTGTTTTATTGGTGAGATATTTTATTGTTTAAATTGTAGTGAAATCATATATCGTGTTTCAATAATAATTTATTGTGGGATTAAAAATAATTGGACTATGATTCTCAATTGTGAATAGTTTTTAATGAATGTTTATATGGTTATTATGGTGAGATGTTCTGCATTGGCAGTAATATTTTTCAATCAAGAAAGGGAAATATAAATATAATTATCAGGTTATTATAAGAACTTTATGCCTCAATAATGGATCCCTATACGGTTGGTATAGCCATGTAATTATTGAAGGATGACTTGAGGATAGAAATAAATTTTCTTGGGGAAGACATTCTATTTAATAATGTTTCTTTATTAACATATATGGTTTTTCCCATATATCTTCTTGGTGGAAGTTGAAAAAACAAAACATCTATATTTGAGAAAATTAATGTAATTTTCTTTGGATTTTAGGATGTGATTCTCTCTGAGTTATTCTATTATCGTGGTTGGTCACATAGGAATGTATCAGTTAGAAGTATTACATGTGAGTTGTGGTGAAGTATGATTATTGGTACAAGATCCTAGTTTTGGGGAAAACACATGTGAAAGGGGTCATTATGGTTATCCATATCATGAGAGTGATCCTTTAGGCTATGTGATTAAATTGAGATAAATTATGGTAATTGTCAGTGGGTTATGTATATGAGCCAAGGTTTGGGGGAACATGATTCACGGGAGTGTGAGTCAATATTTGTGATCAAGTTGTATATTAGTGTGTAATTTTAGGGTTTATGTGTGATTTTAGAAGACAATATATGATCAACTATGAGGGTTTTATCGATGGATCACTCTTCCATGAGAATGATAGTGATCTTGGTGAGGATTTGGGGAAATTTGTTAGTGTATAGTAGATGACATGTGATGGTTTACTATAGTTATAGTTTGATTTTAAGATTGATGAATGGTTTTTGTGATGATTTGTTGAGAATTTTAAATTTATAGATGAACCCATGTAGTGTTTCAGTGTTAGTGAGGTGGTTTGATGAGAGAAACCATAATGGGATTGGGTTTTTCTCTCTAATAGGGGATGTCAAGATGGGTGAACTTGGCTTAAGATGAGTGGCATATATATTGTGTGGGGACCAGTTTATGTAGGTGATTGAGAAAGAGGTTAATGGAATCCAAGTAATAGGGAGTAAACCATTGGTTTTTTTGGACATCAATCCAATTAAGTTAGGGATTGGAACCATTTGTTGTTCATGGGGGATATTAGGTCTGAGTGAGTTAGCTTCACCTAATCACTACATTTGGTGATGGACTGATGGTGGGTTCTGATGAACGAGTTTTAGTTTTAAGGAGTTATAGTAACTATAATACTATTTTTTGGATCATTGTATTGATCATTGGTGAATATCCATAATTTAATTTGAACACTGTGGTAGTGAGACTAATTAGTGTCTATTTGAGATAGAATTAAAATAACAGTGAGAGGTAAGATAGAATTTTGTTGAATTTCACTTTTAATGTAAAAATGAATGGTCAGATGCAGTGCTTGGAAGAGTTATTGTAGTGGAATTAGAATTTTGGTGGTTGTTGTGTGGTCTTAGAGAGATATATATTAGTGTTTTGTTAGTGATTTTAGTGAGATAGGTATGTGTCGAGTAGGGATTTGTTTATCCAACAGTGTAATTATTCTAAATTTTAGGTTTATTTTTTTTGTGGGTGTTGGAACAATCTCATGAGGCCTCTAGATGTTATGGAATCATGATATATTGAGGTGATATAATTAAACATAGGTGGTTGTGGAAAAGGGTGTTTTTGGAAAACTAAATGGAAGATGTTTGACTAGTATGTCAACATGGAAACTAATTTTGAGATTTGTAAACTAGATCAATATTTTCATTAGACCATTGGAATAGAATTTTCCATAGTTAATTCCATATATCAGGCGCCATTGCATGGAATATTATAATATGAGCAGATAATTATTGTGTGGAGAGCCTTAAGAAATCGTATGAATCAGTTTAAATTAATTACATGTATCAACATATATGATTTTTTTGATTTATGCCTTAGTGTTTGAATTGGTTGCGAGTGGGTTTCATGGCTTCTACTGAATAGTTTGTTTGGTTTTTTGAGTTATGAAATAATATTTGGTGTATGGTGATTGATTATTATAAATTAATGGTGAAGTATATTCATTGGTAGATTTATAGTAATCAACCATAGACTACCATGTCTTTTTTGCGGATGAGATTCATTATTGTTGTGAGTTTTTAATTCCTAATAAATTTATGCATCAATTCATCTATGAGTGAGTAATTTTTTTATCTAGAGAAGGATTTGTTTTATCAATTGTATTTATGATCAAGAATTTAATAATTTTAACATTATAAGGATGAATTTTTTTTCAATTAAACAAGGCTCATTTATTTTATAGGGGGACAATTGAAGCATGAATGAAGGATCATGGTGACTAGGGAGGTTGCATAAGGTTTTGCTCTAAAGAACACACCACAACCCCATGTAATATGATGTGGAAAGTGTTATGGTTCTATCTATTTTTCACAATGTTATTATTTATTTAGTATAAATAAATAGACTAAGAACATGGTGGTGTTGTGTGAGGGTCATCATGGATGACCCTTATACTGCTGAGGGGAGGCCATGATATAAGGGAGAGAGTTGTACCATTGGGGGATCCTCAGGGGGACACCTTGTGATGCCACCATAGTGGCCACACCCTTGAGGGTGGTCCTCCAAATTACACACCCTTAATAGGGTGGTTTTACTAAAACAAGTGGCCATTTACCATTCATGAAATACTATGGGTTAGGAAGGGGATGCATTGTGGATTGAAGAGATAGGTTGTGATTTTTGTCTAGATTCTTGGAGGATGGTAGTGTCACAAGCAGGTGGACACCCCATAAAAAAATGGTAAGGTGGCCTATGACACAACCCCAGATAGTTGAAATTTAGAGGAGGGGAACTTGAATTCATCCCTAAGTAGAGATAATTAATAGAGCAAGGTTCCAGTTAGTATGAATTTTCCTACCCAATTTAGTTTTTTATGGACATAAATTTTAATTTACCAAATAAAACCCCTTTTGTTTGAGAGTGTATAAGAGACATGGGGATAGAATTTTTCTATATCATCTGCATATTCTCTTCATTATATGATACCCCATGCTGGTGTATGTTATTGGTTTATTTAAATATTGGATTAATGGTATGATCACCATTAATTAATCCACTATTTCTTCCTGTTCCTAGCCTGAAATATATTTTTTATATTGTATTGGGTTTAATTTTTTCCACTATATCTTTGTAGAATTTTTAATTACTATTGGTGATTGATTTCATAATTGTGAAAAGAGGTATTGAGAGGTTTATCACCCCCCATCCTATGTTCTTTTAGTGAAGCATCGATGTTTAGTGGAATTTTATGTGAAATTACATATTTAATTTAATTTAAATACATAATTATTATTACATAAAAATATGTTTCTTGTAAAACATTGAATTTATTAGGTTATAGGGATCTTGGGTGATCCTAGATGAGGCTTGGAGAAGATTTCAAATATAAACAATTAATGTTCAAGGTTGATACAACCCATGATAAAAACTCCTAGACACACACACACACACACATATGAGGTTGTATACCAATAACACTACATGGGTTTAGGTATTGGTAATATGGATTGAGTGTTATCTCAGTAGATGATATAGAATAGAATTTTGTAACTCCCTTATATTTTATAATATATTACTCCTTAAATAAATTATATCTGTTTGATATATTTCTTTATACACAACGCTGATCTTAAATGAACCGCGATATACTATTGAGATATTATTATTAAATTTCATCATTATCACAAATCCATTTAATTAGAGTGTATGAATATATTTAAAAACAATAGGAAATATTTATAGTTACTTTTACTTATTTAAAAGGTATTGATTAATTCATATAAAATAAGCATTTGACTTTAAATGTTAGAAACAATATCTTTTTAGCTTAATTGATCTCAATTTCAATTTATTTTATTTTTCTATTAATTATACACTGAGATTACTATTTAACCTTTATTTGGATTATATATAATTTTATTTAGTGTAAAAAAATAATTTTCATTATTATATTTATTATAAATTTGTTTGATGTGAAGGTTAAATAATTTGAATGGAAAACGAGTAATTTTTATTAGAACTATGTTTATGTGCTCAATGAAATTGTTTATAGTAAATTATATTAATAACTATATATGATTTTTTTATTATTACTTATATATCATTTTTTGAATGAAATAAATTATTATTCATATAATTATTTATATTAGACATAAAGTTGAATTAAATTTCACTTTATGATTAAAAAATGAAATTCCCTAAAATAATATTATATGTTAGGTGATTAACATACAATGAATTTGTCCAATTTTGGGAATTAAATATATTAAAATTTAGTCTCTATTTTTAATTATAATATTATATGTTATTTTATAATTTTAATTTATTTTTTTATCATTCTGGATCATAAAAATTGTAAACATTTATCACAATGGAAATGGTATAAAAGGGTTCAAGAATGGTTTTAGATATAATATATAGTTAAAATTATCTGAAAATAGTTGTTCTAAATTTTTTGGTTTATTATATTTTTATAGTACCATTTTTATATTTCAATAAATCAAATTTCAGATCCCATTGAATTGATTATGATATATGTTGTATAATAATGATCATCATATTAACAATAATTCCCCTCACCCCACAAAAAAAATACAGATCCTACTTTTCCCACTTGCCCACACAAATTTATACATTAGTCATGGAATTTATTAACATTAATGATCTCCCAAAATAATTATCCAATAAATTGAAGTTTTATTATCTCTTAAATACTAATCCAAGAATCCTTATGGTGTATTTAAATGGAATATATTTGAAGAAGAGGTGTATGTTCTTATATACCATTTCCAAGATTCATTATTCATAAACCCCCTCTAAATGTAAAATAACCATGTCAATAAAATGTAATTAGTATATATAATTTTATAATATTTTTTAATTGGTATATAAATATTTTTTGTCCTTCCTTCCTAATTGAAAATGATAATATCACCCATGCATATGTGTGGACTACCACCTCCATGAAGTGATGTGATTTTTTAATTTACTCTATATATGGCTGGAAATAAGAATATATAATTAATTAATATATAAGATATATTTTTAAAAATCACTAACATAAACAAGTGAATTATTATTTTTCTTTCTTTCATTACACCCATAATAAGTGGATACATTACTTATGTGTATGTACATACTATAGTCTCTATGAAGTAATGTAAGTCAATTTTCTTCACCATGTTATATATCTAGTTATCAATTTTTTTATAGTTATGCAATATTAAAATTAAGAAATTATCATTATCCTTACGATGATGTAATCATGACTTAGGTTCAAGGATATAGACCTTTGAACCAAAATATGCATGGAAATTTACCCAGTTTTCACTTAAATGTTCATTTTAATGAAACATTATTAATAAAAGGGTAATTAGAAAATTTAAATTATGGTTATATAATAATTTGAGCATGAATATGGTTTTTTAATAGATTTAATATAAATGTATAATTTTTATATAGCTGGGTTTTAATGTGTACAATTTATTATTAGACTTGATGTAGGTGTTTATGTTGAAATATCATTATTCATCATGATTCTTTATGCTTGAATATAATTAGTGGAATTATATGTTCTCTATCTCTATAATTCCATATATTTTATTATTATTATTTAATTATTGGTTATTAATTTTTTCATTTTATTATATTTTCATTGGTACGTAAAATGATTCGGAAAATATGTTTAATAAAATATTACCATATTTATCCCCTTCGATAAATAATGTTTTTCTTCCACATACATGTTATTTATAATGTTTTCAAATAATAATCTCTGTTATGATAAAAACATTTTTTTCTAGTCATTTTTAATTTGTATTTTAAATTCTCTTAAAATGATTTTGAATATACTTTTTATCATGTTTTTTGAACATGCTATTAATAATTATTTACAAAAAGTGTGTAAGGAATACTTATATCATAATTTACTATTCAAATGATTTTTCTCACATCATTAACATTAACTTAATTTAATATTCCATTAAAAATTTTGATGATTATTTTGATGGAAATTAATTTTTCAATATTATAGAAATTATTAATTTTTAATGATATCAAAGGAAAATAATATTCTCTTCTATTTTTAGGGAAATGTTATATTCCATTGTAAAGTAATTTTTCATCTATGGAAAAACTATTCGATGACTGTTATGATCCACTAATGATATTATCTAATAATAAAATACATTATCTTTCTATATATGGATTATAATGATAATATTATATGAATTATCTTTTTAAACTCATGTCTTTCCATTTTTAAATTATGATTTGATAAATTAATTACTATTTTTATGATATTAGTCCCTACAATTCAATGGATGGGTTAGTATGGGTAAATAAAGATGGTATTTATGATCTTATAAAAAAATTATGTATGGTTCTGAACATGTATTATGTGGAAATAGAATTATATATCCCTCAAATTCATTAGGAAAATAATGATATCCCTTGATATAGTATTATTATTAATGGCGAGTGAACCCTATTCCGTAATAAAATATATTTATATTGATTTTACTGAAAATTATACTTGAATGAGGAAAATATGGAATGGGGAGTAAACCCAATCCAATATAGTACTTTATCTAATAATCTAGTCCAATAATTGATCCGTGACTAAGGAAATGAGAGTATATTATTATGTGTTTGAAAAAAACATATATATTTTGCTTATGTTATGTATTAGTGGATCATTATATATTATTGATAATTCTACAATATTATAACTTATGTATTTTTTATGCAAAAACATTATTCCATGATTCAAGATTAATGATCTTTAACTGATTGTGTATGACTTTTGTAATTTATTATCATGTTATCATAGCCTTATTCTAATATTATTCTCCCTAATAATTATTGATTGATATCTCCCATTTTTTCCCTTACTGAGAATTTGAGCTCACATGATCTAGAGAAATGACCAATAAAATTTGGAAGCATATTATGGATTTAAAATCTATATAGGTAATGGTGATATATTTTTACTAGTAATAAAATACTAATGTATATATTCACACTGAAAGAGATGAATATGATCCAAAGGAGATGTGTTTATTTGAATAATGATTTTTAATTCTCAATACACAACCACCCATAATTTTATAACATGGTGTCTTATAATATGAGTTAGAAATCCAAAGATAGATTCTACGTGAAATTGATTAATTGAGTTCTAATATATATAGTTTCCAAATTGGGATCTTGAAATCATATGGAAAATAGAAAATCATATATTTTTTAGATGAATGTTTAACCATTCATTCATGTCCACGTTAAAGACTCACAAAAGTGGGATGTATAACTATATATTAAGGAGGGGAATGTTCTTGATTTGAACCATTTTTATGATGGATAAATAATGGTTTGGGACAACGGATGAATCCAATCAAAAATATATTTGAATAATTTTTTGGATGAATTACATAGATCTTCATTCTGTTTTAATCTTAGAATTATACATATATATATAAATATAAAAAAGAATTTCATTCACCAAAATATGAAATGGGATATTGCAATGTTTGTATATCATTTCATGGTATGTTTGAAATGTAATGATGATTGATACATTTATATGGGTATAATATAACTATTACCCTGACCGGATGGGAAAAGAAAAAATATCACCTTGAATTTCATCATTGGTCGGACCAGAACATCTAATGGGTGTAATTATTTTTTGGTTATAGTCGATCTCTTATAAAGTAATTACATTTTACTTGTAACGCCCCGAACCTAGTAACCTAGAGTCAGTGAATTATTACATAACATTGGCATGATTACAAGGAAATTATGTCTCGAAAGACTGATTAGTTTAGTATTATAGGAAAAAAGATTCATACATAAGTTGAACTCTACAGCTTGAAGAGAAATACAACACAAATATATTTCATTAGAAACATATAAGCCTCCTAGATTATGCATGCAGGTCACTCATAACTAACATCTTCATATCCTGGGAAAATGAAACATAATAAAAGGGGTGAGCTCAAATGCCCAATAAGGGTAAGTAATATAGAGGAAAATGACATAAATATTATGAATGGTAAATAACTGAAACAAAATGCCTTTACCAATAATAAACATGAATAATTTTATGGAAAGAATATGAGCTGAATAAATAATACCATAATAAAACATAATCATGGGTATTATACTAGTCGAATAACCACATAAACCATCAATATTATTTCCATAATGAGGGAATGTATAATGCCATACATTCTGAAACATTTTGTCAAGGCCTCAGCCAAGACGTCTAAAAATGATTAAGGCCTCGACCAAAACCATAGATCAAATTGGGAAAGGGCCTCGACCAATTCCACTTCTAGTTGTCTCATGAGACCAACCGATGTATCGAGGAGTAGTAGCAGGCTCCACCCGTCACTTACTAAGTCCAATACATTCCTCATATGAAAAGGATAAAACATAGCATAAACATTCATATTTAAACTAGAATAAGAAATGTCAATACTTTAACCATAAATCATGAATGGTATAAAAATAGAACATCCACATTCAAACATAGCACAAAACCTTCAATACAATATGGAATTCTTTTATCATAATAAATAAACTCCAAATAAACATAAAATCCATCAAAGGATGTCGACATAGATGAAATAAAAACTCTTTTTAGAGAAATATAAATTTTTATTTTGAAATAATTTAAGAGCCACAATATTATAAAATAAAACATTTACTTTGACAATATTCTTATAATCTTGTAATGGAAGATTCGACGAGTTTATAAGGGTAGAAAATAGATGCACCCACCGTATAAGTTAAAAAAGGCATTCTTAACTTAATTTTGTCGAAAAGTATAAAAAGGATTTTGTTTGTAAAATAATAGAAATATTTCATTATAAAAATCTTACAAAAAGTCAAACAAGGGTATAAATGACTTTAACCCATATTCTGTAAAATATTAATAATGTTTTGAAATACATTTTTTATGAAACATGGATGTGGATGATAAGGAGGTCCCGGTAGATAATTATGTATAAACAACCTCCGATAATGAAGAGATTGTGAAATAATCCCTTACCTTGTAATTATCCTTGGTTGAGGGTAGGTTTACCTCATGAATATTGGTGAAATAATTTTATTAAATTATACAAGAATCATACACATTAATATGATATCATATATGATCTTTTAACATTGATTTGTTAATAATATCTTAGTATTATCATCATTTCGAGTGTTAACTTACTCATTTTATTTTATATGTTTTGTTACATAATCCATGTTTTTTATAGATAGGTTGTATGATATTCATATCCAGAATGATATCAAGTCCTTAAAAATTATTTTTAACCATAAAATGATAATTATACTTGAATGGCTATAATGGGGAATGAATCTCATCGCGTTCGTGGAGACGATAGTCCGTACGTACGCACGAGCAACAATATCATTATATTGATATTTAAATAATATATAATTGGATGGTATATCATATATAAAGAATCATTATAATGTTATATTTATTATTTACATGAATTACACATCATTATTATACCCATCCAAATAATAATGTATTGAATAACAATTACACCACGACGTGGAGACGAAAGGCCGTACGTATGCACGTATGGTGACATGTCATTAAAAGGATGGATAGAATACTGAATATAGTTGTACCATATTTATAATAACATCACATTATATAGAATATACTAGAGTTATTATTTTAGAAAGGAAATAACAAATAAATAAGAAAGGAACTTGAAAGAGGGTGGTGAAAACATTACCTCTTCTTCGAGTTCTTCCTTTTGATTCGATCAAAAGGTCTCCTTAGGTTAGATTTCTGACATAAGGAAGGCCTCTAGGATTAAGGGAGGATTTTTGAGAGGGTATTTGGGCAGAGTTTGTCTGATCCAAAATGCTTTTAAAGTATGAAGAATTGGTTATAAGTGGTGTCCTTTTATAAGGGGAAGGAGGGGCTCTTTAGGAAAAAAATTAAAGTATTAATTTTTAATAAATTTATATTCAGTTTCTAATGGCCCCAAAGTAGATTTTTAAAATTATATGGTGGGTATGGGACTAAATAATTTCATCCAATTTATATTTGATAGGTTTGGGTCACTATATTAACCTTATCATTAATATTTAACTCTTAGTTGAATAGTTTGACATTTACCATGTCACTTTGTATTTTTATGTTATATGGTTAATAAACTTACTATATATTTCCAAGAGACCCCCAAGTGGTCCATTAGTGATACACCTCTCTTTATATAAATCTTTTGTCTGAACCTTAGATTTTTAGGAATATAATATCAATTAATAATATAATATAATTTTTAAGAACTCATTTATGTCAATTTTGACAATATTTAATAATTGTTTTTTGTTAAAGTCGTAGAAACCTTATTAATTCGAACCAAATTAATTTAAAAATAATAACATGTCATATTAACTAATAAAATTCTTGGATGGATTCAAAACTTTAAATTATATTTATTTTAACATTTATAATACTAATTATTTGATTCTTTCATTAATAAGGAAAATACTGTATCATTATTGTGCCATAAATAAATTTAATTATTCAATGTCTAAAATTTATAAATAAAATTCCATAATTTATGAAATATATTTATATTTCTAATGAATATTTATCGTCTAAAATATAACATATATAACCCTATGTAAAAATTGTTTTTCTAAAAGATATATGCTTATGTCATTTTTGTATTTACTTTAACTTAATTAATATAAGGAGTCATTATCACTTACAAGTGGATCCATGGGGTCCTAAAATCCACCCAATGATGCTCATGGTCGGACATGTATCAACCAATATGGTTAGGATACATTTTAGGCTAATTTATTATTATTATAATATTATATTTTACCCTTATTTACCAGATTTACCCTTTAACCATGATAAATAAAATATTTACCGAAATATTATTCAAAATGTCTAAAAATAAAAGTTACCTATATAAAAAATTAGGACCTCCTGATTCTAAATATGGAATAAATTTTTATAAATTCAAAACACAAAAGTGGCAGAAATTAATTTAAAATTAATTCCTTCTATCAAAACAAAAATCATGTTTTTAAGAAATATTAACTATCAAAATATTGATCGTTGTTTTTGTCCAGTTTAAATGTCAAATTATGTCAAATGACCAAAATTGTATTAAATGGTAAAAATATAATATAAATATACTTTAAAACCACTAAAATTCATAATTTATCACTATTAATTATTTCGATGAAAAAGTTGTTTTTAATTAAAATTTAGTGATTTTCACTATTTATCAAAAAATGAAAGTTTTCAGAAAAATACCAAAAATTCACCCCAAGCTAATTTCGATATTCCAAATCCAAAAATGAAGTCTATTTTTAATGATAAAATGTTTTAAATTTCAAAAATTTTGTATTACTATTTACAACCGCTAGTTTGGTTGGTTGTGGTGTGAGTTAGAACTCAAAGTTGCGTACAACACATGCTACTGTATTATTCAAAGAAAAGGAATACCATGGAAATGTGGGGTGTTACATTCTTACCTCCTTCAATAAATTTCATCCTCCTAATTTTTAATTGTTTCTCAAAAATAAAATGTTGAAAATAAAAAATATCTTTGTGGGAAAACCCACATCAGAATTTGGGTTAATAAAATTTAGTCTCAATAAGAGGAGAAGAGAAATGAAAGGGTCACCACCGAATTATGTTCTCGATTAGGAGAACATTAGTGTAAATTAGAGACATATAATTGGAGGAAAAACATAAATATTTATAAGTAGTGATTGAGGTCATCAATCACAAACAAGTGTAAAATTGAGGTCCTTAAATTTATCAATCTATGATGATTTAAAATACCATTGGTTCAACAAAACATAATGTATTAGGATAACACATTTTTGGTTTTAAGATCCATTAAATAAAGTATAAGAATTAATTTCTTCATAGAATAATAGAAGAAGAAAAATATATACTTGACATGTAGAGTTATCTCCTTTAACTAATTTCTTCCACAAACTCATCTTTCACTCTAAAAGATAATAGAACATAAAAATAATATATTTATACTATTAATTTGGGGTTTAAAAATATTAATTTATAATTCATCTACAAGACCATCTTAGAAAACTAAATTATTCAATCCAGGACATCTCGTGGGCCAGTGGTAGGTGATACACCCTTGTCGCCCATCGGTTACGGGTTCAAGTCTCACGGCCATGCCGGTCGCGATGGGTTGTCGCCCGACCTCCGGGTTGTCCTTTTATAGAAATAAAAAATAATCTCAAACAAAAGTTATACAAAATAATATTTTCCAAACTCACAATCTCAAATTTGTGAGGAAGGTAAACACAATGAAGATCCCTTTTTTACACGTAATAACATGTGAACACCTTCACCATGTATTCTTTTAAAACACTACACATCTTGAATTACCACAAAACCTTATTTATTACATTCATGCTCCTTTATTTTCTATAGAATACTGGATATACTTCTTCTATCCAAAAATTGTTTAAACTCCAACAATGATGGGATATAGAAATAATTAACAAGTTTCAAGGTAGTCAGGAATTTCCAATATAATTTATTCAAATCAACCATCTCTTATTCCAAAATCACTACCTCATTAGCAGGACCATATTAAGGATTTCCTTTCCTTTTGAGATTTATTTTTAAAAAAAGTGTAGCTTAATATTAAGTAACTTTTATTAGAACCATATAATCTCATGTCCTAAATAAAATAGTACTGCAGTACAATCCTTATTTATATCACATTATTCTTATAACCAGAATATAGTTCTTGAATTCAAAAACACAAATACAATAATTATTCATCTTCAACTGTAGTAACAACATATTCTTGGACTTGCTCTCTTGGCCTTTTCTGAGGTAATTTTCCTTGGCTATTAGTACATTCATTTGAATAATTTCCCATTTCTCTACAATTATAGCATTCAATTTTGACAACAACTTTATTTCCCTTGAAATCATGAGCTTGGGGTCCTTTTTCACCACACTTGTAACATATTCCCATTCCTTTTAGGCAAGTACCAGGGTGTTTCTTCCCACACATATCACGTATTGGAAAATCCTTTTTCCCCTTTTCTCATTACCTATATCTTGCTATAATCTTTTTTTATTCTATTGATTAACATTATTGTCATAAGATTTAGAGAATTCGTTTTCTGTCTTGATAGCACATGAGACAATATCTTCATATGATGAGAAGGATTGCGATACTAAATCTCAACAAAGAAATGGTTTTAACCCATCAATGAAACGATCAATCTTACTTCTTAGGTAACGTATATAATCTGATGCATGCCTCGTTATCCTTCTAATGTTAGAATCATACATTGCATCATTCTCATCCTCCTTTTGTCTCAGACTCAGAAATTGCCTTTCCAGATCTGCCCAATGATCACGTGGAAAGTATTTTTCTAAGAAAAGCTCTGTAAACTCCATCCATTCCATATTTGATTCTTCCACATCATCCATTCTGTTTTGAATCAATGACCACCATTGATTAGCATCTCCATGAAGGTGGTAAACTTCCATGAAAACTTTTTTCCTTTCGTAACTCTCCGAAGTGTTGAATATTTTCCCTAAAGAATTTATCCATTGCTCAGCAACTAAGGGATTTGTACTACCATTGAATGTTGGTGGTTGTTTCCACATGAAGCGATCTAACATTGATCCTCCATGCTGTGGATCTGGGTGCTTCATATGGGTAAGGTTATTATTCATAACCTAAGTGAGTTATCCCAGTATGGTGATAAGATGATTAGCACCAGTTGTATCATCAGCTCCATTATAATTTTCTTAAGTAGGAGGGAAATCCCTACATGGAGTACGTGCATTGATACGATTTCTATTCCTTCCACTGGGTTCCATGTCTAAACAATTCCATATAATAGATTAGTTTATGAATCAAAATACATAATTCCAAACTTCTAAAACACTTCACATAAATTCAACAGTTTTTGGAAATAATCCATAATCATAAAAAATGTTTTCTTCGAGTATGTATAAACTCATAAACCCTTCATAATGGTTTGTAAAGAAAATGATAATTATCCTAAGCATATTCCCTGGGACTGTCGTAACCAAGAGTGCAACAAGGCCCATTGTTGTGCACCAGTTCCCGTTCGAGTCTAGCTCAAAGTGGTGTTTTCAGGTTTTACCCCTAGTTACATTTATGCCAGAGCTGCCTCTACCTGCTCATATCCAGACAGGGATGTATTGCTCGGAAAACTCACAAAATTATGACAATACAAAAATTCTAGGAAGTTTTTCAATACTAATCCGAAAAGTCCATCTTAGGTCTATGTGTGCTCTAATAACAGTTTTTATAAATCTAGTTTCCAAGATTTGTACTAAACTTCCTCTGATACCAACTCTAACACCCCGACCATAGTTAGCCAATGTCGGTGTATTATTACATAACATTGGCATGATCACAAGGAAATCATGTCTGTCATGACCCGTCCTCAGGGCTCGTGCCGTGACTACCCCAAGCCTGCCTTCCATAGGCCAGGGGCTGGCGAATAGAACCAAAGGCGTAAATCCCAATAAAAATGGAAGGATTTTCCCTTAGGAAATGAAAACACACACAAACAATGTACACGAAGAAGCTACACAAAGTAAAGCAGTAAAAAAACGTGCTGAAGGTACAAGGGGCCGGAAATACAAGCCCAAAAGAGAGGTACAACTATAACTGAAATTAAAGTACATCTAAAAGGACAAAAACCGAAAGGTGACAAGAAGGTCCTGGATCGTCCTCTGGCTTACTACCTAATGGGTAGGTACAGATGTCCTCCTCATCACTCCACGTCTGTCCGTTACCTCCGGGTACCGACTCATCATGAGATCAACCTACGAGTACCGACTCGTCGTGAGATCCACCTCCAGGTACCGTACAGCTCTACAAGCCCCAACCACGATCAGTGATGTCTGTCGTCTGAAACCAAGAGAACAAGGTGTGGGCATACCCATGTAGGGGTGAGTATAATGATACTCAGTAGGGACCCCGAGACCCTCAAGGTCTCACTAAATCCAACAAGAAAATCCTCAAAGAATGATCTCAACAGATAACCCATACTTTAGTATAAGCCCATACCTATACCTTAGTTATCAAGTAACCCATCTCAATCAAGAGGAATTAAACCGATATGAAATCAACAGATAACCACTACATAAGTATATGTCCATACATATACCTATGTTATCAAGTAACCTATCTCAATCAAGAGGAAATAAAAAGGTCAATAACTCAGCTCAAATCCAGATTTTATTTAAGATGTCGAAACCACAGCTGCAGGAAAACTCCTCCTTTGTCGAGTACAGTGGGCCTGCCGCTACAACCAAGTGCTTCCCACTAACCTTGGACTGCTGAAGTACTCCACCTGTCGAGTACTGTGGGCCTGCTACTACAACCAAGCGCTTCCCACCATGGGTCTACTGCTACAACTAAGAGCTCCCCCTCATAGACTACAGAGGTACTACTTCTGTCGAGTACTGTGGGTCTGCCACTACAATCATGAACTCCTCTGCCGTGGGTTTGTTGGTACAACCAAGCACTCCCCACTGGGCTATTTGAATCACTCCGTGTCAATCGAGCAGCAGTCGTCAAGGCTTATCCATCTACTAGGTCTCTACAATCCACTCACTCTTCACTGGGAGGGTCCGCTCCACGAGCTACTGGTCGATACTCCAAGTATCACAAAGTCCCACGAAAAAGTATCCCAAGGATCTTCCACGTTATAGGAATCTCAACACAATATACGACATGTCAATCGGTTGCCCGGTCTGTGTTATTAGACTTTTCGACCCGGGGGGAATGACTGGTTTCATGTAAGACCAACCCAACCATATCTCTATTGAACCCTGAACTCTCATAGGTTATACTCATAGGGACCATTTCTCAACATGATTACCAATGCCGCTGACAGTTGGCCAAACGGTCGTCCGGTCTAAAAATTATCAGCTTTTCCGTTCCAGGGGACAGGTTTGATTTCGGGTACAACCCAACCCAGCCATATTCCAACTGCATAAAAAACTCAAGTAAATTATACCAAAAGATACATATCACCAAAATAAAACCAACAAAGTTGACGAAATGTCAATCGGACATTCAAAACTCATGTTATAAGTGTTTCCGCTCTGAGGGCCCGGTTGGTTTCGGTTTCAAACCAACCCGGACATACACAAAGATCTATGAAACCTTGATTGTAATATACCAAAATGACCGTCTCGATCCAAGGATCCCAATGAAATTGAAAGTACATCAATCGGAGGTATGTATCCCATGTTATGGGCATTTGAACGGATCTATCCGAAAGTAGGGGGTTTGGGCTCGGTCCGACCCGGCCCAATACCCCCTGGGACGGCCCGAACTGGGCGACCCGACTCTGGTCTGGTACCGGCCCGGTTGGGCGCGGCCCAGCCCAGCTGGCGCGACCCGGACCATCTGGCACGGCCCGGCCCGATGCGGGGGTCCGGCCCAGCGAGGGCGGCACGACCCGGCATGGGCGGCCCAACCCAGCGCGGGCAGTTGACCTAGCACGGCGGACACGGAAGGGGGTGGGGGGAGCTGCCCCCCTATTTTCCCAAAACAGAAAAACCCTGCGGGGTCCGCCCTAGATGAGCTGGCCGGCGGTTTTTAACCCCGGGACTTCTTGGAACGACCAACCATCTTGGCCCACCGGTGAGGCTGCTGTGGGACCCACCGGTCCCGCCTCCTGGAGGTGTCGGCGGCCGACCAATCCTAACCGCCTCTGTCGAACCGCCACAGCTCCCCTTCGTCCGGCGTGGCGCGATGACACCACGCCCCACAACTGCGGCCCTTTGATGCTATGGCGCGGAGCGACGGCGCCACAACCCTTCGCCGTGGCCCGCTCCTAGCCGCGATCTCCTTTGGTATCTTCGGTGCGGCGCGACGGCGCCGTGCTCCACCACTGTGGCCCGCTCCGTCCACGATCCTCGTCATCCCCACGCAGTGCAACGACGACGCATCACCTCTATATCAAACCGCAATGAGTGTCAACAAGAATAGGGGGAAGGATCGGCCATGTTTGTGCAGTCCAACCTTCTCCCGTTAATTTAATAACAGGAAGCCAATATGTAACGAAGAAAGTAAAAAATAAAACTTGAATGATTATAAAACCCCTACCTTGATTCAAGAAGGTTGATCACTTGTCAATGGAAGGGAAAGCTCCACTGTTCCATTGACATTGTCACTGGATGATGGCGTCGCTTCATTTATCATCGAGAAAAAGGAAGTCAGGGTTCGCACTGTGTTCTTCACATTCTCCAATGAAGAATACGAGTTATATCTCCTCCAAAAACTAGAAATCTCCCCAAAAACATAACACCACAAGCTAAAACCAAATTAAATAAGACACCTCTTATTTTATTACTAAAGCCATGCATTTAAAAAATCAAAAATTCAAAACCAAACACACTTAATAAATTAATCTTAAGTTGTCATATTAATTAGATGTTAAGTTGACATGAATTAATGTGGGAGGTGATGAGGGGAGGATTCACTTAATTTAAAAGGGGTTTAGAGGAGTTTGGGAATTTGAAAACGTGGGGGCTCATGTGGGCCCACCTCACCATTAATCCTCTCATGGGAAGTTATCAACCAGTGGGTCCCACTCTAACTCCCACAGCTAGGATCTAACACTTAGAAAAGAGAAATAAAATTTGTAAAACAATTTTATTTCACTTAAACCAAATTTTTAAACAACACTTCCTGAGTGAATGCAACTTCAGAAAAGGTCTTATTAAGCAATAACTGGCGCTTCGGTTTCATTGGTTCCCTCATATTTTGATTCCGAGCAACGGTTCAAAAGTTAGAAAAACCCGCTCGTTCTTTTAGTAAACGTACCCGAGCTAATATTCAAAAATTGATTCTGAGCACACCGGGCCTCAGAATCAGGTGTCGTCAGAAACTACAGACTCATAAAATTCCAAAGAAATTATGAAAAAAAATTTCCTTGAAATTTTCAGGTCTTTACATTACTCCCACCTCAGGGCTTTATGTCCCCGTAAAGATTCAACACACACTAAAGAAAACAAAGTTGTACTAAGCACGCACCTGAGCCTTCCGCTCCCATGTCCTCTCCTGGAGGTTCTCGAGCTTCCAGTGAAATCACACCTAAGGAATTGACCGTCAACGTAGGACCCACTCCTTTCGATCCTTGATCTCCACTGGAACCTCCGCAAATGTATCCTCAACATCGATGTCCAGCTCGCCGTGATTGATGGTATGGGTAGGGTCGTGCACGTATCTCCTCTTCTGAGATACGTGGAAGACGTCATGCACCTGGTTTAACTGAGGATGATGGTTCAAGCGGTAAACCACCTCACCTACCCTATTGAGGACCAAGAAGGGTCCGACAAACCTCGAATATAACTTTCTGCCTGAGCCAAATCTCTGTAAACCACATCGATGTGAGACCCATAATAAAACATGGTCACCATCCTCGAACTGTAGTGGTCTACGTTTCCTATCACCTTAAAACTTATATCTATACTATACAGTCTTTATCCACTCCTGAAAAAACTACGCTTTCTCCATCGTAGTCTAAACCATCACTAGTCCCACATGAGCTGCTAAGATTTCCAATTTGCTGATAAGAGAAATTCTGTCTCATCCCCTGGATGAACCATGTTCTTTGACTAATACAGTCAATCCCGACATGGATGATACTAATCCAGGCAATGTGTGACGTCGTAAGGCCTCGACTCTACTTCCAAGAGATCCAACCGTTACTCTCACCTCCAAGGGTTGAGTCACACTGTCGGCATCAGTGTGTGGCCACTGTGTCTCCTCCGGTAGGAATCTCAAAAGTGAGGGTCGAGTCAATAGTTTAAACCAGAACCTCTTAGTACACAAAATTAAAGGAAGAAAATGTCATAAGGAAAAGTTGCTTTTATTACTGCAACTCAAGTACAAAGACACACAACAACCAAAAACACAAAAAAAGGAAACTAGAAGCACCAAGATCAAAGGTTCCATGCCTGGAACTAGTCCTTCTCTTGTCCACCAGCTTCTAGAGCTCCATAGTTTTATGCTTCTACTTCCTGAAGCTAAGCTCTACCATGTCCACCTATTCCCTATGGTCGGGGTGGACCTCCTGGTGGTGGTGGTGGCAACACCTCGAAGCGTCGTCCACCTCCAGCGACACGACCAGCTCCCCTGCCTCTATCTCCTACTCCTTGCAGTCCGTCTCGATCGAACCTCTGCCTCTCCATGGGAGGTACTTCCTTTATCTACTAGTCATCTGTATGGTGGGTCAAACAGTCACATGCCATGTGACCAACCTCGCTGCCAGAGTAACACTATCCTCTTTTGGTAAGTCGTTCTCCTCCCCAGGTGCCTCGCACACACGATCCTGTGTCATTCGGTCGACCACCTATAGGTCTGGTCCTCTTGGACCTCTACGTCATCTGTCTACGACCCACTGCAGAAGACTCTTCCGCATGCTGGCAAGTGGTGGGTCCTGCTGCTGGAGACTGCTCAGCAAAGAAACTCTCCACTAAGAGGGGTCACTCCAACACCCTTATCTGCATCAGAATGTTGTAAAAAACAACTGAAGATCTAATATCTCACCCGAGCCCTTGATAAAAGGTTCGGGCCCTAAAGACCATGTCCCGTACCATATCTATGGAGTAGTGAGAGAGATAGGTGAACCTCGCAGAATATTGAGCCACTACATGCTACCCTGCTGAAGATGAAGTAGCTTCTATATACGCACCGCTCGAAGGGTGGCTGGTATAAATTCTACCCGGAACATGCTCTTGAAGTTTACCCATAGAAGTGTCTCCTCGTCATGCATCTGGAGCATCAGGCTCCACCATATTTCTTCTGCTGCCTGAAAGAGGAAGTCAACAATGATAACCATGAAGTCTGATGGCGTCCCTACAAGCCTGAAGACTCTCACCACAACCTCTAGCCAATCCTCAGCCGCATGCGGGTCTATCTCTCCCCTGACCCTGGGTGGCATCTGGAACTGGAACTCGTGCAGTGCGCTCAAGCGATGTGCACACTCTGCTGCTGGGGTTGGTGGCATCGATGGCCCAACGGGTGGTAGTACCGTTGGTGCCTCCGCTGGTGTCTGAACTGGAAAAGGGCCATGTACTGAGGCCTCGTCGCTCGGCAGGATGTTAGTACGTACAACTATCGGGGCTCTAGCTATTCGTTCGAGGGGAGGAATCCAGCAAGAAAAAAATGCGACACAGTCAAAGACTATACTTGGTGAGATGACCTAGTTTGAGATGACTTAAAGAAAACGTTTGGAACCACACACGTAATCAATTTTTTCGTGCACTGTGTCAGAAATTAGTAGTCAGGGTCCTAGTATATGGATATGTCAGCCGCCGCACCAACACTGGACTCTTTGAACTGAAGACCACACTCAGTATCTTTAACACTATTGGTTCACAGAAAATAATTATTAGAGTCCTGAGTTCTGTGGTAACACTGACTCCTCTGATACCAATTTGTCATGACCTGTCCTCGGGGCCTGTGTCGTGACTACCCCAAGCCCGAATTCTATAGGCCATGAGCTGGCGACTAGCACCAAAGGCATAAATCTGAATAAAAAGGGAAGGAATTGCCTTTATGAAATGAAAACACACACAAATAGAGTACAAGTAGAAGCTATAATATGTAAAGCAGTAAAACAAATGTACTGAAGTTACAAGGGGATGGAAATACAAGCCCAAAAGAGAGGTACAGATACAACTAAAAGTAAAGTACAACTCAAAGGACAATAGCTGAAAGGTGACAAGCAACTCCTGGATCATCCTCCGGCTTCCTGCCTGAAAGGTAGGTATTGATGTCCTCATCATCACTCCACGTCTGTCCGTCTCCTCCAGGTACCGACTCGTCGTGAGATCCACCTCCAGGTACCGACACGTCGTGAGATCCACCTCCAGGTTTCGTCTATCTCTACAAGCCTCAACCACGATCAGTGATGTCCATCATATGCAACCAACACAACGAGGTGCGGGCATAGCCCATGCAAGGGTGAGTATAACGATACTCAGTAGGGACCCTGGGACCCTCAAGGTCTCACTAAATCCAACAAGAAAATCCTCAAAGAAGGATCTAAACAGATAACCTTTACTTAGGTATAAGCCAATACTTATAACTTAGTTTTCAAGAAACCCATCTCAATCAAGAGGTATTACACAGATATGAAATCAATGGGTAACCACTACTTAGGTATATGTCTACACATATACCAAAGTTATCAAGTAACCCATATCAATCAAGAGGAAATCACAAATGTCAATGAATCAGCTCAAACTAAAATTATATTCAAGAGGTCGAAACCACATCTACTAGAGAACTGCCCCTCTGTCGAGTACAGTGGGCCTGCCGCTACAACCAAGAACTTTCCACCAACCTTGGACTGATGAAGTACTCCACCTATTGAGTACTGTGGGCCTACAGCTAAAACCAAGCGCTTCCCACCATGGGTCTGCCGCTACAAACTAGCGCTCTCCCTCATAGCCTATAGTGGTACTACTTCTGTCGAGTACCATGGGTATGCCACAACAACCAAACGCTCCTCCGCCGTGGGTCTGCCGCTACAACCAAGCACTCCCAACTGGGCTATCCAAATAACTCCGAGTAGATCGATCAGTAGTCGTCAAGTCTCAGCTAGCTACTAGGTCTATGAACTCCGCTCACTCATCACCGGGAGGGTCCACGCCAAGAGCTACTGGTCGATACTCTAAGAATCACAAAGTCCCATGAAGAAGTATCTCAAGGGTCTACCACATCATAGGAATATCAACACACCAGACGCCGCATCAATCGGATGCTCGGTCTGTTTTATTAGCCTTTTCAACCTGGGGGCCCGGCTGGTATCATGAATGACCAACTTGACCATATCTCAACTATACCCCAAACTCTAATTGGGTATACTCATAGAGACTGTTTCTCAACATGATTACCAACACCGCTGAAAGTTCTTCAAACTGTTGTCTGGTCTGAAAGTTATCAGATTTTCCATTCTAGAGGTCTGGTTGGATTTCGGGTACAATCCAACACAACCATATTCCAACCGTGTCAAAAAACAAGTGAAGTATACCAAAATATCCATCTCACCAAAAGGAAACAAACAATGTTGACGACACGTCAATCAGACGTCCGGAACTCAGGTTATGATTGTTTCCACTTCGAGGGCCCGATTGGTTTCGGTTTCGAACCAACCTGGCCATATCAAAAGTTCTTCGAAACTTTGAGTTTAATATACCGAAATGACTATATTGAGCCAAGGATCCCAACCCAATAGACGTTGTTTCAATCGGAGGTCCGTATCCTAGGTTATAGGCGTTTGAACTGATCTGTCTGAAAGTAGGGGGTTTGGGCCCAGTCTGACCCGTCCCAATCCCCAATGGGTCGGCCTGAACCGGGACTACCTGAGACAGGTCCAGGTCTGGCCCAGTTGTGCATGGCCCAGTTCGGCTGGAGCGTCCCGGACCAACCGGCGCGACGTGGCCCGACGGGGGGGGGGGGGGGGGGGGGGGTCCGGCCCAGCGTGGGCGGCCTGGTCCGGTGCGGACGGCCCGACCCGGCGCGGGAAACCCGACCTGACGTGGGTGGCCTGGCCCAGCGTGAGAGGACCGGCCCTGCTTGGGCGGTCCAACCCACCGTGGGTGGCTGACCCAGCATGACGGACGCGAAAGGGGGGGGGGGGCGCCGCCCCCCTGTTTTCCTGAAACAGCGGACCCTTGTGGGGTCTTCCCTAGCTTAATTGGCCATGGGTTTTGAACTCCTTGACTTCATGGAACAAACAGACATCTTGGCCTGCTGTTGAAGCCGCCATGGGACCCACCTATCTCCCCTCCTGGAGGTGTCGGCGGCCGTCTGAGCCCGACCGCCTCTTTCAAACCGCCACGGCCATAGCCGCGGCTCCCCTTCGGCCGGCACGACGCGACGACACTGTGCCCCTCCGTCATGGCCCCTTGATGATCTGGCACGGCATGACGACGCCACACCCCTTCGCCATGGCCCACTCATGGCCGTGACCTCTGTTGGTCTCCTCGGTGGGGCGTGACGGTGTTGTGCTCCTCCGCCCCGGCCCACTCCGGCCGCGATCCTCGTCATCCCCGCATGGTGTAACAGCACCGCGTCACCTCCATTTCAAACCGCAATGAGGGTCAACAAAAAAAGGGGAGTAGGATCGGCCGTGTTTTTGGGGTCTGAACTTCTCCCATTAAATTGATAACAGGCGGCCAATATTTAATGAAGAACGTCAAAATAAAACTTGAATGATGATACAACCCTACCTCGATTCAAGAAGGTTGATCGCTTGTTGAAGGAAGGGAAATCTCTGCTATTCTGTTGAAGTTGCCACGGGATGATGACATAGAATCGTCTATCTTTGAGAAAAAGGAATCCGTGGTTGGCGACCTGTTCTTCGCATTCTCCAACGAAGAAGATGAGGTCTATCTCCTCCAAAAGCTGGAACTCTCCCAAAAACATAACACCACAAGCTAAACCCAAATAAAATAAGTCACATATTATTTTATTACTCAAGCCATACATTTCAAAAATCCCAAATTCAAAACCAAACACAGTTTATTAGTTAATTTTAAGTTGTCATATTAATTAGATAATAAGTTGACATGAATTAAAGTGGGAGGTGAGGAGGGGAGGAGTCACTTAATTAAAAAGGGGTTTAGAGGAGTTAGGGAATTTGAAAAGGTGGGGGCTCATGTGGTCCCCACCTCAAATTTAATCCTCTCATGTGTAGGTATCAACCAGTGGGTCCCACTCCAACTCCCACACCTAGTATCTAACACTTAGAAAAGAGAAATAAAATTTCTAACACAATTTTATTTCACATAAACCACATTTTTAAACAACACATCCAAAGCGAACACAACTTCAGAAAAGGTCTTCTTAAGTAATAACCGGCGTTGTGGTTTCATCGGTGCTCTCAGATTTCGATTCTGAGAATCGGTTTAAAAGTTAGAAAAACCCGCTCGTTCGTTCACTGAACGTACCTGAGAAAATCATCGGAAATTGATTCCGGGCACACTGGGCCTCAGAATCTGGTGCCGTCAGAAACTACGGACTCGTAGAATTCCACAGAAATTAAGAAAAAACATTTCCTTGAAATTTCCTGGTCTTTACAATGAATTGAATGACCGATCAGTTTAATATTATTGGAAACAAGATTCATACATAAGTTTAAGTTTATATCATGAAGAGAAATACAACACAAATATATTTCATTAGAAATATACAAGCCTCCTAGATTATTATTGTAGGTCACTAATAAAAAAATTATTCATATCCTGGGAAAATGAAACATAAGAAAAGGGGTGAGCTCAAACGATCAGTAAGGGTATGTAATAGAGTGGAAAATGACATAAATATTAAGCATGGTAAATAATTGAAACCACATGCCTTTACCAATAATAAACATGAATACTTTTATTGCAAGAATATGAGCTGAGTAAATAATTCCATAATAAAGCATAATCATGGGTATTATACTAGCCGAATAACCACATGAACCATCCATATTATTTCTATAATGAGGGAATGTATAATGCCGGACATTCTGAAACATTTTGTCAAGGCCTCGGCCAAGTCGTCTAAAAATGAATATGGAATTGGCCACAACCATAGATCAAATTGGGAAATGGCCTCGGCCAATTCCACATCTAGTTGTCTCATGAGACCTACCGATGCATCGAGGAGCTATAGCAGGCTCCACCCATCACTTACTAAGTCCAATACATTTCTCATATAAAAAGGTTTAAACATATAATAGTCATTCGTATTAAAACTTGAATACAAAATGTCAACACTTTAACCATAAATCATGAATGTTATAAAAATAGCACATCCATAGTCAAAAATATCACAAAACCTTCAATACAATATGGAATTTTGGTATCATAATAAATCAACTCAAAATAAACTTAAAATCCAACAAAGGATGTTGACATAGATGAAATCAAAGCTCTTTTTAGAGAAATATCTCTTTCTATTTTGAAATCATTTAAGATTCACATAATTATAAAATAAAACATTTACTTTGAAAATATTTATATAAGATTGTAAGGTAAGCTTCAACGAGTTTATAAATCTAGAAAATAGTCTCACCCACCATATATGTTAAAAAAGACATTCTTACTTTAATTTTGGCGAAAAGGTTAAAAAGGACATTGTTTGGAAAACGACAGAAATATTCATTTATAAACATCTAATAAAAAGTCAAAAAAGGGTATAAATGACTTTAAACCATATTCATTTAAAATAGTAATAATGTTTTGAAATAAATTTTTAAGAAACATAGATGTGGATGATAAAGAGGTCCTGGTAGATATTTATGTATAAACAACCTCGGATAATGAAGAGATTCTGAAATAAACACTTAACTTGTACATTTCCTTGGTTAGGGGTAGGTTAACCTTATGTATACTGGTGAAATAATTTTTATTAAATTATACAAGAATCCTATAAATTAATATGATATCATATATGATCTTTTAACATTGATTTGTTAATAATATATTAGTATTGTCGTCGTTTCGGGTGTTAACTTACTCGTTTTTTTATATGTTTTGTTACATAAGCCATATTTGTTATGGGTAGGCTGTATCTTATTCAAATAAAGAATGATATCAAGTCCTTAAACATTATTTTTAATCATCAAATGAGAATTATACTTTAATGGATACGATGGGGAATGAATCTCATCACGTTCGTGGAGACGGTAGTCCCTACATACGCACGAGCGACAATATCATTCTTTTGATATTAAAATAATATATAATTGGAGGGTATATCATATATATAGAATCAATATCATGTTATATTTATTATTTACATGAATTACACATCATTATTATACCCATCCAAATAATAATGTATAAAATAACATTTACACCACGACGTGGAGACGGTAGGCCGTACGTACGCATGTATGGTGACATGTCATTCAAAGGATGAATAGAATACTGAATATGGTTGTACCATATTTATAATAACATCACATTATATATAATATACTGTAGTTATTATTTTAGAATGGAAATAAAAAATAATGAAGAAGTGGAAGAAGAAAGGAACTTTTAAGAGTTTGGTGAAAACTTTACCTCTTCTTCGGGTTCTTCCTTTTGATTTGATCAAAAGAGCTCTTTAAGATGGATTTATGACTAATGTAAGGCCTCTAGGATTAATGGAGGATAGTTGAGAGGGTATATGGGCAGAGTTTTGCTGAATAAAAAGGCTTTGAAGGTATGAATAATTTGTTAGAAGTGGTTTCCTTTTATAAGAGGAAGGATGGTCTCTTTAGTAAAAACTGAAAGTATTAATTTATAATAAATACATATTCGGTTCTTAATGGCTCCAAAGTGGATTATTCAATGTATAAGGTGGTTATGGGTCGAAATACGTTCATCCAATAGATTTTTTATAGGTTTGGGTCACTATATTAACCTTATCATTTATATGTAACTCTTAGTTAAATCATTTGAAATTTACCTTGTCACTTTGTATTTTATATTATATGGCTAATAAACTTACTATATACTTCTAAGAGACCCCCAAGTGGTCCACTAATTATACACCTATCATTATATATGTCCTTTGGATGATCCTCATATATTTATGAATATAATATCAATTAATAATATAATATTTGTTTTAAAAACTCATTTATGTCAATTTTGACAATATTTAATAATTTATTTTTGTTAAAGTATTTATAGACTTATTAATTATAACCAAATTCATTTAAGGAATCATAACATGTCATATTAACTAATAAAATTCGTTTATGGAATCAAAACTTTCAAATTATATTTATTTTAACATCTATAATACTAGTTATTTGATTCTTTCTTAAATAAGGAAAATACTGCATCATTATTGTGTCATAAATATATTTAATTATTAAATGTCTAAAAAATATAAATAAAATATCATTATGTATGAAATTATTTTATCTTTATAATAAATATTTATAGATGAAAATATAACATATATAACCCTATGTAATTTTTTTTCTTCTAAAAGATATATTCCTATGTCATTTTTGTATTTACTTTAACTTAATTAATATAAAGAGTCATTATCACTTACAAGTGGATCCATGGGGTCCAAAAATCGACCCAAAGATTCAAATAGGTTAAAATTTATCAAAAAATAGGGTTAGAAAACGTTTTAGGTTAATTTATTATTATTATAATATTATTTTCTACCCTTATTTACCGGATTTACCCTTTAACCACTGTAAATAAAATATTTACCGAAGTAATTACTCAAAATGTCTAAAAATAAAAGTTACCAATTTACACAATTTGGAAATACTAATTATAAATATGGATTTCATTTTTATAAATTCAAAACAGAAAAGTGGTAGAAATTAAATTAAAATTAATTCTCGCTGTCAAAACAAAAAGAATGTTTTTAAGAAATAATAACTATCAAAAGATTGATACTTGTTTATATTTGGTTTAAATGTGAAATTATATATAATGACCAATATTGTATTAAATTCTGAAAATATATTCTAATTATACTTTAAAACCACTGAAATTCATAATTTATCACTATTAATCATTTCAATTAAAAACGTTGTTTTTAAATAAAATTTAGTGATTTTCACTATTCATGAAAAATTGAAAGTATTCAGAAAAATACAAACAATTCACCCTAAGCTAATTTCCATATTCCGAATCCAAAAATGAAGTCCATTTTGAAAGATAAAAGGTATAAATTTTTAGAAAGTGGGTATTACTATTCACAATGACTAGTTTGATTAGTTGTGGTGTGTGTTAGAACTCGATGTTGCGTACAACACATGCTACTGTATTATTCAAGGAAAAGAGTACCATGGAAGCTTGAGGTGTTACATCACTATTATCATAGATTATTTATCTCATAATAATATTTTTATCTATACATTATGAAGTTTGTAATTTTTCATGGGGTACCACATTCTATTATATATGATCAACATTTTAGGTTTACCTTGAAGTTCATTGGAATTATCGAGCATGAAATGAATAAGGAGTTGAAATTTTACACTATATATAATAAAAAGAAAGATAATTATATTGAGATGAAAATTTAAACTATATAAGTTATGTGATGATTGTTAAATATGGATTTTAATGTTTTGTGGTATCCACACCACCCACTATTAAAACTTTCTTACACTAATAGCCTTTATGGAAGCAATCAAATGGATCATTTTCAATCTCAATAAGGCCGGAGGTGAAAAAATAAAATTTTATTGGATTAAAGTATTGAAAAAATCTACTGGTACCTAAGATAGTTGGGGAAATGGGAAATAATGTAAGAGTGATTAAGCATCACAATATTATAGCATAGTGTTTATATAATAGTTATACATCCAATCATATCTTATAGCAAGAGTTGAATGTCTTAGATCCTAAGAATGAAGGGAAAGTATATTCCAGGATATATAAATCCATTTCAAATTACTGATAATATAAATATTTCATCATATATTTGATAAATACTATTAAACCTATCTCAATATTTTAATGTGTTCTACATATCTCTTTTGAGGAATTATATAACTGGTCCATAAAAAAGAATTAGAAATAGATGTTCTACCTCTAAACCATGATATTTCTTATGAGAAACATCCATTAGATACTATATATTGATGATATAATGTTATAATTAACCTAACCACTAACTTGTTCAACATCTTATATGAAAAAAATAAATTGGAGGATACTGCATGAGAAAACAAGGATGTGATTTTGAAGAAGTATCATCATTTTTTTATTAGAATAAAGGAATTATGAGGAAAAAATTATTATAAGGTGAATAGAATTTAATACCCAAATATTTTATGATTTAATAATATTTAAATAATATTTAATTTTTTATAGATCACTTCCGATGAAGTAGTATTCTTAAACAAACCATTATATTCTATTGAAATATGGTTAGTAAATATGATTGTTATCACCTATCTATTTGATTAATTATTATGAATAGGAAAAAATAAATAATATAAAATATGTGAAAATATTTTCTAAATGAAAAAGTTTTTATCATTAACATGTAAATAAATATTCAATTTCTACTTTTAAAGATAATATCATTTTATATTAAAAGAATATTTTTCAAAGTATTTCATTTTTCAAAATATTATATTACATGATCACTAATGAATATTGAATTTGATGAAATCTATACCTTTAAAATGTAAAAAAATTTAATATTTATTTACACATTTAATTTCAATTGGTTATAAGTGAATTGAAATGCATTTAAGTGTAAGAAGTGTTTTTTTCAAAAAAATATTTCTTTTTCATGAATAAGGAATTTTTTATTTATTTAATTGAAATAATCATGAATTATTATTTATTTTAATGTAATTTTATGATCATTAATTAAAATTAAAAAACACTCTTTTCATTTAATGGTGGATACATATAAAATATTAAAAGGAAATTAACATTATAATTAGAAATTATTTCTCGCAAAAATATTGTTTCATCGCATTATTAGAATTTAGTTTACAATTAATTTATTCAAATCTTAGTAATTGAATATAGTAAAATGGATTTAATATTTAAAATCAACCTAATTAATATTATTTAATAAGTTTAACTTAATTTTGTTTTTAAAATGTGTAGTAACCATGGTGAAACTTTACTGTATTTGTAAGGGTTAGAAAGGGTCAATAATGGGGTTAAGCTCTGAAAAAAATGTATATATTGTCTAAAAAACAGTATTTAATTTTCATAGTTTATTTTATTTCAAACCTAACTTTACTATGAATGAATATTTTTTATTTTTTGGCTACCTTAATTTAGTAAGTCATATATTATTTAATAATCCTTCATGTAATTACATGTTTTCCACTACCATCAATTATAAAAGGGAACCACCTATTCTAACATATCAACACCACTTGAGCTATTTATCCTAAAAATGGACTAAACAATACTCTATCATGATCCTATTAAACTACCTTGAGGGTTTTCCATCCAAATGACACATCAAACAAGACTTATGTTTCTTTTTAAAAGGATATTCCCTAAGAAGTGGTATATGTTTTTATGGACCTTTTTCAAGTATCATAATTTATAATACTCCTAAAAATGAAATAAAAAAAATTAAAATGATTGTATATATATATTTAAATCAATAGGATGTATTTATATTTATTTTATAATACATTTTTATCTCCTTCCCATCCATTGGAATATGATAACGCTGCTCATGTGTAGATGTGGACTTCCACATCTACGAAGTGATGTAATTCATTTTCCATTTAATATTTACATGGATGAAACTAAGGAAAGATTTAATGAAAATATATGGCATTTAAAATAATGTTAAAATTCTATATATTATATTAATTATTTAAATTTAATTCCTTCGATCTACTAAAATTTGTATACATCAGTCATGTGTTCATATGGAGTATCATATCAATGATGTGATTTATGAAAATTTTCATCACATAATAATTTAAATACTTATTAAAGTGTATATATTAAAAATATATAATAATTATGAAATTATTTATATTTTTTAAATAATGAATCCATGAAAAAGGTGTATGTATTGTATCTTTTGAACTAAAACATTAATGGAAAGAAAACTAGTATTTTCTAGAATAATCATTTTAATGATAAATTTTTAATAAAATGGTATTTGGAAGGAATAATAAGATTAAATATATTTTTCATTTGTGAATATGGTTTTACAATATTTTTATAATAAATATCTATTTATTCTATTTGAGGTTTGAATTTGTACAAAGAAGGACGTGGCTCGAGATAATGGTTTACACTGCAATCTCATTTTTAATTATGATTCTTTATGATTGAATATACATTTGGTAATTATATGATATATGACTCTTAAAGTGCATAAAATTTATTCCCTTATGGTTAATTTTTTTTCTTGTTTTACATTAAATAATCACTATCACATACTTATAACGATTATGAAATGTTTTTAAAAATAGCTGACCTTAATTATTCACTTTGGTCAATGAAATTCTCAATTCACGCCCATGTTCCTTAATTTGTTTTAATATAATGTTATTTTCATGGATTGGATGACTTTTTGAATATATAATCGACCATATTTTAATTTTTGTTCAATGTTTTTGAAAATAAATTTTTATAATGTATTATGAATATGCTATTTATCATAATTTACATAAACTGTGAGAGGAATTTTTTTCCTCATTTACTATTTGAATGTAATTTACTACATTTGTGAGGATTCCATTCATTGATGACTTATTCAAAAGATTCAATTTTTATTTTTAAAGAAAAATTTTTTCTCAATATTCTATAAATTATTTTGTTCAGAAATAGGTTAAAGGAAAAGAATAGTTTCCCCATATTCAAGGAAGTGTTCAAATTATCATCTAATAGTAATTTTCATGTATGTCAAATTAATTTAATGCTTCTTATTCTCAACTAGGGATATGTTCTATTTACACCATTTATGTTCTTTCTAGGAATGAATTAGGATAATAATGTTTTTATGAAACTAATTTCATTCCATAAGATAATTAGTATATGATGAAAATATGTTATTATTATACTATCCAATTCCATTCACTTAATGTATTATGATTATATGAGGAATAAATATTTATGAAACTCAATTATTCCTCAATGGTTATTCTTGGATGAAATGACGAATTTTTTTATTATCTTATTTAACTGTTAGGTATTATTTTTATTATGTTATATGTGGGATAATAATTATGTAGTCATCATATGAATTAGGTAAATATATATATCTCATGAGTTGTTATAATCTATATTGGGGAGTGATAATTATTTACCAAATGATTCTATCCACTATTATATTCTAGGAAGTGTCCCTTGACTATGTAAATGATGGAAAAGGGTGTGATCCCAATACACTATGGGACTCAGTCCAATGTGATAGTCTTAGAAGTGATCAGTGGTTAATGAAATAATTAATTAGGCTTTTGTGTATTCCAAAAACATATTTCATATTCTAATTATATTTTCCAATGGATTATTATTTATTATTTATGATTCTGAACTCTTACTACTTACATAATTCTTTACAAAAAATCAACATTTAGTTGTGCATGGTTTGTGATGATTTACTAATTTGGTAAGACATTTGTAAGTTAAGAACAAGTTATCATAACCATATATCTATATTATGATTACTTATGATTGTATATTGATATATTTTATCTTTGACATTTACGAGAATAAAATAACACATTTTCCATGTTTACCTTTAACTTGGTTATAAAGAACAGTTTTAAATGGGTATATATAAGAAGTGAAATACGAACAAATAACTTGTCATAAACGATTAAGATATTTCATTAAATAACATGATTATGCATATATTCACCAAATAATCAAATCTATTATAGTTCTTAGCTTTCTATTATTATGATATTTTCTACGAATTCATATAAAATGATGTAATATTTGTATATGAAGTAATTGAGTCACCTCATTTGGGGCTTACTATGCTTATTATAATGGATATTTAGAACTATAGTGATTTAGAATGACATAAAAACAATGTATCTATGATGAAAATGTGTTGAATGAGTTATCATGGGGACTTCGATAGGTTACACTGTATAACATGTGATTTTGGAGGCCATTTGTAGTTTCATAGGGATAGTGGGAATCATGCGAGACTTGAGGGTTGAGTTTTGGAAGCCGAGATGGTTGTAGATCTTTCTAGTGACTAGGAACTCTCTCTGAAGGATAGAGAAGAGTCTTTTTATATGTGTAGAAAAATTCAAGTCCTATATGACCTGAAATATGTGATAAAAAAGGGGTTTCCTCTAGTTTAAGGGTTGTGGGTATCCCACAAGAATCATGACTTAGTACCTAGGAGCCAGACATTGGATTTTTTTTCAAGACTATGAATCTTGTTAACTAAGAGGATTATGGAAAAAAGGATTATGAAGATCACATGGTATGGGGAATATGAGTGAAAAGGGGTTTCAAGGAAGATATTTTGGGCTTGAGGGCCTCTATTAAGATGAACCTATGAGGTGTGTTGTCACTAAAGGGTGATAGACATGAGTCTTTATTTTCTATATATACAATGGGCTAGATCCTGAATTATTAAAACCGTTATATTAGTTACGGAGCTATGTGATGGGTTTCACCGCTAATTGTGTAACATGTTACTAAATAGGTAATAACCTTGGTGTGGGAGTGAATCCTATGTATTTACATTTCCTTGAGTGAGAAGGATTATGTAGTTCTTTTTTACCTTTACTATCGATGTCCTAGGTCATGGAACATGGATTTAGAGGCACAATTCATGGTATTGTGATATATCCTTGAAATGATTGGGTTAATGATATTGGACCAACCTGAGTGAGAGGGATCGTTTGTTATGTTAACTGAGGTGTGGATGATGGACCCTCCATGAGTGAAAATTTAGTGGGTTGGGATGTATATGTATGGCCATACCTATAGAAACACAAGATTAACATATCTAGATTTTATATCATTTAGAAGAGTATTCAACACAACATAAAAATACATGTCTGAGGACCATAAAATTTTAGTGTCTTCGGAAACATGGAAACATAATTTCATATCATGGTGAAAGTGAATCAGAATATCCCTTGAAGAACTTTCCCTTTATTAGTCTAACTTAAAAACATTCTTTATAACCTAGGGAAAGGAAACATAAGAATGGGGTGAACTCAGATGCTTAGTACGGGTAAAAAAAAGTGATATGTAAGCATAAAAAAGCATAGGTGTCTGAGAACATGTGGATAAAATTAAAAAACAATACCCAACATATCAAATAACTTGATCATGAATCATGGCATAAATATTGTAATTTCATAACTCCTTAATCATAATAGAATCAAGAGAATTTTCTGTGATATCATAACATAGGAATAGTATATAGAATTAGTTTTTGACACATAAGATATATAAATGATTTCCATTATAGTCAAGGGTTAATTCCAAGGCCATATTAGTGAATTAGGTGCTCTCCGAAAAACATCTAAGTAGTCAAGGTTTACTCTTATGGCTCTCAAAGTGGGAAATGTACATTAATGAAGTAAGTTCACTGCCCATTCCAACAATATATTATTAATCAATGCTCACATCCCATTACATTCCTATATTGATAAACCATGTTCACACTTAATTCCAGTCATGTATTACTGAATCAGGTTAAATTTTTCCTTCTAGTCCTATATTACTAAACCAGGTGCTCGTCTCATTCTAACACTATATTATTGAACCAAGTTCACCACCCATTTCATCCACATATTACTAATCTGAATTCAATCCATGTTATATCCCTATATTTTCTAACAATGCAAACCTCTTATCACTGGCATTTATATCTAATGAGATATTAATCATCACCAAATGCATTGGAAGGAGATATAGGTCCCACCCTTCACATTATTAAATCATACATATGTTTTCTAAATGACAATAAAACATTCATTATATCCTGAAGCATAAAAATTTAATGGTTTTATAAACATAATAACATAACCCATGAAATGAAATGGATGTCCTAAAAATTTCATCACATAATAACCTATGGAAAATTTATAGGATTTATAATCAATTTCATTAAAGAATAACTAGTGAAAAGAAAAAGGTTTCATAATAATATAACCCATTAATGTCAAATGGGTTTCATAAACATATAAAATATGAAATAAAATTTGGTTTTAGAAACATTTAATCCATTATTGAGAAATGGTATTCATTAACATATAACCACTAAAAGATAAATAGGTTTCATAAATATCATTCAATAGAAACATCAACCATCCGAGAAATAATTTGAATTGTAAGTTTGGATAATTTCTCAAAAAATTCACCAGTAACTTAAACATATGTCATCTTATATGGAAAATAATTTTGAAATATATTTTTGAAAAATATATTGAGGAAAGAATCCTTTTTTCTTTAAAAAATACTTTTTAATACATATTAAATATTTAAAAAACTGTTTTATTAAAAATATATTTTTGAAATTATAATTGGTTGTTTAAAAGCATTAAAAGCATTAATTTAATTTCTTAGAAAATTATATTAAAATATAATTTAAAAAAAATGATTTTATTGAGAATATGTTTTTTTGAATAAAATATATTTCTGACAAAAAGAAAAATGATTTCAAATTTTATGAAAAACAATTCTTAATTGTTTAATTTTCAAAAACTATAATAATAGTACTACTGCATGATAATGTCATGACTAAAAAGAGAAGAATAAAATTAATGGGTATCATTGAAAGATAAATCCTAATATTTCATCAATTAATGTATTATCAAAAAAAATTCTATAAACGATGAGACTACTACAATAAACCATTACCACTTGGTAACATTGATTAATAATCCCCGTGTAAGAGAATGAAATTACATAGAGCATAAAATACCATTAAAATAATTAGATTCATGACATATCATTTAAAATGGAAGTATATTCATATTTTAAAATAATTTATGTTCATAAAATACATGTTTTTCAATGAAGGAGAATTGGAAAAATACCACATTACAACCTTGATAACATTTGAATCGTAAAACCCCATAAAATAGAGATCATCAATTCCATATGTAAATACAAATAAATATAAGTATAAAAATAATAGAATTAATTCATAGGAATTATATACACCAAAAATATAAATTAGTGGTCAATAAATCATATGTCTCATTGAAATAAATTTGAGTAAAGAAATCCCCTTATCTTATGCCTTCAAATTAATCGTACACGTTTAGATATCTTCTTCATGAAAATTTTCTTCTTGGTTTTCATAAAAATGATTACATGGATAGATTTATTTCAAAAAGGTGGACACTATGATATAGGGTGGGATTTTGGGATCTCATTTTAGTAGAGTTTGGGTGAGCTAGTTGTCTTCCGGGCTGTGAATAAGTTGGAGGGGTGAGTTCCTTTTTTTATTGGATGAGGAGTAAAATTCTTATAAATTTTTTCAAAATGGAATTACAGCCACATTTATCCAATTTCATGTGGTTCCAATTATTTTAAAAATCTAATAAAATGGAGGATAGGTCACAAATATTAAAAGTATATGGCTTTAGAAAATATTTCTAGGTAATTTTGGTATTATATTTATGGTTAAGTCATTTGACAAGATAACTTTTTTCTTAACAAATGTAATTAATTTTAATCAATTTCACTAATATTATTAGTCAATAACTTTTTTGAACTTATCAGATATTATAAATTATTATTATTCAAAATATGGATTCTATTTTTCAAAATTCCTATCATAAAAGTGGAAGAGATTTATTAAATATTATTCCCACAGATGGGTCGACAATATGGGGTTTTAAAGAGAAAAGGTCCAAAAGATTTAAAAAAATTAGATCAAAAATTATTTTGAAATTGGTAAAATATCTAAATTTATTTAAGTGATTTAAATTTTACTGAAAATAATTTGAAACCAAAATAAAAAATAATTTTACTATATATATATAATAGAAGAAAATTTAGTTTTGTATAAAAATTTAGTGTTTTCACTATTCATGAAAAAATAAAACAACTCAGAAAATTTATAAAAATTAACCCATTGTTAATTATTATATTACATATAAAAAATAAAGAATGATTATTTGAATAATAATTAAAAATATGTCAAGAAATATATTTATAATGGATTCTCTGTTAAAAGGCGATAAAATTATCTTTTAGAAATATACATCTTTTTATTCATAAAATTGGATTTATTATTATCTTATAATTATCCAATCTATTATATGAGTATCAAATATATTTATTGAGTAAATAATTTATAAAATATATTTTAAAAATTAATCTAAAGTGATTTGTTTAATTTATTGATATAAAATTGTGTTTGTACATAGAAAAAAAGGTTTCTTAAAAAAGTAATTTCATTATTTTAAAATAGTTCTTAAATTAAAATAATATAATTTATCACGAAGGAATAATTTTACAAACATCTTTAAACAATATATTCATAATTTATTTAATATTATAAAGGTTGTTAAAGATAAATTATCACCAGTAGGTGAATGATCAATGGAATTTTAAGCTCCTCCAAGCAATAAATCTATGATATTTTATAAGAATATCAATTCAACAAAAATAAAGGTATTATGATAAATGTTTCTAAATAGCCTTTTACTATAGTATAGGATTTAATTTACTATATTAGAACATAAGTAAGTATACTTACATTATTTCATTCCTTCTTAAATTGACAACATCACTATTTGGTTCCACCTTTCTTGATTTCCACTTCATATTTTACTATGTGGGATAAAGAAGAATATTTTATTCTTAAAGTAATAATTGATTATGAGTTCCATAAATATAATGAAAATTCATTCCACATATCCTTTTCATAACAAAATTCAATGAAAAAGTTATCCAATATGCATAAATATTCATATGTTGAAGAAACACTGTAATATCTAAAACATATTCAGAAGTTTAACATGATCTATTTTATAAATGGTCAACTGTGTAAAAATTCCATGATATAATTTACGCTTAATTCATTAAATTATATCATTTATTATACAAAAAAAATTCATTAGAAAACACGGCTATATCCTTATACTGATAGAATATAAAATGTGATTTTATTAGACTAGAATCTATGAAGAGGGCGACAATCACCGAAAATTTCACAAAATTATGAACAATAATATTTTGATATGTCTAATTCATAAAAAATGAAACCTAAAATTCCCAACTAGAGAAGGATTTGAGGGCATAAATATCAATATTCACTTCATCCACTATCATATCATAAGATTATCATTTTTCTATTTTCATCGGAGTTTTTTTGAGGATTATCATTGATGTTCTCCATTAGATTAGGGGATTGATTTCCATTGTATGATCTTGGATTTTTTGGTGGTATGTACTTGATTAAATTTTCGTTTCAATATATTTTATTGTATAATTATGTCTTTACTTTCATTTTGATTGTCCTCTAGGGTGTTTTGTGGTTTGGAACATGAATTGATGGAAAACTTGGGAAAATTGTGCATGGTGCATAGTTGGCGAACGACTACTGCAATGTTATTTAATCCATGAATTGTTAGAGGACAAGCCATACATGGTTGGAGGCCAATACCTAAAATTTCTATATAAAGGCATCTCAAAAAAAATTCCATGGTTTTCAAGCCCTTTTGGGATTATTAGGTCACTGTGAAACCCAAATCCCCTTTGAAAGTGGCTTGTGTAGGGTTTGAAAAATTTGTGAAACCATACAGGTAAACTGTGTATTCCTTTAAAAGTTGAAAATTTACCAATGTTAATTTGTGGGATTTAAAAGCCTCAAATGATTTTCTACAACATTTAATACCTTTAAACCCTAGTGATGAACAAGAACACTCAATGGCTCTCAAGTATCGATCTCGCATGTTTTTAGTCCATTTGGAGCATCATAAGGTATGAATCAATGCACAAGATATGGTTAATCATCTCTATTGTTATCTTTTCTAGATTAGGTTTTATGTCTGTACATTCATTTTTTGAATCCCCAAATCCCACTTTTTGTAGTGTAATCTACATTGCTGCTTCAAGTGGTGCTTGAATCCTGATATAAGGCTACTATTAAGAGTTAGTAAGTCAAAAGATTTAAGGTAGGTTGTTTACAAGTTATATTACATAGTTTTTTATGGATTTGTACATATGAGGTGGTTTTCCAGTTTTCCCCTTATTGGGATCCTGGATATATTTGTGAGATATGATATAATGGGTGTCCAAATGACACATTAAACACCACATGATCCCCATGTGATCCATGTAGGATGACATGAAAAATTTAGGGCATATCATGGGGTGTTACGACTTTATAGAACATGGTTAACAGAATCATTATGTGTGAAATTGAATTATGAATAAGTGGATCCCATTATAATCATGTTAATTACTCAATGTGATGATTAAGAATGAAATATATATGGTGGTGTCAATATGTGGATATTGATAAGGGATTGTTTTTCTTGTATGGGAAAATGGATTTAAGGGGATTATGGGGATTCACATAATGAAGTGTAAATTGTACATGAAAAGTATAAATGGTTTAATAAATTAGGGATGATAAATGTGTTATGTGAATTAACTTATGGGATGGTTGAATATAATTACTGGGTTCATGTAGGGGAACTAGTGAATATGCTTAGTGAGATATGCATAAGAAATTGGAATTGGGATAAATGGATATGTGACATACATGGTAAATGTGTTAATGGATTTTGAAATATTGTTAATTAGGATATTTATTTTTAGTGATTGAGATATTGATATTGGTTTTGGGAATGTTTTTCTATGATGTGGCCTGTGTATGGATAAATAATCATGGTAACATGGCTTGGTGGTGGGACTAAGGAATTGGGCTCCTCACACAGGTTGGGTTGGACTTATACTCTAACCCTACATAGGAATTCATGGGTTGGGGAGTTGTATTGATGATCTATGTTCCCAGTAGTTTCATTCTATGAAACTATTTGAACTAAGGCTCTATGGTTAGTGGGATTTATAGATTGTGGGATGTTTATCCCTAGTAAGATAGTTACTTGAATTAATCATCTTGAATAGTGATGTAAATGTCTAAATCATGGAAAACATGTTGATAATGATTTATGTAATGAAAAGGATAATAATTATGGAAATTGGTACCATGTTAAAAGTTATTAAAGTAAATATTGATAACTAATGGAATCCAAAATATTTTTTGACTTTTCGTTTATTTAATACATGCCTGCACTATATTTTTGTGACTAGATACTTTCTAGACATAGTTAGTGGGGGCATGCTAAGTTATACTCACTCCATTATCAGGCAGTCGTTGGGTACCCATGTAGACATCAAGCTTTCAGGACAAGATAATGGAGAGGGATCTGTGATAGGGAGTTGAGTCTGGAAAGGGATGTACTTCGACGATGTTCTTGACTTCCAGTCAAGATCATTTTCTTCATTCTTCTGGTTTTCTTTCTTATAGGTTCTTTTCAAATAGAATTATGTAGCATGTCATGGAATATTTTACTATCAACTATGGTTTGTACCTATTTTTTAGAGATATTTGATCAGTATGGTTGTTACTTATTTCATGTCTCCTTCCTCTATTTATTTATTATCAGTGAGTCTTACTCTTGTAAAGATGGAAACGTCTCTCCACATGACTTATTAGACCATCAACGCTAGTAAAAAAACTATTCCATACGGGGAGGTGTGCCTATGGTCATGTAGTGACTCAGCTAGGGGAACTATGTAGTGGCATCTGGGTTGGGGAAATTGAAATGTGGAATGAGAGTGGTTCTTTTCTATGGTCATATAATTTGGAAGGGTAGTAAGGAGAATAGGATGCGTCGGGCCTTGGGAATGATCTTTTGCTTTAGAGTAGCTAATTTATGTACGATGAGAAACCCAAGTCACCATTGGTGGGAATTATTGTAATTTTTGTGTGTTGTTACATTTGATGACATTTCACTATATGGTGATGCATTTTTTGTGTAATGTGATAGTTTTATGATATTTATCTCATTGAATGAATGGAATTTTAATGTACCTTCATAGGTCATTTTATGAACTAAGGTGTATATGTGGCATATATCATGATAGGTACAGACACATGATAGGTGTGTGGGACATATAGGGGTAAAATTTATTTTAGTTAATGAAATTGTGTATAATAAAATGATAAAAATGAAAAAAAATGAAATAAAAATAATGAATAATAGTTAATGAATTATGTCTAATCAATGGTTGTAAATAAATGAAGATGTTGATTGTAGCTAATTGTAAAATGAGAAATGTTCTTATGAGGAAGGGTTCACATAGTACATATGGAAATGGTCTGGAAATAGTGTCAAATGTATGACTAGTACACATTTAGTAGGTTTACCCATGTCCACCATGGCTCTCAATAGGGATTGTCGAGGGTAGTGATTAGATTGTGATGTTAAACTTTTTTATAGTGTATGGAATGGTTTTTTTATGGATAGTAGTGAGTCTTCTTTTATAAAAATATGAATGAATTATTTTACCATTTCTAAGGATCATGTTTGGAATTGTAGAGAAATTCAACCATGATGGTGTGTACTAGTTAAGCGGCAAGAGGATGTGACCAATAATGCATCTTTAAATGTAGAGAAAGAAATCATTCTGATTAAGGATGATATGGGAGGAGAGTATTTCCATGAGAACTTCACATATTTCTAGAAAATGATAGAACGATACCTAGGGTGGGTTGCACCAATTATGTTTGAGCTGACCAAATAATTTGAGTTGGAGCCCCCTCTTACATTTTCCAGAGAGGGTGGAACAAAGGCTATACAAATATGAATAGTATCTATTTGGGAAATTTTGGATTACTTAGACACTCCCGCAAAATAAATAGTCAAGATTGAAACATATATGTTGTGAGGTCAGGTGAACCACTAGTGGGATCACTACTACAAAAATGGGCAAGGGAAGCACCACCTTATATCAGCACTATGAAAAAACTGCCAATAAAGAATCCCTGTATCAGCGCTTTTCTAGCACTGATAAAGCTTCCCTCTATCAGTGCTAAAAAAGTGCTGATAAAGAGAACATTTTTCAGTGCTAAAAAAGTGATAATAAATAAGGCTTGTATCAATGCTAAAATGATAGCATTGATATAAGAAGGATTTATAAGTGCTTTTTTAGGGCTGATAAAGGTTCTCTTTATCAGCGCTAAAAAAGTGCTGATAAAGGCTACCTTTATCAGTGCTAAAATTTTACCACTGATAAAGGTATCCTTTATCAGTTCTTTTTTAGCACTGATAAAACCATTGTCCCGTATTTTATAAAATCGGCTGCACAGTGTCCTCGGTTTATTACACCCTAAAGCTCTCGCGGTACTGTAACACCGTGACTCCCCTCCACCACCCCTCAATCTTTCTGTTTCCAGACCTCCTCCACCCATGATCTTTGTATCGTCGGACCTCAGCCGCTAGCCCTTCTCTTAATCCTCACCCTCGAACCACTTCGGTGGATCCTCCTCCCCGAAAACCCTACTTCTCCTCCTCTCCGCTTGAACATACTCCCTGCGAACACTATCCTCTATCTCTCAACGGTTGGGGGATCCTACCGTGAACCTCCACCTCTGGCTATCCCACCTTCCCCACTGGACATAGCGTAGAAGGTTCCCTACTTATCCTCCTCTAAGGTGAATTTCTTTTCTCTTGTTCATGATTCTCTTCTTGAACTTTCTTCTTAGGAAGGATGTGATAATAATTCTGATTCGGTTTTTGTGTTTTATTGTTATGGTTTTAATGATTAATGGTCATACATAGAACTTTTAGTGTGAATTTCTTATATTTTTTTCCCTTTCATGCTACTATGTATGGGGTATTTATCACTATGATTATAAGGGTGATGGTTGATTGATGTGGTTGTTAGCATGTGGTGTGGTAATTAATACAGTTGTGATCGATGGATTATTTTGTGGTTATGATAGCAATGATAAAGCTATTTAGGCAGAAAATAAGTGGTTTTACTGATTTTAGAATGTGTTCAATTGTATATTATGTCATTATAATTTAGTTGTTATTGGGTGGTGTTATAGTTTCCTTTTGGCATGGTATATGGTTGGAATAAATGAAAATAGTAATGGGTGATGGGTTGTAAATGATAAATGAGGTCTTGTAAAATGATTAATGATAATGATTGGAATAATTATGTTTAATAAATGGTTAAATATAGAATAAATGTTATTAATGATTAATGAATGTATTATAGTGGGTAGTTATTTAATGATTGGTTTTACATTAAAATGGTTATCAATTGAAATTCATATGGTAATAAAAATCCATGAAATTATAATGTTAAATGAAATGTGAAGTCGGTAATGTTGATATGGATGCTTATGTGATTTGTTAGGGACTATTTGTGGCATTATAATGGAAGTGCTTATAAAAAGGTGGTAGTAACAAGGAAATTGTTAATGAGGGTGTTTGCAGTGTTAGTTTGGTGTAAAACATTAGGAAAGATTTATCTGTGAAGGTATACTTATTATATTTTCTTATTATTTATTACACACTACCACTTGAGTCAAGTAACATGATTGAAATACATATTGGATTTTTGGTTCTGAGTGTTTTTCTCAATATCTAGGTTATAGAGGGAACCCATATAGAACCACTCCCTCTCCCCCCCTTCACACTTAGTATGAGATGTGATGGCTCACAGTGGGTGTATATATACGACCTATAATGATTTTAGGTTCTGGTGTATATATATTCTTTTTGACATGATTATGTGTATTCTGTGTGGATACATAGTTGGGGTTGTGCATTGTGGGAGGAGAGAATGTTGTTTATTTCCTTCATGTTCACGATATCATACTGTGATAAGGATGTGATGTTTGGTTGTGATGTGAATACGATTTTTAGGTGTTTTTGAAATGTGTATGTGTGGAAATGTGGTTATGAGATTATATATGTAACGTCCCAACCCGGATTCCACTAACCGGGGCTCCAAGACGGTTTGCCACAAGGCCTCAAGTGCATTTACCAAAATCTCAGAGGCTGCCGACTAGTGGCGAGGGCCTTGGGTGTGATAGTGGGGAATCTAGGCCCTCATTGGGAGTGTACAAAGCGGAAGAAAAATACACATGAAACAACGGAAGTAGTAAATAACCAATAATAATTAACAGTGAAAGACTAAATCAACAAGCTGGAGAATATATTTATATATGTGGAATTATGCAATGTACATATCTAAAAAATCATCCAAACAAGTCACAATGGTGAAATACAACACAGTACTAAAACAAGTATAACAGAAAAGTAAACAGCTCCTCAGCATCGCAAGCCAAAGCTTGGTCCTTTGCTCTCCTTCTCTAAGAATCAAGTACTAGAAGTCGAAGGGCTCATGACCTTGTCTATACATGCAACAACATAGTCAGTTTGGGCTCAAAAGAATGACCCAAACAGGGTGTGAGACTAAATCCTAGTTGGAATTCACCCGAATATTAGTGCCTAACAATCAGTGAGTATAAGGTAGGTAAAAGTGCAATAAGCAGTAAACAACAATAGAAAGAACTTGGTAATAAATAGTAAGCAGTAAAGCAGGATGACACCCAACAATAAGCAATCCACAACCAACAACAGCAGTGATGCAAATAGCTATCAAGTAGGAAAAACCTCTGGAAGGTAATCACAACCATCCCCTCTGGTCCTATCCAAGAAGTACCACAACCCTCTATGTAGAGACCCGAATCTTGACGTACATGGACATTACATTACATTTGCGGAATACTTAGTACATAACAAAAACACACACTAAAGGATCGTAATAGTTTAGTGTCTTTGGAAACTCGGAACGTAATCTTCTAATCGTGGTGAAAGTTCTTCAATATCTCCCATAAAGGTCATCCCTTTTTCTACCTAAAACCTTTCTTTATATCCTGGGGAAAAGAAAACATAAAAGGGTGAGCTCAAATGCTCAGTAAGGGTAAACAAAAGAAAAATCAATCACATCATATACATAGCTTTTGGAAATCTTAACCTGCAAAAGAGCTCATAATATCATAACATGGGATATATCATAGAAGTTAAATGTAATCCCAATAATCATAACATAAAACATGCAACTTTGTGGCATACACACATAATCATAGAAAATCATTTCTTGTTAGTCAAGACTCATTGCCAAGACTATCTTAGTGGACAAAGTCCCTTTCTGAATCAAGTAACCCTCGTTTCAGTCCTGTTTCACTGAACTGGTATAACCTACCATTTCAGCCATGTCTATCTCATGAGATATAAAATCTTTACCCAATGCATTTGAGGGAGATATAGGTCCCACCCATCTCATAATGATACCATTCTTATGTGTGCCACAAAATCATAAATCATACATCATTGCATAACCCATGAAATAAAATGGGATTCTTAAACAACATGACATCATAAAACAATTCATATAAGATAAAGGAATTCATAAAAATATTTCCATCACAACATAATCAAACCAATGTAATAATAGGGATAAAAACAGAACCCTTTTATTATCTTAGATGGAAAATAATTTTGATAAAATACTTCAACTCTATTCTTGAGGAAAATATCCTTTCTTCTTCAAAAACATTTTTTCCTGTCATAACATGTCATACGAATTTAAAATAAAAGAAGTTGATTAAAAATAAAATTGAAAACTTGTAAAGGAAGTTTCTTAGAAATAATGTTTTAAAAATCCATTCAGGTCGTATAAGTTAAAAAAAACATTCTTTGTACTTTGGTCGGAAAAGTCAAAAAGTACCTCGTACGGAAAACGACAAAAGATTCCTTTCACTTCTTTTACTAAAAACTCACCGAAGGGTAAAAATGGATTTAAACAATTGTAGGTGGATGGAAATAATATTACATATTGATGAAACATGGATGTGGATGATAAAATACACCCCAGTAAATACTTACGAATAAACAGTCTCGGATAAAAATGAGATTATGATATTTCCCTTACCTTAGGTCCAATTTGCTTCGTATGTGTCCGAACCTCCTGTATAATGATTTAAATAATGTCATTGACTTATTACAGAATCATATTCATTGTTATGATATCATATATGGTTCACTTATTACATTATATTACCCGTTCTTTTGTAAATTCCATGTTAAAGAAGCGTTTTGGGTAAAATCGTTTCATTTATCGTAGGTGTTGTGACTTGTTGTTCTTGACATCATTATTACTTATATCATGATTTACTTACTTCCAGAATATAAAATATGATTTCTATATCATATATATTCAGTATATATATATATATAATAGATAGATAAATAAAATGAAAAACACCGTTCATGGAGACGGTAGTCCGTACGTACGCATGAATGCTGTTTTTCTTTCCTTATTGTCTTGAAATGGAAGTAAGTAGATGACATACATATGTATATATATACATAAATCCAGTAGCTTTATAATGTCATATATTTCATTATTATTTCTTATATATACATTATAATCATTCCTAAATGGTTAACATGGAGAATGAATCTCATCGCGTCGTGGAGACGGTAGTCCGTACGTACGCACGAGCGATGATATCATTTCTATAAATATTGAATTGAATTGGAGTGGATTATACAATATATCAGAATCAATATGATGTTGTAATAACTATGTATAGTTATTCTTTACACCATTATACCCATCCATGTAAGGTGGTGGTGGAAAATAGATTACACCACGGCGTGGAGACGGTATTCCGTACGTACGCACGCGCGGTGATTTCTTTTTCCGTAGGATGGATAGATGGTGAAATAGGGTTGTTTCATACTTATAATAACATATCAGTATATGAGTGATACTGATGTTATTACTTCATAATGAAACAACCTAAGAATAAGAAGTGGAAGAAGAAATAAAGATGAAAGAATTGGTAACGGTAATTACCTCTTCTTTGAAGTCCCTCTTTGAGACCTCCTCTTAGGGAACTAGAATTGGTATTTGAGGAAGACCAGAACCTCTAGGATGTTTCTAGGGAAGTGGAGAAGGGATTTTGGCAGGGGTTGGCCGAGCTTGAGTGCTCAAATTGGTGTGAGGAGGAGGGGGAGGAGGTGTCCTTTTATAAGGGAGGAGAGGGGCACCTTAGGAATATCTCAAAATATTATTTTATATTAAAGTCAAAATCAGTTTATAATGGTTCCAAAGGGTCTTATTTCGAAGATTTGGTGGGGAGGGGTCGAAATACTATCAACCAATAGAATTTAGACAAGTTTAGGATATTATTTTAACCTTATCAATTAAATTTAACTCTAAGTTAAATAATTTAACTTTTACCATGTCTTTTTGTTTTCTTTCACTATATGGTTAATAAACTTACTATAACATGCCAAACGAACCCCAAATTGTTTATTATTAATATATATATCCTTATCTAAGTCATTTGGCCGAACCTTAGATTTTTAGGAATACAATAACAATTAATAATATAATATTTGATTTAAAAACTATTTTGTGTCAATTTTGACACTATTTGATATATGATTTTTGTGAAAGTCATAACAGAATTAAATGTTCGAACCAAGTTGATTAAATCAACATTAATATATCATAGTAACCTAGAAAATTAGTGTAATTCATAAAAAATCTCAAATTACATTTATTTTGGTGTTTATAACATCAATTATGTCAATATTTCATTAATAAGATAATTACTGCATCATCGTTGTGTCATAAATAAAATAAATTATTTTATGTCTAAAAATTACAAATAAAATACCATCATGTAGGAAATCTTTTTAGATTTCTAATGAATATTTACAATCGAATTTATCTTATGTATAACCCCATATTAAAAATGATTTACTTATTAAACTTTGATTTTAACTATTTTAACCTTTCTTTAAATAAATTAATAATAAATGTCCTAATCTAATCCAAGTGGGCCTAAATGGTCATATTTTATTCATAAGTTTGTTTTTGGTCGAATTACACTTGTCCAATAGAATTAGGACATGTGTTAGGGTAATAGTAATATCATATTTACCCTTAGTTACCCTATTTACTATTAACCGCGGTAAAAAAGTAAAAAGTTACTATTCACCAAAAAATTATTTTCATCTCATTGAACCACATTTTAGTCCTTGGTATTAACCGTGTCTCTCAGATTTTTGAAATTCCATTCACAGAAGCGGAAAAATTAAGTTTTATGAAAAATTCAGTTTTTTTAACTACCACTTAGTAGTTTCACTATTCATCAAAAATTGATGTTTTTCAGAACAATGCCAAAATTTCATCCTAAGCTATATTTCATATTCCGAATTCAAAAATGAAATCTATTTTACCAAATTCATAACATAGAAGTTTCATTAATTAATTTTATAATTAAATCCCGCTGTTAAAATAAATAGCGTGTTTTTAGGAAACAATATATATCAAAAGATTGACACTTGATTATGTCTTGTTTAAATGTGAAATTACAACCAATGACCAACATTGTATTAAATTGTAAAAATATATTCTAAATATACTTTAAAACCACTCAAATTAATAATTTATCACGATTAATTATTTTGATTAAAAAAGTTGTTTTTAATTATAATTTAGTAATTTTTCACTATTCATCAGAATATGAAAGTTATCCGAAAAGTACCAAAATTTCACCTTAGGCTAAATTCGATACTCAGAATCCAAGAATGAAGTTCATTTTGAAAAATAAGATTTACAGAATTTTAAAAAGTGGTTATTACTATTCATAACGGCTAGTTTTAATAATATTTTAATAGCACATCATTGTTTAGTGAAACTCGGTATTGCGTATTACACACGCTATTAAGGAAGGTCGCGATTGCGTGTAATGCAAGGCAAGACAAGGATGCGTGTTGTGCAAGCTCCTTTTGGTGTAGCGTACAACACAAGACATTAATAAAATTAAAAAGAATATTTTTCATAAAATCTCGGGCTGTTACATTCTACCCCCCTTAAAATGAATTTCGCCCTCGAAATTCGTCGGGGTTATAAATGGTTTACTATTTGAAAGTTTATTTAATAGAAACCCACATCGTAAAAAGGAATATCAAAACTTGTTTTTTAAAAACTAAAGTATGAAATGTAACGATTACCCAAATAAACTAATCACTGGGTTTCCACATAGGTGAAAATATGGATATGGAAGAGAAATCTAACCATCATGTTCTGATGGAGAGTGGTAGAGAACATGGCTATGGAAAAGCCAATAATCACAAATCCATAGATTTGTGATGATATAAGGTACCATCTGATTCATCAGGTATAAGATCACTAGGACAACATTTTTGGTTTTCAAGATCATTTCCCCTAAAGTTGAAAATTTGAATTAGAATAAATACTTACTTTATTTTGGTACAATCTCACTGTTGTTCGTGCTTTGAACAATTTCCACTTCATCTCTTAAATAAATGAAGTTGAATTTGTTATTCGTGAAGTGTTAGCAGATCATGTGATAGAATGACAGGTCATTCCATCTGTCTCAAACAAAAGGTTAGAAAAACATATATACATAAGTCGATCTATAGTGAGATTAATCATATATGGTTCCTAAAATGGACTTATACTTCATATATCATACTTCTTAATATAATAAAACTAGTTTCTACTAAACAGGGACTTCCTGTAGGTCAGTGGTAGGCGATAAAGGCCAGTCGCACTTCGGTTGTGGGTTCGATTCCTACAGCTTTGTCCGACACGATGGGTTGTCGCCCGTCCTGCAGGTTGTCCTTTTTCTAAAACTACATTACTATAACATCCCATCAATAATATCGAAAAAAAACTTCTATCCTTAAACAATACTCACTTATGTCCAACATTATCCATTTCAATCTTTAGGCTTATCCATAATACTGCAGTCTACTCTCATAACATAGTGAAAACGATTACCAGAGATTTAATACCATCGTTGATCCCCATATATCATAAGATATGTTTTGTTGGTCACATTCCAAACATTCAAATTCATTAATCATGTATTCTCTTGAATAACTTAGTGAAAACATGAATGCAGTTTAAAGTTAACAATTTCCACATACCAAAATCCTCAAAATTCTATATACTCAAACCATGATATCACTTAGTCCTTATATCAATCATGAGCTCATGAATACAATCAAACATCTCATTATCGTATTATCCCTTCATTATGCGCATATCATCTACTTTCCAAAAATACCTCAATCACTTCGAATACCACATTAGACCAATACATAAATATTCCAATACACCATAAAAGTACCTCAACAACATTATTCTTGAATACCAATACATAAACACTTCAGTCCATCCACTTCAATGACTGTCCTGGAATAATTCCTTCCTTGATTTAGAAGTATCTTTTCCGGTCAGGGCATTGAGTTGGGTAATGCCCATGTTCTCCACAAATAAGACATTGAACTCCATAACAATCTGTCATTCTATGACCCTTTTCTCCACACAGATAACATCGGTCCCTCCATTTGAGGTATTCCTCAAGGTTCTTCTTCCCTTCTTTAGAAATCTCAATCTTCCTTTCTTTATGCTCCTCAACATGCGAACATGCATAATAGTTTATCTTCCTCTTCTTTGATGAATTAGTCATACCACTAAATTTCACCTTGTTAATCATATATCGCGATGACTGATTCGGCATAATCACAATATCTTTATCTCTAGGCATCACACAATTTTGTTGCTCATAGTCACCAATTTGTCCATTGGATTCAATGTTAACCAAATTCCTTCTGGTTCCCTCCAATAACTAAAACACAAAAAGAATTTTGTGAGAGGCGAAATCATGCTAGGGAAGACAACATAGTAAAGGGGGAGCACCCTCAATATCTAACATCTTAGGTTAAATTCTAAGATCGTTACCGTAGTTCTAGGACTATATCCTATACATATACTTATCCTTAGGGGCATCCCTAGACATACCTTAGAAATATCTCTAGGGATCTCACTAACGTTTTCGCATCCTAGTTTCCAAAGGTTGACTAAACCTTTCCTCTGATACCAACTGTAGCGGTCTGGAATTACTTCCAGTGGACTATAATTGATACCTATCAGGGCACTCCATGGGCGGCTACACCCCCTGGGTGGGACACACCACCATCCCCAGTGGCAGCCATTTCCTCATGAAGCCCTTGGGCGGAGAGCCATGCTTCGTCCAACGCTCACATGTGAGAGTTCCCAAGGATCGGATACATTCCTACCTCCTTTGCCTCTGATACAAACTGTAGAGACCCGAAGCTTGACGTACATGGACATTACATTACATTTGCGGAATACTTAGTACATAACAAAAAGACACACTAAAGGATCGTAATAGTTTAGTGTCTTTGGAAACTCGGAACGTAATCTTCTAATCGTGGTGAAAGTTCTTCAATATCTCCCATAAAGGTCATCCCTTTTTCTACCTAAAACCTTTCTTTATATCCTGGGGAAAAGAAAACATAAAAGGGTGAGCTCAAATGCTCAGTAAGGGTAAACAAAAGAAAAATCAATCACATCATATACATAGCTTTTGGAAATCTTAACCTGCAAAAGAGCTCATAATATCATAACATGGGATATATCATAGAAGTGAAATGTAATCCCAATAATCATAACATAAAACATGAAACTTTGTGGCATACACACATAATCATAGAAAATCATTTCTTGTTAGTCAAGACTCATTTCCAAGACTATCTTAGTGGACAAAGTCCCTTTCTGAATCGAGTAACCCTCGTTTCAGTCCTGTTTCACTGAACTGGTATAACCTACCATTTCAGCCATGTCTATCTCATGAGATATAAAATCTTTACCCAATGCATTTGAGGGAGATATAGGTCCCACCCATCTCATAATGATACCATTCTTATGTGTGCCACAAAATCATAAATCATACATCATTGCATAACCCATGAAATAAAATGGGATTCTTAAACAACATGACATCATAAAACAATTCATATAAGATAAAAGAATTCATAAAAATATTTCCATCACAACATAATCAAACCAATGTAATAATAGAGATAAAAACAGAACCCTTTTATTATCTTAGATGGAAAATAATTTTGATAAAATACTTTAACTCTATTCTTGAGGAAAATATCCTTTCTTCTTCAAAAACATTTTTTCCTTTCATAACATGTCATACGAATTTAAAATAAAAGAAGTTGATTAAAAATAAACTTGAAAACTTGTAAAGGAAGTTTCTTAGAAATAATGTTTTAAAAATCCATTCAGGTCGTATAAGTTAAAAAAAACATTCTTCGTACTTTTGTCGGAAAAGTCAAAAAGTACCTCGTACGGAAAACGACAAAAGATTCCTTTCACTTCTTTTACTAAAAACTCACCGATGGGTAAAAATGGATTTAAACAATTGTAGGTGGATTGAAATAATATTACATATTGATGAAACATGGATGTGGATGATAAAATACACCCCAGTAAATACTTACGAATAAACAATCTCGGATAAAAATGAGATTATGATATTTCCCTTACCTTAGGTCCAATTTGCTTCGTAGGTGTCCGAACCTCCTGTATAATGATTTAAATAATGTCATTGACTTATTACAGAATCATATTCATTGTTATGATATCATATATGGTTCACTTATGACATTATATTACCCGTTCTTTTGTAAATTCCATGTTAAAGAAGCGTTTTGGGTAAAATCGTTTCATTTATCGTAGGTGTTTTGACTTGTTGTTCTTGACATCATTATTACTTATATCAGGATTTACTTACTTCCAGAATATAAAATATGATTTATATATCATATATATTCAGTATATATATATATATAATAGATAGATAAATAAAATGAAAAACACCGTTCATGGAGACGGTAGTCCGTACGTACGCATGAACGCTGTTTTTCTTTCCTTATTGTCTTGAAATGGAAGTAAGTAGATGACATACATATGTATATATATACATAAATCCAGTAGCTTTATAATGTCATATATTTCATTATTATTTCTTATATATACATTATAATCATTCTTAAATGGTTAACATGGAGAATGAATCTCATCGCGTCGTGGAGACGGTAGTCCGTACGTACGCACGAGCGATGATATCATTTCTATAAATATTGAATTGAATTGGAGTGGATTATACAATATATCAGAATCAATATGATGTTTTAATAACTATGTATAGTTATTCTTTACACCATTATACCCATCCATGTAAGGTGGTGGTGGAAAATAGATTACACCACGGCGTGGAGACGGTATTCCGTACGTACGCACGCGCGGTGATTTCTTTTTCCGTAGGATGGATAGATGGTGAAATAGGGTTGTTTCATACTTATAATAACATATCAGTATATGAGTGATACTTATGTTATTACTTCATAATGAAACAACCTAAGAATAAGAAGTGGAAGAAGAAATAAAGATGAAAGAATTGGTAACGGTAATTACCTCTTCTTTGAAGTCCCTCTTTGAGACCTCCTCTTAGGGCACTAGAATTGGTCTTTGAGGAAGACCAGAACCTCTAGGATGTTTCTAGGGAAGTGGAGAAGGGATTTTGGCAGGGGTTGGCCGAGCTTGAGTGCTCAAATTGGTGTGAGGAGGAGGGGGAGGAGGTGTCCTTTTATAAGGGAGGAGAGGGGCACCTTAGGAATATCTCAAAATATTATTTTATATTAAAGTCAAAATCAGTTTATAATGGTTCCAAAGGGTCTTATTTCGAAGATAAGGTGGGGAGGGGTCGAAATCCTATCAACCAATAGAATTTAGACAAGTTTAGGATATTATTTTAACCTTATCAATTAAATTTAACTCTAAGTTAAATAATTTAACTTTTACCATGTCTTTTTGTTTTCTTTCACTATATGGTTAATAAACTTACTATAACATGCCAAACGAACCCCAAATTGTTTATTATTAATATATATATCCTTATCTAAGTCATTTGGCCGAACCTTATATTTTTAGGAATACAATAACAATAAATAATATAATATTTGATTTAAAAACTATTTTGTGTCAATTTTGACACTATTTGATATATGATTTTTGTGAAAGTCATAACAGAATTAAATGTTCGAACCAAGTTGATTAAATCAACATTAATATATCATAGTAACCTATAAAATTAGTGGAATGCATAAAAAATCTCAAATTACATTTATTTTGGTGTTTATAACATCAATTATGTCAATATTTCATTAATAAGATAATTACTGCATCATCGTTGTGTCATAAATAAAATAAATAATTTTATGTCTAAAAATTACAAATAAATAACCATCATGTAGGAAATCTTTTTAGCTTTCTAATGAATATTTACAATCGAATTTATCTTATGTATAACCCCATATTAAAAATGATTTACTTATTAAACTTTGATTTTAACTATTTTAACCTTTCTTTAAATAAATTAATAATAAATGTCCTAATCTAATCCAAGTGGGCCTAAATGGTCATATTTTATTCCTAAGTTTGTTTTTGGTCGAATTACACTTGTCCAATAGAATTAGGACAAGTTTTAGGGTAATAGTAATATCATATTTACCCTTAGTTACCCTATTTACTATTAACCGCGGTAAAAAAGTAAAAAGTTACTATTCACCAAAAAATTATTTTCATCTCATTGAACCACATTTTAGTCCTTGATATTAACCGTGTCTCTCGGATTTTCGAAATTCCATTCACAGAAGCGGCAAAATTAAGTTTTATGAAAAATTCAGTTTTTTTAACTACCACTTAGTAGTTTCACTATTCATCAAAAATTGATGTTTTTCAGAACAATGCCAAAATTTCATCCTAAGCTATATTTCATATTCCGAATTCAAAAATGAAATCTATTTTACCAAATTCATAACATAGAAGTTGCATTAATTAATTTTATAATTAAATCCCGCTGTTAAAATAAATAGCGTGTTTTTAGGAAACAATATATATCAAAAGATTGACAGTTGATTATGTCTTGTTTAAATGTGAAATTACAACCAATGACCAACATTGTATTAAATTGTAAAAATATATTCTAAATATACTTTAAAACCACTCAAATTAATAATTTATCACTATTAATTATTTCGATTAAAAATGTTGTTTTTAATTATAATTTAGTAATTTTTCACTATTCATCAGAATATGAAAGTTATCCGAAAAGTACCAAAATTTCACCTTAGGCTAAATTCGATACTCCGAATCCAAGAATGAAGTTCATTTTGAAAAATAAGATTTACAGAATTTTAAAAAGTGGTTATTACTATTCATAACGGCTAGTTTTAATAATATTTTAATAGCACATCGTTGTTTAGTGAAACTCGGTATTGCGTATTACACACGCTATTGAGGAAGGTCGCAATTGCGTGTAATGCAAGGCAAGACAAGGATGCGTGTTGTGCAAGCTCCTTTTGGTGTAGCGTACAACACAAGACATTAATAAAATTAAAAAGAATATTTTTCATAAAATCTCGGGCTGTTACACTCTAGGCAGTGCACTCAACCTAACCACTCTGGTTTGATCTTACGAATTTATGAGACTCTTTGTAGAAGCTCACTCGGTCAATTCCCCTTATAGCCTAGGGTAGTCAGGGACTCTCTAGGGAATATCACACAGTCTAACCCTCTTAGTCCCAAGGTATAGGGACTCTCCGAGGAAGCTATCTCTGTCAATTCCTCCTATAGCCTCAGGTATACCACATACTCTCTGAGGAAGCTCACTCGGTCAATTCCTCCTCTAGCCTATGAAGGTTCTTAAAGAGAAAACAAACATGGTAAGACTCTCTGAGGAATCTCACTCGGTCTACCCTCCTATAGTCTATAGTATCTGAAGGAACCCTAGGAAGCTCGCTCATTCTATCCCCTGTGGCCAATAATGTCTAAGACTCACTGAGGAAGCTCCCTCGGTCTACCCTCCTATAGTCTATAATGTCAAGGACTCTCTGGGAATCTCATTTGGTCTATCCTTTATAGTCTATAGCACCAGGTTCTCACAGCCCTGTGCCATTTATTGAATGGTAATTCTATAAGGCCAAGGTACACCTATAGAGCTACTTGGCTAACCAAAGTACACCTATAGAGCTACTAGGATAACATTCTATAGGACAATAAGCATGTTATAAAAAACACTCCATCCTATAGACACAAGGCATGGCAACAATCATAACGTCCAAGGCTAACAAGACCCAAAGGTCATAAATAGAGAAAATAATGGGAAAAACATCTGAGCACAACAAATTATCCTATAACATGATTAATTTTCCTCTACACAGGCATACAATAAAGGCATGCAAACAACAAGGGAAAAAAAGGTAAAAACACAATACCCCGATCACAGGTATTGGTGGAATTTTCACATAAATCTCAGACTTTGAATGATAAGGCACAAAACACCTACCTCGATCCTAGGATATCGATATACTTGAACCACGATGACTGATTCTCCCTTGAACAACGTATATCGAAGAAAACTTCCAAATAATCAAACCACGATATCTTGTGAAGGAGGAGTAATTGGAAAACAAGGATCAACTAGAAGGGAGAACTCACTACTTTGATTCCAACGCAATCGACAATTCTCTAATTAGAGAACGGATAGAGGAATGGTGGATCGTCAAAGATCCACTGATTCCCAATGCTCTCGGACGAACATGAACTAAAAGAAGACGTTTATCGATATCAGGCCCGACCCCGGTCTGTTTAATGAAAAAAAGAAAGTACACGGTTTGTACTTTTAGATTACACAGCATGTACTAGGTCTTTCCGTACTCCACAAAAATTGGCCTCCATGTCACCCCTACACATCGTGTGTGTGTGTGTCCTGGACACGACCAGTACATGACATCAAGCTGGAAAAGAGTACATGGCGTGTACTTAGAAAGTACACGGCGTGTATATAAAAAATTTTCAGAAACATTATTTTTCACAAAAACTACAGAAAAAGGAAATAAATACCTGAAACAAAGATACAGGTTCTAAAAAACTTCCACCTAACAGAAATTCATCCCCAAAATTTCCTAGAGAGGTGTAGAAGAGGAAATCCTGAACAGCTCTGGCCACTGCGATCATACATCAGCCTCCCTCTCCCAGGTCTCATCCTGTACTTAACCATGCTGCCATAACACCCATACTAGAGGGAAGGAACACCCATATATAACCTTCGTACTACGATCAAAAATCCAGATATGATGCTCCTCAAATAAAGTATCCACTTCGAGCTCAACCAACTCGGGATGAAAGACATGAGACGTGTCTGAAAAGTAACGTCGGAGCTAAGGATGTGGAAGACATCATGCATGACCTGTTACCTTTGAGTTAGCTGAAAATGATAGGCAACCAGCCCAACTCTCTCATAAAACCTCTAACGGCCCAACGTACCACGGTGAACGTATACCCTGTCTCCGAATCCTCTTGTGTCCCAACCTCGGAGTGACATGCAGGAAAACCTGATCCCCAACCTCAAACTCCAAAGGTCATCTTCACTGATCTCCATAATACTTCTTTCGAGACTATGTTGTTACCATCCTCTTCCGAATCAATTCTATCTACTCAAAGGTCTCATGAACAAGACGAGGTCCTAACAAAGCTGCCTCTCCTGCCTTCAGCCAACATAAGGGTGATCAGCATGACCTACTGTACAGAGCCTCGTACGGTGCAATCTGAATGGTTTCCTGAAAACTGTTGTTTTAGGAAAACTCCACATGAAGTATATTCTTCTCCCAGAAACCTCCAAAGTCTAGAATAAAAGCTCGAAGCATATCCTCAAAAACCTGGATCATGCGCTCAGACTGGCCATCAAACTGTGGATGGTATGTTGTACTCAAAAGTACCTGTATACCCAAATCCTTCTGAAGTCCCTGACCGAACCAAGAAGTAAAGCGCACATCTCTGTCTGAAAAAATTGAGTGTGGAACTCCATTTAGATGCATGATCTACCATATGTACAACTGTCCCAGATCATCAACACTGAAGGTCTTCTTGATCGGCAAGAAGTGAGAAACCATTGTAAGCCTATCGACGACAACCCAAACTACATCACTCCCCCGAGGTGACGTCGGTAACCCGGTCACAAAGTCCATCGCGATTTCGTTCCACTTACACTCTAGTATGGGTAACTACTGTAAAAGCTCTTCTGGTTGTTGATGCTCTTCTTGCACCTACTGACAAGTAGAACATCTCATGAAAAAACCAGCAACATCATTCTTTATACCTGGCCACCAGTACTGGCAGTGTAGATCACGATACATCTTGGTGATGCCAAGATGAACTGACCAAATTTAGGAATGAAAATCCCACATCATCTCCTCACTTATGTCTTCTGGAACCCATACGCATCCCTAGAAACACAAGATCTCATACTCACCCACTGTCCATCCAGGAAGAGGGTCCCCTCCTGACACACTCTCCCGTAGGACTAAGGCCTCCGATTTTGATAGCTGCTTCATTCGTACCTGACCAAGAATTGTATAGGTAACAACTACATAAGATAGAAAATTCCACCCCTGTATGTCGTGCACTTCCAAGTGCATCTCAGAGAACAAAGAAATAAGATTCCACTCACTTATGGCCTCCTAAACTACCTGAAACTGAGTCCTCCTGCACAATGCATCTGCCACTATGTTTCCATTTCCCGACGCATAGGAAAGCTCGAAATCAAAAGACTGAAGCTGCTCGACCCAGCCATGCTATCTCAGATTCAGATCACGCTGAGGGAATATGTACTTGAGACTCTTGTGGTTGGTGAAAACCACAAAGTTCGCTCCCAGAAGTTAGTGTCTCCAACATCGTAAGGAATGAACAACAGCCGCCAACTCCGAATCGTGTGTAGGGTAATTCCTCTCATTTGGCCTCAACTACCAAGACCCATATGCAATGACTCCATCTCCCTGCATAAGCACAACTCCCATCCCGATATTTTAAGCACCACAATAAACAGTGTAGCTCCTGCCCAGATCTGGTAAGACTTGTATCAGTGCTGACGTCAACCTCCCATTCAGATCCTAAAAGGCTGACTCAAAATAATCTGACCATAAAAACGTTTCCCCCTTTTTGGTCATACCTATCAACGATGCTGATAGGTGTGAAAAGACTTGTATGAAATGCCGAAATTATCCAGCCATCCCTAGAAAACTCTGAACCTCAAAGACGTTTTTCGGCTGCTCCTAGGAAAATACAGCTCTCACTTTCTCTAGGTCCACTGAAACTCCTGTTTCTAAGATAACATGACCCAAGAATTGAATATGATCCATCCAAAATTGGCACTTAGAGAGTTTAGCATAAAGTCGATGCCCTCTCAGTGTAGTCAAAATGATCTCAAGATGGGTAGAAAGGTCATTTCGAGTACAAGAGTACACCAAGATATCGTCAATGAAGACCACGACGAAGGAGTTCTAATAAGGATGGAACACTCGGTTCATCAGCTCCATGAAAAATGTTGCCGCCTTCGTGACACCGAATGGCATGACTGTGTACTCGTAAATATCATAACTACTCTTGAAGGCTGTAAGAGGTATATTATATGGTCTAACATGAAACTGATGATAACCGGACCTCAAGTCAATCTTCGAGTACACCTAGGCTCCACGAAGCTGATCAAAGAGGACATATATCCTCAGAAATGGATATGAGTTCTTGACAGTCATCTGGTTCAACTTTCAATAATCCACACAAAGAAGAAGTGTACCATCTACCTTCTTTGCAAACAGGACAGGCGAACCCCAAGGACAAGTACTGGTTCGGATGAAACCCTTTTCCTCTAACTCCTCCAACTACTTCTTGAGATCCTACAATTCAGGTGTATCCATCCTATAAGGAGGAATGGACATCGGTGCCGCTCCTAGAACGAGCTCAATCGAGAATTCCACCTCACACTCCAGAGGAAAACATGAAAAGTCCTCTAGAAAGACATCCTTAAATGATCCATCATTGGGGAAAAGTCTAACTGTGAAGTCCCCTGGTCATCCAGATAATGACTGGAAATCTAGGCTATAACTCTTCCTAGACCATGATGCTCGGGTCCAACTCTACCCGCCTGGACATCCCACTCACCTCTATGAAGGAAAGATCCACCCTCTGGTGATATGAAACTCACCCTATGACGATAGCAATCGATGACTTCCTGGGAAGGAACCAACCAGTCCATCATGAGAATGACATCCTAGCCCGACTTCTCTAAGACATAGAGGTCCCATAAGAAGTGACACCCTGCAACTTCAATAGGGTACTCTCTACACTGACGTACACAAGATTTCATCACTCCCAATGGCATGTCAAGGGTCTACAAGTCAGCAGATGAAAAGATACAGAGCCCAAGGCACTCCGCAACCGCAATAGAGATAAATCTATGGGAAGCACCAGTATCGAAAAGAGCTGAAGATAAAACTGAGGCTATTAATATTTTACCACAAAATATAGAAGGGTGGGATCTTGCTCCGGTTAGGTCTGCTCCACTGCGAAAGACTGGCCTGCACCATGGCCCTGTGCCCCTGGCTGACCGCTCTGAGCTAATACACTCTGCTGTAACTGATGACCTGGTGATTGACCACCACGGCCACGATCTCTACCTCATCCCGAACGGCCGAAAGAACTCCAGTTCCCAGACTAGGGGGAAACTGGTGAAGCATCTCCAGAATGCGAGGTCATAGAAGAACCCCTTCCACCAGTTGAAGGTGAGAAGATCTGAAAAAAGCACTAAAGATGGCCCATATTTCCACAAGACAGGAACTCCATCAGATCCCTTTGGCCCTAAGGCCTAGTATTCCCACTCCTACCGCACTGGTAGCATACAACCTGGCTGCTAGAAGACGCATCCCACAAACCCCGATCTCCTCGAGAAGACTCTCTGCGACACTTCCTACTATCCGTAGGAGGAACACCAACTATGGATGTCGAACAACCCTGGCTCACTACTCCAAAATCCCTCAAATTGCACATAGTGATCAGAGCCTGGTTAACGATAAAAGATATCGAAGTCAACTGGAAGATATTCACCTGGTAACAGATCTCCGGCCTGAGACTGTCCTCGAATTTACTAGAAAAGAACAACTCATCCCCTACTGGGATCAGCGTGAAACTCTCAAACTTAGTGAAGCGAGATGAGTACTCCATAACAGAAACAGTACCCCGCTATAGACTCATCAACTCCAAGGCTCGATTGGCCCTCAGGGTCTTCAGATAGAAGTAGTCATAGAAGGTGCGTCAAAAATCATCCCATGACATACCCTGTTGATGCTCTGACTGTGAGATCACCTCCCACCACCTCTTGGCGGTGTCTCAGAGCATATAGGTGGCCTCCATTACCCTCTTCTCTGGGGGTATCTCCAAATGCTCAAAGATAGTCAGGGTGGACTCAAAAAACGACTCTGTAGCCTGGGGTCCTCCATCCCCTGAGAAATTCGGAGGATGATTCTGCTGAAAAACCCTCATCAACTCAGCCATCAATGGGGTAGGAGGCGAAACTCCCTGAAAAGTCTGTAACATCCTCAGGAAGGCCTCCCTGAACTGCATATCGGCACCTGCAACGGGAATAACGGCTGGTACCAAGGCTGGCTTAGCAGGAGGATCTGCAGGAGGATCAACAGGAGATCCCTGATCGGCCATATCTGGTGTCTGATTACTTTCTAGTAACTAATGTACAACTGGGGGACATCTCGGAGGCATAGCTCTGAAAGAACAAATCACACTTTAGATGAGAATTAAAAAATACTAAAAACACAAGAGTACAAAATGGGATCTGGGGGAAGAAACTATCATGTTTCACAAAACACGACAACACAGATTGTATAAAAACTACACGACATGTCCGCTAAAGCCATTAACATGGGTGTGTACCCCTGCCTGAAAAGTTATGTCACACCCCAACTACATGACGTGTTGTCCCCACACAAAGCATGAACATGAACTCTAAAACCCTACCTGAGTCTCCTTACATGGCTAACCCACATGGTCCAAACTAACCCCAGACTACACGGTGTGTTCCCTAGGGACACGACGTGTACTAGACAAAGTCTCGGCAGCCTATTCTGTTAGTTACATGGTCATCTACATGGTTTCACTTACACGGCATGTTCCGAACAAACACAACATGTATAGGAGAAGGTAACGCCGACCAGTGTTTTTTGTGACACAGACGAGTACCTGGAATAGAACTACATGACGTGTTCTTTACCAACACGGCATGTTCTACTCGAGATTCCCCGGCCCGTGTAGTTTGTGACACAGCCGGGTAAATGGATCTAAACTACACGATGTCCACCAACCGTACACGGCGTGTTCCGGAAGTTATTTTCAAGACACTGTGTTTCTACTTACACGGTTAGTGACACGGCCTGAAAACTACACGGTGTGTATCCAGAAGAACACGCCATGTATTCTAGGTTTTTCCGGGTAGTAGCTCATAAACTGCACAGAAGCCCAGAAAACACAGAAAACAATGTAAGGAGGTGTCAAATTCCGACCCGTGAGGGCCCATACTCCCCACGTATCAAAGCTTTACATTCAATATAGTCACATATAAGGAAAAACAGGATCATGATCCACCAACTTCCGATTCAAGAGGGCCCATAAGACCTCAAGAATAACAATTTTTCATTCATTTGAGAAAAGTACAACAAAATCAATTTCTCTATCACAACAATAGGGATTCTATCAAGAATCTATAATAAGAACATACATAATCTAAACATAGTCTATCACAAAAACTTGAAACCGCTAATGCACCCAATATGGAATGGAAAGAATACATGACATGTGATTTATAACAAGTTACTATATGATGCATGAGATGGAATACCCTCATCTCATCGGGTTGTGACAGAAATATAACCATAATATCAAAGAAATAACAACACAAGGAATGTGAATCACTCTAGGTGAAATCATATCAACTGTAAACCTCAAAATTAGATTAATATAATAAATGAGGTAGTGTGGATTTTCCCTATACATGGGTTAGCTACTCCTCGACACAGCTTATTACCATATACCAAATCCGTCCTGTCCCTGGATAATGTATCCAAATAGTAAAGAAAGATAAAAGGACCTACTATGATACCACTTTGTAATGTCCTGACCAACATGCCACTAATCGGGGCTCCAAGACGATTCGCCACAAGGCCTCAAGCGCATTTCCCCAAACGCCAGAGGCTGCCGACTAGTAGCAAGGGCTTTGGGTGTGATAGTGGGGAAATTATTCCCTCATTGGAAGAGTACACAGCGGAAGAAAAATAAACGTGCAACAATGGAAGAAGTAAATAACCAAAAATAACACACAACGGAAGAATAAATCAACAAAATGGAGCACATATGTATATATCTGTAATGATGCAAGGTACATATCTAGGAAAGCTGCCAAACAAGTCACAATGATGAAATACACCACAGTACCAAAAAAAGTACGAACAGAATGTAAATAGATCCTCCGCATCGCAAGCCAAATCATGGTCCCTTTCTCTCATGCTCCAAGAAATCAAGTACAAGAAGTCAAAGGGTGCTTGCCCTTGTCTATACCTACAACAACATAGTCTGTTTGGGCCCAAAATCATGACCCAAACAGGTTGTGAGACTAAATCCTAGTAGAAATTCACCCAAAGATCAGTTCCTAATAGTCAGTGAGTATATGGCAGGTAAAAGAGAAATAAACAGTAAACAACAACAACAAGCAGTAGGTAGTAAATAGTATGTAGTAAAGAAGGATCATAGATAATAGTAATCCATCAATAAACAACAATAGTAGTGAAGCATAAAACTAACAAGCAGGAAAACCCTCTAGAAAGTACTCACAACCATCCCCTCTGGTCCTATCCAAGATGTACCACAACCCTCTGGGTAGTGCACTCATCCTAACCCATCTGGTTTGGTCATATGAATTTATCAAACTTTCTAGGGAAGCTCACTTGGTCAATTCCCCTTATAGTCCAGGGTAGTTAGGGACACTATATGGAAGATCACGTGGTCTAACCCTCTTAGCCCCAAGGTCTAGAGACTCTATGAGGAAGCTATCTTAGTCAATTCCTCCTATAGCCTCAGGTATACCACAGAAACTCTGAGGAAGCTCACTTGTTCAATTCATCCTCTAGCCTATGAAGGTTATTAAGGAGAAAACAAACAAGGTAAGACTCTATGAGGAAGCTCACTCGGTCTACCCTTCTGTAGTATATAATATCTGAAGGCACCCTGGGAAGATCGCTCGGTCTATCCCCTGTGGCCTATAATATCTAAGACTCACCGAGGAAGCTCACTCAGTCTACCCACATTTAGTCTATAATGTAAAGGAATCTATGGGAAGCTCACTCGGTCTATCCCTTATAGTCTATAGCACCAGGTTCTCACAGCCCCGTTCCATTTAGTGCATGGTAATGTTATAAGGCCAAGGTACACCCATAATGCTAATTGGATAACCAATGTACACATATAGAGCTACTTGGCTAATATTCTATAGGACAAAAAGCATGTAATGGAAAACACTCCATCCTATAGACACAAGGCATGACAATAGTCATAACCGCCAAGGCTAACAAGACCCAAAGATTATAAACAAAGAAAAGCATGGGAAAAACATAGGACCACAACAAATTATCCTCTGACATGATTAATTTACTTTTACACAAGCATAAAAGAAAGGTATGAAAACAACATGGGCAAAGAGGGAAAAACAAAATACCCCGATCACGGGTATTGGTGAAATTTTCACATAAAACTCAATGACTTTGAACGGTAAGGAAAAAACCACCTACCTCGATCCAAGGAGATCGGTATACTTGAACCATGATGACTGATTCTCCTTCGAATGTTCTAGATCTGATAAAACATCCAAACTATCAAACCACGATATCTTGAGAAGGAGGAGGAATTGGAAAACAAGTCTCAAGCAGAAAGGAGAACTCACCGCTGTGATTCCAATGCAATTGACAGTGCTTGAATCAGAGAATAGACAGAGGAACAATGGCTCTTCGAAGATCCACAGATTCCCGGCGCTCTCAGATGGACAGTTCCTAGAAGAAGACATTTATCATGATCAGGCATGACCACAGTCCATTTAATGAATAAAAGAAAGTACACAACATAAACTTTTAGAGTACACGATGTTTACTAGGTCTTTCCGTACTCTGCCAAAATATTCTTCCACGTCACCCCTACACACCATTTGTGTGTGGCCCAGACATGACCAGTACATGGCTTCGAGCAGGAAAAGTGTACATGACGTGTACTTCAAAAATTTCAGAAACATTATTTCTCTCAAAAACTCCGGAAAAAGGAAATACATACCTAAAAGAAAGATCTGTGTTCTTACAATATAAAAGGGGTTGAAGCATAATAAATATTCCATTAGAGTGTGATAATGACCAGATTATTGGGGAAGTGGATGTATGGTAATTTATTATTATTTTTTTGATATTACACTTAAGAAGGATTTTGGAATTAGACACTTATGAGGATTGAATGGGATGATATGTCGATAATATATGTTAAAATTTTTATATGAAATAACATGGGAGACCATCTATGACACAATTAATTATCCCCCCTATGATTTAAAGTAAGTAACTTGAGCTTAACAAAAATATTAGGCATGATGATATTGAATTTAGGGAAGAGACCTAGGAGTGGTAGATGTATCATTCTTGATTATTCTTGTGTTTAGACTGGGGATATATGAGGAAACTATAATGAATATAATGTAATTATATTCAATGAATTCCATATTTTAGAGATTATGAAAATTGTTTCTTTACTTATAGAGCTGGATACTGGTTTTCATCCGTATGTATTTTAGGTTGGTGAGGTATAAAAGGATGGACTAGTTGACCATAGAAGGGTTGGCCCGGTAGAGGAGGATAATCCATAGAGTATGATACCGTGGGAGTTTTACCATCTATGACACAAGTGATTATCCCCGTGAACCCCTTAGTGTTTGGAAACTATGTTGATTTTTATGGGGGGTCTATCCGGGTTCTGTTGATTTCCAAATATTTATTGGAAATGTTTATGATCTATTATTCTCTATTTTTATAAGATATTGGTTCTATTATACTGTATTTTAATGTCTTTTTTGTGTACTTGTACAATAAATAATAATATTTGAGATTCAAATAGGACGGAGATGAATAAAGTTTGGATGAACGCTAATCGTTTGACAATAGACTATGAGAATGGATTGAAAGAGTTCATCAAGTTTTCAAAGGATCGCAAAAAGTATCCTTCTCAAATACTTTTTCTGTGTTTACGTTGTTTTTATTCTAGGCTACTTACTCTAGAGGAGTTGGAAGAACATTTGATATGTCATGGAATAGATCAGAGTTATAAATGTAGGAATAAACACAGAGAAAAAGAGAATGTAGCTACTGGCTGGGATAAGATTTCATTTTATGGATCATCAGATATGAATAAAAATATGGATAAAAAAGAAGACAATATTGAGGATGTGATTATAGATGTAAATTATGATGAATATCATATTGAGGAAATGACAAATAAAATTGAAAATGAACTCCAAGATTGCCCAAATTTTTCTGGGAAGTGGAAGGGTTGTGAAAAGACGCCATTGTATGCTGGTTGCTCTAAATATACTGCATTTTCAGTTGTACTGATGTTGTAAAAATTGAATACAGGAAAATGATGGAGTGACGTCAGTTTTACATCACTTCTTACTCTCTTGAATGAAATTCTCCTGAATGATAATGAGCTCCCAAGCCGGCCATATGATGCTAAACGGATACTATGTTCGATGGGTATGATTTCTGAAAGAATAGATGCCTGCCCGAAAGAATGTATATATCTTTGCAAGGAGAACAAATCACTTACAGAATTCCAAAAGTGTGGTGCCTCTCAATACAAGAAATATGAATCTAGTACTACAAAATTTTTATGGTACATTCCAATCACTCCAAGGTTTAAGCATCTATAAGGAAGTGAAAAACTACAAGACAATTATCGTGGCATGCCGATAAAAGAAATGAAGATGGTAAATTATGTCATCCAGATGACTCTCATCAATGGAAGAAAATTGATCATGAGTATCCTGAATTTGGAACAAAGCTGAGAAACCATCGTCTTTCATTATCTACATATGGAGTGAATCCTTTTGGTTTTCAAACCAGAACTCATAGTACATGGCCTGTTTTGTTGGTAAATTATAACTTGCCACCCTAGTTATGCATGTATCAGAAATTCATCATGTTATCTATGATTATATGAGGACCAAAACAACCAGGTAATGATATTGATGTTTATATGGCTTCTTTGATCGAGAATTTCATGTTATTGTGGGATTCACATGTTATGTTTTATGATGCTTATAAAAGTGAATAATTCACATTGAGAGCGATGTTATATGGGAAAATAAATGATTTCCCTACTTATGGAAATTTTTGAGGCTATATCATTAAAGTAACTCAAGGTTTTCCTATGTGCGAAGAAGATAAAAAATCAATTAGGTTGAAAAATTCATTGAAATCTATGATTCTAGAAAATTTTATATTTCTACCTCGTTGGCATAAGTACTAATCTTGGACGACATGGTTCCATGGAAGTTCAGAACAACGTGCAACACCGTCTCCACTAACAGGTGATCAGCTATATGAGAAAGTAAAAGATGTGAACACTATTTTGCGTAAACCAATTTCAAAAAACCTTATGAAAATATGTTGGAAAAAGAGATCATTTTTTTGGAAATACCATATTGTAATTGTTTGTATGTCAGAAATTTTCTTGATGTGATGCATGTGGAAAAAATTTTATTTGAAAGTGTTATCGGAACATTGGTAAATTCCCCTGGAAGAACAAAGTGTGGAATTAAGGCAATGTTGGACATGATTGACAAAGGAATACCAGAAGAGTTGGCTCCCATTAAGGGTAAAAATCAAATGTTTCTTCGTCCAGCTGCTTATACTTTCTAGGGAAGAGGGATATCAGTTTTGAAACTTCTTTAATGATGTAAAGGTTCCATATGGGTATTCATCAAATATCAAGAATATTCTTTCAATGATTGATTTGAAGTTAAATGGTTTTAAATCACATGACTTCCATGTTTTGATGTAAGATCTAATTACTATAGCTTTACATTGCATTTTGCTCAAGAATGTTCGTCATATGTTAACCAACATTTTTTTATTTTTCAAAGCTATATGTAGCAGGGTTTTAGAACCGGAGAAATTTTCAACTACGGAAAACGAAATTATCATCATATTATGTGAATTAGAAATGTTCTTCCTAATAACATTTTTTGATATGATGGTTCATTGATGATTCACTAGGTGAGAGAGATTCAACTTTCTGGTCATGTTCACTATATATGGATGTACCCCGTTGAACGGTATATGATGATTTTTAAAGGGTATGTCAAAAATCGATGTAAGATAGAGGGTTGTATAGTGAAGAAATATATTGTTGAGGAAGCCATTACATTTTATACTGAATACATATGTGATATAGAAGGCATTGGTCTCCCGAAATATCGTCACACTTGAAACATTGAGGGTGTGGGAATTTCTGGATGAGATGTTGTGATAATCAGTATTACAGATCGAGAGCAGGCCCGCCTTTATGTTTTGCATAATAGTTGGGAGGTTTCTCCATATATTAAAACTCACAAAGAAATTCTTAGGCTGTTGAATCCATCATGGGATGAAAATGGTTATTAAATACACATAATCACCAGTTTATAGGATGGTTTCAGAACCATATTTTTAAGGAGTTGGTAGAAAATCCAAATTCAATTTCAAAATGACTTTGACGGCTAGCTGCCGGACCAAGTGTGTATGTATTATCTTACAACGGTTATATAATTAATGGTTATAAATTCTATATAGATAAACATGTTGATGATAGTACCATGAAAAATAGTGGATTTACACTTGTGAATGATGTAATGCTTGTTTCTTGTAGTAAGGATAGAAATCAATTTTTTGAAAATATGTCATACTTTGGCATTATCAATCAAATATGGGAGTTATATTATACGAAATTCAAATTGACGAATTTTTAATGCAAATGGGTTGATAACAATAGTGGTGTTAAAATATATTAATGGGGATTTGTAAAAGGTTGATTTTAGAAAAGAAGGGTACAAAGACGAATAGTTTATAATTGCATAACAAGCGGTACAAGTTTTTTATGTTCCTGATCCTGCAAACCGAAAGTGGTTGATTGTTCTATTATTGTCCAAAACTACTAAAGGGTCTGATGAAAATTAAGTTGAGGAAGAAACTTTTAGTGGTATGTCGCAATCATTTTATAGAGGTCCCAATGTAGATGATGTTTTGTATGTTAGAGGAGACCACAATAAAGGGATTTGGATAATCAATAGAGGTGTCAAGTCCCTTCAACCATTGATAAAAATTAAGAGAGTTCAATAAATTGGTTATATTTTTTTTAATATAGATCTTGTTATCTCTTGTTATGATCTTATCATTACTGAATTTATGTAATCTAAATTAACTATTCAACCAATTTTATAGATAATGACTTTTACATATTCTGGTGCTCCTAACCTTGAGGCTGAACAAGTCTCTCATGTTGCTGCTGCTGCGGCAGCTGCTGCTCCTGCTATGGCTGCTCACAGTGCAGAGCAACAACATGTTTTTGAACCTATTATTGCTCCTACTATTGAGGTTGAAAAATCATCAGCACATGTCATTTATACCATTTCAAATGAACATATAAATGATATTAATATCGATGAAATGGTTGGTAATGAAGGACTGACATCGCAGAAAACACAAGTGCGTCGTAGTTTGATGGTGTTAGCCAAAGTTCTTAAGGCGAAAAGAAAATTCATTAAATTTGATGTTAGATGGAACGCACGAGGCCAACATGTGAATCCCAACAAGACTATGTTTAGTAGTTATATCGGAGTTGTCACTTGGAAAAGCGTATCAATTGACAAAGATTCATGGAACCATGTTGTGTCCAGGATAAAGGCTGCGATCTAGAAAGAAATTACGGTAACATTATGATATTATTTCATTAATTTACTAGAAAATAAAATAATGAGACATTGTCTTACTCTTTTCATTCACTTGCAGATTACATTTATAGTAGACGATTCCAACAAGGATTATGTACTGAGCCTTACAGGATAGATTCATCAAGGATTTCAAACTATTTTAAAAAATATGTCACCTAAAAGATTCCTAAGGTAAAATAAACCCACACTCACCCATTGTCTATGCTCACTTTATATCCCAAGAAGCATGTGATGCATTTATTGGCTACCATGGGGATGAGAAGTTTCAGTTACATTATTGGTGACAATACGTTTTTTGAGGATAAGTGTATTCATCACTTTGATTGTAAATATTTAATTTATGAAACAAAATCACTGTACTGAAAATAAGGAAAATGCCTCAAAACCAACACACCCCTATCGTAAAGTAAGGATGCACTACGATTCACTAAAAAAGAAAATGGTACATATTTTAAATTTACAATAATATTGTTAGGTGATAATAAACAACATCATAATTATTTTTTTATATTTATATGTAGATTGATGAGTCTAAAACCAAAGACACTTTCATCGCATGCCATGTGATATGGAAGGAGGAACGCATGAATAAGGAAGGGATGATAGTAGATAAGAACACACAAAAAGTGTGGGAAATGTAGAGACCCGAAGCTTAACGTACATGGACATTACATTACTTTTGCGGAATACTTAGTACATAACAAAAACACACACACAAGGATCGTAATAGTTTAGTGTCTTTGAAAACTCAGAACGTAATCTTTTAATCGTGGTGAAAGATCTTCAATATCTCTCATAAAGATCCTCCCTTTTTTTTACCTAAAAACCTTTCTTTATATCCTGGGGAAAAGAAAACATAAAAGGGTGAGCTCAAATGCTCAGTAAGGGTAAACAAAAGAAATATCAATCACATCATATACATAAGAACATAGCTTTTGGAAATCTTAACCTGCAAAAGAGCTCATAATATCATAACATGGGATAAATCATAGAAGTGAAAATGAGATCCCCATAATCATAACATGAAACGTGAAACTTTTTGGCATGCACACATAATCATAGAAAATCATTTCTTGTTAGTCATGACTCATTGCCAAGACTATCTTAGTGGACAAAGTCCCTTTCTGAATCGAGTAACCCTCGTTTCAGTCCTGTTTCACTGAACCGGTATAACCTACCATTCCAGCCATGTCTATCTCATGAGATATAAAATCTTTACCCAATGCATTGGAGGGAGATATAGGTCCCACCCATCTTATAATGAATCCTTTCTTATGTGTGCCACATAATCATAAATCATACATCATCGCATAACAAATGTAAAAAAAATGGGATTCTTGAAACATCATGACATCATAAATCAATTCATATAAGATAAAGGAATTCATAAAAATAATTCCATCACAACATGATCAAATCAATGTAATAATAGGTATAAAAACAGAACCCTACATTATCTTAGATGGAAAATAATTTTGATAAAACATTTGAACTCCATTCTTGAGGAAAATATCCTTTCTTCTTCAAAAACACTTTTCTTTTCTTAACATGTCATATAATTATAAACTAAAAGAAGTTGATTACAAATAAACTTGAAAACTTGTAAAGGAAGCTTCTTGGAAATAATGTTTTAAAAATCCATTCATGTCGTATAAGTTAAAAAAAACATTCTTTCGTACTTTTGTCGGAAAAGTCAAAAAGTACCTCGTACGACAAAAGATTCCTTTCATACATATTACTAAAAACTCACCGAAGGGTAAAAATGGATTTAAACAATTGTAGGTGGATGGAAATAATATTACATATTGATGAAACATGGATGTGAATGATAAAATACACCCCAGTAAATACTTATGAATAAACAATCTCGGATAAAATGAGATTGTGATATTTCCCTTACCTTAGGTCCGACTTGCTTTGTAAGTGTCCGAACCTCCTGTATAATGATTTAAATCATGTTATTGACTTATTAAAGAATCATATTCATTGTTATGATATCATATATGGTTCACTTATGACATTATATTACCCGTTCTTTTGTAAATTCCATGTTAAAGAAGCGTTTTGGGTAAAATCGTTTCATTTATCGTAGGTGTTTTGACTTGTTGTTCTTGACATCATTATTACTTATATCATGATTTAATTACTTCCATAATATAAAATATGATTTATATACCATATATATTCAGTATATATATATATATAATAGATAGATAAATAAAATGAAAAACACCGTTCATGGAGACGGTAGTCCGTACGTACGCATGAACGTTGTTTTACTTTCCTTATTGTCTTGAAATTGAAGTAAGTAGATGACATACATATATATATATATACATAAATCCAGTAGCTTTATAATGTCATATATTTCATTATTATTTCTTATATATACTTTATAATCATTCTTAAATGGTTAACATGGAGAATGAATCTCATCGCGTCGTGGAGACGGTAGTCCGTACGTACGCACGAGCGATGATATCATTTCCATAAATATTGAACTGAATTGGAGTGGATTATACAATATATCAGAATCAATATGATGTTGTAATAACTATGTATAGTTATTCTTTACACCATTATACCCATCCATGTAAGGTGGTGGTGGAAAATAGATTACACCACGACGTGGAGACGGTATTCCGTACGTACGCACGCGCGGTGATTTCTTTTTCCGTAGGATGGATAGATGGTGAAATAGGGTTGTTTCATACTTATAATAACATATCATTATATGAGTGATACTGATTTTATTACTTCATAATGAAACAACCTAAGTGGAAGAAGAAATAAAGATGAAAGAATTGGTAACGGTAATTACCTCTTCTTTGAAGCGCCTCTTTGAGACCTCCTCTTAGGGCACTAAAATTGGTCTTTGAGGAAGACCAGAACCTCTAGGATGTTGCTAGGGAAGTGGAGAAGAGATTTTTGCAGGGGTTGGCCGAGCATGAGTGCTCAAATTGGTGTGAGGAGGAGGGGGAGGAGGTGTCCTTTTATAGGGGAGGAGAGGGGCACCTTAGGAATATCTCAAAATATTATTTTATATTAAAGTCAAAATCGGTTTATAATGGTTCCAAAGGGTCTTATTTAGAAGATAAGGTGGGGAGGGGTCGAAATCCCATCAACCAATAGGATTTAGACAAGTTTAGGGTATTATTTTAACCTTATCAATTAGATTTAACTCTAAGTTAAATAATTTAACTTTTACCGTGTCTTTTTGTTTTCTTTCACTATATGATTAATACACTTACTATAACATGCCAAACGAACCCCAAATTGTTTATTATTAATATATATATCCTTAGCTAAGTCATTTGGCTGAAACTTAGATTTTTAGGAGTAAAATAACAATTAGTAATATAATATTTGATTTAAAAACTATTTTGTGTCAATTTTGACACTATTTAATATATGATTTTTGTGAAAGTCATAACGGAATTATATGTTCGAACCAAGTTGATTAAATCAACACTAATATATCATAATAACCTATAAAATTAGTGGAATTCATAAAAAATCTCAAATTACATTTATTTTGGTGTTTATAACATCAATTATGTCAATATTTCATTAATAAGATAATTACTGCATCATTGTTGTGTCATAAATAAATTAACTTATTTGATGTCTAAAAATTACAAATAAAATACCATCATGTAGGAAATCGTTTTAGATTTCTAATGAATATTTAAAATCGAATTTATCTTATGTATAACCCCATATTAAAAATGATTTACTTATTAAACTTTGATTTTAACTATTTTAACCTTTCTATATATAAATTAATAATAAATGTCCTAATCTAATCCAAGTGGGCCTAAATGGTCATATTTTATTCCTAAGTTTGTTTTTGGTCGAATTACACCTGTCCAATAGAATTAGGACATGTGTTAGGGTAATAGTAATATCATATTTACCCTTAGTTACCCTATTTACTATTAACCGCGGTAAAAAAAGTAAAAAGTTACTATTCACCAAAAAATTATTTTCATCTCATTGAACCACATTTTAGTCCTTGGTATTAACCGTGTCTCTCGGATTTTCGAAATTCCATTCACAGAAGCGGTAAAATTAAGTTTTATGCAAAATTCAGTTTTTTAACTACCACTTAGTAGTTTCACTATTCATCAAAAATTGATGTTTTTCAGAACAATGCCAAAATTTCATCCTAAGCTATATTTCATATTCCGAATTCAAAAATGAAGTCTATTTTACCAAATTCATAACATAAAAGTTGCATTAATTAATTTTATAATTAAATCCCGCTGTTAAAACAAATAGCGTGTTTTTAAGAAACAATATCTATCAAAAGATTGACACTTGATTATGTCTGGTTTAAATGTGAAATTACATCCAATGACCAACATTGTATTAAATTGTAAAAATATTTTCTAAATATACTTTAGAACCACTCAAATTAATTATTTATCACTATTAATTATTTCGATTAAAAAAAAGTAGTTTTTAATTATAATTTAGTAATTTTCACTATTCATCATAAAATAAAAGTTATCCGAAAAGTACCAAAATTTCACCTTAGGCTTAATTCGATGCTCCGAATCCAAAAATGAAGTTCATTTTGAAAAATAAGATTTACAGAATTTCAAAAATTGGTTATTACTATTCATAACGGCTAGTTTTAATAATATTTTAATAGCATATCGTTGTTTAGTGAAACTCGGTATTGCGTATTACACATGCTATCGAGGAAGGTCGTGATTGCGTGTAATGCACGGCAAGTCAAGGATGTGTGTTGTGAAAGCTCCTTTTGGTGTAGCGTACAACACAAGATATTAAAATTAAAAAGATTATTTTTAATAAAATCTCGGGCTGTTACAGGAAATATGTGTGAGTATGACACGGTGATAAAAATATATTTTTTAAATTGATATTGTATAAAAATAATTAGTTATTTTCCTATCTCTGACAGTAATAAGAATCAGCTACTCATATAGCAGATGTATACCTATTATCGACAGCTTTGATGCAGCCCGAACAATACGGTCGTGTCAGAGGTGCGGGGTTTTGGGTGACACCCCTAGTATATTTTGAGGAATAAATGAATGATAAAGAAGAAAAATTGAAACAAACTAGCAAAATACTAGAAACTCTTATAAGACAATTGCAATGGTAGGGAGAGTTGCTAGAAAATTTTATGGGTGGGAAGAAAGGAGAAGACACATCTTAGGAATAACCAGCGTGTGAAGATCCTACCCCTCCCCCACCAGTATTGAGGTGAGCCATTCCCCTCAAAGAGTTGTCTTATCTGTGGTAATCAATATTCTAATAATTGTTCCCATGAAATGTGAATCAGAAAAACACTGATACTTTTCATGTACCTATCTTTTATAGGGTGATAATAATTGTGATTTATATCTGTCAACACCCACCTATCACCTTGTAGCGAGGGCTATAGTGTTCAACATCGAAGATGACAAGCTGAATAATAGAACACTTCTAAAAGATCATCTAAAAGTGACGATTAATGTAGCTCATGAGACAAATTCAAAGCTACCTATTCCACATGATGACGATGATATTCATATGGTTGAAAAGGATATTAGGGAATTAATTACATGGAATTCACTACATGAAAGAGTACCTGTAGACAAAGAGGTATTTATTTCCTTTTTTTTCAAACTAAACTGTTATAAATTAATGAAAAAAGGGTCTGAACCAAGGAATGTTAATATAGATGGAGAAAAGGAAGGGGGTGACAAACGTTAGCTCAAAACCTTCTAAAGGATCAGCCAACTGATCCCAAGGAGCTACTAAAAGCACAATAACACCACCTGTTCTTTATCCACATTTATTAGCATTGAAGACTGATGTTGATATAAAGCTAAGAGGTGGTAGTAGTAAAATAGTGTTTTTCGAAAAGAATATATACTGAAAGGAAAGTCAAGATTTTGTTTCTTCTGAAAATGTAACTGAGATCCTTGAAATTGGTTGGCTAGGCATCACAGTTGAAAATATTTATATGAGGTATGTTTTCATGAATTGATTTTCTAAAAGCTGGTCTAATGTGATGATTATGACTAAATTCATTTTATATTGTTGACAGATGTATCTATGAAAAACAGTTGACGGAATTTTCCCATGAGCCAAAATTCAGACTCATTAGTCCTCATACCACTTCAACACATCTAAAAAAATTAGAGCCATTAAAAAAGAATGAAATAGTGAACAACTTTCTAAAAACATTTGAAAGTGATATTACAGATGACAAACTCTTCCTAATACCAACCATGCGATGGTAAAACTCTACATTTAAAGAATATCAATTATATTTTCACATATTTTATTAATTATTCCTTTTTTTTGTTTTTAGGAAAAATTGGATGCTAATTTCATTGAACATAGATACTGAAAAGATTTATTTTTCGGATTCAAAGAAAATATATCCATCAAACTCACAACACATGATAGAGTTTGGGAATCTGTAAGACACTACATCCTACATTTTAGGTCTAAACATCAAGTAATATAAAATATATTATCTTTAACTGAGGGTTATGTTATGATATGGTGGTGTATCATTATCTTCTATAAAATTAATGAGGATATGGGATAAGAATAAGGAGGCGAGAAAGTACTACGTCTCTACAAATATCAAGGTATATATAATAAAATTTCACTATCCAAAAACATCTCAACACAAGTTACTTATTCTTCGAATGATCAATTTTTTTTAGTGTTCAAAACAAACAACAATAATTATTGTAGTTATTATGTTTATTAATTTATGAAAGAGATCATTTTTCATCAACAACCTAGAATACCTAAAGAGGTATTTTAAAAAACAACTACTATTTCATTTAATTAATTAATTTATTAATTAATTTTATATTTTTCAGTTCTACTCTGAAATCCAAAAAGCCTCATACTCACAAGAAGATATATATTTTTTCAGAAATGAGTGGGACGCATACCTGATTGCAAGTTGTACAAAAATAGCACGAAGATCTAACTTGGGGACGTTTATCATTGGCGGTCATTTTGGAGAGGGGTTAAGGGGATAAAAAAGTTGAAACATTGTTTTATTTAAATGTTCGTAGGAAAGTTTTAATTGTTATTAAATAAAAAATCCTTTCTCTAATGATTCATTTTCCCATTTTAACAGATGATATGAACCAGCAACATGCATGAATGATAAATCACTCAAAGTGTCTCTTTTTTTTAAAATGGATATAATTTTAAGTGAAAAAAATAACTACCATAATAAAATCTGATGTAACACATTCAGATTGTGTTAATCCTTTAGTAGAACTATCCATGGGTCCCTTTTGAACTGTAAGAGCCAACCCTGCCTCAATTTGAGGCACAGTGTGGCCGGTATCACTAAAAGTGTCTCTCTTTTGTTTAAAATGGACATAATTTTATGTGAAAACAAAAATGACGTACGAAAATCCAACCAAACACATTTGAATTCTGTTTATCCATTAGTAGAACGACCCATGAGTCTTTTTTGATGTGTATGAGGAAACCCCTCTTCAATTAGAGGCACGGTGTGGCCGGTATCACTCAAAGTGTCTCTCTTTTGTTTAAAATGGACACAATTTTAAGTGAAAAAAACAACTATCCAAGGAAAATTCAACCAGACGCATTCAGATTGTGTTGATACTTTATGAGAATGATCCATGTGACCTTTGTGACCTGTACGAGTCAACCCTACCACAATTTGAGGCACGGTGTGTCCAGTATCACTCAAAGGGTCTCTCTTTTGTTTAAAATGAACATAATTTTAATTGAAAACAACAACTGACATATGAAAATATGACAAAAAACATTTCGATTGGGTTGATTCTTTAAGAAAACAATCCATGGGATTTTTGGTGATGTGTATAAGTAAACCCTGACTCAATATGAGGCACGGTGTGGTTGGTATCACTCAAAGTGCATGTATTTTGTTTTAAATGGACACAATTTTAAGTGAAAACAGCAACTGACGTACACAAATCTGAACAAAGTCAATTAGATTGTGTTGATCCTTTAGGATAACAATACGTGGGTCCCTTTTGATGTGTAAAAATCAACCCCGCATTAATCAGAAGCACAGTGGGGCTGGTATCACTCCAAGTGTCTCTCTTTTGATTAAAATGGACAAAATTTTAAGTGAAAACAAAACTATCATTTTCAAATCTGTCCAAACGAATTCATATTGTGTTGATCCATTAGGAGAATGATCCATTGGTCTTTTTTGACTTGTACAAGTCAGACCCACCTCAATCTGAGGCATGGTGTTGCCAGTATCACTCAAAGTATCTCTCTTTTGTTTAAAATGGACATAATTTTAATTGAAAACAACAACTGACCTACCGAAATCTGACCAAACGCATTTCGATTGTGTTTATAATTTAGGATAACATAAATGGGTCATTTTTGATGTGTATGAGTCAACCCTACCTTAATTTGAGACACAGTGTGGCTGGTATCACTCATTAGGTCTCTCTTTTATTTATAATGGACATAATTTTAAGTGAAAACAACAACTGACCTATGAAAATCCAACCAAACGGATTTGGATTGTGTTTATACTATAGTATAAATATCCATGGGTGCATTGGTGATGTGTTAGAGTCAGCCCCGAATCATTTTAAGGCACGGTATTTCTGGTATCACCAAAAGTGTCTCTTTTTTGTTTAAAATGCACACAATTTTAAGTGAAAACAACAAATGACGTACAAAAATCCCACCAAACGCATTCAGATTGTGTTGATACATTAGGAGAATGATCCATTGTTTTTTTTGGATGTGTAAGAGTAAACCCCATCTCAATCTAATGCATGGTGTGTCCGTTATCACTCCATGTGTATGACATTTTTTTAAAATGGACAGAATTTTAAGTGGAAATAACAACTGGCCTATGGAAATCTGATCAAATGCATTTGGATTATGTTGATCCTTTAGGATAAAGATTCATGGGACCTTTTTTACATGTACGAGTAAACCCCACCTCAATTAGAGGCATGGTGTGGCCGGTATCACTCAAAGTGTCTCTCTTTTGTTTAAAACGGACACAATTTTATGTGAAAACAACAACTGACCCATGAAAATCCAACCAAATGAATTTGGATTGTGTTGATACATTAGTAAAACTAAAAATTGGCCTTTTTTACGTTTATTAGTCAACCTCTCTTAAATCTTAGGCATGGTGTGTCCAGTGTCACTCAAACTGTATGTCTTTTCTTTAAAATGGACAAAATTTTAAGTGAAAACAACAACTGGCCTACAGAACTCTGACCAAACGCATTATGATTGTGTTGATTCCTTTGGAGAATGATCCATGGGTAATTTTTGATGTGTAAGTGTTAACTCTACCTCAAACCGAGGCATAGTGTGGTCGGTATCACTCAGAGTGTCTTTCTTTTGTTTAAGATGGACAAAATTTTAAGTGAAAACAACAACTCACCAACAGAAATCTGACCCAACACATAATGATTTTTTTGATTCTTTAGAAGAACGATCCATTAGTCCATTTTGACATGTTTGAGTCAAAATTTCCTCAGTCCAAGGCACGGTGTGGCCGATATCACTCAAAGGGTCTCTATTTTGTTTAAAATGGACATAATTTTAAGTGAAAACTACAACTGACGTACAAAAATATGATCAAATGCATTTTGATTGTGTTTATCCTTTAGGGGAACAATAAATGGGTCCTTTGTGACATTTATGAGTCAACCTAGCCTCAATATGAGGCACGGTGTGGCTGGTATCACTCAAAGTTTCTGTCTTTTGTTTAAAATGGACACAATTTTATGTGAAAACAACAACTGATGTACACAAATCTGACCTAACACATTCAGATTGTTTTTATCCTTTATGAGAACGATCCGTGGGTGTGTTGGTGACATGTACAAGTCAACCCTGACTCAATCAATGGTAGGGTGTGGCTGGTATCACTCAAAGTTTATATATTTTGTTTAAAATGGACTCACTTTTAAGTGAAAACAACAATTGACCAACGAAAATCCAAAAAAAATTTAGATTGTGTTGATCCTTTAGGGGAATGATCCATGTGTCTTTTGTGACGTGTATGATTCATCCCCACCTCAATCCAAGGCATGGTGTGTCTGGTATCACTCAATGTTTCTATCTTTCATTTAATATGGTTAGAATTTTAAGTGAAAAAAACAACTGACCTATGGAAATATGACCAAACACATTCAGATTGTATTGATCCTTTAGGAGAAAGATCCATGGATTTTTTGTGACGTGTACGAGTCAACCCCGCCTCATTCCGAAACACAGTGTGGCCAGTATCACTCAAAGTGTCTCTATTTTGTTTAAAATGGACACAATTTTAAGTGAAAACAACAACTGACCTAAGAAAATCCAACCAAACGCATTTGGATTGTGTTGATCATTTTGGAGATCGATCCATGGGTCCTTTGAGACTTGTACGAGTCAACCCTATTTCAATCTGAGGCACGATGTGCCCCCAACCCCTGGATGCCCCCCCCTAAACACCACCCCACCACCTGAACACCTCCCCCACCCCCTGGACACCCCACCCCATTTTACACCACCACACCCCCATGGATAGCCCCATCAACCCCCTAGACCTCCCCCACCCCCCTAGACACTAATCCACCCCTAGATACCCCCACCACTCTACACACCCCCACCCCTGGAAAGCCCCTCCCCCCACCCACCTAGACACGCCCATAGAATTCCCACCCCCCACCTCAGACAGCCCCCAACCCCCCACCACTCTCATACACCACCCCACCACCTAGATAGCCCCACCCCTAGACATCCCCCACACATGGACGACCACCCCCACCCTCCCAGACACCCCCCCTTGGACAACCCCACCAACCCACTGGACTTCCCCCACCACCCAGACACCCCCACCCCTAAAAAAGACCCCCAGACACCCTGGACACCAGCCCACCCCACTAGACACCCCATAGACAACCCCCCACCTGGACACCCCCCTTCATTGACACCACCCCACCCCCTTGGACCGCCTCCAACCTACTATAATGCCCCCGCCCCCTGGACACCCCCACCCCCTGGACACCCCTATCCCCCCAGTCAGCACCATCCCACCCTCCTGGACACCACCCCACCCTCCATGGACATCCCCACCAACCTCCAGGACTGCCCCCACCCCCGGACACCCCACCCCTAGAATTCCCCCCCCCCCCCGACACCTTGGACACTAGACCACCCTCTTGACACCCCATAGATATCCCCCAACCACCTAGACACCCCCCTCCTTAGACACCACCCACCCCCTTGTACAACCCCCCAACCACCTGGACCACTCCCACCCCCATGGACACCCCCATCCCACCTTCCTGGACACCACCCCAACCACCTTGGACAGCCCCACCGACCCCCTCGACCGCCCCCACCCCTGGACACCCCACCCCCAGGAAAGCCCCCCGACACCCTAGACACCAACCCACATCCCCGGACACCCCCATGGACAGCCCCCCCCCCCCACCTGGACTCCCCCCTCCTAGACACCACCCCACCACCTAGAACCCCCACCCCCTAGACACCCCACCCTCCTTGGACATCCCCCAACCACCTAGACCTCCCCCACCCCTTGGACACCCCTATGCCCCTGGACACCCCCATCCCCCCGGACACCCCCTACCCCCCCTTGGACTACCACCCAAAACCCCTGAACATTCCCCCAAACCCCTGAATTCTGAATTGCATTATGTATGTATTTAATTAAATTATGAATTATGTGTTAATGGTGTAATGTTATACTTTTTGTTTGGGTATACATGCTGTAATTACCTAATGTTTATCTGTAAATTTTTTATGGGTATACTTACTTGTTGAGATGATGAATTTTTTGCAGGTGTTGTTTGAGTTTGCTCTTGCAGAATTTTTTGTTGCACCAGACATGGAATTTCTCAGCACTTTTTTATCAATGATAAAGGAACCCTTTATCATCCCTAAAATAGTGCTCATAAAAACACATTAATCAGTTCTTTTAAGTACTGATAAAGGGGTCCTTTATAAGCACTTACTTAGCACTGATAAAGGGACCCCCCTTACCAGTGTGGTGCTGTAAAACTCTTTTTTAGTGCTGATAAAGCCCGTTTTGAGCATTGATGAAGCCCTTTTATGTAGTAGTGGATGTTCTAGTTCACATATTGAATGCTGATAGTTTGGGTTGGAATTATATTCATGATATGTTTCTGGAACACTGTTATCATAAATCCTTGTGGAAAGAAATGATTGTTGATTTCTTGAGGTTGACCCTTGGATTTATGACAATCATGGAATACGAAAGCAGTCTCACCAAAATTCAATGTTTTTATCAAGATTTTGTGGGGGTGATTCATCCAAGTAAAGACATTTCCAAGATGGAGAAAGAAATGTGATCAAGTCACGAAAGATGATTTTTTCCTTAAAAAGGGCTCTAAAGTGGTAGATCAATGCCATATATCAAAAGGAATCCTAAAAGTTCCATCAAGTAGTAGAAATGAAGTTATATTTTGGATAACTAGTACTATAGATTCCAATATTAAGAAATTCCACTATGGGAATATTCACAGTGGATGTAGTGGACATGAAAAAAAGAAAAAGGAACCAGTCTCTCAGGTTACTGACTGAGTTTGAATCTATCAGTGTGCCATGTTGTGAAATGTGTGTAGTAAATGTTAATGACCACCGATTAAGTGAAGATCATGTAGAAGATTGGTCCATGTGAAGAGATTCTGTAATAACCTCTAATGATTAAGAAATGATTGAGGACAGAGACAAATGCAGTGTATAGGGAGGGGGTCAGCTACCCCATACGATAATCTTAGTTGTAGATCAACTGTCCTTATGGGAAAAGGAGGTGGGAAATGGTACTCCAATGAGAGATAATCTATATCGAATGGAAAATTCAACCCTGGAAACCAAGGCTGAGGCCCATGGCAGAGGGATAGGTCAGTTTCATGCAGTCCAGTCTATAACAACATGTGGTGAGGCTAGGCCCTCAAAATTTTGAGGTACGATTCATGTAACATCCATGCTTCCAAGTGTTTTATTCTATACTGTTTCAATACATTATTTTATATCTACTTGTCTTGTGGTCATGTTGGGTATAGTAGTGGACTATTAGACTAGGATTATGTTGACTAAAACTTAATTAGCGGTGAAAAAAGAGGATATCAGTCAATGCAAGTGTTGTTAATAGGAGGTTGGTGGGTACCCGTTTTTCTGGAATTTGTTTGTCCTCGAGATGTTAGGTTTTACTCTAATTATTGATATGGATTGGCTGGTTTTGGTATCATGACCATATAGACTATTATTTTTGTATGGTTACATTAACATCTCTTATGGGAGACACCAATGTCTTTGGGGTGAGTGGGATGTTTTGGTGGGCCATGTTGGGCCACATTTTTAGATGTTGCGTGGACTCACATCCCAAGTGACTTGTCTTCTTCTTGACGATGGATGAGTGTAGAAGAATGACTTTCTTACAACGGTCGATCGGTTTCATGATTTTTTTCATGAATATATCTCATGATAGCCACCCAAGAGGGATAATGAGTTCATAAATGAGTTTTTGCCGGGGGTGGATCTAGATTCTATTCCACTGTATATTGAATAGAATTGGAATAACATCAGGATATTTTTTTTTGCAGTGAGAGAAATTGTATAAAAAGAGTTTATTAAAAATAGCACATCACACTAATTTGAAATATACCTTTAAAAGTGAAAAATGGCCTTTATTAGTGTTAGGGAAGGGATGAATACTAGATAAAGGATAAATGTCCTTGTCTTTTATTAGAGCGAATAAATCATTTATAAAATTGGTCTATTATTAGTTCTAAAAATTGTGCACATATAGGGAAACTTTATAAGAGATTTTATTTAGTAACAAAAAAGAGTAATTTTATCATTGATTTTCAAAGTGCTGATAAAGGTTTAATTTTTCAGTGCATTATGAAACAATGATAAAGCACCAATTTATCATAGATTTACAAATAATTGATAATGAATCCATTTATCATCACAATAAAATGTTCTATTAAAGAACCCATTTAGTAGATCTTACCAAAGCACTAATAAAGGTATATACTACAACATGTTGTTATAACACACTATAGAAGTAGTGCAATATGCTGTTACAGCACACAACAACACCAAAAACACCACCATATATCAAAAAAATAAAGTACCAATACTAAATTTAAATTATATGAAATTTAAAACATAATTAAAAGAAAAAATAGAATATTATATACATTTAAAAAAATTATACAATTATATAACAATAAATTATCACATATATATCTAAAAAATCAATGTTACATTGTATTTTGATCCTAACCTCGACTCATTCTCTTTCCAAACAATCCACCCATACTTAAGAAAAATAATGCACCTGTATAAGAAAAAATTATTATATTATTTATAATATAAAGAAATAAATTAATAGAAAGTATTAATTTTATACTAAACATTTAGTCATACCAGGAACACTATGTGTGAGATTGAGTTGCGGTTCTTTATTACATGTCACACCATTTATTTTTCATATTCCAAACTTATCACTATTAAAATTAATTAAATATGTAAAAGAATAAAATCCACAAGCACAACTTATTAGGTGCATGATTGAGACTTTCTGAATTTAATCATCGACTTTAAACTAATAACAGACACTTTGAGTCACATCACGAACATCATGTTTCATATTGAGGTGTGACTGATTACTACATTTCAGGAACAAATTGTGGATCATTCCCATAATTTATCAAGACAATCCGAATGTCTTTTATCATTTTTGAGTAAGTAAATTGTCCATTTTACTAAATTTTTTTTCAATTTTAAAAAATATTCACATGGATACATAAAGATCACATCGTCCACCTGATTTAAGGGAGGATGATTCCAACACCTCTAAAATAACATATGAAACATTTACGAGATGTGTAAAAAATTCTAAAAGCTTTTACTCATTTTTTAGTATGTCACATTCATTTTTTACAACATTTTCATTTAAAACTAGAAACACAAAGATTGAATCAGACTGATCACATTGTGTTTTAGTTTGATGTGAGACCAATTATTACATGTCACAAATGAATTTTCAATCTTTTTCCTAACTTATCATAAAAATATGAACGTGTTTGGTCAATTTTCAGTGAGTCAATATTTTTGAACTGTAATGTAGATTCTAAACAGATAATAGACACATAGATTCATACCAGGAACATCGTGTATTAGATTTCAGTGAGTCTAAATCATAAACTTCATAGATTAAATATGGATCATTGTGGTAATGTATCATAAAAATCAATATAATTTTATAGGTTCACAGTATGTTAGTTGTATGTTTTACTAAAAATGATGTCAATTTTAAATTAAAAGGCACACTTGTAGTCATACCGGTCACACCATGGGTCAAATTGAGGTAAACTGATTTATAAATTTATAGAATGTCTTGTGGATCATTTTACTAGTGAATAAATGTAATATAAATTTTTTTATTAGTTTTGAGTACATCCATTGTATTTTTTTACTAAAATTTCATTTTAAACTAAAAACATGCACTTTGACTCATACCGATCACATCATGAATCATTTGATGTGACACTGATTACTAAACAAAAAAATGACATATGATTCTTTTCTTAAATTTTTTAAGAAGATAATTTTTTTTATTTGTTTTCATTGAGTGACACTTTTTTAATTAAAATCTTCATTGTAAAATATTAATAGAAATTTTGAGTCGTATGGGGAACATCATTTATCAGCTTGTGGTACAACCTATTCCTAAACATACAAAATGATTTATGGATTATTTTTTAATGTATCAAGACAATATGAATTATTTTTCTCCATTTTCCATTGTTTAGTTATCATTTTTACAAAAAATTGATGTCAAATTTAAATAAAAATACACTCTTGGATGAATACAGGTCAAACTGTGTGTCATATTGTGGTTAAGATGGTTCTTACACATTTAAAATGACATGTGGATAGTTTTCCTAGAGTATTAATAAAATATAAATACATTTTCTTATTATAGAGTATTTAACTTCTCTTTTTTACTAAACTTGAATTTTTATTAGAAACACACACTTTGAATCATACCAATATCTTTGTACCTCAGTTTTAAATGAGGTCAATTCTGTCATGTAACAAATTAAATATTACTCCTTTTTCCTAAATTTTCAAGAAAATCTAATCATGTTTGATTAGTTTTCAATGAGTGACACTTTTTGAATTAAAATTTCAATTTTAAACTGATAATGAAAACTTTGAGTCTTATCTGGAACATCATGTATCAGATTCAAGTAAGGCTGATTCTTACAGGTCAAAAATTAATTAATGATAATTTTCTTAAAGTATCAATACTATCCAAATGTGTTTTCATAATTTTGAATATATTTGTTTTCCATTTAATTAATATTGATGTCAATTTTCATGAAAAAAGATGCATTTTAAGTTGTACATGTCACACCATGTGTCATATCTTGATGAAAATAATTTAAATACATTAGAAATGAATTATGGAAATTTTAGTAATGTATCAAAACAATAAAATTGTGTTTTTCATGTTTTTGAGTACTGAAATTCTCTTTTATACTAAAATTACTTTTTAAATTGATATATCAGAATTTGACTCATACTGATCACATTGTGAATCAGTTTTATGTGATACTGATTCATACACATCATATATTTCTTATAAATTATTCTCCTATATTATTAATAAAATCCAAGTTAATTTAATCATTTTTCAGTGAGTGACACTTTTTGAACTAAAATTTTGATTTAAAACTGATAATGGACACATTGAGTCATACCAAGAACATTGTGTATCAGATTGTGGTGTGGTTGATTCTTACACATCAAAAATGTTTTATGGATTGTCGTTGTAAAGTTTCAAAATTATCAATTTGTTTTTTCTCAGTTTTGAGAAGGTCATTTTCATTCTATACTGAATTTGATGTAAATTTTTGTTAAAAGAAGCACTTGGAATCATATAAATCACACCATGTGTCAGATTGAGGTGAATATAATTCATATAGGTATGCAATTTCATATGGATAATTTTTTATAAAGTATCAAAACAATATGAATGCATTTTCTCGATTTTGAGTATGTTAATTATAGTTTTTTCTAAAATGTCATTTTAAATTGGAAACACACATATTAACTCAAACAAATTACATCATTTATCAGTTTAATGGGAGACTGATTCATACACACAAAAAATTAAAAATGAATTGTTTTCCTAAACTATCAAGAATATCTGAGCGAGTTTGATTTTTTTCATTGACTGACACTTTTTGAAGTAATTTTTCTATTTTAAATTATTAACAAAAACATGGTGTCATACCAGTCAAATCATGTATCAGATTGTGGTGAACCTGATTCCTACATGTCAAAAATTACATATGGATAATTTTTTTATGTATAAAAAAATTAAAATGTGTTTGATATATTTTGATTAAGTCAATTATCCATTTTACTATAATTGATGTTATTTTTAAATAAAAAGATGCACTTGGAGTCATACCAATCACATTGTGCATCACATTGCAGTAGGGATTATTCCAAAATGTGTCAAATTACGTATGGATTATTTTACTAAATTATGAAAGAAATGAAAATGGATTTTCTTTATAATGATTATTTCACATGTCTATTTTACAAAAATTTCATTTTAAACCAAAAACATCCACTTTGAGTAAAACTGATCAAATTGGGTATCAATTGTTTATACTCGGTGTGACTCATTATCATAATTTATCAAAACAATTAGAGTGATTTGGATTAGTTTGCAGTGGGTGATAATTTATTTACTAAAATTTTGATTTTAAACTAATAATCGACACATTGATTCATACCAAGAATATCGTGTATCAGAATGAGGTGTGTCTAATTCTTACACATCAAAAAGGACATTAATATAGATATATTAAAAAATAAAAACAATATGAATATTTTTTATTGATTTTGGGTATCTAAGTTTCTTTTTTTAATAAAATTAATTCCAAATTTTAATAAAAATAAGCTCATGTGGTTGTACCCATTACACCGTGAGTTGGATTTAGATGGGGCTAATTCATACACAACCATATGTTTCAAAAAAATCCATACATCCAATGTTACATTGATTTTCATTTCCATTTTTATAAGAATTACAAAAATATATGTTTAATCTATATTCTTATCCAAAATCAGATTATTTTTGTTGAAATACAAAGGAGTATAGGAAGGTCAAATTCCCACTGTATCCCACTAATCACCATTAGGACCACATGACCTTCCTCTACTCTTTTTCTTTTAACAAGTACATTTTTACCTATGAAAATTTAGTCAATATGACTTCTCTAAATATCTGTGAAAAAAAATTTAGTATTAGATAGAAATGATAAAAAATTAACATAAAAATATTAGTTTTAATTATGAAAAAAATTATATATATATATATGTCATATGGATTCATATTTTCATTTTGGATTTATATAATCTTGAAATATTTCATTTTTTTCATTATCACATTTTTTATGATTGAAGTCCAATATCTCTTAAACGTGATACACATCAAACAAACCACCCAAAATAAAATAAATATATTTCACCTATATATGAAAATAATATTTATATGATTTATTATAAAAATAAGTCAATAAAATATAAATATAAAACAATATATTAAATCTATGGATAATGAATTTATTTTGAAAACATCGATACTACCTTTGTTATTGAGCTGTGGTGGGAACAATAAGTTAATTGATAAATGTGAAAATTGAATGGGTGAAAATGTTTTAGGGAAGAAGAAATATAATAACATCTTGGGGAATAATAACATAAAATATGGATGGACAACCCCAAATTGAACAAAATAATTCAGCTGTATAAGAAAAAAATTATTTAATGATTTATAAAAAAATATTAAAAAATATGATTGAATACATTAATTCTATGGAACATAAATTTACACTAAGATAATAATGATTACCTCTTCTATTGATCATATTCCACATCATTTCCCTTTCCACAAAGGTAAGAGACGGATCATGAATGAAATCTATCGAGAATAATGAAAACTGAATCAATGTTTCAATATATTAGTTTTGATTAAAATAAAAAATTATATCAAAATATTACTTATAAATCATTCTATAAGGTTTCATTAATTATAGTTTTATCTCACAAAGTATTGATGACATCATCATGTGAATAATATGTTTCCTTTATGATTAGTAAAACATATAATTTAGATTATGATAACGTAATAGAGAACATATAATATTATGAGGAAAAATAGTATATTAAAAAACTTTTACCATATAATTGAACTCTCATTCTTTTTTAATTTTTTTAGGGATTTGGATCTTCTATAGAGAATCCAATTCCCCTTTTGTGGTCCCTTATAATGTAAGACACATTATCTATATTTGGACTATTATGAATTGATTTTGATCTCCTAATCAAAGGGTAATCCTCAATTGAATTTTCATCTGAACTGACATTAGTTTTAGTCATTGGTAGTACAATCAACCGATTATTGTTCATTATATCAGAGACATAAAATACATACACCTCCTATGATCCCATTATAAATGGAATGTCTTTTTACACATCCACCATGAAATTAACCTCCATAAAGACCATTTTATCAACTTTCCCTGGATTAATATTATCAAACCATTTTAAAAAAATCATCACTTGAAATGTTGTATAATTAAACTAATATTTCTGACAGATTATATCAAAATATTACATAATAGCATAAATTTTATTTCAATCATTATAATGGGCATGTTTCTCAATTCATCCAAAAGCGTAACACTACTGGCTTTCATCATATTTCAGTCATCTTATTATTTTTTATAAAATATATAACCATTTATAAAAAAACTAGTGTTTGAAATAACATTTTCATTTGTTCCCAAAGCTATCCATTGAAGTTGTTCAGTAGTTGAATATGTATTATCAGATAACTCCTTATAAATTTGATCTCAAATATATCATATTAGATTTTTATTATGTATATTTGTCACAATCCTTCAGCCCTTGTGGGATTCAAATCTCTAAGAATATTTTTTTGGGATTCAATGAGTGGATCAACATGTTCACTATTATGTAATATTAAATTGTGTTTTTTCCCATTCTCTTTCAATATAATTTTCTCAAAATATCTTCTACAAATCCCTTCATTCATAATGAATTCTTTGGGATGATACGTTTGAAGAATGATGTTGTCAACATCTGATAGCTTATCCGTATAGAATCCAATAGCATCTTCAACAATATATCAAACTCCAATAACAGATTATATCTAACATTTATGGTTGAAAACCCTTTAAAAATAATCATATACCACTCAATGGGGGTAAAACCACCTGTAATGGAAAGAACCACATAGTTAAACTTCTATGAAAAAGTGACACATCTGGTAAACCATTATATAAAATAATGATGGTGGGAAGAAAATCCCAAATTCACATAATATGACTTCAAACTCTTTAATCATGATTGTAAACTACACTGGGTCTATAAATTTATTGCATATGTCTTAGAAAAAAAATTGAGTCTAGTTAATTAATTCCATACATTTTGAGGAAGATTGAAATGAAAAGTAAAATGCCTCACATCATGCATCAAAACATGGAAGTCATGTGGTTTTAGTCCTTTTAACTTCACAAAAGTCATTTACATGAATTTTTTGATACATGAGGAATACCCCTATGAAATGTTTACAAAATTAAGGATAAGGATATATTGAACTTTTTCCTATCTCGATAGAGTGTAAGATGTTAGAAGAAGAAAATTATACTCTTTTCCATTCTTTGGTTCCAAATCTTTCATTATCTCTATTTCAATCATGCCCTACCAAGTATTGAGGAAGTAGTTTTTTTCAAGAAAAATTTAGTATTGTTCCAATAACACTATAAAATATAGTTTTTTATCTATTCATGACATCTAGAAATAATTTGAAATAAAAAATTCCAATACTGTAATCAAATATAATTGATCTTTTCTTCCAACCTGGCCTTGTATGGTTTTTTGAAAATGGTTTAACAAAAATTGTATCAATATATTTTCTATTTTTACATAGTTTATTGCCCTTAACAAGAAATAGTGTTATATTTTCTTTTATATTCCCATTCAATAATGTTGTCATGGGTCGGTATTTGTGTCCTTGAGGTAAAACTATTAGATGTCCTAAAAATAGAGTCCTTGAGGAATGTTTCAAAAAAACTTCGTATGTTTATTTTCCACACAATGGACACCCCAATATTTCATTAATGCTATATCTTTATATATTTCTATATTTGGGGAAGTTATTTATCACCCCATAAAACATGTCCCTCAATGTGAATTCATCACTTCTATGGTAATCATACATTGTAACACCTGTATCTCTCATGTATTTCATATCATCAATCAATGGATCTAAATTGACATCAATATCACTAATTTATTGAATTGGTAATGATATAACCAAATACGACATAATGTATTTTTACTTCAAACATATCCATGTTGTAAAGTTAAAATTTACCAACATGATGGACCATGTACTATGAGTACTACTCTATACACCAAAATAATTTATTCTTTCTTTTGATAATACTAGGTGAATGTTTCTCATCTTAGTTCAAAATTATAGATACTTATAATCAATTTTTTCCATAGTGGAGAATCATCTTGATGAAGTAGGTTCCCATACATAATTATTGTATCTTTATGACATGGAAATTATCGCATTGTTTACTGACATTCATATAGTCTTAAAATTCATGGAATGATAGGAATGTACCCTCTAAATTTTTAAGGACATGATTCATTTTTATTGTGTCAACATGTTCCTCACTTAGGGAATTTTATGATTGATTCTTGGTCCTTGAGAAACAATATGAAATCATTTGGACATGTATTTATTTATTAGAGATCATTCCCATTGAATGTAACATTCATTTAGAATTATATGTTTGACAAGGAAGTTCAGTTTCATTACGTATCATATCATTTAGAAGACCAAGTAGTTCTGTAATTATAGTGTCACTTCATCTGCTTCTAGTTTTAATATTATAGAACATCAATATAGATGAAAATGTTATGTCTTTAGTAAAAATAGTAAACAACGGTCTCTTATAAGAACTATTTAACATTTTAAAAAAATCGGAAAACCATTAAGGTTATATGAAATTTCAATTTTCATTCCATCAATGTGATCTATATCATCAATTACACTCTTATTCATAGAAAATGACCCATAAACCAAATTATCTCTCCAGGTGATGTATACATTTTATATTTCCTATTATTTATTTCATAATATATTGCTATGATATATTCTGTGGAAATTCTAATGTTCTTCCAACTCCTGTAGAATAATTAGTCTTGAATAACAACAATGTAAACACAAAAAATGATTTGAGAAGGATCGTAAGCGTGCCCTCATGAGATCTTGATGATGTCTTTATCTCTATAATCATAATTTTTTTTCCAAATTATTAGTTTACATCCACTATAGATTCATATCCATCCTATTGGTTTCATAAAATATTAATTTTATACAATAAATAAACAATTACTCATAAGATATTCACTATCAAATGTGGATGTTATAGATAATTCTATGAAGGGAGGCCCAAATATTATTGTTTCCAATAATTTCCAAATGCTTTAAACAAAATTGGTAATTAAATTTATGAAACAAATTACTCAATATGATTGGTGTTTTCGTCTGAATTCATTCAAGGTGTATGTTATAGAGAACTCTCATGATCATTATATCATTTTCTGAAAGTTAACCAATTCATTTTGTTGTCTGATACTAATCATTCCTTTCTTAAATCCCCTAAACAAATGAAAATATAATATAATCACTTAAGGAGTAAAAAGAGAACCAAATATGATAAAAAATAATAATAAACTATCATTCAATAAACAATAATATATAAATATTTATTGATAAAAAAATTTAATAAATAAAGTGTTATTTCATATACATCGATGGTAATCGGGTGTTCCTAAGGGTGGAACATATACATGTAGACCTAAGATGTTGAATACCTAAAAATAATTTCTAATATATAAAATATGATAACAAACATTCTCTTCTTTCGGAACAAGTGAAATAAAAACCTATAAAATTATTATATATAATATTAATGAAATATCAAATATTTAAAAACATATCAAGACTCTTGGGATGCCAAATTGACACACTGACCCATCCCAAGTGTTATGATAGGTCATCACATAAAATATACCCATATGGTAAATTATTATGAGGACATCTAATACACATTGTCCAATCATTGATATTCTATGTAGTTTTATAAATATGTTTTCATAAATCAATAATACACATTAACAAGATATATTACCAACAAGGGAGAAATACACAATAACCCTTGAATGATCTATCCCATATACACTAGCCTCTACCGAGATGGAACGACTCCCTTGATTTCACATTTTCTAAGTAGCATACCCTTACTAACATCTTTAATCTAAGTAGAATAATAAAATTAACTGATCTGTAAAACACCAATCCCTATCTAAAGTTTTGACAACATTAATACAAAAATAACTAGTCACATTAATGTGGTAGAAAGAAATATCATAGGACATCCAAATACCATTATGTAAAATTATTAATACAAAATTATAAAAACAATGTAAAATGGGACAAGACATCTACCATATGGTCAATTTCACTATTTATCCAATTAAAATAAATTACGATTCATCCAAACATTTACATAAATAAAATATTAGATCATAAAGACCGTATAATAATTAAAAAATGTAATTAAGAGAGAAAGATATTATCAAATAGCTACGGAATAAAGTTGGGAAGGATCACATTATAGGTGGTTAAAACTCTAAAAATTCCAATCCGGAAAATGGATGTTATCAATGACCAAATCTCCAAAATGGATAACTCACCACACTCATAATTAAAAAAATCCTTCACTAAGGCAGGAACCATTGATATTTTACATGCGGTGTTTTCCACGGGAATGCTGAGAAAGGATAAAATTTGAGAGAATGTAGAGAAAGACATATTTTAGAGTCTTATATTCATTCGACCCTTAAATCGTTTGATCCACGGATTTATATGGGCCATGATTCAAGGATTGCTTCAATATTCTATTCACTGAGGAGGAGCACCTGTAGGTGGTGGATTCTACAGAAATCTTCTGATATCATGATGAGTTCGCAACTGGTTAGGGGTTTTACATTAATTGGGTCACTTTTATCAAATTGTCAAAATAAGAGCTAATAAAGATATAATTTATCATCTCTTAAGTAAAAAAGAGCTGATAAAAATCTATCTTAATATGCACTAAAACGGTACTAACAAAATCTTATTTTATTAGGGTTTATTACATAAATTCTTATATGGGATTAATGATTATAATTTCAAATAATTTTTCTAAACCTATATATAAATGAATATAGTTATTATATTATTTAATTGTATATAAAATTTTAAATATTAAAGTTATATAAATGTAATATTTTTTAATAATTATTTTAATACTTTTTGGAAAACAATATTTATTTACTTATAATTAAAATTATACAAATGTATAAACATACTAAATGTACATTTGTAAATATATTTATTTATAAACATTTTTTAAAAAATACAATTTTATCCTTATTATTGAATATTTAATCATAAGTGGATGCATGTTAGAAATGAGTGAGATTAAATGAATTAAAAATAAGTACACATTGACAATATTGAAAAAATGGATATGTTTAATGTGTATGAATTGTATATAAAAATTCACTAATTACATATATGTGAAATCAAAATAACACACATTTGATATATGGTAATTTGAAAAATCAAGAAACATTCAATAATGACCATTAATCATAGGAATTATTCTGTACTTTTAATTGATATTTTTTTAATTATAATTAATTATTCACTAATTAAATATATAACTATTTAATGTAAGGAATAAATATTTTTTATTATACAAATAATATTTATATACATTTATATATATTTATATATCTAGTATATACTATTTATTAAGATGATCAAAAAAATTATAGTTATTTAAATGTATAATATTTTTCTCGAATAAATTATCTTTAATTTTAATTTTTTTTTTAATTTTAATACAACATATATATATATATATATATTTAATAAATACTGTTTATTTTTATTTATAATTTATATATAGTGTAGTATATTTATTTATTTTTATCAATAATTATTTATTTAACAAATTTTTTAATATTTTTTTTAATAAACTCCTTTTTATTTATTAAATTATTCTATTTTAATTTATACTTTATCAATGATAAAATTAGATCCATTTATGAGGGCTAAAAATAAAGAGATCATTAAGGGAAACCTTTTTTGGCACTAAAATTGAAGCGTTGATAAAAGGTACCCTTTTTCAGTGAAAAAAAATACACTAATAAAGGGTAAATTTTATCAGCATTACAAAAAAGAACTGATAAAAGGAAATCCATTTAAGTGGTTTTTGTAGGGATGATATATGTTCCATTTAAAATAACTTTATTCAAGCACTGAAAAATAATTATGCTGTGATATGGTGTTTTTTATAGTAGTGTCACCTTGGCGATCTCTCTTTCTATTTTCTAAGAAGGATTAAATTTGGATGAGGTTATGTGCTGAATATAGGAATTTGAAATAACAATTATGAACTAATAACCTCTCCCATAAATCAACTATCTTTTTGACATGCTAAAGGGTGTATCAATGTTCTCCAATTTTTTTTGACATTAGGGTTCAATCAGTAGAGCGTGATACCTTCAAACATACTCCAGAATTATTTCCGTATTAGGTATGGGAGGTATGAGTGTATGATGTTGCTGTTCATGTTAAAAAATGCACCGACTATGATTATGGATTTAATGAATTAAATCATTCACCCCTACCTAGACAAGTTATTAGTTGTCGCTGTTGATGAAATCATTGTGTACTCTAATACTCATGATGATCATGCCAAACATATTGAAATAATCTTGAATATATTAATAGAGAATTGGTAATACACCATGCTATCCATGTGTCCTTTCTAGATCAATAAGGATCAATTCAAGTGTGTCATTATCTCCTAAGAAGGTGTGTTCATGGATTTAGGGAATACGAAGGCTGTTGTAACCTAGGAGTAGCACACGAATGTTTTTGATGTTCTGAGTTTTCTTAGGTTGTTTTTTTATCAAAGGTTCATTAAATATTTCTCACATTCGGACGAACAAATTTATGGCTTAAATAATAATGGAGTTATGTTTGAGTGTTTTAAGGCATGTGATAATTCATTTCAGGATATGATTAAGTGGTTGAATACCATGCCCATCCTGATCTTACCTAATCCATGTTAGGGATACACCTTATTTTGTGATGCATCTGGTGTTGGCCTTGGGGTGGTGTTGATGAAGGTTGATCGAGTTGTAGCATGTTGTTCAAGGATGTTAAGGCCTCATGAATGAATTTACCCCTCTCATGATATTGTTTTGGATACTATGCTTTATGCTTTTTTGTTTTGGCCGAATGATTTTTTGGGGAAGTGGTTCTCGGTATATACACTACAAAAAAGTATTAAGTATAACTTTTATCATTGTGATTTAAATATTTGATATTAAAGTTGTGTTTCATAAATTTAGTATTATGACATTGAGATGGTTTAGACACAGGAAAATGGAATAGAGTTGATGACTCATTAAAAAAGAAGACACATAATTATGTTATTCAAGAATCAAACACCTTATAGTGAATGATGTATTTGTTTTATGAGATGCACCTAGAGGGGAAGGATGGGAAAAAGAAAATGACTCTCACATACATTATGGTTGAGTCTGCACTTTTGAACAGGGTCAAGGAGAGTCATCTTTAGGATCCAAAGAGATTTTATATTAAATTAAATCATAAATTTGGTGAGTTACCTTCATGTTGGAATATTGGATATTATGGGGTTGTTCGTATTTATGTCTTTATTGTGATGAAAATGGGTGTGTGAGAAGAGTTGATGCATGAGTCAGATGATTAAATTGGGCATTGCATCTTCTTTTGACTAAGATATATCATGACCTTCATAAGAGGTATTGGTGGATGGGAAAAAAGGAGGTTGTGGGATTTGTGGAACGATTCCTTACCTGTTAGTAGGTTAAGGTCGAGAATCAATGACCAGGTGGTTTGTTACATCCATTTCTCATTTTGGAGTATAAGTGGGATGATGTAATGATAGATTTTGTAGTGGTAATTCTATGGATTCCTTGAAAGAATGATCTAGTATAAGTATTTGTGGTATGTTTTACTAAATTATCCCATTTCCTTACAATCCAGGTGACATTCACCATTGATCAATTGGGTGGGTTATATGTTCAGGGGATAGTGCAGTTGCATGGAGTGTCGAGGACTACCATTTCTTGTCAGGATCTATGTTTCTTGTCACACATACATAAAGTGCTTTGTATCCTAGTGTATTGGAGAAAGACATTTCAATTACAGACAGAGTAATAATCTGATTATAAGATTCTGGTGTTAGGGGACATGTTGGGGTCTTGAGTCCAATATTTTGGTAGTTCATTGGAAAAACCCCTGTCTATTTTTGAGTTTTCTAAAAATAATAGTTTCCAAAATAAAATTATGATGGAACCATTTGAGGAACTCTACAGGAGTCCATGTACCTCCCCACTATGTTGGATATTTGTTGAAGAGTCCTAGAAGTCTATATCGTGTTTTGTGCAGGATACATCAGAAAGGGTACACATGATTCATAAACACATGGAAATGATTTAGAGTAGGTAGATGTCGTATGCATGTCGGTGTCATCAACCAATTGAGTTTATAGTGGGTGATATTGTGTTTTTTCAAGTGTCACTATGGTTGGGTAATCTTCAAATCTAAAATGAGGGAAAATGGGAATCTAGGATCATGGAGATATATTAGATCATGGGGACGATCAGGCTAGAGGCATACTAATTTGATATTCAACAGCAATATAGTTTCATGCATAATATTTATCATATTTCATAGATTTTACAGTATCACCCTGATACATATCATGTGATTAATTCTGAGGATGTTCATCTTTGGGTAGATACGTCCATTGATGACCATTCTATCCTTATTGGGGATCACCAAAGGAAATCCTTGTAGGGAAAGGTTGGGCCCTCAGTTCATCTTCAATGGAAGCCTGGAAATGTTTTGAAAGAAACTTGGAAAATTGAGTCATATTTTCGTGCCTAGTGGACAAATCACTTTGCTTAATAAGCTCAGTGATTCTTGGGAGTTTGTCTTGAGGATGATCTATTAAAATTTGGGTGGCTATAATATCCATATTTTATAGATGTTTTTACTTTTTAAAATTGTTGTTTCATTATTTTTTTGTCAATGAAGTGTTTCCCATGAGTTTTAGGGGCCTTAATGGTGTTTTAGGGATTTGGGAGATTAATGAAAGGAATCATGGGAAATCATGTACAAGGTTCATGGTTGGTAGATGGATGGTGCACTATTATATACACTGTCTAAGGTGGGTAGATAATCCAAGTAATTTTTTATAGTGTAATATCACCCGGTTTCCGAACAATGTGAGGCTACCAAGGTAAAAATGAAACCAAAATCCTCTTATACAGTGGCTTGCACAACATTGGCGCATAGTTTAGAAAACCATGTGTGTAAACCATGCACACCTTTAAAATGTGGAAAACTGACTATTTTTCCATTATTTTATTTTAAATCCTCACACAATTTCAACCCCCATTTTATCCATTACAACCCTAGCTTTGAATAGGAACCCTAAAAAGACCTAATGAATCGATATCCATGATTTCATGGATTTCTAGAATGCTATTTTTTACATATCAATGCTCTAGGTAAGTCTTATACTCTACCTTTTTCGCACTTCTAGATTAGGGTTTGTATCTTAGGAAATCTCCATACAAATCCCTAAAGCCCACATTTTTGGGTGGAATCTTGATTTAAACTTTAGGGGGTATTAAATTTATTTCTATGGATAAAATTAAGAGTGTTTTCATCAACCTATTTGAGGAAGGTGGTATAAAAGTTATATCTCATAGTTTTTAAATTGATTTTAGCATATGAGGTGGTATTCATGTTTTATCCTTGTGGTATTCATTGTTCTATTAGTGAGATTAGATACACTAGGTTTCCAAATGAAAAATTGATCCCCTCATGATCCTCGTGGGATTGATATAGGATGATGTTACAAATTAGGGGCCACACATGAGGTGTACGGACTTTACCGCACAATGTTAATAGAAATTTTAAGTGTGAAATTGACATTTGAATTCATGGAGCCCCTGATAAAAATGTCAATCAGCTAATGTTATGATTAAGAAAGAAATATTGATAGTGGTGTCAATATGTGGATATAGCTAAGGTAATTTTTTATTGGAATAGAAAATGGTTTTAATGGGATTAATGGGATACACATAATGAATTGTGAACTTAAATGTGTTAATACATGGGATATGATAAATTTGTTATGTGAATTAACATATGGTATGGTTGAATAAATTTAAAGGGTTAATGTAGAAGAACTAGTGAATATGCTTAGCGATATATGCATTTCAAATGTGAATTGGGATAAATGGATATGTGATATAATTGATAAATGTGTTAATGGATTGTTGCATAATGTTAATTCTCATATATTTTTTTGGATTATGATATTTATATTTTTATTGGCTATGGTTGTTTTTGATGTGAAATGTTGATGGATAAATAAGCATGTTTACACACCTTTTTAGTAGAATAAAGAAATGATTCTCCCCCAACATGTTGGGTTGGAATGATGCTCTAACCCCTCATAGGAATGAATAGTTTGGGGTGTCAGACTACTTATCTATGCCCCTAAAGGTTTCTTTTAAGAAAACTACTAGGACTGAGGTTTTTTTTGATTTATTGATTGTGAAATGTTTATCCATTACAAGATATGGGCTTGAACCAATACCATATACATAGTGACATAATTTCTTAAACCATGGAAAACATGTTGATAATGAATAAATAATGAATAAGAGGAAACTGATGTAAATAAGTACTATTTATGAATTGGTTATAGAAAATATTGTTAAAAAATGACACACGAACATTGTAGAGACCCATATCTTGACACAAATGGACATTACATTACTTTTCCAGAATTCATAATACATAACAAAAACCAACACACAAGGACCGTAATAGTTTAATGTCTATGGAAACTAAGAACATAATCTTCTAATCATGGTGAACGATCTTCAACATCTCCCATAAACTTCCTCCCATTTTGTTTTCATACCTAAAACCATTCTTTATATCATGGGGAAAATAAAATATATAAAGGGTGAGATCAAATTCTCAGTAAGGGTAAACATAGAGAACATAAAACAATCCATAAACATTTGAATTCCAAAACTTGAACATAAAATCTAAACATCAAAATCTTGAGCAAAGACATAAATCATGGAAGTACGTAAGGCATATATCATAAAGGAACATAAATCATGATAAAATATCATGGGAATAAAACATGTAATTTTGAAAAACTATTAGGAACTTGAAATGATTTCCATAGTATCCAAGGCATTACTGCCAAGACCATCTTAGTGGACAAAGTCCCCAACTGAATCGAGTTCACTCTTCATCCCAGTCCTATATCACTGAACCGGATTAACTTTCCGTTCTATCCAGGTTTATCTCCTGAGATATAAATCTTTACCCAATTCATTGGAGGGAGATATAGGTCCCACCCATCTCATAATTAAAACATTCTTACTTGTGCCACAACATAAACATAAATAATTCATCATAATCCAAAGAATAAAAAGGGTTTCATAAACATCATCCCATCATAACATAATCCATATAAAAAATTGATATCATTTCATCATAAGAAATGTGAAACCATATAAATCATAGAGAAATTATACTTGAAACATAAAATTATTAAATTATTTCACCGTATATGGAAAATGGTTTTGACAAAACATTTGAAATGAATTCATGAGGAACATATCCATTCTTCTTCAAAATCATTATATTTTGTCAAAATTCCATGCAATTTAAAATGAAAAGGATTATTTGAAAATAATAATGAAATCATATAGAGTAATCTTCATGAAAATTAGGCATTATGAAACCGTAAAAATCCATTCACTCCATATAAGTTAAAGAAAAAACATTCTTCTCGTACTTTTTTCGGAAAAGTCAAAAAGTACCTCATATGGTAAAAAAAAGAATGATTCCTTACATACCATGTAGTAAAACTAAAAAATGGATAAAAATTACATTAAAAATATATGAAACCATTTTTATAAAATAGGGACATGGATGATAAATATAACCCCAGAAAATAGTTACGAATAAACAATCTCGGATAAAAATGATATTGGAAAAGTTATCCCTTACCTTATGTTCGATATGCTTCATATGTATCCGAAAATCCTGTATAATGATTTAAATAATGTAATTAAATTATTATAGAATCACATTAATTGTTATTATATCATATATGGTTAACTTATGGCTTTATATTACCTGTTCTTCTGTAAATTACATGTTAAAGCAACGTTTTGGGTAAAATCGTTTCATTTATCGTTCGTGTTTCAATTTATTTTTATTGATATAATTACTCATATCCTGATTTAATTAATTCCATAATTTAAAAATGATTTTTATATAATATATATTCATTATATTAATATATATGATAGATCGATAAATGGAATGAAATACACTGTTTATGGAGACAGTAGGTCGTACGTACGCATGAACGCTGTTTTTGTTTTCTTATTGAATTGAATGAAATTAAGTAAATGAAAAATATATGTACATAAATACAGTATAATTATTATGTAATATATTTCATTATTATTTATTATATATAAATAAAATATAATCATACTTTAATGGTTAATCATGGAAAATGAATCCCATCGCGTTCGTGGAGACGGTAGTTTGTACGTACGCATTAGCGATGATATCGTTCCCATAATTATTGAATATAATTAGAGTGAATGATATAATATCTCAGAATCAGTATGATGTTATAATAACCATATATAGTTATTCTTTACACCATTATACCAATCTAAGTAAGGTGGTGGTGGAAAAACTAATTACACCACGACGTGGAGACGGTATTCCATACGTACGCACACGCGGTGATTTCATTTTCCATAGGATGGGTAGAAGGTGAAATGAGGTTTTTTCATATTTATAATATCATATCAGTATATTATTGATACTTATTTTATTACTTTACAATGAAACACTTTAAGAAGAGGAAGTTGAAGAAGAAAGAAGCTTGAATGAATCTGTAGAAGAGATTACCTCTTTTTCGACGCACCTCCTTCAAGCTTCCTCTTAAGGCACTAAATATTGTCTTTTGAGGAGACCATAACCTCTATAATGTTTCTAGATAAGTTGATAAGGGAAATGGTCAGGGGTAGAATGAGCATTAAGGCTCAAAATTGTGTAAAGCGAAGAGGTAGGAGGTTCCCTTTTATATGGGAGGATAGGGGCACCATTGGAAACCTCAAAAATATTAATTTATAGTAAATAAAAACCCACTTAAAAACCTCCAAAAATTAATCCTATTAGAATATTAGAAGAGATAGGGTGGTAATATCATCAACCAATAAAATTTAGACATGTTGTAAATTTATTTTAAACCTTATCAACTTGATTTATCCTTATTTAATTTATTTAATCTTATTTGAGGTAATAAGATTCTAAATTTTAAATTGTTATAAATAATTACTTATGTGTTGTTAATTTTCTATAAATAGATACTATATGGCATTTTCGACCATATAAATTTATAATTATTAAATATTTTTGTGTTTTTGAAACAATTTTATATTATGTTATTTTTATAAAATAACAATAGTGTCAATTTGGACACTATTCATTTATTTGAATTTAAATAAAATACCCACAGAAGATATGTTCGAACTAAAACATTTAATAGATTAATAACATGTCATATTTATATAGAAAATTAGTAGAGAATATTAAATAATTCATACAATAATTATTTTAATATTTTTGAAACTATTTATTTGATATTTGAGTCAATAAAATAATTTCCACATCACTATTGTGTCACATTTAATGATAATTATTTAATAACTAAAAATTCTAAATAAATTCACAAGATTTAGATAATTTTATTATTTTTCTAGAGCCTATTAATGTTCGATGTTTCATGAAGTTTATCACTAAATTCAAATTATTATATTTATAATATTTGAGAGTGACATGTTGTCACTTTCTTTGGTTTTAAAATTAATAAAATTATTTTCATGGTAAAAAGTTTATAAAATGAATTTATTCTAACCATTAGGTGATATGGGTTGACTATTATCCATCAAATATAATTTTGGTAGATGTTAGGGTGATTTTAAAATCTTAATTTTCCCCTTAATTACCTGATTTACCTTTTACTATAGTAAATAAAAATTACCGTAGTCACTATTCATAATATCGAAAAAATAAATGTAACCTATTAACATAATTTGTACCCACTGAATTAAAATATGTAATCCATTTTTCAAAATTCAAAACACAGAAGTTGCAGTAATTATTTTAAAATTAATCTCGTTGTTAGGAAAACAGGTTTTAAAAGTTAAAACATTTCCAAAGATTGAAATGTTTTACCTATGAATTCAATGTAAAATTAATGGTAATGAAATAAATTATATTAAATGGTAGAAATATATTCTATTTATACATTAAACCCATTCAATATTATAATTTAACTATATAAATTATTGCGATGAAAAAAATGTTTTTAATTAAAATATAGCATGTTTTTACTATTCATTAAAATATGAAAGTTATCAGAACAATATGAAAAACTTATCCAAAGTAAATTTTTATATCCTAATTCCAAAGAATAATTTTATTTTTTCAAATTTAGCTTATAAAAATGTCAAAAAGTATATTTAATGTTGGTGCACCATCAAAAGGTAGTAAAACTGTATTTTTTGAAAAATACTTATTTTACCCAAAAATTTTATTTTGTTCTCAAACCATGTTCCAGAATATGTGTAAGATGAATAATAATGTTATAAAATTCAAAATGTAGTTAATATTATTCATAATAGCTAGTCTATAATAAAATTATAATAATATATCGTTGTTTAGTGAAACCCAGTATTGTGTACTACACACGCTATCAAGGAAGGTCACGATTGCGTGTAATGAAAGCCAAGTCAGGGTTGCGTGTAGTGAAATCTCCCTTTGGTGTAGCATTCATCACAAGACATAAATGATATTAAAAAGAATAATTCTCATAAAATCTCGGGTTGTTACATTCTACCCCCCTTAAAATGAATTTCACCCTCGAAATTCATCGGGGTTATAAATGGTTTTTTATAGAAACCCACATCATTAAAAGGAATACTGGAACATAATTTTAAAAATGAACATTAGAAACAAAATGGATACCCATAATAACTCATCCCTTGGGTTACCACATAGGAGAACAAAGGTAAAAAATATGGATATGGAAGAGAAATCTAATAGTCAAGTTCTGGTGGAGAGTGGTAGAGAAAATGGCTATGAGAAAGACAACTATCACAAAGCCATAAATTATTAATGATCTAAGGTACCATATGATTCATCAGATATAAGGGCACTAGGAAAAAATTTTAGTTTTCAAGATCATTTCCCTAAAGTTGAATAATTTTAATTAGAAGAAATACTATATTTTGGTAAAATCTCACTGTTGTTCGTGCCTTGAACAATACCAAATTCATATCTTAAATAAATGAAGTTGAATTTGTCATTATTGAAGTTTTAGTAGATCATGTGATAGAATGATGGGTCATTCCATCTTTCTCAAACAAAAGGTTAGCAAAATTTATCAAATATAACCAAGTCTATCTATGGTGAGGTTAATCGTATATGATTCAAAAAATGGACTTATACTTCATCTATCATACCGATTAATAAAATAAAACTACTATCTTCTAACCAAGGACATCATGTAGGCTAGTGGTAGGTGATAAAGGCCTATCACACTTCAGTTGTGGGTTCGATTCCTGTAGCCTTGTCCGACGCGACAAGTTGTAACCCATCCTGCAGGTTGTTCTTTTTTTAAAACTACGTTATTATAACATCCCATAAATAATATCAAAAAAGTTATATCTTTAAACAATACTAACTTATGTCCAACATAATCCATTCCAATATTTAGGCTGATCTAAAATAATTATGTCCAAGCTCATAGTATAAAGAAAATTATTACTAGAAATTTCATCTACCGAGCATGTGAATACCATCATTAATCCCCCATATATCATATGATATATCTTGTTGGTCACATTCCAAACATGTGAATACTGTAATCATGTATTCTCTTGAAAAAAATGAATACACATTGAACCTTAGTGAAAACATGAATGCTTTCAAAAGTCAACTCTTTCCACATACCAAAATCCCAAAATACCTATATACTCAAACCATGATATCATTCATGAGATCATTTCATTTTCTATTTATCCCTTCATTATGTGCATATCATATTTTTTCGAAAAATAATTCAATCACTTTTCATGGTTACCAGTACCATAATATTATTGAAAACCACAATAAACCAATAAATTGATATTTCAATATTCCATGATTCTATAAAAGAGATACCACAACATTATTTTGGAATCCAATTACATAAACACTTAATCAATCCACAACATCGTTTTCATACTCATCATCTCCAATAGTTATCAAATTTGACTTCCCTTTTTCTTTTCCTTAAGTGTTTGTTGATGTTAATCCTCATTAACCCTTTGATTAGGACATTGGTTAGCATAATTCACCATTTCCTTGCACTTGTATCATTGAAGTGTCGGTGGTGCATTCTTTCCAGTCTGTTCTTTATTCACATCATCAACTACCATTTTTTAATTAATTCAACACTCAACTACTCTATGACCATATTTTCCAAACTTAAAACATTTTCTAGTCCCTTTACGACAATCTCCACCATTCTTCTTTCCACACTTTTATCATAAAAAACATTCGCCTTCTTTTCACCATTGTTTTGAGATTTTTCCTTGAACTTCATCTTTTGTTTCTTATAAAAACCATGAGATGGATATGTAACACCTACTTCTAGTTCTACCATGATAGCACAACACATAATTTCATCATAGTTACTGAAGTCTCTTATAACTAATTCTCTTCTAAGACTTGGTTTTAAGCCACTGAAGAATCTATCAACTTTACTTTCAGGTTGGATGATAAAGCCATATTCATACCTTTCAAGCCTTGTAAAATTCGCTTGGTATAAACCAACAGATTCATCATCCTTCTTCTTAAGATCAAGTAACTCCTTTTCCATCTTTGTTCAAAGAATATGAGTGATGTACTTACTGAAAAACAAGTTCTTGAAATCGTCCCATTCAATGGATTCAATTTTATCATGGGGCCTTATATTCTTAATTAGAGTCCACCACTGGTCTGCTTCACCATCAAACTAGTAAATACCCAAAATGAAATTTTCATGCACTATATAATGAATCATGGAAAATATCATTTCAATGGTACTGATCCATTGTTCAGTAACAAATGGATCAAAATACCCACTGAAAGAAGGTGGGTGTTACCTCATGAATGACTCAATAGAATTTTGTTCTTTTCTCTACTCATTTGGAAGTCCAGAATGATTCATAGATTGTGTAAGTATAGAAATAATATTTTTCACTCCATATCCCATAACAGTTGGTTATTTAGGATCACAATCATTGCATTTTCCATTACATTGATCAACACAGCTCCTTCAGGTTCCATCCATCATCTACACCCAAACAGAACAATGTGAGAGGCAAAAATAATGCTAGGAAAACAACATAATAAATGTTAACTACCTTCAATATATAACATCTTAGGTTTATTTATAATATATTTACCGTAATTCTAGGACTATAACCTATATGTATACTTATCCTTAGGGACATCCCTAGACATACCATAGAAATATCTCTAGGGATCTCACTAAAGTGTTCACATCCTAGTTTCCAAAGGTTAACTAAACCTTTCCTCTGATACCAACTATAGAGACCCATAGATTGACGTACAAGGAAATTACATTACTTTTGAGGATTACTTAATACAAAAAAAACCAACACACAAGGACCGTCATAATTTAGTGTCTATGGAAACTCAGATCATAATCTTCTAATCATGGTGAAGGATATTCAACATCTCTTATAAAGATCATCCCCTTTTGTTTTCATACCTAAAACCTTTATTTATATCCTGGGGAAAAGAAAACATATAAATGGTGAGCTCAAATTCTCAATAAGGGTAATCATAGAGAACATAAAACAATCCATAAACATTTGAATGAAAAATCTTGAACATAAAATCTAAACATCAAAATCTTGAGCAAAGACATAAATCATGGAAGTACGTAAGGCATATATCATAATGGAACAGAAATCATTATAAAATATCATGGAAATAAAACATGTAATTATGGAAAACCATTAATCACTTTATATGATTTCCATAGTATCCAAGTCATTGCTGGCAAGACAATCTTAGTGGACCAAGTCCCTTACTGAATCGTGTTCACTCCTTGTTTCAGTCCTGTATAACTGAACCAGATTAACTTGCCATTACAGCCATGTTTATCTCATGAGATATAAATATTTACCCAATGCATTGGAGGGAGATATAGGTCCCATCCATCTCATAATTAAATCATTCTTATGTGTTCCACAACAAAAACATAAATAATTCATCATATCCCAAAGAATAAATTGGGTTTCATAAACATAATCCCATCATAACATAATCCATATAAAAAATGGATATCATTTCATCATAAGAAAATTTAAACCATGTAAATCATAGAGACATTATACTTGAAACATAAACATATTAAATAATTTCACCTTAGATGGAAAATAGTTTGGACAAAACTTTTGAAATGAATTCTTGAGGAAAATATCATTTCTTCTTCAAAATCATTCCCTTTTCTCAAAATTCTATGAAATTTTAAAAGAAAAGGATTTTTTTGAAAATAATCATGAAATATTGTAGAATATTCTTCATGAAAATTATGCGTTATGAAATCGTTAAAATCCATTCACGCCGTATAAGTTAAAGAAAAATCATTCTTCTCATACTTTTGCCGGAAAAGTCAAAAAGTACCGCGTATGGTAAACAAAAGAAAGATTCCTTATATACCATGTAGTAAAAGTAAAAAATGGGTAAATAGGACTTTAAAAATACATGAAACCATTTTTATAAAATAGGGACATGGATGATAAATATAACCCCAATAAATACTTACGAATAAATAATCTCAGATAAAAACCAGATTGGAAAAGTAATCCCTTACCTTATGTCCGATATGATTTGTATGTATCGGAACAACCTGTATAATTATTTAAATAATTACTTTGAATTATTAAAGAATCATATTCATTATTATGATATCATATATGGTTCACTTATGCCTTTATATTACCCGATATTTTTTAAATTCAATGTTAAAGCAGCGTTTTGGGAAAATCGTTTCATTTATCATACGTGTTTCGATTTGTTGTTTTTGATATATTTACTCATATTCTGATTTAATTAATTCTATAATGTAAAAAAAAAATTATATATAATATATATTCATTATATAAATATATATGATAGATTGATAAATGGAATGAAATACACTGTTCATGGAGACGGTAGGTCGTACGTATGCATGAACGCTGTCTTCATTTCCTTATTGAATTGAATGGAATTAAGTAAATGAAACATATATGTACATAAATATATTATCATTATAATGTAATATATTTCATGATTATTTATTATATATATATAATTTATAATCATACTTGAATGGTTAATCATGGAATATGAATCTCATCGCGTTCATAGAGACGGTAGTCCATACGTACGCACGAGCGATGATATCGTTACCATAATTATTGAATAGAATTGGATTGAATGATATAATATTTCATAATCAGTATGATGTTATAATAACCATATATAGTTATTCTATACACCATTATACCCATCCAAGTAATATGGTGGTGGAAAACCTAATTACACCACGACCTGGAAAGGGTATTCCGTACGTACGCACACGCGGTGATTTCAATTTCCGTAGGATAGAAAGAATATGAAATGGGTTTGTTTAATATTTATAATATCATATAATTATATTAGTTATAATTATTTTATTACATTACAATGAAACAACTAATGAAGAGGAAGTTGAAGAAGAGGGAAATTTGAAAGAATCGATAGAAGAGATTACCTCTTCTTCAAAGCACCTCCTTTAAGCTTTCTCTGAAGGCACTAGAGTTGGTCTTTTGAGGAGACCAGAACCTCTTTAATTTTTATAGGGAAGTTGAGAAGGGAAATGTTCAGGGGTTTTCTGAGATTTATGGTTTAAAATTTTGTAAATATAAGAGGGGGGAGGTTCCCTTTTATAAGAGTGGAGAGGGGCACATTTGGAAACATCAAAAAAATTAATTTATAATAAATAAAACCCACTTAAAAACCACAAAAAATGACTCATAATAGAATATTATATGATATAGGGTTGTTATCTCATCAAACAATAAAATTTAGACATGTTGGAAATTTATTTTAAACCTTATCAACTTGATTTATCCTTATTTAATAAATTTAATCTTATTTGTGGTAATAAGATTCTAAATTTTAAATTGTTATAAATAATTACTTATGTGTTGTGAATTTTTCATAATTGGATACTTTATGAAATTTTCGACCATATAAATTTATAATTTTCAAATATTTTTGTGATTTTTAAACAATTTTATATTATGTTATTTTTATAAAATAACAATAGTGTCAATTTTGACACTATTCATTTATTTGAATTTAAATAAAATACACAAAGAAGATATGTTTGAAATAAAATATTTAATAGATTCATAAAATTTCATATTTATCTAGAAAATTTGTGGATCATATTAAATAGTTCATACAATATTTATTTTAATTTTTTAATTTTTTTTATTAGATATTTCAATCAATAAAATAATTTCAACATCACTATTGTGTCACATTTTATGATAATTATTAAATCCCTAAAAATTATAAATAAATTAACATGATGTAGATAATTTTATTAGCTTTATGGAGACTATTTATTTTCAATGTTTCATGAAGTTTATCACTAAATTAAATTTACTAAATTTATAATATTTAAGAGAGTGGCATGTTGTCAATTTCATTGGATTTAATAATAAATAAATTATTTTCATCGTCAAAAGTACATAAAATGAATCTATTTAAACCCTTAGGTGATATGGGTATTCTTTAAGTCATCCAATAGAATTTTGGATGGTGTTAGGGTTATTTTATAATCTTATTTTTACCCTTAATTACCTGATTTACCTTTTCTACAGTAAATAAAAATTACCGTAGTTACTATTTATAATATCGAAAAAATAAAAGTAAACTATTAACATAATTTGGACCCACTGAATTAAAATATGGAATCCATTTTTTAAAATTCACTACACATAATTTTCAGTAATTAATTTAATATTAACCTCGTTGTTAATAAAATGGGTTTTGAAAGTTAAAACATTGCTAAAGATTGAAATGTTTTTACCTATAAATCCAATGTAAAATTAATGGTAATGACATAAATTATATTAAATGGTAAAAATATATTATATTTATATTTTAAAACCATTAAATATTATAATTTAACCATATAAATTATTGCGATGAAAAAACATGTTTTTAATTAAAATATATAGTGTTTTTACTATTCATTAAAATAGGAATGTTATCAGAATAATATGAAAATTTTATCCAAAGTAAATTTTTATTTCCTGATTCCAAATAAGAATTTTATTTTGACAAATTTAACTTATAAACATGTCAAAAAATATATATTTAAAGTGAGTGCGCCATCAAAAGGCAGCAAAACATTATTTTTTGAAAAATACTTATTTTACCCAAAAAGTTTATTTTTTTCTTATAACAGGTTCTAGAAAATGTGTAAGATGAATAATAATTTTATAAAATTCAAAATTTAGTTAATACTATTCATAATGGCTATTCAATAATAAAATTATAACAAAATATCGTTGTTTTGTGAAACCCAGTATTGCGTACTACACACGCTATCGAGGAAGGTCATGATTGCGTGTAATGCAAGCCAAGTCAGGGACGTGTGTAGTGAAATATCCCTTTGGTTTAGCGTACAACACAAGACATCAATGAAATTAAGAATAATAATTCTCATAAAATATTATTTTGTTACAAAAATCTCTTTTTTTACATGTAATTTATTTAATACATTTATACACTATTTATTTTGATTTTATATTTTCTTGACATATTTTGTGGTGGCCTACTAAGTTATAATAAAAACTTGTTTGGGCCATTGTTGGGTACCCAAGTATACCTCATTTTTGCAGGTTAAAATAAATGAAAATGAGACATGCATGGGCGTTGATTCGGTCTAGGAATGTACATGGATGAGGTTTTGGACATGGAGCAAAGACCGTTTAGGGAATTAAAATAGTTTTATTTATTTGGTGACCAACTCATTTAGAATTTTCTAGAATTACATGAAATATTTTACTGTTGGATAAGGTTTTTACCTTGTTTGGGTAGATTTTGGTTAGGCATGGTTGTTATTTATCACATATTCCATTCAACAATTTATTTTATATGTCTTACTCAGGTAAAAATTGTATAGTCTCCGAATGTGACTTATTAGACCCTCACTATTAGTTGGAAACCTCTATTGTACAATTTGGTTAACCTGATTTCATGTGGTGACCCATCTAGGGGAACCGTTTAATGGATTTTAGGTCATTTTCATTACATGTATAATGCCAAAAATCACCTAAATTTAATGACTAGTGAGTGTGAGGTGAATTCTATGTAGAATTATATCTATTTTAATCATTTTCTAAAATATTCCAATCACTTCAAGAATAATATTTCATATAACATTTGCTTCAACATATAAAACATTTAACAAAACCATTAAGAAAATTTCCACAATGTTCTTTCATACACTTAGAGTATAAATTAATGCTCATCATTTTATATCCATGATCTATATATTGTCCATTTAACTCCATATTCCTTTTCTTTTCAACACCTTGAGATTTATAAATAACTCAAACGTCTATTTACACCATTATAGGTCCATGAACAACTTATCCATATAATCCAAAGTCTCGAATATTCAATGCCTTTTTGAATACTATATTTCACGCAACCAATGAATTGATCAATTTTTCTTTCAGGTTAGATGATAATACCCTTAGAGTACCTCCCAAGACATGTAATATTTTTTTCATATAAACCAATAGATTCATCACCCTTCTTCAAATTATATTAGAATTCCAGTTCTATTTTTGTATGAATAATACGAGGAATGTACTTATTAAAAAATATTTTCCTGAACTCACCGAAATATATTATGTCAAATTCATCATTTTCACATTGTATTATTAATAAATTTACATTATTAATAAGCCTCACCATCTATAAGGTAGATATCCATTGTGAAATTTTCATGCCCTAAACACAAAAGAACCGAAAATATCATTTCAGTTGTACTGATCCATTTTTTAGAAACTAATGGGTCAGCAGAACCACTAAAAGAAGGTTTTTGTTTTCTCATTATGGACACAACATATCATTATTACTTCCATTTATCATTTCTATGTTCATCTTGAATCATATATTAAGAAATTTTTGTGAGTATAGAAAAAATGTTTTCCATTCCATCTCCCATTACATTTGGTTTCTCAGGAGGAAATTCATTTCATTTCACATTGCATTTCCCATTAACATGGTCACTTCAATTTCTAGTTGTTGACTAAAACTAAAAAAATATAGATTATTAAATAATAAACATATTGGGGAACCACATAATCAGGAAAAAATACTAATTTGAGGTTTAAATAAAGACACCTTCCTTCATAACCTACAAAACTTATTTTTTATTATTGTTCATTCATATTCATCATCTTCTTAAATCATTCATGATGAATCCAAAAGTGTTTTTGAATTTCCAAAGAATATCCTTTGGTGTTCCAAACTAGGTGTTCAATAAGGGATGTTATTTTACACATGTTTTTGATCGATTCTTGGTCATTATAGTGTTTTCAAGGTTGTTATCCCTATTCACATCTATTCCAGAGCCATGTCCACTTATTGAATTTAGGAACGGATGCATTTCTAGGAAACCACTTCCTTTATCATTTTCAAAACTTCTAGGATATTATCCTATAATTAGACTTATCTTTATAGTTATCTTTATAGATATCCCAATATATATCCTTATAAAAATATCTAGGGATATCTCTAAAGTTTCATCATCCTTTTTTCCAATGGTTGACTAAAACTTTCATTGGATACAAACTATAGTGACCCGGGAAAAAATAAATGTATATTACATCATTTAAAATGAATCTTATACACATTAAAATTATACATGAGAAAGAAATGTAATATATTAGTGTCTATGGAATCTTGGAAACATAATATTCTAACTTTGTGAATGATCATAAACATCTCCCTTAATGATTTTCCCATTAAGTACTCATTCATAAAACCTTTTTTCATAACATTCTGAAAAGAAATATAATAATTGGGTGAGGTCATATTCTCAATATGGGTAAACAAAGGGGATATGTAAGAATACAATATGTATAGGGATATGATAACATCAACATAAAATTGAAAATTGAAACACTATATATAAAAAAACATAAACATGAATCATAGCATATTTATTAGAAGTTCATCGGACACGAATCATAAAGAAATCAAGAGATTTATACATGATAGCATAACATTGTAATAAGTTATAGAAATAAAAATATGAATACAAAAATTATTCACTTATTAAAGGATTAATTCAAAGGAAAATATTGTGAAATGGGTTCACTGCAAAAAATCATCTTAGCAGTCAAGGTTCACTCCCAATACCATCTTATTAAACAAGGTCATTTACTGAACTCAATTCACCCCCTATGCTTAACCTGTATTACTGGATCAAGATCACATCCCTTTTCATCCTTTAGTCACTGAACTAACTCCACTCCTCATTAAATCCATGTATAACTGAATTTGGTTCACTTATCATTCCAACAATGTATTGCTGAATTGGGTTTATATCTCATTCCATCCATGTATTATTGAACCACATTAACTACTTATTCAAGAACTATATTTTTTAATTGAGTTCACTCCCCTTTTAATCCATTTTGATCTAATGAGTTATATATCTTTTTCTAATGGATTGGAAAGAAATATAGGTCCCACCCATCACATTATTAAATCATACATACAAGTTCCACATTATTATAAATCATTAATCACATCAAGAACCATAAAAATAGATGGGTTTCATAATCATCATAACATTATTGATGATATGAAATGGTTATCATACACATGTCATCATATTATAATCTATAGAAAAGATATAGGTTTCATAACAATTTCATCAAATAATAACCCATGAAAAGAAGAAGGTTTCCTAAGAATATAAACTATAATAGTAAAATTGGTTTCATCAAAATGTAAATCATGAAAGAGAAATGGGTTTTATAAAAATATAACCCTCACAAAAATATGGTTTTCATAAAAATATATCACACAAAATTGAAACAAGTTTAAAAAACATATTGTAATTAAAAAAAATCCCTTAAGATAATGAATATGAATTGAAACTATGGATCATTTCCCATACATTCCATGAGTAACACAAACAGATGTCATAATATGTTGAAAATATCATTGAAAAATATTTTTAAAACCCTTCCTGAGTAAAATATCTTATTTCTTTGAATAATTATTTTTAAAACAGAAAACATTTTTGAATTTTGTTTTTGAAATTTTCTTTAAAACATGTAAATAAATCTTTAAAAACCATAAATAACTTTAAATAACTTTTTTATATAAAATATTTTGAGAATATAATTTTAAAAACTATTTTGAAAACATTTTTGAATACAGTTTTGAATATATTTTTTAATAAAATAGATTTCTGGATGAAAAGAGAAATGACATATGGTTTTCTGAAAAAAATTCATAATTCTCTTAGGAACCAAATAGAAGAAAATGGTACCAATGCATGAAGATTTCATAAATAACCAGAGTATAAGAAAATAGATGACTATACATGAGAGATATAGCATATTATTTCATCAATGAAATAATAATAGTAAATAATCCTAATAAAGAATTGTATTTTTTCAATAAACTCTTACCACTTGGTAACATTAAATAGTACAACCCATGTAAGTGAATTAAATTTAATGGAGAAAAAATATCATAAAAATAATGACAATCTTGATTTAAAATTTCAAATATAAATATATAAAACTTATAAATAATATAGGATTATAATAAAACTTCTATCTCATTGAAGGAAAATTAAGACAAAACTACCATAATGCCTTGATAACTTGTTAACTTTAAATCCCCATTAAATATAGATTGTCAAATTCATATGTAAATACAAATAAATTTTAGTATAATAATCATATAATAAATTCATTGGAAGTATATACACTAAAAAATGAGCATTAAATAAATAATAAGTCTCATAGAAATAAAAGTGAGATACAAAATTCTCTATCCTTAGGTCAATAATTTATTCATCTAGATTCAAAAATCATCCTATTTGGGTAAGTCCTTTTGGATTGCACCAAATGGATTTTCTGATTGGATTTCTATCGACGTAAAGGCATCTTAGAGGAAGGGAATGATTATGGGAGATTTGTTTTGTAGATTTTGGGAGAGCCAAAGGGATTTAGATGTTTTAATATGCGAGAGGGGTGAGTTTCTTTTTATAGTCGAGGAAGAGTGGAATTCGTGTAAAATTTTGAAAAGGGAATTCCACCCATGTTTTTCCACTGTCATTTGCCTCCAATAATGTTCAAAATATAATATAAGGGAGTATAGGGTCGAAATATGAACAATCATTGGATTTTAGAACAATATTTAGGTAATTTTAGTCCTTATAGTTATGGATTACTCATTTTAGGATTCTTTTTCACTTAATCACTCTAATTAATATTAATAAATTTCATTAATTTTTTCTTAAATACTATTTTCACCATATATGACATTATAAATAAATATTATTCCAAATTTTCAAATAAATCTCTCGAAATTACAATCATATAAGTTGAGGAAACTAATATACAAATAATACTGCACATAGGACGACAATGTGGGGGATTTAAAGTGAAAAGGTCCAAAATATTGAAATGTGTTTATATACAATTTCAATGTAAAATTGGATTCTATTACATAAATTGGATAAATTGATTTATAGTTGGTCGAATTATACTTTAAAACCAAATTAAATCCAAATATAACTATATAAATAAATTAGGAAAAAAATCAGTTTGGAAATAACAATCACCATTTCACTATTCATCAAAAAATTAAACTTCTATGAATATACCAAAAAGTCACCCAATGAAAATTTTAATATTTTATTTCCAAAAATAAATTTAATTTTTTTATATAAAAATTATAAAAGATTCAAAAATTATATTTAAATTGGATTCAAAACTAAAAGGCCATAATATAATCTTACAGAAAAATACGTCTTTTTATTCATGAAATTAGATATATTTCTTTTCTTAGGCCTATAAATTATATTGGGTGAGTATCAAAAATATTTATTGATTAAATAATATATATATATATATATATATTTGTTTAGAGAAAAAGTAAATCATAATGGTGTTTTTTCAATTTATTGAGAATAAGTTGTGTCTGTACATAAAAATTTAGTTTTCTTAGAAAGGTAATTCCTTTATTTTTATATAGTTCTGTCATTATATTCTAATATATGATAAATAATGGATAAATATTATAAAAATTTGTAAATAATATTTTCGTATTTTAATTAATCTTATTTTGGATTTCCTTTCCAATGACTAATTTGTAGTTGTAATTATATTTTAATAATCATATTAATGTTACATTATAGATTAGTGAAAAATATGCCTTATGTGCATCAAAATATACTAATGGGACTCAATAATGTGTGTAATAAAAAAAAATAATAGTGTCACAAGTAATGCAATATAATCTAATTGTTTTGTGTAGGTAATGATTAAGTTGGAATTTCATATAACGCAAGGTAATATAAATTGTTTTTATAAAAAACTATATTCAGTGTTGTGTGAAAAAAAATATAAAAAATAATAAGTTTGTTTGGAAAAAAAATATTTCAAAAAATCTCTCAAAGATACAATACCCTATTTCATTAGGAAGTGAGTTATGGTTTTGATAAGACCCTACTCAAATATAATAGTGTAATCTAGGAATCAAGTACTATAACATGATTAATAGTGATAAACATATTCTCAAATGGTGATGAAGTATGTCTGGTTGGGAACTGAGGTGGGTTGGATTTCATAAGGTGTCATGATAATGTATGTACCTATTCAAGTGTCACAGTAGATTATTTAGCACATGATTACTCAATAAGCATTTCTATTTAGGTATTTTTTATATTTATTTGTACAAAAAAATATGATATAGTATATTAGGGGTTCTTAGAGAGACCCAAGTAATTTATATGCCCACACTCTACACTAGAAAACTGGTGTGCAAGTAGGAAATATGTTCGATTTCAGGCAAATAATGACTCTCAATGTTGATTGGGTTTGGGAAGCTTGATGAGTGTGTAGATAAAGAATTATTGACACATGGGGATTGTAGTAGGGACTATGAGTGTAATTTTCATCATTATTTTTATATTTTTGTTTTATAAACCAAGTGGGTGATTATTTTATGTGTATTTTATGATCGTGGATTAATATAATTGTATTAAATTAATGATACATCTCATATACTCACATGTTATATTGATTAACACTTAATCAAATTATTGTAATTAATGGTTCTTTAGTTATTTTAAACTGTTTTTAGCTCAAATTTGAAATAATTGTGTCTATATTTTATGGATTAGGCCCTCACCACTAGTTGGTAGCCACGAAAATTTGCATGATTGAGGTCATGTTGAACTCCATATCAAAGAGTCAATCTGGGTGAGGGTGTTTCATTGACTATGTGAAACAACTATTACATATGATACACTATAGATCATCAATCTCTATCAGAGGTATATTTTTGTTGAACTCGTTTTTATGAAGAAATATACTATATGGTTTTTTATTGTGTCATAGATAGAATAAGAAATTAGGCATGTGATGTTTTACGAAATTATAATTTAGACATCATTTTTATAATAGTTGTACTTAAGGGTATCGACAAGTCTTCATAATGATTTATAATGGTGAAAGGCTAGCTATATATGGTTAGTGAAACACTATATAGTTTATATTCGGGTCCTTAGCTACGATAGTTAAATACATTATGGTAATAATGATGATGAAATTGTGGATAGATAATTATAGGTTTACTTTTTAAGGTACATATGTCCATATAAGGGTCCATGTATTTTTAGGAGATGTATATAAGGTTATAGATGCTTCCTAATTTGAATCACCCTAGAAAATTAGATTTTGAATATTTTTATACACTCTTAATATTTCATACAATAAAAATGAAGATAATGATGTAGTATTTTTCAGAAATAATTTTCACATATCATAGAGCTGGGTTCATGATGTGAATATGAAAAAAAAGATATGAAACATTTTAGATAATACATGAATGATTATTGTGCTATGATATGAATCCATCAAATCATGATTCATGGATGTCCATTTAGGAATGTGTGGGTGAAATTTGTCTTTTTTTCAATTATAGTTATTTGTTCCATAAATAATATAAGTATAAGAACAATTTAGGTTAAAATCAAGAAGTTTATCAGAATATTTCAATGTTTTCTAAATATATATCTTTATGTGATACTGAAAAAAACAATTGAAGAATGTATTCCCCAGGAAAATTTTGGGATTTATAGTTTTCAATGGTAATAAATAGAGAATATTGTTTGTTATTGGATGAGATTTGTTATAGTCCTAGATAAAGGTGACACAGAAATATATTCCGTCACCACACAGGTTTTAATATTTATTTTGGGATTCTATCTTAATCCATTCATTCCCCCTATAATGACTAGCAAGAGAGGTCTACTCGGTCGGTTTAAATAATGTGATTGAAGTGGGATTATAAAATTGTTGGTATATATTTTAATTGTTTCATGTTGGGTTTAACATCCATTTATCCTCCCTACCTCTCTTCCTTGTTTTTCTCTTCATGATAATTTTCATTAATATAAGAGTATGTTAGATAACTAAATTACAAGAATACTATATTAATTATGAATATTAGGTAAGATGTGATCTACTTTTAAAACTAGTTATGAGATAACCTTCTCACTGATGAGAAAAAGTACCCAATCATTAGAAAATGGAAATTTATGATAGATATAGAGAGTAATCACCTAGAAAACATGGATGACATAAAAAAATTACAAGGGAAAACATAAATAAATAACTAAGGTTTTACAATCACTTGTATATGAACCCAATCACCACATGCTTGGAATATATTTTTTATATTTCTTATAACTACCACAAAACTCAAATGAATATTACGTAGATTTAATTAAACATTGCTATAAGTATTCATTATTGAGTTTTTATTTCCCAACATTGAATTCAGGGGATTAACCTTAACTTATATGATCATATACTAGATAATTAAATATTATGTTATTACTGAGTTGTGAAAATTTTTAATTCTGAAATATATGATTTCTTGATAATTAAAGATAAAGATTGATCTGATCAGGTTTTTCACCTCTATCAAGGAAAATATGGGTAGATTAATTTGATTTAATAGTATGGACAATTTCTCTTTCCAAAACATTCCATTTTACAAATATGAATGAGTATTTTCTTATTGTTTTATTTTTATTCACTTAGGTAGTTTAATTTATTTGAGATGGTTCAATGTGAAAATGAGGGACCATATACAAATAGATATTCAATTGGATAACATTTCATTGAAAATAAATTTACTAAAAAGGAAAATTCATTTCCAATGAGGGGAGCGAAGGCATAAAACATAAATTCCAAAATAACACCTGTATGTGGAAGAGAAAATAATCCCAATCAAGGAAGAAGCATTCAATGGGGAATTGGAATACCTAAAATGAAGGTAACAAATTATTAATTATTTAAAATGACTAAGGACTAATCTCACAATAATAATGAAATTCAAATCCATCAAATAGAGTCATTGATCTTAATGTCGGATCAAAGGTAAAATTTATTTACAATTGAATATATAAACATCGGTTGAAAATTACTAATGAAGTTTCAATACAAAAATTTTAAGGAGTAGCAGGAGGAAGAAACAAAATATTATATTAGAGATTAAGAAGAAAAGATTACATTGGATATACTAAAATTATAATAAAAATCCTTGAAAAATAGGGATGACAGAAAAAATTAGTTGAGGTAGATAAATTAGAATTGGAATAAGTAAGGATTTTTTTATCTAAAATAAATATTGAATACATTGAATAGGAATAATGAGATTATGTGGATAAAAAATAGTATTACTATATTGGTGAAACATATGAAATTATTTTCCTATCAATTAAGGTATCTAAATTTTTGTTCACTCTACCACTATGTATATTGATGAGTTTTATGAATAGTTATAAAATTCTAAAATAGATGAGATTCATAGAAAATATTGGTGATATATTTACTAGGTATCTAAGTATTAGGTAAAAATTATCAAATTAATTTAAAGAAGAGTTAAACTAAATTATCAAAATATATTCCTAGATGAAGAAAAAATTATTTCCCTTTTGGGAATTATTTTTTATTTTTTTATTTAGAGCATGTTTTAGAATATATTTGAATATAATTTCTGACCCCCTATCTTTTTAACATTTAAATTTTATATTTTATTCCCTTTATATTATGTAATTAGTTTTATATGTCCATCATAATTTATTCACTATAAAATATGAAGATGAATAAGTTTATTAATAGGGGATTATGAATTTTTATTAAATTTCATCTTTTCATGTCCCATCATTTATCAAAATCACTAGAGTTCTAAACATAAATATTAATGATCCCAGATATCCTTATTCTAATTCTTGACACTGAAGACACAAATATCATTAGATAACCATGATTTTAGTCTTTAGATTTATGTTTCTATCAAATTATATAATTAAGATAAATGTAAATGATTAATGATAGACATGGGGGAATGGATTTGAAAAAACATGATTTTGGGGCATTAGGTGATATTCATGAATAATTTTTTTATATATTTTTCATGGATTGAATTTTATTTATTTTTATTGATTTATTTTTTATTAAAATATATTCCATAAGTTAATTAGATTTATTATATTTACCAATTCATAAGATTCTTATAGAACAAACATTTCACATATCTTCAATGCATATTTCCAATGGTAGACATGGAAAGATATTCCCTTCAGGAATCTCATTTTTTGTATAAAATACATGAATTTATAAACATAAACTTTTAAATTATCATGTTGATTTTATTCAAAATAAATTATCCTTGAGAACAAAATTTTTCATTATTTAATTCTATATAATCATGGAATGGCCATGATAGGGAAGAACCTCATCATATGGTCATAATTTACATCATAACATAATATTTGATTCTATAAGTATATTTATACATTTATGTGTGTGAAATAAGATAATGATGGTGGAATGTGTTTTTTTAAAAATTAGGGTAATTCTATAGTTCTATAATTGGGTTATTTAGAAAAGGTTAATTTTTTATTCATTTTAATTCCCTATTTCCATCCATAAAAAATTTAGAAAATGACAAAAATATTTCAAAAAATGGGTTATGACATTGGTGGGTCAAACATCATTCACAGTTAGAATTCTTATTGTTATTAAAATTAAAATCATGTTCTCTAGGAGCAAATAAATAGGTTGAGTGGGAAGTTTGATATTGTTTCCAATAATAAATTTCCAAAAAATTGATAAAACCAAAAATCCACTTATGTGTGTCATTAATTTTACAATACACATCCTATTCGAAAGCCTATATTGAGTTTGAGGGGTTTAGGGATATATCATTTTGAAAGACACTACCATTGAGGAAGAATATTTTTCTCAGAAATTATTATTTATAATTTAATCGTATTATATTATTAAATTAATTTTCAATATCATTACCTCCCATCCCTTATCCTTAAAGTAATTTTAATCAAAATTCAAATTCATATTATTACTTATAGTATATATCATTATGGTTTGTATATTAGTGATTCAATGTTAAACTATGGAAAATGTCATGTTCTCAATGATTGATCATAACTCTATTGAATTTTTTACATTTATTTTTGATATTAAATAATTCATTGTGGTTTCGAATATATGATTAAATCATATTATTGTTTGTCACACCTATTTTTTCATGTAATTGTTTTGATACAGTTCATTTGAAATCATGATAATTTTTTTTGGTCTTGGGTGAGATGAATGTTGAGTTTTTAAGTTTTGTATTTGTCTAATCACCCTAATCTGGGTTTCCCATTTCTTATTTAAGAGTTTTTGAAGAAAGGGTGGTTAATTAATTATTTGGGCCAACTGTGAGCCCATTTCCAATTCTAAAAACCGATTTTGTTTCTTTTATAAATCCATTTTTTTCATCATTTTCACCCATTTTACTTTCCACTTCTCCTATACTGACATATTAAAACTTACATAGCCTTTTGGACCACTTAATAATTCATAATCATGGTGAAATGGGATTACTTATTTACGCATTGGGCCAGCCCATGGGCTCATTTCCAGTTTAAAAAAAATAAATTTTTTATATTATATCTAATTACATATTTTAAATTTTTTGGTGATTCCACCTCCCACCCAAATCCAAAATCTCTATCCTCATCCCCATTATATATTTCCCTTCTTTGGAGCTAATATGAGTGGCATATTGGGGAAGACTTTCTCAATGTCTATCAAATCAATCAGAATTGTGATGGTAAATTGTTTCATGAATAAATCTTTCCATTATTACTTTATTTACCACAATTATTCTTTTCCAAGTTCTTAATGATATTATAAGACTCTCCAAGAAGTTTCAAGCCATTAACATTTCTCTAATGGTGCAGATCTAATGAAAGACGAACAATTTTCTTGTTGAAAATGTGAGTTTCCTTCTCCTTTCTCCTCCCTCTTCTTCCTCCATTCATTATATCTTGGTTTTATAATCCCCTCTAGTCATTATAGACCTAGGGTTCCATTATCCCCTGGTTTTTGATGGATTTTATATTCATTTAGGTTTTGTCTTCATAGTTTAAGGGTTTATAATCCCGTGGCAGGTGATTTTGGGTGTGCGTTTCCATTACACCAAGGATTTGAGGAAGGATGTCCCTTGCACAAGCCTCTATAATTTATGTTTTCTTATTAACACACTTTTATAACCTAATTTATATGATCTTTGCGGCTTTTAAACCTTGGTTTTAATGGTATTTTGTTCAAATTATGTTTTATGACCTATTTTTTAAAAAATATTATTGTTTTGGTATAAATGTGGACTCCTCTTATTTGATAAATTATCCAATGAGTGTCCACACTGGGTTTATGTTGTTTGGATTATGTTTCAGTATATTTTATTATATTAAGGAAATAAAATGGTATTTTATCCCTTTTTAAGAGTTTAACATAAGTTGTTTTGTTAAAGAGTGCATGCCACGTGTTCGGTAAATTGCCCGTTTGGATTTTATGTGTGTATTGAAATTTAAAATGACTTTTTTGGATTTATAAATACATTGGAATCATGTAAAACAAATTATTTTGGGATATTTTTATGGATTTCAAATTTTTATTTGGTATTAAAAATAAATAGGTTTTCGTTTGCAACATGTTTTCGCCTGAGTTGCCGGAAAATGGCATGTTTCACATTCTTATGAAAAAGGTTATGCTTGGAATACGTAACCTGAGTGTTTTCTAGGATTTATGTATGTGTATTGATGTTTTATATGGTATGTATACAACTATTTAAAAAAAAATTAAATTCATAACATTTTCAACTGTTATTTTTTCCAAAATGTTTAGAGGCCTCTTTGGCCTTTCTTAAAAATGAAGAATCAGTGTATTACTTGTATATACCTTGTTCTGTCTATTCGTATTGTTTTATCATCTATGAAATTATTTTCTTAAATGTTTTTATGGCTTCTAAATATGTTTGGGTATGATCTTGTTGTGATTTTATAATTCAAATAGTGTTTTTGAATGAGTTTTATGTGCAAAGACTCAATACACTCCTTGAAATTATTTTACGAAAATTTTAAGTTGTTTATTGATTTGTGGAATAAATGTGAAGAGAGTTTATGGGATGTTTGTGTTTTTATATTTTGGGAATGAAATTTGTATGTGAAATGTGTATTTGATAAAATGTGTAACCTGATTGAGCACTAAAGGGAATCTCGAGTATCTAGGTGGGTAGACGTGTACTAATATGCTAGTGATTCTGTGGGGTTTGGCCCTTGTTTCTCGTAGAAAGTTTTACGATGACGACACAAACAAAAATATGTTGATGATGATTTTGGGGGACCACTAGTTTATTGGTATTCTACCTACTAGTGTCTTGTGTGCATGAGAACGTATATTTATAATTCTTACTTTCACAGATATATGAGGTACCTAGGGATCACAACTAACTAGTTCCTAGGGGTGTTCCCATGACTTGTGCTCATTGTCTATTTCGAACTCACCGTTGGCATACTGTGTGTTTGATTGGAAAATTCAGTAGTGTGTGTGATTTATTTAAATGTGTAAATTCTTTAATCCAGTCCTCTTGGAAACTATTTTCATTTTTAAGTTGCACCTCTTTGAAAATTATTACTAGCATTCTTGTTCATAAAACAAGAATGTTTTTGTCTGGTAATTTGTTTTATATAGCATGGGACCATATTTTGAATACATTCCTTTATATTTTTTATTTAATACATTAAATATATGTTTTTTTATTTTAAAGGATGTTCATTGGGAATTGAATATCGGGCTATCCTACTGAGTTTTAATACGCACACCTATAGTTTTCTTCTATTTTTAGCCCTTGTGCAGGTTTCAACTTGTGTTAGATCACCTTGGGTGACATGTGATTATTGTGTTGGAGAGTTACCAATGGGGTTACATGGAGTTATTAGGTTATTTGGTTTGTTCATTTTAGTTGTTGGGTTAGTTGTACTTTTAGTTTCTTGTACAAATAATGTTCATTTAAATTTTTATATAAATGTATTTTGGGCGGTCCATTTCTTTCTGCTATTTTTTGGATTGTTTATATATGGGGTGAATCATTCCCTTGTGTACTCTATTCATGCCCTTGGTTCTCTTCACCATCTCAGGAGGATCTAGAATGCCTCTCAGGACTTGTCGCATACTGGCTGGGGTGACCGGTTTAGGGTCGACTCAGGCTGGTTTGTGAAAAAATGGTATGAGAGGAGGTCAGCTCTTAGCAAACCGTTCAATTTAGAGTGCCCTTATTATTTTGGGGTTGTCATGTTAGATGGAGTATCATTTTTAAGACTTGAGGGGTAATTATGGGAAGAGCATCTCAAACTCTTTTCAATTATAATCCTTGGGTTTCCATGGGATGTACTATTTTATTAGTGTCTTTTTTTCTTGTTGATTGTCTGGTTTTGGGGTATGACAACGGGAGTCTGACCAATGGCCTCCATGAGCTCACAGGGCCGGGGAAGCCATGTGTAGCCGGGGCATGGTCTTAATAAGTCTCTCTGTGTTGGTTTTGTTTTTGACATATGGTTCCCAACCATATGGTCAAGTGACCCACTAACACTAGTTCCCTTATTTGGGTTTCTTGGACCTTTCAGGAATTCTGAATTTTGGTTTTGAAAATACTTGTGTGAGAATTATGGAAATGGGATGTAAAGGAAGGATTGGATTTGGACAAGTAGAAAAGTTGCTTTCAAAAATTAAGTATAAGAATTGTATTGGTAATGTTGTGTTTTTTTAAACAAAATTTGGGGTGGAAGTGGAAATTATTTAATGTGATTGGATTTGTCCTAATCAAAACATGTGGTTTGTAGAAATAAAATGTTTTCAAAGTGTGAATATTTTTAAAGTAATTCTGAAACATTGTTCTAAATGGGGTGTATTGTGCTGTTGAAAAGTGTTTGAATATGATGAATATGTTATGGAAATTCGGTTTTGTGTGGATGAAGTTTTTCTCAAAAGGGGTTTTGGCTTTTGTGGTTCTCACATTATGAAAAGATACCTTGCACATTTTTTAAAAAATGGGGAAGGGCTATTTGGAATAGAATGGTTGTTTTTTTATGTTATATTAAATGAAATGGATTATTTTTTTAATCAAATGTATCTTGATGAAGTTTGGTTTGTTTTGTGGAATATAAAAAGCATTTTTGATTTGGTGGTTGGTGTTCATTTTGACTGTACATGATTTTTGGAATGATTTTATTTTGTTTTGGCCTTTGGTGTTTTCATGGGTTCCCACATGCAAGGTTTTACTAATACCTAGAAGGATGTATTATATGGAATGGTTTTTGAGAGCCAGGGGTGGCACTTAGATGTTCATGTGAGTGAGACCTGATGAAACACCATTAGTGAATGTGAAAATCTACCATGATAGTTTTTTTAATGTTCTTTTTGCTGAAAAATTGTGGTGTGTGCATTGAACCGATCGTTATGTGGATGGTTTATCCTATGTCTTATAAGTTTTGTCTATTCAGTATGCTTCTGTATGATCTATAATTCATACTATTGTTGAATCTTGATATGGGATCTTGTTGGTGACTCGGGTTTGGAGTAATGTTCAGTGGGTTTCTAAAGATGTGTTGGATGTTGTGATGTGTCCACAGATAGTTTTATGTTTGCGAGATTTCAAATTAATAAACCTAAGGATTATTTCTCATGTTTCACAAGCTGGATCCACATCCTAAAATAATTTTTCATCGTGTCAGTTTAACTACAGAGTTGTTTGGGATCAATTTAAAGTGCTTCCAGTTCGTGATAATTCTTGTGGACATAGCAGTTGTGTTCATTGATGTTGATTCTTTTTCCCATATTTTTTGTCCATTCTACCCCTCGTTCTGAGTGAGAGTGAATTTTGATATATATCTATTAGTTTCTATTTAGATGAATGTGTTTCATTGATCTGGTGATTTTTTTTTTGAGTGGTGTGATACTTAGCTGCTGACTATGGGGCAGTAGATGCTTCATGATTTAGGGCTCCAGCAATAGGCATCAGAGTGAAGGTTTTCACGTAGTCAGGAAATCTACAGATGTGTACGGATCTTTACTAGGATCCTACCTCCACCATTTTGGTATTTTAGTTTCTATGTCTATATTGTGGTTCCTTATTACTACGACTTTCCATTTTTCACAACAAGTGTGATGGACATACCCCTCACATAGTGTCTTTGGTTATGCCTTCATGGATCTGGGTTTCTGATCGTTATCCCTTTGTGGACCGCCTCTGTAAATCATTTGCAGTCTTGGTGTTACCTATTCATTGGTGGGGAGTTTTGGGTAGTTCATTGGTTTCTTTTGTGGTTCCAGTGGACAAATTATCAGGTCCCGTCCCCTCCTCTCTCCAAGTGGTGGGGGTCTGGATCCGTGATCAATGTGTTGGCCAAGTTCTCATCCCCTCTGTTCGGGAGTGGGTGGTTTATATATTCATGTTGTAACCTCTTAAATTGGTTTAGTGGGTTTTTGTGGGTTTTTGTGGGACTGTTTCTTCTGGACTTGTGAAAGTGAGGTAATGTTGAGTTCTTGTTTAGTTAATTGCTAGTTGGGTTCTAATGGTGGGGAGACCCACCAGAGGACTCGTTGATTATTCCTCCTATGAACTTGTCTAGTGATAGTTGTTTTTAATGTTGGGGATTCCATTCTATACTCCCCAAGATTCCTTGGTTTTCTTGAGTGATATTTAGATTGTGTGATTTTTTGTTTCATTGGGAGAAGGCCCAACAATCGGGTTCTTAGCTTGGTTGTAGAGGTGTTGGCTTGAGCTTTCTGTGGATTTCCACAAAGTGGTAGTGAGTTGGTATTTTGTTTAGGAAATTAAATTATGTTATATTGATGAAAAATGATATTTCACTAGATTGATAGGCTGGATCATGTTGATAAGTAATCCTTAGGTGTTTATCTTTTAACTGGATAATGTTATGGCTTTCTAGGGGAGGAAATCTTTAATGGTGGGGGGAATTGTCACACTCAGTTTTTCATTTAATTGTTTTGATCTGGTTCATTTTTTATCTCAATAATTATTTTGGGGTCTTGGGTGAGATAGAATTTTGAGTTTTTAAGTTTCATATATGTATAATCAACGTATTTTGGGTTCCCCATTGCATGTTTAATAGTTTTTAAAAATGGTTGTTACTTCATGATTTGGGCCAACCGTGAGCCCATTTCTAGTTTTAAAAACTGAATTTCCTTCTTTTATTAATACTTGTTTCATCATTTTTCACCATTTCACTTCCCACATATCTTATAAATACATATTAAAACTTCCATATCCTTTTTTACCACTTGGGAATTCATAATCGTGGTGAAATTTGGTTACTTATTTAGGAATTGGGCCAGCCCATTTCCTGTTTTAAAAATATAATTTTTTTATTTTATATATAATTAAATATTTAATATTTTTAGGTGATTTCATATCCCACGTTAATCCAATATCCCTATCCTCACCCACATTATCGATTTCCCCTCTTGGGAGCTCATATGAGTCGCGGATTAGGGAAGACTTTCTCAATGTCTCCCAAATCATCCAGAATTGTGAAGGTAAATTGCTTCAGGGATATGTCATTACATTCCTAATATTTTCCCAACAATTATTTTTTTCCTGGTTCTTCCAGATCTTCGGAGACTCTCCAAGATGTTTCAAGCCATTCCCATTCTCTAAGGGTGCATATATAATGGAAGACGAATAGTTTTCTAGTTGAAAATGTGAGATGCCTTCTCTTTTATCCTCCCTCTTCTTCCTCCATTCATTGTATCATGGTTTTATAATCCCCTCTAGTCATGATAGTCCTAGGTTTCTATTAACTATGGTTTTTATGGAGTTTATATTCATCTATTTCTGGTCATCATAGTTTTAGTGGTTATAATCCCGCAACGGGTGATTTTGTGTGTACGTTTCCATTACACTAAGGATTTGAAGTAGGATGTACCTTGAACAAGACTTTATCATTTAAGATTCATCATTCTCATACTTTTATAAAATTATTTATATGATATTTTCTACTATGAAACAAGTTTTTAAAGGTTTTGTGTGAAAATTATTTTTTATGACTTATTTTATTAATAATAGTGTTGTTTTTGTATAAATTTTCACTCCTCTTATTTGTTAAATTATTACACAAGCTTCTGAACATGGTTTATGGTATTTTGAATATGTTTCAGTATCTTGAATAACATTATGGCATGAAAATGGTATTTTAACACTTTTTAAGTGCCTAACATAAGTTGTTTTGTAAAAGAGTCCATTCCATGTGTTCGGTAAATCGCCCGATTGGCTTTTATGTGTCTAGTGCAATTTAAATTTTTATTTTTGGATTTATAAATACATTGGAGGCATGTAAAAAAATTATTTTTTGATCCTTTTATGGTATTCCAATTTTTATTTTGTTTTTCAAATAAATAGGTTTTGGTTTATAACATGTTTTGGCCCGAGTTGCCGGATAATGACATGTTTCACATTCTTATGAAAATGGTTGTGTTTTGAATATGTAACCTGAGTTTTTTTATAGGATTTATAAATGTGGTTTGATTCTTTATAGGGTGTTTATACACCTATTTAAAAAATTAAAATTTATAACTCTTTCAAATTTTTTTTTTGGGAAAATTTTTAAATGCATTTTGGCCTTTCCTAAAAATGAAAAATGAGTGTTTTACATGTATATACCATGTTATGACAATTGGTACTATTTTATCATCCACTAAATGATTTTTATAAATGCTTTTAGGGCTTCTAAATTTGGTTTGGTATGGTCTTGTAGTGTGTTAATATTTCAAATAGTGTTTTTAATGAGTTGCAAAGCCTCAACACACTCCTTGAAATTGTTTTATGAAAGTTTGTAGTGGTATATTAATTCGTGAAAGAAATGTGAAAAAAGTATATGGGATGTTTGTGTTTTTATGGTTTGGGAATTGAATTTTTATGTTAAATATTTATTTGATAATAATATTAACTTGATTGGGCACTAAAGAGAATCCCTGTTATCTAGGTGGGTGGACATGTACTAGTATGCTAGTGATTCTATGGGGTTTGGCCCCTATTTCACGTAGCAAGTATGATGATGACAAAACTAACTAAAATATGATGATGATGATGTTGGGAGACCACTATCTTATGGGTATTCTCCCTACTATTGGCTCGTGTGCATGAGAACGTGTAACACCCCAAGATTTCATAGTGTGTTATTTCTTCAAAATAATTCAATAACTTGCACTACAAGAAACACCGAGTTCAATTGCACCATGACTTACCAAAAAAAAGGCATTAAAAGAGGTCATGAATAGAATTAACTACATTTTTAACTTTATATAATCCTTATAATTTTAGAATCCATATTATGAGTTTCTTAGTCATAATGCAAGAACAGATTCATTTTCAGTATTGCACTTTTATCAACTTTTGATAGTGAAACATTTTTAAATAAAATATTTTAAACTTTTTGACTAAATGGAGACATCAAAAAATTTAAAATGAAACATCTCAAGCTTCCACGGTACGCTTTCCTTTGAATAAAACAGTAGCGTGTGTTGTACGCAACGTCGAGTTTTAACACACACCACAACCGATCAAACTAGCCGTTATGAATAGTAATACCTACTTTTTGAAATTATATATATTTTATATTTGAAAATGGACTTAATTTTTGGATTTGGAATATCGAATTTAGCCTAAGGTGAAATTTTGGTACATTTCGTATAACTTTCATATTTTGATGAACAGTGAAAATTAGTAAATTTTAATTAAAAACAACTTTTTTAATCAAAATAATTAATAGTGATAAATTATGAATTTGAGTGGTTTTAAAGTATATTTATAATATATTTTTACCGTTTAATATAATGTTGGTCATTGGACATAATTTTACAATTAAACCAAACATAAACAAGTGTCAATCTTTTGATAGTTATTACCTCTTAAAAACACGCTTTTTGTTTTGACAGCGGGAATTAATTTTAAATTAATTTCTGCCACTTCTGTGTTTTGAATTTAGAAAAATGGATTCCATATTTGGAATCAGGATGTTCAAATTGTGTAAATAGGTAACTTTTATTTTTAGACATTTTGAATAATTACTGCGGTAAATATTTTATTTACCATGGTTAAGGGTAAATCCGGTAAATAAGGGTTAAAAAAATAATATTATAATAATACTAAATTACCCTAAAAACGTGTCTTAACCCTATTGGTTGATAGATGGTCGACCATGGGAATCTTTGGGTCTATTTTGGGACCCTATGGATCCACTTGTAAGTGATAATGACACTTTATTTTAATTAAGTCAAAATGAATACAAAAATGACACAAGCATATATCTTTTAGAACAACAATTTTTACATAGGGTTATACATGTTGGATTTTCGATTATAAATATTAATTAGAAAGATAAAAAGATTTCCTACATAATTATATTTTATTTATAATTTTTAGACATAAAATAAGTTATTTTAGTTATGACACAATGATGACTATAATAGTGAAAAATTAAAATAATTGATATTATAAATACCCAAATAAATATAATATGAAACTTTTAATGAATTAAACTAATTTTCTAGGCTAATATGATATATTAGGATTGATTTAATGGTCTTTGTTTGAAGTAATCAATCTGTTATGAGTTTCACAAAAATCAACTATTGAATAGTGTCAAAATTGACATAAAAGAGTTCTTAAAACAAATATTATATTATTAATTGATATTAAATTCCTAAAAATCTAAGGTTCGGCCAAGAGACTTATATTATGATAGGTTAATCATTAATGGACCACTTGGGGGTCGCTTGGATGTATATAGTAAGTTTATTAACCATAATATATAAAATACAAAGAGACATTGTAAAAGTGAAACTAATTAACTTAGAGTTAATACTTAAAGATAAGGTTAATATAAGTACCCAAACCTGTCTAAATTCTATTGGATGAGTTGTTTTCGACCTATCCCCACCTCATCCTTTTAATAGTCAACTTTGGAGCCTTTAGAAACCGAATATGAATTTATTATAAATTAATATTTCTAGCTTTTCCAAAGGTGCCCCTCACCCCTCTTATAAAAGGGCACTCCTCCTTCTCATTTCTTCACACCTTCAAAGCCTTTTGGTTCGGCCAAACTCTGCCCAAATACTCTCCCAACATCCCTCACTTCAACCTAGAGGCCTTAGTTTGATCAGAAAGCCAACCTATGGAGCCCTTTTGATCAAATCAAAAGGAAGAACCCGAAGAAGAGGTAATGATTTCACCACCCTTTTCTAAGTTCATTTCTTCTTCCACTTCTTCTTCCTTTGTTCTTACCATTGTAAAATAATAACTCCAGTATCTCACATATACTGTGATGTTATTATAAGTATGGTACAACCATATTCAGTATTCTATCCACCCTTTGAATAACATGTCACCATACGTGCGTACGTACGGCTTACCGTCTCCACGTCGTGGTGTAATTGTTATTCAATATAATATTATTTGGATGGGTATAATAATGATGTGTAACTCATGTAAATATTAAATATAACATGTTAATGATTCTGTATATATGATATACCATTCATTTATATATTATTTTAATATCAAAAGAATGATATTGTCGCTCGTGCGTACGTACGGACTACCGTCTCCACGAACGCGATGAGATTCATTCTCCATCGTATCCATTCAAGTATAATTATCATTTTATGATTTAAAAATGATGTTTAAGGACTTGATATCATTTTGGATATGAATAAGATACAACAAACATGGCTTATGTAACAAAACATATAAAAGAAAATGAGTAAGTTAACACCCGAAACGATGATAATTCTAAGATATTATTAATAAATCAATGTTAAAAGATCATATATGATATCATATTAATATATATGATTCTTGTATAATTTAATAACAATTATTTCACCATTATACAGGAGGTTAACCTACCCCAACCAAGGAAAAGTACAAGGTAAGGGTTTACTTTACAACCTCTTCATTATCCAAGGTTGTTTATACGTAATAATCTACTGGGATCTCTTTATCATCCACATCCATGTTTCTTAAAAATGCATTTCAAAACATTTTTACTATTTACTAGAATATGAGTTAAAGTCATTTATACCATTTTTGACTTTTATAAGTGGTTTATAAAGGAATCTTTCGGTTGTTTTCAAAACAAGGTCCTTTTTAACCTTTTCGACAGAATTAAGGTAAGAATGTTTTTTTAACTTATACGGCGGGTGCAGCTATTTTCCGCCATTATAAAATCTTTAAAGCTTCCCTTACAAGATTATAAGAATATTTTTAATGAAAATGTTTTATTTTATATGGATCTTAAATTATTTCAAAATAAAAGGAGATATTTCTTTAAAAAGAATTTTGATTTCATCTATGTCAACATCTTTTGATGGATTTTAAGATTATTTGAAGTTGATTTATTATGATAAAAAACTTCTATATTGTATTGAAGGTTTTGTGATATGTTTGATTGTGGATGTGCTATTTTTATACCATTCATAGTTTATGGTGAAAGTATTTACATTTCGTATGCTAGTTTTAATACGAATGTTTATGTTATGTTTAAACCTTTTCATATGGGAATGCATTGGACTTAATATGTGACGGGTGGAGCCCGCTATAGCTCCTCGATGCATCGGTAGGTCTCATGAGACAAACTAGTGTCTTGGCACAAGGCCTTGACAAAATCTTATTTGTAGTCTTGGCACGAGGCCTTGGCTATGTGGTTATGATAGTCTGGCATTATGAATTCCAACATTATAAAAGTGGTTATTTATTTTTGCATGTGATTATTCGATTAGTGGAATATCCATGTGAATAAGTAAATGACATTATTTCATTTTATTTATGCCATACCATGTTGAAAGTTCATGTTTAAAAGGCTTTTGTTTTAGTTATACATTGCCTTAAATGTTTTTTCTTATTGATGAAAGTTTCCGCTATATTGTTATCCTTACTGGGCATTTGAGCTCACCCCTTTTCTATGTTTTATTTTTCCCAGGAAGTGAAGATGTAAGTTATGAATGACCTGCAGGGATATTATGAGAGGATTGTAGTGTGGACTGTGGAAACATTATGTTGTTGTAGTAGTTTTTGATTTTATGATGTAATGTAAAACTTATGAATATATCTAGTGTTTCCAAGGCTACTAAACCAATCGGTCTTTCGAGGTTTGATCTTTCTTGTGATCATGCCAATGTTATGTAATAATGCACCGACTCTAGGAAACTGGGGTCGGGGCGTTACAGTTGGTATCAGAGGAAGTTTAGTACAAACCTTGGAATCTAGATTTAGATAAACTCTGATTAGAGCACGTAGACCTAAGATGAACTTTGAGAATTAGTATAGAAGAACTTCCTAGAATTTTGGTATTGTAGAGACTTTGTGAGTTTTCCGAGCAATACATCCCTGTCTGGATACGAGCAGGTAGAGGTGGCTCTGGCACAGATGTACCTAGGGGTAAAACCCGAAAACACCGCTTTGAGCTAGACTCGAACGGGAACTGGTGCACGACAACAGGCCTTGCTGCACTCTTGGTTACGACACTCCCGGGGGATATGCTTAGGATAACTCTCATTTTCTTTACAAATCATTATGAAGGGTTTATGAGTATATACTTCCTCAAAGAAAACATTTTTATGATTATGGATTATATCCATAAATAGTTCAATTCATGTTAAGTGTTTTATAAGTATGGGATTATGTATTTTGATTCATAAACTGATCTAGTGTATGCCATTGTTTAGAAATGGCGCCCAGTAGAAGAAATGAGAACTCCAGAAATGCACATGATCCAAAGAGAAGGAAGGATCATATCTTTCATGGTCTTAAGCTAGAATTTATAAGAGGAATAGTCTCCCATGTATTATCATCATGTGAAGAAATAATATCATGTGTTGATAAGATAAGTAAAGAGTTTACTGAGTCATATGGATTTGAAGGGAAGCAAGAGAAGAAAAGGATGGAAGAGAGAAAGATGGATAAAGGGATGAGGGAAAAGAAGAATTTTCCCATATGTGGTAACTGTGGAAAGAAACACCCTGGAACTTGCCTGAAAGGAATGGGAGTTTGTTATAAGTGTGGAGGAAAAGGGCACAAAGTACGTGACTGCAAGGGTAAGAAAATGGTTTCAAATATACAATACTTCATTTGCAAGGAGTTTGGACACTATGAGAACCTATGTCCCAGTCATCAGAATATGCCTCAAATGACGTTATTGGATAATAATCAAGTTATGATACTACCACAGATGAAGAGGAATGATTAGAGTTCTTATGTTGATTATGTCAATTGAGTGTTGTATCAACAATGTACTTGTTACAATAATTATGGAGTATATAAGGATTGTACTGCAGTACTATTTCATTAAGGACTTCAGATTGTGTGGAACAAAGAAAAGTGACTCAATAGCAGGATAATTTTTGGAAAATATATGGGTGAGAGAATGATAAACCATAATATAGTTCTGATACCGAGGTAGTAATTTTGGAATAATACATGATTGTTTTGGATAAATTATATTGGATATTCTTGACTACCTTCAAACTGATTAATGATTTGTATATTCCATCATTTTTGGTGTTTAAAACATTTTTGGATTAATGAAGTATATCCAGCTTTCTATATTGAATAAGGGAGCATGAATGTAATCAATAAGGAATATGGTAATTCAGGATGTTTCAGTGTATTAAAAGAATACATGATGAAGGTATTAATATGCTATTACGGGGTAAAAAGGTTCTACATTATGTTTAACTTACTTATAAATGTTGGACTGTGAGTTTGGATAGAAGTATTTTGGATAGTTCTAGTTTGGATTATTTTGGATTGCCATAAAAGGACAACCCGGAGGTCGGGCGGCAACCCGTCGCGTCCGGAAAGGCTGTGAGACTTGAACCCGCAACCGAAGGGCGACAAGGGTGTATCACCTACCACTAGCCCATGAGATGTCCTGGATTAAAGAATGTAGTTTTTATTAAAAGATCTTTTAGATGAATTATAAATTCATTTATTTTGGAACCCTGTATGAATAGTATAAATAAAAAAAATTACATTCTATTATCTTTTAGAGTGAAAGATGAGTTTGTGGTAGAAACTTATTAATGGATGAAACTCTAATTATAATGTAAGTATATCTCCTTATGATCTTAGCAAATCTCATAAATAAATTCCTCAATATTAAGAAAAGCAACTTAGAACAAAAATGTTTTCCTATATGGTACCTTAAATCATCACTAATTTATGGCTTTGGGATTGTTGGCCTTTTCATAGCCATGTTCTCCACCACTCTCCATCAGATAATTGATGGTTAGATTTTTCTTCCATATCCATATTTTCCTACATGGAACCCTAGTATGTGTTATATTCTGTAATCTTCATACTTTTGACTCTTTATTTTAAATAGAGGCCTCGTTAATTCATTTTTCGATGTGGGATTTCAACTAAGATATTTTGAAACGTCAAAAATGTGTTATCCCAATACCCTATATTTTGTTGAACCGATGGTACTTCAAATCATCATAGATTGATGAGTTTAAGGACCTCAATTATACACTTGTTTGTGATTGATGACCTCAATCACTACCTATAAATATTTACGTTTTTCCTCCAATTATATATCTCTAATTGCCACCAATGTTCTCCTAATCGAGACCATAATTTGGTGGTGACCCTTTCATTTCTCTTTTCCTCATATTAAGACTAAATTTTAGTAACCCAATTTCCGATGTGGATTTTCCCACAAATATATTATCTATTTTCAACATTTTATTTTCGAAGAACAATTTCAAATTGCGAGGACGCAATTTATTGAAGGAGGGGAGAATGTAACACCCCAAGATTTCATAGTGTGTTATTTCTTCAAAATAATTCAATAACTTGCACTACAAGCAACACCGAGTTCAATTGCACCATGAATTACCAAAAAAAAGGCATTAAAAGAGGTCATGAATAGAATTAACTACATTTTTAACTTTATATAATCCTTATAATTTTAGAATCCATATTATGAGTTTCTTAGTCATAATGCAAGAACAGATTCATTTTCAGTATTGCACTTTTATCAACTTTTGATAGTGAAACATTTTTAAATACAATATTTTAAACTTTTTGACTAAATGGAGACATCAAAAAATTTAAAATGAAACATCTCAAGCTTCCACGGTACGCTTTCCTTTGAATAAAACAGTAGCGTGTGTTGTACGCAACGTCGAGTTTTAACACACACCACAACCGATCAAACTAGCCGTTATGAATAGTAATACCTACTTTTTGAAATTATATATATTATATATTTGAAAATGGACTTCATTTTTGGATTTGGAATATCGAATTTAGCCTAAGGTGAAATTTTGGTACATTTCGGATAACTTTCATATTTTGATGAATAGTGAAAATTACTAAATTTTAATTAAAAACAACTTTTTTAATCAAAATAATTAATAGTGATAAATTATGAATTTGAGTGGTTTTAAAGTATATTTAGAATATATTTTTACCGTTTAATATAATTTTGGTCATTGGACATAATTTTACAATTAAACCAAACATAAACAAGTGTCAATCTTTTGATAGTTATTACCTCTTAAAAACACGCTTTTTGTTTTGACAGCGGGAATTAATTTTAAATTAATTTCTGCCACTTCTGTGTTTTGAATTTAGAAAAATGGATTCCATATTTGGAATCAGGATGTTCAAATTGTGTAAATAGGTAACTTTTATATTTAGACATTTTGAATAATTACTGCGGTAAATATTTTATTTACCATGGTTAAGGGTAAATCCGGTAAATAAGGGTTAAAAAAATAATATTATAATAATACTAAATTACCCTAAAAACGTGTCTTAACCCTATTGTTTGATAGATGGTCGACCATGGGAATCTTTGGGTCTATTTTGGGACCCCATGGATCCACTTGTAAGTGATAATGACACTTTATTTTAATTAAGTCAAAATGAATACAAAAATGACACAAGCATATATCTTTTAGAACAACAATTTTTACATAGGGTTATACATGTTGGATTTTCGATTATAAATATTCATTAGAAAGATAAAAAGATTTCCTACATAATGATATTTTATTTATAATTTTTAGACATAAAATAAGTTATTTTATTTATGACACAATGATGACTATAATAGTGAAAAATTAAAACAATTGATATTATAAATACCCAAATAAATATAATATGAAACTTTTAATGAATTAAACTAATTTTCTAGGCTAATATGATATATTAGGATTGATTTAATGGACTTTGTTTGAAGTAATCAATCTGTTATGAGTTTCACAAAAATCAACTATTGAATAGTGTCAAAATTGACATAAAAGAGTTCTTAAAACAAATATTATATTATTAATTGATATTAAATTCCTAAAAATCTAAGGTTCGGCCAAGAGACTTATATTATGATAGGTGAATCATTAATGGACCACTTGGGGGTCGCTTGGATGTATATAGTAAGTTTATTAACCATAATATATAAAATACAAAGAGACATTGTAAAAGTGAAACTAATTAACTTAGAGTTAATACTTAAAGATAAGGTTAATATAAGTACCCAAACCTGTCTAAATTCTATTGGATGAGTTGTTTTCGACCTATCCCCACCTCATCCTTTGAATAGTCAACTTTGGAGCCTTTAGAAACCGAATATGAATTTATTATAAATTAATATTTCTAGCTTTTCCAAAGGTGCCCCTCACCCCTCTTATAAAAGGGCACTCCTCCTTCTCATTTCTTCACACCTTCAAAGCCTTTTGGTTCGGCCAAACTCTGCCCAAATACTCTCCCAACATCCCTCACTTCAACCTAGAGGCCTTAGTTTGATCAGAAAGCCAACCTAAGGAGCCCTTTTGATCAAATCAAAAGGAAGAACCCGAAGAAGAGGTAATGATTTCACCACCCTTTTCTAAGTTCATTTCTTCTTCCACTTCTTCTTCCTTTGTTCTTACCATTCTAAAATAATAACTACAGTATCTCACATATAGTGTGATGTTATTATAAGTATGTTACAACCATATTCAGTATTCTATCCACCCTTTGAATAACATTTCACCATACGTGCGTACGTACGGCTTACCGTCTCCACGTCGTGGTGTAATTGTTATTCAATATAATATTATTTGGATGGGTATAATAATGATGTGTAACTCATGTAAATATTAAATATAACATGTTAATGATTCTGTATATATGATATACCATTCATTTATATATTATTTTAATATCAAAAGAATGATATTGTCGCTCGTGCGTACGTACGGACTACCGTCTCCACGAACGCGATGAGATTCATTCTCCATCGTATCCATTCAAGTATAATTATCATTTTATGATTTAAAAATGATGTTTAAGGACTTGATATCATTCTGGATATGAATAAGATACAACAAACATGGCTTATGTAACAAAACATATAAAAGAAAATGAGTAAGTTAACACCCGAAACGATGATAATTCTAAGATATTATTAATAAATCAATGTTAAAAGATCATATATGATATCATATTAATATATATGATTCTTGTATAATTTAATAACAATTATTTCACCATTATACAGGAGGTTAACCTACCCCAACCAAGGAAAAGTACAAGGTAAGGGTTTACTTTACAACCTCTTCATTATCCAAGGTTGTTTATACGTAATAATCTACTGGGATCTCTTTATCATCCACATCCATGTTTCTTAAAAATGCATTTCAAAACATTTTTACTATTTACTAGAATATGAGTTAAAGTAATTTATACCATTTTTGACTTTTATAAGTGGTTTATAAAGGAATCTTTCGGTTGTTTTCAAAACAAGGTCCTTTTTAACCTTTTCGACAGAATTAAGGTAAGAATGTTTTTTTAACTTATACGGCGGGTGCAGCTATTTTCCGCCATTATAAAATCTTTAAAGCTTCCCTTACAAGATTATAAGAATATTTTTAAAGAAAATGTTTTATTTTATATGGATCTTAAATTATTTCAAAATAAAAGGAGATATTTCTTTAAAAAGAATTTTGATTTCATCTATGTCAACATCTTTTGATGGATTTTAAGATTATTTGAAGTTGATTTATTATGATACAAAACTTCTATATTGTATTGAAGGTTTTGTGATATGTTTGATTGTGGATGTGCTATTTTTATACCATTCATAGTTTATGGTGAAATTATTTACATTTCGTATGCTAGTTTTAATACGAATGTTTATGTTATGTTTAAACCTTTTCATATGGGAATGCATTGGACTTAATATGTGACGGGTGGAGCCCGCTATAGCTCCTCGATGCATCAGTAGGTCTCATGAGACAAACTAGTGTCTTGGAACAAGGCCTTGACAAAATCTTATTTGTAGTCTTGGCACGAGGCCTTGGATATGTGGTTATGATAGTCTGGCATTATGCATTCCAACATTATGAAAGTGGTTATTTATTTTTGCATGTGATTATTCGATTAGTGGAATATCCATGTGAATAAGTAAATGGAATTATTTCATTTTATATATGCCATACCATGTTGAAAGTTCATGTTTAAAAGGCTTTTGTTTTAGTTATACATTGCCTTAAATGTTTATTCTTATTGATGAAAGTTTCCGCTATATTGTTATCCTTACTGGGCATTTGAGCTCACCCCTTTTCTATGTTTTATTTTTCCCAGGATGTGAAGATGTAAGTTATGAATGACCTGCAGGGATATTATGAGAGGATTTTAGTGTGGACTGTGGAAACATTATGTTGTTGTAGTAGTTTTTGATTTTATTATGTAATGTAAAACTTATGAATATATATAGTGTTTCCAAGGCTACTAAACCAATCGGTCTTTCGAGGTTTGATCTTTCTTGTGATCATGCCAATGTTATGTAATAATGCACCGACTCTAGGAAACTGGGGTCGGGGCGTTACAGAACGAATATTTATTTTGTTTACTTCCACTGAGATATGAGGTAACTGGGGCTCACAACTAACTAGTGCCAAGGGATGTTCCCATGAATTTTGCTCATTGGCTATTTTTAACTCACCTTCGGCATACGATGTGTTTGGTTGGTAAATTCATTAGTGTGTGTGATTTTTTTAAAAGTGTAAATTATTTAAAGCAACCCTCTTGAAAACTATTTTAATTTTTAATTTTCACCTCTTTCATAATTGTTACTAGCATTATTGTTTATAAAACATGATGGTTTTTGTCTTATAATTTGTTTTATATAGCATGGGACCTCATTTGGAAAACATTACTTTATATTTTTTATTTGCAACTTGAAATTGATGTATAATTTATTTTAAAGGATGTGCATTGGGAATAGAATATCGGGCTAACCTACTGAGTTTTAATACTCATGCCAATAGTCTTCTTCTATTTTTAGCCCTTGTGCAGGTTTCCCGTTGAGTTCGATCACCTCGGGTGATGTGTGATCATTCTGTTGTAGAGTGAATGTCAGGGTCACATGGAGGTAGTAGTTTATCAGGTTTGGTTAGTTGAGTTGTTTATTTAGTTGTAATTTCAGTTTCTTGTACAAATAATGTTTAGTTTAATTTTTATATAAAAGTATTTTGGGCTGTCCATTTTTTTCCTCTATTTTTTTGATTTTATATATATGGGATAAATTGTTCCCATGGGTACTCTATTTTTTACCTTGGTGTTTGTCACCATCCCGAGAGGATCAGGAACGCCTCTCGGGACTTGTCACGGGCTAGCCTGGGTGACCGATTCAGGGTCGACTCAGGCTTGTTCGTGACAATGTTGAATAGAAAATCTTGTATCCTTGGTAATGGTACCATTATAATTTCAAAGGGGTAATACTAAATTTTATTTTTAATATAGTTTATTTTAAAAATTGAATAGTTTAAGAAGCATTTCTCTATGAAGATAAAAAATTTACTCCCCCATTTATAATGAAATATTTTTTTTACATTGGAATTTAACTATTGGTAGGTTTGATATTTCTTTTTGATACATGTTGACATCAAATGATTAAGGATAGGAAGATCTTTTTTTGGGGGAATTAAATGGTTCTTTTTAATGTATATGTTTTTATAATATAATTTTTTTTATTTTTATTAATTTTTAATTTATATAAATTAGTTAATAATATTTTTTTGTAAGAGGCATTCGATATGAAATTTTATAAAAAAATTACTTACTTTCATTTTATATAGTTTTTTAACAATGGAATATCATTTTATAGGTGAAAATATATGGACAACCAACCATGGGAGATCATATTTTCTAGGCTTCATGACAATCGTATCCATGGCTTGTGGAGTGGTGACTTTGATTATGATTGTTATGGGTCTACATAATACAGGAGGATATTTGAGAAGAGGAGTGTCCAACAAGGTTCAGCACCGAGTGTGAGAGTCTTTTTAGGATAAGATGAGGATTTTATTATGAGAATATAGTGCATAAATTTTCTATTTGAAATGGGATTCCTCCAATCGTGAAGTGGATATGGGATAAGGGATATCCTGACCACTTTTCATTTATAATTTTTTTAAACATAGTTTCACACAACACCCAGGATTCCTTTCACCTCAACTCATTATATGTTTTAGATCCATCATATTTTTTGAGGTGATATTAGTGATGAAATTATTTAGATGATTCATTATTCCATAAGGATTTTAGTTCTGTCATAAATGGATGAAAAAAAATTTATGAAGATTTATGTGACTTGGGTGTTTGGACTATATCATAGAAGCTGAATCTGCATAAATGTATCATTGATTCCTCTAGAAGATTCATAATAGTGAGAACCAATCTATGTAAGCATAATTAAATTTTATATTTATTATTAAAATTTCATAGACTCGAATAGGTTTATGCTCAAAAGTCATGGTGGATGTGAAAATGAGAATGGTGAGATATTGGTTTTTTGTGTGAAGGTTTTATAGGAAACATTAGTTTTGTATACTATTTTTGAACTATACATAATGGTAAATCATTAATTTATTATTAATTTTAATATTATGTGATTTTTTAAGTGTTATTTCCTTTACAGAGTTAGAGATTTAATTCTCTATGGTATCTGATTAAATTAATGTCCTGAAGGTGGAGATAATGATACTACATCATTCAAGATGTCTTTTCACACCGCAAAGTGTTTGTTTCATATAGTGTATGAAATAATGGAGGATAGTAATTATTTTTACTAGATATTAATTTTTTTAATAGAATGAGATAAATATCCCATGTAATGATACTAGATTGTCTATGAAACCCACTGTGGGTCAGGGTTTTGGTTTATTCCATTATCTCATTTTTCATCACAAATTAAATAGTTTGTAAAACTATTTGTGTTATGATATCCTAATATAGAATTAGGGTTGGGGGGGGGGGGGTTTATGGTGAATCCTGAAGTATGGTTTGAAATAGTTGATGAAGATATTTTGAAGTACATGGAATGAAATAAAAGTTTTCAAGGATTCTTTACAAAGATGCATGGCCACTACTTGAGGAGGATTGATACAAACCTAGAGTAAGGGGTTTCTACTTTATAATGGTACACCAGGGTACTATTATTATTTCTCTATAGATTTTACCAATATTATTTTCTTCACCTTCACTTGAATATCACGTGAGTGTTACTTTTTTGGTTCCTAACATGTGACTAAAGATATATTGTACTAGTATGATAATGGGTTTTTAGTTAATTCATGTCGGGGTTCACATTCCATTATCCTCTCTTCTTATTTATTATTTTTCATTTCATAAAAATTTATTTTAAATTATGAATGTTTTATGTAATTTGATTACTAGAAAAAAACATTCATTATTTCCATTGGTAGGATAGGTTCTATGCTTAAAAATGTTATTGTGTTACCATTCCCACTAATGAAAAAAGTACATGACCATTAGAGATGAGTAATTTATTAGATAAATAGATATATAAATCACATGAACCAAGGGGATTTTGTAGTTTGTATTCTATATAAAATAGTACTAACACAGTTGATCTTTTATAATAACTAGTTTATAATCCCAAAAAACTTATTTTTGGTATATTTCTTTTTATATTACTTCCCACTCTCCCAAAACACACATGGAATTAGTTTATAATTATAACATCATAGTTTTCTTGTATTTACTACAAATTTTATTATTTTACAATATCTTCTTTATAGGGATAAACTAGGACATACATGACCCTATACTACATAATTAATGATTTATTGACTAGAGGATTATGAACATTAGAAATTATAAACTCACTTGTCCCATAGGGAAATAAAGATGATATTTATATAGTCAAGAAACAATTTTTCCGATTACTTTTATGTTGGGTTATCTAAACATATTTACCCATAATGGATACGCGAAATATAATCATTATATGTCAGTGTAAAGTAAAATTTATCCCCCTATTCTCTCTGAGTATTTATAAGCGTACAAAAATTATATTTACAAAAAATACAGTACAATCATCTCAAGTTCACTCGTGTACTGTAGTTCCGTTATTATAAAAGGATTAATTTATGTAAATCAGGATTGTCTGGATGTTGAAGTATTAGGAAGATGAAGTATCAAATTCCAGATGTAGATGTTGATTTAATGTTCAAGAGCCTAAATTATGATAATTACTTTCAATAATTCTAAGAAGTATAATTATCTTATTTAAAATTTAAAAATATTCTAATAGAAAATGAAAGTTATTTACTTAAAATAATATTTAAATAATGTAATAGAAAACCCTTAAATGATACATAATAGTTGTATAATATGATATATGAGTCTAAAATGTGAAATTTTTTTGGATTCCTAATAATCATATGCTATGATATCCATGTATCAAAGGGTTTTTCAATATATTAGTTAGGGTACATAGTGTTGAAAAACATTTAATGAAATATAATAATTATTAATATTTAGAAGTAATTTTTTTACATTGTCATTAATATTTTGTAAAAAGTGAATTGTATGGTAAGGTAACATTATATTGTAATGAATGATATTCCCAGATCACCAGTTTGGGAAAAAATATGATTTTTGGTAATTTAATTATGACTTATCCAGTTGGATCTTGAAAGAAAAATATTCATGATAATTCAATAGGTTATAATAATGAAGGATGAAATTAAATTTATTTTGTTGGGATAAGGGATTAAAAAGTTAAAGTAACAAACCATGGTGTGTGTAAAAATGTTATGCTAAGTGTGGGAATCACTAAATATCTCAATGGAATGGAATTCTGTAAATACATATGACTCAATTATATATCATTTTGATTCCAAAAAATGAATCATGTAAAATTTATGCAGTTGTGGAATACTAAAATATGGTCAATTATTGAATCATAGTATGATTCATAAGCTTCTCTTATTCAATACATAAAGGTTATAATAATTTTCTAGGAATACATAAGTGTACACAAATAGATAAAATTTGATAATATACCTCATCTCTATAGAGACATGTAAGAATAAAAATAGGAGTTTCAATATATGTAAGAGTTAAATACATATCCAAAATAAAAAATTCTGGTATATATGATTTTTATCATCTACTATAAATATAAGGGTTAGATACTTAATCAATAATTAAATTATTAATAATTTATAGTATGAATTTTTAATTCATAATAATTTCTTCAAAAATATATATTGATCTCTTCATTAAAAATTTAATAAATAAAAGGCATTACTAGATTAAAAATATTGTATTTCTAAGAATTATATTTACTAAACTCAATCTTGAATTCAAAATATATCATTTATAATGGAAACCCATAACTAACTTGGAATTTTTTTTCCAAATGATCTCATAATATTAATTACCCAAACAAATAAATAAAAATAATATAAATATCTACCTATAAAATATGTTTTAATTAAAAAATGGACCAAAATTTACACTCATCTTATTCTGAAAAGAAAACATTATTTTTTGAAAGTAATATATTAAAATGTAATATTAGTATCTAGATTACTATATTAGATAATTTATATCAGTAAATTAATAAATAATTATTTTAAAATAATTATTTTATTGGTGAATATTAATTATTAAAAAAGTGGTTTAGTTAAAATTATTAATCAAAATTTATATCTAATTTTTCATGATATCATATTGATTACCATGAAAGAAAACATTACAATATTTTTAAAAACCACAAAAAATAGTCAAATTTTACCCATTAAATAAAAAAACAAAATTCCATATAGTTTCACTTCTATAACTTCTTCTGTATATCAAAATATTTTTACTCATTCTATAAAAATATTTGGTGGATTTAACTACACTGGATATCATGATAAATCTTATTTTATCATTGTGGTATTTTTGTTCACTTTTTTGACCCATTGTAATTTTTAAGATAATATGGAGTGTATTAATCCTTGGTATTCAATTTTATATATAGTAATTGAAGTTTCTCATAGAAAATGATAATTCTATTTTTAATTTTCATTTTTGTAATCAAATATTTTATATATTATGAGTAATTTGAAGGTGATGCAAACAACAGGTGTTCCAGAAATATGCCCACCAAAAGTTGATAATCTAGAAAGAAAACCCATAAAAAACCGTAATGGATGATATTACTAATATCATATTATCATGTTATGGATGGGATTAATGATTTATATTTATGATGAAATACTAATATCACTACAAATAAGGAAGTGTGGTTTATTTAGTGTTACTAATATATGATGTAGAGAATTCATAAATCCACTTTTTATCAAGAAGAAACAAAAAAATGTAACTATTATATGTATGTTAATCAATATAATGTAATTTCTAATTTAAGTTAAATTCAATGAAAATAATATAATAATAGATTTTCAAAATCTAACAATTATAGATACTTAATATCACAACACTAAATGTTTCACAAAGTAAAGATGTAAGGATACATATGGATAAAATGTGGTGATTAAACATTTCAAATTTTAATTATCATGAAGAAGTGTTATCAATATAATTTTTTGACACTAAACATACAGATTGATATATGGGGACCCACATTATATTCATCCATAAATGGTGAAAAAAATAGGTTAATTGTATTCCATTATATTTCAACTATAGTTAAAGGAATCAGAATATATTTGAGAAGAAAAAAATGAATTATTGGATGATCAGAGGTAAAATCTGCACTAACGAATTTAAAAATTAACTAAGATTGATCAATAAATAATTTATATTTAACATAATTATATTAATAGAGTAAATAAAATATTATTTGGTAAAAGTGGATAGTGAAATTATGACAAATTTTAACATGTAGAAGTATCATAATCAAAACATGGGCTCAAAATGATAAGGTAAAAATTATTTAAATGATAAAGTCGAAAACTAATTAGAGAAGATAATTTAAAGATATATATATATATATATTTATGTAAAATTATTTTATAATATTAAATCAATAGAATACAACCACATTGGTACAAGACTATATGTGTTTCTAGATAAGTTGATTTAATATGATGTTGATCAGAGTAATGAATAAAAAAGTTTGATGTTTAATGAGTTAGATTATATAAATAAGTAATCTATGAATAAAATAGAATTCCTATTTGGGGAATAATATGATGATGTGAAAGTGTAAAATGTATACATTGTTTATTAGAAGACATATTTAGAGGTCAATCTAAATATAGAAGAACAAACCTGAAATGAGACCACACAATTTATGTTTTTCAATCATGTTGACGACTATATGGGATTATAAGACTCATTATTAAAGGGAGGGGAGAAAAATGATTTTTTCAATGAATGAAAATGACAAATACCAAATTCCATAAATCTATAAAACAACCCTTGTTAGAGGTTATGTCAATTAGAATATAAAAAAATTATATCTTTAGATGATCAAAAGAGGGATATACAACAAAAATATCAATAACATTTAATGTGAAATATGTTAAGAAAAAAAAAATAGAAACATTAAAAACATTTTTATGTACTAATGATTATCGAGTATTTATTTGAGAACAAGAGATTTAAAATTTAATATACAATATAAAAATGTCTTGGGATGTTGTACCACTAAAACTTACTACATCACATCACATAAACTATATAAATTCATAATCATTAACATAATGCCTATATGGATTTTGAATGTTAACTAATATATTTTTTAAATTTATCAATGTTATTATTAATATTTTTTCTGATTTATTTGTATATTTTATAGATATTATTATGGAATATATCACCTCAATATTTTATGGATCACTGAAGGTAGAAGGATTCCAAAGGAAAATGTTCAAAAATATATATATTTAGATATATAATATGATTTATCATAGTGGTAGATGAAATTTCTATAGAGTATGTAAAATTAATTCATTTAATGGTGTGAAATTGAACACAAAAAAATTTATTTAAATTTTTAGAATAATAGATGAAAATATGGGGATTTACATCTATTTATTATCAAATGATTAGTTCGATCTAATAAGTGAGAAAAACAAAAATAAATCTTCTAAATATTTGATGGAGAGATCAATATTTATTTTATTAGATGTAGAACCAAACTAAAATCAAGAACTAATGTTTATAAGTTAAATATATCAATGTTCAAGGATATTTTTGAGATCCAAAATTTAGTTCACCTGAAGATAAAGATGAAAAAATGAAGAAAAATACAGAAGAATATTAGAAAGTTAACAATTATTAATCCCTAATAATGATAATAAAAACTATCTAGAGAATAATAGTTCCAATATGAAAAATATCACCATTTATAATGAATGTTATATGTGTATTTACAACAGATATCATATACATAGTAGTAATATAGTGAAATTGGAGAATAAATTTATCTTAAATCTTAATTAATTGATCAAATATTTCCTTACTATAATAGTAATGAGAATAGATAAAATATATGGATTGGGATAATAATCAGATGTATAAATTATTAGTTTTCCAAAATTGGGGTCAACCCCTATAAAAAACTTTGTGTAATGTATTCTTTACTCTATCAACTTTATTTGGTAGAGTAATTGTTGAGGGAATGCATAAAATATCCATATTTTTTTATCTAATAATAGTGGTTGAAAAACACAATTGATAAAAAACATTATGTTGAAAGTAATAATAATTTTTTTTGCCCTTTAATTATCACCCCCCTCAAGGGCTACAGAATGATCCACTAAGAATTAAACATTGTATTAGAACGTGATAGGTTCCCCGTATTTAGATTAACTATTGTTCAATCATTTTTTGATGATTTATATGATTTTTAGATTTCTGGAAGATACAATGATTCCCCTAAAATTATATAATTAATTGTTCAAGAGTTATAAATAATGATGTTTTTTTGTTTTATCAATATGGATGTTTCACCCTAAAAATTAATAAAATTGAATAAGAATGAATCCTAGAAGTAGAAAAAGTTATCGTTTATAAATAAAAATTATGATTATATTCTACGGACTGATGGTAAGAAGAATGTATGTTATAATGTTAAATCCATCAATAAAATCATGTGGAACCATATTCATTAAGGTATAAAATTTAACAATATTTTAAAACAATAGATTATTTTTCTAAAAAAATATTTTCTACATGGAGAATATAACCAAGGATGTTTTTTCATATATATTATTATATATTAATGAAATATATGATGAAAAATAATAGATATTAATAAATAGAAATGAAATAGAATTTCTGCTGGCCAATAACGTATATATGTGTGATACTTTTAAAAAAACTCATTGAGGAAAATGATCAACAAATTCCACATTAAAATGGAATAATGTTTCTCAAATAAACATAGTTGAACATGAATGTATGTGAAATATTTATATTTGATTTTTTTTTTAAAAAAATTTATGTATTTAATGTTAATGTAAATATAAAGAAATCTCAATTATAGAAAAAATAGGTTAATACTAGATCCTAAAAAATCTATGTTAAATGAAAGGAATCGTCCTGATGATGTAGTTAGAAAAATTAATTCCAATTGTTAAGAGACACTAATATCCATCGAATATAAAAAAATTTAAAATCCAGGGACTTGAGTTTGTGATAAAAGTATGACCATAGAATCATCGCAAATTATACCATGAGAAGAATCTAGAAGTATATCTTCTATAATATAGATTCTAAAAGAAATTCATACTATATTAGACACACATATATAGGAAGGAAAAATTTGAATCAATTTAAGGAAACATCATTTGATAACATGAACATAAAAAAACCCCAAACTATAGAAAAAAATTATTTAAATAAATCTATATCATTAATAATTTTAGATTACATTGAATGTTTTTTTAAAATATGGATAGATTAATGAATTCACAAACAAACCTCTTATAAGAAAATGTGTAAGTAGGAATGGAAAAAAATAATTTTTCAAATAAAGTTTATAGAACAATGAATTTTAAGAAACATAGTCCACCAACAAAATTTATTCTTAATAGGAGAACCATGTTTTTTTTTGATATTCCTCATATAGTGTAATGTATTAAAACTGGGATATCTATTATTAGAATAATATGAAAAACTAAAAAAAATGGGAAGTCCTACCTAAATGCGTAGTAGGGTATATATTAATGAATACTCATCTAAATACCAATAGAGTATATAAAATAATGAAAACCATTTTTTATGGTATATATTAAATATAATGAAGTGTTCTATGGATGTTGAGAAGTAATTTTTCACTATAATTTTAAGTTTCATTTCATATAAGACAACCATAATTCTACTATAACAAAGGATATGTGGCCCCTCAATGTAATGAATGTACAATGTAACAAAAAATAAAAGTATTACTTATAGTGTAACAAAAAATAAATTAATGAAGATATTCTCAAGAATAAAACCATTGAAGTTATCATTATCCGGGGAAGTTTCTTCTATTATAGATAAAAAGTGAAATTCTTAGAGGGTTTAATGAAATAAATGAATATAAATTTTAACTGAATTAATTGTAAGCAGAAAAGTGAATCTATCAAAGAGTATCACAAGTGTATTGGAATTTTAGATTTCATCTTTAATAATGAAGATTATGTCCACTAAAATATAGTAAATGTATAATATTGAGTTCCATACTCTATAAATGTATAATTATATTACTAGGTGAGGATATATACATGAAAAAAATGTTCGAGACTCAAAAATTAAAATTTTTACTGTTAGAAAGAAAACCAATGAGACAGAAAAATTAAAACATTTTACGAGGTTTTTAATGGAGGTATTGTTAAAATAGAAAGAATCATTGAGTAATATGGGAGAAAAAGAAACAAAATATAATTATTTTTCCTTTCTATAAAATTAAAATACATACTATAGATATAATGAAATAGATAAAAAATTATGGATGAACCATAACTACATATAACACAAGGATCTCAAAGCTTAGAAAATAAAGGGAGATTCCATGAGGAATTTGTGAGCTAAAATTAAGAGATTTTTAAGGTTGATAATTATTTATAATCATTTTCTATCTAATTAAATGCAGCATAATAACTACATTATTCCTAATTGATCCAACATTTTCCTACTATATGGGAATTAATATTGATGTAATATAGGGGGCACCAAATTAATTTTTATGGATATCATACCAATACAGAGTGAAAATGGGGGCTCCATAGAATTTATATTCTGATCGTATAAAATACCAAAATATAGAAAATAAAGGATAATGGGTACCATATATTAATCTTCTGGTGGGTGGAATATTTATGATCCCAATCGAAGCATCTATAGGTGATGATGAAATTCTAGATGATTGAAATATTGAGTTTGGATTTGTTTCCATCTTGACATATATTGATATTATCTCTATTCAATAAAAAAAATATTATGATATTATGGGGGAGAAACTCTATCTTTTTTGGGGAAGGTGAAATGGTGTTTTCCTTAAAGGGGAGAAAACTAAATTTTGTGTTTTAAATATTTTTTATCTATTTAATGATAATTTTATAGGAATTTTCATTTATAGTATTTTAATCTCAATCGATTAGATTTTAATTATGAATTTTTATCACTCAGTAAATTTTTAGAATAATATTAATGATCATGTTAATTCATTTTGTTTTCTACATCGATAATGGCTCACATAGACTTATAGTTGGATGATTTGCAGCTTATTTCATTACAAAAAGTTTTTTCTTCATTATCTCAAACATTTTAAGAGTTATATGAAATTAGATTGAAAAATAGTTAATAAGAAGATAAATGATTTACGACCCACACATAATGACCACTAAATAAGAAAAAATATAGACATTTTTTTAAGAAGGAAGAGAATGAATAATTTACATTAAATGATATATTATTATTGAAATAAATAATATGTCAGAGTCTGAATTGACTAATGTATAATGATGATTATGTATTTTAGTTGTTATCAATAGCCTATCAAAATATAAATGGGTTTGTTGAAGATAATACTTTATGTGGTTGTTTTGGATGTTAGTCCACCTGATTTTCATGCATATAATGGTGGAAAAAATTAGAAGAAACACCAATGTTGTAATTACAACTATTAAGTAAAGAAATTGAGGATGAGGAAAGTGATTTATATATAATATCAAATATTAGTGTCACCAGATTTTATGAAGGAAATTCTCATTATTGCTAATAAAAATTCAGATATAACATATTTTATCTACACTGAATTTCAATGTTACCAGAAAAGATAATTATTTTTGAAATTATCTTCAGGTGAAATTAACGTGTGAATAAATGTTTAACACACTAATTTCATTCATTTAGGAAATTTTTCGAATCATAAAATAGGAAATATTGAAGATTTCGACATGGAAGGATTGAGGATTAGAAAAGATAATGTCATTGATGGATGAAATTAGGTGATATAAAAGTTTTTCAGTGTACATAAAATGATGAAGAGTTAGTCACATTAGGATTCAACACTACATTTTTGGACTGATGAAAAGATATCAATATCTAAGTAATCAATGTAGCATGATCCATAACAATGTGATGAAAAAATTTATGTAATTGTCCTAACTGGAAAAACCATTACAGGTTATCAAGGAAGTATATATGAATTTTAGTATTATTAGATTGATAAACCTCACTAAGTAAATGAAATGTTCTTACGATTGAATCTTGAAGAATTTAAAGTAAACTTAACTGTGGGAAGATATTTGTATTAAACTAATTTTAAAAGTTATTATGTGTGGTGTATTACAAGACACACCTCTGGAAGAAGAATCCCAAAAGATATACTACTAAAAATAAGTTGAAACATCACTAGAAGACTAAGCTAAAAACTATTCCTACAATCTCATGATAACATAAATTCATAAAATATCATTTAAAAAATGATTTCATCTTAGATGAATAAAAGAACATCACATTAACATAAGACCATCTATGATTCAAGATTATATGATCCAATATTTAGAATAATGATTTATGGAAGAAAAAATGATGATGTTGAATTCACTAAAATGTTCTAACAGGAAATTCATGAGTACATAAGAAATATAATTAGGGGAAGATGGAAAGAAAGTTATGGAACTAAAAGAAAAGATAGTATTTGAGAATATTGAAGCAGAGGATGGTCTAAATTGAGATGATAGACTATCATATGAGTCACTAGATGTTCATGATATTTATCGCAATGATGATTATTACTGATAAAAAGTTTATGTGTCAAAAATATGGAAGGAAAACTAACATAAAATTTGATGTAAAATGAGACCAATGGAATGTATGGAATGTATAAAAAACTGTTTGATCATGTATTATATAATTGGAAGATATAAAGTGAAATAGATGATAATATCATAATATAGATTGTTAAGATAAAAATTAAATAATTTTATGAGCGAGGGACTCCTTATATTTAAATCACATGATTCATAAGGAAATTTGTTCATTGTACTAAATTTTACAAAGCATTGAGTATAGTGGAATAGAGGAAAAACTATAATAAGAACATTATAATGTAAATAGATGTTAGAAAACTATAATACATTATGTGACTTCACAATGATATTGTGATGGAGAAATCATTATGATGGTGTTGATAAGGATGTTAAATGATCATGAATATTATAATCTAGAATCCTCAAGATATTTTATAGATGGTTTAGGAGAGTCCTTGATATATATTGTAGATACTTTTAATAATATATTTTCATGATGTATATATGATAATTGATGTTATATTGATTGAAAACAGAAATTTACAGATAGATATGAGTTTTTATGTCCCAATTATCTAAACATTTGGGGAATGTTAGAACCTATAATGATGATTAACCCATTTACAAAAACATGTAAAACTAACTTCCAAGAAAATTCCAGTGAGATTAAGAGTAAGAGAAGATAATTAAAGGAGTTTTTGATTGACTATTGTCATTTGTTCAGTTGTGTCGAATAATTCATTATAAAAAATCTAAAAGTTTTAATGATATGAGTGATGTATTTTAAATGAACTTAGAAAAAGTTGAACAAAACAGATGTTAAGAACCAACTAAAAAAAGTTATATACATAAATGTTCAATACATAATCAGGGGTTGGGAAATTATATTAAATATAAAAATTGGATTTCCTAAAATTCATATCATTATAGAGAAAGTTATGGTGGTATTATATATTTAATCCATGATAATATTTTGGAATAAGAATTAAAGACTTGTGGATCTAGTAAACATAACACCACCATTCTACAGAAAGGTAGAAGAAGATTTTAAAAAGGTAAATTATCCACTTGAGTTCTATAATGGAATTAGGGTTAAAGTAGATATTTTTTTGGTAATAGATAATTTAATTCCATGGATTAACATTTTTTAAAAATTGTGAAAATCTATATAGTCAGATAATAACCTGCGATAGAGAGGAGTATGTTATAAATACATGGAATGATCATTGTAAAAAATCAATTGCAGTGTTTCCATTACTAAGTCATCGTTACATGAGGAATTAATTTTTTAGGGTGTACATCAATGATTCATACATCCAGACTAATGAATATGTTTTTACATACATAAATAATGAAAATTTTAATTTGTATTATATTTGGTAAATGTTGGCTTTATCTCATTCAAACAAAGGGGAATACATGGTCCACTTGGACGTCAAGAAGTATTCATCCCTTGGTTAATTATTTGGAATTAATATTATAATTATTTTCACTATATAAAATCATAGATAATTTATTGAAAAACAATAAAATCAAAATAAAATATTGTTACATCCCCCACCCTTAATGAAATTAAATCCATGTAGTTTTATCATTTTAAAAAAATATTCCACCAGTCCATGGATTTTGAACCATATATAAAGACTCTTCAACCATAGAATTTATTTGTAATCAAGATTCATTGCCATGTTTAATATTATATATTCTGTATAATTATGAATATTATTTTGTCTACTGAAATGTAATAATTGTTTTATATAAATAAACTATTGTAAATCTATTCATACATTCACTGGAATTACTAATTCCCAATAACGTTACTTTTTCAAAGAGCAAGTTTCGATCCATTTCACCAACATCTAAAATTACTTTTAAAATATTAGATTTGTTTTTCTATGTATATTTCTTACAATTTGGTCTAAATTTATTAAAAAAATTGTAAAATTTTTCAAAACAATTATTCAAAACATATAATTTTAAAACATATGATTAATATTTATTTTTATAAGATAATTTAGTTAGGTCATATAAATATTTTTTTAAACTATGGTTTTAAATAACAATGTTTATATTTTTTAATAAGGAAATATAATTATTAACTAAAAACATAAATTTTTTAAAAAATTTCTCCCCCATTAATATTTTTTTTAAATATTTATTGGATTCATATTTTTTTGATTGCATGAAAATAACTTTAAAAAAATTCACTACTAAAGATGAAAAAATTTGGGATTTTAAAATTTGAACATACAGGATTCAAGAACCATGAAAATTTAGTGGTACAGTGTACATGTTGGATATATCATATATCTAATTTCTGGTGATCAACATATAGGAAAATGTTTTTAAATAACTTGTGATTTATTTTTCAAAATAATTTCTAGTATATATTTTTGGTAGGGATATAATTTTTTTGGTATTTTCATCCAACTATATTTATAACAATTTTTTAATATTACAGGGGTATAGTCAATAAATACTAAATTTAAATATTATAAATTTTCAAACATTAGATATAAGAAAATATTTAAATATTTTCTAAATTATATCTAGTTGATTCTCTCTATATCCAAAAATTAATTATAATTCAAATTAGTAATGATAATGTCATAATGTAGTCATAAAAAACACAAAATTTTACTCTATTTTTTATTTACTAATTCCGTTTAACATAATGTACAAATTTAACAAAACTAAAAAATTATGAAAACTATGATAATATGTTACCCCAAAACATTAATATATTTATAAAAAAATTATTGAACATTCATAATCATCAAGACCTTACATACTAATCACAAATCCAAAAATATTTTTATCTATAATAATATAAGCTCCAAGAAGTCACATTTACCACATATCCAAAAATTATTGAACCACCATCATAAAAGTTTACATACTATTTTTTTCATTAATACAATATTATTATGTGTGTTCTGAAAATATTAAATTTTATTAAGAAAATAACCTGATTAATCTTGATAGTTAACCACCAATAAATACACATGCTTATATATAATTTTTAAAATATGTTTCAAAAATAAATATTTTTTTATAAATAACTATAGTCATGTCATTTTCAAATTACATAACAATCACATGGGTTATCATTACCATTATCATTTATTATTCTAATTAAACTAATAAATATCCGTCAATATATCACAAATAACCTTAAATTTCAATTACAGAAGTCCTCAAATGAGTATCTATGTCCCTGAATCAATGAACACCCTTAAATATATTAAATGATTATTGTATATAAACTATTAAATTATCTTTAAGTAATAAAAGATAAACCTCTATAGTTATGTAATCCCTTCCCAGATTCCAACAATAATAGGATAATTGTATGTATCCCCTAATTACTTGATTTAAAAATAAATAAATTTATTACATACCCAAAAAATTATATATTTTTTTTATAGAATCAGAAAAATATTTCTATAACAAAACCTATACTCTCTGCAAATTAGAATTTTTCCACTAAGATAATATAAAGAAATGATAAACCTACTTAACTCAAGGATTAAACCCTAAAACTAGAGCATTTAGATTTTTTTTCAAAATCATCTTTATTAACATTAATAAGCATTAAATAATATTGAGTGAGAACAAAAATCTCAATAATGGAAATAATAGAATGGTAAAATTTTTTAGGTCATTGAATTATATGAAAATCCTTCAAAATTTATTCCGATTATTGAACCCTATTCAAATATAAAACTTATTTTTAAACCATAAAAATTTCAATGCTCAAAGTTTCTATAAAATAATATTGAATGTAACCATAAATATTTTCTTGGAAAAAATGTTATTTTTTGATGTTCTATGAATAAAAAGACGTGAACCATTAAAAATCATATACTTCCGGTGAATAATTTTAACTATGAATGATCATAAACATTCCTTCAATTACGGAATAAACTTATGTCTTCATAAAATCCACCTATTTCCCTTAAACCCCCTTGGAATCATCGAAAATCAGTTGCATAATTTTGGGAATTCACAAAACATTATGGATAATGTTTATACATAGAATGTAAAAATATATATATTCATGATCATTCATTACATTCCAATTTTCATTGCATAGTCTATATAGAATGTCAGTACCATGTCCATTCATTATGTTATAAATTTTTCTATCAACACTAGACAAATACAATATAGTAGCATGAGATAATAATCATTAACAAATACATTGGTGGACTATATCTGTCCAAAACATCAAAATATTTGATTCTGAAAAAACATAACTACATGTAAAACACTATGAACTGCATTTTTTGATCGAATAAATAAAACACAAAAAATAGACATGTCATTCTATAAACATAATAATTTGTTTGTGACCTTATTAAAACATAATTGAAAATAATGGGTTGACCCAGGATAAAATATTTTTAATGATCAACTGAGATAGAAAATTCATATATAACATTCGAAGAAAAAGTGTAAATTAATATATAGGAATGTAAAATTATTGGTTTTGAATAAAAAACCTTTGACCTTGATTATTGTAGAATTATTTTATCATCCATTAAAGATCACCTTTGTGAAAAAACACTTGAGGCCATATCTTGTAAACAAAATGTAAAAAATTATATTTTTCCAAGGGTAACAGATGTGGAAAGGTTATATGTGGAAATAAATACTCGTATATTTTTGAAATTGAAATAGTTAGTAATATTTTGAAGAATATTTTAAAGGTAACATTCATAATTAAATATATCATGATATTCTAAAATATCCATGTTGTATATGGGGATACGTATAATTTTTTCTATAGAGATATACGGATCAAGATGATTCTAAAATATTATTCATTAAGAACTCTATGTTTTAGAGATAAAATATTCCATAGGTTTTTAAAATTTTGAAATTTATCATAAATAAAATGATGGAATATATTTTTATACACCTCATCCACCAGTGTCATGTGTTTGAAATCAACACCAATAAGACAACATAATTAAATTTGGTTTCTAACATAACAAAATTTTCTCATTTGTTTGGATCCATATATTATATAGTTCTAATCATATCTCATTTTAATATACATTTTTTAATTGTGAATACTTTTTTTAAATGAATTTTTTTCTTCACATATTTCAAAAGATTATTCAATAATGATATGTGGAGAAAATATTTAAGGAAGAATCATTGGTTTAGAATTCACCTGTTTATTAATTAGAAATCATGAGCTAGTATTTCATATCGATAACCAATCCATAAAAAACTACCATATGTGTATAAAACTATTGGGTGATAGATTTTGTAATTGTACATGTATAAATAATTCTATTCTCATGTTTGAATGAATCTATAGTGCTCACATGATATTCACATGTCAGAGATGCATCTCACATAGGATTGACACTGCAATTCGTAATAGTCAAAACTATATTGGAGATGGTAACATTATCACACATAATATTATTATTTGTTTTTCATTTCGTATTTATTTATACATAATTATTTTTTGTGATTAGTCGAATTTAGAATTGTAAAGATGAATTATAAAAGATCAAAATCATGAAGTGGTACTCCTAAAAAATAACCAAGAAAAAATATATTTGTTATAATATAGTTCTTATAAAATGATTCGTAGATTAAATCCAAATATATCTTGAAGAAAATGTACTTTAATGATGAATTATCATATACTAAAAGAATAGAATGATCTGCATATAATGATGTTAGAAGCAAATATCGCCATGTCGTAATTTTTAATATATAAGATATTATATATTATATATGATATTCTAATAAAAAATAAATAATATTTATTGAATATAATATATGAATATACTTATGGAAAAAACTATACAGTCTATTTTAGTGTGTTTAAATATTACATAAGATTCATCGGTTTAGTGAAATATTGGATTAAAAAATTTAGTGTTAATATATCCCGATATCATAAGGGTTTATCAAATAGAAAATTTATGGGTACATGGAGATGAAAATTATTATAATAAAAAGATGAATTTTTTAAATGTAATTTTGATAATATAATATAAAAATTTTAATAGTATGGAAAATTATAATTATAGGATATGATATTTCTATATCTTATCAAATAATATGCCTTTATAACTAGTTTTAGAAAATTTAAGGTCTCTAGTGATTCATATATGATGATACCATGAGGATCAAAATTTATATATATTCATGATTATTAAATATTATAGAATAGTGAATGAAAAAATTAAATAACATTATGTTTTGATGATGGCTTTATATGATATAGAAGTAAACCATACCATGAGTGAAAGGGTTATATAATGACTGAGTATAAAAGGAAATATCCATAGAAAAACATTTTTTAAATATGTAACAGTATATTTTATACCTTGGTGAGTTTTAAATGGAAATATTTAAGGTTTAACTAGTCTAATAAGATTTAAATTTGGAAAATTTTTGTCTGAAACTATCATACATAAAGGTCAATTATCCAATAATCAAATGTTATCAAAGATTTAATTAAAACAGAACTATTTCAAATTGGTTTCGAAATACCCAACAGTTCTATATATGGCGATATGTGGGCCTGCTTTTCAAAGGCAGGCATTCGTTGGGTGATTTGGCCAGTGACACTTAAGAACTCACATTGGTTTAGAGGATGGGAAGTCAGGATCATCGCACCCTTTGGGGGGGAATTATTTCATATTCCCAGACTCTCTTATACATTTAAGACGTGTTCATATGTTCGCGAATCATTGGTTTATACCCATGAATAGTATCTATGGACTACTCTTAGTTTGAAATGATCAGATGAACTCATGGATTCATAATCATTTAGGCCCAAGGTTTACCATCGCTCATTAGGGTAATGAATCTGAGGAGTTTAGACTCATTGAGACGACACTGGTTTGATGCCATATAACTAGGTGCTCTGAAGTTTATTATCATCCAGGGGGGATAGATAACGACTTGATCATTTGGATCGAACCTGTGATATGAGCTTCCAATGTATCAGAATCCTCGTAGTTCGGTTTGGGATGGGACTTACACTTTGGGGAAGCCCAAGAGGTGGGTAAACCGACATAAAGGGGTTCGAAATGACATATTGTAGGGCTTGATCCTCGGAGAGGCTTCCTGCGTATCCCACCTCGGAGATAGGGATCAAAGTCCACATAGTTCGGGAGTATAGTTTATCATCATGCGTGATGAAGGATGAACCGATGTGAAAGGGGTCAGAATAGCTGGGTGGTGGGCTTGAACCTTGTAGAGACTTCCTACGAACCATTTCTTGACATGGATCAAAGTCCTCAGAGTTCATAGGAGGTGCTTTCGGAGAACCAATGTGAAGATGGACTGGGGGTTTGATGGGTAATGGGCATGAACCTCGTGGAGGTTTTCTACATACCATGTCTGGATATGGATCAAAGTCCTCGTAGTTCGCAGTATGAGACCTAGGGTTAGGTTCAGTGCTTAATCTAAGCCCATGTGAGTCATGCTTAGTGTGACAAAAAGGAAGACGTAGAGACCTGATGTCCACATCGCGAAAGGTGAATCTGTGGGAAATGGAGTGGGGCTTACGCATGGGGCGGCCCAAGTAGTTGGGGCTTACTCTATAATAGAGGCCCAATGGTGACAAAGCCCTATGGGAGAGGGAAAGGAGTTCCCCCGTGTCCACCTCCACTCCTGGTTCTTAGAACTGGGGAAGTACGAAAGTGCATGGATGCTACCTCCCACAAGAAAGGCTAGGGGATTACACCAAGGAGGTTTCCCGTTCACACCCAGAAGAGGGGATGAGTGCTCACCACCGGAGTTGAAGGGAAATGGAAGTGGGGTCCCCCAATCTGGTGAGTGGAGAGGCCGAAAGGGGACTCCAGGCTCAGACCCTGCATTACCGTGGGAATGTGAACTCAGGAATACTTCGGGAATACACTCAAGGGCCAGAGCAACCCCTTTTCCCTCATTGACTGTGGGTATGTGAACTAAAGGAAGCATGATGATGCACCTTAAGGTTGCATCATATGATTCAGGTGGCTTCAGAGTAGGCCTTGGCTTAGGGCCAATGAATGGGCCAATGAGGGGGTTGCGAAGGATCTGGCTAGATTGGAAGGATTTTACATGACTCGGGGAATGTGAACACTGAAGGATATAGTGGGCCACAAGGGTGTATGAGTAGTGGCGCCCTTCATGTAGGGGGGGGGGGTGCTATATGGCTGGAGAGACTATCCGTGTACCAAGGTGGTAGGCGTAATGATAGGCATCCCACGTACCAGGGTGGTATGTGGCTTGGGGTTTGGCCCGTGTACCAGGTTGGTATGCAATGGAGTCAACGTGACCAGTGGAAGCCACGGACGACACTGGTCAAAGGTTCGTCGGTCAGGGCTTCACCTATATAGGATGGTGCTATGCAGTACGTCGAATCGAAAAAGGGGCATAAAATCCCTAGTCCAAGGGGAGTGCATCCACCAAGGGGAAATGGTGTGTAGCCTTCTTTTTATTTCTATTTGAAGTTCACAGTTCACCAATTTTTTATGTGTTTAAGGTTCCTTATCAATTTGTTTCCAGCTTTATACCTATTCTAGTTCACGAATTGGAACTTTAATGTTTGCAAAATCATAAGCTCCTTCCTTCAAAATCCTTCCACCCGTCTCAGATCGATCAATCCCCTTTCCTCTTCCACTCGATCTGATTTTATAGAGGGGGGAATGAGGTGTATCTGTGGTCATGAAAAACCTTTTGTGGAGGCCCATGACCGGAAACCCAGTTTACAGATGACTTGGTCAATCCACTTTGTGGGGGCATTGAATGCACCTTTGCTGCGAACGAAACTAGTTCGGTGAGTGCTTCGTGGCCGCGCAGGGCTCCAACTATGTTCCACAAATGACAACGTACGTGGTCTAGGCCAGTTGACACTGTTCACAGCCTGGTCATTTCATGACGATGGATCGGCATTGCACCCATCCTGTTTCGTGCCCATGGATGGTTCCCGCCTTTTTTCTGCGAACGGAAACGGTCCCCGGAGGGGGCGGTGTGCTGAACCGGCCACGTACCATCACTGTTGGACCGGTACATGGACCGATAGATCCTTTGCTGATTTCTTGGGTGTTCTCCAAATTTTTTCCCAATTCCTTGAGAGAAATTGGGTATAATTCTCTCTTTAATTGAGGGTATTCTCATTCTCCTTTTTGGATTTTCAGGACCCTACATATTCCCCCCATCAGAATGGGGTCCGATCAGAATGAAGAGGAGACTATTCTGATACAGAGTGGCCTTGAAATGTGGATAGTTCATAGTAGAGGAGTGGAACTAGTAGGGGACCATGCCTATAAATATGGGGGCCCTTCCCTTGTCTTTTACCAGATTCCTCCGGAACACGAAGATCTTTCTTTTAGTCTCCGCATGATTTCTCCTTGACGAAATTCCTCTTCCGCGAACCAGATTCCATTTCCGCAAACCGTTCCTCATTTGCGCCTACCTTCATCCATGGACCAATATCCCAGCCGCAAACTAACACTTTTCATCAATTAAAAATTAAGTTAAAACGAGCCACGTAGGAACTCGTTATGTGGTTTTGATGGTCCACGAAACTGAAATATTCCAGACTATAAAAATTTCCTAAGTCCTACGATCATAAACATTTAAATCCGGGATTGAGATTCCATGGAGCAGCCTGGTTCGTGGTTTTCTGGCCAATGCTCCGCAGGCCAGAGTGCTACGGACTTCTTCCACGTAGGGTTGGTTTTTAGAATGCAGCCGTCGCGAACCAACTTTTGAGGCCTGCTTGCAGACCTCGTCATGAATGCTCCTTGAGGGAGTCTTTTTCCATATACTTGGTATTTTTGTCCAGATTGTATTATTCGGGACTAACCATTTGCCTGGTTTTTATATCTCAGGGAGAAAATATGATTCTTCCTCAACCTGCACCCAGGCCTGCTGCCAAGCCTCTCCCGATTGGTCCAAAGAGACGTCTAGGTATGACTCATAGAGATGAGAGCATTAAAGATGACCCTAGCCATCCAATCATTCCCAGTGATGGTGTTTTGAAGGACTTACTCTCCCCCAGACATCTGGGCTATCCGTTATCAAATCATCTACCACTTTATGGTTTAATCCTTTTAGACGACGTTCATATCCCCCCTGTCTTCTCAGGTCTTCCACCCCCCTATTTGGAAGTGTTTCCGAATTGCACTCAAGCGAAACTAACCCAATCGGGAGAGATGATCTCTGATTCTAACCCGAAATAGACCTTCATTTTTGAGAGGCTCTATTTGGAATCAAAGTGATTGGTACACCTAGGGCTTCTCCCAAGAAAACGTCCTCAAGAATTACCCCTCCTTGATCAACCTTGCCCATGTGGATCCTGCGGAAGGATGGATTCTCAGGTGGGATCTTCTGTCTGGTGGGATTTTCTCAAATGACTAGTCCTGAGAAATCTGGGTCTGTTATCATTGACGGGAGTTCCCTGAGTCACTGGAAATGCTAAATCTGTACTACGTAGTGTGGGCTTCCCAGTATGTTGTTTACCCACCATATTTGATCATACCTGACTTTCTCGGTCACTGGTGTTCCAGAACTGACACGTTCCACCTATCCCATGGTGAAGTTGGTATTAGTTTAGGGTACATCTACCAAATGGGTGGGCTTCTGATCATTGGTGAGATTTATGACAAGTTTTTTCCCACCCCTGACACATGGGACGACGTCAAACGAGAACCTTTGTTGGAAAGGGATCTATTGGTTATGGAAGAGCGGTCACTGGGTCAGCCCTTGTGTGCCCTTTATATTATCCCCTATAGTACCTGGATTGGGTTATTTTTGAAGGCCACTGGTCTGGTGTCGACGATTAAGCACCCCAGGACTCATCCTTCTCAACAATCATGAAGTACCCCAGGTTCTCACTAGGTGATTCTGGAGGCGGGTGACTACCTTTCTTGGGGTTATGAGATGCGCCCCGGTGTGCCGCCTAAGCTGAGGCTAGCAGGTCTTTTCACCATGTTTATGAGCGGGGGGCTATTCCCATCTCGGAATATCAACCAAGGTGTCAGAGCTTTCACCCTAATGATGGCATCTGAGTAGGCAGGAGGCCATCAAGTGAATATGGTCGTATCCACTTTGGATCGCCATTAGGAATTACTGAAGCACATGGAGGAGGGCGGGTCAACCTATTGTTTAAGTGGGTCATTTAAATTTTTTATAGGGGTGTCTAGCTGATCATTTCCGCTATTATGAGTATCGTTATAACACAGTTATCCTGATTCCTACTCTTCGGCCTACCTTGCTTGATATAGCTGGAGTTGGTCTGAAGTCCCTCAGTTCTGATGAAGTTATCGAGCTTCTGAGTGACTTTTCCCAGTTCCCTTTCACTCCCTATCCCACTCCTTCCGGTGTCATAGTTGTCTAATACATTGGGAGATTATAAGAGCGTTCTTTCATTATTTCACTACGGGACGGTTTTCTATCTGTGCAGATTGATGGGGTCTCTCTGTGCGAGTTGTATGCACCACATCATTTTTCTCAACAGTCCGGGTTCATGCAACACAAGGTTTCCCTTCCCCATCCTCGGACCTGAGGACTGCATCCGTCCACCCTCCGTCAATGGTGGTAGATGTTGATGCTGGAGGGATCTGTCATAAGCATTACCTTTCCTGGAACATGAGCGGTTGCGAGCCTATCCTCGAAATATGAGAGAATATGGATAAAGCATTATCCAGATGGGATCTTGGGAAAGGAAATCTGGAAATTTCCAAAATCGGGGGTTACTGCGGCTGTTGTTCTTACCACACCATTCTCATCGGCTTTGATGGAGGATCGCCTGACGGCCCTCAGGTCCAAGAGGCTCAGGGAATCTTCCTCTTCCAACCCCTCCATGGCCGAATATCATACAGATCTGTTCCTTTTGGATGTAAATGTGGATGACCCAGTGACTTCAGGTCCCCATGATGTAATTCCCAAATCTCCACCAGCCAATACTGGGCTCACCCGTTCAACTCCCAAGCATGAACCAGGGCTAGAGGATTTTAACCCTCTAGTCCCAGAGCCATCTTCCAATGCGCACATGTTTGTATAGGTCGTAATTCCAAACTTCATTCCTGTGCTATCTAGTGATGATGCCAAATACCCTCGTGTCATGGCAGACCACTGAGTAGTGCGAAGGTGGGACTGGCCCCGGATCCATGAGATTGTTACTGAAAATCCTCTGACTGAAATGGTGACTAAAAATAAATCCCTTCGGAAACTCTTCCTAGGATTGGGGTCCAACGGGTTCGAATATTGACAACTTCATTTTCTCACCTGCCAGGTAGTCATGGCCCGTGGGGAGGCTACCTCTGGTGAACACAAACTTGATCACCTCACCGCCTCTCACTATGGGACCTAAGCCTTTGAGAAAGTTATGATGAAGCTCCATCAGCTAATAGCAGTAGAGGTGAGATCTCAAGATCAGGTGACCTCCCTATCTACAGAGCTTCAGGAATGCGAAGCTCATGCAACGATGCTGAGGGATTAGTTTTCATCTCTGATTGGTAACATTGAGGCTACTAGGAAAGGGATCAATGATTTCCAAACGACGGTGAGACATACTCGTTTGGTGGCAGAAGTTGAGGACAGGGAGAAGGCCATGTTGGAGCAAACATTCAATAACCTTCGCCGCCCAGTTTCCGATCTGATGGAGAGAGTGAGCCAGGGTCCTTTGTGATCGTCAGAGCTATTTATGTACATTCTGTTTTACTAATTTTCTTGCAGAAAAAAAGAGATTCCAGCTTGTGGACGTCCTCCCTCTTTTTTTTCAAATAGAATACAATCTGTTGTCAATCCCCCCTTGCTGTAAAATTTTATTGTTATTGGCACGATTTTGGTATAAATAACAACTCACTGAATTAGAATTTATAATAGTTTAGAAAAATGATGAAGTAGAAATGAGCTCTAATTTTTCCCTAGACCATGAGATCCAGCGAGCATGGTTTAACTATTTCTAGGGTTTTGTAGAAACTCCCTACAAAATTTTTGTCTCTTCCATCAATACCCTCATTTTTCCTGGGCCCATTTAGTGTGGATCCAACTGGTATAACCCAGTTTTTCTTAGGTCACCCTTCTTGGGTTTTCGACCTAACAGGCTTTGCACCTCTTTTTGTGAGCAGTTTAAAGTCCCACCAAAAAGACTATCATTACGGATGTTTTAGGTCAATCATCTTTGACCAGATATGGTGGGGGAAGGGCCACGAAAAGATTTGGTTGATTAAAAGATGTCTCATTACCATTCAGATTGCACGTGGGGGGAATATGTTTAGATTTGAACGACATGGAAGGCATGTCTCAAGGCATGGGAGCCGTATCGGTGTGTAGAGGTATGCAAAGCATCACCTAAGGAAGAATTGCCTTTGTTAGATGGGCCAAGGGAAATCAAAATGTAGAGCCGCTGAGGGCATGGTTTGCATAGTCATGCAAAGGTTTCCTTAAGTCAATGGTTGTCCATTTCTAATGACCTAATGACTTCATGGAAGTCTGGCTTATGAAAACCACCATGGGTGGATTGGAGAATATGAAAACCACTAGGGGTGGCTTGGAAAGTGTGTGTGACATCTGAAAGGGTTTGGGAACATATTTATTTATCAAAAGTGGGGATGCAGGGTCCCAGTCCTACGCATTTAGTTAGCGTAGAGGATGGTTGGAGCATGGCACAGTTTAAAGTCATGCATCTAGTACATTCATTAAAATGGAGCAACTTCTCCTAGTTCTCAGTAATCTCGTTAGATACATTCCAGCGTATTCCTGCATGGTTGTGAAAGAGGTTGGTAAACTGTTGTACAGAGGGTTTTAGAATCTTGGGATAGATATGGGGGCTCAGGGGCCAAAGGACGTATGGAGAGAAGCATTGCCTATGGAAATATTGCCTTTGGTAGATGAGCCAGGGTTGATCAATATGTAGAGTCACTGAGGGCATGATATGCATAGTCATGAAAAAGATTCCTCAAGAAAATTATTGTATTCTCTCGATATCCAAGAAACTTCAGGGAAGTTATGATTCGGGACCACCAGGGGTGGCTTTCAAGGGTTCCGCTCCTTCTAAGTACAGAGTATGATTTATGAGGATATGGTGTCCGGATACGGGAGAAACACTTGGGCTAAATTTCCCAGGAATGGGTGAAGTCTTCCCTTCTCATGCGGGTGTGAGACGGTGGTTTGTGCAGGTTCAACCTGTGCACTAAGGGACAGAGGAAAGCCTCTAGTCCTGACTAAACCCAAGAAAGGTTCAACTGTGTAGTTTAATGTCAAGCAGCATGGACAAAGGTCATTTTAAATCCCATGCAGTTTTACGTCATGCGGTGTGGAATGGGAGCCTTTTTGAATATGTTGTGCAGTTTAATGCCATGCAGCGAGGACAGGGGGGATTTTTAAACCTATGAAAATGATTTCAATTGGAGCCATTTCCTAGAATCTTATTTCTTGGTCTCTACAGCTTCATGCCAAGCAACAAAGACATGCTCTGTGTAGTTTTAATCGTCTTTCAGTGAGGACGTAGTTGTAAAGGCCACTCTTGATCAGAATGTAACTGGGCTTGAACATCTCGGCTTGTCCAGACGTGGAGAGGGGTTGATGGTGTAAACTGTGGTTTCGGGGATTCTTGGATCAGGAGAGATGATATGGGGGTTCTGAGGCCGGTAAGCGTACTGGGCTAGGATGAGCATCGCCTGAGAAAATATTGACTTTCATAGATGGGCCAGGGGCTATCAATATGTAGTGCCGTTGAGGGAATGGTATGCATATTCATTCAAAGGTTTACAAGGGTCGATGAATTTCCACTTCCGATATCCATGAATGATTATGAGGATCCGTGATTGTCTGGGCCACAAAGTCTATGTTTTGGGTAAGGAAATATCTCGACAGGATGGGGATGTTCATCGCTAGTTGATATTAAAACTTGAGGAATTCACCATGAAGATTTATCCTACACATGGGGTATACCTTTAATCCATGTAGTTTAACATCGTGCAGAAATGACGAAGCACTCTTAGTTTAGCGGTCATAGAGTTCAGACCATTGGTTTACTATTGCTATAATTACCCAGAAGGAAACTGAGTTAAGAGGCTTTGGTATACATTGAACAATGTTGAGGGAATGAGGGTGTAAACTATAACTCTGGGGTTTCCCAGATTAGGGGGTATGGTATGGGGGATCTGAGTCAGATAAGCGTACGAGGCTAGGAAGAGTACCGCCCGAGGAAATCTGGCCATTGATAGATAGGTCAGGGGCCATCAATATTCAGAGCTGTTGAGGTCATGGTATTTATATTCATGAAAAGGTGTCCATGGGTTGATAACTTTCCACTTTCAATGGCCATGGATGATTATGAGGATCTGGGATTGATCATACTACAGATTTTGGCATATGCGGATAATGGTGTCCAAGCACACAAGAAACATCTTTGCCACAATTTCTTGTCGAGTCAAAGTAACCCAGCCCTGACATGATGTTTTTAGATGCAGATCTTCATGATAACCATGGGTGGATACATAGGATAACCACGTAGGCATACCTTGGAAATTTTTGGATGTGCGAGGGGAATGAACTTGTAAACCACTGCTCCATAAATTTTTGGATTGGGAGATATGATACGGGGGCCCTGAGGCCCCAAGCGTATGAATATAGGAAGAGTACAGCCTGATGAAATCATGCATTTGGTAGATGGGCCAGGGGCAATCAACCTGAAGATCCACTGAGGGAATGGTATGCATAGTCATTCAAAGGTGTCCATGGGTTGATAACTTCACACTTTAGATGGCCATGAATGGTTATAAAGATCCCCAATTACCCAGGTCCTGGAGTCTGATGTATGGAGAGGATGTATCCAAATGCGCAAGGAGTATTCCCATATCATTTCTCCATATATCATGGGTGGTTTGTTACAAAGTCCATGCAGTTTAACATCGTGATGTGAGGATGAATTTCGTGCAGTTTTACATCGTGCAGTGAGGACGAGGGTGAACTGGCATGAAAAGGCGATTTCGTGTAGTTTAACGTCATGAAGTAAGGACGAGGGGTGTACATACCTTTTCTATTAGTGGGGGATGGGTTGGGAGGTAAGATCCCAGCATCACTATGTATCCAATGTTGGTAGGAATCAAGCCTCACATAGTTCTTTTTTTGGGGAATACACCCAGTGCGGGTCTTGTCCATATGGGGGGAAAGGGGGTATTTTTAGCTATATTTGGGGTGGCTTAGCCAGGATATTGAATTCCGGAATCACTACGTATCTTGAAATGGTGAGAATCAAGCTTTACATAGTTCATTAGAAGATAACACACCCTGTGCAGGTCTGGTCCATACATCAGGGAAATGGGCATTTGAATCCTTTTTATCCATGTAGTTTAATGTCATGCGGTAAGGACGAGGGATACAACCCGTGCAGGGTTGGTCTGTACATGGGGGAACAGGTCATTTTTAACTTTATTATGTGGTGCATGGGCTAGGATAGAGAATCATGGCATCTATACGTATCTTGCGAGGTCAAGAATCAAGCCGTATGTAGTTCTCTAGAAGATGACACACCCAGTGCAGGTCTGGTCCATACACGGGGGAAGAGGGAATTCTTCCCTCTCTTTTTTATTATATTTGGGGGTGGTTGGGCCAGGATGGGGAACCCTGGCATCGCTACGTATCCTATGAAGGTAGTAATCAAGCCATACATATTTCTCTAAAATCAATCCAGTTTAACGTCATGTGGTGAGGACGAAATACTCTTAGTTTAGGGTCATAGAGTTTGGATCGTTGGGGCTTGGCAGTTTAACGTCCTTCAGCTCGAACGATGGGTGCATGGTAGTTTAAATTCCTACAGCTCAACAAGAAATACTTTTGATTATGTGAAATACTTCTTCAGAAATCTTACTTTTGAAGGAGCGGTAGTGAATTGCCCATCCATAGAGATCAGCACATATGCTATGTTGGATTAGACCTTGTGTATAACATATGGTCCCTCCAACTTGGGCTTCAGCTTTTGAGGCTTCTTTCCGGGTATCATTGGGGTCCAAAGGACTAAAACCAATTCTCATTCCTTGAAAGACCAAATATGATCCTTTTTATTGAAGTGTCATGCGATCCGGTTCTGATATACTTTCAGATAGTGCATAGTGTGCAACCACTTCTCATCTAGCTGTTCCAATTCACCTATCCAATTTTCCTATTTCTCATAATTAGATAACTGATCACAAATGGCAACACGAAGTGAGGGAAATTGGATCTCAATGGGAAGGGCCACTTTTGTTCCGTACACGAATGAGTATAGAGTAGCCCGAGTTGCGGTGCGTATTATGGTTCGATAAGCCCACAATGCATGGAGGAGTTTATCCAGCCATGATTTATTGCCTTTGTCCCGAATTTTCTGGAGAATGTTGGACATGGATTTGTTGAAAGCCTCTATATGTACATTGGCCACTACATGGTTGTGGGATGAGTGGTTAGCCTTGATACCATATTCTTGGTATAGTTTCTCCAATTCAATAGAGTAGAATATGGTGCCATTATCCCTCAATATGGTATAAGGGATGCCAAATATGGTGATGATATTGGTTTTCACATACCTAAAAATGTTTTTCCCCAACTTCGTTGAGGGGTACAGCTTCTTCCAACTTGGAAAAGAAGTAGGTTTCTATGAGGATATAATTCAGTTGTTTGGCTGTGGAGGGAGGATATGGTCCCATTATGGCCATTCCCTAGATGGAAAATGTCTCGGAGTACTTAGCCTAATAATGTAACTCTGGGGGGTTGGTGTATGAAGTTGGCATGAATTTGGAAGAAGTGGAATTTTTGGTGAAGTTCTCATAATCTAGTGCCATAGTGGTCCAATAGTACCCAAGCCTTCGAACCTGATGGGAAATCATAGATCCTGACTGGAGTGGCCCACATACCTCAGCATGCACATCAGCCATGAATGAAATAGTTTCTTCTCCATCAGTGCATATGAGGAGGACTTCATTGATGCATCGTCTATAGAGGACCTCTTGCTGACTCGTGCTGCTATATTGGACAATGTTAATTACCGTTCTCCATATTTTCTCTCGTTCATCCCTATCTGATAGAAGTTATCCCCTTTGAAGGTAGTTTTAAATGGGGGTCATCCAGTCACTGGTAGGAGCATATAGCTTAGGGACCAGACTGACATTGTTGATTTGATCAGTCTTAGTCTAAACAAATGGAAAGACCATTCGACGATGAGCAATAATGATAACTGTTTCGTCCCAATTTGGGTCAGCTAGAGTTTGGGCCACATTTTCTAATGCACCAACCTTGGCATTTTTAGACCAGATAATACAGGTCAATGTTCGTTCTGTGGAGAATTCTTCCATTAACCCTCAAACATGGTCGAACAGGGAAATCCGCTCCTCTCTTTTGATAGCATAGTCACCATTGACTGATTGATGACCGGTTTTGAGTCACATTTTACCTTGAGGTGTTGTACTTGTGCCTAGAGTGCCAGCTCCAGGCCTGCAATGAGGGTTTGATACACCACCTCATTGTTCATACATCCTTCAGACACGAGGATGGAATATGGCAAGACTGCCTTTTTTTGGGACAAGAGTATTATCCCCAATCCCACCTTGTTAAATTTGGGATCCTCCAACCTTTTCCCTGTCAGGCTTCGGGATGCGCCGTCGAAGTACATTTCCCATGTTTGGAGATCATCATGAACCAAGAATATGTCTTCATCAGGCAATTAGATGTCTGGTACGGTGGTCCCTGTCGAGGGGTGCTCTACCATAAAATCTGCTAACAACTGCCCTTTGATGGATTTCTGAGGCACAAAACAGATGTCAAACTATTGCAGGATGACTGCCCATCGGGATAGGTTCCCAGTCAGCATTGGGTGGCGGAGGATGTACTTGAGCGGGTTACTATGTGAGACCAAATAAACTTCATGATGCTGCAGATAATGTCACAATTTTTGAATTGAAAATACCAAGGCCCAAAAAATATTCTCGATGTTTGAGTATCGAGTTTCAGCATCGATCATGGTTCGGATGAAGTAATAGAGATTGTTTTCACTGCCGGGTCATTTTTCTGTGTGATGAAGAATCCCAGTGACCGCTCTAGAGCTGTCATGTATAGGATAAGAGGTCTTCCCTCAACCGGTTGCATGAACATTGGTGGTCTTAATAGGTACTTCTTTAGGATATCGAATAACTCTTGTCAATCAACCATACATTGTTATGTAACTCCCCTCTTCATTAACCTAGTGAAGGGAAAATATTTTCCTGCCAAGTTGGCTATAAACTGCCGAATATAGGCTAGGTGTCCTTGTAATCCTCGCAACTCAGTGTGATTGAGGGGAGGTGTCATTCCAAGGATAGCCTTGTATTTTCAAGGTCGGCTTCGATGCCACAATGGCGCACGACGAAGCTATGGAATTTCCCTGAGGTAACCCCAAAGGCACATTTTATGGGATTCATCTTCAGACTGTGTTGTCGAAGTTTGTTGAAGACGGTTTCAAGGTCTGACAGGTGATCTGAGCACTGTCTTGATTTGGCCAACAATTCATCCATGTAGCATTCTATGAATCTCCCCAGGAATGGTTTAAAGATATGATGCATGGCACGTTGATATGTGGCGTCAGTGTTCTTGAGACCAAAGGGCATGACCCTGTAATAGAATATTCCTTGAAGGGTTATGAAGGCAGTGGCTTCTTCTTCTTCTTAGGAAATCTAGTTTTGATTATACCTAGAATAACTATCCATGAAATAGAGAGCCTCATACACATAGTTTGCATTGATTAATAACTTGGTAATCAAGACAGGGAAATCAACTTTCAGGCATTTCCTGATTGAGATCTCTGAAATCGAGGCAGACACGGATTTGTCCATTCTTTTTCTTGATGGGGACAATGTTGGACAACCATATGTGGTATTAGACCTCCAAAATTAATCCTTCTTTAATAAGCTTATCAACTTCAACCTCTATATTGGAAGTATGTGATGGGTGCATTCTTTCGGCAGCTTTTTTATAGCCCTAGTGATCTTATAGAAGACCTAAGATGTGGTCTCCACTTCAGTATCAAGTCCCGACATTTCCATGTAATTACAGGAAAAACATCTCAGAGTTACTTTAGGGGAGAGGCAGATACCTCATGCTCCTTAGGAGACATGGATGTACTAATGAGGGTGAGCCTTGGGTCTTCCTCAGTAACCAGGATTATTTCCCTGATCTTGTCCATAGTGGTGGAGATACCTTCCTCAAATGTGGGAGGTGCATCCTTGAGATCTTCCTCCTCCAATTATTCATTATCTTATTCTTGATCTGATGGGGGGAGAGTTTCTAGACCAGGCTCTTGGAGGTCTGGAGATGAGGCATCGTGGGCGTCCTTTCTCAAGTATAAACCCCCAAATTGAGTGTCAGCTAACGTTTCCACATTGTTACGCTTGGCTGTTATAGTTGAAATCTTGAGGATAGCTGAGTGTGTGTCCGTGTTTGAACCCCTGCTCTCAACATGGTTGATGGGAAGTACATAGTCTCCACCAAGCTTCCTGATGAAGTCATCAAGAACCATTTCCAGACCATTTGGAGTAAGAATCGAGTTGTTACCATCGAGGAAAGGCTTCTTTTTAATTTTCTCATAAAAACCAGCATCAATGTAGTGTGACTCAGAGAGCTCGAAAGGGGCCTTGTCAGCATGCAATGTCCCACTTTTTCCATTGACGCAATACTTGATACACTGGTGGTAGGATTAAGTAATGGAAATGTGGTGATGGAGCAATGAACTTCCAAGAAGGGCATTGAATGTTGAATTTTGATGGGCCACCAGGAATTTTGAGTAGGCCACAAGGTTGCCAAAATGGGTTTTCAGCTTGATTTGTCCCATTGACTTCTGTTCACCCTTGTCATAACTCAACAGGGTTGTGGATCTTTGTATTAGGTCATCCTCATGGTATCACAACTTGTGAAGTGTTTATAGGGGAAGGAGGTTAACTCTAGAGCCATTGTCAATTAAAACTTTATGGATATCAACATTATTTAGTGTGCATGACACATATAGTGGTTTCATAAGTCCTTGCATGATGACGTCTTCATCCTGATCGGGGAAAGAAATCACCTAATTGTATTTAGTCCGGCCAGTCTCTGTTCGGTAAATCTTGGTAGTAGTTACATTAGCCTGAAACTCCTGGGGGTTGAGAAAGCTTCAATAAGAACTTCTCTGAGATCTACTGACAAGATCAGGGCATCCAGGATTGACAGCTTGGCTGGTGCTGACGCCAGCTGCTTAAGGATATTGTATTTATGCTCCAATGGCCGACATTTCTCTACTGGTGGGAGTGTTTTAACAGGAATCATGGGAGATTGAGTACATTACGAGGAAGCACCGACTATGGGGTTAGAGGTCGATGATGTTCCCATGTTCTGGGGACTCGGCCCGGCTGGTCTGTTTGTGCGCACTAGGCGTCTAAACACTTGTTCCGCATATGATGGGTACCACAGAATGATAGGGCCAGAGTGGCCGCTTGTAGAGGTGGAGGGAAATTATATCTCCTTTTGAGTACGTTGGAGGTCCCTCCCACGAGTTTTCGTGATATTAACGGTTTGGGCTGGGGTAAAGCCATAGGGTTAGTTTCAGTAGCGTCTGCGTCTCCCCTGGTATCCCCTACTTCTAAAATTCCTCCCCCTAGCACCTTGCCTCAGGAACTCGGGTTTGTAACCATAACCTTTATTTGGGAAAGATTCCATTAGATGGATGATGTTGATGGAACCAAAGATTATCTCCTACTGCTGTGACAGGTAAACCTAGTCTATTTTCCCTGATGGTGCAGTTTGGTGGGTCGGTGCCCATGGTGCCAAGTTTGGGGGCATAAAATCCAACAGTGTCATGGATAACTTTGGCCTCGTTGCGGACTATTCCTCTTGTGTTTGTCTCCTCCCTTTTCGATCATGCCTGGATGACCGGCTCATGGAGGGTTGTGAGGCTGATATTGTCGGTTGTGCGTCATTAGGGGCTATTGGCGGCCACACCGACTGTTGTAATTGAGCTCGATGTATGCCCAGAGCTTGGTTGATAGTCTTCCGAGTCATCCAGCCATCAAAGATATTCCCCCTTTTTTGTGACTTCCCCTCCCCTTTGTTGGAGTCATTTGTAGAAATATACATCACATGTGTTGTGGGAGGTCCCAACTCGACCTTCCCGGAGTCTACCATCCTTTACATGAGATCTTTGTAGATGAATCTTTCCTGAATACTGTGCCCCAACATTCGATGGTAGGGATAGTAATCTGGCCTGTCATTGTGGATGACTTCTTTGGGCTTCCTTGGCTTCGGGAGGCGGAGTAAGTTGCAATTCATGGCAGCAACAAAGTCGCCGCAAACTTAGTCCTCTTGGAACGAGTATACTTTGTGTCTCCGTTCCTAGAACTAGTTTTGCTTCAATCCTCACTGATCGTCCTACATGGGTAGAGGCGGCTGATGATATTCATGGGTCCCTTGATGATTTGGTGGAGGCCTTTTCAGTGGAGCAGGTGCAAGTGCTGTCTTGAGCGTGACAAAGGAAGCTTCAACTCTAACTGTTCGCTTTGTAGGAGCCTATGAGGCTATTCAGTAATTTAAATAAGTCCATTTCAGGGAGTCTTCAATTCTCGGGCCAATAGAAGAGAGATTGCGGAAGCCAGCAGTGCACTCCACTAGTATGAGTGGTGTTCGTAGCTCATCTCGATGGATATATATGCATATGGCTAGCATCTCATCATGGGGCATTGGCCTATTTAAAGAGTAGGTCAGACCATTCCATCTGGAGATGAAATCCGAGACCCTCTTTTTCTCCCTCAGTTTGCAATTCATGAGGTCGCTGAATATTGTCTTCAGTAGCGTTGAGCTGGAGTGGAACAAGAACTGCTTCCAAAGGTCTTCCCAGCATTTTATAGAATGAGCTGGCAGATTAGTATACCAGATGAAGGAAAATCCTTGCATGGTCCATATGAAGCATCTGAATTTCACTACTTCTTATTGTTCTAGAGTTCCCATCATAGGGTCGCAATAAGACGGGTAGTGCATCAAGTGCTGTTCTGGATATCCTAAACCATTGAAAATAGAGAATACATGGCTCAAAAAATTGGGTGTAGGAGCCGTGTTGCTCACCCAATCGGGGTAGGGTTTTCGCTCTGGCTCCATCAGAGCGCTTCAACCTTATATTGCTTCTAATCGAGATGTTAGTACCTCTATCATGCTGGTGAGTCCCTGGTTAACATCTTGTTGGGCCCGGTCTTGGGAAAGTGTAGCCCGAGGAATTTCTTAAGGATCCGGCTCGGCCGGCACCAACAGTGCACATGTCGTTTGGGACACCTTTGAAGGGTTGAGACGTACTTTATACGATTGCTTCCTGAGTGGAGGGAGGTCTTGGTATTTACATGAATCCATGTTCAGGTAGTTGGACGGACCAGATGCCTCATTGGGCGGGGCAATCCTTGGTCTTTGAGGTGCACTTGCTGGAAGTGCAAGGTGTGGCTCATCATTGGAAGTGCTTTAAATAAGACAATACTTCTGGAGTAGATAGGTATTAATCCACCTTAGTTCTTAAATTTCAACTTCCTATCGAGTGAATATCTCTTCGAGCGTAAGTGGCTCGTTTTTATCGAGAGAAGGAGGTGATTTAAGGGTAACCAGACCTTTGGTCTTATCATTTTTGGAAGTACGTAGTGTAAGGGGAGGATGGTTAGCTGGAAGGGTGGCCATATTTAGGGGGTCCCTCTGGTTCCAAGTGTGCATACCTGGCGGTTCGTTGCGAGTCATAGCCCGACTGGAATCATTGTCTCCTGATCCATCTGGATTTGCATCATCTCTAGTTTCACCTCTGGGGTTAGCCTCTATGGAGTTGATGGATGCATATCACGGGGTGGGGTCAATTTCATCTTCCAAATAAGAAAAGGATCACCCACGGCTTTTACTGGTCCTCCCCTTCCTATTTCGGGATTTATTTCGGACTTCTTGAAGAAGGGTGACATAGAGAGTTATTTGATATGACCTTACAGTACGCCTCCCTATTGAAGGGGAAGATGATTCAAAGGATGGGATAGGGCAGGAATCTCCTCTTCTGACTATCCTCCCTAGACGAGAAAATACTAATTCTCGTGGGGGAGGTTGTTGAGGTGGTAAAAACGCCCCCAACACTGAGGGCTGGGGATGGCTCCGTTTCTTGGATGTTGAGTCCTTTCTTATTTTTCTTGGACTTACAGGTGAATTTGTTGTTAAAAATTCCCCCAACCCTGCTAGCTAGGGTTGACCCTGGATTGTAGCAGTGGATGCTTCTATTGAAATTTTCTTGATCTTTCTTCCCCCACTCGGGGGTGAACTGGATCTGATGCCAAGTTCTGCTACGAATCAATCCCCTCTTGGGAGGCAAGCATTGATTTTTGATTGGCCTCTCTCAGGTGAGAGGCCTGATGTATGATTTCAGTGACCTCATTCAGGAGTTCGTGAATTTTTTATTCTCAATGGGCCAAATGCTTCTGGGACTTACTCAAGGCCAGTCTCTGCGGGGTGTGTTTCCTTTCACGAAAATGGAGACCACTCGATTGTTGTCTTGCTGTGATGACATTGCAAGATATTATGTTGAATGGGTTTTTCTGAGAGAGGAGAAGAGTGAAATGCAGATCTCCAAGTTCTCCCCATCCTCTAAAATGAACTCCCGTCGGAGCATCCCCAATGAGGTGGCGCATCTGGTGCAGTGCATGGAGGTAGGATAACTTTGTGTTTCCTTTATGCCTCTTAGGTTGCGGTAGTCGCGCCAGATGAAGAGCTTCCAGGTCGATGTGACGCAGGAGGTCTCCTATTGTCATGACATGATCAACATACCCATTGTAGGGTAGGAAGCTTGATCTCAGCTGGCGGAGGGTTGTCCACATATTGGAGAGGATGTTGTGCGCACATTCTTCAGACAACATTCTAGGTATTTAGAAATTAGAGGTGGTCATGGGCCAAAACATTACTAGTATATCATCTCTGGCTACTCGTTTCCTGATGAGAAACATGTCAGCATACTCCTCCAATAGGGATTCCTCCACCTGGTCAGACCAACTGAGACACTCACCGATAGTGTGGTCAGGGTCAATGGAGCTGGTAGGTATTGAAACATCAAGTGGGAGATTTCTGGGTGGTTCATTAGATGAACGTGGCCCCGGAACATCTCCATATTGAAGAAGTGTGTCGTTGGTGACTAGCTGGGAATCTGACATTCTTGATCCCGTACTTCTAAGTGCCTCGGCATATGAGGGATTTTCTGTGACTGATTTGGTAGGGGGAGGACCTTCCTACACGAGGGGAGGGCCTTCTCGTTGATCGGGATCCAGGTGGGGAGGGCCTCCGCTATCCGTGTTGTAATAGAAAGGGCTACCATTACAGCTAGACGCCTCACTGCATAGAGGACTTTTGCAGTGCATACCCTGGGGAGGACCTCCAAGGCATGTCACAGCAAGGGGAGGACCTTATGGCTGGGTAGTGTTGTTATAGGGAGGGCCTTTCCAACAACAACCATCATGTTGAGGATGACCATAATGGTTTGATGTTCGATGTGAATCCTGGGGAGGACCTTTAAGACACACTGCGACAAGGGGAGGACCTTCTTGTTGCTTTAGGCCATTGCGGGGAGGTCCTTTGAAATTGTGACCATGGTGGATAGGACTACCATCATAGCTGACGCAGGGAGAATGTCAGTAGGGTACACCCTAGGGAGGGACTTCAAAATGTACCGCAACAAGGGGAGGTCCTTCTCTTTGCATGACGTCTCTACGGAGATGAACTATGTTATCAGAGTAGCGAGGATTACCACTCTCATCTGATGTCTGGCTGCGCGGAGTGTCATTGCAATGTAACCCCTGGGGAGGACCTTCAATGTAGGCCATGAAAAGGGAAGGACCTTCTTGTCATGATGATACGTCACTTCAGTGAGGGCCTCCACAGTTGCAACTATGATAGTGAGGACTACAATCATATTCTATAGTCCCACTACATGGAGAGTGTTTGCAATGTATACCCCGAGAGGACCTTTAGGGTGGACCGCCACAAGTGGAGGGCCTTCTTGCTACTTGATCTTCTGGTCACATGGAGGGATTCCATGAATCATATCAAAATATAATCTCTCATGATCAATCTTTATTTTCCTGTGGGGGAGGCCCCTGAAGGTGCTCTGTGTAGGACCTTCAGAACTGCTGGTAGAAACATTGTGGGGAGGACTTTCGAAACTTCTTATGCCACTCCCATAATATTGTAATGGGAGGGTAGGGTTTCGAGCCTTCGATATGTGCTTAGTGGCATTTGGAACCCCAGCTTCTAGCAGAGTGGAGTCATGAACCCAATCTTTATTTTCTGGATGCCTTCAATGCATTCGGGGCACTTTCTTGTAGGTAGCAGGGACTGACTACTGTTGATAACGACCTTCACCTTCGGGTCCCTTTCTAATTGGGCCCTGTGATGCTATCAGGATATGTCGATGAACATCTTTACTTTTAGTAGGGATATATGCCTGCTATGGAGAATCCACCATGATGGGCGGGTGTCCCCCATTTGGAATGAGTGAAGCAGCACAATCCGATTGCCATTGCATCATGGAATATGGCCGACGAACCTCCTGGGTAGAAGCAGGGATGCAGATCTGCTTCATGGCGGCTATCTCATCTCTTAGATGAGTTGTCTCAATTAGGGAGATGGGCTCATGGGCTTGAGTCCTTTCTGTTTTCGCTGATGAAATTAAATTCTGTAAAGTCTGAAAGATATGATCTGGGATTGATACATGATCCTCCATCATTTTCGGGATATGAAGAGAGACATCTTTGTCTAGAACGGGTATTAAGGACCATTCCGGTATCGGAGAAGGAATATCCTACTCTGGTCTTCTGGTGGTCAGTGGGTACTGACAATTCTTTTGTGTCGGGGCAGGAGAACGAATATTCCCCTATGCTGGGATATGCTGGTTTATCACTCCGTTTGCCACCTCATCGAGATGGAAGAATTTACTTGCATCCGCAGGGAGCTGTCCCTGCATATGTTGGTTTCCCATCATATCGAGTCGGTAGCCTTTGTTGACAGGGAGTTGTGACCACCTATTAATTACCGCCACATATAGATGGCAGGCTTTGTTGATCGCCACCATATCAGGATGGTAGGCATTAAGAGCATCCTCCAGGAGCTGTTCCTACAGGCACTGGGTCTCCACCACATCTGGTTGGTGGGATTCATGACCCTGGGCAGGGAGAAGTGCCTTCTGGGTAGGTGTCATCGTGTGTGAGAAACAAGCTTGATGGTGCTCAGCGGGGATGTGCGCCTACTCGTATGAATCCGCCTTGTTTGTATTGTGGGCTCTAGTGGAGTGGAAAGGTGTATGTGCATGATCGCTATACATCTCTATGACTGGGCAGCGGAGCTCCTCCCTAGGGACAAGGGTGATGACTGGTCCCTGGTTGTACGTTTCCCGCCCTCGTTGGGCGGTCCGAGGGGTCGGAGCTCGTGGAGTGTGGTCCTGGTTCCTTGGGGTGACATCCTCCTTGGAGTGAGTATATTGAGTTGTGGCGTAACCGTGACGACATCTTCTGTTGGGGGCCTTGGAGCGTAACCCTCTTTCAGCAGGGATAAAGTCCTCAATGTTGACATCATCCGCCTCCCTAAGGTAATGGAGGTTTTCATTGTCTCATTCTAGGGATTGACTTTGGAAATGGTTTGAGATGGCAACGGGAGCCATCTGAGTCTCCTTTAGTGGCTGCTGCTGGGCAGGCGACCAGTGATTCTTGGCGGATTTGAGGGCAAGCATGGCTGCCTCCACCATCGGGAGATTACCGTTCAAGTGGTACTCTCAGATCAACACATTCGAGACCCAGCTTTGAAGACGCTGGGTAGGTGACCAGGTCCTTCATTGGTGAGGATGTCTTTTCATTTTTTTTGTTCTAAGTACGAACCTATGAGTTTCTCTGTGATTCCATTGGAACGAAGGGAGTTCTAAGTGATACCGGTTAAATATTTTAACAAATACAAATAGAAAACCCATCAAAGTAGCATCTCATGATCCCATTCTTAGTTAATGAAATTTCTTGGCCCACTTTGTGAGTATAAGAAGGAACAACGTGAGATTATGTTAAATCTATCATGCTTGGTTAAAGATTCACATCGGGTTCACCATTTTTTTTTGAATCGGTTTCAAAATGCCCAACGGTTCCGTATCTGGTGATACGTGGACCTGCTTTCCAAAGGAAGGCGTTCGCTGGGTGATTTGGCCAGTGACGCTTAAGAACTCACATTGGTTGAGAGGATGAGAAGTCGGGCTCCTCATACCCTTTTGGGGGAAATTATTTCCTATTCCAGGACTCTCTTATAGATTTAAGACGTGTTCATATGTTCATGAATCTTTGGTTTATAACCAAGAATAGTATCCACATACTACTCTTGGTTGGAAATAATCAGCTGAATGCAGGGATTCAGAATCATTTAGGCCCATGGTTTACCATCCCTTATTAGATTAATGACTCTGAGGAGTTTGGACTCAGTTAGACGACACTGGTTTGAAGCATTATAACTGGGTGCTATAGAGTTTATAGTCTTCTAGGGGGGGGGGACAGATAATGACTTGAGCGTTTGGATCGAACCCGTGATATGGGCTTCCTACATATCCTTGCGAGATGAATCAGAATCCTCGTAGTTCGGTTTGGGATGGGGAATACACTCTGAGGTGGACCAAGAGGATTGTAAATTGATATAAAGGTGGTCAGAATGACTGATTTTTGGTATTGAACCTCAGAGATGCATCCTATGTAACCCGCATAGGAGACATGGGTCAAAGTCTACGTAGTTTGACAGTACAGTTTAATATCATGCGGGATGAAGGATGAATCGACGTGAAAGGGGTCAGAATGGCCGGGTGGTGGGATTGATCCTTATGTTGGATTCTTATGTACCATGCCTTGATATGGATCATAGTCCTCGTTGTTCATAAGAGGTGGTGTCAGAGAACCGACGTGAAGATAGACCGAGGGTTTGATGGGTAATGGGCTTGAACCTCGTAGAGGCTTCCTACGTACCATGCCTTGACATGGATCAATGTCCTCATAGTTCACAGTATGAGACCTATGATCAGGGTTGGTGCTTACTCTAAGACCATGTCAGTCATGCTTGGTGTGAGAAACAAGAGGCAACAGAGACCTGATGACCACGTCTTGAAAGGTGCGTCTGTGGGAAGCAGAGTGGGTCTTATGCATGGGGCGACTCAGGAAGTCCAGGCATACTCCATAATAGAGGCCTGATGATTAAAATTCCCAGAGGGAGAGGGAAAGGGGTGCCCCCGTGTCCATCTACCCTCTTGGTTCATGGAATCGTGGAAGTACAGAGGTTCATGGATGCTACGTCCTACAAGAAAGGCTAGGGTCTTACACCAAGGAAGTTCCTAATTCACTCTCAGAAAAGGGGAGGAGTGCTTACTGCTGGATTTGAATGGAAATGGAAGCGGGGTCCCCCAATCTGGAGAGTATAGAGGCAGAAAGGGGACTCCGGGCTCAGACCCTGCATTACAGTGAGAATGTAAACCCAGAAACTCTTTAGAAATCCGCTTAATGGCTGGAGGAACCACTTTTCACTCATTTATCGTGGGTATGTGAACACAAGGCGGCACGCTGATGTTCCTGAAGGTTGCATCATACGAGTCTGGTGGCTTCGGTGGAGGCCATGGCTTGGGGCCGATGAATGGGCCAATGAGGATGTTGTGAAGGATTGAGAAAGATTGGAAGGATTTTATCTAACTCGAGGCATGGTAACACCGAAGGATTTGGCGGGCCACACGAGTTTATTAGGAGTGGGCACCCTTCGCATAGGGGGGTGCAAAGCAGCTAGATAGGCCGTTTGCGTACCAATGTGGTATGCGGAATGATAGGCATCCCACATACCAGGGTGGTACGTAGATTCGGGTTCAGCCCATGTACCATGATGGTATGCGGGGGAGTCCACGCGAGCAGTGAAGGCCAAAGACGACGCTGGTTAGAGGTTCATCGGTCAAGGCTTTGCCTGTATAGGAGGGTGATACGCGGTACGTCGGATAGAAAAATTGGCATAAACTCCCTAGTTTGCGGGAGTTCATCCGCGGAGGGGCAATGGATCGCGGTCTTATTGTTATTTTTATTTGAATTTCGTGGTTCCCCAATTTTTTATGCATTTTCAGTTCCTTATTAATTCGTTTCTAGCTTCATACCTGTTCTAGTTTTTGAATTGGAACTTCACTGTTTGCGAAAACCTAAGCTCCTTCCTTCAAAATCCATCCACTCGTCTCTGATCAAACGATCCCCTTTCCTCTCCCCCTGGATATGATTTTATAGAGGGGGGAAAGAGGTGTATCTGTGGTCATATAGAACCTTTTGCGGGGGCCCATGACTGGATACCCTATTTACAGATGACATGGTCAATCTGATTCGTGAGGGCATTGAATGCAACTTCCTCGCGAACCGAACTAGTTCGGGGAGTGCTTCACGACCACATAGGGCTCCACCTCTATTCTACGAATGACAATGTACGTGGTCTGGGTCTGTTGACGCAGTTTGTAGCTAGGTTGGTTCGTGACGGTGGACCGGCCTTGTGCCGATCCTGCTTCGCACCTACGGAGGGTTCCCGCCTCTGTTCCGTGAACGACAACGGTCTGTGGAGGGGGTTGGCGTGCTGAACTGGCCGTGTACAATCACTGTTGGACATGTATACGGACCGGTCAATCCTCTGCCAATTTCATGGGTGTTCTCCAATTTTGTTTCCCATTTCCTTTAGGGAAATTGGGTAGAATCCTCTCTTTAATTGAGGGTATTCCCATTCTCCTTTGTGGATTTTTTAAGACCCTATAGTAACAGTAATCAAATTGATTAAATTTTAATGGGTTCCCAAGACCTATAATGAAATAGAAATTTAAAACTAAGAGTTACAACATACATAATGGAAGAAAATTCGAAACATCCAATATGTAATGTGATTTTAGTCTTCCATTATATATATATTGGTTAACACATGAGAAATAATTTCAATTGATAATGTTCTCAAATTATATTTCATACATTATAAAATTTTATTTATCAAAAAAATTTGTAGTACTCAAAATATATATTTCCAAATAAAATAACCCTTACTAGATTAAAAACATATATATATATATATAAATAAAAATATTTTAAAATTAATATATAATTTGGAGATTGACTTTTAAAATAACATACCAAAACTACATTGTTAAAATTATCCCGAAAGTTATAATATTAAAAAATATCCTTAAAAATATATAGAGTTAACCTAAATACCCTTATATAAAATATATTTAAAATAAATATTCGATCTAAATTATAAATCCTTATGACTGCAAAATAAATCATATTATTGTCTGCATTATAATTTAAAATTTAAAATTTGTATTATGTTATTTTACATTATAGTTCATTAAATAAACATAAATAGGTTCTAAAATAATTCAATAATAATTGAAAATAAATAAAAAATATTATGGATTTATTTAAAATACCTAATCATAAATGATCTCTTATTTTCAGGGATATCATATTGACTACCCATAGTGACAAATTTATCGAATTTGATATGACTACCTGCAACAGTTATATTATCCCATTAAATAACCACACATCATTTCCACTCATTTCAACCTCAAAGATAATTCAACATTTTCAGATACTTCCATTCATTTTATAATTACATTTGTAGGTTTTTTATTCTTATTATATCATGGTGATTCATATCTCAATCTTGAAATATTTTTATACTCTTTTCTTGTCTCATTATACTTGTAGAAATTTTATAGACTGTATTCATTCATGGAATTCAATGTTATATAAATTAATATTCAATCCATTAGTTTTATTATAAAATTTCAATTCTTCATCATTTAATTATAACAAATAAATATATATTTATTACAAAAATAAAAATATAACAAGTTAGAACCTGGTTTCTTATGAAAGATAATGGTGATAACTTTCTTCCCTTTCCATATCATGATTCTACAAAGCATGGAAAAATCCCAATAACAAATGATGTCAACCTAAAAATTCCACAGGTATTATCCTCTAATATATATTGGAGTTCTATCTACATTGATAAAATAACTTATACATGCGAACATAGTATTATATATCAATGTTAATATATTATTTACGATCATTGTTTTTTAAAATATATTTTGGAATTAAATTTGAGAAATCAACCCAAATAATTTTGAGATCATGATCATAAAATATATATAAATATTATAAGTTCTAAACATCCCATTATTCATAAAATTTAATAAGTAATCAATCAACTCCTAAAATCCAACAAAAAAAAACACAAATTTAATATCATTTTGAATGTATTAACAAAACCTCAAACGTTTTCTCAGGCCTAAGAGTCTCTAATAAAAATGTTTTCCTTAAAAATCCAAAAATATAATTTAATTTTTTTTGACACATCATGATCTATAATTTATACCATCCTCTAATGAATTGATGAAGCTTACAAAAAATTAGACCAAATGAAACACAGTGTTCATCATATTTTTGGATTTGCTGAAAATCAATCTTAACCTCCTTTAACCATGTCTACGTCTCATAGAATTTAGTAAATTCATCATAATTTTGAAAATTTATCTTCTATGACAAATTTATTGATATTATAAATTATTTTCAAGTCTATATGTATACACTTTAATACATAAACTCTTTTTGAATCTACACATCCTCATGTTGGACCCTATAATGGAGTCATACAACCAGCATAACTACGACAATTAATATAATATTATCCCAATGATATATATTTATATATACAATGAATTTAATATCATATTACCAAATAATTCAACCTATAAATGTAAAATCACATTAGGCGAAAATTATAGATTCATCATGTCATAAATATACATTGTTAAAAAATCCTCATCTATGAAGATACACTAAATTTATTAAGTTAATACCTATATATGATTCCAAAAGATTCAATTTCCTTATAATTATTATAGGTCTCATTATATTTAATGAAGGGTTATAAATTCTTCACTATTTATTAGGATCCGGTAAAAAAATATTAATTCTATACTATATTAAATTATATAAAAATAACATTATATTTGACATCATACGCCACATAAAACCGCATTGTGAAAAGAATAGTGAACAAATATTATTCAAATATAACCATTATATCCATGACATTTTTATAGGTATTAATAAGAATAAATTTATTATGAAATATATATTGAAATATTTTCCTTAATAACAAGAATAATCATTTATACATTTATTATCAATTGGTGAGAAAATAAGATAAAATCAATCTAAGTAAAAAAGCTTTTTTTAATAAAAAATTTATTTCTATGAATGATTTTGTTTAATATTGATAAAATGTTATAAATATATAATAATTTATATTTTTAATTTAATTTATCTTAATTTTTTTAATTATGGAAATTATTTAAATAAAAAAATAAGTAATTTTATGATTTTATTTTTTTTCAAAAAATATTTTAATTGATTTTTTAGCGTAGATATTATAACAATTATCTTAAAACTTTATAAATTTTATTTGATAAATTATCAATTTTTAATTATAATTTTATAATAAATATATAATGAATATATGATATTTTTATGAAAATGTTGTTTTTTGATGAATAGTTAAATATAACGATAAAAAACAATCAATTTTTGGAAATTATCATTATATCAGAATAACATTATTGTTAATGGAACCATTATATAAAAGATATATATATATATATGTATTTATTTATTTATTTAGAAATTAATATTACTCATATAAATTATAACAAAGAATATAGAAATATATGCTTAACATTTTAGAAATCTAGGTAATTTTATTGATAAAAAAAAATTCTTATTTATTCTCTCTTAATAATGTATTTTTATTGTGAATATTGGTTTTTGTTCGAATTAAAAAAATAATGGGTATCCTTTTATATAAAGAATATATTTAATCCTTTTATAATCAACATTATTCTTCAATTTTCTATAAAAACATTTTTTATTCCTAAAAATATATTTGTAATGGAATCATAGCTTCTTGTAAACATATATTAAAAATAAATTGATGAAACATACGGGTTATAAATAATATAAAATAGATATTAATTTTTTAATCATCCTTATAGTACATAATATGGCCAACATTATTTTTTTCTAATGAATAGTGAGAATAGAAAATTTATATCACCTTAGTTAAGTGTAAAATGAGTTATAAGGGTTAAAAATAATGATATAATTCATTAATGCAAGGAAAAACAATAGTTTAATTTTATTTTAGGGTTTTATTAAGAACAAACCCTTAAAATATATTAATCTTTGCAAATTTTGTGCCACTTCAATAAGAAAATGACTTCATATTAGTTAAATATTTTTAGCAATAACTTGTGTGTCCTACCCCTCACTAACAAAATAAAACCTCTTATACACCCTTATTAATAGAAATTTATTTCTATAGATCATCCAATACCTACCAATAAACTATCTTGAAATTTTTTGATTCATTAATGGGCTTTTCTATGTACCCAAAAAAACCCAATGAAAACATAATGTTTAACCCAAAGGGGGTCACTCAAAGACACGGTAATAATCTTGCCTTTAACATTCAAAGTTAATTTCCTCTTATAAATCCTAATAATATAAGGTGTTGATACTGAAATTTTGAATAAATTATTAATAATATACTGATTATTCACTTTGACTGGTGGATTACAACTATACATTTCATTTTCATGTAATGGTAATCAAAAATATCATTTGTGTGTATGTATGACTGACTGTCTCCCACTAGCAGTGTAATTTGTTTTTTTATCCCTTCTATATATGAATGGTAATAATGTTTTTAACTAATTAATATTTTTTTTATCACATAATTATGATTCAGTAGATATAATATAAAACCATAATTCTAAATCATTGATCTATTATAAAAATATATCATTTTTTGTGTTGACATGTTGAATACCAACTCCACTATGCGATGTGATTTATTTTTCAATTACAAACAATATTGGAAGATTTAAAATTGTAATATAATAAATAAATATTATATTCATGAAATTATTTATGTTATGGGGCTGATGGAACCTTTTTATAACTCCTTTATCCATGAAAAATATATCAAAGTAATTTTGAATATATTAATTGAACAAGTATATTTTGTTGATGTAAGAAAGAACAATTCTATGAATGGATTTTTATTTTTTTAAAGGAAAATAATAATAGAACATGATTTAAATATTTTCATTATAATATTTTCAACATATATAAGTTAATGGTACAATATTATAAAATATGTACAACTAAGTTAATAACCAAGATAAGGGTAAATATTTCTCATGTACACATCAATTTGACCAGTTCATATTTTTAACATATTTTCATTTATATAATGTATATATATCCCAATTTACATATTATATCATGAATTAAACATTACTCATGTTATTTAATATTTAAATTCATGTTTAATCATGAAAGGGGTATTTATACAAAAAATTTAAAAGTATATTTGGTTTCATTTACGTTATTTTTTTATTTTCTTATTGTTTATGTTCATAATTACTTTGAAAAAAATATTTGATCATAATATCAAAAAATCCATATCTCTGCTTTTACTATTTTTATTTTTGTTTTTTAATTTTTCTATTTCATTTATACTATTTTTTAAAAAGAATAAATAAATATGTTGCATGTAAGAATATTTATTTAAAAATATTGGGTTAAAGTTTCCCTTGAAGATATTTTTCATCCATAATGATATTATATTAAATATTTTCAGTAGTATTATTAATTAAAATCTAATTAATATTTAAACTATTTTTTACCGATGTATGAATTTCAATATAATATTATTAATTAAATATTAATATCAATTTTCAATTGGGTCACTTTTAAATTTCTCAAAACATATCATAGGAATATTTGTTGTAGCATTTACCACATCAATGGAATTTCCTTCTATCCTGACCATTATTTTCAATTGAATGATTAATTTTTCTCAAAACTGTTTAAATTTTTATTTATAATGATGACAATATGAAATTTTAAATTTTTCTTAGTAAAATTAAAATAATTTTTGATAACGAATTTATAACATTGTTCTTACACATAGTTATAAGGATTATATTTTTAATGTTTTTGTTATATTTTTCATTTATAGTAATTTTTTATTAAAAAATAATTCTTTATTAATATATATCCATCTATTATTTTTAAATGGTGTATTTATTATACAATATTTTAAATTCATTCATTATATTGTGATCTTGTTCTCTATCACACTCTATTTTTTAGACATTATTTTATCCTTTGATTCAATATTTTCTATATTATAAATAAATTATTGATAATCTCCCATAAATTTATGATGTTTCAAATTTATAACATTTATATATACAGAAGAGAGTATTATATTTTATTTCAAGGGAAAATATTCATTTTCCATAAATCAATATGGAAAATTGTAGATTTATAAGGCCTTTAAAGAATTATTTTTATTATTATTCAAAATATGAGTAATTGATAGTATTTAAAATTTATTTTCATTACCTGATTATATATATATCAGTGTTTTATTAGTATATCTAATAAGACAAAGTGGTTGGCCTTATTATTTGCTTATTTTGTGTAAAAAATAAAAATATGAAAGTGTTATCGCTAAGTCCTCAATCATAAGATTCGTGATGTTGATATTAAATTGTATTTTATTGTTTTTTAACCATAAGTATGTAAGTTTTTATGAACTTTATGTTAATATGGATTGATATAAATATAATTATATTAGATATTCATTAGTGTTCCTTACCATGTATTTTTAATTCAGAAGATGGATATTCTGAAGAAATTATGTATATTTCACTGTGAATAATTTTATGGGGCCAATTATTCATAAATTAGCATAGAAGTATTTTAATTTTTTGAATTATAAACTATAATCCATCAATAATGATTTTAATTACACATTATATTTTGGAAGATGTAAATTCAAAGTGTGATAATTGTTGAACTGCTATTCTTTTATTACACATGTGCAAGTGTAATATGAATATATGCATATTGTTTACTTTATTGAAAGATACCATATAATATTATAGTATATAATTATTATTTTTATGGATACCATGAACATATATATTTTTTTCAATAATTATTCCAATGTTGTGTAATCAATTTAATGAAAATAAAAATGAAAGGGATTACATTTTTTTGGAAAAAAAATAATGTAATTAATGATATCATATTATTTAGACAATGATCATATTTTAAAGAAGAAATTTTTACCAACATATTGTTTATTGTTAATTATTCGGGTTAGTGAATTGAGAGATTACTAGTATACATCATATTCAGGTTTTTCTGACAGATGGAACAAATTATGTCGCTTCATTTATTATTGAATAATTTAAAGAACACATTGATTATTGTATTAAAATAAACCCTTTTAGTTTATAAAATGCGGGGAATCTAGTTAGAATTATCATTTTCTAATACATATTAATTTTTATACATTATTGATCACTTCACCAAGGACATTCCAATATCTAGTACTCTTTTACTTTAATGGTAAAGCATGCATTATGCCTAGTCAGATCAATGAAAATTGGTCCATGTCTGCACCCTTTATAATGTATTTCTTGATAATATAATAGAAGAAATCAGTGAGTGGGATAATATATATTATACACCAAGGATGTGGTTATATATAATGGGAGAAATGATCATTAGAAATCATAGTGTACTTCTATTTTTTCTTATTTTGTGAAATTTATATCTCACCATATGTGAATAAGAGAAAATAATCATTCACTATATAATTTAAAAGGGTATAAAGAGGGGATAATTTTTTTAACTAATAAATAATCATAAAATAATAATTCCACCCCTCTCATAATGGTTATCCTAAAGTGTTATTAAAATTAGTATTAATGTTATGTACACCAATGATTGAATTTTATGATTAGAATATTGTTGAAGATTGGATTTCTACGCCCAATTAAGAATAAAATATTGAATTGATGAATAATTTTATATTTAAGATCATCTTTTTTTTCTTATGATACATAAATGTATATTGAATTTAAACATTGGGGAGTTGTGTATAATGTATATTATAATTCTATTTTAAAAATAACTTTAAATAACACAAATTTAAAAAAATGTGAAATCTGAATAAGAACATCCTCACGTGAAAAGAGGGTAGTGAATTAATTTTCCAAAGAATTATTTTTTAGAAAGGAATTTCATTAATGTGCCTCAATGACCGGGTGGTCTATTCTACTACACAATATAATGGAAGTAATTCTACCTCTTATAGTTTTTAATATATATATTATTATTAGGAATAAAAAATAATATTTCAAAATTTTTCTCAAGAATATAGGTTAATTGTTGGGTGGTAACACATTTCAGATGAATTAAATGAAAAATTAATTTATATATTAAATTATATATATCACGATTTTATCGAAGAATAAGTCACTTTAATTTGTGGCTCGTTATGTTTATTTTAATAACAAATCACTAAGATTGACGAAAATATAGATAACATATAGAAATATATTGAGTAAATAATGTAATCCATTATTAAGAAAAATAAATAAATTATAGGTAAAGAAGAAAATATTGTTGAACATGAACAAATATGATTTGGTTTTAAAGATCACCAGCCAAATACAATTCAATATTTTGAAAATTCCCTATGGAATTTGTAGAAAATCTATATGAATAAGAATAAAAATATAAGATTATAAATAATGAAAATAATTATCAAATAGAAATAAAAGAAAACAATATTAGGGATCTTAACACCATATTGTAAGAGAAACATTATATTTCTGATGATTAAGTAATGAATACCAAGAAAGAATTTGTACATTTCTTAATGTTTTGTAGAAAATCATCTTAATTATAAAATGTCCTAAAGATAGAGTCAATTGGAAATTATGGAAAATATTTGATCTAGGTCTTCATAACAAGCTATAAAAATAATTCACTATAAGACATACAACAATCAAAACATTTAAAGTGGTTTTTTTACAAAATAATCCACTAATTAGTGGATTGAAAAATTTAAATAATTAAATGTTAAATATCAATACATATTTTAGAAGAAGGTACATATATTTATGATATTTTTATTTTTTATAATTATTGATCTATAAATATTTTAGATACAAAATCTAAACCTATGAAAAATTGGATATATAAATTAAATAAAAATAAAAAATTTAAATTTTGGGGTAAGAAAGATACGTTTAAAATAATTTTCCCCTAAAATAATCCCATTATATAAATTATTTGAAATAGAAACAAAAACAGTGTCAATTCAGCTGGACCATTACTCAAAATAGAAGACAATGATTTGTTGGATGTTATTGGTGATATGATTTATTTCATAATTTTTCATGTTATTTATGGTATATTATATTAATTTCCAAAAAATAATTTAACCAATCATCAAGGGGTAGAATATATGTGATGAAAAAATATCATTTAAATAATTAATGAACCTAACTATTATAAATAGATGTGAAGGATTAAAGAATCAATGATGGATTTCCAATATTAGTAGCCAAGGTGAAGATGTATAAAAGTAAAAATAATTCTAGTGTTCCACTAAAATAATTCATAAGAAAATCCACTGAGGATGAAGAATGAAGATAAGATAATTGTGGGTGTATATCAGAAGAATATGAATTCTCAAAAAAAAACACAATAAGAATGAAAGGGTGATAAAATGAATAAAATAATATGATTATTTAATCATATAATAGGTTACACAACCTATCGCTATATGCCGGTCGTAGACATAAAAAATAATACAATAACAAAAAATAAACAATTCCTTAAATTAGTCTAAGTTAAAAATAAAGGGACTGAATTAGTTTAGTGAACACCAAATAAGAAATCGTGAGCTACACATCTTGATGTGCATATCCCAAATGATATATTTTTATTTTCTACAACTGACCTATAGAGGGAAAATAATGTGTATGAATTATGGATGAAGGATGATATCAACTGAGAATAAGAAGATTCCACATGAGGAAGTTGAGTTTTATGAGAGGATTTTAATAAATTATGACATTGAAATATAAAAAGTTATATGAGGAAGGTTCAAAATGGTTAGTCCCATCTCAAATACTTGTTTCTTCATAACTCTAGCTCAAGAACGTATGTGAAAATATAATTATGAAATACGATGTGATTAATGTGTCTTGATGATTAGTGTGAAAATTAAAATTCCACAAAAAAATATTCCAAATGAAAGTAAATTTTCAATGAAATCCAAAACAACCAAGAGATACATAAATGTCACTATGAAGAGTTCAACCTCACATAAGGAAAAAAATAAATGTTTCACATGGTTGAGAAGTAATTATCCACCATGTTTATCTTATTGAAAAAAATAATAGAGCTACCACCTTATTTCTATCTACATTATGTTTGTCCATTACATTTAGTAAATTAAACATGATTCTAATATTCCGGGTAAGAATAGATTTGAAGACTATATATAAATATATATGTAATATGTAATATTTATTCCAACCATGAAATAAAACACCATTCTAGTTTGATCAATCTACCTGTATCATAATGGTTATTTGTTGTAAAATATGGGAGATCGACAATGATGACGAAGATCATGTTTTTGTTACTAATCATAAAACATGATGTCACCATCATGGTTGTGGCTAAAAATACTAGTATCCATAATAATTAGTATTCACCAGAACAAGGAATGAAATAATACATTTTCATTAGGTTATTCTACAGATCATCCCATAAGGGATAATACCCAAAGATAATCCCATATCTATCTTCTTAAAAAAATTATGTATCAAAAAGTTACATGTTAAAGAACACATTGATGTGCAACATGTTTGTTCTCTCATGTCATTATTCCAAAAAAAATTAATTTTTCCCAAAAGGGGACAATTTAAATGAAAAAATGCATTGAAAAAAATAATCTTGATGAAGGTCCATCACTGATTCCATTAAAATCAATTTCATATTATAATTGAATTACTTTTATCCGTTTCTCTTTATGTGTTAAGGAATTTCATGTTTGATGTATGTTGAGAATTTACATTCTATATAGCATGATACAAGTTCTATTTTAATTCTATCATTTGAAATAAATTAATTACATTAAAATAGAAAAATAATATAACAACCTCTAATGAATGATACATGTTGGGTTATATGTGCTGGTATCATATTCTAAATATATAATATATAGAAGTTTTCCTCAATTAGGCACACTTTTTTCTAAAGTGAGCATAACTCATGTAGACACAAAGTAGAATAATTGATGGAACATTTATTAAGAAATTAATTATAGAACCCACTCTTAACTTCATTACAATTTTTTATCAACAAGTAGGAGAGATTAAAATAAAAATAGAGAATAAAGAAAGATAAACATATGAAACATTCTTTAATGAAATTTGAAATAAATACATATTGTGGGTTTATTATCCTACTGTGTGTTTTTGTTGAATTTTTTTTAATAATAAATTATGTTATGAAACAAATGTTTTCAATATTAACTAAATTAAAGAAAAAAATCATGTATTCTCATTGGTATTCCTCATTTTAGATATCTAGTTTTCAGTATGTAAGACACTGGAAATATTTTACACATATTTCTAGAGAAATCTTCTGAGCAAGTGTGTGATTCTTAGGCCCCATGTTCCAAGAATTAATTTCTAAGAAAATATAATGTATTATTTAATAATATGAATGTGGAAGAAATGAGATATCTCTTAAAAAGTATCATAAACCAGAAATATAAGGCCATTGTGGAGTCCATAAAATCTCGTTTACCGATGGTAATGTATCAAAATTTGGGGGCAAAGGCCTTATATGGAAAAAAGTTATCAAGGACCTGACAATAAATTTAATTATTAAATAATATTGTTTTTTTGTGGATTTTGTTCCAGATAAATTATGAATTTGGACTCTAATTTGAAATTCAAGAGAACCATTGAGTTTGTAGAATACTTTTTATGTAATGGGAGACCTCAGGTGTAAGGGAGTGGGATGTTTGGATTCTGTGACTATGGAAAAAATCCTATAAATAGGAGAAAATTGAAAAGATCTACGGTTGTCTCATTTCTCCCAAGGTTGTGGGAGATCCCATTATCTCCTTTTAACGGTGATTCTACGTATAATTCTTTATGGATCGTGATGAAACATTATATCTGAGTGGACCAGAGCGCATAAAATGCAACGACAGATTCAAAATCCTTGTAATATTATTATTTAGGATACTACATCTCCCCTATTGATGTTCTTATTATGAAAATTTACTTGTTGTCATTTTTTCTACTATGTAATCCTTTTTTGATGGCAGAAAACAACGACCATCAATCATTTAATTTTCGGATCACCCTTTCTTCATGTTCTTCATCCATTCATTGTCAACAACTTTTCATCATGATGAAATGTCAATGAATCATTTGTAGAAGCATTGGTCTATAAAGGTATAGATTAGTGGAGTCTTGATCTATGATATGTTTCATGTTTAATGTTTTAGAGGAGCCATGACGGTGAGTAGAAGAAGTGGATACTTTTAGTCACATTGAAATTGTGACAAATCTTTGAGTGAAGTTTATGAGTGAGAAGATTTCAATCTCGGGATCCAGGATCTGGACTTGGTTATGTTTTCCAAGGACAAGGGTGTTCTTGGTGGTCCATACAAGGATTTGGTGATCTTTTGGAGGTCTGGCGGTGGTCTGAGGTGGTGTGACGATAGATTGGTTCATAGCGGAGTTGGCATGGCCTGATGTGGGGTCATCTAAGAGGAGTGGTGGTGCCCATGTGATCCATGAAAGATGATCTAATCTAAGCAGGATGGTGGGAAGGCGGGAGGTAGAGTGGTCATTTGAGGTGGACGATGATTGAGAGGGTTAGCACACATGCAACACAAGTGGGAGTTGGTGAACACAGATGGGCCGTGGGCCAAATGCAGTTGGGCCGTAGTGCAGCATCCAAGGCTGGGCCTGTCTGACCAAAGTGGGCTGAGGGAACTTCTATCCCCTGTATCATTCAAAAAAGGTTCTTGTTTTTTGTGATATCATTAGCCACATGATCCTCTCTTCAATTCGAACCATTTTATGTTTTAACCCTAAATTTTAGTTGAATGTTTCTTTATTAATTTCAGGTACATAAAACAAACTTGTGGCATGGGCCCCATGAGTCCCAAATATTGCATTTGTGGTGAAATGGGAATTATTTATTTGTTTTCAATTAGGGAAGAATAAAGTGTCAGTCCTATGTGTTTATTCAAGATAATCACAATGGTGAGATGCATTTTACTTTTTCCAGTATCAAGGTGTGTGCCCCACAAATCACAATTTCTTTGTGATGAGGTGAAATTCATCTTCTTCACTGAGATTTTGATTCGAGGAAATGAATAGTTGATCGTTTTTGATTTTCCTTAAGGATTTCAATAGTGTGATCTGTTTGTCTATCTAAATCCATTTGAGGATTGATGTCAGTGAAATGTCATTTTTTTCTTTGGACCAACGATGAGAATCATGTGCTGGTCAACCTTTTAGGTCAAAGGTTCCATTTACTCCTGGGGTAAATGAGAATAACTAGGGATACATGTACATAGTCCAGTACCCTAGTGTGTCAAGGTACACATCTAGGTAATGAGGTGGGACAACATTCCTTGTGGCTCCCCATGCACTATGTTCCACAATGATTCTTCAATCTCTCATATCTCTTTTCTTTGGACTCAGGTCTTTGATAAAGAGTTTCCTATCCTTAGTGTTATCCCAATTATAATGATGTGGTTCCCTATATAGTGTATTTCAAGATACAATGAGAGATATTACTTTTTAGACACCTTACCAATGTGATGCTCTATTATAGAAGTAATATAGAGCAGGCATATCCGAGTATCACATTCTTACCTTCTAGCTAGGATGGGTAGTGGCATTTCTCAATTGCAGGTCCAGGTTTACCCTCCAGCTGGGATGGGTAGTTTCATCCCTATTAGCAGTTTTGGGCTTACCCTTCAGTAATACTGGGCAGAAGTGTTCCCTAATGATATTTCCGAGTGACCCTCTATAAGGACTGTGTTGTAGAGTTCCTCGATGTTCTAGGATTACACTCGAGTTGGGATGGGTAGTGGAATTCTACAATGAAATATTCTAGGAGTAACCGTACATCCGGGCTAGGTTGTGGGCTTTCTCTAATGACTCATCAGGCATACCCTAAAATAGTACTAGGCAGTGGTGTTCCCCATTGACCTTCTTATGTGCAACCCTCCAGCCATTCTAAGAATTGGAGTTCCTTGGATACTACTAGACAAGGAACCTCCTTTTGTACAAGGGAATGAGATACTTTCCTAAACTGGTGAACCTCGAATTTCTGGAATAGTGATGAGGCATGGTTATACATACTATTGAACTCATGTAAACGAGGGACACATTACCCACCAATACACATTATTGTGACCTGAATTAAAACTATTAGAGTGATTCATTAACTACAAAAGAGTATATAATCAAGTTTTGGTGACTGATCCCCTTTGATTTCATGTTCAGTGTATACATGTGGGAATCCTAGCATCATTTATGGATACTCATGGAACTATTGGTGATTGTTTTCCACGACTGAGTTATGTGATGGAAATCCCTTTACTCCCATGTTTAGAATTATTTGACTTAGTATATATATATATATATTCATTACCCACTCATGGGGTTTTTTGTTACTCTCCTTCTAGGAGAGGCGAAGACACATGGGGTATGACACATGGATTATTTATTAAGAATCTCATGGTTGGATGAGTATATTCTCTTACTGTATGTATTGAAGAGTTTAAAAAAAGTTCATCGTCTCACCTTTTCGATCTCCTCGTGTTTGGATGAGTTTACATTCACTCTCTTTTTGGGTTGAGCTATACTCTTTTTCTGTACCATGTTATACCTAATTATTCCTTCTTTAGTGTATCTCTTACTACACCTCCTTCAAATTTTGGGGGTTTCCTATTGAGTATGTTCATAGACACCCCTATATGGGTTTTTCCCATGTAACGCCCCGACCCCAGCTACCCAGAGTCGGTGCATTACTTCGTAACATTGACATGATCACAAAAGATCAAGTCTCGAAAGACCGATTAGTTTAGTAGCCTTGGAAACGCTAGATACATTCATAAGTCTAACATTACATCATAAAGTAAAACAAAACTACAACATCTTATCTTCATATCCCCTTATATTATCCCTGCAGGTCATTCATATTATACTTCTTTACATCCTGAAAAATATTAAAACATTGAAAGGGGTGAGATCAGATGATCAGTAAGGATAACAATATTGCGGAAGCTTTCATAAATAAACATTAACATTTAAGGCAATGTATAACTAAAACAAAAGCCTTTTAAACATGAACTTTAACATAATATGGAAAAAGTAAAATGAGATAATGCCATTTACTTATTGACATGGATATTCTACTGGTCAAATAATCACATGCAATATCAATAACCACTTTCATAATGATGGAATGCATAATGCCAGACTATCATAACCACGTAGCCAAGGCCTCGTGCCAAGACCACAAATAAGATTTTGTCAAGGCCTCGTGCCAAGACACTAGTTTGTCTCATGAGACCTGCTGATGCATCGAGGAGCTATAGCAGGCTCCACCCGTCACTTATTAAGTCCAATGCATTCCTCATATGAATAGGTTTAAACATATCATAAACCATAACATAATCATATCACATAAAAAATGCATAAAGGAAACATCAAATTTCAACATTTCAATCACAAGATATAAATACAACACATTGATATAATAAAAATGCTTTCAAAACCATTTTCAATACCAAAATAAAAGAAAGTTAAAACATTGTATTTATTTTTCATTAAAAAAATGATGGCTTGTAGAGGAAGCCGAATCTCAAATAATGGTCACGGCGGCGGAGAAGTCATTGTCGCCATATAAGTACAGAAAGAAAAACATTCCCTTTTTGTCGTTTAGTAAAATGCTTCGTATAAAAAAGATTCCTTTTGGATAAACGTAAAAGTCAAAGGGGTTTATACACCGTATAAAAGAAAGTTGTGTATAAAACCAAATATGCCTCAATGAAAGGTGATTGAGACGAAGACCCTTACAAAGATCATTTTTTTTAAAAAAGTAGATATATTATGTGTATTCACTATAATTACACATAAATAAAGTACACATACAAGATAGTACATAATAATATCATGACATAATTTGAAAGTAGGAGATTAACCCAAAGAATTGAAGTTGGGTTAAGAAGTTCCCTTACCTCGTGTCTGACTTGACTCAACTGTTCTTTAACCTCCTGAATAATAAACTAGAGTTAATATATACCTTATTAAGAACCATTTTCAATTTCATTATCTTTATTATATCACTTATTACAATGATATGAACATTATGTAATTATTTAAGTTAATAACGGTAGTTTTGTCGATCTTTGGTACTTGAGTCAACAATAAACTTCTTATAATTACAAGTTGTTTATGTGGTAGAATATCCATTATCTCCAGAATTATATTCATGATTTAGATGTCATATATATCTTATATATCCAGTATATACATTCATTTATAATATTACGTAACATTTAGAGGTAAGAAATGAAATGCACCGTTCATGGAGACGGTGAGCCGTACGTACGCATGAACGCTAATTTCATTTCAATTTCATATTTAATGGAACGAAATCATAATGATATAAATTTATAATATAATTCCAGTATAATATAGTGTATAATACCATTTACTACATCCTTTATACATCCCACATATGGCATTAACGATTCAAATCACTTTGAGGGGGCGGTAGTCCGCACTTCCTAAAATGAAATTATCGCGTTTTACCCATAATGGAAACCATAAAGTATGCCATAAATGATAAATACAGAAGCATAAGTAAAACATAAACATATTATATATCATATATAAAAATAGTGACATCTTAATGGCCACCTTTGAAGGTGTTATATGAGTGTTGAACAATCATCGTTTCGTGAGGCAGAAATTCTCCACCCACAGAAACTGTATGTTCTTTAACCATTATATGTATGTGTGTGTAAGTGTAGCTCGAATCCTTTTTATAACAACATACTAGTATATTGAGGATACTGGTGTTGTTACAAAATAAATGAATAAAAAGAGTTTAGGGGGTTGGAGAAGAAAAATAAAACAAAACAACATTAGAGAAGACATTACCTCAAAATCGGGTAACTCGTTTTGATTTGATCCAAAGGCTTCCTTGGGAAGAGTTAGGACCAAAGTGAGGCTTCTATGAGTAAGATAGGGATGTTGGGAGAGTATTTGGGCAGAGGTTGGCCGATCCAAATGGCTTTAAGGTGTGAATAAGGTGGAAGAGGTGGGGGCCTTTTATAAGTGGAGAGGATGGGCTCTTTTGGAAAGATTGAAATGTTACATTATTACACAATACTTTTCGGATTCTAAAGGTCCCAAACTTATATAATTCGTGGATAAGGTGATAAGGGTTCGAAATAGATTCATCCAATAGGCTTTGGACAAGTGTAAGCCTTGGAGTTTGCATTATCTTCTCATTTTATTTAAATTGTTAAATAATGAGGTCATCGCCGCATCATAATGATGTCATAAATAATTAAATTTATTTAATGTCTAAAAATTATAAAAAAATACTATGATGTAAGAAATCTTTTTAGATTTATAATGAATATTTATAATCAACATTTGGACTTGTGTAACCCCACTTAAAAACTGTTTTAGTAAAACAACTCATGTTTGTGTCAATTTAATTTTAACATTAAATAAATATATATTAATGTCATTTTCCAACTAAAGTGGCTCCATGGGGTCCCCAAGTTGACCCATGGGTTGTCTTGGTTGGCCATGACTCATAAAATAGGAGTAGGTCAAGTGTCAAGCCCATATCATATTATTAAAACATTATTTTTACCTTAAACTACACTAATTACCTCTAATCGCGATTAAGAACTTAAAAGTTACTATTCACCAAAAATTATTTTAATCTCATTGAACCATATTTTACTTCTTAATGACAACCATGTATGTCGGATTCTTGAAAATCAAATCACAGAAGTGGAAATATTTCATTTAAACGAAAAATCAGTTATTTAACTACCACTTAGTGGTTTCACTATTCATCAAAAATTGAAGTTTTTCAGAATAAGGCCAAAATTTCACCCTAAGATATAATTGATATTCCGAATTCAAAAATGATGTCTATTTTACAAAATTACAAACATATAAGTTTCATTAATTAATTTTATAATTAATTCCCACTGTTACAACAAATAGCGTGTTTTTAAGAAGCAATTTATATCAAAAGATTGGCAATTGTTTATGTCCAATTTCAATGTTAAATTAATTATAATTACCACCATTGGATAAAATGGTAAAAATATATTCTAATTATACTTTAAAACCACTAAATAGTATAATTTATCACTATAAATTATTTTGATTTAAAAATTTCTTTTTAAGTAATTTTCACTATTCATAAAAATTTAGAAGTTATCAGAAAAATACCAAAAATTCAATATAGGCTAATTTCGATATTACGAATACAAAAATGAAGTCCATTTTGAAATATAAAATTTCTATAATTTTAAAAAGTGGTTATTACTATTCATAACGGCTACTTTGATTAGTCGCGGTGTTTTAGAACTCGAACTTGCGTACAATGCAAGCTATTGCATTATTGAAAGAGAGGCGTATCGTGGAAGCTCGGGGTGTTACATTCTCCCCTCCTTCAATAAATTGCGTCATCGCAATTTGAAATTTTTCTTGGAAAATAAAAGGTTGAAAAGATAAAATACCTTTGAGGAAAACCCACATCGGAAATAAGGTTAATAAATATATAACATTAAAAGAAAGCAAGATAAGTACAAAGGTCACCCGATATAGCCCATTCTAGGATTCTATGAAAATATGGATATGGAGGAGAAACAAACCATCAAGGTCTGATGGAGAGTTATAGAAAATAGGATTAGGAGAAAGTTTAACCACAAGAAAATCACAAACTTGTGATAGGTTAAACGGTCATTGAATCCCTAGTTGGAAAAGTTAACCGATAACATTTTTGTTTAAAGTTACCTTTTATAATGTTGAGGAATTTATTCAGGAGATTTACTAAGAACGTAAGGGAATATACATACTTTTTATGTATACTTTCATTCGTTAATAAATTTTTACCAAAAACCCAACTTTTACTCCAAACGGTAACAGAACTCAAAAATATTCTATTTATCCTAATTGTATAAGGTTCCAAATGTTAACACATGCCATTTAGATTAGTAAAATTATTTTGTAATAACTAGGGACTTCCTGTAGGCTAGTGGTAGGAAATAAAGGCCTGTCGCACTATGGTTGTGGGTTCGATTCCTGCAGCTTTGTCCGACGCGACGGGTTATGCCCCACCCTGCAGGTTGTCCTTTTCTTAAAAATATAGTACTATACTATTCCAAAAATAATCTTCATAAATGTTTTGACCTTAAACAATACTATCCAAAGTTCAACTCAATCCATTCCAACCTTTATAGTTATCCAATATACCTCTGTCCAGACTTTCTCTAAAAGGTCTCTTAATTCCTAAATCAATTTATCAGATTCCCCAAACAAGGTAAATTTTCTCTTATTGTCACATACTAAAAATATGATTACCTTCATCATATTAAATCCTTAATGAAAACAACATGTAGTGTAGTACAATCCTTATATATATCACATTATTCTTATAACCATAATCTAGTTCTTGAGTCCAAAAACACAAATACAATAATTATTCCGCTTCAACTGTAGTCACAACATAAGATTGGCCTTCATCCCTTGGCCTTTTCTGAGGTAAGTTTCCTTGACGCTTAGGACATTCATTTGCATAATGACCCATTTCTCTATAATTGTAGCATTTACCAATGATATCCTCTTTCTTTCCCTTGCAATCACGCGCCTGGTGACCTTTTTCTCCACATTTATAACAAACTCCCATTCCTTTTACGCAAGCACTGGGGTGATTCTTCCCACAACTATCACATAATTGAAAATCCTTCTTTCCCTTTTTCCCTTTATCCGTTTCTTGTTCCACCATTCTCTTCTTCTCTTGCTTTATTTTGTTGTCATAAGACTTAGAGAATTCCTTTTCATTCTTGATAGCACACGAGACGATATCTTCGTATGATGAGAAGGATTGTGATACTAAAGCTCGACGGAGAAATGGTTTTAACCCATCAAAGAAATGATCAATCTTACTCCTTGGGTTACGTATATAATCGGCAGCATGCCTCGCTAACCTTGTAAAGTTAGCCTCATACTTTGCGACATTCTCATCCTCCTTCTGCCTTAGACTCAGAAATTGCCTTTCCATATCTGGTCGATGGTCACGAGGAAAGAATTTTTCTAAGAAAAGCTCTTTGAACTCCCTCCATTCCATATTCGATATGTCATCATCTTCCTTTGTGTTTTGAATCAGTGACCACCACTGGTCGGCATCTCTAGTGAGGCGGTAAACTGCCATGAAAACCTTCTCCCTTTCACTACTCCCCAAAGCATGGAATATTTTCTCTAAGGATTTTATCCATTGCTCGGCTACTATAGGATTTGTACTCCCATTGAAGGTTGGTGGTTGTTGCCTCATGAAACGGTCTAGCATTGATCCTCCACGTTGCGGATCAGGGTGCTCCATACGAGTAAGGTTATTATTCATAACCTGAGTGAGTTGTCCCAGTATGGTAATAAGTTGATCAGCACCAGTTGTATCTCCAGATCCACAATAATTATCTTGAGCAGGAGGGAAATCCCTACACGGAGTGCGTGTATTGATACAGTTTCCATTCCTTCCACTAGGGGCCATTTCTAAACAATGGCATAAACTAGATTAGTTTATGAATCAAAATACATAATTCCATACTTGTAAAATACTTAACATAAATTGAACTATTTATGGATATAATCCATAATCATAAAAATGTTTTCTTTGAGGAAGTATATACTCATAAACCCTTCATAATGATTTGTAAAGAAAATGAGAGTTATCCTAAGCATATCCCCCCGGGAGTGTCGTAACCAAGAGTACAGCAAGGCCCGTTGTCGTGCAACAGTTCCCGTTCGAGTCTAGCTCAAAGAGGTGTTTTCAGGTTTTACCCCTAGGAACATCTGTGCCAGAGCCACCTCTACCTGCTCGTATCCAGACAGGGATGTATTGCTCGGAAAACTCACAAAATCTCTAAAATACCTAAATTCTAGGAAGTTCTTCTATACTAATCCTCAAAGTTCATCTTAGGTCTACGTTCTCTAATCAGTGTTTATCTAAATCTAGCTTCCAAGGTTAGTACTAAACTGCCTCTGATACCAACTGTAACGCCCCGACCCCAGCTACCCAGAGTCGGTGCATTACTTCGTAACATTGGCATGATCAAAAAAGATCAAGTCTCGAAAGACCGATTAGTTTAGTAGCCTTGGAAACACTAGATACATTCATAAGTCTTACATTACATCATAAAGTAAAACAAAACTACAAAATCTTCTCTTCATATCCCCTTATATTATCCCTGCAGGTCATTCATATTATACTTCTTCACATCCAGAAAAATATTAAAACATTGAAAGGGGTGAGCTCAGATGCTCAGTAAGGATAACAATATTGCGGAAGCTTTCATAAATAATCATTAACATTTAAGGAAATGTATAACTAAAACAAAATCCTTTTAAACATGAACTTTAAAATAATATGGAAAAAGTAAAATGAGATAATTCCATTTACTTATTGACATGGATATTCTACTGGTCGAATAATCACATGCAATATCAATAACCACTTTCATAATGATGGAATGCATAATGCCAGACTATCATAACCACGTAGCCAAGGCCTCGTGCCAAGACCACAGATAAGATTTTGTCAAGGCCTCGTGCCAAGACACTAGTTTGTCTCATGAGACCTGTCGATGCATCGAGGAGATATAGCGGGCTCCACCCGTCACTTATTAAGTCCAATGCATTCCTCATATGAATAGGTTTAAACATATCATAAACCATAACATAATCATATCACATAAAACATGCATAATGGAAACATAACATTTCCAAATTTCAATCAAAATATATAAATACAACACATTGATATAATAAAAATGCTTTCAAAACCATTTTCAATACCAAAATAAAAGAAAGTTAAAACTTTGTATTTATTTTTCATTAAAAAAATGATGGCTTGTAGAGGAAGCCGAATCTCAAATAATGGTCACGGCGGCGGAGAAGTCATTGTCGCCGCATAAGTACGGAAAGAAAAACATTCCCTTTTTGTCGTTTAGTAAAACGCTTCGTATAAAAAATATTCCTTTTGGATAAACGTAAAAGTCAAAGGGGTTTATACACCGTATAAAAGAAAGTTGTGTATAAAACCAAATATGACTCAATGAAAGGTGATTGAGACGAAGACCCTTACAAAGATCATTTTTTAAAATAAAGTAGATATATTATGTGTATTCACTATAATTACACATAAATAAAGTACACATACAATATGGTACATAATAATATCATGACATAATTTGAAAGTAGGAGATTAACCCAAAGAATTGAAGTTGGGTTAAGAAGTTCCCTTACCTCGTGTCTGACTTGACTCAACCGTTCTTTAAACTCATGAATAATAAACTAGAGTTAATATATACCTTATTAAGAACCATTTTCAATTTCATTATCTTTATTATATCACTTATTACAATGATATGAACATTATGTAATTATTTAAGTTAATAACGGTAGTTTTGTCGATCTTTGGTACTTGAGTCAACAATAAACTTCTTATAATTACAAGTTGTTTATGTGGTAGAATATCCATTATCTCCAGAATTATATTCATGATTTATATGTCATATATATCTTATATATCCAGTATATACATTCATTTATAATATTACGTAACATTTAGAGGTATGAAATGAAATGCACCGTTCATGGAGACGGTAAGCCGTACGTACGCATGAACGCTACTTGCATTTCAATTTCATATTTAATGGAACGAAATCATAATTATATAAATTTATAATATAATTCCAGTATAATATAGTGTATAATACCATTTACTACATCCTTTATACATCCCACATATGGCATTAACGATTCAAATCACTTTGAGGGGGCGGTAGTCCGCACTTCCTAAAATGAAATTATCGCGTTTTACCCATAATGGAAATCATAAAGTATGCCATAAATGATAAATACAGAGCATAAGTAAAACATAAACATATTATATATCATATATAAAAATAGTGACATCTTAATGGCCCCCTTTGAAGGTGTTATATGAGTGTTGAACAATCATCATTTCGTGAGGCAGAAATTCTCCATCCACAGAAACTGTATGTTCTTTAACCATTAGATGTATGTGTGTGTAAGTGTAGCTCGAATACATCTTATAAAAAAATCCTAGTATATTGAGGATACTGGTGTTGTTACAAAAGAAATGAATAAAAAGAGTTTAAGGGGTTGGAGAAGAAAAATAAAACAAAACAACATTAGAGAAGACATTACCTCAAAATCGGGTAACTCTTTTTGATTTGAGCCAAAGGCTTCCTTGGGAAGAGTTCTGCCCAAAGTGAGGCTTCTAAGAGTAAGATAGGGATGTTGGGAGAGTATTTGGGCAGAGGTTGTCCGAGCCAAATGGCTTGAAGGTGTGAATAAGGTGGGAGAGGTGGGGGCCTTTTATAAGTGGAGAGGATGGTCTCTTCTGGAAAGATTGAAATGTTACATTATTACACAATGCTTTTCGGATTCTAAAGGTCCCACACTTATATAATTCGTGGATAAGGTGATAAGGGTTCGAAATAGCTTCATCCAATAGGCTTTGGACAAGTTTAAGCCTTGTATTTTGCATTATCTTCTCATTTTATTTAAATCGTTAAATAATGAGTTCATTGCCGCATCATAATGATGTCATAAATAATTTAATTTATTTAATATATAAAAATTATAAAAAAAATACTATGATGTAGGAAATATTTTTAGCTTTCTAATGAATATTTATAATCAAAATTTGGACTTGTGTAACCCCACTTAAAAACTGTTTTAGTAAAACAACTCATGTTTGTGTCAATTTAATTTTAACATTAAATAAATATATATTAATGTCATTTTCCAACTAAAGTGGCTCCATGGAGTCCCCAAGTTGACCCATGGGTTGTCTTGGTCGGCAATGACTCATCCAATAGGAGTAGGACAAGTGTCAATCCCATCTCATATTATTAAAACATTATTTTTACCTTAAACTACACTAATTACCTCTAATCGCGATTAAGAACTTAAAACTTACTATTCACCAAAAATTATTTTAATCTCATTGAACCACATTTTACTTCTTAATGAAAACCATGTAATTAGGATTCTTGAAAATCAAATCACAGAAGTGGCAATATTTCATTTAAACGAAAAATCAGTTATTTAACTACCACTTAGTGGTTTCACTATTCATCAAAAATTGAAGTTTTTCAGAATAAGGCCAAAATTTCACCCTAAGCTATAATTGATATTCCGAAATCAAAAATTATGTCTATTTTAAAAAATTACAAACATATAAGTTGCATTAATTAATTTTATAATTAATTCCCGCTGTTACAACAAATAGCGTGTTTTTAAGAAGCAATTTATATCAAAAGATTGGCAATTGTTTTTGTCCAATTTCAATGTTAAATTAATTCTAATGACCACCATTGGATAAAATGGTAAAAATATATTCTAATTATACTTTAAAACCACTAAATAGTATAATTTATCACTATAAATTATTTTGATTTAAAAAGTTGTTTTTAAGTAATTTTCACTATTCATAAAAATTTAGAAGTTCTCAGAAAAATACAAAAAATTCAATATAGGATAATTTCGATATTACGAATACAAAAATGAAGTCCATTTTGAAATATAAAATTTCTATAATTTTAAAAAGTGATTATTACTATTCATAACGGCTACTTTGATTAGTCGCGGTGTTTTAGAACTCGAACTTGCGTACAATGCAAGCTATTACATTATTGAAAGAGAGGCGTATCATGGAAGCTCGGGGTGTTACATCCCACAAGTATAGGGCCACATTCCTATGATTTATTGGTTTATCTCTACTTCGTAGGATCTTAGAGATATGAGATTCTTGGACCAAATATAGTTGTTTTAGAATGGTATTAAAGAGCTCATACCTCTCAACTATTTTACATTTCCTATTGTTGTAAGTCTTTGACACTTTTCAAGTTGGGAACATATTTATCACCATTCCCTTTTAGTTTACTTTTTTTACATGTACTTATTAGTTTTCTAGGCATTTTTGTTTTCCTTATATCATAGTGTTGTATCCTCTTTTCTCATTTCCTCTTAACTTTTTCATTGAGTTGGAATTGTGTCTATGTAAAGGATTATAGGAAAATTCCTCCCTAGGTTTTTTCTACCATTATCACTTGTCTTCACCCCCTGACCTATAGAGGTGGGCTTGGGGTAGTTGTTGATCGAGCCTGACATGGGTTGGATCATGAAAAAGAGGTGTTAGAGCAAGTTTCTCCCTTGGGATGTTGTTCAGATGATTCACTAAAAATGTAATGGTTGGGTTTTGGGAAACAATATCAATGTGTATTTAGTGTGGCTCTCAAGATAGGGAGTCCAGTGATGGTGCATTAGCAGACATAGCCATTCACCATGACCCGAATTACTTTCTTGTCGACTCAGCATGCTGAGACATTTTTTAGAGGGAACTTTGGTATATTGATCATATAAGATTGAGTCGATAAATGTACTTCCTGAGTAATCTCCCCATTTTTTTGATATATATATATATATATATATTATAATTCGAGCGTGATATTCCTTGATAAGTTTCAAGATAAATCTTTGATGACAGAAAATTGGGATACTGGATCTGGTTCGTGAAAACGATTCCATGAGAGACGAGGGCTCAGTTCCAGATCCATCATGTGATACCCTTCCTCCAAGTGGGTAGGTAAAAGCACCTCCACCTCTTGAGAATCAGTCAGTACCAATAGATTAGGTTAAGGATGTTCAAAGTTTATTATGACTCAATGATTTCCAGTGCTAGAGAACATTGAGTTCCATAGTGAGCCAAATCATCAGGTATGATAGGTTTGGGTGTAGTTAGTAGTCTTCCTTATTTGGCTTGTTCAGACACCAACGAATCAAATGGTGGAATTAATAAAAATAATTCTATGTATTTGTTGCGTGTTTTTAGAGCTTTGTTACTTAGATGAATGATGAGTCAACACTCTCATGGAATGACTTCCTACATATATTATGGGAATTGTTTCACACAAATCTCTCAATACTCATTGGATTGGTTTCTATAGTAAGCACTGGATATATATAGATTTCTATTTGATGGGTGAGATAAAGTGGAATGAGACTTCCAGACTAGACGTGCTGAGCTTCCCAGGCTGATGGTTGATGGCCCACCACAATATAGATATCACTGTAATTAGGAATCTCCCAGGAACAAATTGGTTGGTCCTCAGGGAGGTTATTCTAGAAGAAGAGAATTATGAGCTCTAGGTGGAGGATGGCACAAAAATATTCTTCCTCAACTAGTAGGCATCCCACGTAAGGTCTAGGGAGTTGGTGTCTAGGGTCATAGGTATCAACACATTATAGATTAATACAATATTATAGTGTATGAGATGATAAGAGGTATGCCTTGTTTCGTTTATACATTTGTATTAGAATTTGTTAGTCACTGTGTGGGGTACTCCTTTCTACCTGCATCTTTCTTGTATTTTTGATGGGGTAACATGGGGCATCGATGTAACCATATGTCAGTGTTTTTTGATTATGATTTGAATTCATGTGGAAGAGGGTTCCTTCCCCCCACTGATATTCATTATTGTGATGCACAAAAAAACTATGAGGGAGAGTCAGTGCCACCCAAAGAGGATTGTATCAAGGTATGGTGGATGAGTCACTCTAAGTTGTTCGTTCATGGTGCGGTTTTGAAGTGGAGTGTCTAAGAAGGTCTTGACATTTGTAGTGGATTTTCTCTACTTGAAATAATTTTTTATGGAATACCACTAGTGGGTGTGGTGGAGATCTGGGTTTTTGGATTACTCTCCTTCCACGAGAAGTGAATATATGTGTTGTATGCCATTTTCTTTCCACGATTATTTTCTTGAGTTTGGATGAGTTTACTGACCAACCATGTTCTTTGGTACCTTTGTGTGCTCAATTTAAACCTTGATAAAATAGTTATAAATTACATGTAGAGGTGATGGATACCCCATGAATAGGACTACGTGAATCACTATGTGGTAGTGGTAGTTGTAGTATTCTCATTGAGGATTTCAAGAAACTACCTTCTTGGAATGAGGTTTTTGGTTTTCTTAGACCACCAGAGTCTTAGGTAGGTCTTCATTCAGAGAGACTAGAACTTGAGGTGGCAACACTGGTTCAAATTTCTACAAGACTATTACTTTGCGATAGACTATACATTTGAATAGGAAAACATTATAGCATATTCCATTTATAGGTACTCGAAGATCTCCTGCTATAGTACGATTTAGATCAATTAGCTTCCCTATAACTGACCCTAGTGGAGAAGGAGGGTACATTTTCTCTATAGTTGACGGTGATGAATCCTTTGATACTTGAGTTTATAATATAGTATCAATTAAAAGATATAATATTTGATGTTCTATATGATCATATATCCATATGTGATACACTAGATGAATATTCTAAAGGAGGGAATCATGATATCATGTTCCGGGGACACAAAGTGGTTCTATTTAACATGCAGGAGGAGGTGATGTGAGAGTTCTAGAGTTCTCCCTTAGCAGTACTTACTGGGGATGTGATGACGTACAAGGGTATTCTTTTGTAGTTTTTGTGGCCCGATGTAAGATGTAGCATAGAAAAGTTCATCTCATGATGACTCACCTGTTAGGGGGGTGAAGTGTGAGAGCCGAGTTCCATAGGGTTGTTTTTTTCTCTTGAAATACAAGAGTAAGGATGGGATAACTTATACATGAACATTGTCATAGGGCTCCCATGAATAGTGATGGGCCATGAAGCCATCTAGGTGATAGTAGACCAACTCATAGTGATGGTACACTCCCTATCATTTAAGGAAAAGAGTTTGGTGAATAGTTTTGGGGCAGTTGTATGTATGGGAGATTATCCACCTTCCCAGGATACCCTTAATGCATGTCTCCAATTTTGATACAAGGTTTAAGTCACGATTGAGTATAGGCATATAGGAGGCATTCATGACCCAGTTTTGGATGTGTACAACGTTTCACTCCCAGATTGATGGACAGATCAGGTGCACTATACAGTCGTTGGATGATATGTTGAGGGCTTGTGTGTTGGTTATTTTCTGGAGAGGAAAGCTAACCCAATATGTATTTAGCCATTTTTGTTCTTTTAGATGAATTTAGAGGCTTCCTACCACCATTTTCTACCCCTCCCCCATAGTTAGAGCAGGTGTATGGTGTTTTTCCATAGGTCATGGCTAAGGTGATGCGTGCATGAGCCTATAAACATCATCGATAGGAGCAGACCATATGAGGATGGTCCTTTCCCATAGTTATCGTGCTTTGGTATCACGAAAATTCTTAAGAGAGTTACTGGAAGTTAGGGTGCCAGGAGTGGGCTTTGTATCTTGATTTTTTCCCTAGTTTTACTTCCAGTGATTAAAATATTAAAGGAAAAAATGATATAGAGATAGAGTTTCCACCTCTTAAGACTTTGGGATATTTCTTCACATATTTTGATAGCAAGGCACAGAGGTGAATTATGATTCCGAGACCCAGTTTTCTTGGAATTAATTATTAAAAAATAATAATTATATTTTAATACTATTAATTTGTAGGAAATTATATATCTCTCAAATGGTAGCTCGAATCTGAAATATGAGGCTATGGTTGTATCTAGAGTGTGTTGTTTACCCATGGAGGGGTATAAATTTTGCATCCATATGACTTCTATGGAAAATGATATCGAGGAAGTAACTGTAAATAATATAAATAAATATTATAATTTTATTTGGAAACTACTACTAATAACTTCTAAATAGGAACACATAATTGAAATCAGAGAGCACTATTATGTTTTTTACGTGGTTTTTACCTTAGTGGAAACCTCAAGTGTGAGGATATAGATGGTTTAGATTCTATGACCATAGGCCAAATATTATTAATAGAAGTTTAGAGAAATGAGATAGGGTTGGGTCATTTCTCTCATAGGGGTGGGATCTCCAATCACCTCCTTCTGATGGTGATTCGATGTAAAAATTTGATGGATCTTGATGAAACATTATATCTGAGTAGATCAGAGCACATCCAATGAAATGATGGATTTAAAATCCATAAACCATTATTCTTTTAGATTATGCAGCTCCCCAATTAAATTTTTTATTTTCAAAAATTAGTTTTGATAAATTTCATTTCTTTGAAATAATTTTTAATTGACAGACTAACAAAAATCGTCAACCGTTTAATTTCCATATTGCTCATTCTTCATGTTTTATCTTGAAAATTTTTCACCACATATGAAAATATAAGATTTTTTCGTTATGAACAGGTATATGAAGATCATTATCAAGGGAGTTTCTATCTAGACTGGGTTTTGAGTTTTGGGTGCCAAAGGATCTGCAACAACTAGCTGAAGTGGAAGATACATTTTGTTATGTCAGAAATGTGACAGATCCTTGAGTGAATATTATAGCTATGTACATCGGGATTAGAGGATGCCAAATTGGGTCATTGTTTTGTTTTCTAATCACTTGGTCTTTTTAGTGGTCCATGAGTAGTTCAGGTGGTGGAAAAGTGGTCTGGATGTTTTCTAGGGTTGTGCAGTAGAGATTCAGAGTGGGTGGCATGGTGGAAATCCAGTTCATGAAGAATGTAGCGCATCTTGATGTGGGTTCAGTTAGGTAGAGAGGTGGTGGACGAACTGAGATACATCATTCATGGTCATACGATTAGATTGGAGGGAATTTGGGTGGTGTGACAGTTGTCTAGGGAGGATGGTGGCAAGAAGGTATATTGTGCTGTAGATGCAAGAGGGAGCTGGGAGACGCGGTTATGGTACTAATCAAAAATTGTGGTACATTTTGTTTGGTTTCTCCATAGGCACTTGAGACGACACAGGCTAGCCGGAGTGGGATGCTCCAGCCAGAGTAGGCCAGCCTTGCTTGAGCAGGCCAGGTGGTGCTGAGGGTACTTCAAACCCATATATCATTCAATCCAAGCACCTATTATCTGTCCATTTTTGAAATAATGAACATCTATTTGAGGAAGACCCTTTGTGTTTGTCTTGGGAGTTTTATATTACATAAACTAAGATTGGGTGAATGAAACCCCTAATTTAAATAATAATAATAATAATATAATTATTATTATTAGAGGATTCTTGATATAGACCTATATCCTGCACCTAATATCTGATTGAAATATTGTCAGCAATTTTGTGACCCTAAATTTCATGTGGATTATTCAATAAAAATATTTGGTACTTTATCATACAATGAGGGGTGGGGCCCATGTGTCACATTTTGGGCGTTCATAGTGAAATGTGACTTCTTCTATAGTTGTCCATTTGGAATTAATGAGTAGTTAATCCTATGTGCTTTTAAAAGTGGTTAAAAATTGTGTGATGCATTTGTTGAGTTCCAAAATCAAGGATTGGTCCCCATGAAGCATTGTCAATATGTGATGCGATGAAATGAACCTTCTACACTAAGTGTGTGATTTGAATAAATGAATAGTCGATCTCTCAGATTTACCACAAGGATAGAAATAGTGTGATCCCTTTGTCTCTATAGAGCCATTTGAGCAGGAATGTTAGAAAAATTGAGCTTTTCCATTCAGATTGGTTATGATAATCACGTTCTTGTTAGACTTTTGGTCCAAGGGTTAAATGTACTCATGGAGTACATGAGAATTCCAAGGAGAACTCATATGTAGTCTAGTACCTAAGTGCGGCCGAGTACATGACCAGGTGATGAGGTGGGGCCACATATCATGTGGTCCCCACATTTGCATTATTCCACCCTAATATTCTATCTATCATATCATCTTTATTTGGAGTCATATATTGGGTTTTGACTAGACAATTCTGAGTGTTCTTCCTTGAAAAAAGTGATAATTCCCCCTATAATGTCTTTTGAGATACGATGAGATATTTCCAAGAAAGACACCATCTTAGGAGACACATGACTATTGTAGTAATATGGCATAAGAATATCAATGTATCCCAAGATTACCCTCCCATAGGATTGTGAAGTGGATTTCCTTGATGGAACACAGATACTTACCGTCCAGTGGGGATGGGTAGTGGAATTATCACATGGGTGTTTCGAGCTTACACTCCAGTAGGACTAGGTGGTGGTGTTCCCTAATGATCCTTCTGAGTTTCCATCCTGTAGGATTTTGAAGTGCAATTCCTTGATGTTCTGGGATTATCCTTTAGCTGGACTAGGCAATGGAATTCTATGATGACATATTATAGGCATAACCCTCCGGCGAGGATGGGTAGTGGTGTTTCCCGATCGACTCAACAAGAATACTCTCTAGTAGGTCTATGTATTCGCATTCCTAGGTGAACATCATGTGTGGTACCCACAAGGTAGGTAGGGAAGTGGAATTCCTCAGTGAAAACAGGAAAAGGAACCTCCTGTCGTAGTTTGGAGCAAGATACATTCTTAAACCGATGACCCTCGACTATGTGTCATAGTGACGAGTCATGGTTTGACATAACTCTTTCACTCATGAGAAAGAGGGACACTCTCCCCAAAGAGACACATTCTTCTGGTGAGAAATAAAACCATGAGGGCATGTCAGTGCCTCCCAAAGAAGATAGTATTATGGTGTATTTATTCAACACCATTAACTGTGTGTTCAGGGAATATTTGTTGGATCTTGGGCATCATTGATGGATACACATGGAACTATTGATTACTCTTTTCTTGGGTTGAGTTGTGAGTTGGAAACCCCCTTACTCCCTAGTTTTGATTTCATTGAATGAAAAAATATATATCCTATTGTAGTACCAACTCCATCAGTTTTGGTTACTCTCATTCTCAGGGATTTGATCACACATTCGGTGTTCCATGTTCTTTCTATTTCTAGATTCTAATGGTTGTATGAGTCTACCCTACTACAATAGGTAGCCAAGACTCAATGAGAAGTTTGCATACTAAAAATTTAGAGCTCCTTATGGTTGGATGAGTTTAAATTCACTCTCTTATTGGGTTTATCTATATAATTTATCTATAGCTTTTTATATCTATTGATTTCATCCTTATTATATCTCTTACTACTCCCCTACACCTTTTCAGGGCATCTTACAGAGAATGTTCATACTCACCCCTATGTGGGCTTTTCCCAGATGTGTCGTTTTAACAGAAGATGACATATAGGTAGTTGATGACTTCTGAGTATCCTAATGATATAGAGTTCATAGACCACGTATGATGGTCATATCTTGGTATCCAGGATCAGGGATCTCTTAGCTACTTTACTTTTCTATATTTGGTTAGGTTGTGACACTTTTCTCATTGGGAATCTATTTTTCCCCTTTCCCTTTCAATTTAATTTTCTATAATTTCACTAATTGGAGGTTGATCCATGTTTGGATTCCTTATATAGTAGTGTTGTATGTATTTTTCCCATATATATGGAATTTTTCATTGAGTTGCTTATGTGTGTGTTTATAGGTTCTTAAGAAATGTATTCCACATGATTTTTTGACCTTCATCACTTATTAAAACCCCTGGCCTATGGATTCATCTTGGGGTAATTGCAGCTCGAGCACTAGTATGGGTCTGGTCATGACACTATAAATTGTTATTTAAGTTTGAAGAATGAATATTCTAAGTAATCATGTTCCTTATATTTGTATTGTTTTTATGATGTTAAAAAGTATCATGATAAATCTTGGAAGTATTTTAAATGCTATAATTTTTTAAGAGAATCCATCGATAGGGAGTTATAGTGTCATATATTATATTTCTAATGATGTAAATATAAAGTGTTAGGATTATTTAAATAGTCTTATTGTATTAATCATGAGAATATTTATTTTTATGAATTTTATAATATCAACTCAATTGAATGATTCCATGAAATATTATATTATTTAACGAGGAGTTTCATATGGTCCTTGTAAATATTAATTGTCATGAAGAATTTTTCCTTGGTTGTGGGGATGATTGAGTATTCTTTTGTTGGGTAAGTAGTTTTTTTACTTGAGCCTTTATTAATAGAAATTATCATGTCTTATCCATTAAAATTGGGCTTGAATGACGCCACACATGTTGGAGTCATCTCAGCCACATGAGAGACATATCATAGATTTCATGATATAGTAGTATTGAGGTTATATGGAATACTTAGAGTGCACTATTATTTATATATATTGCACACATGGCATGCATGTATAGTCCATGTGAACCATGTAATTGTGTGGTGAGGATGGTGTGTTTTCTTATCTAAAGATGTATCTGGGTGATAACTATGGTGTCAAATATATATTTTTTATGAGGAAACTATTATTATATTTAATATAATAGAAATAACTATCTATTGGGGATATGAATTGAACGTTATTATTCATGCTTTGAAAAATATACTGAAAATAAAGTATCCACTAAATCAATTTTATTGCTCCCATTCAATATTCTTAGTATGTTGTCTCCTAATAAAAAAATAGGGTATTTTGAGCCACCTGAATCTTTAATTTTTAAATCATTACTATGGTGATATCTAGTGTTCTATCCATGAGAATTAAAAATACTCAAATTAAAAAATCTCAATGCAGGAAATCTTCATCATTTATGTACACATCTATTATATGATAAATATTCTATTGAGTGGAAATAAAATGTTTAGGAGGCCATACATGAATCATTATATGTACTATGATTGAGCTAAAGAGTATCATATGATCATCAAATTTTTTAGTAAACATAATGTCTTTCCAAAATAAGACATGGCTCATTTATTTAAAAATAAATGATTATATATGACTGAAGAAGGGAAATTTATTATAGAAGTTTACACAAAGGAATAATAGATCATATTGTAGTTCAGCAATCTATATGAGAACATTATCCACTCCTTTATTACCATGCACATCCTCCACCTCATTAGATTCCTTGTAACCATTAGAGATTATATAATTTATACCAGAATGTAAAAGAAGTCAATCCATCTATCAAGCTAGAAGTTTCCATGAAATAAGGATGATGCCATTACTAACATCGTAAAAAATAGTGGGAATGTGATATTCCTAAAAACACATGGGTGTTTTAGTATGAAATCATATATTGATCTTACATATTAATGGATACCATCATTATAAACATCACATAAGTCACCTGAATATTTAAATATTAAAATCATAATTGATATTAGAAAAATAATCCTTTACTTTCATCATTTATTGAACATGATATTTTAATCAAAGTATGGAATTTTAAGGAATAAAATAGCAATGTGACAGAAAACATTAACATAAATATGGATAATCTAAGGCTGAAAGAATTTATTTCTCTTATATTTGCAGAGAAAGAGTACCATGAAACACTTGTTCCATAAAGAAGATTTGTTCTTGATATAGTTCTATGAAAGGTAGTTCATTAAAGCTATTTTAATTTGGTGAAAAAAATAAATGTGTATTGATTCATGTTCTAATAATACTCTTTTCATACCATATAAAAATGAAAAATATTATATCATCGAATATACATGATGAATATAATATATTAAGATCCCATAAATCAACTATTTCTTTTGCAATGAAATGAATTTTTTTCACAACTTATTTATTCAATGAGTAAGAAACTAATATACTTGTTCAAATTTAAAAACATAATAAATATTTATAATAAGATATAAAAATAATGAGATTTTGGTTATATTTATAAGTCCCTACATGAATAAATCAGTATGAGATACTTATACACAATTGGTTGGGAATAACTATTAAATAGTATTCACAATTATGAAAATGTATTTTCCCCACATGAAGGAGATTATCCATATGAAACAAATCACATAATGAAATGTATTAAATACATTGAACAAAAACAAGTCAAATAAGTATGATGATATTATGTAGAAATAATCATGATATGCTGAATGTTTTTAAGAAATAGACTCAATAATGTTTTATATTATTTTATTTTGAAAACAAGAAGGAGAAAAAACACTGATAGATTTGGTATTTTATAAATATTATTTTGTTCATATAATTTGAATTTACCTATATAATTTTTATTCATATTATTCTAGTTGAATTAAAAGAAGAGGAATCTTACTTGAATGCTGCATATTTGTGATAGATCATTGATTATTGTATTCATGGTTTCCCTTCAAATTTCTCTAATTTCAAGAATCTAATATAAATAATTGTAATATATTGATGAAGAATCATTATGTGTAGATAATAATGTGAAAAAGGATAGTATGTTACCCTATAATATTGTACTTCAATGTTAAATAAATCATTATACATTATCAAGGCTAGGAAAATGAGTATATACCCATATGTTTCCTCATTATTTCTTTGATAATAAAAGTGAAGTTGTATATAAGTTGGATAATACCCATTTTAAACAAAGGATATAGTAATCCACACTGGTGTAAAAACTCATAAATAATTAGGGTTTTATTTCATTATTTTTTACTTTTTATATGCTATCTAACAATATGTGACAATGATAGTAGATCCATTCAATGAATAAGTGACTGGGGAATAATATGGTGATAAATATAATAATTTGATAAACAGTTTCCAAATATAATTATCCCCCTCTACCCACCCACTAGGGTGATTATCCCAAACAGATCCTAACATATGATACCTTTGATGAGGCCAGGTTGGAAATGTCATAAATATTCATATTTATGAACTTCTTTTTTTAAGATTATGTTTCTATAATCCATGTGATAATATGATGATATTTTCCATTCATGTACATTTAAATGTAGTTATTGATTAAATTTATTGTTTTTAGAATATCCACTTTATCATATTAATTATTCATTATTTACTGACGATAGGATCAACTACATGTAATCCTTACTGAGAATTTGATCACACCCTATTTTTATTTTCTTGAGGTTATAGAGATGGATACATTTATAGATCTCAATAATGTTAGAATTTTTCTTATTATATATATGAATATTTATAATGTAATAGGAAAATCAAGTAAGCATATAGGTTTCATATACTGATAATGTAATAAAAACATCAGGGTGAAATCCCTTATATATTTTTACCATTGTAATAAAGAATTCATAGGATCTAGATTACTATTTTTTGGTTGTTAAATCTATTTTCATACACCCATGAAATTTTCACTAGTTCATTATCCAAGCTCTAAATTAAAAAAAATTCATACCATTATATCATAACCCAGCCAATTTAATATTCCATATGAGTTAAAAATTTGATTTAGTATGACCCTTGATACTTGAAATCAATAATACATAGGTTGGTGACTTTCACTGAGAGTTAATCAATACACTTATATGGGAAGAATTAGATTATATAAATGAGATATTTATATCACCATGAATAATATAATTTAATTTCCAATAGTAACACACATATATTTTATATAAATGTATAATATGTAATATATAGACTATATTAAAATGGAATATATATATATGGTTCTTTATTTCCTTTACTCCATATGTGTTGTATAATGAAACCAATGTGCCTTCAATAAGTCTCTTATGCCCATGTAAAAAGTTGTGTGACACCATCACGAATGATATCAAGACAATGTAAATAATAGTACATATATATCAGGTGTACAAATTTAAATATAATAAATTGGTTCCTCACTATAACTATCTTCTATCCATGTGAGTGAAGCTTACTAATTTATGTACATATATATTAAATTAATAAATATATTAAGAATCAACATTTATCCCCAAAATTAAAATCATCCATCCATTTAATTTCTAAATCAAATAATATAATCACATTCAATACAACCCCACAATGAATATTATACATCAAGATATATAACCACTCTAATCATAACCATAAAAAATACATATCTAAGAACCCAATAGTTATTAACCTATTAGGGAATCACTATTATATCTTTTTCACTAGTAGTTATATCCTCCTAGGAATCTCTATTTTATATCACATAATAAAAGTAGTTATCTAATCATTGGTAACTTATTATTTCATCTTGTTAAAAACGTTTCCATATATATTTATGGATCTCACTAATTCATATACATTACCATGTATTTATCCTCATGCAGGGAACAAACTAGCGTATCTGTATTTCCATGTAGTTTTCTAACTATAGTTAACTCACTAACACATATATATAAATTATTTCATTATTTTACACTAAAAAATAATCTTAGGGGATATTTTTGTGCCCACCCTTAGGAACTCTCCCTACTAAAACTCACATTTCTTTGGCAGTTATCCAGTGTTGAGGACGCTCAACATATTTCCTAGTGTTAGCACTTTTGTACACTTCCCTCCTCAAACAAGATCATCAAAACCACACAATACATATCTATTATAAAAAAAATTATAAATAATTATTTAATTTAATTTCTTATTAACATTAATGAATGTATTTTTTGTTTTCACATTCATTAGAATAATTTTATATGATTTTACAATCAATTAGAGGAATAATTTAATTCTTTTTAATGTGTTTTTCATGTATTATATTGATTTTATTAAAACATATATTTATAAACATTATTATTATAAATTAATAAAATGTACATAATTTTATATATCATAATATTATGTTTATTTTATGGTAATTTTTATAAATTTTCAAATAATATTAATTTTTTTGGTCAAATAGTGAATAATACTGACTAATATTAAGATTTTCTTTTATTAACTAGAATGTCAAAAGTAAAAAATATTAGGAATTTTTAATGTGAAATAATTTCCATTTTATTAAACATAATCGTATTAGTTCCCTAGGAATCAAAATTTATTCTTGATTTTAGTATAATTCATTTATATTCATAAAAATAAATTTCTTCAAAAAGAAAACTGTTTTTCATTACAATTTCAAAACATATATTAAAATTAATTTATAAAACTTAATGAAATTTAATTATAGAAAATGGATTACAATTTTGTAATTTTTAGTCCCAAATTTAGTAATGGGTTTCATTTCAACTTTGGATGTGATTAATAAAAATAATGGTAAAATATTTTCATTATGATAAAGTGTAAAATGAATTAATTAAGAATAAAAAAGAGATGTGATAAAAAACCTCATATTAAATATTATATTAAAGAATTATTTATTCCCTTATATCCTTATATTTTATATTGAATAGATTTACTACCACATTCCAATATATAAGAAATTTTATTTTTTTGACCATTGAAATCATTAAAAGAGTTACAATCGACACAAATATAAAAGGGAACCCCACTCCGATTCTATTCAATTTATTGGATTCCCATAGATCTACAAATCCATACCAAAATGAATTCCTTAAAACCTATAGGTTATGGTTTTATCCAAATACCATCCTATAAGGATTAAGGTATAATCCAACATTATTTTTACAAAGAAGAGGTATAACTCTTAATAGAGTGTTTTCATTTCCTTTTTCCTATTCCACCCCATTAAAATATTATATAAACATGTTTATTTGATATCACAAGTTTAATCCATATAATTATATATTAGTATATTGATTGAACTTCGAACGACCCCGACATGAGTATACCAAATACAATGTGTAATATTTTTCACATGCATAAGGTACAAGAGACTGCATCACTATTGATCGATTAATGTAATATACATGATGATATAGATATATGAATGATCCCAATTTATAATTAGATGCAAGAAATACTAAATAAAAAATATAGGTATATTTATTCTATAAAGTCATTCAATTATTCCTTCATCATATCCTAGGAAAAAGGGGAATATGGTACCTTAAATAATTAGTAAGTGTTTTGTAAAGTAGAATCTATCATGAGTAAATATGGTATAATCAATTTTGAATGTTAGAAAAATGAAAAGAAATCCAATTTAACCAATAAATTGGGAACGAAATAATTCAATTTTTAATATCAGTATAGAAGGCTAATACATAATAATAATTTAATTATAAATGAATGAAAGGCCTATTGTTGAATGTTAGGATGAATTACATGTGAAAATATATTTTTAAATATGGGTAAGAATACACCATAACCCATTTAATAAGATCATCCAACTATTTTTTCTCACGAGACATGTCAATGCATCGAGTGATATATATAATCAGGTCCCACCCATTAGTGTATATCCAATAAATTCCTTGTATATTGAATGACCAATTTAATTGATAAATAATATTTCTTATAAAAAATATTCATTTTTAGTAATGAATAAAAAATATATATATTTCCATAATGAAACAAATATCTTTCATAGTAGAACACCATGTGCAGAAATATTACTTGGTTTTTAAAATAAGCATATCCATGATATGAAGAATATATATATGGATGGAAAATGTATAATCCAATGAAAGATTATCATAATAAAGTGAATAATTTATAAGAAATTCAATTACAAAAAAATCAATCAAGAGATGAAAAATTATAATAAATTCATAAGAGAAGTATATTTTTTACTAAAATTAATTAATATAAAGAATATGACAAAAAGGAAGTGAAATATTGAAAATAAAATTTCATTAACTAATATTACTTTCAAAACTATTGAAAACATTCATATCAAGATAACCAATAAAAAAATTATTTATTGGGGGAAAATAACATAATTTTATATATAGTAAATAGAAAAATTTGGTTTAACTTTTTTTAAACAAGAAAAAAATCAAACATTAATAAAAAAATTGTTAGAATAATTTTAAAAAATGTAAAATTCATGTATATTATAAAATTTCTATAATAATGTTTTTATAAAAATAAAAACTAATTTTGTAAAATAATTTGGAAAAATATGGACATAAAAAAAACATATACATGAAAAAAATGAAATATATTATTCTCATTTGTTTTAAACAGTTCATTAAATGATTAAAGTAATAAAATATAGGAAAATTTTGAAAAAAACATTTTTACTCATTAAATATCAAGATAGTAATAATACATATGATTTTTATTAAATATTGAATATATTATTCCTTTATTGAATATTATTAAATCCCCAAAAATGGAACTATAAAAATATATTTTGAATATTTGATAAATTTTAATTCATTACACCTTAAATGAGTAAAATTGAAATGAAACACTAATTATAATGTATAAATAGATAATAATTTTATATACCTCAAATGAGACATAAACACAGCAAATTAATTAAAATTGGGGAATAATACAAAATATTTCTCAATATAATGTAAATTTAGCTAAAATCACTTACCTCATGATTCCATATAGTTCTATATGGTTTAAAATACAATATAAAAAATTTTAACATGTCACACATGCATAATATAACAATATATATATCAATAATATTGTAAATGTTCCAATTATTACATCTTATCACATTTTTCTTAATAACAATTTACTATTACAATCATTTCAGGTATGAACTGTATTATTTTTCCTGTCTGTTTTGACACTAAATTATATTCTATATTCTCGTATCATTTTTATATAATATATATAATGTTAATAATTATAAAATAATCATAGATATTCATTATATACATCTTTAGAATCATCCATGAAATGATCACATGAAAAATAAATCACACCACTTAGTGTAGGTGATAGTCCACATGTACACATGTGGGATGTTATCATTTTTTGAATTAGAATTGTGGGGATGTAGAAGATACAAAAAAAATATTGAAACATTTTTATCTATATAATATCATATATATTCATTATTTCTATTATTATGACCATCCATGTTTTTTGGTGATAGAATACAAATCCCATTGAGTTATGTGGTTGTAGTTAATTGTACACACAAGAGATGGAATTATTTTTGAGTTGATGGAGAGGGATATGGATTAATATTATTCATTAAACAAAAAAATTAACTTATTATAGGTTAGATACATTTGTTATTATATTGGGATGGTGAGGGCATAATTGATGTTGGTAAAAGAATAATTAAAATGAAATTGTCTATTTAAGATGCCAATTTATTCTTTGATTGAAATCATTTATATCTCCTCTAAATGACATAAGGATGGTTATTTTGAATGTTAGGAACCTATAGAATGTATCTAAGGATTATAGTGAATGATTTTTATGGGATTTGTCAGTCTGAGAAGCTCAATGTTATGGGAAAGATATTGTCGGGGTGGTGTCCTTTGATAGTGAGGAAAATGGGACACTTGGAATTACATTGAAAATTTAAATATAATAAATAAATTTAATATAAGAGTGGAAACCAGTTACCAAAATTATAAATATGTGATAGGGTGTGTTGAAATCCCTTTAATCAATCAAATATAGAAATCATTATTTTAACATTAATTTTTTTACAATATTTATCTCCATTAAATAAATTCTACCGTTTAAAAAGTATTGTCTAATTTAAAGAAGCTGAAACATATTTTAATAGAACATAATGAAAATATGTTTATAATTTCACTAATACAATAAATTGATATGATTCATTTTTTTAATTCAAAATTACTATTTAGGATTATAAAAAATAATTTCTTTTGATGTTATTATATAGCATATAATATATTCAAAATTAAAGTGCATTTCTTGTGAAAGTTATTATTTATCCCATGAAAATAAATTCATATTGGTGTGAAATTTATACTTTTCATTAAAATCAAAATTATCGTGTTTTTAAACTATTTGTATTTTATATATTATTATATTATTTTCATTAAAAAAATATAATGTACAAAGATAAATATTGATACATAGTTATTTTAAAATTTATAATGTAATTGTAAAATATGTTCGAAAATTTTATGGATAATATTATAATAAAATTATGTGGTGCCATAAAAATATTTATAAATATAAATTTATAATATTTATTTTTAGGAAGAAAGTATTTATTGAAAAATAATTTTAAAAATAGGAATTATATTTAAGATGGATTATATTGATATTTCATGAAATTAATAGATTATATGAGTTTTAGAATTAGAAATATATAAATAGAAAATTAATAGTTATAATCTTACTCGACATAATAATTAATTCAACCTAATTGTTGGATTTATACTTAAATAAGGGTAATATATGTTTTTCCATATGTTAAGTGAAGGTAGAACTCATTTCCACGAGGTAATTAAAGGTAAGCCATATTTATTACTATTTGTGTAAGGGTATCTTGTAAGATTCCTTGAACACAAAAGGGTATTATAAAGATTACATAGTTGTAACTATAGTTTCCACTAACTCACATAAGGGTTATTTGTTTGATCTTAATTTTTATATAAGTGTCATATAATAGTTTCATAAACATAATCCATAAGTTCAAAATCTTATTAAAAAGTCATTTTGTATTCATGTAAGTGTATCTATGATGTTTTTGTAAGGGTAAACTGTAAAATTGAATAGTTATCTCATACTATGTCAAACTTTATATAAGGGTAACCTAGATTTCCCATATTATAGAGAAATATAGTATAATACTCCCATAAGGGCAATTTTGATCATTCTATATCCCTTATTGTAATAATGAGTCATCTGTTAAGGTGATCCCAAAAATAAAAGTGCATATAACAGTGTACCGTATATAACCATGGCTACATTCATATATATAAATCCTTATGTAATGGTCACCTATTTACACTAAAACCTATCAGGAGTTTATCATAATGACACATAAATCTATGTTTATTATCTTTGATTTAAACCATTTACATGTTTTCCATCCTACTTGAGTAAATATTGTATTAAATATAAGGATAATGTTATATATAAATTCATATGTTGCATAATTATAATCATAATATGATTTAAAATAATATAATACAGTATAAAAGACGGATTGACTATAATCGTTGAGGTGTGATGTTTACAGATAAAATATAAAAATATATATGTTTATTAAATACATCATTACTATATTGGTTTACATACATTTTTTAATTACTTGGAAGGTCATGGTTAGTGAATGACAGAGAAAATATGATCATATTAATAAAAACTATTACTCAATATGAACTATTAATTTTTTTATGCTTTATCTATAAGATAAAAAAACATCCCCCATGAATGCTTCATGTTTGGATTTTATATTATATTTTATTGAAAATAAGATGATTAGGATCTTACCTCAATCTGTGGAATTATATTTTATATAAACATCAATGTAAATGTTATTTTATCAAATCTGTAAAATTAAGAGGATGAAGAACTGGTCCATCATATAATCATATTTAAATATGAATATACATTTGTGGCTATTTATATGAAGTTAAATGTTTCATTAAGTTATAATATATATAAGTATATAATAGAACACATGATATATCCTAACAATTTAAATTATAATAGGGAAAGTGAGAAACAAGGGATGTTAGATATTATGAATATAAAATTTATAAAATATGTTGTACATAGTTGGAGCTCAAATATTTTTAGGGATTATGGAATGGAATTTTATCTCAATGTCCCTTTATTATGTCCTCAAATAATGTTATAAATTTAATTTTTTTTATAATATTTTCATAATACCTTATAAATATTATATCATGAATCCTTAATACATTATTGTATTTTATGTTACAATTCAATTTGTTTCATCCATGATTGTATTATATGAATGTTACAATGTGTTAAGTCATTTTATATAATAAATTACATTATCTGGGTTATAATTTAACATCATTAACATTTTTATCCCATGATTATGTAATAAATGTCTCTATAAATGTAATTATGCTATATTTAAACTTTGTATATGGATTTACATTCATAATCACAATATGGAATAGTTGTCACTTCAAATTTTTTGTTCTTTTCAACGGTGTATGTTTTATAAATCTTAGTTTCTTGAGAAATGTTTCCAGTCATGCACAATGATTTCCATGAATGGTGTACTCAATGCCTCATGAATGAATTTTTGAATTAAAATAATGAAACTCATGTTCTTAATAGAACCACATCATACTCTTTATTTAAATTATTTTTTATTTTAATGTTACTAAATTGGTAATGTCTTTTCTACATTGTTTATATTGATTGTTTATTTGAGGAAACCATATGTTATTAATTACCTGAGCATCCAATCCTTTCTTCTCTACATTTTATGAATATTTTTTACCAGTAAAATATAGATTTCCTCTCTTAGTTAATAAAGAAACATAAAAAATATTGTTTCTTGGTGATACTTAGTTTGTATATTGTTTTAAAACATGAATATTTGTATTACATATTAATATTTTTAAATTTTTTTAATGAATGATCTATTTTAAACATACATTATTTATTGACATCAATTGAGATTATCTTTGAGCTTCTATTAAAAATCTTTAAAAGGAAATTCCCTATAGTTTTCTACATGGTTTACTTTTAACTATCTTCAAAAAAATATTAAACTGAATGTTTTTTTGTTTATAACCATAATTAGCTTTCCCATCATCAAAACTGTTATGTTTTAATTATCCCTTTATATGTTTCCATGTTTATTTTAAATGAAATGAAATTTCATTAAATTTTTTATAAAAAAAGTCAAATTTTTTTAAATGTTGGGAGGTTATTTTATTCAAAGATTTTTAATGATATATTAATTTTATTTATACTCATCAACAACATCGTCCCATGAGGTTAACTATTCTCCAATGGGAATTTTTTTATAATGATAAAATATTTATTCTTCCTCTATATGGATTTATAATATTTTCTAGGAGAATTTTTATTATATATTACTCAATCAAGCTATGGATGAACAATAGTAATTTTTATTTTGTAATATACAATATAATGATTATGTTATAGTGCTTTTGAATTTCATATGATGAATGTTGAGGCCATTATAGCTCATGATGATAGTTGAGATTGATATATCTCATAATGATGGTAGACCCTAATAAAGAACTCAAATTAATTTGGTAATTATTATGATCATTAATGAATAGTGTCAGAACTTGATAGTATTTGTTATTCTACATATAATTATTATTATGATAATTATATAAATATAATGTTACATTATATCAATATAATTTATATATGCATGATATTGGGTTTTATAGTTTTCTTTGATAAAAGTTTTCAATACATGGAACATTTTTTTGATTTATTTGACTCTTTCCATGGTTAAAACATTATACCATGTCACATGATTTATGATCCATGTCATGATGGGTATATATTATTTTATTCTATTCTCATGCACATTGATTATTTCATTATACCCTTAATTTTAACTTATTCTAATTGATGACATCCAATTGTTCATGACTGTGTTTACCATTTCCATTTGATTAAGATCACTCTTCGTATATTTTATTTTACCCCACACTATAAATAACTATGTTAAATGAATTCCTTTGAGAAAGGTTTAATTTCAAAATATTTTTATGGGATACATTAAAGCGTTAATGTGTAATAGGAAAATTCAAAAATAGTGGGAAATATAATAATTTGTAGATATAGATAGTATTATTTAGATTTCCCCCTAATTATAAAAATAACTAAATAAATAATTTTATCACATATGTATATTATCAAATTTTTTTATTATTTTTTATGGTTTGTATGGTTGAATTTTATGCACATTTGTTGGAATAAAATATAAATGTGTAACGATTAATCCTTATCCATTGGATTAGGGCGTCCATGTTTGTGGATGATATTATTAGTATCAAATCATTTTTTAGATAACAATCTATTTTATGATATTTTTATGTTATGTTAACTTAGGAGTTATGTATATCAAAAAGAGTTTATAGTTTTTTCCTTTATCATAATATCAAAGGCATACAAACCCATTTTGAGGTTTCAACAGATGAGACTTTAAAAAGATTAAAAGTATTTTTGGTAGATAATTATTTTAATAAAACACTTTTGTTTAGCATGTATTTTACTAAAACTATTAATTTAGGATTAATTATTTTATATTTTATATACATAATTATAAATGTAATGGTAATTTTTATGTTAAAATGATTATTAATAATGATGTAGTTATGGTCAATTAGGACAAAAGGGTTATTACATGTTGGAACATAAGATTTATAATATATGTAACCATGGTATTGAGAAGTTATTGGGTTACTATGTGTGAGAAGTTATTTTTTTAGGTTTTATATGCTAGGGACATTATATAATTAAGGAAAATAAAAATAGTTTTGGCTAAGATTTGTTTTTTCTTTTAGGAATAAAGGTTTACTTTTATTTTAGAACATACAAATGTTTATTGTGACAATATTTGGAGAAATGTTTTGTATATTTTAGCGAATATATATAAAAATAATATACTTTTTTATGTGAATTTAGGAGTGATTGATGTTATTTGGTTTTAAATATTTAATTTATCTTGAATGAATATGTGGTCAATTAATTTAAATAATTATGTTTCAATATTAAACAGTAATATTTTGATGAATTTTATGTATTCTTATTTATTTAAAGACTTAGATTTATCATTGAGAATTATTGTTGTAATTTATAGACTATTGTGTAATTTATTAATTCAATGGGATGTGCATTTTTTGTATTATCTTATCTTTTTTAATATTTTGTATTTGGATAATGTCTAAAGATAATAAGAATATTTTTTTCATTTAATATACATATTAGTCAATAAATAAATGATTTTATCCCTTTAGGAATTAAATATTCTTACTCATAATTTAGATTAAAGTGTTAGATAATGATATAAATTGATTGAATGATGCAATGAGAGGATAAAATTGTTTTTTTAGATTTGAATAAAATAAATTATCAATATTTCCTTGTGTTAATAGTCTATATAGTAGATTAATTACTCAATTATAGGATCACGATCATGAATTAATAATATTACCCTATTATCTTTATTTATGATGAATTTAATTTCATTTTCACACGAATTTGAATAATTTTTTATGGTTATTAAAATTCACATGATCATTCAGTTTTGTATGAATAATTTTCTAAATAAATTTCCATCATTATTTGGAAATTAAATTTCCTAAATGTACATATGTTTCACTTCTCAGATATGTTATCTGAATTTAAAACCAAGTTATGTGTTATTTTATATGATATTCATCACTCCCTTTCCCACTTTTCAAGAAGATTTTTTAACCCTTTCGGATGCAGGATTTCAGTAAAGGTATTTTAAAATATAAAAACCCTAATTAACAAGATCAATTAAAAATTATAAGTATGTGATTTATTTAAGGGTTGCAACAATAACATCTAAAAATTTTAGTATATTATGTTAATATAAAAAAATGCTATAATTAAACAATATTTCTGTAGTAAAAATAGATGAAATATATTATATAGCAACTTGATTAAAATATGATTTGATATTCACTCAATACTATTAAAAGATCATATTAATTATGCTAATGATACATGGTTTTTTATAACTGTAAAGAATAAGTTCTTTTAATGTTATTTCATATATTATAAGTCATTATTTATAAAAGTGTATTTAAAATGTATGTTATAATTAATCACATAAAATTAGATTTATTTTCGTTTAAAATTTACAGTGAAAATTTAATGTTAATCCTTATAAATTTAAAAAGACTTATTTTTAATATGATTTTATTATTAAAAAATAATTTCTGTATATATTTTTAGGGAAACATATTTATTATAAAAATTTTAATTTAATCTCAAACATGTTTATAACATATGTGAGTAAATATTCTAATAAAATTATGTGATGAATTAGAATTTTTGATAAATATATATTTATAATATTTATCATTTTATGTAAATTATATTCTTAGATATTCAAATTAAAAAATTAATTAAATGGGTTTCCTAATCTATTAATATGATTATAATTTAATGTATTATATGAGTTTTAGAACAAGAATTTTGAATTATAATATTTAAAATGAAAATATTATTATTCATTGTAATGTCAAATATATAAGGGAATGATTAGTACTATTATAAGGATGTGTTGTGTTCTTATTCTATTACATAAAGGTGGAGCTCATTTTTTATCTCTCTAATGGTATTCTATTTTTATAACTAATTATGTACGTGTAGGTTATAAGATCCCCTTAATGCCTAAAGCTATCGTATAACATCTGTAAGGGTAAGTCATAGTAATCTTAATTCATAAAAGGGTTATCTATGAATATTATATTTCACATTAGTATAATTTAAAAGATTAATAGGAGTAACATGTGAGATTAAAATGTTTCCTAAAGGTTATATTTTAATCACATATGTGTACCACTATAGTTTTAATGGTTTTATAGTGGTAAACCGACCAATTGACCAACTATGTAAAGGTATAACACCCACTAGTTATTGGTATTCTATAGCACCCTTATTCCTTGTAATGGTAGTGTAGTAATCATGTAAGGTTAAGTCATATATTTCCATATCCTGTAAGGGTGCAAAGATACCCATATAATGGTATTCCCTACAAATCTAAGCGCATGTTTTTGTATCCCAAATATCACTATTGAAACATAAGTGTACAATGATTCCTATGTAAATGAAACCTCCCTACACTAAAAACAGCGTAAATGTTATCTTAAATACATATAAAGTTATTCCCGCACTTCCATTTTTAATCCGAATTCATCAATATAATCTTCATCATTTTAATCCTGCAGTTAATCATAGGATAAAGATATATATATTATGAAACAATAAAATTTTAAAATAATTTAAAATAAAATTGAAATTTATAATAGAATTCATACTTATCTTCGTATATGTTTGGATATTTCAAATAAAATATATGAATATATATTTAATTTGTCAGTACCTTATAGGTTTATATAATTTTTTTTGAAAAGAAGGATTAGTAATATTTAAATTCCATAATAATATAAACATAATCATTTAAAAATCACTATATCCTATTAGGAAAAATTAATTTTTAAATAATTCTATAAAATAATACAAAAAATACCCCTGGTGGTTTCATGTTTGTAATTTATAGAATATTTTAAGAAAATAAAAATATAGGTAACATATCTCAATCCTGACAAATATTTTTTATATAAACATCACTGCAAAATTGATTTTATCAAATTTCAAAAATTAAAAGAATGAATAAATATAATTTAAAATACTAATATTTGAATATATATATATATATATAGTTAAGAATATTTATTTAGAGACCATGAACCATATATTATAGGAGTTCATGATTTTGAATGGATTAATGATAGAGACTTTGTTTAAATTTTCCTCTATTGGGGAATTTATTAATGTTATTCACCAAATTAATACAATAATTTTCATATAGTATAATATTAAATATTATATACTTAATCCTTAAATATTCATGGAATTTAATTTTAAAATTATTATTATTTCATTCAAGTAGATTTTACGTGAAATTTACCAACGCGTACAGTGTTTCTTAAATCAAATTCGATTCATTACGTTGTAATTAAAATTAATTAAAATTATTTTCCCATGATATTTGTGAAATGATATATAAATTATATTATTCTATATTTATTCTTCATTAGTATTGATTTAAATATGTGCACATAATCACTTTATTTATCACATGAAACTTTTTCTTCATGGAAAGAGATATCTTTTTATCAATCTCATTTTCTTGTTACATGATTCATATAGTGGGCAATGATTTAAATTTATGTTGTACATACTAACTAATTAAAAAATATTGGAAAATTATACCATGAAATTAGTCGAATATATTGATCCATATCATACTATTTACTTAAATGAATTTTGATTGGAACGTTACTAAAGTGGTAATGACATTGTTTTATAATATCCCATCTTTTTGAGATTTGATTAGGTTTAAGATTCATATATGGTAATTAATATGATCTTTTATCAAGAATGTCATAATTTTGTCTCATTATATGGTAATTAATGTTTTTTTGTGTTTAATTTATATTTTTATTCTTATTGATTTTACAAACATAAAAAAGGAGGATTTAATGTTATAGTGATCTTGTATCATCTTTTAGACCAGTAATAATTCTCTTATATACAAATTTCATTAAAATTATCTTAAAAATGATTTTTTATAAACTTAAATGATTTTTAAATTTTATATTATAAGATATTTAACCTTCTTTTAAAAGTATTTAAAAGGATATTCTTTATCATTTTCTAAATGGGTTATTTCTTACTCTCATTGAAAACGATTAAAATGAATGTTTATTTTCAACATTTACCTTCAAATAGGTCTTATCATCATTATAAACATTATCTTCCATTAATATATCTTTATTAAATTGTTATAATATTTTCAACGAAAATAATTTCAATAGTATTTGTGGGTTTCTAGTTTTAAAATTTATTTTAAAATTGTAATGTGTATTTTACCTAAGAATGTATTTAATGATATTTTTATGATATTTCAATTATTCAATGGAAACAACCTGTTATTCTGATCGCACACCACTTGGAATATGATTTAATGATTTAATTCGTATCCTTGTACAAATGTATTTATGGGATTGTGATAGAACTCATCTGTTTTACAGAGGTAAATAATGCTATTAAATAAATAAATTGTTCTTATTATGTTGAAAAATAAAATCATTCATGTTATATTATCATATTATGGTTCATGGACTTTTTTATGATTAATGTTCATATTTATGTAGATCATGATGATCAGTGAACCTAATACAGCTCCTGATGGTGGGTGATCCTATTATAGCTCTCCAATGCATTAGTCTATGATTATGATCTCTTGGTAATTATGTTAAAAGTTGGTATTATTTAATTTTACACTTTTTTGGGTTATAAAATTATAATATTAAAATAAGAAAAAAAATTTATTCTTTCTATGTTTTTTATGATTCCCCAGATCAAAATTGAAATCACATGGATCTTGTTTATTCAATCCTATCACCCTTTCATTTGATGAAGATTTATGTTATATCACATTCTTTATGATCCATGTATTTATGGGTATCATTTCACATATTGTATACCCTTGAACATTGATTATGTCTTCATACCCTTATTCTCATAGTATTATTATTTATGAAATCTAATTATTAAGGGTTATGATTACCCTTACTGAGTGTTTGAGATCACACTTCTTACATTTTCATTTTTCCCACAATATAAAGACTAATGTTAAAATAATTATGTAGAGAAAGGTTTTATTGTTTGTTAAGAATTATATAAGAGATTATGAACACTTGATGTGGAATATAAAAACATTAGAATAATGAAAAAGAACTCATTTGAAGGATTATGAACTCTATCTAAGAGAGTGGATTTTATGATATTGTATTTATGTGTAATTTTAAACCATATCACTTAGTTTAACTACTTTATTAAAAAATTATATTCTTAATCATTGTAATAAATTATTCATTGTGGAAGGGTTTTAAATATACTTCTAAGGTAACTATTGGATAAGAAAAGTTTAATAGATGAAATTTTTGACCATATTACAACACCTTTGACCTTATTCAATATATTTGTGATATTACATTTATTTAATAATATAATTTTTATCAAAAAAAATTATTAATGTAATTTTGAAAATTATTAAGATATTTTAACCTTAAAGAAGAATGATATGTATAAAATTTGAATATAAAATCATTAAAAAAACTTATTAATTAACATTTATCATAAAATTAATGTGACATTATAAATCAAGAAATATTATTTTTCGTTTATATAAAATTATTTACTTTTATTTTTTAGATTATTCATAAGAACTATGAAATCATGGTTAATCATTTAATGTAATTATAGCTTCCCTAAAAATTAAATATAAACTAACAACCCTAAAAAATTAAGAGAAGTCTTCATCATAAAAAATTAATTATGTATGAAATTAAAATTTATTTTCATTAATAAAATCCTTTAATCCCTTTGTGAGAATATATGCGAAATTTAGTGGAGGAGGGTGACGTTTTATAGTTCTCCTTTACTTAAAATAATATTAAGATCATTATCATAGGAAAATGGAACTAATGTTCTATATATTTTGATTTTTGATATGTATGGTCGAAATAAGACTATCCAATATAAAAGGTTTGATGGTTATATAAAATTTTACAGCCTTATTACATTATTTTTAACCTTAATTATTAGATTTACCCTTAATGGGGTGATAAATATTTTCAAAGATTACTATTCATAAATCATAAAAATGAAAGGGTTCTATTTTCTAAATATTAACCTATTAATTCAAAATATGAAATAAATATTTCAACATTCCACTTCAATAATTGTTATAAATCATTTTTAATATTAATGCATAAAATTCAAAGAAAAAAATTGAAAAATAGGTTTTTATTCCAAAAAATTATTTTATGTGAAAATCGAATATAAAATTGACTAATATGTAATTATTTTGATTATATATAATTAATTGATTCTTTTTTACATTAATATTATAGTCAAAATATAGTGTTACTTTTAAATGACATTATATAATGAAAATAAATTGTATTTTTACAAAAATTGAAATTTATTACTATACACCGAAAATTTAATCTTTTTAGAAAAATTCTTATAATAAAAATTATGAAAATATTAAAATAGTTTTTTCATATATTTTATTATCTTTCAAAAATAATATGTATAAAATGGAGGAAATTCATTTCAATGACGACACAAAATGGACAATAAAACCACTTTGTTAAGAAAACTCGTTTTTAATGCATAAAAGGACGTGAATAAAAATTATTATATTTTTATTGTGAACTAATAGATACATTTTATAACAATGTTTTATTTATATTTTATAAATTTTTAATTAATATTTTCAATAATCGGTTAAGATACTGTAGAATGATGATACCCAATCCGGATCTCACATAGCCTGAAGCTTGTTCCTAATCTACACTGGTTGGTTCATGATAAAGTGTTATTAATAGGGAGGTTGAAGCATATTTCTATGATGTTAGTATTGAGTATATTATTTTCTTTTCGGATATAATATGTTGTTATGAGTGATTTATTATCTGGATCTCATCATAACGAGCCTCATGTCCCATTGAATGGTATAACAAATTGTTTCTTGAAGAATAATTTGATATAATTCAATTGTTTTCACATAATATAATTTATGTGTGTTGAAATATTAATCTATAAATAATAATTTATGGGAATGTTATTCTAATTTCTCAAACATTAATTATTGATATGATTATCCTTTATGGTGACTTAAATTTTTGTAATGATGTTTTGTCGCATTAGGCCTCCAAGAAGTCTTTTAAATATACCCTAGTAGAATGTATTGGTTGAACCACAGTGAGGAGATCCTCCCATGGAAAATGACCATATAGAGATTATTGTGGGTGTCTTCCATGACCTTTAATAGGAAACTTCACCCATTCCTATTATATATCCTGTTATGAAACCATATTATCATGAATCAGAATTCCCTCTCAGTAATCCACCATCGTTCCTATACTCCAATGATCCTCAAAAGGTAGTGGGGTGGATGAGAATGATGAATCTTATGTTTCATTTCATGGAAACTTGTTATTCAGTTATTTGAAACCTTTACGTTATAGGGACCAAGACATAGATGGTGGTATTGAATGGAAATAGTGAATAATATTGAGGATTTGGAGAGGAAGGAATTTAGGGTTATTTTCATTGATAAATTTCATACAGAGTATATTTTTCTGGCTAAGTCTATAAATTATATCAAAATTGATCAAAATTAATAGATGATGACGTAGTATTTGAACCACATTTCAGATCTTGTGACATTTTCACTTGAGTTTGTATTGAATTGAAAGATGAATAATTGATGTGTTGACATTTTCCTTCAACCTAATATTCTCTATTAGGTTACCTTAGAAAATATTTCTTCTGATGCTAACATTCGAGAAAGGTATATTATGGTTGAAGTTGAATGGGATGGTAATTTAGGATAAACAAGAGTTCTATTTTATCCTAAAGGATGTTCTAGGAGTTTATTTAATGGAAAAATGAAGTGGGATGAGTCGCATGATAGTTCTCAAAATATAGTATCCTATGGACCAACTGTAGTTATAGGTAGAGGCCCTCTGACTTGATTATAGTGTGAAAATGTTGGAAATTCAGGACATGTTTTTTCGGAGGATCCAAAATTATATACTTCTTGTCATAATATAGGACACCTAAATTGATTCTTCCATTTTTCTCATCATATTGTCTTGGGATTATCATCATGTAACATTTCTATAGCACAATAATATACTTCACCAACTAAGGGTTTCTAGCCATAATCATCAAGAATGAATATTCTTCATGTTGTAGAAGAGTCTCTAGCAGAATATGATACAGGTCCCACAACTATGAGTGGCACCATCACTATAGGTTTATCACTAATGACTTCTTTATTTGGTACTTACGCATAATTATTTTATATCGACTCATATTGTAAACCTTCAAGAACTTAATATATAGATTTTTTCATATTTGATGGATATTACTATGAACCTTAACATGAATAGAGAGTAGGGTTTTCATTTTTCTACATAAATACTCTCTTTATTAAGGATTATACTTAATTCATATTTTTAAGTTCTTAACAAGATACATCGTGATATCATTCTTAGGATGTATTGGCTCATTACCAATGAGAACTAAAATGACTACACTATTTGATGGGTCTCCTTTAAATAGATCAATGGGGTGTAATGTATCTTTCAGGAATAATGGGACTATATTTTGAGTATACACATACCTTCTTATCCTGATATGGGGAATGAAATGTCATTTATTTTATTTTTACCTGTATGATGATTGTTTTAGTGATGATCTCTCCCTATTTTTCATCAATTTTTCATGTGTTTTTCTTTCTGGTTTCTCATGTTTTTTACTGGATAAAGAAATAGAGTTTTATATTGACTTGGTAAATGTTAATACGATAGTTTAAATTCCTTAGTACTAAAATGAACTCAGATAAATTGAATATTTTATGTATTAGTTTCATGATCTTTTAGAAAGAGGCTTTATACAAGTGAGTGTGCCACCTTGGGTGGTTCCATTTCACTTTGATAGGTATATTATTGGAACACATTTTATATGTGTTTATTATAGAAAAAACAACTGATTTAGGGTAAATAAAAATTATCCATTTTCAAATATAGAGATGTAACATCCAGTTCTTTCAAAATTAAACATCATGTTCGACAAAGTACACAATATTCTACATTGAGGTTAACTGATCAAAAAAATATTATTATTTAATATGGAAGTTATTTAATAGATTTAGGAATAGCATGTTTGAATCGAATTAACTAAATTATGAATATATCGTTTTCACACACATATTGATATAATTAATTCTTTTTTGACCAATTAATTACAAATGAAAATAAAAAACTTTTTAAAAATATTTTCTCTTTAATTTCATCATCAAAATTATTCAAATCATCTTCAGCCAATATTAAATAATAAATATCTTATCTTAAATAAAATTAGATTAGATTATTTTTATATGTTTACCTAAATCATTTTAAACATCAAAAAAAATTGATAACAATTATTCTCTTGGGTGTATGGTAAACTACGACCTCACAAACTAATGTAATTCTTTTTCCATTATCATCTCTCAAGATTGGTTATAATGTTTTAATTGAAATTTATATATTATATTTGTTATATATTTATCATTATTTGGAATTAATATATAATTTTATTTCTTACCATTCAACGCACATAAAAATGATAACGCCGTTCCTTTTTACGTGTGAACTATCTCTGCAACAAAGTGATGATATATATACAATTATATAAGAATTAATAATATGATATTAATTATATTATTACAATTATACAATGTTAAAATTACACTTAACTTCTTTCCATAATGGTCATTGAAAAAATAAAACATGACTCTTGTATACGTTCGGCTTCTCGTCTATATGATTGTAACATAGTTCACTTAGCATATCCATATTTACTAGATGTATTTAAAATTATAATCTATTTATAAAATTTAATCTTATTTAATGAATATTATTCTGGATATTATGGGCTAATAATTTTTTTTACTTTCACATCATATCGGTGACATTTTGTAATAATGTACAAAATATCATCAAAATGTCCGACCTAAACATAAATAATTTTGTAACTGTCATAAAATAGTAACAAGTGTTATAAATGGAATAATAAACAAGAAAAAGGTTCCCAATAATGTAAATGGATAAAATTTGAATATTATTCAATAAAATAATGATTGTACTTGATGAGTCAATGTCGTGGTATGATATTTCATCTCAATCTCAATTCATTGAGGCATTTCATTTTGATGTGGGCATTTATTATTTTATGAGTTATATATATCATACCATTTGATATATCAAAGAATTATTTTATTTATTATATTGATATTTCATATTTTTTTAAATGTTATTATTTCATTGGGCTTATGATTTAAAATTTTAAAGTGTTATGTGACATTTTAAATGCTTAATTATTTAATTATCAAATATTTTTTTCAATGAAAATATTCTTGATATTATTTTATATATTTATTTAGATGGATATAAAATAATTATAAAGGAACTTTTATTTATATTTTTAATTTAATGTCAATGTTTTATAATGGATTATTTTTACATGTTTTTTATGTAACATTTTGGAAAACGACAAAATGAATATTCTATTTTTAACGAACACGGTGACAATGAATTTTCAACTATTTAAAATATTAATTAATATCAAGGTTAATTTTTGAGATTATATTTTTTTCCATAAATAAAAATAATTATTTTTATATTTATGGTATTTTTTTAAATTTTTTTCAAAGAAATTTTTTTTATGTTTTAAAATTATGTTTGTAAATGAAAATGGGTTTTCAATCCAAAAGTGTTCTTCATATTGGTTTAAAAAGTCGTTCCAAAATGGTTTTATAATGAATTAATTTTATTATTGATATGGTACTTGATAATTATATGAAAAGGTGGTTCTTGGTATTGCTTATACATTGGGTGGCCCTAATAGGGCTGAGAAATCATGTTACAGATTATCATGGGCTCACACATACAACATCAAGAATTCTAATTATAGATTAACGTGTAGATTCCCAGATAGCACCTAGTAAACCCATTTTAGCTTAACAAGGGTTGGACTAGATAACAGTGGGTAATACTATAATAGATTAATTGGATGTTGTTCAATTGTTTATTCCAATTTAATGGTTTTTGAAATTATTTTGATAGAGTTATATGTATATAACATTCTTAGTCACCAAATGGAGTTGTAATTTCAATCACTGGGTTTGAATGATTTTATTTGATAGGAAGAATGTCCCAAAGGCCTTCTTTTTATTAGTTTCTTGATAAACCCCTTTCTAATGAATATGAGGAACGCTTACAAGTCCTATAGGCTTAGTGAACTAATTTACCCAAAGTCTATATATGAATTCATCCCAAACACGAATAAATGGAAATTCCCCTCCCTAGTATCTAGATCATAAAGTTAGCTTTCCACCTTCACATTTATTATTCAGCTAGAAATACATTTAGAAAGATGCACATTCCTGGTCCCGATGGCTATTGCCATACCATCTCATTCTTCCATATCTATATAGCTTTGTTATAGTGAAATCACTTTCTCTAAGTCATCATCTAGAGAAATATCATTTAGTTAGTCTGAATGCATTTTCATTTCATGATTCGAATGAGCTGGCTTGAAGGTCTTAATGTGGTCTGAAATCCTTAATTGGTCTGAAGGTCATGGGTGGCCCAAAGTCCTTAAGGACTCTAAGCCCAAATTGGTGGCCCAAAGGTGAATATGTTTTTCTTGTAGATGTGAAAATGTTTTATTACATATTCTCATAGAAAATTGAAGATAATGGAAAATGTTATATTTGTTTTCATGTTTTTACTAAAGTAACTATTTTCGTTATTTGTACAAATCTTACTTAGATTTTAATATCATCTTGTTTTTTAAAATGTATTTCAATTTTGTAAGGTAAATAATGAAATGGATGAAATAAATGGGAAATGTGTGAATGTTTTTTCATAAATAGAAAGCATGTTTTATTTTAAATAGTTTTATATTGTTGAAAAAATGGATACTGAGTATAAGTGTCCACTAGTAATGTATGGGTCTATATAATAAGGGTTTTTTATTAATTCTATAAAAATAAAAAATGAAAAATTTCTAGACTGTGAATTTTTGGTTAAAATAATGAGAATATGTAATTTATAATGTTGTGGATTTGAATATTATTTGTTTTAATGGTTGAAATCATCAAACTGGTTTTCAAAGAATGATTTTGATCTAGTTATCCACAATTGAGAATAAAAGAATATGAACTTCTAAAAACCATCATTCAGATATGGTTTGACAATTATGATTGTTGTTTTCTACCATTTAGTCTTTAAAATTCTCCCACAATATATATATATATATATATATATTTGATGAATATGATAATCCATGAGTGTCTTTATATGTTCATCGCAGTCTTTTTAGTTGCAATCCTTATTTAATCTTAGCTTATGGAGGATCATGTGTTTCATCTAATCACATTTATATAAATGTTCATAAATTATTAAAATTATTCTAATATTGTGAAATATAATTATTGGATTATCTAATAATTTTTTTTGGGTCCAATGTTCTAAAAACATGGTATATCAGATGATTTTGAGAAGGGGAAAGCTATTATTACATTGGAGAACCGTGTAAGGCTTTTGAGATTTGGAGATTCTTTATTTAAGAGGGGTATTAGAAAGGGTTTGTAAATTATTTCTCAATGTTGGATTATCTAATAAACACACTCACTCATAATGGAACAATTTTAATTGATGATGATAAATTTCAGAGTTATTTTTGGTGATTTAATAATTATTTTGATTTTGAAAACATTATTGACTCTTTCAGAGGTTGGATAGGGCTATGTGATCTTTTGTAAAACATCGGTTTTGGGATTGTGTTTTGTAATTTATCATGTTTATTATGTGGTATATTATAATTCTGGATAACATAAGAAAAATAATAATAATAATCCAACACATGACCTTGAACTCACCACCATGATACAAATACATAAGTGTTGGAGATGTCACATTTTTTGATAATGGTTTACCGTGTATTCTAGCTTGAAGAGCCTAACTTATATCTTCTCTAAAAAATAATAGAATCTCTATCAGAGTTTTTCAGTAGAATACCTAAAATATTTTTATATCGACATTTCTTATACCCCAAGAAATTCTAATTTCATTTAATACGCACTAACTAAGAATCATCTGACCCATGACATAAATAAATAATTAGAATAGTTTATCTTAATGAATCATTTTGTATTATTTCATTTATTTTCCTCAGTGGAGTAGAGTTTGGTTTTCTAGGAATGTGTTCAATTTAACTTCTCTCTTCTTAATATGGTTCCTCATGAGAAGCATCCATGATGAAGACTTTTGTATAATTAATAACTGCCATTATGATTGGGGTAACCTTAATGAGTGGTTGATCTCCACAGAGGATATTATTGGTTTTCAAAATCATATTGTTGTAATTAGTTAAAAAGTAAATATATGAAGGGTTATTTCCATAGTTACCAATAGGATATGTAACTTGGAAATAGATAAATGTTATCTATCATGTGGTAATAATTCTGTTGTCTAGGTATAAGGTAGTAAATTTTTTATTTTTGTTCACACTATTATATGCAGAAATTGGTCAAGGCCGATGAATAATAACCGTCATGATTTTTTAATAAACGTCAAGTGATGACATGGATTACGGATGATTTTTATATGAAATATTTAGTTGGGTTTCCACATTCCCCTAAAAATAAGTATGGGATATAGGATGTAATCATTCTTCTGACAGAATTTGATCCCATTATAAAATTTTAGGATACATCAATGATAAGGATTTGTAAAATATATATGGGAATGATATTATTTTTTATACAGTTCCACCTTCTATAGTCTCTAATAGGTATTCCCATTTTTTGTATCACTTCTTGGGATTCCTTTTGTAGGCGATGATATATCATGTTCATTTCAGAATGGAATTCAATATATTGGATTTGTAGAAAAACTATGAGGCATGTAATATTAATGAGGAAATTCTTAATTTATTTGCCCTCAATTTTTTTTGAGCTTGGGAAGACCACTTGCGAATATTTGATTTGCATTATAAAAAAAACTCACCAGTCTGTAATCCTAAAGAAAAACATTCGAGGCCTTTTTTTGAAGGTTGTTCAAACCACCATTGTGATGGATGAATATTGATGAATGTTTTCTAGTTTGGCTGAGCATGGTACAGAATATGTAAAAAAAACTCTATTGATTCATTATAGAATGTAAATTATGTAGATCCATTCTAAATTCTATGTTTATCATCATCATAGAATATTGGAGTTCTATGTTAGTGATAGTGTATCCATGATTGTTTCACCTTGGTCGTGTAACTAACAGATAAGGAAGAGTGGAAATCTACATCCTCTTTTTGTGGGGCCATTATGGCCATTGAGAATGTTATTAAATTTGATTATCATTTATAACATCAAACATATTTTTCATCAATACATAATATGATCCATGTATCAAATATATATATGTATATTTACTAATCTTCTCATGTTTGGAGTTGGGAGGATCTTGATGTTGATACTGATTTATCCATAACATAGTATCTAATTATGAGAGTTGATTCTAATAAAAAGTTACCTAATGGGAGGAAGATTTCATTGATTTCTTTTCTATGTATGAACAGTTGTAATTCCCATGAGACTTTGGAGAATTAGTCACTAATGAGTGAGTATTGGACTCAACTCATTGATATGAAAACATAATGATTTGAATTCAGAGGAAATAATGTTATTATGGTGGGGAGGTTTTAACCTTATATTTCTTGTTTTTAAGTACTAATTGAACCTTTTTTTAATTCTTTGGTGATTTCTTTTTACTAGGAGTTTTATATGTAATTAGAAATATTTTTAATGGATTTTTTGCTCTATTAACATTTAGTTCATGGTTTTCCAAAACGTGCACCCCCTTTAAAAATCATGCATCCATATACAATTTGGGAATTCATGGATAGGAACTGGTTTCCCAAACTTTTCACACACCCTAAAGGAATAATGCACCTTATATGATAGGGGAACACTATTAGGGTGCTCAATATTCCTAATTTTTTAGCCCTCTCCATGACACCGTGCATGCATATTTTTTTATTTTAATATTTTAATTTTAAATTTTCAACCCCATATTTTACCCTAGGTTAATCCCCACCCAAACAAAATCAATTTACTTGGCATCAAAGGCATTCACGAAGAGGGGTTGTATCCTCAATCCCCTTATCTTAGATGATCAACTCAATGTTGATCACATTTTATCTTATTTTGATAAGTGGATCTCCACCTATATTGTTCTTAATGAACTATACTTCCTTCTTCTTTAGAGTTTTATGGATCATCACAAGATTTATGTATTTAAACTACATATTAAATAATCATTATTCTAGTTTTGATTTCATGATCTCTAACACTTTCATTCGGTGTTGATAGAACTAGTTTTAGGTATATATTATTTATTATTGATGATTTGTAACTGGTTCCAAAATTATTTTCCTTAAAATTTAAAACATTAATTTTGAAGAAAATTTAATTGAGTTGATAATTTTTATGAAAAAATGGAAAGTGATGATTTTATTCTCGAATTGAAAGGGATGTGAAATTTGATAAAAATCCCAATTTAAATGGAATGAAAATTGTTTTGTGGATTTGAGAAAAATGATGGACCATTTTGGATATTATTTTGATGGAAAGTATTTGATGTTTATATTGAAAAAGAATTATTAAATTTATTGGTGTTTTGAAATAAAATAAAATATATAATACCAAGGATTTGGTTTTGAAAAGATAAATAATTCTACCAAATTGATATTGGGATATAATATTTTAATTTTTTCAAAGAATATTGATTTCAAATTTGATTAATGTAATTTTACCTTATATGGGAGTGGATATAGTTTTCCATAAGTGTGAGTGTAGTTAATTTTCTATTATATTGGAGTGGATATAATTTTCACTTAAGTGGGTGGTAGTGTAGTTGTTTGATTTGATATAAATTCCGTTTATTTATAGAAATATCTTATTTAATCCTTCAAATTTATATAAGATGTTTTATGTAAAATTATATCTTTTGACTATATGAATTTATTTTATAAATATTCCATCTATTTTAAATGAAATCATGATCTGGTTTTAAATATTCAATTTTAAACGTAATTCCATATTTTATTTAAATTAAATGAATTAATGTTAGATTTCTCTGGTATTGATTATAGAACACTTGGTGAGACCCTACTTCTCTTTATAGCTCACACAATATCATTTTCTTAATAAGTTTAAAGATTTTATTATGATATGTCAGATAAAAGGGCCAGCTCTTATCAATAGTGGTGTATGTTATTGATCCATTTCTATTAGATTGATGAAAGTGGCTTCTAGAGATGTTATACACCAATTTAATGAATTTTATTAGTTTTATATTTCTAGATAATGAGTACATTGATAAATTACTGGTTTGGGTTTTGGTAAGACTATTTTTTCTGAAACATTATTCATTTAGTGCGTTTAGTATACTAACTTTTAATATTTAACAATATGAAATTTTTATGAAAAATTGACCCCTATTGATCTTGTATGATTCCAAGTGTTAGTCAACAAAACGTGGATATCAGGAACGTGGTTCAGGATATGTCAAAGAAAGCGTCGATATCGAGGTACCCGGGTATCTATGCCAGTTCATTGAATTTAGTCATAACACAAATTTAACAGCTAGAATATAATGATTTCACTTAAATAATAATAATTTTATAGTATATTACATTTTGATTAAAGGTCATTATTATTTTTTAAGAAATATATCAAGCATTTATGTGTTATAATTAATATTTATAGGAGTTACATTATCACCCCAAAAATAAAATAGGTCACCATAATTTTAATATATTTGTATTCATGGGTTCAATAACTGAAAATATTTTTTTTGAGAACCCTCACATAAAAGAGAATAATAAAACTTTCATTAAAAATGGGATGTGGGAAATGTAATGGCTACACAAAATGACACAAAATTGGTAACCATATAATGAGAAAATTAACATTTATTAAAAATATGGATATGAAGGTGAAAGAATATTATATAAGAAAAAATATAGAGTGATATAGAACATGTTTAGGAAAAAATTATTTACCACAAAACCCTAATTTAATGAGGGATATATAATACCTAATGACTCATTTGAAATAAAGGTAATATGATAAATTTTTTTAATGATTATTTTCCTAATGCTGATGTATTATTTTACTACAAATATTGTGAACATGAAAAAATAAACCTAATTTGTTTATTTTAATATCATTGTATTTTTTTATTTTAATATATATTTTTGTTAAAAATCAGATTCTAGCGATTAATTACTAAGAGTGGTTTTTTCTTCTTACTGCACAAAAATCAACCCCTAAGGGATCATAAGATCCATAAAATAATGAAAATATATTTAATCATTTAAAAAATAGCATATGATAAATTAATACACATAATGAATAAAAATATTATTAACAAGTAATACAGTAATCCATAAAACATCAATAATAACTGCTATAATATGCTACAATACATTACCCATTAAAATATAATATTATACATTTGACATAGATTATTTTATGAATCATACACTAATTCCTAAATACTCAAAAATAAATAAACCCCCAAAAATATTAGGATTATGTAATATTCATAAAATTGTATACCATTATTTTTTATAACATTGAAATATATGTGTATTTTATTAATTACATCTTGTTATATTCTCATTACAACTAAATTACCACAATGTTTTTCATTAGAAACCCCTTTATCAAAGTGTTAGTGGGTTATTAAATATTATTATAAGTTTTAATAGATTGTGTAATTATAAAATCAAATAAAGCATTAAATTACTTATATTTTTTGAAAAATGTACATTTCATCACAAACTATAGGATTTCAACAATAGTTGTAATAATTACATAATAACCGCCTTTTTCATATATTTTTTTCTAAGGTAAATCACCTGACTATTTGGGAAATTGTTTACATAGTTCGCATAAATATAAAATTTAATCCATGGACATTATATTCTCCTTTCAATCCCTTAAACTCACATGTGTAATGTAAATTCTCTCCTTGGTTGAAGAAAAATATCATTCCATTAAACAAATTACAAGTGTGTTTTTTTCAACAAATAACACATTTTTGGAATTCCACTCATCAATTTTCTTTGTTTTCATATTTTCAATTACATAACAATTATCAATTCTCTTTTTATCATTATTTACATTGAACAATTAGGACATTGGGAATTTTTTATTTTCATTGAGGGAATATAATACCATATAATCATTTCATAGAATATTTTGAGATTAAAAACCTTTGATGGATTTGTTTCTTCCTTCCAATAAAACAATCAATCTTAATCTATAAATTACATATGTTGTATATTTAATGAATTTCTAATATTTCATTTTTTCTTTCATACATAGTTGCACTTTCCTATTCAATTTACACAATATTTAGTGACTTCATTTTGAAATCATCTCATTTCACTTGAGTAAGAATTTTTTCCTTGAATATCTAATTAAATGCCTCAAATTTCATACCCTATATTTTCCTATACATCTAGTGTATTAAATTATTTTTAATTATTTATTAACAATTAACATTTGAGAAAACACTACTAGAATACATTTTACTTTTCATTAAATCACATATCGGAAAACATATTTTCATAGAAAACAATAAATTGTTTATCCACTAATAGTTTAGTATTTATGAAAAAGGATATATGTTACTGAATAATTAAGAAATCTAACATCATAGTATCATCTGGTGAAGAAACAATTTTATCCACAAATCCATGATTGGTAGTAATAAATTTCCCCAATATTTCTATACTATATATATCTCTAACCATTTTCTTACATAATTTATTTGGAGGGAAATCCTAACATAGATTATTGGTGTTGATATGTCTTTCATTCCATCCATTATGTGTTTTTTATATAAAATTGTATATGTAAAATTTTCTCATCACATTATAAATGATAGTGTGTTTTTTAAAATCTAGTCTAATAGCTTATATAAATAAAATTTTTGTGTAGATAATATCATAATCAAAATAAAAGTATCTCTTGAAATACCATAAAATCATAATTTTTAAAAAATACATTATCCATTATTTTAAATTTCATATGAATCAATCCACATATATTCCATGTGAGAGTATATATATGTGTAAAATATAATACCTCCCTCAATATGAGCTGGTGATTATTATGTTATTACCCAATCTACAGTATTCATAATTATTACCTGTATATGCATCTATAACCAGCAGCATCAACATTCTATTTTCTAGACTGGGATGCCTTTTATACAAAACAAAAAAATTTATACTACACCAAAACTATTGATGTTATACTATACAAAAACTTATCCTTCAAGTAAATCATAGGTTTAGGTTCTCCAATATATGTTTTATTACATATTATTCCCTAGGTTTATACTAAACTATCAATGATTCCAACTACCCCAACCCTATGTCAAATAACCCGGAGCTAATGTCAACTTTATGACATTTTCATAAGTTAAATGATATCACCTAGAATGGCCTAAAGGCCTTCATTTTTATTTATTTTTGATAACTCAAATTTCAAGGGATGAGGGGGAACCCTTACACGGCTCATAGGCATAGATATTACTTGGCTCGTAGGCTTAGAAGATTAAATGATCCAAAGGGCTTAGGGAATTAAACCAGACTATCTACAAGGAACTACCCCTCACCAGTATCTGCATCATGATAGTATCTCTCCACCATCGCATGGTCGTCTGTATAGGCTTCGCGTGCAAGCACAGGCTGGTACCGATGGCATAACCATGCCCTCTCATTCTGATAAATCTATCTGGCTCTGCTTTGGTGAGGGCAACTACTCTGAATCCTCTTATGGGAAAACTCCTTTTTCGGTAGAGTCTGTCTAGGGTTATTGCATGTGGCCAAAAGGCCTTGAGGTGGATAGAAGGCCTTAAAGGTGGCCTGAAATCCCTAGTGACTCGAAGGCTTGGGTGGCCCAAAAGCCATAAGGGCTCTAAGCCCAAACTGGTGGCCCAAGGTGAATAGTTCCAGCTGCTACAGTACTGAATATTACATGCTACATTAACTGCTACAGTGCCTACTGCAATGCCCGCACAGTGTACAGTTCTAATGTAGTACCTGTATAGTGTACAATTCTACTATAGTGCCTACACAGTGTATATTCTATTATAGTACTGCTACAGAACCTACTATAGTACCTTCTACAATAACTAGAAATATTCCAATACCTGGTTTTTGAACCCTGGTCTAGGGGATGCACATAAGGATACACCACCAATTATTAATTATTTTTAATGCCTTCATGAACAAGATACAAGAATTATTCCCATTATACATTTGATGTAAAATATAATACACTAAAGAAGTTAATATTGTGCATCATTGAAACCCATTCAAGATTCCATCTATATGTCATAGAGAAAAGAAAAAAAAAATAATGCGAGATAATTTAATTAAAAAGAATTATGTATAATGAAATATATCATATGTAAATATAGTATAATAAATAAGTCAATGAAAAAAACTAAAAACACATTCCATTTCATCTATAACTTGATCATGAAATGAAAAGCATGGATAATATTAGTGTAACAATTTCATGGATAATACTAAAATGATTCCCAATGATGAAAATACACAGTTTCATGCATTATGATCAAGGAATTATGCAAATATATTTACAAATACAAGTAGGTAAATACCAAAAAATATTATTTAATAAGTACATCCAATTACTTAGTCTCATTTTACCTATCAATGCATCGAGGGGTTATCTATAATCGAGTCCCATCCAAAATTACATCTCCAATAAATTATTTATATATCAAATCATCAATTTAATTAATATAAAATATTACTATTAAAAAAATACATATAGTAATGAATAAAAAATATCAACATTTCCCCAGCCAATAAAATATTTTAAATAAGAAAAACCCACATGAATAATGTTATGTGGTTTTCTCTATATGCATATACATGATATAAAGAAAATTTATTTTGAAGAAAAATGGATTATAAACTGAAATATATTCATTTGATTTTTAATGTTTCATGACACATTTAGTTAATTAAAAATCAAGCAATAGAATATATATGACCATCAATTCATCAAAGAAATATATTTTATAGTTAAATATTGTTATATGATGAATAAATGAAAATATAGTCAAAAAATTAAAAATAAATTCAAATAAAATAATTTCAGTGTTTGAAAAATATAAATTTCATATAAGTATCAAAATAATGAAAATTTTATGGTGGTGGAATAATCAATTAACCCTATATACAGAAAAACTTTCATTTTTAACCTTTTGTATAGATAAATAAAATTTCCCTTTCAAAATTTGTAATATTTCAATATAAAATTATAAATTATCAATGATAAAATAAAAGGAACTTAATAATATGTTTATTAAATAAAGAAACTTTTAAATAACTATTTTGAGATAGATTTACATTAATGAAAAATAAATCTGATCAAAAAGATAAATATGATCAACCTCGATTTTAAATATTTTGTTGTATTAATAATGCTTAAAATACTTTTAATGTTTGAACAAAACACTGAAAATATGTAAATATCTAGTGTATAAACATTTATTTAGATTTTATGAAGGTGTTATTTTAATATTACTTCAATAAAAATAAAATTACACAAAAACGAGATTAAAATATAATTTCTTACCTCTTTGATATCTTTTAAATTACAACCCCATGAATTTTTAAAATAATATTTAATTTTAAATTAACATGAATATATGTATATATATATATATATAAATTTTCTATACATCCATGATTATGTATATTCACCACATAAATAGAATGAGGCCTATAATACCAAATATGTATCCATATAGTGGAAATTGTGTTTAAATATCTTACCTATTGATTCCAAATTGAGGAAAATTATTTAAACGCATATATGATTCAATTTTTATATTATAATACATATAAAATAATATAAATACCTATAATACCATAAATTATTCACTTCAAATATCTTATTACCTTTTTTAATTATCATTTATTATTATATTTGTTCCGAGTCTTGATTGCTTCATTTTTTAAATACATTTTTCCATGGATGTTATGGTATTTGTGTATTGATAATTGTTTTAATAATTAAATAAAAAAAATAAAGATAAATTATATTTATATGTACAATATTCTATGAAAATGTGGAATGAAAAATGAATCACATTGCTTCATGTAGGTTAAACTCCACACATATGCACAAGTGATGGTATAATTTTTTAACGAGTGTAGTGGTATGTAATTAAATGACACATTAAGTATTTAAAATCATAATTAGGAAATTAATATAAAATATATTAAATTGATCGATTATTATTATCATCCATGTTATTTGGGGATGGAAAATAAATTACATAATTTTATTTGGTGGTCTTACGATTTACACAAGAGCGATGGTTTTGGTTCCCATTTGACAGAGAAATATATTGATAAGTATTATGAAATCTATGTAATAAAATATAAATATATGTGATATACTTCTATTAATATATTTTAATAGTTAGGACACAGTTAAAGTTTTTAAAATAAGAATAACAATGACATTCTTCTGTAAAGATGATTACCTTTTCATTGAAAATGCTCATATAAATATCATTTTTAAGGATCATAGGGATGGTATTTTTGGAATACAAGAACCTCTAGATAGTATCTATATATTTTTTAGAGATATTTCATCATGGATTCATTGATATAAATTTCTCAAGGTGTTTTGATGAATAATTTGTAGTTGGGGACCTTTTATTATGATGGAAAGGACAATAATGGAATTACATAAATGTTTTATATATAATAAATTAATTATAATGTGAAAGCGTGGCCATATTTAAAAAATAAAAGATAATATTTCTTATGGTTGAAAAACTAGAATAAATTATTAATTTAATAGGATTATATGTAATTGTAAACACTGTATTTTGTTTTAACTTATTTATTAACCAATTTTAAACATAACTATAATAAAAAACCATTCTCAAAGAGTTATAAATTTACATCTAAGGAAGATAATTTCTCACAAAATATCACCATAATGAATTTTATAAAATATTATATCCTCTTTCAACTATATAAATAATTAAATTATTTTTAAATCATTAAATAATATATTAATTAACATAAAATTCAATCAAATTAATTTTTATAAATATTCACAAATTTTACAATTAAAGTTAAGATAAGAATGTAATAAGAGTATAAACTATTTTATATTAAATTATAATTTATTTTTAACTATAAATTTCATTTCAACCCATAAATAATCAAAAAACAATGCTTTTCATGTTTTTAAAAAAACATACATTAATTTTTTAAATCATGTAAAAGTATTATGTTCATGTTGTGTTTTTATTTAAGCTAAATATACTATACATAAAAATTAAAAATAAAATACCATATCTAAGAAATTATTTTAAATATAAACCTTTATATTTATTAATAATATATTATTTATTTTATGTTAACATATATGAGAAATTAAAATAGATTGGATTTCATTATGGAATTTACATACACTAAAAATTATTTGAAGGAAATTATAAATGAAAAATGGACCCAAATTTCCACATTATAAAATTATGGATGAGTATAAGAAGAAATAGTTCCATAAAATAGAAATAATTTAGGTGATATAAAATATTTTAAAATCATTCACGTTATTTTTAGCCTTGATTACATTATTTACCATTATTGAGGTGAAAACTATTTTCCACATTCACTATTCATACTGCCAAAAAATAATAGGGACCTATTTACCAAATTTTAACCTCTTGATTCAAAATATGAAATATGTTTTTCTGTAATGAATTTATATAAGAGGATTATTTCAATTTTAATATAAAATTGTAAGAAAAAAATCGGTTTCAAAAAATATGTTTCAAAACGTAAAAATGAACTTAAAAAATATAATGTATAATATTGACTTATATGAAATTAATTAGATTATATCTAATTAATGGAGATTTTTTTTACTTTAGGATCTTATTAAAAATATTCCAGGAACTATGTATTACATAATATAATGAAAGGAAATGTCAGTTTTACACAAATCCCAATTTATTACTATACATTTTAAAAATATATCTTTTAAAATTAGTTCACAATAAATCATCAAAAAAATATTGATATTTTGATTTCATAAATTATATTTATTTCATTAAATTATTTTAATAAAAATGTTATAAATTAAATATAAATCTAGTAAAAAAATGAAAATAAAATCCATATTTTCAAGAAAACATATTTTTGAAGAATACAATTACTTTTATTTAAATTTTGTACTTATTTATCATGAATAAATAAATATAATATATAAAAAAATTAAACAATTTTCTTAATTCGACCATTCCATTTTATACAACAAATTTTATAGTAGGGTAATAATGGTAAAATTTTAAATTTTTTTTATTTTTAGTATATTATAATTCCATTAAATCTCTACGATTTATTTTTAAAAAATATATTAAGATTATTATAATTTTAAACTCTATTTTTGTAGTATTTTAATGAAATATTTCTTTATACATTTTTAATCTATTAGAAATAAAAATATCCACTGGTTATATATACAGATGGACAATACTATGAGGTTATGTGTTCTTTTCTTCCCTGACTCACATAGAAGGTCATTATTATGAATTTAATGATAATAAATGTCATTTATGACATAAATATTATTATATAATGTTTATATATTACATAAATTATTACAAATTCATCATTAAAAAAATGATAATGCCACTCATGTGGAAATGTGGAATACCATATCCACTAAGTGATAAGATCCATTTTTCATTTCCACAACTGACGAATGATTAACAAATTTATTTAATTTATAAAAAAGATATCTTTTTCAAGCCTATTATTCAGTAGATTATGGAACCATAAACCCTTATACCATGTTAATCATACCAATTTTGTTTTTGGATTATGAACTGAATATATTTTAAAGCTCGACATGAACCTAATTGAATTATTAACTATATAAGAAATTATAGTGGATTAAGTAAAATGGATTATTTTGGGGGAATAAATCTGAATGTTTTTATTTATAAATTAAAAATTTTATATATTTTTATTACATATGTGTTGAAGCATTATTTTAAGTGACACAAAGAAAATATTTTTTATTCAAAATGTAGTTTTAAATATTGTAATAACATCATCTTTCAAATATTTATTCATAAGAATGTATGAATAATTTAATTTAATATACACTATTAAATATTTTAAAATTATTTTGAAATACCATTTAAATTTAAAATGGTTTTAAAAAGTGAATATTTTTAATGTTTTCCATAAATGTAAAATTATCCATTTGTTAGAAAAGTAAAAACAAATTTCTTTAACCTATATGCCTCGAATGGCTTTTCCCAGTGCCAAAACAATAGTTTTTTTTCACGATTCAACTATATTTAATCAGGGGTTTTCAAATAATATATATTTTTAGATATTTTTGAATTCTTATTGAGAATTAATGGAAAAGTAACTTTATCATCTTTTTGAGATGAATTCCATTGTATTTATGTAAGTTTATTAATGAGAATATTTTATTACTTTTTCTTATTGAAATAAATTATTACATTAGTTTTCTATATCTAATAGTCATTGTAAATTTTTTAGGAAGATGGGTGTATCTAATATAGCTCCATAATGCATTTGGTAATGATCTTATTATCTATTGTAATATGTTGGAATTAAATGAGATGGTAATTTATTTATTTAAGGATTATAGTAAGGTTTATTTTCAAGGTTTCGTGAAGTTTATTTTTCAAGACACCTACTAATATTTTCAATTTTCAATACAAGTAAAATAGTTTTTATGGATGTATTTTTATTTCAAAAGGTATGAGAATAAACATATGTTTAATGAATAATTATGACACATCTATGGGGTAAAGGTATTCTATGTAAGAAATTGTTTTTCATATATACATATCTTATCTACAAAATCATCATGAACATTATTTTTCATTCATCCTATCTTTAAAATGATTTTTAAAATAATTCCAATAAATTAGGGATCATGTGTAATTTAATGAATATTAGAGGTTAATGGTTTATAATGTAAAAGGGATAACATTATCAGGTATTCACTATTTTCTAATTGGAAGAAAAGGTTTATATTTTTTATATCCCATTCTCATATTTTTAGAGTCATACTTTGGTTTTAATTTTTTCATGGGTATTTTGGTTTAGTAGGAATTAAAAAGGTATATCTATCCTCTATAAATATTATTTATAAATATTAAAATAGAATAATAAAATTATTTAAATTTAAAGGATATGATTCTTTTAGAAAATTTAGGTATGGACTAAAAGTGTACTCTTTATTTTAATGGGATTTTATTTATATGAGTCCTTGAAATTTATCTAATACTCTAAACCTACATTATCAAAGTAATGTAATAAAATGAATCCTTGTAATTAAATTCATATTTATGAGTTCCTAAAGAAATTATTCATTATATTTTTTATCCAAGAAATAATTATATAATGTTTTAGGATTAGAAACTATTATGAAATGAAATTTATGGGATGTTACTCAATGAGTTGTACAATAAGAGAACATTGACAGTTTCCATGTTTCATCATCTAATGTATGAATGTTTCAATATGAGTTTTCATGGAGGTAATAGAGTGAATTAAGTGTATAGAAATCAGGAGGATAATATTATTATGAATAAACAACTTTTAATGGTTACAATTCGAAGATATAAATTTTTTAGTTTTTTCAACATTATTGAAATATCAATTAATAGTTTTACCCATTCTATGAAATGATATAATTATATATATAGGATCATGAAAATAATATGGAATTTCATGAAATAATAACCCTTTAATATGTGGTGAAACCTCTAAAATAGTGGTAGGTGAAGGGTTTATCAATAATCTAGAAACTATTTTGTGGGTTTTCCCTTTTTCTAAACATAAAAATGCAATTCCTTCTATTTATCATTTTGAATAAAATATGGTTACTATTTAGAAATTCCTATTGGAAAGATGTGATTGAGACAATGGTGTAATGGCCTGGGTAGGATCAGTCGGGCTGAGTTAGTGGAGAATAATATGACCAAAGGCATGCCACCCCATAAAGAAGAGGTTATTAACTATTAGCAAGGGATAAAAAATATTGTGCAGGATAATTAATTCAGCAATATCTATGAAAATTAGAGAACCCAATCATTGGAACAACAATCAGAATAAACATTGTAATGGAATTTGAAGCAATTATAACCACCACCCATGTTATAAAAATTATTTTAAACTCATTAAAAACTCAAAGAATACCACCAAACAAGAAAATATTATTTAAAATAAACAATTAAAAATATATATTAATGGAATATCTATAAGGATCCCATAATCTATCTTGAAATTTACTCAAACTATCCATTCCTCCTTCATAACCAACCTAAATAGGGCTCTTTTCATCCTCTACAATTCATAACCAATAAAATTTTATCATGAAACAACATTCATATGTAGGGTGTGATTATAAAAATAGTATTACGCTTTAAATTAATCCATATAAGAAATGATTATTATTATATTTATTTATATGTGCTGATGGAGATAACAGGACATAAATAAAAGTTTATCTTATTGAGTCATCATGGGGTCACAAGGCCACCACAAACCACATATATAAATTCTTTAGGTCATTGTCATATAAACGTTCTACTATAACCCATAAGAATATGTAACCCATGACCTAATTCATGATCATAATTTGGCATTGAATCAATACTATGAACCGTCTTTGAAAAAACAAGTTAGGTTTACCATGTTCACAACCTTATCCGTACAGGTTCTAGGGTGGCCAATAAATCCAATTAGACATTACTGATTATTATTATAACTCCCCATTGTCACCCTAGTATATAAAAAAGGTCATTGGGTAGCCCAAAATATATTCCAACCAATCCCTAGGATTATTGGGGTGTCATTCATTCACACCAACCCATCACTAAACAATCATGAGAAGCCACTCACATGCACAAGAATACGCATGAATGATCACAACCAAGGGGTGAATCACATCATAATGTCATCACAACATCTCCCTAATGAAGGCCATCATCAATGGACCGAGCCACCTAGATTATGGTTATCCATACATCATGTGTTGAATAAGGTAAAATATCACTCAATATTGTATATTATTCGGCCAAGTCATCCCAACTCGACTTGTTCCAAAAAAACTAATTCTATTTCATTTTACCCAAGTTGAAATCCAAACCGATATACCTAAATACAAACCTCATAGTCTTAATTTAAAGAAATATTTATTTGAGGATTCACCACCAAAACCAATATTCTAATTATGCATGTCATCCTAGACATTTTTTTTACCAAAAACAACACCTTCATGGTCTGTTAATGATTGTGGGATTCCCTACCATTATTAATGGCACAAGGACCTCATCCACCATTTCCATAGAGAATGTTCAAGGGGAATACCCAGTCAAAATCCTATGTTACCCATCCCAAAAAACTAATAAAAACATGATAAAGAGTGGATAATTTCAATCCCAAACACCTATGTAGACATCCCTATTCAAAATATTGATAAAATTATCTTTTTAACTGATTCCAAGGAACACAAAATGTACTATGTGTCTTAATAGCCACCAACATTGATACAAACCACAACTGCACTTGGTAACATTATAGGAAGCGGCATCAATTTTATATGAACACATCCACATGGAATTAAATGAATAATTTTTTTTATGAATTTTATTAAATGGTAAAAACATTAAATTTCATGCACAACTCTGTTAAATGACAATGAAACACCTCTGGAATTGATCTTGATGCCACAGTTACATGACAATAGTATTTAAATCATTGGATAAGGGTTCAATAACGTGAATAAGAGCGAGAAAATGTTTATTAGAAAGTCTGATATTATAACTACTCTTAAGAATGAAACTAAATAATGGAAATTTAAAAGGTCAAGGAATATTATTAGTGGATAAAAAATCTCCAAGAATAAATCTCTATTCCTCACCTAGTTTGATTGAGGTCAGGGGAGAAGAATGGTGGGGGTAATAAGGGGGTCTTGAAATATAATATATGGGGATCCCCCAATTAAATTCTCCCATTATATCCACCAAAAAGGAAGTTGAGAGCTATGGGTTGGATATTATACCCAAGAAAACTACTAAGATACCTCATCCACTACTGGTAATCTTGTGGTGGTCCACCAACTAGTCGGTGGATGTTGTTTTCACCAATCCATATTTTCCTTCTTCTAATGGTTATCCCAAAACCATGGGCCACCTATCTGACCTTTAATCATATCTAAAATACCACTTAATTATGTTTAAAATATTTAACCCGTTGTATGAGACACATTCCAAAAAACGAACTTTCCACCAAAAGATTTTACAAATTACCTCATTAATTTTCATACCCAAAATGATATGGGTCATTAAAAAATCACTTATAATGAATCATCACAATTTAAAAATATTTATAGGGATCAACAGAAAAACATATAATCTCCGCATGAAATTGAACTCCAATATCAATCACACATCTCAAATATGTCCATAAAATCAAACATTTGAATAATAGCTTATAACATTATTTGTGTCCCTTTCTTCAATTTCATTACCCAAAACATACAGGACTCCCATTATAATACATAACATCTATTTATCTGAAATCACATTGAGAACAAAATGCATGTGTCTCACTAGATTTCATGAGCCACAAAAGAATTACAAGATCTCCTCATTAATCCTAAAAAATGGTTACAATGTTGGTAACCTGCCTCTGTATATTGGTTAGCTACACCTACATGAAACTATCGACAAGTATATGAAACTACATCACCACCAAAATGAAAACATAGGTCATCTTGATGTTCATCAAACACTAAAACCCATATGCACTAATATTTCTTCCCAAACAATCTCATATACCTAAATCTCCGTGGATTAAATTCAAGGTCTATAACCTTTCTAATGACCGCACCAAGTTGCAAAACTCACCACAAATTCCCTAATATACACCAACCCCCAGACTCACTTGTTTCTTACACTCACAACAAAAAAACCAATGATCATCGCATAATACTCGAAACATATTAAAAAACCAGTATTTTGGCCACCATTAGCATCATGTATCATGATATTGACTATTTACCCTATTTTACAAGGGTTACTATATACCAAATAACCACGTATATTCTAATTTCCACATGTAGAATCTAGTAATGATTATATTTCATCTTTAAACACATAACATGCTACCACTATGAGACTTAAAACACAATGAACATATAAAAAAATTTTATTTTAAAAACTCTAGTTTGACCATTCATCCATGTGAAACAAATATAGAGTGACATTATTCATGTGGTATTCATCACAATGAATCGATTTCTGGGTAATATGACTAGTCGGTCATTATTTGAATTAATTTTTTGGAATATGCTATGCCTCACTTACCTACATTCAATTACCTCCCAACCACAATACCTTAACACCTAGGTAATGTTAAAATTCCAAAAACAACACTAGATTCGAAACCCTACATCAAATTCAATGCCATGGTCATATCCTAGAGTTAAACTTTTTACCACCACACTCCACTAAATAGGAATGATTTATATCAGATATAATACACCCTTGAACCACACTACCAAACTTATCAAAATGAATGAACCATTGATAAGTCTATAAATTATCTGCATGCCCCCCCCCCCCCCCCCCCCCCCCGACAATTTTGAAAAGAACTACTGATCATGAAATATTAAACATAAATAATGGTCTTGATGAAAATTACCAATAATATTACAAACCAATTCCCATGACTCACTCGGTGGTCAATATCCAAGGACCATTACAAAATGCATGGTTCATTGAACCTTGTGATCCAAACAGAAATCCATAATGACATTATTCACCCAGTATGAAACCTCTAATTAAGAACATAGACCAAAATATATCACATGAGGTCTAACGCTCCAATGAAAAAGATTAAAATCACCTCACTCCATTGAATAACATCAATTTCAAATCAATCACCATAAGTAAATCCATCTTTCTTCTATATAAACCCCTTCAATGAATTTATGCTAATTTTCATTTGACATACTGGGCACCATGATGACACTATTAATTACTATATGGTATAGTATCTAAACCAATATGAATTACATCATGCAAAAATTCCATCCTGAGTTCATACCAAGGAACTAAAATTCTTATTACACTAACACTCCATTGAACCGAGTCATCTCTTGATAAAACCCATTGCTCAAACCAATAACGAACAAGAAGCAATATTAATGGTCTTATAGTATTTTTATGCACTATAATAGTGTTATAATCTTAACAAAACATTTAAATACTACATTACTAAAGGATAAAAACCCACTAACACCCCTATTAATGCCTCTGAAATCATCCATTCACCTTATTGGTAAAAAACCAATGGCCTCTATGAAAAATCATTATCATAAATTCTTATTATCCTAGATCTCACACCTGAACCACATATCAACCACATTTGACTAAATCACCCAACAACCAAAGTAATTCCTAGTTAAATAAAATAATAAATGCCCCACTATCACACCCACTATAGGGTAAAAAAGTAGTTTAGGGCTCATGAAACCACCTTTTTCCAAAAAACCAGGTATATTCTCTATAAATAGAACGATGTAGAAATCACATAAAACACGACATTCTAACCTAACACTTGCAAGGATCCATTGAAAACTAAATAAATCAATACCAATATATCCATTCACATTTATCCTCACCCACTTAGTGAGGCTAGTCATCAAAACCCAAATATTGAACATTGCCACTTGGTCCATGGAAAAACAAGATAATGAGAATTTTGAGAAATGATCCACAAAAGACAGAATTTTTTGAGAGGCCCCAATGACATCTCACATACATATCATAAAAACCCAGTTCTCATGTTCCCCATGAGTCTCACAAAAATCCTAGATCAATATTCCAAACAACTGACACCTTTAAAAAAACCATTTAAAACCATTTTGTGACCAAAAAAATTATAAAACTATTCTAACAAATTTGGAAAAAATTCAAATAAATACTAATTTTACATTTATAATCAACAAAAAATCCAAACTATTTTTTACACTTAATTTAATGTCATAAAAACCATCATTTTACTCAATTCATATACCAAATGGATTAAACACCATTTAAAATACTTATAAAATTATAAAAAATAAAATAATGTTTATATAACCACATGGAATTCAAACCCCATTCCTCATCCAAATTACAAGATTTCAATTTAAAAAAAATATTAAAATACCTTTCAAACATCCAAACCCATTTTAAAAACTATAAAAATACCAATCATTCAAATTATAAAGGAATGAAACATAAATAATTGTCACATATTCACTCAAGGATCAAGTCCACATCATCGCAATATATACATTAGTTAGAGTCACTCATAAAAAATATAGCATGTTCAAGATAAATTAATTAAATGTCAACATGAATGTATTTGTAAAACACAAAATATATTTCTAGAGGTAGTTAATTAATTTCAAAACCTATGATTGACATGAAAATGAGTTCATGAAATGAAAACCTATGTGTCAATCCATGATAAAAGAACTGAATCACCCTTTAAAAGTGATCACAGAAGAAAAACCATAAATCATAATAATAAAACAATAAAACAAAAATAATGTACATCATATGTGTTTATATTTTTCAAAAATAATAGTTAATATTAATAATATCAATCCTATACATAGAAACATTATCTTTCACCCATATCTATGTTAGGTACTCGTAGGAACAAGTTCCTTATAAAGACTTGAGAAATCCCTATCTGATAGCTACCTTTCCCAAGAAGTAATGAAAAATATGGTCAACAAATGATACAATATTATATAACATAGACTTGGATCACCTATTTTAAGTTAATGGAATGTCACATGCCCTGATACGTTCCTCCACCCCAATAAGTGGATAATGACTAGTGTTAAGGGCCTATGAATGAAAGCGATGATACTATTACCTTTGTAAAACATAGTTAAATTTGATTGTAATATTAGTGAAAAAATTATTAGTGTAAACTATAAGGCCAAAGAAGAAATAATAATAACATCAACCAATGAAAAAAAGGTCATACAAGTCATTCAACAACCATTGAAGATTCCCAGATATAGAATATCTTCATAAAATTAACATGGGTAAAATAAATAAAATGAATCTCCACATGCATCATGAAAAATATCCCATAATTACCTCAACCAGCCTACCTATCCTAAAAAACCTCCCCAAATAGGGATCTTATAGTCATATCATATTATTTGTAAATAAAGGATTCATGTCCACTAAGATTCCCATGCATGGAGTTAGTATAAACCTAGTATGATATGACCAACGTGATCTTTGAAAAATTTTGTTGGTTATATAAATGTGTCTGAGATAAAGGAAAAAAATATGAAAATAAAAATATGTCTTATAGGGTCATCATGTGATAAAAAACCTCCACATTTACTAGATCTAATGACTTCGAATCATTGTAGAAATGAATGGATGTCAGAACCCATAAGAATTTGTAACCCATGATGTAATCCTGATCATATGTCACTATGTAATCATCTCCATGACCATCCTTGAAGAATTTGGGTAGGTCAACCATGAATTTTGACCCGTCCTCAGAGGCATTGTAGATGATAATCTATCCCAACATCCTATCCTAAGGGTGTATGGGGGGACCGGTCATTACATAAGTCCATACCGAACATTATTCTGAGGCCTGACATTCATGTAGTCCCATACTAAGGATCCATAGGAGGTAATAATTCACACCATCATATCCTTGTATGATCAGGAGAGGCTAATCACATTCAGAACAATAATAATCAACAATTTAAAAAGGGGGACAATCCCATCATGATCATCAGTCATCATCTCACCCATAATTTTTGTCATCACAACCAAAAAAAACATTCCCTCTGGTGTTCCTCTATAAATTATGCACTGAGAAACAAAAAATATCCCCAATTGCATATTTCATTTACTCATGTCATCATAACTCATCATGATATCAAAAAACACATTCTAAACATGTTTAAATTTTTTTAAATTCCAACCCATATATCCCATTATAAACCTCATACATACCGTTTCATATATTAAATCTAATGGGAATTACAAACTAATCCCATATACTAATTATCTAAGTCATCCTTTGACCTTATAAATGAAAATGGAAACATCAGGTCCATCAAATAAAGTTAAAATCCCTATGATTACCATTAGCACTAGAACCTCATTAATCATTCCCAAGGAACATACTAAAGGTTATTCACCAAACAAACACCTATGATATCTATCTCAACCACCCTCTCTTTAACCAAGCAAGAAAAAATAATTTCAATCATAATGCCAAAAATAAATATCCCTATGTAACTTCCCATTACAAGTATCATTTTTAAAAATTCAAAGTTATAAAACCTTTAATCATCATTTATGAAAAATCATACATTAACATAGACATATCTCAATAAAGATAACATAAAAAAGTGGTATCACAAAAATATGCTTGAAACCTAAATCAATTAAATGAAAATCATTTTATTCAAATTTCATAGAATGGTAAGGACTTCAATCCTTAAGATAAACATATCAATACTATAATGAATTGAATAATGAATTTAAACAGATGCACCATTTCAATAAAAAAAATTTAAAATCAATAGAATAAGGTTCCAAAAATAATAATCGAAGAAGGACAAGGGAATTATGAAAGGATGTTGATTGAATTACCCATACAAATCAACCGAAATGAAAAACACTTGAAACACCCAAGAAATTATCATATGTGAGGAAAAAATCACAATGAAGGGATCCTTGTTCATCAAATGGTCTAAGTATTAACTAACAAGAAAATATAAGAGGTAATAAAGTGGAACACTAGTGAAATAAAAAAGATTAAATTAATGAAAATAACTATATAGTCCTACCAACCTGCCAGTAGTTCATATGTTAACTTATATAGGTCCATCAGATGCATGGAGATCCTTGGTATGATGATTGGAAATTTCTTATCCTACCCCCAACCAATGGCTATTTCAACACCCCATCTAGATTTTCCATCATCCAATGGTTCTCAAAAACATAATTTTCCACCTAATCCTTAAGTCCCATATAAAAAACATGGTAGAGATGTTAAAAATAATAACCCCTAGTCCAATCCTCTATTATAATATCCCATTAGTCACTTTGAGGTTCGTTTATCCATAGTTTTTTATTGGTAAATTTTAGTGATTTTTATAGGTTGAATTTTTCCCTTTAGGGTATTATTTAATGTTTTTGGGTCTATTTATGATTAGCCCGTAGTTGAGAATAACAACATAATTTTACCTATGAAATCATGTTAATTAATAAGCGGTAATGAAATTTGGTTCATAGTTAGGTTAAACCATTTAGCCTCCCCTAAAATCCATTATTCATGAAATAATAAGGATTTATATTTTTAGCACATGCTTTGATATACCATGTGTAAAAAACATCCCCCATCTCCAATATCATAGAAAAGTTGAACTGTTATGAACATAATTAAATGTAACTATGATAGCAGACCCAAAAAACATAAAGATGAGTTTTTATCCTCTTTAAAATCTAATTAATATCCCCAGACACCGTTTTTAATCTTAAACACCTGCCACTATACCCTAACCTAATATATTATTTTTTTAAAGCATGCAGGGGAGGATTTTGGCCACCCCAACAAGTTTCTTTTCAGATTGAAGTATTGGTAGATGATACTGATATCTCTTTGTTATGTGTGAGAAATTTTGTTTTGAATACTCTTTTACTTAAATGTCTCATTATTTGAGAGGGTTGAATCCACAAGACATGGGGAAATAATAAATTTTATTTGAAAAAATATGATTCTAGGGATTGCACTTTGATATTCCTCACCATTGAATCTTCCTTGGGGTTCTATTTTTCATTGATTGATTGAATGAGTGATCGTTTGAATAAATATAGGCTGTTTCAAAAGTTCATTCTAATATGTGAAACCATGAATCTATTGTTTATTTGAAATCAATGTATAATTTTTTCCATGGTTTTAAAATATATGATATTTGATTTTAAAAAAACATGGATTTGTGATACAAATTTTTTTTTCAAAGAAATTAATATTACAGGGTAGATTTGAAAAAAGATAAATTTAATGGATATGTTATTTTTAAAAACGGAATTCATGATGATTCTTGAGAAAAATGGTGTCAGATGAATTTTGATTTTTAAAGGAAATATTTTTTTGAAAACACATATTTTGATTTTGAAAATGAAATAGAATTTTCAAACATTAAAATCGTAATTTAAACTATGAATGATGATATGGATTGAAATTATTTCAATGGATTGATTGAATGAAAATGTAATATAAAGTATTTTATTTTTTAATAGAAAACTTATTCTAGTAATTTGGCTCCCATTCAATCGATTGTTATGTACAACTCTAACCAATACAAATTGATCATTACATTCCTCCAATTAGGATATTGATTGATTCTATCCTGATGTCCTCAACCCTAGTGACATATACATACATTGAACTATGAAGATTGACCATGTCATTTGAGGATCCTATATCTAGGTACTAATGACCCAATGAAATATAACCATTATTCTTTTTTGAAATAGATTGTCATATTGCAGAGTATATTTAGAATTTGTATTCATGGCCCTTTAAAATATCAAGTTATTCATTTAATACTATTTTTATTCAGATTAATTCTATTCGACCTGAAATATTATTTTACTAATAAAAATTTTACATCCCTAAAATTTATATAAAATAACATCATAAATTGTATATCTATTATAGAATTTATTATGGATCACTGGTGAAATCATAATTGGTAGTTTCTACTCACTCCAAGTCATTCTATTAATTAATTCATTTATTATCATATTCTTGGTCCAAGAATATGGTAAGAGACACTATATTATGGTGGTTTTTCATTTATATCAAGACGACGGGTGAGGTCAGTGTTTTAGAGAGCTATAGACCACTTCTTACATGGAGGGACTAAGAAATTATCTTCAAGAGTTTCATATCAGTAATTTTAAAAATGTTTTAATCTAAGTTTATTTTTTGACTCAATGTTGTATTATTATCATAGATGATTCTTTGACATGATGAGTTCTTATTAATTTTTATTCCATTTTTCTTAATATCTCTAATGATTTTTGGGTGAAATCATTAACTATAACCCATATTGATTCCCATAAAATAGTTTTGAGCTTTCCATCATCTAGAATTCCCTTACTGTCATGTCAGTTCTAGATTGAGTAATGGTGTACCAAGGTATTTAGGATAGTCTATGATAACATTATATCAAATTTCGGGTTCAAAACCATTCATTTATCTTTTCATATAGTCTATGATGTCTTTTTATATTTTAGATAGTTTATTTATTACTTAAGATACAGTTTATGAGTGATTTCCAATCTAGCACTCATCTTAGCATGACTTTAAACCACAAGGGTGTTTGGGAAAAGAGACATTCACGAATAAATTTATATAATTATAGACTTTTCCCAAAATAGATCATAGTATTTTTGAATAATATGAATTTGAGTTTTATTTATTGGCATTTTTAATATTGAATCTCTTGATTGTGATGATGATATAAACAATTTTTTTGATGCTTTAGGGTTTCCTAAAATTATATTATAGTGTGATTCCCCTAGAATCCATTTGATCATACCTCATGAGGTATTTGATGATGATACATGATAAGAGAACCCCCTAATTGATCAGAATCTTCATCAAATTGTTGTTTGTGTTTTCCATGGATTGGACTAAGTTTCTGTAACAATTACAATTTTGGCATAAGTATATGAACCTTGAAATGTTGATACTAGAGATAATTATTATGAATATAATCATACAAAACATCATCATTCAAATAAATGAATGATACTAAGGTGGTAGAGTATTAATTAAAAAATATTGAACTGCCTTTTGAGTTATTACGAATTTTAGATGAAATAAAGGTAAAGCGTTCTACCTTCATGATTAAAGGACTGATCAAGAGGTATTAGGGATAAATTTTTAGGGTTAAGTAACATATATTCGTTTATTTTTATTATTTCCTAGAAATTTTCACCACAAATTTCTATCTCTGATCTATGGTTTCAGAATATTTTATGGAATTTTAAATCCTTCAAAAAGCAATAGTACTGTGACTCAATATGAAATCATTTAGCTAAAAAAATATCATATTTATCCTTTAGTAATAACCAAATATAATATAAAGGCCATTATATTTGAAATTTGTCTTCAATTTGTTATTTTATCTTAATTATTCATGATGAAACTATCATCTTTTTTGGATGCACTAGATAAAAATTTGAAGGATGATCTTGACCTATATGGTGAGTAACAGTTGATGAGAGTTTCTCCTACTCCAAATGAAGTATTTCTTATTTCTTTTAAATTAATAAAGAATAATGATTAGTATTATGTGGGATAATAATTATATGATCATATCAACCATTAATGTTCTCTTGAAGAGTCCGATTTACTTTATTTTTGTGCTGAATGGTTGGGAATGTGAAATTGGTCTGTATTGTGGAACTAAATATTTATGTATCTTGTGTTTAATAGGGAGAAATATAGAAGCTTCTTCATTAATTTTATACCCCAACCAGTGGCATGGAAGAATCAACACCTAATAAAACTACATTTCATTCATATTAATCCGGATCTAATTGGTTCTAGCTATAGGTTACTGGAAAAAATATTCTTTATATAGAGGATGATCCCCCTAAGGAAGCCAATCTGGGTTCAGTAAAAAGGATAGGTTTCATAACTATAGATTCATTATTATCAAATGACCAATTTGGTTTTGGTGCATCATATTCTTTTGTATCGACTTTTATTATGAATCAGGTAAAAAATCCTATAGAGATTCTATATATTCAGATCGATACAGGTACACTCCTCAAAATGAAAATGTTTGGGGTTTCTAATTTCCCTCTTGATATATGTAATTATCAATGATTTAATTAAACTAGATTTTATTGTTTATTGAAATTAAAACATCATACTTCTTTCTTGTGAACTATTTCATGATATCCCATAATTCCCATATGGAATTTTATCTTCAGTTGGTCTGTTTTACTTACCCCGATGGAGAATTCCACAATTTATCTGGGGAAAGGGACATGAGGTCAAGTAGATTTATGAAACAAATTCTATAGTTTTGTTGTTTAATATCTATGTATTCTTATTTCATGGAATGATAGTGTGTGAGTGGTTAAATTACACTATTGGTTTTTGAGTTTCCATATATGTTTCTATATGATTTATCTATATACCACCATCTGATAGAGTAAATTTTTATTTATTTACTTCTTATTAGGTAATTTTCATATCAATATCTTATCTTAATATATGAAACCAGATAAATTTAAGGAGTTTGTTACTTAATTGTATTATCTTTTAGATAAATACTTCATTCACTTAAGTTTTTCACCTTGTGGTGTGACTATCCTTTTCTGAAAGAATTATGATAAAACACTTTACCTTTACATTGATTACAAATTCCAAAATCGAGCCATGGTATAGAAAATAATATGTTTCCAAATTTTGTTTAATATTTTATTAATTAAAAGCGGTGAAGTTCTTCTAAAATATCATTGTTCAATCTGGTTATCACAAGTTGAGAATCAAAGTGTTTTATATCCTTAAGAACTACTTCTGAAGAAGTTGTAGCCTTTACGATTTCCTTGTTATGGATTTTAGAATAAATAATGATTCGGTAGTGTTTATGGAATTGATGAAGATGATATTACAAGAGTATATTGATTTTTTCATGGTTGTATCTGTGCATGAAAAAATTATTTACTATAAAATTAAGGATGATTAGTTACCTCAACATAGAGAATATATTGAAATTTTAAAATATCATTTCCTTTATACTAATCTATAATATTTTAATTTCAGTATTTGGAAATTTATTTTCTTTTTGAGATTTGTTCTAAAAATGTGGAAATTCAATTGATCATATAATTGAGATGGTTATTATGACATTAGAGAAAGCATGCATTTTTTAAAAAATTTTGAGATTCTTGGGAATAACTTAGTATTACCACATATTCAGAAATTATCTATCAATATTATATTAACTAATATCTTATCTCACATGGAACAAAGTTATGTTTTTGTGGGAGTGATATTTCAGTATTTATTCATTGAGTTGAAATTTCTATTGATTTATACACCAATTTTGACCTTTCCATAAACCATGTAGGACTATGTGATAATTTTGGATGCATAAGGTTTTTGTTTTGGGACACATTTTTATACAAGGTGATCAGGTGGTGTCCTATAGCACTTGATAACTTAATCCATGTGAGAATAAAATATATCACCCCTAATATGAAACCATATTTTTGGATAACTTCATTTAAATGATGGTTAAATTTTATTTCATATCAACATATAACTTTTTAGCAGAAATACCTGAGTTATATATTATAAAAAATTATAATAATCCATATAGGAGAGGGGTGGATCCCATAGAATTATTTTATTTAGAAATTTAAAAAATAATTTTGATTGGGAAATTTATTGTTAATTATATAAGAGAATAAAACTATCTTAGTTCATGAATGAATCATCATAAGGGTGGAATGTGAAGGATCTCTTTCCAAAAATTTAGCTGGGAATTTTAGAGGCTGAAACTAATATTATGTTGAAAAGTGTCTAGTTGACCTCCTTTCTTATCAAGGTGACTCTTAAAGAGAAATAATTTGATGATGAATATTATAGATATAAGAAATCTCATTATGATAGAGAGAAAATTAATGAATTATCATTATCATTTAAAGGTATATTATGATTTTAGAGTCCTTACACAATACTGTTACCTATGAGAAATGTTTTTTGGGGGAAAATAATAGTTCCCAGTGTTCTATTCACCCAGGTTATATGAATATATTTTATGTTGTTAATTGAAAATTTTGGTGGCCAAGTATGATTAAATATATCACAGCCATTATTTCTTATTTCTATATCTAGAAATATGTCCTATCAAAGTATCAAAAATCTATGGGGTTTCATCAACCCATTCAAGTGACTTTATAGATATGGGAAATGATTTTGAGGGAATTTGGGTTTTGGTTGTGGTGTACCACTGAAGGGATAATTGTGATATGGTTCGTGATCAATTATCTAAGAAAATAAACTCACTGTAACCCAATACATGATATTAACATGGTTGGGGAAATGTTATTTTTTAATGTACTAAAAATTTTATTATTTAATAGAGTTCAGTATTATATAGTATGAAATAGGAATCCCTAATTCATTTAATATTTTTTAGAGAGGCCTCTCAGATAAAATGTGATCCCATGTTATATTAAGCCAAGAAAATCATCAATATATATATTTTCAGATAAAACAGGCTATATTGATTCTTAATGACTCGATTTATGCTTGAGTTCTTTAATTTTGTCATGTTTTGGATTTCTATTTTATGTGGTTTGAGTTTTCCTATAATAATTGTTATAGGTGAACCCTCAAGATGGAACCTGTTGTGCCCTTTAATGGAATACTATGTAAATATCTTATATATTGGTCAAGGATTGGTGAAGATTCCTTTATTGGGCCATGTTTAGTCTATAAAATTATGGAAATGATCTATCTAATTCATTATATAGTAGTGATGGAATAAAAATTTTATATATCCTATGATTATCATCAATAAAACCCTTTGTATTTCAGAGTACTTGACCATGTGTTTTTATGATTTTCACTTTAGTTGGGTAACTATAATCATGGAAAATAGAGAATGTGGGAAGCATGAAATGTGGGAAAAATCAAGGCTGTTGAGCATATTACAAAGGTGGATTATCAATTAAATTTTCCACATAAGTTCACATATTCCCATAATGTGTTTCATGTTTAAAAAATAATAATAATCTCTAAAATTCATAGCATTATTTTAGCTATGAAAACCTTAAGTTGGATTCTATTTATTAGTAACTGAACATATAGTTGCGATTATTTATTCATATTTTATTTCTATTAATGGAAATATAATTCCTTTGGTTCACATTAACAAGAATCTTTTTTATAATTCACATGATAAATGGGAGATTGTGGAACTAATGAAAGAAAAGCTTCCATATATATTTGAAATATTTTATCCTTGATATGCTTTTTTAGGGGAGAAAATGAGTATAGCGAGGTGATTGTAACATCTCGTTACCCTATTTTAAGTACATTTATTCATTTTTATCAATATTATTTGGGTCTTGTTCAATGTTTTTATTGGGAACATTTTCTGATTTGTTAATGTATAGGGTACTAGTCACTCTAGCATCATTGATTAGGATAACCATACAATTTTTCCATGGAAATAGAATTCCATGGAATATGGTTCTCAAAGGGGATAAATGATTAATTCAGGCTATAAGGCCTACCAATAAAACTATTGGTAATGGTATAGTTTGAAATTTCATGATTGGAACATGGTTTTTTAAACCATTTAGAAAAAACCATTCCCCTAATAGGTAGCCCAGTTAAAGTTCATGGTTTTGAACATGATTAAATATATCGGTGAGGCCTAACCAAGAAACCCTTATGGGTTGGTTTTTAATCATTTTAAAATTTATATTAAATCCCAAGACCTCTGATTAAAATCCCCAAAACCACCCAGTCGATCCAACTTGATTCTTTTTCTTTTAGGGGCTCTCAAGAGTGTTTCTTCTCCCTTAATCCCATTCATCTCAGATAATGGTTTTGGTAAAGCTAATTGATCTTCCTCTAGTAAGTGTAACCAGTGTAATTTGGAATCATCAATTCCATACTTTTCTTCTTTGAGACTATTGAATGATCATGTTATTCATGGATAAAAATAATTATATGATTGATTGGAATTCTAAGGATGCATCATTGATCTTCCTCACCTTTAACTATCTATTAATGGTTACCGTTTTGGATAATTTCTTTACTGAGTGATCGTGATATTAATGATATGTGGTTCCATAAGCCTTATCCAAAATATGGATCTAAGATTTCATTCCTCATTTTTAATTTCCATTAATTTGGCTTCCTTGAATTGAGAATATCGTATTCTTGATATTAAAAATCCATGCATTTCTAAAATAATTTTTTTAACATCGATGAAATTATTGGGGTAATTTTGGAAAAAAATATTGATTGAATTAAAAATTTATATCGATGAAAGATAGTGACTTTGATTCTTGTTAATAGTGAATTTAAATGAAATAAAAATTTAAAAATAATTAATTTTATGAAATCTTCTTTTTTTTATTTAAATTGAAATGAAATATTGAATGAAAAAATTAGGCCTTTGAACTTTGAATGATTGTTTTAATTGATATTTGGCATTTTTATTGGACAACCATGCTTGGTTTCTGACTCAAAATAAATATATTGATGATAACAACTCTACCAAACCAAATGGATCTTGATTTTTCAGTAATGGGGTATTTATTAATTATAACCTAGTGAAGAAATTTGTAAATACATGTGAAGACATTATTACATGATGATTGAATATATGATGTGGGGATCCTATATTCAATGAATAATTAACCTAATGTTATATTACTATGTTTCCTTCTAGACTAGATTATTACATTCTACTATTAATTTAAATATTTTATTCATGTTCCCTTGATTAATGAACTTGTTAATTTAATACTATTTTGATATACCAACCATTGAGTTAACATGAATGCATGTTTGTCTAAAAATAACATCAAATTCCTTATAATTTTTTAAAATTAATGCATAAATGGTTTATCTGTTATTTAATTACTTATAGAACATTTAATGATATCCTATTGGGAAATGTTTCCCCAATCCCTAGCCTTCCCATTAGTGATTTTTATATAATCTTATTCTAGGACAATGAATAAGGAACTCATTACTAGAAGGAAGAGGGTGTTCTTGATTATTGGGATGTTGTGTGATATTAGTGACTGGTGGAGCAGTGGTCTACATGGTACACATAATGAATGAGATAATAAATATATTTTCTCTCTAATTTTTTATTTATTTATTACATTGAGATAATTATCTTACTATATTTGGTGATTTTCTCATTTAGGTGTGTTTGGAATACTGACTATTTACTAATTTATTATCCCCTTATCTTTTCCATTCACTTAATATTTGGGTAAAATATTCCTCTATAACATTTATTTATTCCCATATACCATTATAAAACTCATGATTATTAGGAACACCCTTTAAGTCGTGTTAGTGTAGATCATGTACTGGGGTAATAGGTAATTCATGAATGTTCGTGACATCGATCCTCAAAATGAACTACCCACTAAATGAAATCTCTTATTACATTAGAAAATTTCTTACTCATAATGTTTTTTTACCTTAAATTAGGAGTGGTATATATTTAAGATATATTTTCCATGATAATTATTTTTATAAGGTTTTTCTAATTAATATTGAAATCATGTTTTTTAAAATGAATAAAAATGAATTGTTCTTCTTTTTCTTCATTTGAATCTAATTTTAATTGATTGGTTAGATATGGAGTAAATTAAATTCTTTAACATCACAATAAAATTAAATTTTCTAACTTTTTATTAATACAATGTTAATGAAGATATTGATACAATATTTAAATTAAAATTCATGAGAAATCTATACAGTGTGCTAAAAATGTCGAGGATGATTTTTTTTGGCTTCTAAAATAAAAATGTATAAGAAGGGATCCATGTGGAATGTGAATAGTAAGCCATAATCAATGAAATATAATTGTAACATGACTAACTATAAATCTTATGATAATTGTTGAAAGAATAATCATGGTGAGTTTCTCATGAAATATGGAATAATTTTTCAATTTTGTAATATTGTAAATATATTGCATTACAAAAATAGAAAAAGTAATTTTAATGGACATAACAATAATGATAATTATATAGTAAGATGTTATAATTATAATGACATTATTGATTACAAAAATGTTTTTGTGGGGATATATATAAATGATAGAAATTAGGATGATTATATGAATATGAGTGTGGTGAAGTCATTTAGGACTATCTTTTTAAATATAAGACAATACAATGAAGTTGTTAATGGTACACAATTTTTTTCTCAAATTATTAATATATTATTTTGACTCTGGGTTTATGTATTATTTTATATCATGGAAATTTATAAGTAAAGACGAAATATCTCATAGGGAAATGAAGATAGAAATTTGTGTAAGAGATTAATGGTGGAATTATTAAATCTATATTTATTTATATTAAACATTATATGATTATATATCAAATTATATTTCATTAAAATTTTATTTTCCTACCAATACTTGAATGAAATGTTATCCCTGATAAGGATTTCATGTAAGTTTATCGTTACAAGGTTGATTGTGTAGTAATGTTTGTTATATTATTATTTTTGAGTGATTTTAAATTTTCATAAATGAATGAGTTCATATATATGATAATATTTCATGAATCTATGAAATTGATTAATTCTGTTAGTGAATGTTATTGTTCTCATATTATTAAATGAAATTAAATGATATAGTTTAGTGAAATGGATGTAATAAATGAATATATGGATTTATTTTCTGATTATTTTCTAATTGTTATTATTGATTGGGAGGTTGATTTCACTATTTTCTTATTTAAAAAATCTAATCCAATTTCAAAACACCCATATAAAATTTATCTATTTGAGTTATTATAATTAAGAATATAGTTACAAGAGATTCTTAATTAGGGTTTCATTATCCATATAACTATACCATGGGGTGGCAATGTTTATTATACTTTTTTATTTTCCACTCCTTGTTGTAATAGAAAGAGAATAATTCTATTTATTATTTATATTTTTATTCATTTGTAATTATTTTAATTACAACTTACCCTTTTGGAATTGATTCTATACACTATAAAATAGAATCCTATACAATTTTTATTACTCAGATATTTTTATTCAATCCAAATACATTTATTTCATAAAGTGTGATATCATTACAATATCATTGGACCAAGAGTTAGTCAGAAATTTTTTTTCTTTTATTGGAGACTTTTTGAATTATTTTAGTTTATATTAAGAACCTTAATTAAAGGATTTAATAAGAACTTTTTTAAATATAAAATTCACCATATCTTGTATTTGAGCCATCTCATATCCATTTTAATCAAAAAACTAGTATCATAGAATGTTTTTCCACTACTTTGTATATTTTATTTACATGGTTTTCTTTTAAATACACTATCTTGTATATGTGGAAAAGGGATTTTATTTCATTAAGATGGAAGGAATGGTGAATTTTGGTTTAATTGAATATCATAACCCTATAATAACACCTTTTTAATAGTAATTATTTTAAATATTAGAGAGATCAGATGAAGCCTTTTATAATAAATACTAGTGTAGATAACTTTTTTATTCTAACTAGTGACTATAAGATTCTTGAGAAAGAATTCAAGAATTTAACTACTCAAGAAAAACTTGAATATTAGTTAAACTATAATATACACAATAAATTATTGTTTTATTTAACTATAAACATTTACTATCAAATCTCTTCATGTGAAGCTACAAATTGTATATGGATGAAATTGGAGAATAAACATTTTTGTACATCCAATGTTGATGTAACAAGAAGAGCTATTCTAATATAGGTCTATCAGGTTTTAGAATTTCTATATAGTGAAATAGTATTTATGGTTCATCATGTATTTATTAAAATAGTAAATATTCATCATTCTAATGGATAGAAAAATTTATAAGATGATGTTTTAGTTGAGAAGATCACAGATAGTATTCCAAATTAATGGGAATCAATAAGGACCACATTTGACCAATCATGAATTATTATTAATCATACTCTTGATGATCTATTTGGAACTATATTACAATATAAAGGAAGACTTAATAGAGATTTAGATAAAGTGAAAAACAAGAATTGTGGAGTAGCATTCACTGCTACATCAAATCCTGCCAAGACCCAATCCCCTGGGAAAACTATGTCATGGAAGAGGAAGGTTGAAGTCTTATCAGATTCTAGTGACACCAAGAAGTCAAAAAATTATCTTGAAAATATTTCTTGAAGAATGAATAAATTCATTGGAATAAAGGATTTATAATACAAATATAAAAAAATACTTTCATTGGAAATTAGGACAAGAAATAATCTAATGTCACATGGAATGAATGTAAAAGAGCAGGACACATTTGACCTGATTGTACTATGCTGAAAAAAAGAACATAAAGTGACGACATTTAGATAATAACAAGAAGAAATACTATAAGTCTATGGAAAATAAAGTCTTAAATCTTAATGACTCATGGAGTGACAGTGGAGGTGATTCTTATTAAGGCTCTTCTAATAGTGATATCTTCAATCACTATAATGATGGTCTCTTTTCCCAAACTCATTATCATTTCTTAATTTACAAGGTACATAGTTTTTAAACTTTTACTATTATGTCTTTGAGTAAAAATTATTCTAATAAGTATCATTCTTTTGATGAAGAAACATTCTAATTAGATAATGTTAATTTTTTACCTTCTTATGAACAAATTTCCATATTTTCTAAACTTTTAGAAAATAAAATCGTAATATTTGTAGAAAAAATTAAAAAGAAAATAATAGTATTGATATTTTAACTAGAGAAATATCAGGTATCTTTAAAGATAATTATTATAAAACCGTTGAGATTTATTTTTTTCTAGAAACATTAAAAAAGAAAATTCTGAAAATAATAAATTTTTTAATCATTTTGGTAACACAATTTATGAGAAAAATATTTTAGAAAAAAAATTGTAAAACTAATAAAAATGAGGACATGAATTTGTTCATGAAACTAAAATATGAGAATTTATCTCTTAAGAAACTTTTATCAAAATTCACTACTGGAAGGAAAGAGTTTGCTATAATGTATTCTCAAATTCGTCCATTAAGGAATAGTTCTTTAATTTGGTTTTACTCATTCAAAACAAGTTTTTAGTAATAACTATTTTTACCCAAAGTGCTTCATTCTGTACTAAAAGAAATGTGGTGGGCATTGGGAAGGAAATTGTTCTTTAAATAAAACAAATTCTTCGGTTTCCACAATCCTTACTTTTCAATACAAATGTTTATTCCAAAATTTTTTATTTCTAATGTTTCTAGACCAAAACAAGTTTGGATTCTAAACGTTTAATTGTTTTGTTTCAGAAAAAAAACCAGAAAATATAAGAATACATGGTACACGGATAATATATATTCCAAGAAAATTATTAGAAAAATGAAACTTCTTTGAAAAATTAATTACGATTAAAGGAGGAAAATTTACCATCGAAGACAATTCTCAAGGGATGATTTTGGTATATGTAATATCTTTTTCCATGGATTTTTTTGATTTCTAATGTTTTTATTGTTATTGGTCTTAAGAACAACCTCATTATAATAAAACAATTATGTGATGAACGTTACCTTCTAAATTTTAGGAATGATAAATTTATAGTTCATAATTCCAATGATGAATTCATTCTATCTGCTCAAAGGTATGAGAATGTTTACACTGTGAACATCGAAGACCTTAGGAGCTAAGACTTACCCTGTATAAGTATAGTGAAAGACCAAACATGGTTATGGAATAGAATAATAGGACACTGTAATTTTAAAAATTTATATAAAATCACAAACAAAAGACTTTTTGAAGATATACCTGAGCTTAGGATTGATTCTTCTAAAGCTTGTCAAACCTATCAATATGGAAAAAAACATAAGTCATGCTTTAAATCAACCATTTAAGTAACAACTATCAATTAAAAATAGTCAGTTCACATTGATATTTTTGGTCCAACAAAAACAAGAAATATTGGAGGCAAGTACTTTGTATTTTTCTTAGTTGACGATTATACTAGATTTATACAAGTATATTTTCTTACTAAAAAATCAGAAGCCTTTTGATTCATTATTTTTTTTGATAAAGTATAAAATGAGAAAAACCTACCATTGATATATATATGGGGGGATAATGGTGAAGAATTTTTAAATTTTGATATCAAAACTTTTTGTAGTAAAAGGGTATTACTCATAACATTTGGCACCAAGAACACCTCAGCAAAACTGTGTTGTTTAGTGAAGAAATAGAATTCTTTATGAGTTAACAAGAACCATATTGAGTGAATACTAAATTAAAAAACATATTTGGGAAGAAGATGTTATATTTCTTGTTATACTATAAATATAGTTTTAGTTTGACATTTTCTTGATGAAACTTTTTATAAGTTTTGGACAAGCGGAAAACCAAAATTTTTGTACTTCAAAGAATTTGGTTGCAAAGTATTTACTTTAAATACAAAAGATAACATATATAAATGTTTCCCCAAGTCTGATGAAGGAATATTTTTAGGTTATTCCACCACTTATAAGGCTTATAGAGTTTTTAATAAAAACACTTGTGTTGTTGAAGAAACAATACATGTTATGTTTGATGAAAAATATCCTATTGTTTTCAAGAATCCTAAAAATAATGATTCTAAAGTGTTTTCCAAAAATAATTATAAATCTATATAAGATTTCCAAAAAATTTTAAATTCTCAAATAATTGTTTCTGAGACATTTACACCTTAATAATCTCTACCTTATATTGATGAGTAGGTTTTTTCAGAATAAAAATTAGTTTTTTCTTAGGAATAATCCTAGTGATAACATCATTGCTGATGAAAATCAACCAGTACTGACCAACGAATCCTTTATAAATTTAATAAAACATCTATTTTTTATCACAATTTTAACCTAAAACTTCAAGCGAGGCCTTAGGTGATGAGGATTGGATTAAGGAAATGTAAGATAAACTAAATGAATTCAAAAGGAATAATGTCCGGACCTTGGATGAAAAATCTAATTATACACCTGTTATTAGAGTAAAATGGATTTTCAGAAACAAATTCCATGAAAATGGTGTCATTATAAGAAATATAGATATTTTTTTCTAAAGGCTGTAATCAACAAGAATGAATAGACTGTGAATAAATCTATACTCCAGTATCAAGATAAGAATCTAGAAGAATTTTATTATCCTTTGCAGTATTATTTAATTTTACAGTGTATATTCCTTAATCTTTATATTAAATTGGAAGTCTTTGTAGACCCACCCCCTAGTTTTGAAGATACAATTCATCTTTAATTTGTTTAAAAACATGCCATATAATTTTATGGATTTGGACAATCACCTAGAGATTTGTATGATAGGTTAATAGGATTTTTGTTACAAAACAATTACATGAAGGGAACAATAGATCAAACAGTTTTTATAAAGAATGAAAACCCAAATATTATTATTGTTTAAATTTATATTGATGAAATCATTTTCATATCAACTCAAAATTAATTAATAGATACATTTAAGAATGTAATGATGTTTGAGTTGGAAATGTCTATAATGGGGAACTAGCATTTTTTCTCGGTTTTGAAATTTATCATAAACTAGAAAGTACTTATATATCTCAAATTTTGTATATCAAAGACTTACATAAAAGGTTTGGGTATGACAATACTAAAAGTATTAGTACTCCCATTGGTATCTCAAACACTCTTGATCTTGATAAAGCTGGGAAGCCAGTTGATCAAACAACTTTTAAAGGTATGATTGGAACTATACTATACCTAATTGTAAGTAATCCATAATTAATGTTTTATGTATTCTTATGTGCTAGATATCAATGAAATATAAATCAATCTCATGTAAAAGCTGTGAAAAGTTTTTTCTAGTATTTAAAAGGAACATTGGATTTAGGCATTTTTTCCTATGAAAATGATTTTGAATTAAAATATTTTTCAAATGTTGAATTTGATTGTTATAGAATGGATATAAATTTTACTTATATAACATTTCATTTTCTCATAGATTATTTAGTTTCATTTTCAGGAAAAAAACAACACTCATTTTCACTATCAACTATTGAAGCTAAATATTTAGTAGTTGTAAGTTGTTGTGATCAAGTATTGTGGATGCAACAGACACTCATAAACTATGGTATGAGTTCTACTAAAACTCAAATATTGTGTGACAACACAAGTGACATTTCTCTAACTAAAAAACCCTACACATCACTCATGTACAAAACAAATAGATATTAGTCATCTCTTTTTATGTATCACATGAAAAAAAGGAGATATCATTTTTAAATTCATCAGAATGCAAGTAAAAATGGATAATATTTTTACAAAACCATTACCTTCCTGTAGATTTGAATGTATTAATCAAAATATTGGAATGATTACAATAAAATATTCGTTAAAATTTATGTTTTATTTTACAATTATCCTTACATAAAAACATTACTCTTCTTAGAGAGAGAACATTAGACTTATTATTATTTACTTAATCTTTTTTATATTATATTATTTCATATTTTATATTTTGAATTAATTTTTTATGATTTTAGGTCTATTTGATTCATTAGTTGTTTTTTATGACATTCCGATTCATTTTTTGTTTGAAATTCGGTCTATTAGTTTGACATTTTGACATTATTTTTAATATTTTAATATTGTTTTTATTTCTTTGACATATTATTTATCAATTTAACATTCTGTTAATCCGTATGACTTTGTATTTTCAATATGCTGAATAAAATATGGTAATGAATTTGTTTTCCATCTGCTAGAAAACCTAGGGTAATGAATTTGGTTTCCATTGTATTGAAAACCTATTGTAATGAATTTTTTTCCATTGTCTTGAAAACTTATTGTAATTATTTTTTTATTGGAATGAAAACCTTGGGTAATGACTTTTGTTCGTCAGCTTGACAACTTATGAGAATTAATTTTTTTTCTATTGGTCTGATAACTGATTATATTTACTTTCTTTTCCATTGGTTTGATGTTTTATTGTATTCTATTTTAATTATTTCAATTATTTTTTTATGTATTGTATTATGTTTCTACTTTCATAATACCATGAAATGAACAAAATAATTGAACTCTCTAACCTGTACATTATCTTTTCTTTTTTTTATTTTCTTTTGTGTTATTTTTTTCATTTTTTTAATGTTTTAAATTTTTTGTTAAAAAATCCTCTTTTATTCTCTATCATTTGATTCTTATTCTTATAATATCATCAATATATTTGCAATGGTAACACAATTTATCTAATAAATGGAGGGCCCCCTCCACTAACCCCCATTGGATCTTAAGATTTCAGAGCAAAGCTCTACTTTTATTCTTAAGACATAGTACAATCATTTCATTTTCTAATAAACAATATGTCTCAGTCTTCTTCCAACAATCCTTCCGATATGTCTTCAATAAATATCAAAAAAATGGACTTATTTAGAGAAATGATAGTATCTCGAGATTTATTTGATTGTTATGAAACAACAATAAAATTATTATTTTATTCCAAGGCTGGGAACATCATTGTGTTGAGAAACCCATATCTCATGATCTGATTCACGTTGAAGAGGTTATACAATTCTATTATATTGTGTCTTTTAATAAGGATATTTTGATTAACTTTACAATATGTGATAAAAAATATGCTATGTCAGTTAAACAAGAAGCACATTTCCACAATGTCTCGACAAATGGTGAATCCTTTTGTTGTTCTCATAATCTACCTATGGATGTTGGTACGTTTAATAAATGATGATCTAAAAAGTCACAATTTCTTTTCATTCAAGAGAAAATAAAAATATCCCATCTATATGCAAAAAATAGGTTTATTGTCCATTGGATGCAAGGGTTTATAATTCTTAGGAAAGGGGATAAAGATACTCTTATGATTTTGAAAAACCTTATTTTGGATTATCTTATGAATATGAGAATGGTAAATCTCATTGGTTACATTGTTGAAAAATCAATAATGTGATGTCTGGAGAAATTAAATCACATCTTATCATGTGTTCAACAGTTATCACAAAGTATATTCTTGAAAATTTGAATATTATAAATATTCCAATGAAATTAGATTTGAAAGAGATGAAGGATTCTTAGAAAATCATGTATACAATAAATAAATTTAATGTTTGTTTTGATGAAAAGTCAAAAATCTTCATCAAGGAAGTGGAAGAATCGACACCAAATCAATCAACAACACTTCTAATAAAATATTCTCCAATAGTTATAGCATCTCATATGTCATATCCTGAAATCAGTACAAATCATAAAACGAAATCCAAATATAGTAAAGTGGTTGTAGCCATTTGGAGAAAGGATAATGGAAAAAGATAAGAAGGTGATACTCAATTTGGTCTTCATCCAACTGAAGCTATAACAATGTCGATGAGAATAGAAGGTAATTTAATGAATAATAATAAGAAGAATATTTTGAAAATAAAAGCACAATATTTTGAGGTTTTCATTATCATAAAAAGTGTTAAGTTATCAGGTTCTCAATGGATAAAATTATTTCAACAAGAACCGATCTTACAGACTTTTTCAAAGAATGAAAAAGAGAAAGAAATAATGAAATATGTTATTCAATAGGATCCATAATATGGAATTGAGAAAAAGAGGAATATGAATTTCTTATGGCATATCTTCTGAGTTCCATGAATAGTAGAGAAAAATATTATATTCAAAAAAAAAGTGAAGTATTTCAATAATAGAATCCTCATGCTAATCAAGCACATGTTCAATCCATAGAAACTCAATTATAAAGAATTGTGTTTCCTATCAAGAAAGTGCCTCATACATCTCATACTGAGAAAGTAATTGTAATTAGTGAAAAAGTTGAAGAAGAAATGGTTGAAAAGGAAAAAGAGAAAGTAAAAGGAAAAAAACATGATGAAGACTCATGTTGATCAAATAAAATTGAATCAGATGATGATGATACAGATTCAGAGCACACTATCTATCTCAATAAATGTTATTACATTATTCATATTTTAAGAATAATTGAGAATAATATTTCCTACTTTACCAAAATAGATGAAAAGATTTATATCATCACATAGAATCAAAGGAAGAAGTTTGGTTCAGTAATAGATCTTAGAAAGAGAGTAATGTTAATATAGGGCGATATAAAAGTTTTGAGTGATAGTTTTTTTTTCTCACAATAAGGCTAGTAACGAGATGACCAAATAGTCATACAAAAAAAAAATCTTAGTGGATGAACATGTAGAATAAATTGAAGACATAAGGAGGCTTTTAAATTGATCATTACATTTTTTTAATTATCTTGATAAAGAACAATTGATAGATTGAATCAGATTCCAAAAAAACCCATATGGATAATGGTCTATTAGTAAAAGATTTGAATGAAAGGAATAATGATTTCCCCTAAGAGTTTTCAAAGGTTTCATCATCCAATGATTTAATTGTTTTTTTAAAGAAACAAAAATACTATGTTGAGTCAATAAAATAAGAATATTCACTACAAAATAGATACTCTTGAAAAAGTGATCAGGATTCAAGAAGAAACCATTAAAAATAAGGATCAATTATTTTAAGACCAATAAGAGCTTATCAAATCCCAGGGTGTTTCTATCTCAGAAGACAAGATAGTGATAAAGAAGATGAAGGCTATGCTTCATGAGTTGATCAAGAAAGAAAAATAAATTGAAAAGAGATGAATATTTGGTTGTATCTTTTTATCTTGTTTGAATTTTTAAAATAGTAGAACTTCTAAAATTTCAATGAACTGTTTGTTTTTATCTCCTTTGTTTTTCATTATTTTTGTTTCTCTCTAGTCTTTTTAGGAAACTCAATACTATCCCATTATTTTTTAAATCACAATGTTTGAGAATGATTTTTTGAAAGGGGATAATAATTAATGTTTTATTAAAAAGTAATACATATTCAAAATAAAGAAAAATACATATAAATACAATCCTTAAGAAATTATATACCAAAGGGGGAATTAGTTTTATTTATTTCTTTTTTCAAAATATTTTGAGTAAATCAGGGGAGATAAGTATTTTGTTATAGTTTTACATTGTGTTTTGTGCTTTCCAAAAAGGGGGACATTGTTATGTAAAAAGTCTTACTTTGACATTTATTTATTTTTTTGGAAATCAAAAATCTATTTATACTCATTTCTCAAATAAAGGACATACTTTGTTTATCATAATCATTATGTCCGTTATACTTACTATTTCTATTGTACACAATCTATTCATCGTACTCTCTATGTCCATCATTCTCACCCTAGACATCGTACTCACTCTTTCCATCATACTCACTTTATCCATTTTACTCTCTATTTACATTGTATATACATTATGTACCGTAAACACTTTGAAACTCAAAATTATTTTTCAATATGTAATACTAATCATAATCTGGTGTTATTTTTCTAAAATGCATTCCTTTATTAAAAGACATGTTTTACATCAATTGTACCCATGTTATCATTTTCATATATCTATCTTTTTAACGAAAACGTTGTTGTGGAGTTAGTTATAAACTAATAAACAAATGTCATGTTTTCTATTTCAATATGACCATTACAATGTCAGGTGTCCAAGTATATCCATGTTTTCCATAGAAATATGACCATTGGATAAAACATGACCATTGGAACTTGAGACATATAAATAGGAGGTCATTTGATGTAGATACAACTTGAACAACTTCAGATGCATCCAAGTTCTAGAGAGAGACTATGTGACTTCTCTCTTTTTCGTGTGAAATCCCTGAAAATACAAAATGTGAATGGATCATTCTTTGTTTTTTGTATTTCAATAAGAATTTTTTCTGATTTGTTTCTCCGATTAGATGTTAAGGATCGAGGGCTGTTGGGGATTGGAAGACGGTGCAACCGATCATCATATCGAGGGATTTAAAGGGTTTTAAAGACAATGTTGTTGATTACCTATAAAATCTAGGTCTTGAAGGGATAGAAAGACCGATGTTTCAATCATCATATTGAGGTCATTCCAGTTTTGATGATACAAACATATTATCTTATGTGAAAGGATACCCTATTCTTTGGGATAACCGAATTGTAATACTTTTTACTTTTCCACATTTTATTACAATAGAAAGAGAATCCTTCTATTTATTCTTTCTATTTGTATTATTTTGTTATTGTTTTAATTACTGGTTACACTTTTAGTATTGATTCTATGTGCTCTATGGTATGACCTATTACAATTGGTATTACTTTGATATTTTTATTCAATCCAAAAAAATTACCTCATAACATGGATATCATTATAATATCATCAGACCGAGAGTTGGTTTGATCATTTGTTTTATTTTCCAAGTGAATTTTTGAATTGTTCTATTTTATATTAATAACCATCCATAATGGTTTTAATGGAATTTTTTTAAATACATAAGTAACCCCCCTTGTATTTTTGACATCTCATATCCATTTCGATTCAACATTGATTTCTATTTAATCATAACTTTCATGAATGGTGTAAATGAATGGTAACAATAAATATCATTATTTATGAAGTATTAATGAAATAAATTTTATATGTTTCTTATTAGATACATATAAAAGAAATTGTCTCTATAAAGAACATGTTTCACAAAGATGGATGGTTTGAGAAGAAAACCATTACCTTAAGTCTAGATGTTGTTGTTTATGTACTTTATCTCTCATATTATAAAATAATATAAAAAATAATAATAATAATATTTTACATGATTAATACATTATTCCAAAATCAGTTACATCAATTCATTAATGATATATTTAGATACATAAATATTTTTCCCACATCAGGTGTTTTGAGTAAGTTTAGTTGATAATTCCAATATGGCATCGGTGTGTTGACCTTGGTCAAATTGGATATTATTTAATCTTATCCATAATAAATATAGTGAAATAATTTTCATTTTTAATTATTAATTAAATGTTTTTTAAATTATAATGACTTATAATTTTTAAAAATTTATTACATGATGATCCTTGAGAATGTATGTTGTTTGTAAACATATTTATCATACCATTTTTTATTGATCCTTATTTAAAAAAATCAAGTGTAATATTTCCTTAATTAACTTTTTATAATATTATAAAAATCATATTCATTCCATAAATACACTTACATATAACATCAATGTGATGTATTAATTAAAAAATTACATTACATCATGAGGGGGTAGTCTATCATACACACAAATAACAATATCATTTTACGAGGGGTTGAATAGTAAGAAAGTAAATGACATTTCAATTTTATATAATTATACATATTCCACACATATAATATATAATTATTAAATGTATCATCATAAATATATATTAGAGGTGATGATGGAAACAAAATTAAATCGGTTCATGAGTTGGTAGTTTTCTATAAAGATGAATAATAGATTCCTTTCCCATTTGATGGAAGAAGAGGTGGAAATAATTTATGATACTAACAAATTAAAATCATAGTATATTTTTTACATTGATAATATTATTATAGTATGATTGGTTAATATTTTCATGATGTGGAACATTTAGTAAAACAGATATTCTCGGTCAAGAACAATACATCTTCTTCAACAAACCTCATTATGATTATAACTAAATCTATCATAGATTGGATTTATAGTAAAAAAACTAATCTTGGATGTAAATTTGGAATTAATGGTGATTTTATGGTATGGTTCTTATAAACCATTGTTATTTATAGGTGTAAAGAGGATAGAAGAGGGGGTTCCATTTCATAAGTGGGGGAGAGGAACCAATTATAAATTATAAATGGATTAAACAAGGATCAGTAATGTAAATTTATGTTAAATAGTTAAAATATATCTATAAAATGGATTTGTATTTGTTTTATGTTCATTTATCCATTATTTTATTAGTTTAATTCTTGATAAACATCATTTATGTATTTTAGCGGTTATTAATATTTACTGATATTTCTCTTTTAAACACAAAAAAATTAATTTTAGATTAATATATAATAAAAATTATTATGATTCCAAATAAGGAAACCATTTTTCAAAATTCAATTAAAAATATGGAGTGGTTTAATTTGAAATCAAACTCACACACATGATGAAAAATGATTTTTAAAAGAAAATTATTTCATAATTATGAAATTTTCTATTCTCAAAATGAAAGTTGAAATTAATTACAAGGATTAATAATATATTAATAATAACATAATTGATCTAATTTCTCTTTTAATCCATTTTAATGTAAAATTAATTTTTTTAAATGATAAAAATTAAAACACATTTTTCAATAAAATTAAATATTTTTTAGTATTAATTAAATACATAAACATAAATGAAAAACCTTAAAATTCATCAAGATTTAATTTTAAAATTTTTATTCAAAAAATTTCGTTCATTTTGTAAAATAATTTTTTTAAAGTCGAAATAATTTATTTCATAATTTTCTAAAAAAGAAGTAATAAAAAGAATTTTTTTAATAAAATTGTATTATTGAAGCCTCTAATGAAATTATCAATAATTAAGTATTTATTTACCAAAATATTTTATTCATCCTCTATAAGCAATTTTAAATATATCACCATTCATGTTCATAAATATAAATTTTACAGATACATTTTAAAGGTCAGGTTGAAATAATAATATTTTAAAATTATATATAAGTTTTTAAAAAATAATATTTTGTGTTGTATATAGTATCATAAATATTATTCTATTAAAATAATGGTTTGTTAAATGAACTTGGGTATAAATTTTTCTTTTCAAAAATTACAAGTGTATCCTCTCCCCCACATAAAAAATGTACCCCCTCCATTCCTTATTACACTTTTAAATCCATATTTTTTAGACAATCCCTATCAAAATTAATTTTTTAATTCACAATAAAAGTCCTATAGGGATTGGTTTTAATGAGAACAAAACATATTAAGGCTTTAGTTATAAACATAAAGAGGTGGTCCTAAGAAGAGGTATCGTTCTTAACTTATAATCATTGTTTAATTTGGTTTTCAGAATCCATTAAATCATACTCAATCATCCCAATATAATCAAATTATTATCTATAATATACTAATTTTTTGTTAATACAATGTCATAAATTTGTCCCAACATCCATCAAATTGGAAAAAAATCCATGGTTTGTAAGACATACTTCCTTCTCACGAGCCGATACAATTATTTTTTCAATCATCACCTTTCATAACTATTCGTAATGATGAATTTATGGTTAATATAATATATTTATGAAAGCCTAATAACTATGACCAATTAATAAATCATATAACATTTCACCTTACCACCCATTTATGAATGATAATGTCATTGGTGGGTATATAAGACTACCACATTGCAATGCAATATTATATATTTAATATTAACCTGTCACGTGAATGGTATATTTCTGTTTATTTAATGTAATTTAATGATATTAATTATATAATGAAAATTTATGAACAATAAAATAACACTTAACTTCTTAAATTATAATTGTTTATAAATGGAAACATTAAAAATGTGTATGTAAAACCAATCATCCCCATCATTCTGATGTGGTTCATTATTCATAACCATATTTCATGTTTAATTTTAAAAGTAAAATTGATGTGTAAAAATGAAAATTATTTCATGAATATAATTTTCAAAATAAATGATTTACAATCTATTTGGCATAATTTAATTTTTTATATTTATTTTGGATATATGAACTGAAATTTTTTAAACCATCCTACATGAAATTAACTAAGTATGTGAATATGACATGATAAAAAATAAAATTGAGGAATTATAATCATGAAATTAGTTCTTATGAAATTAAATAAATAACATATGTTTATTATTTATTAATATAAATAATTCATTTGATGATTCAGTCTGAAGTTAATAGATATCTCTAAACCAAATTTTCTTTAGGTTATGACCAATCTATCTCTAAATCACATCCTTTATCTCTTTAGGTTTATATAATATTATTATATAATATATATAATTCTACCACATATATACTTGTATTATTATTATTATTATTATTTTATTTTTTAATACCTTACATACATTAATTTCTCATAATCCTTCATTATGAAATTTTCATTGATTTTGATGAGGAATGAGTATTTAGAAAAATTTATTTTTATAGGTAATTAATATTTTTTACCTTCTGATTGACTGTATTTATATGGAACACATAGATCATGAATATTCTATGATGGGTGCAAACTGATACCACTCTAATTAATTGGGTAATATTTTATTCTCATGAGTTGTTATATATGTGATTAAGGTGTCAAAATAATCCATTATTGGACTTTTCCCTTAATGTGATACTGTTTAGATAGTCATCCTTGACTAAGGATTATGTCATGTTATGTGTGTTTACAAAATTTCAAATGTTACCATGATCTTAAGGTACCATGTTAGTTATGATATGATTTGATGTGATTACACATTATGGTTATCTTTTACGATATCAAGTCATACATTTTTGTAACATGTTATGTTTCCATATAATGTTTTTCCCTTACTATGATTTTTGTCTAACCACTTTTTATATGTACTCCATATATTATCCTATGAAGTTTTTTGATCTAAAATGTATTTCTGTTTTAATTTTGGATAATGATATAAGTATTTCATGTTATAGGTTTCTTTTTATATCATATGAACCTAGAATTCCAAAAACAACAGGCCTTAGGATCTTTGATATTCAATTATAGAATATTTAGGTTTAAAAATACTATAAAAATATGTGTAAAAGTATTGGGTTGATATAGTTGGTATTATAGTAGAGGTATCATTTTCAATTCTAATTTAGGGATAGAAAACATTAATGAAACCGCAAGGGATAATTATTTAGATATGTAGCAGGATAACACTGTGAATATGAAAATATCCTGGAATTTTGGAGCAATATAAAGTGGGTGGGTTCCATTAAATTATATCCTTATCAAGATACTACAAGTGGATGTGGATATGGCATTTTTGTCTCTCGGTTTAACAACTCTAAAAAGGGTTTATTGAGCATGAATTGGCTGTCACCTAGTTCTTGACAACAATTCTTGTTTAATATATGGATTGACACTCTCGTGGATTTATTTAGAAATTCAAATACATATTTCAAACAATTATTATGGGGTTGAAAAAATTATTTGTTCAGAAATATTTATGTGGAAGTTTACATGGATATCCTAAATTGAAACATTGAGACTCATAAGTCAAAATATTCTTATCATTTACAAGTTAATCATCCCTTTTTTATAATATTCTCCATTCCACATCAATTTTTTTATTTCATTCTTGTATTTTTTTATTCTTTTTTAGTTGGGGTAAAATGACATATTGTTCCAATAACAAAAATGATAGGTAATATGTGCTTTTCCCAATTCTATTCTTATTCATTTGGGAGTAGTATCTAAGAACGTCAGGGATGTAATAGTTTAAATAGCTCAGGTTTTCAATAATAACTTGAATCATTTGAAATATCATACTCTTATTTAGAAAAATCATATAGAATGATGGTCTTTTTGTAGAAAAAGTCCTCCTACCTTTACTGTATCTTCTTATCCCTTCGTTTTAGAAAAATGGGTTAACACCAATTAGAATTTATTCTCTATCCCCTAATTCCTATATTATTTGAATGTGGTGTAATGCATTTATTACATTGAGTGAGAAGATGATTAGTGGTGGACCCTAATCATGAACAAAAAATGAAATATGCATAATTATTCTATTGAATTTGAAGAGTTAATAAAATTGAACAAACATTTTATCAAAATATACTTATTAAAATAGATATGGTGTTAATTATAAAAAAATAAAAGGGAGATATGTTTATCAAGGAATATGAGGAAAAAATGATAGGTATTTCACTTTATTCCTCTATATTTATCATCAACATAAAAAAAGTATGTTGGAACGATTCACTTGGAGATTAGATAAATGTCTACAAAAAGATTTGGTGATTCATATTTTTGATAATTATGAAGAGATTTTCAATTTTTATCTCATGTATGATATGGATATTATTGTCTCTCAGTGGACTCATGGGAATAGAGACAAAAAATATAATGTGGAATTTTCATAGAAGTAATCCATAGATAAATCCCATGGAGAAATAAAACCTAAACAGCCCACCTATTAAAATTGAGCAGGGAAACCGCATGGAAACTGCCAATTGGGAACCACTATTAATTTCAAATGTAAAAAATTGGGAAATTAGGCTATCCAGTTCTAAATAGAAATGATGAAACCCACTAATGTTAAATAATAATATTGGTTACTGGTCGATAATTAGAATATGAGGATGTGTGTCAACTTCAAGAGAAATTTAAATTATGAAATCCAATTATCTAATACAATGGATTTTGAAGACAATCACTGATAACAACCTCCTTATCCTAGAGTGAATTGAAGATAATATTTGTTTCACTACGTTTGAGGTGGATTTAAATGATAATGTGGTTATAGGTTCACTAGTTAATGATTCAATAATAGTGAATGTACTATTTGATTATCATTCTTTGCATTCATTCATGCTATGCATGTTTAGTAGAATTACTCAATATCTACCTCAAACCATGGAGTTTCATTTATTTGTGAGATTAAAAAATAGGTAAATAGTTGTATCCCATGTATATAATGCCTCCCTAATAAATTTTTGTGCAATTAATCATCAATAAATCCTATTCTTACGTCATTTAGTGTGTATTGATTATATTTTTTGTCCAGATTGGGTATCCTTTTATCAAGGAACCATAAATGGTAGATAGAGAGAGAATACCTATTAAATTCAATGACATCATCCAATTTTATACATGTGTAAGGATTTTGAGGAATCATTCCTAAAATATTTTTTTCATTCATGGATAATTTTGACATATCAAAAATAATATGTAGCATAAATAATTGATTAAAAGGATAGAATTGTAATTGATGACATTCTCATTTTGAGGGATTATAAATGTGTATTTCACAATTATTTATTTATTCTCCCTTATAATTAAAAGGTTGAGTAATTAGTTAGACAAATTTCTAGAACTCAACATTTGTTAAGGACTCCATATAAATGGGAAATTTTATGTTAGATGGGATAAGAAGCTATTACAAGATAATCTTGAAATGGGATTTATAAGACCTTGTGCATCATCTTGAGGTGTGTAGGTCCGATTTATCATAAAAAAAGATAGATGAATTTTCCTCTTCTTTTATTACCACAAACTCAACAAAATGATAATAATTAACAAGAATCCCCCCCTTAATAGATGATATTTTTGATTAACGAAGTGGCGTCAATATTTTTTTATGGTGGTCCCTCATTTGGGAAAACCATAATTAATGGTGGATAAGCAAGATAATCCTAAAACTACCTTTCAAGCATTGTATGGACACTTTAAATTAGTAGTAATTATTTTCAGTATCACTAATTCTCCAATATTATTTCAAAATTTAATTAATATATCCCTTAGTTAGTTCCTTTAAAAATTTATATGTTTCTCTATAGATTATATTTTAGTTTACTTCCAATGTTAGGATGAAAAATTAGAATTTTAGCACTATGATTAATTCTTTGTGAAAGGAGAGTCAATATGAAATATATAGTAAATGTTAGTTCTTGGGGAAGGAAGTATCATTCACAGGTCAAATTGTAACCATCAAAGGGATATCTTTGGACCCTTCTATGAAAATGGTAATTGTATTTTTTCTAATACCAACATATATAATATATATTTCTAGTTTCTATAGAATATATGGGAATTTCCGAGGATTCATGATAAAATTATTTCGATTTTCAAACTAACTAACTAAGAAAACATGGAAGGGGGTAATTTTTTTCTTTAATTGTAAATGAGAAGATAGTTCTTAGTAGATGAATAAGTTTCTTATCACATCACTAGACCATACACAACCCTCTTGTGGGGAGATATATATGGAAATGATATATTATTTGAAGAATAGAATAGGTTATGTACAGATGAAAATGGATAAAGTGATTTTCTAAACCTCAAGGTAGTTGAATTTAAATAAGAATAACTATCCAATAATTGATTTTGAGTCGGATATAGTGATCTTTACATTTCAAATATAGCAACATCATCTTCACGTAGAAAGGTGTGAAATATATACAAACAATAAGAACCAAAAATATATATTCACCTTGATTGAGCATAATATGTTCCACAGAAGATGGATATAGATGATAATGGACTTTGAAATCACATTCCATTACCATCATTTTAATGATAACAAGGTGGAAAATTCTCTATGTATAAATGATCTGATAATTTTATTAGTGATGATAATTGAGAAGAATACAATCCTACTAGACATGAAATAAATATACAATGTAAACATGTTGGAAGGTACATTATCATTTCCTTACAAAATTATTGTTAAATAATCACATATGAAGATTTTAATGAATTCCAAAAGATATGATGTGTAACTAAAAAGAATTTGGGAGCAATATGAAAGGAGTAATCCTAATAGTTCAAAATTTATGAATAAGGAGGTGTAGCATTTGGGTTTTTGTGACCCACAACCTCCAAATATACCCCAATGATGGTAGAGAGATATTGACCCCAATTCCCACCTTAAGTAGGCCATGTGATGGAAACAAACATTGTGGGTATAAATATATCATGTATAGGAGACATTACCCTCAATGATATAAATAATATTGAGAGATAATATGAATTATCAACAATAACTCCAAGAAATAGTATAAATGAAATCCAAAAACCATAACACATTCAAGTATAAATGAAACATAACAAACAAAACTCTCCAAAGTAAATAACCAAAAATAATACTAAATCAGTGACAAAAAAATTGGTAGGGATCCAACATATTAACTTCCAACATGATCCATGAAATCCTCCTAGAAACCTAAAATAAGTTTTTTATACATATGGTGATAAAAAATTATAATCAAAAGGAAACCCAATGTCTCTTGTGGACTTGTGATGGAGACATAACAATTCATCTGTGAGAAAATAGGATAACCAAAAGATACCTATATATGTATACTAACCAAACCAAACCTTATCGAGGAATGGAAACTAAGTAATGAAAGTCAATTAATATAATATAACAAGGATTACATTGATAAGGGTTCCCCATAATGATTTCAAAATAATATTCCTCTCTAAACCATAACTTCATTTATCCTACCACTCCCATCCATTACGTTTACCACAATTCCCACAACATTATATAGGTGTTGACACAAAATAATTGATGTGGGTGGGGTGAGTATAGAAATCACAAAAAATATACAATTATATATATATTATATCAAAAAATCAAGACCATCCAAGGGTTTCAAAAAAAATCCAACCAACTCACATCACAACAACTTTTTTTTCCACCTCTAAATTCATAACACCAATAAAAACCATGACAAAAATTCCTATTTCTAATGAATTTAATTTATTCATCTCATTGTTTTTATCATTTAGAATCAAAAAAATCAACCACAATACTCACCATTTAATTATTCATTACCTATTTTAATCCCATTAATGAAACAAAACTATATCATTTCAATAATTATTAAAAAATTATTTATTTGTTCCATCACTACTCGGGAATCTAATATAGAGTATCAATTACCTATCCACCCCAAAAATAGGGTAAAAAAACATCAATTCCCAAAAAGACAGACCTACAAACCAAATATTCTCCCCAAAAGTGTGACCAACAAACAACCTCCCCACCCTAATAGAATGGCCAACCAATAATCTCACTACCCCAATGACAAGGCCCACAAATAATCTACCCTAGATTCTCCCAAATCAAAACCACAAATCTTAGAACAACAAGACCATTTTATATATATATGAGGGGGTGTTGATATATATTACAATATTTCTTAGGTTGTTATGACATAATCCATAATCTCGGGGAAACCATTTCATTATCCAAATTTGAGTGGAAATCAATTTCTATTTTTAGATGATGTCACAAAAGTCAGAGACATAATAGAAATCAAATTACATATTTCATGTAAAAACAAAACCCCCAATAGGGAAATTTTTTAGAGGGTCCACAAGATCATAAAATCCATAACATAATAATAATAGTAAATCTATAAAAACATGTCAACCAAAACCAATTTACCACATTCAATTTCAATTAAAAAAATTATTTATATTTGAATAATATTAAAAACTACAATAAAGCAAAAAACCCCCTAATTCATTACCCAAAATAATGAGAAATAAGGGGATCCCTCACTCAATGAAGCTTTTTCGACTAATTGTGCACCACGTGGCAATGAAGATGGAATGGAAACCATAACCACATCACAATAAATCATAGATAAACCTAAACCACACCAAAATAGAATCAAAACGTATCCCAAACAAATAGAAAAACCAAAACCCACCCTCACACTAATACTCTAAAGAAGAATGGATGAAAACCAACTAATAATAATTACAGGAATACCATGGAATTCTAGCAAAAAATCCCTTGGAAGAACCGATAATAGAGGGAGAAAGAGGGAATGAATAAATAATCGTGGAAACTAGGGTTCCCCTAAATTTAGAGGAAGAATAATCTATGGCTGAATGAAAAATTATTTGACTAAAAAGAACCTTTAAAACTATAAGGAATACGATATTTTCATGGCGTGTAACACCCTTTCATGTTGTATAATCCATAGGGTTTGGTTTTTCTAAAAAAATCATCACCTTTTTATTATTCAACCTAAAAAATATCTACATTAGGAACTTTCCTTGTACATTACATGAAACCGTCTTTCACGTCATTTAATACAATTACACAACATTTATTTCTTGCACTAGCTCTGCTGAAACTCCATCCTCCCCAAAAAATACCTAGAACCTCCCCCGAAAACCTCCAACAACCAAAATGGGAAAATTAATAGATTGAGAGGGGTGTCATATTACATGATTAATGACTATATGAAATATAAAGTATCGATATAAATAATTAAATTTTTAATGATGCACATAATCATCCTTTTCCATTCAACTAGGGATCATTAAGATGTAACATGATCTTTGAGAGAACTATTGGTGGTATAATATGAAGAATGAAATCATGGAATATAAATCAGCATGTCATGTATGTTAGTATTTTAAGTTTCGAAATAAAATTTATATGTGGACAAAAAAACCATTACCTAAACATACATGTAATGGGAAAACATCACCATAAATTTTATCACCGATCTTCCGAATATTTCAAGAGGAAAAACATTCCAAAAAAGTGGGGTGAACCATCATAAAAAAATTATCAATTCATTTAAATTTTATTGGATTTTTAACTTATTCATATTAAAGGGATATACATCAAATAGGTGGTGTGGATGCATAAAACATCACTGTCAACTTTATCTAACCATGATATTTGATTTTCCTCCATGTTCTGAAAGGGCCTCAGACAGGATATAAATTCATAGTTGAATATCAATATGGATTATCAACCAATAATTATGAGAAATAAATGTGTAATATTCAGTCACCAGAAATTTTTATGAGATAATGTATGGTAGTAAATAATGGAGGATGTGATGAAAATCTTCCTCTTGTTATGTTTTCCAACAATTATTGATTAAAATAAATCATCCAAATGGATGGTTATAGAGTTTTTTATTGGATGATATATAGAATAAAATCATGTTGCAATGAATTGGTTGAAATCATGTTTTTGGGAATTGAAATGGTTTATGATATATAAGAAAACATCAATATTATAGCCACCCTAATTTTTATTAAATTACTATTATATCATTTTACTGAAAAAACATAATATTTTTACAATGTAGGATCAATGGTTTATTGTATTTAGGTAATTAAGAACATACATAACATGTATATAATATTACATAATATTTTTTTAAAAAATATTCTTCTTTATCCTTCTAAGTTTAATGATCTCTTTAGTACATGTAGTGACCTAATGATACACTTTAAATAAAAGGGATGAGATAAAATACCAGTAAGAAGATGAATAAGGGGAATGAATCAATGTAAAAGGATTCAGAATAATCATCATCATTAAAACATAAGAATATAATCAAAATCAACATCATTATGGAATTATTATATTAATTCATGTAATGTGGTAATTCATAATGAAGAATCATCATATTTTTGTGGTCAAGTACAACACGTAGTTGTGAACAAAGTTAGCATCATATCAACCCGTAACATATATGCATAATCATAACATCACAATTTTGAACAAATATATTATCGTGTTATAAAATAGTACAAATTATGTCAATAGATACGTCACATTAAATATTAACTATAGGGATATATAATTGTAATCCCACCAATCACATCATAACATTTACATAATCTTTCATTGCATATAGAATGTATAAAATTAGTAGTAATGAACTAACCCAAGAAAAGGAAGGGGTTTAATAAATATTCTAGGAAGAATAAACTCATTACAATAATCTATGATTCCTAGATGATAAAGTGAAAAACATATTTGGTAAAAATAGTCACACTTGTGTGAATAATGAACAATATCAAGAGGAGTTGAAACGTGAATTAGAAACAAGAGTTATTTTAGAAAGTAATTATATTTATCACGAAACCGATTTGAAAACATGTATATCCTTAAAAATTAAATGGAAGAAAAATGAAATTATATTTATGGAACATTAATGGAATATACACATTGAAATTTTCCATTGTAGATGTATATCCCAATGAAAGGGAGATGGGTTTGAGAATACCCATACCTTATGTCAAAATGCAATTTGTACTTCCACTTAATATAAAGTATAATAAAATTAGATTCATTAATTATTAAATTAATTACCTCTTATTTATTGGAATGATTTAATATAATTTTATTAAGATCATTTTTGGACATTTTGATTAGTTATATAGTTCATCTTTTTTAAGAGCATTTGTTTTGATCTTATCATGATAGGTTTTAATTGTGAATGATTGTGGATGTTCTTATCAAATGGGAATAATTATTCATAATTGAAAATATATGATATTAATTAACTTCAAACATTGAAATGGTCTCTAGTATCATTTGTTTTTTTCTAGGAGTATTATTTCTTTGATAAAAAATTAATGATAAATGTTTAGTTTATTTTGGTGGGTTTTCTGACCATCATGAACATGTTCCATTTTTAAATATATTTTCAATAAATTTGATCTTTGAAATTAATATGTTATAACAAAATTAATAAAATATTTTTTCACCAAAATAATGGTTTTATTGTCAACCTTTATGGTGGCAATGGAAAACGGAAACACATTGCTCATAAAGGTAGTGAACTGAAATATCACAGAATATGTTTTCAAATTTTAAATAAATTAATAATATAAGAGATTTGATTAGGGATATTATATTAAAAAATTAAAATTTAAATATATATATGATAATATATTTATCATTCCCCTTTGGATATGGAGGTTGATGAGAGGATAAGAAACGAAATGACATTTATAGGGAAGGACTGAGGATTTTATCACTTGAATGTTTTATCCTTAAGAGCCTTTTTAAGGAGCCCTGGTTATGTCATTTGTTGTGAAAATACTCTTGTACATGGTGAAGATGCTAGGGAAGTTAATTCGTCATAATTTAGACAAGCTACAATTCATATGAGTTATGATGATATATGGAGTTTTTTTATTATAATATTTTTTAGATTATGATTTTTCTCATGGCTATCAATATTTTTCATTATTAAGACTAAATATAGTAAATGGTTCAGTATAGTTCAAAACAATGGGTTATTACATCATACATACATCATCCATGACCCCAAAAGTCATGTATTTTGCTTATATTCCGAATTTCCCAATTTAATTATTTCATAAAAATTCAACTATTTTAGAAAAATCATAATGATTTACCCAAAACAATTTTTGATGTGTAGATTTGAAAAATGGAATCCATTTTATGAAACTATATTTATATGTATGTGAAATTTAATTTTTAAAATAAATCATATATTGTTTATAATATTAATTTTAATATTATAATTGATTTTATGACACCATTAAAATTTACTTTAGGTCACAAAAAATTAAATTATATTAATTATACAACATCATATTAATTTATAGATCTATTTTTGAAAAATTAATTTTCATTTGAATTGTTTTATTAATTATAAAATTGTAAATAAACTTATGTATATTAAAAAGATTCCAAAAATTAAATTATCATTTCTATAAAATTTATTTACGGACATGATGATATAATTATGTCATAAAGTTAGTTATAAAATTAAGAAATATTATTTATAATTTCATAGCTATGGTAAATATTTTAACAGCTAGATTACTACTCCTATTTTCATATTACTATTCCTACAATTAGGTTACTATTCCATTTTTATATGTTTTTTTATATCTATAAATACCATTTGTTTTATTCTTAATTTATTGTAATAATTTTTTATGGGGTTCAATATGTGATTAATGTTTCTGATGAAATAATTTAAAAAAGGGAAACTGAATTGATAAAATTTTACATCGTTTCATTCATCACCCCTTATGAAAATTTTTCCTCAAAATTTCTTTTTTCTTAATATGGTGAAAATGTTTAGGGTATTTCTCATTTATTTATTCCTCCCATTCCTATGTTTCCTCTTCACACCTATAGTTCCTACATAGTACCATGAACAATTGAGGGGTCTCATTACAAATATCCTTGTCCCTCTAGTAAAAAATAATCATCAGCTTCTCCTCACAAGAGAGATCATTTTCCAATTGTATCACTTATGAGTTCAGTACATGTGAAGGTTCTAGTTGGTAAATCATCAGGAGGGATATGTGGAATTCAAGATTCACTTCTAACTACATTAGTGGAAATATGTGTCGATAGGTTACTACTCCCACATAATCAAGGATATCAATGGGGATAACATGCCTTTGGCTATGTTTCCCTTTATTTCCAAAGTATATGACAATATTCTATGGAGATATTCAATAAAAAACAGTGTCTCCAACATCAAAATCCATTTCTATTAAACAGTTTTTTTCTTGGGTCTTTTTTTGACACTAATATGAATTTATACGCATTTGGATGTCTTTACCTTTTCTCTTTCATCACATTCAAAAGATCAGATCCATGTGTCTTTCATTCTCCCACATGATCATAAAAATTTCAACTCATACATCGCTTACCATATGTATCCTTATATAGATTCATTTGAATACTTCCTTGTATTTTGTTGATGTTTGATAAATAAACTAATGAGTGATGTTCATCCGATTATCCTTTGAATTATATTGAGCTAGATTTTTGCATATCCTTGATAATCTGAATAGGCCTTTCAAATTGGACATCAACTTGGGGGTGATAGTTCATTCTAAAATTCAATTAGTATTCACGGAATGTGAAAAAATTATAATGAATTTTTATGTGAACCATTAATCATGATCAAATTTGATCCAAAGTGGAACCCCATACAGGCTCAAAAATCCCTTCACATATATACAGTCAAGTTGATCATGTGATAAAATTCCACAAAAATTATAATTTTGAATGTATTGGTCATCTAATACACCACAAAACATTCGAATAATTTCATTTGAATTTATTCAGAAGACTAGTCACAAAATCCATTGTGACATGATCCCATTTCCACATGGGTATCAGTAATGGTTTCATCAACCCTTTGGATGTTTCTCTATATTATTTTATATGATGTATTACCCAACCCCTTTATGTATACTCCCGAATCTCCATAACCATGTTTTCCCACCAAAAGTGTTCTCAATGATCATGGTACATTATGGAACATATAGGATGGCGAGAGAAAGATGAGTTATGTGTGATTTTCAATAGCTCATTCATCTTATCTAGTGTTGAAGGAATACAAATAGTTATTACAATATAAATATCACCACCACTGTTAATGGGAAATCCATTTATTATCCCTTGTTTTACTTCTTTCACATTATTTTGTAGCTCCAGATCATTCCTTTATGTCCCTTGATATTTTTGTGGATAGATGGTTAAGAAATAATTTGGGTATGTTTGGATGTATTTGATGCTGTTATGATTTCCAAATCCATAATTTTTGTAACCATGAAGATGCGGTGTTTCTCTATTCGCGTTATAGATAAGGCTGAAGTTAATATTTTCAAAGATCATTAGCTACCATGTTCATCTTTCTCAGGTGGTAATAAATAGGGAAATCATTATCCTTGATTATCTCTAAATATATTATTTTGTTCTTATTGAGTTCCTTATATGTGAAAATAAAATTTAGACTATTTTTATCAATATATATGTAAAAAATGTCACTATATAGGTATAGGCACTATATTTTTATGAAAAAATCATAGTTTTCAGTTCCAGATCATGTGTTAGGTAGTTATACTCAAGGATATTCAAAATCCATGAGCCATAATCTATAAAATTGTCCTTATACATGAGTACAAAAGCCAAAACATTCATTGAATAATCATTGTATATTAGATTACTTTATCCACCTATTCGTAGGGTGAGTACATGTGATGTAAATAGCCTATTATTGAGCTTCATTAATCCTTCCTCAAATTCCTCTATTCAGACATATGTTACCAAATTTTGTGTCAAATTAGCTAATGGGATATAAAATCCTATGATAATTTTCACAAATCCAATGTAGTACTTGGTAAAAATTATATTAATTTATATGAAACTAGTGGTTTTGGGGCATTCTTAAATTTCCTTTTTTATGGGTCAATAAAAATTAACTATGTTCTAATCTTGATCGCCATGAGTTTTTCTGGTAGCTTCCAAAATTCACACATTTCTGAACATGGAATACAATTTATCCTTCCTTAATATCACAATAACAAATGGAGATTCATGTTCTTATTTTTAATCATGGATGGGAATTATATGGTTAGGAAAATTAAAAGATATTTCCTTTTCTCAATAGTTGATGTGTCTTATATTTAAAGAGATCAAATTCATGACAGATATATTTTCAAATTCCACCAAGGGATGTAATATGGGATTTTTTGGAAACATTATCCCACATACACCAATAAAATTATAGTCAATTATTTTTTGAAATTACCACACTAATTAGTGTTTTACAGATATATCTACTTCATGGTATCCAGGATTAAATTCAATAGTTATAGAAAACATTATGGATATAATGGAATGCATATAATCAAATTGAAATATGAATTTTTAGAGTATTTAGGGAATAGGAAATATACCTTTTATTAATACTTTTTCTAACTCCACTTCATTAGTAATGATGGAATATGCTTCTGCTTTCTCTTTTTGTTTTGGTGGCTATTGAAACTGATTACCCTCAAGGACCCATGTTTTAGTTAATTGGCATTTATAGTGTCCTTTCACCATAAACATGATGCTTTTAACCACAATTGGTTCTCTCTTTCCATCCATCTAATTTTCCAGATTCTTCATGTAGCTTTAGGATTCATGATGATTGTGGCCTTATATCCCACATTTTATGTATTTCCATATTCATTTGAGGAATTTTCCATGATGCTTCATCCAAAATTTTTTAAATGTGTTTCATTGGATCTTCATACCGCATTTTTCATTTGACCCAGCATCTTTAAACTCTATTATCCTCTTATAATATCCATAACCATGGGACCATTATCCATATATCATATCTACATTGAGATAAAATCAAACTACATTTTCATGAATCCCAATAGATTGGATATATAGATACTTTTGAAGTTGTGGTTTTAAACAACTAAATAATAATTCTTTTTTTTCAATCATTTATGACAACAAAACCTAAGGTGTGTCATTAAAAATATTTAATGTTATCTTTATAATCTATGATAGATTTAGCTTCATTTTTATTTAGATATATGAATATTATTTTTATAATTTTTTGAATAGTTAAATAGAAATACATTTTAAGAAATATTTTCATAAATTCATTCCACTATATCTCATTCATTTCATCTGGCATCCTTGCGTTATTTATCAATGATATCCATTTATTGGATTCTCAATTTAAGGATAGATTTCTAGAGTCACCTTATGCATCTCATAATAGTCGAGTATAGAAAATACCTTCTATATTGAGTTAACCCCAGTCTTGTATCAATTGGATTTAAAGGCCCACTAAATATTGTTTGTTGTTTCAATATAAAGGACTCAATTTCTATTTGACCCTTCTTAGGTAAATTTATATGTTCCACAATGATCAAGGTATTATTTATATCATGAAACTTCTGGGTATGAATTTCCATTATTTTTTAATCCCCACCGGCCATATCATTCGGGATATTGTTTATAAAATCATTACATTATCCCTAATATGAGATATTGGCCTCATTTTTCATGGTTCCAAATATTTTCTAAAATAGATAAGTTTTGAATGAAATTTTAGTCAATAAATCATAAATAAATATTTTTTCTTTTTTGAAATTAACTCTATATGAATATATTATTGGATCCCTATGTTTATAATTTTTTTATAAAAAAATTATTGGATTATTAAATATACATAGTATTGTCTCATGTATTTTCCTTAATGTTCTTTAATACTAATTCCCAAATTAACTATATTGTTATATTGTATAAACTATAGTTACCCTTCTTTTAATTACATTAATAGTAAATAATTTTAATGATTAAAAACAAAATAGATTTATGATACATGATCAATGGTTTATTGTCTTTGAAAAATTAGGCACAAACATAACTTGTACACAATAAAACAAAATCATGTATATAAAAAATTATTCTTTATCATTCTAATTCCAAAATTCTCCTTAGTACAAGCAGTCTCTTCAGGAAATACATAAAGAAATCTAAGATAAAATCCCAATAAGAGTATGAATAACTGTATTATATCAATATAACATGAGTGAGAATAATACTCATCATTATAACATAAGAATAGAATAGTTATCAACATAATGAGGAAAAAATTTAATTAAGTCATGGAATATGGAAATGAAGAAAAATGGAAGATCGTGTATTAGTGGTCAAATACCTCATATAGTTGTGAAAAAATATAGAATCACATTCACATATAAAAAATGTGTATATTTATAACAGAATCATTATTTAAAAATCCATATTCACATTCACACATAATACATGTAATATTATGAGATACATAACATTAAAAGATGCATTGAGGGGATATATAATTCCTTCCCCACCTGTCACATCATTAAATTTGAATAATCATGCACTCGAAATAGAACATATTATAACCATAGTAATAAAATAAACCTTGTAAATGACTTGTATATATAATTCTTTCATAGATAATACATTCATGAAAATCATTAAGGCTCTGAAATTATTTAAGGAAAACATATTTGGTATAAGAATCGTTACAATTGAGTGAAGAAAAAACAATCTCAAGAGGAGCCATAATGTGAATTGGAAAGAAGAGTTCTGTTGAAAAATCAACATATTTTTATTTAAACCAAGGTGAAAACATATATGTATTTGAAATGATAAGGTAACGGGAATGATTTTTTATTAAAGAAATATTAATGGAATATCCAATCTAAAATTTGGAATGAAAGAGTTATAGCCCATAAAAATTGAGTTTTTTTAAGAATTAGATTACCTTATGTCTGATTGTGTTCTTTACATGCACATAATATCTTTGATAATCAAATTATATTTATTATTTAATTAAATCATAAATACATGAAAAAATAATTTATTTATTATAATTTTAATTTGTTTTTTATGTTCATTTTGTGTGGAATAGAGTTCAATTTCATCATTTCAGGAGTATTCATTGTCATGGATTCATAGTCGGATTTACATGTGTTTAATTATAAATATTATGGTAAAATGCGAATAATTATCCAGATGTAAAATTTAATGTTATTAAAGATCGTCTATAAGTATAAATGTCCACATATATCATTTTTTTATGAGTATGATTAATTACATAAAAACATAATGTAAAATGTTTTATAACTTTTGTCTAATTTTGAAAACATCATGAACTTCTTTCATTTTCATTAATATTGTGTCTATGAATTAGTTAAATAAAATATATAAATTTATTATAAATTTTAATTAATAATGGTTTTATTACCATCCCTGACGGTGGAAATGGAAAATGAAATGTTATTGTCCACGAAGATAGTAAGATGACATATCACTGATGGTGTTTCAATTTTTAGAATTATAGGTGATGATAATAGATGTTTTGATGTATATTACATCTATATAGAGAAATTATAAAACGGATATGATACATGTGTCATAATTCTACTTTGTATTGGGGAGGTTATGAGTGGATAGGAAAATAAAATAAATTAAAAAAATGTATTGATGATTTAACCTCTTGAAAGTTTTATCCTTCAGAACCACCTTAAGGAACCTGGGTTTGGTTTTTTATTAATACCAGAAGCTCATGCATGTGTGGAAGAGTCTTGGAAATGGGTTTGGGAAGTATTAATAAAATCAACAAGTCTAAGGATTTGGGAGGAGTAGTAGTGTATTTTATTATTATAATCATTTGTTTATTAATTTAGACAAGAGTATCCAGAGTGTTGATTCCTATGACTAAATATAGTAAATAGTTCAAGATAGTTTGATCAAATGGGTGTTAAATCATCCATACAGAATCCATGAATGAAAAAATTCATTTAGTTTGATTATACCTTCAGTTACCATATTTCACTATTCACAAAAATTTCAATTATTTTATAAAAATCACAATCATTCACGCAAACTATTTTTTATGTGTTTGTTTTAAAAATAAAATCTATTTTATGAATAAAAAATTATATATAATAAAATTAATTTTTAAATAAATTCATCATTTATTCAAAAAATATCGATTATATTATTATATTCGATTTTATGACTGTTTGAATAATTAATTTACGTCTCATAAAATTATATTATAGTTATAATATAAAAAAATTTCTTTGTGAATATATTTTATGAAAATGAATTTTCTATTTAATCATTATATAAGTTATAAAATTGTATATAAATGTTTAAAATTTATCATAATTCCAAAACAATATTTATTATTTCTAAATCTTTTATTTACTTATACCATGATAAAATTAATTCATTATTTCATTTAACAAATAAGTAAATTTTATTTGTACTTTTTTACTCTTCCTAATTTGCATATCACTAATCCCATGGCCATGTTTTTATTCCATTGTTATAGGTTTCTTAATTTATTTAAATACAACTTATTACATTCATTATTTATGAGAAATTGTTTTTAGGTTCTCTTTATGATATATGTTTTTTTAGAGCTACTTATAATAAGGGAAATTATATTTATGAAATTCTAGGTCATTAAAAATACCACTCAGCATTACATGAGGAGTGATCAGATTTGAAAAAAGTTATATTCCAAATATTATAAATGATACTTGGAGTTTGATGTTGGGGATAAGGTTTTTCTATGAATATCATCAGTAAAGTGATTAATGATATTTGGAATTAATTGAAATTTAATCCCCATGTACTTGACACCTTAGAGATGATGGAACACATAAGATTTATGTCTTATCATCGAGAAATCACAATATCCATTCCTAAAGTATATGATATATTCCATGTATCCATCTTGAATAAGTATAAAACATATCCCCCACATATACTGATTTTCAATGTGGTATAGTTGGAAAATGATCTCTCTTATGATAAAAAACATGTGAAGATCTTGGACTATATATAAAATGTTTTAGAAAATAAGATGACTATCCTAGTTAGTGTTCTAAAACCAAAATATAAATACGAAGAGTCCTCTATGGATTTTGAGGTTGAAATGAATCATATATACCCTAAAATTCATTTAATACTCTCAATTATAAATAATTTTGATGAAAAAATTATTTAATGGTGGAATAATGTTACACCCTATATTTTAAAAAATGTAAGCCTATGTCAATATTATATATCATGCACAACATTGAGTAATAAAGAATCACAATATACTATAAATATTATAATATAAAAACTTCTATTATAACCTAGAAAATAAATTTGGAAGATTGAATTAGGATAAACAGATATTTAGAATTAAGTATGATTCAAAAATAAAATAAAATGAAAAACATGTAACTAATTTTTTCTAAAGTCATTATAGGCAATGAAAATACATATTTCTAAAAAAATATATTTTTTTTGTAAAATAATTATAATAATTTATCCCACATTCATAAAATTTATTGAAAAATTAATATTTATTTTTTAATGAACATGATAAAATTATATTTTCATTAATTTTTTAGTTTTTTCTAAAAGGATTAATTTTTTATTGAATTGTGGAAAATTCAATTTTATATTGAAAAATGGATTTTCATTTCAATAATATACAAATTACTATTTAATTAAAAGTATTTAAAGAAAAATTATTTCAATTATGTAATTTTTAATCCAATTTATGTTATTAGAATTAATTTTATGTTGAATATTGATATAATTATGATTTATTTTTGTAAACTATCCATTGGAGAACATTTTTTCATTACATCTATGAAAATAATTTCACATTAATTTCTACCATATATATAAATTAATTTTGGAAAAATAGATTTAGTATTTGTAATACTCATAATTAATAACATATAATATAGTTATGTTAATATTTATTCATAATGTATAGTAATAAAATAAAACATAGATTATCACAGTAAAGGGTAAATCGTGCATATCAATTATTGAACTAAAAAATAAGTTTAAAATTACTTAAAAAGTAATCTAACAAAAATTTTATAAAACTATGTCGTCCTTATATGATCTTATGTTCTTGATTTAGGTATTTTGGATCCTAATGTCTTGTATAAAAAATGTTTATAACATTTTATTTTCAAAAATACCAAGTCTATCCTCTCCCCCACTTACAAAGGGGAACTGTCTCTCAACTCTTGTTTACACATATATATTGTAGTTGTTACCATAGAAACAAATATTTTTTTACTAATTATTACATTTATCTTCAATGATGTCAATATTTATTTAAATATATTATCACATATTTGTTTCTCTTCTGCATAACATTGATGTGATAATATTTTAGAGTATTTGTTAGGTTTAAAAGGGCACTGAAGATCCCCAAAATGATAATATCCATGAAATTATATTATGATATTTTTAAAACTATTTATATTGTGGAATAACATCTTATAAAATGACACGTAGTTCTAATGTTGTTTGGTGGGATTACTCGTAAGAGGACGAGGCTTCCTCTCATGATGTCTGTACATAATAATCTTTTTGATAGGAGAATCTCATAATAGAGCCATAAGTAGGAATAATATATGTTTTGTTTCATTGGATAATATTATCTATGATTTTTTTCAATGGTCCTTAGACTTTAATATTATCATTAATTCATTTGATGACTTACAAACATATATTTACAAACAAAAAACTCAATGCCATATGTTTGTAGGAATTATGGTGTGTTAAGTGCATAATGAATGAGATGATATTAATAGATAAGTAAAAGAATTATTTTTCCCTTTCATATTAATGGATGTTAATGTCTTGAACCATTTATTGAAATATTACATTTTCATAAAATTCCATGGATATGATTTAATGATGGTTATTTTAGACAGTCAAATAAAGACGTATCAAGAATGTTGTTTGATGATAGAGATATGGAACTTTATTGATAATATTTTTATAAAAAGGGATTATATTACATAGTGAGGGTTCATATTTTGGTATAAACATTACAACATTGAGTTGTTTATCTTGGGTTCCATAGATCGTTGAATGATTGTAATTTTGGACATCGGGTGAACCTACCTAATGTTAATGATATAAAACCCTAGAGGTTCACACCCAAAGGGTTCCTATTAACCTCGATTAAATTAAATTTTAATTTAATTGTTATAGTAAATATTATTCTCATAACCGAGGAATAATTTTTTTCATGTTTTATTGATCATGATTATATTTAATGTAATAATTAATTAATTATTCACCAAATAATAATTAAATTTATTTATATAAATATTTAACTATTATTTTTTTGATGAATTGTGGATACAATATTTATTTTAATTATTGAATATTTAATAAATATTTATACACATGTTTGTGAATAAGATATTTATTTTAGTTAATAAAATATTTATTCATATATTCAATAAATATAGAGTAGATCAATTGGACCAAGATCCATTCTATTGATATATAATAATTTCCAAGACGGTAAAATATTATTTATCTTTCCACAAGTACGATTTCAACATTAAATAATAATATTATTATTATATAAATTAATATAAATTAAGAATTATTATAATAATATATAAGGGGTAGTATGAAATTAAATTATTTTTTATAACCTAAGACCAGGCTCTGTTAATAGGGTTTTATATCTATTGTGCATTGATAATAGAAAGTTGATGATAGAGAATCATTAAACCGAATGAAGTCATCTGTCTCTCTAATTCTTCAAGCCTTCATATCAAGAATGACAAGAACTCATCCAAGCTACAATGATCTTGGAGGGATAAAGAAAAAAATGCAATACACATGAATCACTAAGGTGGTACTTACTAATAAATTGGCCTTAATCAGAGATCAAAGGGTAAAATGTTGATCACCAGTAGATGAATTCTACAAAAAAAATATTACAATGAAAATATTGTAATCTAAAATTGTATTTTAAAGATAATTCCATCATCAGAGAATAAATCATAAGATGGTGTAATCATTTATTTGGGATCTAGAAAACAAATTTTAAATTTAATATGAAATATCATATCTCACGGTTTCTAGAAACACTATGTTTTGTGAATTTATTATATTTATCGAATAATATGTGTGTCCACTATCCTCAAAACCAATACGTGTTATACGAGTTGTCATGATTTAAATTTGTAATTATTTATTTGATCGTTGATTAATATTTGAAATTATGGCTACAATTTTCATTTCATATTATTAATTATTTAATCTAATTTGAATTGACTTGTTTTGAACATTTTAATCTCTTTATTTAAGATTCACATTTTCATTTTTTTCATGAATATGCGAGTAACAGTCTTATAATATATTTGGATGTTTCTAGGAATACGACCATATGACATGGGATTATGCGGAGTGTATCTAGACTACACCTCGTGTACAACATGTGAATAACACATACCCATTTAGAGGAATACAAGATGACTTGTGTAGTAATTACATGAATCGAATTTGTCATCCAATGTATATAGTTTGGGAATACAAAGAAAACGGCATTTTTGGGTACAATTTATGCATTTAGCTTACAAAATCTATAGTCTACATGGGTTAGTGGTGAAATTCATGAAATCAATGTGGACATTACACATAGTTGAACCATGAAACAACGAAATTATTTACCACTAGTCATATAAACAATGAATGTGGTTTAAAAAATATGTATTTCTATACTCCCTCTATCTAAAATACACATTGAGTGATTTGTTGTGTTATGAAAACACATCGATAGAATGATACATGGTGTGTAGTTAGTCATTAAATTTCATGTAATTGTAAATGAAAAATATACATAATTATTTAGCTAGTTTTGTGAACACACAATAACAGTGATACATGGAGTGTATATCGATTTTACACACGATGATGTCCATCAAGGTTATAGGACCAAAGAACCATGGATGTAACTTGGGTATATGGAAAATGAGGTACATGGAATATATCTACTATAAATAGGTCACGTAGTCTCCCAGTATAAGATTAAATTAAATTATATTAAATATATAATTTCACCATTAAACCCTTATTTTACTGATTGAAACACTTGATGTGTTTTACTATTTCATAATGGTTATAAATTATCATAAATTATCAATTAATTTACTCTGATAAATATGCTATTATTTGGTATTCTTGTTTATTTTCCGTGAATTAAACAACTTATTGGTTTTAATAAATTATTTAGCATTGTCATTAAAATGAAATATAATTAATTAATTCAATTATTAATTACATAATTAATTAATTGAATTCCATCATATTAAAAATAAAGGATGAATATTTATGAATGTTAACTATATTTCTTGTTCATACATGTTTAATGTGTGACTATTCATGTTCTTAGCCAATTATTCATTATGTTTTCCATGTTATAAATTTATATAATTCATGGGTTTTAAATTAATTAAAAATAAAGTATATTTAATGGCATGCATGTGATACCTCCATCAATTATTATGTTGAAGATTATTTTCAATGTTTATTTATGTAATCCCAATTTAAAAATATATTAGTCCCAAGAAACTATGTGTGAGTTATCAATTATTGTAATTAAAGGAGTATATGAACGTGTGAGGAGGTAGTTCCTGATGGAACCATAATGATTCATATTTAGGTGATACACAACTGTATATGAGGTATTCTATATCTTGTTCCATGACAAGTAAAAGGGATTTTCCCTTTGGTCAATTGTTGATTTATTTCCTTAACAATAATTCAACTACTTGATAAGATCATTATTAATTAATTAATTTTTTATTTATTTTTTTCTTATAGATTAATTTTATTAAGGATGAAATACTATTATCACATAAATACATAAATTAATGTGAAAAGATGGTATTAAAATAAATAAATTATGATTAAATGAATTATCTATGATGGTTAATTAATTAATCATATTGCACTTAATATTTATCACGAAATGTAATGTTTGATCAAAGATAAAATTTATTTAGAATAAATTAAAATTCCTCAAATATATATTATGTCCAGCTTTGGCCATCTGATAAATGATTAAAAATATATTACATAGAATAATGTTTTTGACTAACCATCATTGGGACACTTACCTATATCATGGAATTCCAATGAATGTTATGTGTTGAATTAACCATCTTATATCAAGATAACTAGACCTTATTATATTTGATGTAACATGGAAAAATTGTTTAGAAGATCCATGTTAGGATTTGAGGATTGGTACTCAAAGTTTCAATGAGCTGCATGACCACAGCTGGAAAAGAATTTCCCACCTAAATAACTTCATGTAGTTTGACCAATCATCATTTGGTTTTTGGGAAGGGGGATATGGATACATTCCAATAGAATTTTGTTAAAACTAGAAATTCTTATTTAAATGGTGAGTTTTATTGTGATTTTATAAAATAGTTATAGATTTAGCAACATAAATTATTATAATTTCTCATGTAATTTTTAAATCAAGAAAATTATTGATCATCAGTACTAACTATTGTTCAAAATAGAATGTAAAACCCAGAAACCATATTGACTATTCCTTACATCAATGTAAGTCCGTTAAATACAAATATTAAGATTTTTTATAATTTTTTATGTGATACATTATTATCAAAAAAAATATTATGTGTTAGAATACCGTATTTTCATTCTACCACCCAAGTAGACGAGAGAATGTGAAAAGGATTCATACCAGATATATGTTTTGGATTCTTCCAATGTCAGTTTTATTATTTTATTAACTATGTAATCATAGTTTATGATTAGACATTAGAATGTGGACTCATACTCTATAATATAACATATTCATTATAGGGAGATATATAAGTAAAGGCTTAAAAATGAAATTGTAAATGCACCATATCATTGTAAACTGGATGAAGGACATATTGTTTTGGAACATTCCTTCCAAATGATGGGGTATATTGAATGGATTTCTAAATTAGGCTTCCACATGGAAAAAATTACCCATTAGTCATAATTTATTATCCTTACCACCATGGTTATCTATATTTGTCCAAACAGAAAAATAATTAAATTTTTTTTTCTATACATCACCATGTAGATAAGGACTCCTTGAAACCTATTTCTCCAACCCTTATGGAGAATTTTATGACATAAAAGGCCAAACAACCCATGAATAATATAAATACAAAATATCCTTTATAGTTCCCTTTAATGAGAGAAAATATTCAAATGTAGAAAAATTAACATGAGGACATTTTATTCTTATATTGAATGAATTCTCACTAGAAAATAATTTTACTTAAATTATATGTGAATGTAGTTGCATCCACTTTAGGTTTTTTTATATAGATTTTTTTCAATTGTTATGTATTAAAAAAATATTCTAGTAATATATATATATCAATAAAATAAATGATAAACAACATAAATCTTATTGAGTGACCACAAAAGGTGATGATAATGGGTTATTCCTTTCTCGGCCAAGGGGTTATAAATATTATCACACCATATTAAATTTTTTTCATGATTTTAATATGTTTCATAAAAATATTTTTCTTAGTGTCTATCTTGACACATTGATAAATTATTTCATCCTCAAAGAAATTTTTTTATTTTACAAAAATACTAAAAATATAGGTTCATTATCTTTTCAATAAAAAATAAACATTACATTGAATTATTAATATAAAAATATAATATTCCTACATGGTTGATGAAAGATAATTATTTTTCAAATTAAAACTAAAATATTTGGAAATTTTTTTATCAAAAAAAGTTTTTAGTCTTAATTGATGTAAGATAATTCATATAGAAACAAACTACATATCATGTTTTAGATAAAAAATAATTAAAAAAAAATTATTTTCCTCAAAATATTTAGAGTTAGTTAAACATGTACATGTTACAAATTCTACGGCTAAATGAAATATCATATAATTTAATTGTGTTCCTTATTTAATTTTATAAATTCTCAATTAAATACATGAGTTGAAAAGGTAATTATTATGGAACCATTGTGATTTATTATCATAGAACATTTTATTTAAGTATTAATTAATCATATATATGGATTAAAGATAATCAGAAAATCACAATTCCTTTTACGTATCATTTTCAAAATTGTAGTAAAAGTAAGATCAATGGTGAGTGTTATGTATATTTAAAATTTACCATTATTTCGTCTATTAAATTATTTAAAATAGATATAGAAAAAAAAATTTCAAATGTATAACATATCAATTTCTATATACTAAGAATATATTTAAACACAACATCACATTTTTATTAAAATCCATATTTTAAAAATTAGAATTAGCAACAGATGAACAACAAAACAGTGTCGTTATTTCTAGTTAATGAACATATGGACACTAATATTGTGAACATCAATTCAATATCAACTCAATTTTTATAAAGTAAACAACTATCATTCAATACAATGATGGAAGACTTAACTAATATGAGTTAAGGATCTGGATGCATATGAGTAGGAATAAGAATATTAGACTCCACAAAACTTAGTGGGAGGTGTAGTTCTGAATACACATTCTAATTAGGAATTTATATCTAGAGAGGTATATTATTTTCAATATAGTGTGTTATAAGTGTATTATACTTTTAGAATAAATATTACTACATTATATAATAAAATATTTAAATTTATTACACATTAATTAATGATTTATATCATAAAAAGACACAAAATATTACCTATAAGGTTAATAATTCTAATTTATTTGAGTAATTAGTTTCATTTCTAACCACTTAAAATATGAATAACATCATAATTTTTAAAACATACTTATCTTGATTATACAATACCATTATTCATAAAAGATGATAGGATAACCTGTTGAAATATATATGAAATAGCTGAGATGTAAATACTAATAAGGGAACAAACAAAGAATAAAATTAATAATGTATTACATAATAGAAAATATGAATTTACATGGGAGATAAATGTGTGAGACTCATAAAAAGGAACAATGGGGATTGATATAACATGATAACATAAAGGAAACTTGAGAATGTGGAAACAATTTTAAACATGACATCATAAGAATAAGTCTATGTCAACTACAAATAACCATAATATAATATTCATAGGATAACCTTCCATGAACTTTACATAGAATACCAAGAGAGTCAAACATTTCCAAATGTATTTTAGTGATATATGGGTGCAACCAACATAATGACGTCACTAAAATGTATTAGTGTCTCACATATATCATAATCAATAATAAAATATTTCATCAATTGTCATACATCTATTATGGATTATGGTTTAAATACATGTAACTCACTAATAGAGGATTTATATTTATAACTTTTTTGACACCATTGAATGGAAATTAGTATGTTTATACACCTCAGAAATGTGCACCATGAAAATCACGGAGACATTTCTGTAATGTAACTATTGTATATGAATATACATAAAATGGTTCAGTGGGATATTAAGGGGTTTCATGTCACATGGAAGTCAAAAAGATAATATTACTGATATTTAATAGCATAATAAAACATGAAAATTTGGAAATTTATATGAATAAGATTGTGAGGGTTGTTGAAAAAATAATTCCATGGAAAAATTTCATGATAATTTTGGTATAATTAAGAGGGCACACATTGAATAAAGGTGGAATTAATGAGATTTTAAGTGTTAAATAATTACGTATAAATCAAATAGGATGTAATAATGATTTAAAACTGAATATCCCATAATTATAAATTACATGTAAAATTCTATTAAAAAAATAAACAACTTGAATAAAGAGGAGAAATAAAGGATCAATCAACCTAAGATAGTGATTAAAAAAGATTGGTAAGAGATTATTGAGAGCATGAGGGTACATTTAGAGGAATATAGAGATGGTAGTAAACAGTAATTACATAGAACACAATTTCTTAGTGATGAATATTGGGTGATTTGGTGGGATTAATTTTAAAAGGGATGGGTGTTCTTTATTATTTTCTAAACATAGGTTTCTGAATCAATAGAATAAATTAGTCAAAACTATAAACCTTACCAATTGTTTTTCCAATGGTTTCTACCAATGATGAGTTATTTTCCTTGTTTTATAATTCTAATGGACAAAATCATAAAAGTATTACCTTCAGTTTTGTGTAAGTGAGTCAAGAGTGTAAATAATTTATTTTAAACACCTTACAATTTAATATTTGTTTTGATGGATATTTAAATCATTTATAAAACATAAAAAATAACCACAAGACAAATTAATGTAATGGGGAAATTATTTTTAATTTTAACTTTTATTGAATTGATTACTTCACATTTAGGCTGTTATGATATCACAACACTCCGTATATTTTGACCATATATAATTTTTAACTAGATATTAAATTATATCAAAAAAAATTTAAAAATTAAACATTGGATAATTTAAAAATGATTAATAGAAAAATACTTTTAATTTTATAATGAATTTGGATCAAATATTTTATTTTCGTCTTCTAAAACATGAATTCTAAATTATTGATAATTTTTTGAATTTCTACCATAACTGTTTTCAAATTATTATAAAAATTATATATTTGGATCCATAAAAATAATATTATCATTTATATTTAATAAATATTATATTAATAGAATATATTTTAATTATAATATATTTTTAAAAATAAATATTTATTTAAAAAGTAATATCATAAATAAAATTTCATATTAAAAAGAAACTAAATATGTACTTTATCATAAAAAAATAAAGTCATTAATAAAGAAATATCAATAAAAATAAAATATAAGAAGTATTATACTGAAATAAAATATACATATATATATTATCGGGGTTTTTATACACATGGATTAATTCCCCAAACTAAATCCCTTGGGGTTTGGTGAGAGATTGTGATATTTTCATGGGGTGGTTCAACATACATGGTATGGTTCATGATCTTTATAAGATTGAACATCTCCTATAAATGGTATCACTCATTCCTTAGTTTTTGGATCACATATTGATCATGGTGATGGTTAAATCCCACTATTGTTATCTCCCTTGGATGCTTTGATAAATGGGTTTCATTGGGCATGAACCTACTCATGGGGGCCATCACTTTGTTTTTCAATGTCATTGAAATTTATATATAAATTGATATTTACACTAATCATTTGATCACAATTAAATGACTATATAATAAATGTTTATGATTATTAAGTGTATGTTAATTCTGATAGGATATAATATTCCAAAGTATATATGATTTTTTAAAACATAATATGGAATTTATTCAAGAACAAATAGAAATATATTTATAAATGTTTGTTCATTAAAATACTCTCGCATTAAAAACTTGTCCATTGAATATTTCATTTCACACACTAAAATAGATGAGGATAATTCATTTTTACCACCTCTTATAGTAATATATCACTTCTTAAAACACGTGGATTTTACATACCACTTTTACTTGGTACATTGTCTTTTTTCACAGATCTTTTTCTTTACTGCCCGATATCTTCATCTACTAATATTCATATGAAAGATAATTCTACAATGGTCATCGTATGGATTCAATATAAGGGATATGTTATTTACTTCCTCGTGGGTGATACATGGAACACATTAGGTACTTTAGACAGTTTAGGTGAATGTACTAGTTGATACACCACTACTCAGACATGATCAAATATCCCGGAGGGATAATGGTATCACCTAATAAGCATGGCATTCTTACAAAATCTCATGAATTTATTAAAAAGGGATTTATAGTGGAATGCCTTATCTCCAACACCATGTTCCAAGCCTCATAAAAAACTGTTAGTGTATCACTCTTTTAACTATATGAATCTTTTATGTGTTTTTGAATGGTTTTAACCATTTTCACCATTTTCGTGACTATTTTTGGAACCCAAATGGTTGAGTTTCCCAAATTCATCCCATCATTCAGGTGGTCTTCAACTCTTCCCATAAATATATTTATATATATCCATTTTGATTCATTACTGAAAACTATTATCACATGAGAACATGACTAGAGGAAGATGTGGATCCCATCCTCCCTAAAAGTCTATTGATTATGAAATCTAAAATTCCTCAAGTTTCGGGATAGTATACTTAGTTTTTACATTAGTTTGAGGGTTTTAATCCTTGATGGAGATCAATTAAGTATTTAGAGAATATTGGGGACTCCTATAAAACATTGAGGTAAATCATGGTTCCTGATTAGATACAGTTGATAGTGCGGTTCCATGAAGGAACACCACTTCTATAATGTATTTATTTTCATGTTGATTGAGTTTTAATTCCTATAAAATTGAAAAGAAGAGATAATTATTTTTAATATTTTCTACTAATACCCATATAGACTTATTTGCTCTTTATGTCTTCATAAGACTAGTGACAAATTACATGGTTATATTTTCATTTATCCATATCGATTTTTGTAATAGTGGTATCATCCCATTGTATTTTTTTCATTTCAACCTCAATTTGATGACATAAAATACACCTTGATGTATTTTTAATGATCTCCGTATTCATATTTTCCCAGTAATATTTCCTTAAATATCATCAAGTAACTTTTTCCCCCTCTAGATAGAGATATAAGCCCTAGCTATATAAATCTTCCAATAGCTCCTTCTTTGACATGGGTTTTGATAGTACACATAGTCATGATCCAAGTATTATAACTCCTTATTAATCTATTTTGAACTCTAAGGATTTAGCTTTTCATATAGGTTCCACCTTCTTTAAAATATTCACATTATATTTTTCAGTATCCTTTATCTTCTTCAGATGTGATGGTTGGACAATATTTTTTGAAAGGATTGATGATTTTCATTTCATTATGTCTCCAATTTCCATAATTTGTGTGATTTATAAGATCGTATCCTTTTCAATTATTATCAATGATAAAATTTTCATCTCTTTTATTCTTTAATAATATAAAAAATAATCTTATTTTCTATAATTCCAGTGGATTCAACAGTCACACTCCATAACCAACTATAACCATATTCATTGGAATTTTTTTAATTTTTCAATTTGAATATATATTATAGGGTGTTGTGGTCCATATATATTTCACACATCTAACTAAAGTAATAACTGAATAGTATTTCAATGCAATTATTGCTGTATCCAAATCCATATCTTATGTTGGGTAGTTTTTTTGTGAAAATTTAATTACCTTGAGGCATGGTCTACCACTTTGTCATTTATTATTATTAAAAAACCCAATCACTAATTCAAATAATCACTATATACAATGAAAATTTCCTCACATGTCGTTAATGTACGAAAAATTTTAGTGAAAATACTATCTTTCAATTCAAAGAATCTCTATTGACTATCATTATTCTAGAAAATATTGACTCATAACCCTATAATCCAAGATATAGGTTTTGGAAAAAATGAGAAATGTTTCACAAATCATTGATAATACTGATCCAATCTAAGGAAAATATACATATAAATCACAGATGATGTAATTTTTCTTCCATATATTTCTTCTTTCTTCAAAGAGTCAATAAATAGTCCATATATTAGGACATCATTCCCCAAAAATGGGATTTCCTTCAACCATAACTCAAATATTCGTTACGTATCACAAACATATCATTTTATAAGTTCTTTATCGAAGTGCTTAGATTCTTATCATTCTCATCCTTTCATGTGGGATATATATTAATATCATCTATAAAGACCATAATTTTTTGAGATAATATAATAATACATAATTAACCATCTCAACGATTATATCTAGAGTATTAGTGAGGCCTAATGGAATTTCATTGAACTCATAGTGCTTGTACCTCATATAGAAATAATCCATGGGAATAACATTTTTTAAAAACTAATTGATAATATCCTAACAAAATATGCACCATATTAAATGATAGGGCTCCACATAAATCATCAAATAAGTCATAAACCATTATAAGAGGATAATTATTTTCCATTTTTATATTTTTGGGATCATGATAATCAATTATTAATTCCAATTGACCCATCCTTCTCTGGACAAAATGTAATAGTTTACCTCATGGTGATGTAGTAGGGTGTATAAAATTTATGATTCTACTTTAGTTTTTATTCAGATCCCCATATTCGAAAAAAAAAAACATTTTATATGGATCCATGTATATAGTTAAATATCTAGGAATTATATCAATAAACAATTCATCCTCACAACTAACAGGAAGACCAAGAAATTCCTCAAAAAATACATTATACTATTCACTCACAATGGGAATGTATCCAAGAACACACTTTTCCATAGGCACAATCATTTTATATACTATCAATTACTAATAGGGTAATAATATCTATACTTTGAAAAAAATTCCTAAATAATATTCATAATACTTCTTTCACTTGTATAGAATAGGTGGATGAATCCGGAAATGGACGGTGACATCCATCTCATAGAAATTTATATTTTTATATATTAATAAATTCAATGAATACATATAAGTTCATAAAATTACAATATATTGAGTATAAAAAAGTTCAATGGGAATTTTATCTAAGAAATTGTTAGAGGTGTGGAGTTATATACTTGGGATGTAATAGATTTCCCAATTTCCATTTTCACTAAAATATTTACATCCATTTTATGGTGGTGTTTGACTATTTATATTATAATTTGTGACATTATTGAATTAATGAATCCATAATAAAAAATCAATGTTCCCTATTCTTAAATGAATTACTCAAGTGAAATTTCCAACATTTTTTTGAGGTCCACCTAAATTGTTTTGATGTAATATTACTTCCCTAAAAACCTTTGTTGTTTCATTAATTATCATTCATAGGAAACATTTGTTTTAGTTTAATATTTTTCATAGTTTCCATGTTCCATGATTTTAAAAATTTGGAAAATAGGCTATGGGTAGAATGGACCATTCCTCCCTTCAATTACATTGGTGTGTTTCTCCTGTCATAAATCACTAACTTGGTTTATCAAATTACTTTAACAAAATTATTTCATTATTACATAATGAGTTTACTACGGTGATTATTTCGACACATTTGAAAAGTGAGACATTAAAATTTCATACAACATTAAGATTTCTCTATCACCTCCTAGAACTAAATCCTTCTTTCTAATTATTATCCCCTTGAGACCCTTGAAATTTCTCAATATCCATGCCGACTTTTAGGTCACATTATAAAATTTATTTATAGAATTCAATATCCATAATTACTATTGATTTTTTATAGGCTTGGTTTTATCCATCAAAATAAATGTCCCAAACATTATTTAGGGGTAAGGAAAAGGTCATTGGTGTATTGTGCAATATTTTTGATATTTTCCTTATAAGACCTGATGGATTCATTATCTTATTTCTTGAGGGATATGAAATCAATTTAAATTTTATATCAGAGAGCTAGAGTAAAGTATTATTTTGAAATCTATTTCTTGATTTCCTTTCATTCCATCACTTCCATCTCTTCCCCATGATTTATATTCTTTATCAATGTCCACCATTGATCAGCTTCTCCCTCCATATGATTAAATGCTAGTATATAGATCTATTTGAAGGGACATTCAATTATGGAGATGATCTTATCAGTGGAGTTAAACCATTATTCCTTGATTAAGGGATTACATGATCTATTGAAATTTCGATCACTTTCTTATATAACGGTACCAACTATAAAATGTTCCTTATTTTGAGATATTTAGGCATTCTTCTAGATCTAGGTTTTTATTTTTAACTTAATTCAATGTATGAAATTATTGTGACAAGGATTGTGATTCCTTCTACCATTGGGTTGGGAATCTCGTTTGGAAAATCATTAAATTTCCCTTCAGATTGGTTTTTTAATCAGTTCCTCCTATTTCTAGCTATTACCTAGAATAATGGAAAAATTAGGGATGAGTACATTAAAACATTTAAATACCCTAATTATAATACAATTAAATTAATATGATAGATAAAAAATTATATGCATTTCCTTAACTTATGAATTTATAGGGTTCAATTAATGTAATCTATTGTCTATTTTCTAACATTATCAATTTTATGAATTTTAGTTCCCAAAAAAATGGTTTATAATATGGTTGGGAATTTAAAAAATTATATTCCAAGGGAATATCAAACTAGGTGTCAAGTAAAGAATATTATCATACACTAGGTTGTGATCAATCCCAACTCAATACACCCTATTTATGATTATTACCCCAAGGTACATTTGTGCTAAATACACACCCACATTTAGAATCTATTAATGGATGTATTTTTTTGAAAACCACTTACTCAATACTTTACAAATATTTATGGATTTATTCTTTTGTTTAGTATAATACTTAAAGTATTTATCTACAATTTCCTAATCCTAATGCCAAAAATAACTAAACATTACTTTGATATGAATTATGAAAACCCTTATCATAATTATAAAATAATTAATGATTTAATACATAAGAATACTCATAATACAACCATGAAGATAGAGAATTCTAGTTTATATTGGAAATTAGTTACATTATATGCCAACATGAAATAAGGGGTATATTTTTATTAATGAAAACTTCTATATCAGGCTCATATTATTCCGTCATTCTAATAATTGGATGGGATAACCTGTGAAAAAACATAAGAAATGGATGATATATAAATCCCAATAAGGGAATAAAAAATTAATAAAATGAATAAAATATTTCATGTTAGATAATAGGAATTTTCATGTCATATAATGGGTTTGGAATCATGAACATTAACAATGAGGCATGAAATAGCATGATAACATAAATGCAATATGGGAATGTGGAAACAGTATTCCACATGACATAACAAGATTATAACATAGTTAATCACACCAAAATCATAACATAATGATCATATTATAACATCCCAATCATCAAACATTCCATCTCATGAGACTAAAACCTTACCCAATGCATTGGACATCTATTTGGGGGAATCTATATAAATAATATAATTTACATGCATAAGTGGTCCAAATAGATCATATAACCTAGGAACAAATATAATTAATTTTAATCCAAAAATTATGGATTTTGGGTAACATACGTGAATGTACCTATTCATGTATGTAAAATTACAAATATGTGACTACCCTTGACTAGAAATGGGTATATGTATACACCTATAAATTCTTAGTATGGAAAATCATAGGGATATTTCACATTATAATGATTATACATGAAGATTCATAAAATAGTTCAATAAGTGTTAAGGGGTATAACATCATAATGAAGTGAAAATTGTTGTATTGGAGAAATGTAACACAATAGTAAAACATGATATTTCGTGTATTAAAAATAATAATTTAGTGATGGTTATTCAATAAAAACAGGGCATGGAAAATCATAAAATAATTTTATTAGAGTAATAGGGTACATAATAAATCAAATGATGGATTAATGAAAGTGAAAGGGGTCACTAATAACATATAAATCATATGTGAAATAAGAGGGTTGAGTAATATCTAATCCCATTAATAGGAATTAGAATAAATAGTGCATTAAAAATAGATTTCTTGAATAAAGAGGAGATAGAGAAGATCCTTTACCCTATAAGGGTGATTATAAAATATTGGGAGGAGATTCTTAAGAGCTTGTGGAACCTTTTAAGGACTATAGAATGGTTACAGTATAATAAGTATGTGATAAAATGTTTGTTAGTAAAGAGGAATTGGAGATTGGGTGGGTTTATTTTGTAAAATATAGAGGAGTTTTTTATTATATCCCAAATATTGGTTTTGGACTCCATATAATAATAAGATATAAACTGTAGACCTCCCAATGGTTATTTCCATTTTTTCAAAATAATAGTATTAGTTTTAATTATTTTTAACACCATAAAAAAAATTTAATATAATACTACCATTCGTAATGTGGATGTGATTCATGTTTATATAAAATAGATTTTAAAATTTCGAAATATAATAAACAGGATTTGGAAGATTCATAAAGGATTTATAATATTAATACAAAAACTAATAACATATTATTTTAAATTGGAAACATAAATTTCATCATTTATACAATTTATATAATTTGTTACAATACTTTTACATCATTATGATTTCATATTATAAACCATATATTCTAACCGTAATTAATATTTTCCCAAAAATTGGACTTTAGAAAATTATTAATAAAATCAATGTTATAAAATTTGGAAATGATATTTCTATAAATAATATTTACGTTATCAAAATAATTTTATAAATATTTTATTTTCTCTTTTAATATAAGAATCAACATTTATTGGGAAATAATGGGTTTTTTATAACAACTATTATTAAACCCTGAAAAAATTATTTGACATTATAAAAATTATAATATAATTTATATATAGTAAAAATTTCATAATTATATTATTTTTTTAAATTTTAATTTATTTTATAAATATATTAATTCATAAGAAATAACATCTTAATTTATATTTTAAATTTCACAAACAAACAATTTATGTCTTTTCATATTAAAATAAAAATAATTTATATTGTAATAACAATAAGAAGAAAATTGAATCATTTTTTAATACAAAATACAATATAACTATTTATGTTATTAGGGCATTAAAAATATGAATGTGTTAAACTAGAAAACTCTAAAAATAAAGGTTCAAAATGTTTATATTTTCATGGGGTGGTTCGAAAAATTATTTTGGGTCGTGATATTAATGATATTGTACTAATCCCATAAACTATTTTTCTCAACATTATTTTACAGTTCTTTTCTTGATATATGTCAATTGAAAATCCAATGGTTATATCTCCCTTAGAGGTTCAAATAAATGGGATTAAAAGAGTGTGATAATTTTAGTCGAGGAAATCACATCCAATGCCTGTGTTAATTAGATTTATCAAAACCCTATATTAATAAGAATCATTTGATCACTATTTAATGAATATATTATCAATAGTTTTGTTTCTTAATGGTATATTAAATATGATAAGATATAATTTTACAAATAAGTTCATAAGTTTTCTATAATAATAATGGAGAATTTAAATCAATGACAATGGCAATTTTAATTATAAAAGTTAATGTCATTACAAAAAAGTAAATGGTAATAATATAAAGTTAGAAAGTGTGTATAAATTTGGGAAATGAACTCTATGTATCATGATACGAGGACTCCATATTTGAAAGATTCAATTAAATCATACATTGGGTGGGTATTCAAGAGAAAATCAACCCATACGGTGAAAGATGGTACAAATAAAGCATGACTTATTTATGAAAGGTATAGTGTATTAAAAAAAATATACACCAATCTTCATTATTAAAATAATTTTTAGATTCAATTTTTTCAGACAATATTTCATGGATCATCATTTTGGGATATTAATTTTAATGTCCACATCACATAGAGGAAACCTTATGGTGTTTGTATATATGATGTGACTAACAAAATATCTTGTGGTATATTCATACTTATTATCACTTAATAGTATCAATGACATCAAAAAATTCCAAAAAAAATTAATGATTACATAATTTAATTTAAAATACACATTTCATTGTGATCAAGGAATATTTTTTTAAAATGAATGAGAAACATGTCTCTCCATCTAGTATGTTGGACCACTATATGTTTTCAATATAGTTATGTTGATAACATATGGAAAAAATGTTGTTTCTTACAAGTTATTTAAGAATAAGGAATGAAATTTCAATGAGTATGAATTAAAGCATCAATAATGTTCTAAAAAACATGACCTATAAGATATATACCTGAGTCTTGTAAATTTATTCATAGAATATTTATTAAATATGTATTGAATATTAATATTTTTAGCAATTCAATAATGCATTTTTACTTTCATATTATCTTTCCAAAATAACACGTAGTGGAATAGGAAGAGGTTATTGAGGTTAATACAATTTCACAAGCTTATGTGCTATAAATTTATCTAAAATTCATTGATGCACACTGAGGTTTTATAATACAATTCCATGACGCATATTATGACAAAATAAAATAGATCCATCGTAACTGTAATGAATTATAGTTACGACTATCTGATAGTAATATGAAATATAGAACTAGATGATTTCATAATGTCTGGAGAGTGGTAATACTAGTGATCAAGAAAACTAAATAGTGGTATATATTTAGTATACTTTAATTTATTATTGTATAAAATGACAAGGTAATAGGAATGATAAACATATTACAACTAGTATTATATATAATTATAATATCATAGAATCTTGTATATTTCGATACAACATACTGGGTGGTTTAAAAATGTCTAGTTTATATTTTTGTTTATATATAATGGTTAATGTTAATTATTATCATGGAATATTTTTCCATGGATTTAAGAAGTATTTCATGACATTAAAAAGGAAACTATAAGTGGATACTTGGTTTTGTCACCATTTCGAAGATTTTATCATGCTATTAATGATACGTAAAACAAATTTTCCATAAATAGATATTCCTTTTTTAAACCCTATACATGGAAATATGATAGGCCTAGTAGTTGTATCCATGATTAGTGGAATAATGTTTCTATATGTGTGAACTATCCATTCCTTAGTTGTTATCTTTGGCGAATTTGTGAGTTTATTAGAGTTTTTTCCCTAAGACAAACTAATATTTTACTTAATATGACTTTTATATTCATTGATATGAATATTAATTTAAATATGTTATCATGTATTGTTTTTTATCCGATAAAAAATGATTTGATAATGTCCTAGATCATCTATAACAATGGAAAGTAGAAAATAGTTCCCCTCTATGATGAGAACCTTGATATAATCAGATTATGTTTTTAAAACTAATTATACAGTCTGATAATGTACTGTAAAGGGGAAAATAATATGTGTATTGTTTGTTGTGAGTACTCAAAAAAGGATGTGGATTCTTATCTTAATGTTGGTGCTTTGAAATCTCAAGAATGGGAGAATATGATAAAAGAAAATCAAGTAGAAATTTCATAAATTTTTATGTCATCAAATATTCCTATCCATGGGATTCTTTAATGATACTTAGACATTAATAATATCAATAATTCTTTCCATGACTCACATAATTATATTTACTAATAAATCCAGGCATGAAAAATGTTATCAAGAAGTAGGGTTTGTTAGTTGTGTCAGGGATGACATGTGATTAATGAATAATATGGGGAATGAATTTTCTAATCCATAATTATTGATGTTGACATATCATAATTTTGATTGAAATATTACATTCACATTAAATTTAATGTTCATGTTGTTACATTTTTTATTTCAAATAGTCAAATAAAGAGGTTTCATGCATATATGATGAAAACCCTGATTCACAACATGGTTTATGAGATATTGAGAAAATTAGATTTTATTAAACAATGAGGCTTTATATAAAATTTTATATGTTTATAAGTTACATTATGTATCCTAGTTCCTTTAGCCATTTTCAGATTGTAATTCTGGAAATTGGAATACATACCTAATTCCAATAAGAAATAATCCATATGGTCCAGACACTAATTTTTTTTTCATGATTTTGATTAAAATATATATGAATTATTTATTGAAATAAATATTATTCTCATAATTGGGGAATAATTTTTTTCATGTTCAATTGATCTCCAATATAAAAAAATTAATAAATAATATAATATCCATTAAAAAATAAATTATTTGATTATTTGATTCATTAATAAATATTTATTCATTGGATTGTATATAAAATATGTATCTTATTTAATGAATATTTAAAATCATTATTCATTGTTTTATAATTAAAATATATACATGTTTATTCAGTAACTGATGTTGATTTCGAGAAGAACAGGATCACATACAATGATAAATATTAATTTAGAAGCTGGTAAAATAATATTTATTATCTCACAAGTTAGCATGAACCATAAAATTATAATAATTATTGTATTATTATATGGAATGGGGTTAATTAAATACATTAATATAATTTAGGTTCCAGTGCTCAATTAAATAATATTGTAACTTAAACCCTTGCACTATATATAGGTGATTATGTCTGTTGTATAGTGTTAATGGAAAATTGTGGATAAAAAATAAGTTCAAAAAAATGAATTCAATTTCATCATAATTCCTCATATATTCTTATCATGAATAAGAAGAAATACATAACAATAGAATGATAATTTAGAAAACAATATTAATATTTAATTTCATTTGATTCTCTATGATATCATAAAAAATTCAATTATTGTGTCTTAAAGATAAGTGTTTCATGTTTATATCATTGATAAAGTGATTGTACACATGATCCTTATAGTTAAATGAATGCAATCATGATAGTTTCTACGAAGATAAAAAAAATAGAAACATTAGGATCCTATGAAAGTTTAGTCATTAATACTTCATATTAATATATTAATTGAAATTTTAACTTGAAATATCCTCTATTGGGTGTCTAAAAGTCTACGTGGAATGATATTTTAGTAATTCACTCACCAAGGGAACTTCCTCTTTTCCTGGAACCAACATTGTAAATACATTTGGTTCATGAAATCACTTCTCAAATACATTTCTTTCTACCCTACCCATGTCATAAAATATTTTATTTGATAATAAATCCAATCTTCGAGGGAAATGTCTATAATACTAAATATGAAGTCTTAAGAAGTGGTATAATTATTAACAAAGATTATCTGTATTGCCTATTCTTACACCTACATTAAATATCACTCAAACATGATGATATAATAAAATAAGTATCCCCATTATACAAATATTTTATTATGTTAATTTCCTATCATAAATCTAAACCCACTTTCATCAGATGGTAAATGAATCCATCATTCATGATGAGGACTGTCCCCTCACATGGTGATATAATTCATTCTCCTTCATCACTTCCCTAGAATATTTTTTTGATTTATTTAATGTTTAAATTTGATATTACTGAATTATTAATTATCTTATAAAATTAATATATCATATACCTTCTCACCTTTCCATTCATTCAAGAATGATAATATTGTTCTAAGGTTTAGCAGACTTCTACCTCATGAAACGATGTGATTCTATTTTTATTATTTGTCAAATGTATGGAATATGAAAATATATTCAAGAAAATAATATTATATTTATGTTAAAATTATCAGTATATAAAGGTAAAATAAAACTTTCTTTCTTTCCAGTATGATCTTTAAAAATGGAAGCATTACATATGTGTATGTATGGAATTCCATCTCCATGATTGTAACATGGTTCATTTTTCATAAGCATATTTCATCATTACTTTTTAAAGTACCATTTATATATAAAAATTATATTATTTTATGAAAATAAAGTGTTGATGATTAAATTTTAATATATATTTTACCATTTTAATGTTTCTTATGTGATTTTGGATATACATAGTAAACATCATCAAAAAATCCAATGTCGAATTAATTGACTGCATAATTGAATATGAGAAGATATAAAATTAAAAAATATTAATAATAAATTAAAATTTTATTTTGAAATTAAATAATTAACATAAAATTATTAATTATCATTATAAAGAACACACGTGATGATTTAGGCTCAAGGTAATGCATTTTTATAAACAACCTCTTTATTGAGGTTATGAAAAATCTCCCTCTAACTCACTTTAAATCTCTCTTTAATTTTATATAATACTTAGTAATTATATATATATATATATATATATATATATCTCTCACATATATACATATCTTATTATTCTTTCCAATTATTGGGTAATGTATTCCTTTTGTTAATTTTTCTAAATCCTTCATTATGAAATTTACATTGACCTTTATATGTGTCAAGAATAGGCAACCCATTTTCATTACAAGGTTAATTGTTATAGTTTTTTGGATTAGGACACTCAAGAGGAAGGTGAATTGGTTTTCTATCAATATTTCGGTTTAAAACTAAATTTAAAAAAATTCCCCATTTTAAAATCTAAATATCCTAGTTAACCAATGTAGATGATTTATAATTGTTTCGAATGTTTGATTGATTTCGTAAATGATTGATTAATTCTCAGTTACAACAGTTTGATAGATTGATATAACCTTTTATTGTAATTTACTAAATTCAAAATACATTTATAAACACTAATTAAGATCATCTATCAATGTAATAGTGATTTTTCAGAAATATCTTCCAAAACTATGATTTTTTATAAAAACACTCTGGATGAAAATAAGAGGTTCAGTCTCAAGAAGATTTTTTTTCCTCTCTACATGGTGATTACATTTCACCAACCAATTTGTATTAATAATGTTGATCCACACCCTGGATCTGAGTTCACAATATCACACAATGTTTTCAAGGTTATCTAGACCTCTACCACAATTATTAATGGAAATAAAAATATAACAAGGACACACATAGACCTTTTACATAGTTATACATGTGTGAAAAAATGGTGTATATTGATCACTGTGTTTTGATATCTTGTATTATCCATCTTATCTCAATATATAGAATGTGTTCTTGATTCAAATACACATATTTATCAAAATAATAGAAATGTTGTACACAAAATATCATAAATATTATGAAATGATTTGTAATGATCTATTTTATTTGATTAAATATTCTGGGCTTCATAGATGTAGTAGAGGTGATGCTCAAGTCCACTTCATGAAACAGACACCAAAATAGAGTGTCATGGATGCTTTGTGTTCGAGTTTCCAGTGATGTGAGATTCATCTCAAAGCTTCTCTTAACTAGGGTATGTTTCTGCAAATATTATGGATTTATAGTTCACATCATATCCTTCCTTGTTCTCATATAGTGATAAAAATTTTTCTTCTCAAATATGATTTTCTACACCTCGTAAGATCTCTCAATGAGATTATTGCTATTTTCTATTAGGTGATTCATTTATATATTAAATAGGTCATCAATATAAATGATCCTCAACATGAGGTATTCCTCATACCTAATACAAGTCTCTGACAATGTCTAAAAATGATAGATAAGGCCATTAATATAACATAAAATACTAAGATTCATAAATATTACCATTATAATTAGTTTTGAATTTATAATAAAATAATATTTTCTCTTTTTTGACAAATAGGTCATTCTTTTGGTAAGATGATGTGTTGGTACGTCATTATATCACTATGTCCTTATGTTGGTAGTTAGGTCTCTCGGAGAGTCCTTCAGTCAGTAGGTCCTTCTATCGGTAGGTAGGTATGTTGGTGAGTTCTTCTATTGGTAGGTCAATGTGTTGGTGATTCCTTCTTTCGGTAGGTCGATCTGTCAGTGAGTCCGTCTATCAGAAATTCATACTTTCAATAAGTTATAAATTCGGTGACTAAAACTTTCATCACTCACTCAAACTTGTATTAGTGACTCGACCAATCGTTATATAATACTTTTGTTGGTGACTCATACCTGGCCATTTTTGTCTGTTTTTCTGTATTATATTATAAAAATTAACATAATATGTTAAACTTATAGTTGAATATACACAATAATAATTAATAATAGTTGAATGTAAAACTTAAGACATGATTTTATATGATTTTACATGAATTATGAGAATTAAAACTGGATAGGGCCAACAGTCTCTCCATTTTTTATGATCACAAATCATGGCATTATAAGGCACACATAGATTGTTAAAAATAATAAAAGTAACCACTCTACATACAATCTCCACATTACTGTATTTCATAAATATAATGAAATTAAAGAGTGTTCTCTCCAGTTCATGTTTCCATATTGTCCAATGAAAAAAATTAATATTGCCTTCTCCTACTTTTGGATTTATTAAAAAGAGTAATTGGAATCATGGAATAATGACTAATGATGAATATAAATAATCACAACCCAAAGAAAGAAATTATGTGAGAATGAATTTCAAATTAATTTGATATTTCATTAGAGGAAAAAAAGTGTACAAAAGAACAACAATGTAGCCCAATAAAACAAGTGATCCAAACTACTTCTTTAAATAGGAGTCGATCACTACATCTCCCTTATCAGAAGAAACAAGGGTTGGATTAGTAGATATGAAAGTAGTGGCTGGTGGTTCAGAGTGAATTCTGAGAGCAAGAATAGGTACATCAAAGAATAATAAAGGACCAACATTGGGCTATAAGAGGTAGGATGTCCAGTAAGCTCACTAAAAATCTTTGGATGGATCTTCCTGAAATCTTGATTAGGAGACGGTGACTAAGGATACATGGAGACAGAAGGAGATGCAATATATTGGAGAGCCAGTCTAAGATGTTAGACATCTGGTACAACAAAATCAATACTCTTGGAATTTAGAAAAGGCTTGATAAGGTTGATGAAATACCTGTTATGTTGTCCACCATTTTCAATATTTTTAGTGAAACATTCTTGGTTTCCCAAGAACATATTATGTGTAGGATTAAACTCTTTATGTAGATTCACCTGATATCTAAAAACCAGAGTCATTGGAGGAAGTCTCAGATTCTCAGAAAAATATTTGAAATGGTGGGTGAGTTGAAGTTTGGTGTAAATTCTCTTAAAATAAGAATACACTTTCTTGGTTATTTATTCTTTTTCATTTATAGTAACTTCTGAGTATAATCCAACCATGTCATAGATATGATCAGATTTGTTTCTAGTCTTGGATAGAATCTCTAGTTCAGTGCCACCCATCAATTATTGAAGCTCTTATCTGATTAAATTTCTACCCTTATCATATTCTAGAGGGTTTAGAAGTAGAACTTCTGAGCTACATGATCCTCGCACTATATCTTTGAGTAACTATCTCAACCAATTCATATCAATATCAAGGGTCTGAGATTTAGCATCAATATTTCTAAAAACTACATCATCAAAGGTCATTGTCACATTATCCAATTATGTTTTGTAATCAATATTAAATATTTTTAAAGATGAAACCATTTCAGTCAACTCATTTCCCATGCTCTAGTTATCCATTACATTAGTTTCAACAATAGAGATCGACCTAGGTTACACTTAAGAAATCATGTATTATTTTAGAAAAGAAATGTTTCTTTCACATAGAGTATGAATATAATCATTTTGTGTATGAAATTATGTTCTAATTAGAGATATAAGATATGTCTTAAACCTTTCAAAATAAGAATTGGTGGTATGGATAATCAGTAATGAAGTCACTGAAGTTGCAGGAGAAGAAGTAGATTCAACTACTTGAGTTTTCATAGAATGAACAGGTTCTTTAACAACTAGTCTCCTAGGAAAAGCTACACCATCCCCAAAATCTTATTCAGAACCATAAAAATCTATTGAAATATTACCAAGATGAATTTCTCATTCAGATACCACACTAGCATACAAATAAGGGAGTGTATCAACTCTAAATCTTTTGGCTTAAGGCTCCCCACAATTTGAGATCACTTTATTTCATACAAAAATCTTGGTATAGAAGATACTTGTGATTATAATTCACTATAAACATTAACTAATTACATTTCTTCTACACTAGCTTCAGGAGGTTCTATAAATTTTCCTCATCCACAACACCTATAGGTTCTGCACTAGCATCTAGATCATAACAAGGATGATCTGAACTACTCTAACTTCCACCAAATTCCTGCTCAGATTCATCTCCTTAATAATTTCCATTTTTATTACCAGATTCTTCATCCCCATCCTCACTTCCACTACCTTCAACTTTACTAGCACTTTCCTCTTCCTCACATTTTTCTTATTCTTCTTCAGTTTCCTCATCTAAACCGTTATATTTTCTTTCGTACCCCACACTACCGGATTCCTCAATCTCGTCATCATCATCCTGAGTTGGAATAGGTTTCTTGGAAGGTAGAGATAACGGTGGACTAGAGTGTCAAAAAGTAATCCTCTTAGGAAATTCACCCATATTAGGGTTAGTAGAATAATCTATAGGAGACTTAACTTCTCTACTAGGTTCAACTACTTCCTATACATAAGATTATACAACATCAGTATCTAATGGAAAACTAGGATCAAGTATATTTAGTGGCCTGGATGGGTGGTCAATAAGGTAGAAATTATCATATAGTTCTTCATTATCTCTAACCCACTACCTCTACCTAGGACTCTAATTTATCCTCATTTAATAGAATACATCCTTACATAAACACAAACCACTACAACAAAAAATGGGTTCTTCATATTCACATACACATACATTGGATTTTAACATGGATGATATCATTCTTGGGTAAAATAGAGAATTTGTCTTACAATGATTATTTATATTTTTACTTATATAGACTATCAAATACCTACACAAATTTACCTTATATCTTTTCTTCAAAAAGTATAAAAGATAAACATCATGATAACTTAGTGAAGTAAATTTCCCTTTCTTAAGATGTAAATGGTGTTGGGTGAACTTGAATAACAATCTTATTTCACCATCCAACCCCGTTGAAATTGGTCAGCTATGCTCTGCATTACCTATTTTCTCACCCAAAGATGTCTCATAGAAATAGAAATCAATTTTTGGAAGATTAATATTCTTATAGTCACCCTAAATCCCTTTATAGGGTAATTTAGAACATTCTTCCTAATGCATTGAGTAAAAAAATACTCCTCTTCCATTTACTACAGATTTAATCCAATATGTCACACTAGATTCTAGAATAAACAAAACATGGAGATAAAATTCATTTATCTATTTAGGGTAATGTGTTATTTCATTATTTGAGAACCAATCCAACAATTCTGGAATATATAACACATATAACCAGAGAGACATACTTTTTAATAACCATTATTATTGTACTTACCTTTTAGGAGTTACCAAAATATTTTCTAGTCCTAGATAAATAAGACTAGATTTGATCAATTCTTATTTCTATCTCTTCACCGATTCTGATTCATCTCCATATCCTTTTGAGAATAATTTTACTCTAACCATTTTTAGGGTTTGGTTAATGGTCCGAAAGTGAAATGTTTGATGGTAAAGAATGAATAAGGTTAAGAGTTTAAGAGAGGAAGACCAAGAGTAAATATTATATAGGATCAAAGTGATTTTACCATTTATGGTTTTATAAGATATAAATTGAGTAATTTGGATCATATAAAAAATTAGTAAAAAAATGTTTTTTTGAAAAAAAAATTATGAATAGTCAGTGAGATATATCAGTGAGTGGCCATTAGTGAGACATCATCGATGTCAGTAAGACACCATTGGCATGAACCTGTCAATATCTGTATGACAGTGTCAACAAGTCACTGTCAGCATTTGGAAGTCATTTTTATCATGACATTATCAGTGTCAGCATGACATAGTCAGTGAGACACTATTGGTGTCGGTATGAAATTTTCAGTAAGACAATATCAGAGTCATTATAGAATTTGCCGACGAGACATTATCGGTGTTGGCAGGACATTGTGAGCATGACACTGCCATTGTCACCATGACACTACATTTCTCCTATCGGTGATTCAATCATAATATGTTTTAAAAGTCAATGATTGATAGTAAGTCCTCAAAAATTAATCAAACCTAATTTGTGTACGATGTAACTCATTATTTTAGTGTTTAATGGATATGTAATTATATCATCAAGTTGATGTTCTGTTCCAATAAATTAATGAGAATAATAACCATTTTTGATAATGTTGTCTCAAAATGTGATATATTTCATCAATATGTTATGTTCTAGAGTGAGAAACAGGTTTCATTGATATGTTAGTAGAACACATATTATCATAGTTTGTAGGGACATGATTAAACTAATATCCCAAATCTAGATAAGTTTTCTTCATCCACAAAATCAAAGAAGAACAACTAGCAATAGCTATGTATTCAGTGGTAGTATTAGATAATGATATAAAATTTCTCTTTTTACTACACCATGATACTAGAGACTTTCCCCAAAAATTGACACATTATAGAGGTGCTTTTATTTTCTAACTTACTACCACCAAAATCAGTATATGAATAAACAACTAAATCCAATGCTTGTCCTCTAGGGTAGAAAAATCCTATGTTGGTATTATAACTGATGTATTTGAAATTTTTTACAATATTTAAATTAGATCCATAGGGGTTTCCATGAAAATGGGAACACATGCATAAACTAGACATAATATCAGTCTGACTAGTAGTCCAATAATGCATACTTCCAATCATCTTTATGAAATTGGTTTAATCAAAAGATTTACCATTTTCATCATGGTTCAACATACATGTGTTACTCATTGGAATATCACTAATTTTTGTACTATCAAAGACAACCCTTTTGAAAAAGATATTTAGTATATTTAAATTTTATTAAATATTAATTTCATTGTTTTGAAAGATTATAAATCTAATAAATAATATGAGTTCTCCCATTAAAAACATTTTTAAATCCACTTTGCATCATTTTTTAAAAATCAATACATAACTAATTCTTTAAATATCCAAAAATAATTTCATCAATATATATATGAACAACTAAAAAATGTTTATATATTTTTTTTAAATAGAGTAGGATCAGCTATACATTTTGTAAAATCTTTATAAATAAGAAAAGTACTTGGCCTATCATAAAAATATCTTGGAGCCTGTTTTGAAACATATAATGACTTTTTTAACATAACAGAATTATTCAGAAAATGAGAGTTTGTAATACTATTGGGGTTTTTCAACAAAAATATCCTAAAAAATATACCCATTCATGAATGAAATATTAACTTAAATTTTATATAGTTTGAAATTTAGATGAGCTTAAAATGATAGAAGTGTTATTGTGGCCTTAATTCTTGAAATGGGTGCACTGTTTTCTTCATAGCTAATTAATTCATCTTAACCATATCTTTATGAAACTAGTCTGGCCTTATTCCTCACTATGGGGCCACCTTCATCTACTTTGTTTCTAAATAACCACTTAGTTCCAATGGTCGTGGTTTCATTAGGTATATCAACTTGTTTCCATTCACTATTTCTTTCAGACTCATTCAACTCCTCCTACATAACCATCACCCAATATTCATCATTGATTGCAACATTAATTTTATTAGCTTTATTATATGATAAGAAGGATTAATTATTAACTTAGTTCCTAAGAGAATCTTTAGACTGTGTCCCTTTATCTTAGTCTCCAAATATAGAATCTAATTAATGGTTTTTAACATATATAACAGATCTAGGAAAGGAAATAATAGTTATTTCGGGTTTATTTATAGGACCAGGTTCACTATTATTAGTGTTAAGATATTTTTTATAATTTACAGATTTAATAGATTGCTTAACAGTAGGGTCAAGATATTTGAAATTAATGTCAAGATCGGAAAAATAAACCACAATATTTTCCAGTGGATTTTAGGTTCATGGGGATCTATTTTATCATAATTAACATGAATCCATGCATTTTGTTATTTTTATTAAAAACTATATAGGCTTTACATGAATTCTATTATCCTAGGAAAATTCATTCATCACATTTGGATGAATTTTTTTGACATTTCCCTTAGTATTGATAATATAATCCTTGATACCAAAATCATTAATGTGGCTAACTTTGGGTTTCTTATTGTTCTATAGATCATAGGGAGTCTTTTTATGAATTGGTTAGATTAAAAATATATTAATTATATAACAATATATATTGATAGAATCAAACCAAAAAATAAATAATTAGTTCTTATTCAATATGCATAGTTAAGGCAATTTCTTGTATGGTTCTATTCCTTTTTTCTATATCTCATTTTTTTCGGTTTCTTAAGGCTGATAATTTATGACTATAGCCATTTTGTGAGAAAAAATTAAAACTCTTGGTTTTAAAACTCATGACCATGGTCACCCCTTACGTTTTTATTCAAATACCATTTAGGATCTCAACATATCAAGAATACTTGTTGATGTAAGAACAAGCTTCATTCTTGTGAGCTGAAAATAAGTTCTAAGTAAACCATGAGAAGTCATATAAAAGAACATAAACATAGTGCTTCCCATTAAGAATTGAAACTATTGAGGGTCCATACAAATCCATGTGGACCAACACAATTAGTTGAGAAGTTGAATCTTCTTTATTTTGGTTGAATAATATTTTGTTCTTCTACCCTTTGTGACAAGGATTACAAACCTTATTTAATAGGAATTCTAGTTGGGTATCTCATTGACTAACCCATTTCATGAAACATTTCTAAGTAACTGAGTGTTTTAGTGGAATAATCCCCTATTCCAAAGATTGTATTCATTATGAAAGGCAATTAATAAAGAAATATTTTGAGAAAATAATAATCAAATTTCACTGAATAAGCATTCTCATTTCATAAAGCTGTAAATAGTAACATATTTTCAAAATTAAACATAGTAAATGATTAATTTTTAGAATTATTATTGAAACGATCATCTCAAAACTGAGAGGTACAAAGAATATTATACATTAATTCATCAATAAAATGCACTTTGGAAATAAAAATTGAATTATTATTACCAATTTTCCCACCGCCAATTATTTTCCATTAACCTTTTCACCAAAAGTGATATGCCCACCATCAATATTTATAAGAGTATTGAAGATCTAGTATTCCCCTATCACGTGTCTTCAATATCCATTGTCTATGTACCATAAACATTTATAGGATATCATGAATCATTTGTCCTACAAATACAATTAAAAAAAGAAAATAATTCAGTACCCACACATGATTTAGTTGAGTAAATTTTTAATTAATGCTTTGGGAACCCATACATTCTTCATGGGTTGCCTATAAAAAAATTAATGTATTTAGAATATAAAATAAATTTGGTCTCAAAAAACCAGAAGCACTCAAAGAATGTCCAGAGTTGGAACTTGGATCAAAATTTTAAAATCTAGATAAAAATCCTATGTTTCTAGATTTTGATACACAATTATTTTTTCCAATGTTTCCTTTTTCGGGTCGATAAACTGTACCAGTAGAAATTTTTTGTGCAACTTTTTTACAAAGTATTTTGAGTGAGGGTGTTATTTTTAATTTAATTCTTTTATAATAATTTTATCATATGCTCATTTGATAATTTATTCTCATTATTTTCATTAATAAATTGGGAATTTTCTTTTTCTCCATGGTAAGCTCATATTTAACTGTAGAATTGAGAGCATTGTGTTTATTTAAAATTTTAAATTTATCATTTAATTAATTTAATGTGTCTTTAAGTATTTTTTATTACTAAAAAATTTCTTCATTAGTCATTATTATAAAAAAATTGGTCTCTAGAATAGCAGGAATGTTTTTTAAAGGATATTTCCAAGTAACCTAAGAAGTGTTTGTAATGGATCACATATTATCTTTTTCACTATTCTCATCTTGTGAATATTCTAACTCCCTGGTGGTATCCTCAAAATCACATTAGTTGGCCTTAATTTCCTTCTTATACCTATTATCATTGTCCTCATATTTATTCTTATATTTTTACATAGGATAGTCATCCTTTACATGTTTTATTTCCTTTAATTAATAACATAATATGTCATTTGAGATATCACATATTTTCCCATACTTTTTACAATTTCCCCAGTTTTTATGTTTTCATATTTTCAATTTCAATTGGGATTCCTAAAGAACATATTCATTCTATAAATATTCTTAAATCTGCTGGCCACCTGATCCATTCTCTCATCAAAGTAACTTGGTGATACTTTATTACATGAACATTAAGAATGATTTTCTTCCTTCTCCTTTTAATTGTGTTTAGAAGTAGTGGTTTTGAAGTCCACATTAATTATCTTTTGATCATCATTCTTTTCTTTTTTGACTTTCTATTCTTCCTCATACATCATCATCATACCTATCAGCTCATTTACTAGCAACTTATTGATATCACAGAGATTCTCTAATTGGGATGGGGGTTCCCCTCCAACTTTCTAGAAGACATTTGTAAATACTCATGATTTTTTACCTATTAGTAACATCCTTCCCCAGAGAGATCATAGTATTTTTAATTACATTAAACTAGATATATATTCCATAGATAGGTTAATATGGCTACATTTTTTTTATATTATCACATTTAATATTATATGTATTGAGACTTATTTTATTAACATTTGCAGTTCCATCATGTGAAATATGTGGAGTATCCTAAATTTCAGGGGTTATTTTACAAGGAGAAATCATATTGAATTCAACATATCCTAACGAAAAATATATGGAACTAATAGCTTTGAAATTATTTTTATAATCTAACTTAGTTGGTTCCTTCCATGTATTTTGGGTTGTAGCAACAATTTTATATTCATCAAAAATTGAAGAACATATTTCAAAATTCATATAATCTAAATTGATTTCCTCTTAATTTCCAATTAAGTCTTGTATGTTCCATTGAAAATTAAGGGTATTTTGGTAGAATAACCTTAAAATATATTATCCATAATAAATAATTAGTAATAGGAGCTTAAAGAGCTAGAAATTTAGAGTTAGTTGAAATTTAGAGATATTTAGAACACAGAAAAATCATAGTTGAAAATATTTGAGAAATATTTGAAAACATTAAATATAGAAGATTAAAAACAACCATGTGATACCAATTATTGGTCAGATTAGGACAATCAAGAAGGGGTGAATTGACTTCCGTTCAAAAAATTTGTTAAAACAATTATTTTACAAATTCCCCATTTTAAAATATAAATATCCTTTTTATAAAATGTATTATATTTATAAGATTTTTGATTGTTCAATTAATTTATCAAAATATTTATTAATTCTCAGTTATTGTAATTTGAATGTCTGATATAACTTATGAAAGTCACTTACTAAATCAAAATAACTATTATAAATATTAACTTATATCAACTATCAGAGTAGTATTTAGATTTTTTGAAATATGTGTGAAAACAACGATAACTAAATTTCAAAAGAGGCATAGGATGAAGACAAGAGGGTTAGTTTAAAGAAGATATATAGTCCTCTCCACTTGGTGATCACCTTCCACAAAGTATTTTATATTAATAATCTTGATCAACTCACAAGATCGAGGTTCACAATAGTACACAATGCTTTCGAGGTCAACTAGACCTCTACCACAATTATTTACGGGGAAAAAAATATTACCAGTCCACACAGGGACCTATTCAATAGTTATATGCTGGTGAAAAAGTTTTATAAAGATGTGTGAGTGAGTATATCATGTATCGTATAGCTTATCTCAATAGAATGTATGTTCTTGTGATTTAGATACACATAATACAAAAAATAATAGTATGAATGTACACAACAGATCAAAAATATTAAGAAATGATTTATAAATATCTTTGTGATGCGATTGAATATTTCGGACTTGTTAGATGTAGCATATGTGAAGGTTGAGTCCACTTCTATAAAAAAACACCAAAATTGATTATAATGGATACTTTGTGTTATGGTTTCCATTGAGGTCAGATTCCTCTAAATGGTCCTCTTCACTAGGGTTTTTTGCTGTAATGATGCTGGAATTTTTGGTTAAAATAATATCCTTCCTTGTTTACCGATAGTAAGAGTTAATGTTCTCCTTGTACATTATTTTTTCAATTTTTATGTACTCTCTATGTCATTTTTTCTATTTTTATCATAAGTAATTTATTTATATATTGTATAGGCATCCAATAATCAAGATACTAAATATGAAGTAATCCTTGTACCTTATACTGGTCTTTGAAAATTTCTAAAAACTGACTAATAAGGTCATCAGTAAAATAGATAATACTGTGATTCATAAATATAACTGTTGAAATTAATTTTCTATTTTCAAAAAGGAAATTTTTTCGGTGTTGATCGGTATGTCATTCTATCAGTAGGTTCTTCTGTCGATAGGATGATGTGTCGGTATGTCCTTTTGTTTGTATGTCCTTATATTGATAGGTAGGTCATTCTGTGGGTCATTTTTTGTTGGTTGGTAGGTCTATTAGTGGGTGGTCCTGTTGGTTGGTTGATGTTTTAATGAGTTTTTATTTTTGTAGGTTGATGTGTCACTCAGCGCTTCTATCAATATGTTTTTTATCCATAATTCAGACTATAGATGACTAAAACTTGTGTTGGTGACTCAAATTCATATCGCTAACTCAACCTTCCGGTAGCTCAAACTTTTTTTAGTGACTCATACTTGGAAAAAAATTCAGTTTGTGTTTCTGTTATTACAATTATTAGTTGAATATTTTAAACCTATAGTTGATCTGATGAAATCATAATAGAGAATATTTGAGAATAATCTTAATACATGATTCAACATGATTTGACCTGACATCTTATCATTAAAACTGGAGAGTTCTAGCAATTATGTTAAAAACTATGAATGAATTAATTTATATGAAACACATATTTCATTAACATGTTTTGATGGTGCACCGAAATAGTGTTCGATGAATTGGTTAATGTTTCAGTCTTAGGTGGTATCATTTCTATAACTAGGGAGTAAAACTATTATATTTTGGGGCTTCTTCCACCAGGTGACTTTGTCGTGGATGTAATCCTACACTCAGGTTTTTTAAAATTTTATATGTTTCTACCACATTTCTTATGATCCTATGGTAATTTGATACCATATTTATTATGTTTGTATTCCTTGTGATTACCCATGATCATTCTCTTTTATGGTATCATGTGGTACCTTTGACTCACAAGTTATGTATCATTATCATGTTTATCCCCTTACTGGGATTTTTTGATCACCCCCTTATTTTGGGTTTTCTTATTTATACTGTGATTTTAAATGAGATAAAATGGATTTAAGAGGTCTTTATGTATAATTATATAAGGATTTCATGTTGTAGTATCTTTTTTATGGAATATGAATCTATTATTCCAAACACACATGGACTATCAATCATTTTTATCTACTTATTGGATATTTATATTCATAAATCATGTAATAACATTTCTAATATTCATGGATTACAATTGTTTTTTTACTGTAGATAATGAGAAATGTTTCTCAACTGTTCAATGGCATAAGGTATTATGATATATCTAAAAACAATTGGTGGGATAAAATTATAATTATAATTTATATTGTAGAGATTTTTTGCGATTCAAAATTATTAAAATGATGGATTTAATATTCCTTATTATTGAGGTACATTTTTATATATGTGAATATAAATAGATATTATTTTTGGGTGAGTAACACATATAAATAGTGTTGTAATGTATTGTAAAATTTTATGTTTAGAATATATTAATAAGTTTGATGGTATATAATACAAAATATTATATCATTATAATTATTCATTCATGAAGGTAATATTTTATATTTATTAGAGAGTTGTTATGACTTCACAAAAATTCTATTTTTTAGATTCCTTCTAAATGAATAATTTTCAAAACATTGATAATCTAGTCAGCACTATAATTTCAATGTTGGGTTCCCATGGATTATCTTGTTTAATGTAAGACGAGTGTATGTGATCCTAATTATTATATTCTTATTTTTGGTGTAATTATTGGGTTACACATTTATATGAAACCCAATTAGTTATGATATCAATGAAAAAGCTTTGGGATAATCCATATAATGGATGTTGGTAATGAATTACCTACACAACTATTTATGAGTCATATAAGAGATTATGTATATGATTTTCTACTAGATATAGTTGTAGATAATTTTTGTGATTAGTTGGGAAAAATATGGATGAAATATGGAAAAATATATACTAATGAATTTGATATAAATTTAAAAGGCCCCATCATTATTGTGAGATAATATTTACTAATGGTAGTTATTAAATGAGATTATATCAATACACTCATTTGATAAATAATTATATTGTAAAATAATTGACTCATAATCATCAAACATGAAATTGAGATAAATTTATTAAAATTATCCACTTGACAATAGGGGAATATTTAATGGTTGGGAAAAATTAAAATTCATTTTTATGAAAAGTGGAAAATGTATTGGAGAAATAACTTCTTGATCATATGACTATTTAATTAATTAAATATATAGATCATTATTCTTATAAGAGTAATAAAATGATTCAACATGTAGTAATCTAGTATAAATCACAATATAATCTAGAAAAAAATCACTATAGAGTTCGAGCCATTGTTCCTAATCATTAGGGGATAGAAAAAATATAGCGTGATAATTATGTAATATTATGAAGAAACATTCCCTCTATTGTAAACAACAATAGTATAAGATGATGTTAATAGGGAATCCTTATAATTTATAAATGAACTATCCATAAAATACCATAACATGTACACCATGTAAAATTACATGTATACCAAAAGGGAACTTATCCAAAATGTATAATAATAATGACCAATATTAACATGTATATAAACTTGAAGAAAAACATAGTCCCATATTTTGTGACCAGTAGTCTGTTAGAAACATATTACCTCACATAAATCTAATACATGATATAAAATCAAATAATTTAGTGTTAAGTGTAAAAAATTAGCATACAAAGGAAAAGAAAAATAAAATTATTTAAAATTTTTTTGACACTATCAATATAAAATTTTATCACCATATATTTGAAAACATAAACCCTCTTAGAATTTTCCTCCACAAATTGTCATGTTTGGATAACCTACATTTCTAAAGATCTTGTAATACAAGGTAAAAATTCATTATAAATGAAAACATAAGGGTGGGGATAAAATGTATAGTAAAAGGAATAGTCTAAAACCATGACCCAAACATGATTTTTAGTCAAGAAATTATGTTCTTTCACATTGAGAATCATTTAAGGCTTAGTGTTTCTATGAATTTGGTCATAAATCATACATAAAAAACTATAAAATACAATTTGGACAAATATGATTAGTGTCTATTTTCACTATAAAATAAAATTATTAATGTAAAGAATGAACAATTTATGAAAAATGTTATTTCCTTTCAACTTCATCACATACAATCCCTTAAACATCCTTAAATCATGTGAAAATAATTTTAAAACATTATAAGAGGATAAAAAATCAGTACTGGACACAAAAATAAAGAAACAATTAGCCCATTGACATAAATTAAATCCCATTAATACATTATCATAATGTAATAGTTTTCACCCATAAGAATTATATTATACTTTCCTTTGGAAATAATAATATTTCATTCATTTTTATGTCATAATATTTCCATAAAATCGTATATAAATCATAGATAAAACATTTTTTTATCTTAATACATCATTATACAGGTCACTATTATAAATTTAAAAACCATGGGGTCAACTTCCTTACATGACACTCTTATAAATGTAGTATTCATATAATTATTTTCCGTTCCCAATGCATTATAGGAATATCACATGCAGAGTTATATTTGGTTAATCACACAACTACTCATCATTGCTGTATCACATAACCCTCATCATTGGTTTATAATGTAGCCACCAATCATAATTTACAACAAACATATAAGAATCATAACACATTATATCTTAAAATATTCAATATTTAAATCCTTAAATATCTTTTTCACATAAAAAAATATTGACGTTATTTAAATAATCAATCCATTTGGAAAACACATTTTTAATAATAAAATTACTAGAAAAATTAAAAGGGGGATCCTTTTTATTTTTTAAAATCATGAAGTCATATGGAGGAAGAACAATATAAAAATGGATATTAAATTTATTTTATAACAATTTAATATCCTTATAAATAAATATGTAAAATAATATTTAAAATATTGATATGGAGGAATGGAATAAATTTTTAAACATTCAAAGTATCCCATACAACATTGAAAATTTAAATCATAAACCACAAAAAAGAATTTTTTTAACAAAAATATTAAAGAACATGAGAATAAATAAAGAAATTATATGATATTTAAAAAGGGGTTGTATATACACCTCATAAAAGAAGGTGAAGGTTTATAATAAAGATATGTCTTTAATAAATGTGATTGAGATGAAATCCCTAACCCAGAGTCTGACATGTCATGTGTGTCTTTATCTTTCGGAATAATAACATTATTTTAATTATATTCAATATTCAGGTCATTTTTTATTTTTATAATTGAATCTATTTCAATTGTTACATTTTTTATATAACTACTTAATCAATAATGTTTATTTCCGCAATTTTGATTTTATTTGGTTTATGTATCAACAATTAATTTTCAAGGTCAAATATGGTAAAATGAGTCATCAAAAATCTATATCTAGAATAATAATAATGATATAATTATCATATTCATACATAAATTATACATTAAAAAAATCATGAATAATGTTTGTGATAAACGAACAGACATTATAATCCTAGAAACAATAAGTCAAACATACACATGAGTAACATTCTCATTTTTCAATGATCATTATGAAATAATTTATATAATTGTTATGATTATAGAATGACAATTATATCATCAATAAAACTTTATTTAGTCATATATAGTTAAATATATATTTATAGGGATGTAAAAGTAATCACATCATGTTGAGGAGGTGGTAGTGTATTTGTGAACGAAATCCATTATCACTTTTTCAGTATGTGAAATGATAATAATGAAAATGATATATTATATTTCCATAAGGATAACTATTTAATTAATATATATTTTATTTCATTTATATGAATTTTTTTATTTAATCCATCTACAATACATATCATGTAATATGTGACGGTACACCATTACTTAGAGAAGGCATCAATCTACTCATCCACAAATGATGTCATCATATTCCCACAAAATGGAAATCGTGAAGGTAAGTGTTATATAAAAATGAAATAAGTATTATGACATTATAATTAATATATATATCACTAAAATTATATTTAAATCATTATTACCAACCATAAGGTGTGGTAAATGAATAAGGAACAACGTCTTTTCATGAGGCGGTAGTTCTCTATAAATGAATGATGATTTCATTACCCATTTGTTGGAATTGGGTGTAGGTTTATGTAGAAAACATAATATAATGACAAATAAGTATATTAAGTTTATTTTTGATATTATAAAAATGATTTAATAATAATAAATGAATTTATGGAGAATGAAACAAAACAAAAATTCATGTTGAAGAATGGTACCTCATTTTTGGGTAACTCCCTTTAGTTTTCACCAAACAGATTCCATGGATATATTTATGCCCATATTGAGGCATAAAGGTTGGGGGGGGGGATTTCTAGATCATATTTGTAGACGTGATACATGATACAATGGGTTGTAGTTTGATGAAGTGAGAAAAGTGGGTGGCTTTTTATAGTGGAGGAGGTGTTTCATTCTTGTAAATATAAAAAGGTAACCACTGTAGAGATTCCATATAAGGCCCCAGCCTTAAACCTTACTTAATATTGAGTTATTACAAGATTACACATTGAAGATCTTTTTAGGTTTATAGTTTTAGAGAATTAGATCATAAAACATGCATTACATCGCACATTTAAACAATGTGGTCACAATAAATGATAGTATTCATTTTTTCCATCAATGGAAACATATTGAAAATAAAACATGGATTATTTTTTGACACTTCCTTGACACAATCATATTATTATGTACCTTTCCCTTGACCTGTGAAAAACATTTAAAAAACGTGGGATGAGCATAAAAAGCTCAGTATGGGTTATAAAAATATGGAAAAGAAACATGAGTGCATATATACATAAGAATGAAATCATACTTTACTCATAAAACATAGGCACTTTAACATACCTCATCAAATCATGAATAAATCATAGAAATCATAAGACATAAAGGTAACTTGAGGCATTCATAACAATCTTACGTAGGGAGTAACCCTCTTGGTTACGTTTAGAATACCCATCACAGTATATTCTCTAAATCTCTTCAGAGAAACCTTAACGTTTCACTCCTTCGCGTTACCCAATGCATTGGAGAGCTATTTCGGGCTCACCCGCCCTTAGTTTATCATGGAACCACACATCTTAATAACAATTCCCAAGAACCATAACATAATTGTATCACATAAAATGTGCATAAAGGAAACATAACATTTCCACATTTCAATCACAAGATATCAATACAACACATTGATATAATAAAAACAATATTAAAAAAAATTTCAATACCAAAATAAAAGAAATGTAAAACATGGTATTTATTTTTCATTTAAAAAATATATGGCTTGTAGAGGAAGCTGAAACTCAAATAATGGTCACAGCGGCAGAGAAGTCGTTGTCACCGCATACGTACGACAAAAACATTCCCTTTTGTCGTTTTGTAAAATGCTTCGTATAAAAAAGATTCCTATTGGATAAATTTAAAAGTCAAAGGGGTTTATACACCGTATAAAAGAAGGTTGTGTATAAAATAAATATTCCTCAATGAAAGGAGATTGAGACGAAGTCCCGTACCTCGGGTCCGACTTGACTCGATTGTTCTTTAATGTCCTGAATAATAAACTTGAGTTAATTTATACTTTCTTAAGAACATTTTTCCAGTTCATTATTCCTTTTATATCACTTATTACCATGTTATGAACATTAAGTAGTCATTTAAGTTAATAACTGTCATTTTGTTGATATTTGGTACTTGAGTCAAAAGTGAACTTCTTATATTTACAAGCTGTTCACGTAGTCAAATATCCATTATCTCAAGAATGATATTCATGATGTATATGCCATGTATATCATATATATACAGTATATACATGCATTTATAATATTACATAATCATTTATAGGTATGAAATGAAATGCACCGTTCATGGAGACGGTAAGCCGTATGTACGCATGAACGCTACATTCATTTCTATGTCAAATTTATGGAATTAAAACAAAATGAGAGATATGTATATTTTAATTACAGAATTATATTCATCATTTAGATTTAACATACATCATATATATCCATTATATCTTTGTACTTATTATAGTACATTACTTTTGGGGATAATAAATGAAATGCACCATTCTTGGAGACGGTAAGCCTTACGTACGTATGAACGCTACTTTCATTTCTATTTCGTATTTTATGGAATGGAATCATAATGATAAAAAGGTATATTATAATTACAGTATAATATCATTTATAATATCATTAATTCCAACCTTTATACGTCCAACATATGACATTAACGAATCAAATCACTCTGAGGGGGCGGTAGTCCACACTTCCTAAAATGAAGATATTGCGTTTACCCATAATGGAAGCCATAAAGGTATGCCATAAATGAAAAATAAAGAAGCTTAAAGAAAACATAAACTTATTATATATCGTATATAAATATAGTGACATATTAATGGCAACCTCTTAAGGTGTTAGAAGAATATTGAACAATCATTGTTTTGTGAGGTAGAAATTCACCACCCACAGAAACAATATGTTCTTTAACCATTAGATGTAGGTGTGTGTAACTGTATCTCGAAAGATTATTAAAACAAAATCCTATTAAATTGAAGATACTGGTGTTTTTTCAACATAAATGAATAAAAATAGTTTAGGGGGTTGGAGAAGAAAAATAAAACAAAAGAACACAAGTGAAGACATTACCTTAAAAACGAGTAACTCTTTTTGATTTGATCTCAAAGGATTACTTGGGAAGACATCTGACCAAAGTGAGGCTTCTAAGAGTTATAGAGGGATGTGGAGAGACAAAATGGTCAGGGTTTGGACGAGACAAATTCTTGATATGTGTGGGTAAGGTGGTAGAGGTGGGGTCCTTTTATAAGAGGAGAGGAGGGGAACTCTTGGAAAGGTATAAAATGTTACGTTATTTTTAAATGAGTTTCGGATTTTAAAGGTCCCACATTGATGTATTTCGAGGATAAGGTGATAAGGGTTTGATATATACTCATCCAATAAGTTTTTGACTAGTGTAGGTCTTTGATTTTACATTATCTTTTTATTTTATTTAAATCGTTAAATAATGAGGTAATCGCTGCATCATCATGATGTCATAAATAATTTAATTTATATAAGGTCTAAAAATTATGAAAAAAATAATATGATGTAGGAAATAGTTTTAGATTTACAATTAATATTTATATTCCAAAATATCATCTATGCAGATAAATTTTTTTTTTTACTCAGGTGATACATTCTTTGTTATATTTACTTTCTTTAAAAAAATAAAAAGACAACAAGTCACTTTCCCACAAATGTGATTCCATGGGGTCCCCAAGTTTTAAACAAGGCATCCAATGGTCTTCCATGAGACAATAAGTAGCATTAGGACCCATGATGGTGTCATTTTGTATTATTATGATATTATTTTATTATCCTTAACTACCTGATTACTCATTAATCAAGATAATTAAAGATAATTACCATCGTTACTATTCATAATGTCAAAAAACAAAAGAGTCTTAATTAAATAATTTGTACCTTATGATTCCAAATATGGAATCCATTTTACCATATTCAAAACACAGAAATTTCAATAATTAATTTAAAAATAATTCTCATTGTCAAAACAAATAGCGGGTTTTTTTAAACAATATCTATGAAAAGTTTGGCATTAGTTTATGACCAATTCCAAAGTGAAATTAATACTAATTACCACCATTGGATTAAATGGTATAAATATATTCATATTACACTTTAAGACCAATTAAAAAGATAATCTAACCATATAATTAAATTAGATGAAAAAGCAGTTTTGATGTAAAATGCAGTATTTTGCACTATTCATTAATAAAATGAACATTGTTAGAAAAATACCAAATATTTATCTCATGTAAATTTAAATGTTCCAATCATAAATAATATGTTTATTTTGACAAATAGAGATTATAATATTTTCAAAAGTTTGATTTAAAAATGGTTTTCCATCAAAAGGCAATAAAACAATCTTTTAAAAATATTAGTGTATTCCATGCTTAAGATTGGATTTATTCTCATTTTAAGCTTCTAAAACACTATCTAATTCATAAAAAGACATAGATAAAAATATATATTATTCATTACTTACTTGGGATCTTACATCCTTCCCCCCTTTAGAAAATTTATTCCCCAAAAATTATTTACTTATCGAATAAGTGGGGGTATTTATCCCACATTGCATTTTCAGATTCCCATGTTGCCTCTTCAATCATGTGGTTTTTTCACAAAACCATTACATGATGAATCAACTTATTCCGTAACACTTTCTCCCTGTGGTCAAAAATCAGGACTGGTTGTTCCCCATAAGATAGGTTCTCTTCCAGCTGAAAAACCTCGGGACTCAAAACATGAGATGGATCTGGCATATACTTTCTCAACATCAAAACATGAAACACATTATGTACCTGAGATAAAATCAGAGGTAAAGCCACTCGGTATGAAATTTATCCAACTCTCTCCAAAATTTCATATGGTCCAATGAACCTTGGACTCAAATTTCCTTTTTACCAAATTGCATCACAATTTTCCACGGTGAGACTTTGAGGAAGACATGATCCCCTACCTCAAAAGAGAGATCATTCCTCCTGTTGTCTTCATAACTCTTCTGCCTGCTCTGAGCTGTTCTCATGTGTTTTTGTATCAGCTGAACTTTTTATGCCATCTCTTCTACCAATTCTGTTCCCATCAACTTCCTTTCACCCACTTCATCCCAGAAAGTTGGAGTTCGACACTGCTTCCCATATAACACCTCAAATGGTTCCATCTGTATACTGGAATGAAAACTGTTATTATATGAAAATTAAACCAAAGAAAGATTTTGGTCCCAACATCCCTGATAATCCATCGAACAAGCACGTAGCATATCCTCCAAAGTCTGAATTGTTCGTTCTGACTGCCCATGTGATTGAGGATGAAAATTTGTACTAAAATTTAATTCAGTACCCAACGACTTCTGAAGTCCCTTACAAAAGTTAGAAGTTAACCTAGGATCACAATCAGATACAATGGATAGAGGAAATCCATGCAACCTGACTATCTCTATAAGGTACAATCGAGAAAGTTGATCTAGAGAGAATGTATCTCGAATTGGAAGAAAATGAGCAGATTTTTTCAAGTGATCAACAATAACCCAGATTGCATTATTACCTCGATATGTCTTCGGTAATCCCATAACATAGTCCATGGATATTTTTTCCCAATTCAACTATTGCACTGGTAATGGTTGAATAATCCATTTCGGTAACTGCCACTATGCTTTAACCTACTGACAAGTCAAACATTTCATAGTAAAATCAGAAAAATCTCTTTTCATTCCATCCCACCAGTAATACTCTCGAAGATCTCTATACATCTTAGTACTGCCAGGATAAACTGAAAACGGAGAACTATGAGCTTCACATAACAACTCTCTCTTCAATTGTGAATCACAAGGCACACACAATCTCTTCCCAAGTCTCAAAACACAATCATTATCAATGTTGAATTCAGGTAACTTACCCTTCTGAACCAGCTCTACCTTTTTCTTCAAATCACTTTTTTGCTTCTGTCCTTACTTGATTTTGTCTGGTAGAGAATATTTCACTGATACCTAAAACAAAACATAAGAACATCCTGCACCAAAAAATTTTATACCAAAGTTCATCAAATCCTTAACCAAAGGATCACATTCAAAATGTAACATTGTTAATGAAGCTTTACTTTTTTTACTCAAAGCATTAGCCACTTTATTTTCTTTTCTCAGATGGTAATGAATTGTACAATCATAATCCTTGATTAATTCTAGCCATCTCCTCTATCTCATGTTCAATTATTTCTGAGTGAATATATACTTTAAACTTTTGTGATCAGTATATAGTTCACACTTTACTCCATACAAATGATGCCTCCTAATTTTTAGATCAAAAACAACAGAAGCTAATTCCAAATCATGTGTATGGTAATTTAGCTCATGAGTTTTCAAATGACATGAAGAATAAGCAATTACCTAATCATTCTGAATTAGGAAACAACCAAGTCCTTTCAATGAATCATCACTGTAGATAATAAACTCACCATTCATAGAAGGTAGTGCCAAAACTGGAGCATTCACCAATCTTCTTTTCAATTCCGAAAAACAATCATCACATTAATTTGTCCAGATAAACTTAACACCATTCTGAGTTTGCTTAGTCATTGGACTAGATAACTGGGAAAATTTTCTATCAAACCTTCGGTAATATCCTGCCAAACCAAGGAAGCTACGAATCTCAGTTACATTTGTGGGACTTGGCCATTCTTCAATAAATCTTGTTTTTTCTAGATCCACAGTTATTCAATCATTAGAAACAATATGACCAATGGAAGAAATTTGTTGCAACCAAAAATCACACTTGATGAATTTCCCATACAATTTATTTTCTTTTAAGGTTTTAAAAATAACCCTTAAATGACTTTCATGCTCCTCTTTACTATTAGAAAACACCAAAATATCATCAATAACACAACCACCATTTATCACCTGATTCAACTAATCCATCACTGCAGCAAACAGATCAATTCTGATTTTGACCATTTCAGTATGCTAATTTGGAAGGTCATTTACCTCAGTATGCCTTCCCAAAAAATCTTCTCTGTTTCCTCTATGAAAAACCATTCTGAAAAAACATGTCGTAGATGAGGAAACATGGTAATCATCAAATGCTATATCATTTCAATTTGACCATAAAAAAATATTTTTGGATAATCATTTAATAGAATTCTAACTCCTGAAGTTATCTAAACCTACCTTTAATACCAAAAATATGGCCCCAGCCTTAAACCTTACTTAATCTTGAGTTATTACAAGATTACACATTGAGGATCTTTTCAGGTTTAGAGTTTTAGAGAATTAGATCATAAAACATGCATTACATCCCACATTTAAACAAAGTGGTTACAATAAAAGCTAGTATACATTTTTCCCATCAACAGAAACATATTGAAAATAAAACATGGATTCTTTCTTGGCACATCATTGACACTATCATCTTATCAAGAACCTTTCCCTTGACCTGTGAAAAAAATTTCAAAAACGTGGGATGGCCATAAAAATCTCATTGAGGGTTATAAAAATATTGAAAGGAAACATGAGTTCATATATACATAATAATGAAATCATACTTTACCCATAAAACATAGGCACTTTAACATACCTCGTCAAATCATGAATAAATCATAGAAATCATAAGACATAGAGGTAACTTGAGGCATTCATAACATTCTTATGTAGGGAGTAACCATCATGGTTATGTTTGGAATACCCATCACAGTATATTCCCTAAATCTCTTCGGAGAAACCTTAACGTTTCACTTCTTCGCGTTACCCAATGCATTGGGGAGCTATATCGGGCTCACCCGCCCTTAGTTTATCACGGAACCACCTGTCTCCATAACAATTCCCATGAACTATAACATAATCGTATCACATAAAACTTGCATAAAGGAAACATGAAATTTCCACATTTCAATCACAGGATATCAATACAACACATTGATATAATAGAAAAATTATTAAAACCATTTTTAATACTAAAATAAATGAAATGTAAAACATGGTATTTAATTTTAATTTTTAAAAAATATGGCTTTTAGAGGAGGCTGAAACTCAAATAATGGTCACGGCGGCGGAGAAGTCGTTGTCACCAAATACGTACGACAAAAACATTCCCTTCTGTCGTTTTGTAAAACACTTCATATAAAAAAGATTAATTTTGGATAAAAACAAAAGTCAAAAGGGTTTATACACCATATAAAAGAAGGTTTTGTATAAAATAGAATATGCCTAAATGAAAGGAGATTGAGACGAAGTCCCATACCTCGGGTCTGACTTGACTCGATCGTTATTTAATGTCCTAAATAATAAACTTGAGTTAATTTCTAATGTTTTAAGAACCTTTTTCATATTCATTATTCATTTTATATCACTTATTACAATATTAAGAACATTATGTAGTCATTTATGTTAATAACAGTCATTTTGTCGATATTTGGTACTTGAGTCAAAAGTGACCTTCTTATATTTACAAGTTGTTCACGTAGTCAAATATCCATTATCTCAAGAATGATATTCATGATGTAGATGTCATGTATATCATATATATCCAGTATATAAATTCATTTATAATATTACATAATCATTTATAGGTAATAAATGAAATGCACCGTTCATGGAGACGGTAACCCGTACGTACGCATGAACACTACTTTCATTTCTATGTCATATTAATGGAATTAAAACTAAATGAGAGATATGTATATTTTAATTCCATAATTATATTCATCATTTATATGTAAAATACATCATATATATCAATTATATTTATGTACTTATAATAGTACATTACATTTGGGGATAAGAAATGAAAAGCACCGTTCATGGAGACGGTAAGCCGTACGTACGCATGAACGCTACATTCATTTATATTTCGTATTTTATGGAATGGAATCATAATGATAAAAAGGTATATTATAATTACAGTATAATATCATATATAATATCATTAATTCCATCCTCTATACGTCCCACGTATGGTATTAACGAATCAAATCACTTTGAGGGGGCGGTAGTCCGCACTTCCTAAAATGAATATATCGTGTTTACCCATAATAGAAGCCATAAAGGTATGACATAAAAGAAAAATAAAGAAAAATAAGGAAAACATAGAGATATTTTATATCATATATAAATATAGTGACATCTTAATGTCAACCTTTGAAGGTGTTAGAAGAATATTGAACAATCATCGTTTCGTGAGGCATAAATTCATCATCCACAGAAACAGTATGTTCTTTAACCATTAGATGTATGTGTGTGTAAGTGTAGCTCGAAATCTTCTTATAGAAACATCCTAGTATATTAAAGATACTATATTTGTTACAAAAGAAATGAATAAAAAGATTTTAGGGGTTTGTAGAAGCAAAATAAAACAAAAGAACATAAGTGAAGACATTACCTTAAAAACGGGTAACTCTTTTTGATTTGAGCTCAATGGATTACTTCGGAAGACTTCTACCCAACATGAGGCTTCTAAGAGTTGGATAGGGATGTGTTGAGACAAAATGGTCAGGGGTTGGCTGAGACTAAGTCTTGAGATGTGTGGGTAAGGTGGTATAGGTGGGGGCCTTTTATAATAGGAGAGGAGGGGCACTCTTGGAATGGTATAAAAGGTTAGTTTATTTCAAAATGAGTTTCAGATTTTAAAGGTCCCACATTGATGTATTTCTAGGATAAGGTGATAAGGGTTCAAAATATACTCATAAAATTGGTTTTTGACAGGTTTAGGTCTTAGAGTTTACATTCTCTTTTTATTTTATTTAAATCGTTAAATAATGAGGTAATTGCTGCATCATCATCATGTCATAAATAATTTAAATTATTTAATGTCTAAAAATTATTAAAAAATTTACGATGATTTAGGAAATGTATTTATATTTCCTATGAATATTTATAGTCCAAAATATCATCTATGTAGACAACATTAAAAATGTTTTACTCAGGTGATACATTCTTTGTTATATTTACTTTCTTTAAAAAAAATAAAAAGATAACAAGTCACTTTCGCACAAAAGTGATTCCATGGGGTCCCCAAGATTGTCACAAGGAATCCCCTGGTTGGCCGTGAGACAACCAGTAGCATTAGGACACATGCTGGTGTCATTTTTTATTATTATGATATTATTTTATTATCCTTAACTACCCGATTACTCATTAATCAAGATAATTAAAGATAATTACTATCATTAATATTCATGATGTCCAAAAACAAAAGAGTCTTAATTACATAATTTGGACTTTCTAATTCCAAATATGGAATCCATTTTACCAAATTCCGAACACAGAAATTTAAATAATTAATTTAAAAATAATTTCTATTGTCAAAACAAATAACGTGTTTTTTTAAACAGTATCTATGAAAAGTTTGGCATTAGTTTATGCACAATTCCAAAGTGAAATTAATCCTAATGACCAAAATTGGATTAAATGATAAAAATATATTAAGATTACACTTTAAGAAAAATTAAAAAGATAATCTAACCATATAATTAAATTAGATGTAAACGCAGTTTTGATGTAAAATGCAGTATTTTTCTCTATTCATTAAAAAATGAACATTGTCAGAAAAATACCGAAAATTTATCCCATGTAAATTTCAATGTCCCAATCATAAAGAATATATGTTTATTTTGACTAATTGAGATTATTATATTGTCAAAATTTTTATTTAAAAATGGTTTTCCATCAAAAGGCAGTAAAACAATCTTTTAAAAATATTAGTGTATTCCATGCTTAAGATTGGATTTATTCTCATTTTAATCCTCTAAAACACTATCTAATTCATAAATAGACATATATAAAAATATCTATTATTCATTAATTACTTGGGATGTTACATTCCACCCATACACCATGTTCTTATATAATTGTACATTTTTTATAAAAGATGTTATATGGTTGAAAAATGACCATATAATTTTTTTGGGCAAGTTTTTAGGTAAAAAAACTAATTTTAACATATTTTAAATGATAAAAAATTATTATTAAATATTTGGAATCTATTTTTCCAAATTAAAAAAACATAATTGGGGTAGAATAAATAAATATTAATAATGTAAATGGGACGACAAAGTGTGGTTTTAATGTGAAAATATCCAAAAGTTGGTTAATTTTTATATCTAAAACAATGTTAAAATGATTCTTATTAACATTAATGGATTATATTATATTCGATAGATCTAATTATAATTTAAAAAATCATAAAAATATAATTTTATCATATGAATAAATCATAGGAAAAAATATTTCAATAAAAATCACGTATCATTTTCTATTCATCAAAATATAAAACTTACTACTAAAATAATAAAAATTCAACAAATTTTAATTTTGATTTTACTATTTCCAAAATAAATTTTATTTTTTCACATAAAAATTATAAAATTGATAATACGTTGTTTTAAAATAGGTTTACCAATAAATTGTGGTAAATTTTTTTTAGAAAATTGGAGATTTTAATCATAAAACTGGATTTATTTGTATCTTATACCTATAAAATCATTTGATTGGTTGTGAAAATATTTAATAAACATGAGTAATAATAATATAGGTATTTATATTAATGACCACTGATACAAATTCATGTTAAAAACTGTCATATTAAAAACTAATATTTTTACTCTTTTATTTTTTGGTATAACACATTATTACGAGAAACACAAGATTTAGAAAAAAAAAATTGTTGTGTGTCATGTATGATATTGGAAATAACATATATTTTATTATAATATTAATTTTTAATTCATAAATATAAACAAATATGAAAAATAATTATTTTATCATTACTTGTGTTTTTCCATAAACAGTTAGTGGTCACAATTTGACCCCTACTGTCTATCATAGGTTAGAATGCTTATAGAAGTGATATAAATAACAAATGAAGAAATATACAAACTAAAAAAATTCAACAATGTAATTTAAAATAATTTATTAAATCCATTCAATGATGAAATATTTACAAGTATAGTATAGAAAATAGCTACTCTTTTATCAATCCATAATTGAAATCCATAATAAAGAAATAAATACATCTTTCATATGCCTTTATGATGAATGGTTTATACACGTCACCATATACCAACTCAGAATAATACATTAAAATATTTCTATTGGAAATATATGTATTTATATTGATTTAACTTATTCAAATCCACCAAAAATTAGCTCATAATTTTCATTATTTTAGGCATGTCATTAAAATAATTGTATATCATCAAAATTTTATAGATTAATATTATTTGAGGTAAAGCCCTTAATGATATGATTTTTGTTATCATATTTTGAGAGGAAACTCGAGTCTTCATCTTCATTTATTTTATATTGAATGCATATTATTCTTCTTCCATTATTAGCATAATATTATCTGTCTAACAATTTTTCAAAATCATTATGGTGAAATGTATTTCCTTCTCATAATAAAAAACATTAACTCACACTAAAGAGTGTGTTCTTTAATCCAAACTAAAAAGAACATAAACCATCCTAATATTTTTTTTAAATCCTCAAAAACATATTTATAAGAGGTCAATTACTTTAATAATTAATGTTATAAGCCATATTATGATTTTTTGGAAAATATAAATTTTTCTCATCATCAATGTGGGAAATACGATATTGATAATACCTAACAGATCTACCTAACTAAAAATATACTTACGGTAAATGATATTTCTTATTAAAAATTTCTATATTTCCACACAAATAAAATTATTGGAGATCATATTTCTCTTTACATGAGAAACATATCCAATAGAATGGAAGTCATTTTCCTATATTAACATATAAAACTAATTTTTGAGTTTTACTGCACCAATAAATCATCTAAATCAAAACATAATGGTTTGGATCACTAAAGCATATCGGTATACAACATTATTCTTAAAAAAATTCTATAAATATTTTTAGTCATATCATTTTTCAAAATATAATGACCTTGATTTGTAATTCCCTTTTTAAAAAGGAATTTCATAATTCATTACACTTTGTTTCTATTGATTTTTTTTGAAATATTTTTAATTTTTTATTTCATAAAACCTTTTAAGAATATACTAAATTTAAATAATTATATATATTAATAAATTATATATATTGAAACGTAATTTATAAAACAATCACCATTTCTATCTACGTAAAATTGCATATTTTTTTACATTAGAATTTAAAAATTATATATTTTATGAGGCTTCATCTTCTTATAAATTATACTATACCCCAAGCATTCTTAATTTTTAATGTGATAATTTATTGACTATTTTTCATATAATTTCATAAAACTTTATTTAGCATCATCATTTATTTCCTCATGTGTATAATCCCAAATTTCAGAGTCATATGGATTGAAATACCATGTCAGGACATATCCCTTTCAAGACCCACATAAGGGATAACCATGAGAACAGTAGTGACCCCACTGGACTACTTCCATTAGTTTAGATACAGAAAATTATCACCGTGGGCATAAATATTATATATAAGGTATTATATCCTAGAGAAAAATTTTAAAACTATTTATCAAAATGAGAATTATAACAAAAAATGGAGAAACCATAATCTACAATGATAATTTTAAAAAATAAATAAATATAAAATTTTCGAGGAAAATAAACACATTATTCTTGGTATTTGAAATCAAAAGACACTAATATAGTTATTTGGATTAAATTTCATTTGGTTTTTTAATATCATATATTTTATTATGTTATAATAAAATGAATTGAACCCTTCATTTAAAAAAAACAAAAAATATAGTTTTAATAGAGCCATGGACATCAGTTAATAGAGTTAAAGTCACTTACATCAGATAATAGTGTGTTGTGTTTGATGTTTTGTAAATGAACAAGAGAAATATACAATATAACTATTAGACCTTGCTATATTGAATTCAATATATTATACTAGGGCTATTTGGATTCAAATAAAATTACTATTGATATACTCAATTGAAGAAGCTACATAAGTGTAATAGATTGTTTTAGTCATTTTTTTGTTTTTGATAGTTTGTTTCAATGAACACTTAAAACATTATTTTAATCCATGTGATTTTTATAGATCATCCACATATAAGGATTTATTTGTAAATGATCTATGTCTTTTTACTATAACTATTATTTGTTTAATCTATTTTATTTCAAATTAAAGATGGTTTTTTAATTATATTGATCAAGGTCTTCTAAGGACATGATGATAGATCCATTCAGATATGAATTTACTTAACAAGTATTCAGATTCACAAGTTTACATCTATCTAGTTAATGTGATTATGGGATTCTTATGAGATGAAGATGGGTATCATCTGATGGTTATATGGTTAAGGGACATCTAGATTCATAATTGTGATTTTTTATTTAAGATTATAATACTTATATGGTTCTTTTAAAGTAAAGGGTTCCATTACTAAATTTTTTTATGTTAATAATTATCTTTTGATGTATTTGGGATTTTAGTTAATAAACCTTTATTTTTATACATTGTATTTTTTTAAAGATTTTATATTTGTTATTTCTTTTATCATGAAAGAGTATAATTGTAATAGATTTATTTACAATGGTATTATAAAATTTTAATATCCTAATTATTGGGTGATGTATCATTTTTTCAATATATATTTTGGGTTTGATATGTTTTTTAGTTGGTTTTTAAATATAATGCACACTTTCATTTATTATAATGTTTACATACTATACATATCTATCATTTTATGACAAACAATTTATATCAATGTAAGTATCATTATTTTAAACACATATTTTGTAGGAATAACTGTATTTCATTTTATTATATTAATATATTCTCTTAGATTATATAATTATTTCAATAGAAAAACATTTTTATATGTAAATACGTTTTTTGTTTTATCTTGGACGGAAAACCTATTGGTCCATTAGAGAATCTAAATCTGAGTTGGACAAAAAAAATATGGTGTGAAATGTGAATATTGGAATGACCAGATGGATAATTTCATTACAAACATGGGGTCTGATCACATTCTTATGATAACCTAAAATTATATAATCTGGTAGAAAAAATTATTTACTTTTACTCATGATAAAATGTTTGGGGTATTAGGAAAAAAAGTAAATTTTACAACATGTTTCTTTGTAAAATAATTAAAAATATCCACTATAATGTATTTTCATGTCGTATAGTGAATGGAATAATGAATATTTATGAAATTACTAAATTTGGAACTTCTAATGTTCTTGAAACACGAAGGCTTCTATGGAGAGATAACTTATATAATTTTTTATTTTTTCAGATACATATTTAATTTTATAGATGAATTAAATCATAATGGGTGGTTATTGAAATTTAGTATTTAGGTGGGAAGAAATTCCTGGATGATAAATTAGTTAAAAAATCATTGATATTTTTCCTACAAAATTTCACTCTAAAAGAATACTTATAAATGATACTATGTGTCAGTTAACATTTAGTGTTGATGATCTGATTAGTACATTAATTTTATAAATAAATTCATTTAATAGAGTTATTGATAAAGATAAGAGAAATATCATATTTTCAATTACTTTTACTTATGTTGTTTTAACTTCTTGTGAATAAACATAAAAAGACACTACAATGAAGATTAATTAAAATCATGAATTAAAAAATAGTAATTCAAAAAATAGTGAAATATAACACAATAAACAAGTGAAGAGGATGAATAGGTTTATCAGAAAATAATATTTTAATATAATTAATTAAAAAAATATATATATAATAATGATAAGATGGAGTCTTTGAAAACCATCTATAATTAGTTAAGGAAACATGATCATATTAAACTACATGTCCCAAGGTTGGGTGAAAATAATTATGATGGAAAATCATTAATGATTAAATATATAAAGGCCTTACATGCTGTGGATGACATATGGATTGTTAGTGATGATCTAACATTTGATTAATGAACCGATTCAAATGATGACGTATGAAAAATTTAGACTTTCAATTCAAAAATCCTTAGGATAATCTAAGATTTATGTTAATGAAAAATCTTCATACACTAATAAAATAATCTATAAATTATAATTTATAATGTGTACTAGTTGATGTGAACAAATATACATCATTAAAATAGCAGGATGGTATTCTATTAATGGAATAAATAACAGGATATATGGATTTTCTTGAAAATACAAATAAAATATTAACTAATAACAAAATATTTCTAAATTCAATGATAAAATTTTCAGACATTCGAATAACATGTCTATATATTACTATATGTTGAATAAAAAATATATTAAAGCATCTAAAAAAACAAAGATAAATTTAAATACATGAATGATCTAGGTGTTTCTAAAAATAATATTTATATGTTCACTACATATATGAAAACAAATCAATTATGGAATATAATCATAATATATGAATTAAAGTGTTAATTTGAAATAAAAATCATAATGTTTAAATAATTTATTGATAAACTTTACAACTAGTATCAATTAATTTTAAAAATTTTCTAGGTAATTTAAACATAAAAATTTAATTATAAAACATAGTCATGAACCCCATGGAATATATAAATAATAAGGAAATTATTGTATACCGTGTTATGAAATTTTTTTAAATTAATGTTTGAGAGGTGGGAATTATAAAAATTATTATTTCGATTAATTATAATGTTTAAAAAATAATAAAAAATTTATTTAAAATGAGATAATATTTTGGAAAAACATAAGTGTTAGGATAATAGGGATACTAAATATATTTTTTAACCTTATAGGAAAAATGAAATTCCATTAACAAACTCATATACTTTTATTTATTATGAAGACATGTTATGTATTTACAATGTCCTACATTATTATACGCTGTGACTTGTATAGAAAATTTTAATTTGTTATTTATAAAGAGGTTTATTTTTTTGAAAAAAAAGTGTTTGAATTAGGGGTGTTTATAAATATCTACTATAATATTTTGTATGATGAATGAGACATAGTTGGTTGAATGTGTTATCAAGTAGACATTTTTAAATAAATTAGGTAAATTTGTAGCTAAAATTTTAGATGGAGTTGCGAAATATAGTTTAGTAGTAAAAATTGTATCATGGTGGTCTATAAATGTAATGAGACCTTAACATAACCTATGAATTTCAACAAGTAATGTTTTAGTTGGGGATTCCTTGGTGAAATAATTAAATATTGTGACATTTAGGCTATCACATAAGGGTATGAGACCCTTTAATAGAAGGTCAGTTGAGGAACCTTACACAAGGACCCTTATGAATGTACTTGAGATGGATTTTTCATCATGCCATGTACTTTATCATGGAGGGCCCCTAAGAAGAAATGGAAATTGGATTCTTCCCCACATCTAGCTAGACTACTACCTAAAGTGTTATTCCACAACAAAGCATAGTTGGGGAGTGCTATGGAATAATCCAATTGTTAAATTGTTGCCATTTTCTTGGTTTTGTTTAGTTCATGCCTCAATTTAATGTTATCAGTTCCTATTATAGGATCCCACGGTATAAATCTATTATGGGTTTCTGAATAAAGGGGATGGTCCATTTGGATATCCATTTTCTCACCATTGGTTCCCCTTTGATCTAATGGTTTTAGCAGGATTTCATCACACAAATTGTGGTTATATCCATCAACACTCCCACCTTATTTCTCCATATATATCTCATAAGAATTTTATTATTATTTTTTATTTTTGATGGATGTTATCACCAAGTAATTGTGAAATCATCCTATATAATGTGGATTTCATCAGATGCCTGAAATAGATATATTGGGAATAATAAATTAGTTAATAGTTAATAATTTATCGTATTGTCTGATTTCCATTTTTTTATATATAGTAACGGAATTTTTTTAAATTAATTGTTGATTTATTTTTTAAATATTGGTTTTATGGTTAACCATGGATTGGGTGCACATTATAAGTGTGTTATAATAAATTTATCAACGTTTCAACATCATTAGGTCACATATTGAGTTTGGTACCTATTTTTAAATGGGTTATATTGGTTTTAAAAGAATTAATAATTAATTTATCAGAGATTATTGATGAGATATTTTCTAATTTACTCACAAAAAAATTGAACAATCTTGGGATCAAATGTTGAATCATAAGTTGAGGTGGGGTTTTAAATTATTTTACACATTTGGTCTTTGGGTGATTTTTTGTTCATTTGACCTAATATTATAGAATATGTGTATTTCCATGAAATGTGTGACATTCCCACATATGGTGTGTTTGGATCACATATGAATAATAGTCATTATTTACCACTGTAACGCCCCGACCCTAGTTACCCAGAGTCGGTGCATTATTACATAACATTAGCATGATCACAAGAAAGATCAAATCTCGAAAGACCGATTGGTTTAGTAGCCTTGGAAACACTAGATATATTCATAAAGTTTTACATTACATCATAAAGTGAAAAAATACTACAACAACATAATGTCTTATTAGTCAACACTGATATCCCCTCATAATATCCATGTAGGTCATTCATAACTTACTTCTTCACATATTGGGAAAAATAAAACATAGAAAAGGGGTGAGCTCAAATGCCCAGTAAGGATAAAAATATAGCGAAAACTTTCCAAAATAAGCATAAATATTTAAGGCAATTTATAACTAAAACAAAAGCCTTTAAAACTTGAACTTCAACATAGTATGGAAAAAGTAAAATGAAATAATGCCATTTACTTATTCACATGGATATTCTAATAATTGAATAATCACATGCAATATCAATAACCACTTTCATAATGATGGAATGCATAATGGCAGACTATCATAACCGCATAGACAAGGCCTCGTGCAAAGAATACAAATACGATTTTCCCAAGGCCTTGTGCCAAGACACTAGTTTGTCTCATGAGACCTACTGATGCATCGAGGAGCTATAACGGGCTCCACCCATCATATATTAAGTCCAATGCATTCCCATATGGAAAGGTTTAAACATAACATAAACATTCATATTAAAACTAGCATACGAAATGTCAATACTTTTACTATAAACCATGAATGGTATAAAAATAGAACATCCACAGTCAAAAATATCAAAAAACCTTCAATACAACATATAAGTTTGTATCATAATAAATCAACTTCAAATAAGCGTAAAATCCAACAAAGGATGTTGACATAGATGAAATCAAAACTATATTTAGAGAAATATCTCTTTTTATTTTGAAATCATTTAAGATCCATATAAAATAAAACATTTTCTTTGAAAATATTCTTATAATATTGTAATGGAATCTTTGAAGATTTTATAACGGCAGAAAATAGCCGCACCCGCCGTATAAGTCAAAAAAACATTCTTACCTTAATTCTGTCGAAAAGGTTAAAAAGGACCTTATTTTGAAAAAGGCGGAAAGATTCTTTTATAAACCACTTATAAAAGTCAAAAAGGGTACAAATGACTTTAACTCATATTCTAGTAAATAGTAAAAATGTTTTGAAATACATTTTTAAGAAACATGGATGTGGATGATAAAGAGATCCTAGTAGATTATTACGTATAAACAACCTCGGATAATGAAGAGATTGTGAAATAACCCTTACCTTGTACTTTTCCTTGGTTGGGGTAGTTTAACCTCCCCTATAATAGCTAAATAATTGTTATTAAATTATACAAGAATCATATACATTCATATGATATCTAATATGATCTTTTAACATTTCTTTGTTAATAATATCTTCGTATTATTGTTGTTTCGGGTGATAACTTAGTCATTTTATTTTATATGTTTTGTTATGTAAGACATTTTTTTTAACAAATAGGATGTATATTATTCATATCCAGAATGATATCAAGTCCATAAACATTATTTTTAAATCATGAAATGATAATTATTCTTGAATGGATATGATGCAGAATGAATCTCATCGCGTTCGGGGAGACGGTAGTCCGTACGTACGCACGAGCGAAAATATCATTCTTTTGATATTAAAATAATATATAAATGGATGGTATATCATATATACAGAATCATTAACATGTTATATTTATTATTTACCTGAGTTACACATCATTATTATACCCATCCAAATAATAATATATTGAATAACAATTACATCACGACGTGGAGACGGTAAGCCGTACGTACGCACGTAAGGTGACATGTTATTCAAAGGGTGGATAGAATAATGAATATGGTTGTACCATATTTATAATAACATCACAGTATATATATAATACATGAGTTATTATTTTATAATGGTAACAACAAAGGAAGAAGAAGTGGAAAAAGAAAGGAACTTGGAAAAGGGTGGTGAAATCATTACATCTTCTTCGGTTTCTTCATTTTGATTTGATCAAAAGGGCTCCTCGGGTTGGCTTTATGACCAAACTAAGGACTCTAGGTTGTAGTGAGGGAAGTCTGGAGAGTATTTGGGAAGAGTTTGGCCGAACGAAAAGGTTTTTATGGTGTGAAGAAATGAGAAGGAGGAGTGACCTTTTATAAGAGGGGTGAGGGGCACCTTTGGAAAATCTAAAAATATTAATTTATAATAAATTTATATTCAGTTTATAATGGCTCCAATGTTGATTGTTTAAATGTTAATGTGGGGCTGGGTCGAAAACAACTCAACCAGTATAATTTAGATAGGTTTGGGAACTTATATTAACCTTATCTTTAAGTATTAACTCTAAGTTAATTAGTTTCACTTTTACAATGTCTCTTTGTATTTTTCTATTATATGGTTAATAAACATACCATATTCATCCAAGAGACCCCAAAGAGGTCCATTAATGATACACCTATCATTATAAAAGTCTCTTGGCAGAACCTTTTATTTTTAGGAATTTAATATCAATTAATAATATAATATTTGTTTTCAAAACTCTTTTATGTCAATTTTGACTCTATTCAATAGTTGATTTTTGTGAAACTAATAACAGAATGATTACTTCGAAAGAATTTAATTAAATCATTCCTAACATGTAAAATTAACTTATAAAATTAGTGTGATTCATAGAAAGTCTCAAATTATATTTATTTGTGTGTTTATAATATCAATTATTTTAATTTTTCTCTATTATGTTAATTACTACATCATCATTTTGTCATAAATAAATTAACTTATTTAATGTCTAAAAATTATAAATAAAATATCATTATGTAGTAAATCTTTTTAGATTTCTAATGAATATTTATAGTCGAAAATCCAAAATATATAACCCTATGTAAAAATTTCTTTTCTAAAAGATATATGCCTGTGTCATTTTTGTACTAATTTTACCTTAATTAAAATAAAGTGTCCCTAGCACCTACAGGTGGCTCCATGGGGTCCCAAAATCGACCAAAAGATGCCTATGGTCGAACATGTATCAAAGAATAAGGTTAGGACACATTTTAGTGTAATTTAGTATTATTATAATATTATTTTCTAACCCTTATTTACCGGATTTACCCTTAACCATGGTAAATAAAATATTTACCGCAGTAATTATTCAAAATTCATAAAACTAAATGTTACCTATTTACACAATTTTAACATCCTGATTCCAAATATGGAATCCATTTTTCCAAATTCAAAACACAGAGGTGGTAGAAATTAATTTAAAATTAATTCCCGTTGTTAAAACAAAAAATTTGTTTTTAAGAGATAATAACTATCAAAAGATTGACACTTGTTTATGTCCGGTTTAATTGTAAAATCATGTCCAATGACCAAAATTGTATTAAATGGTAAAAATATATTCAAAATATACATTAAAACCTCTCAAATTCATAATTTATCACTATTAATTATTTTGATTAAAAAAGATGTTTTTAATTAAAATTTAGTAATTTTCACTATTCATCAAAATATTAAAGTTATCCGAAAAGTACCAAAATTTCACCTTAGGCTAAATTTGATATTTCGAATCCAAAAATGATGTCCATTTTGAAATATAAAATATATATAATTTCAAAAAGTAGGTATTACTATTCATAACAGCTAGTTTGATTGGTTATGGTGTGTTAGAACTCGGGGTTGCGTACAACACATGCTATCACATTATTCAAAGAGAAGCGTACCGTAGAACCTTGGGGTGTTACATTCTCCACTCCTTAAAATAATTTCACCCTCGAAATTTCTAGAATACTTATCACATGAAAAGGCTCGGCTGGTTCTTCATCATAAGTTCCTCGGGTTCCCACGTTTCCTCTTCTATCTTATGGATTCTCAACAAGACTTTTACTAGACGTTTCGTCCGGTTTCTCAGTACTTGTTCTCTCATATCAAAATTCCTGACGGGCTCTTCTCAATAAGACAGATCGGGTTCCAGTTCTAATTCTTCATAGGTGAGTACATGTGTTGGGTCAGGCATGTATTTCTTCAACAGATATACATGGAACACATCGTGAACTTTGGAGAGACTTGGCGGCATTGCCAATCAGTAAGCTACAACCTCAATTCGTTCTAGAATTTAGAAAGGTCCGATGTACCTGGGACTCAATTTACCTTTCTTACCAAAACTTATGACTCCCTTCCATGGAGACACATTCAAGAAATCATGATCACCTACTTGAAATTCCAAATCCTTCCTTCGATTATCGACATAGCTCTTCTGCCTACTTTGAGCTGCTTTGATGTGATTTTGGATTACCTTCACCTTTTCCATCATTTCCTCCACTATTTCTTGGCTTACATGTTTTGTTTCACCAACTTCATCCCAACAGGTTGGTGTACGGAATCTCTTTCTGTACAACTCTTCATATGGTGCCATCTGAAAGTCAAGTGAGCAAGATCGCAACATGTCTTCTAAGGTTTGAATAGTCCGTTCTGATTGTCCGTTTGTCTGAGGGTGGTAAGTAGTGCTAAAATGAAGTTCAGTATCCAAGGATTTCTGAAGACTTTTCCAGAATCATGAAGTAAAATGGGGATCACGATCAGAAACAATCTATAGGGGTACTCCATGAAGTCTCACAACTTCATTAATATATAGTCTTTCTTGACGTTCCAGGGGTAGATCTTCTCTTATAGTAAGAAAATGTGCTGACTTTGTAAGATGATCAACAATAACCCATATTACATCGTTCCTTCTAGGAGTATTTGGTAGTCCCATGACAAAGTCCATCGTAATATTGCACCATTTCCACTACGGTATGGGAAGAGGTTGCATGACTCCTCCAGGCTGTTGCCTTCCAGCTTTCACTTGTTGACAAACCATACATCTTGACACAAAATCAGCAATCTCCCTCTTCATGTTGTCCCACCAAAAATGTTCCTTCAAATCTCTATACATTTTGGTGCTCCCAGGGTGTATAGAGAAATTGCAACTATGAGCATCATCCAACAATTGCCTTTTTAGATTAGGTATGTTGGGAACACAAAGTCCCTTCCCAAATTTCAAAATTCCATCTTCATACACAAAGTCTCTCAGTCTCCCATCATTCACAACATTAATTGTCTTTTGAAATTCTTCATCATCGGTCTGAGAACTCTTAATCCTTTCTAGTAAATATGTTTTGGCAACCATTTGAAAACGCATTGATGTTTCACCTTCCCTGGTTATTCCCATGTCCATCTTCACTAGATCCATCAAAATTGGATCCCTTTCAATTATCATCACATTCAAAACTCCATGATCTTTTCTACTCAAAGCATCTGCGTCCTTTTTTGCCTTCCCATGGTGGTAGTGTATCATGCAATCATAATCCTTGAGTAATTCAAGCCATCTCTTTTTCCTCATACTGAGTTCTTTTTGTGAGAAAATATACTTCAAACTCTTGTGATCAGTATAAATCTCACATTTTTCACCATAGAGGTAGTGCCTCCATATCTTCAAAGAAAATATCACAGCTGCTAACTCGAGATCCTGAGAAGGATAGTTTTGCTCATGAATTTTCAACTGTCGTGATGCATAGGCAATAACCCTATCATTCTGCATAAGGACACAACCAAGTCCTTTCTTCGATGCATCACTATAAATAAAGAACCCATCATTCCCCGATGATAGAGTTAATATAGGATAATTGAATAATCTCTTCTTCAGTTCTTCGAAACATTCTTCACACTCTTTTGTCCAAACAATTTTAACCCCTTTACGTGTGAGCTTTCTTAATGGGTTAGCCAATCAGGCAAAATTCTGGACGAATCGTCGATAATAACCTGCCAAACCAATAAAACTACGTACCTCAGTTACACTCAAAGGTGCTGGCCATTCATGGATTTCCTTGGTCTTAGAAGGATCAACAGAGATTCCATATTTAGAGACTATATGGCCAAGAAAAGAAATCTCCTGAATCCAGAATTCACACTTGCTAAACTTCCCATATAATTCATGTCTTCTCAGAGTCTTCAGGATAATGCGCAAGTGATTTTCTTGATCTTCGTAGCTTTTGGAGTGTACTAAGATATCATCAATAAATACCACCACAAATTCATCGAGATACTCCTTGAAAACTCTATTCATGAGATCCATGAATACAGAGGGTGCATTAGTCAATCCAAAAGGCATTACAGTAAACACGTAATGCCCGTACTAGGTTCGAAATACTGTCTTCAGGATGTATTCCTTCTTCACACACAACTGATGGTATCCTGATTGAAGGTCAATCTTTGAAAAGTATTGAGCTCCATGCAGTTGGTCAAATAAATCATCAATGTGTGGTAGGGGATACTTGTTCTTTATTGTTATAGCATTGATCTCTCTGTAGTCGATACATAACCTCGTAGAACCATCTTTCTTTTTAACAAAAAGAATAGGGGCTCCCCATGGAGAAACACTAGGCCGAATAAATCCTTTATTACTCAATTCCTCTAGTTGTTTCTTTAGTTCGACTAATTCTACAGTGGCCCTTCTATAAGGTGTCTTCTATATAGGCCTTGATCCCGGAATTAAATCAATGGAAAACACAACTTCTCGTTCTGGAGGACGTCCAAGTAAATATTCCGGAAATACATCTACAAATTCTTTTACAACAGGTACATCCTCTATTTGAACATTCCTTTCCTCACCCACAGTTATTTCATTCTCTTCATCCCCAATAATTTAATTTAGTTGAGCTACTGGGGGTGGATCTAAATAAGAATTAAGTGGTGACGATTCTGCTATAAAGATAAGGTGTTCCTTATCATTATCATCAAGAATCGTAACCTCTTTCTTCTTACAATAAATCTTCGCATCATAGTCCGAAAGCCAGTCCATACCGAGGATTATATCAAACTCAATCATAGGTATGACGATGATATCAGCAGATAAATAACATTTATGTGCTCTAATGGGGACTCATTCACAAAACTTTGTTGCAACGATACTTCCCTTAGAAGTTTTAACTGACAACTCCCTTGTTAAATCAAATTGGAAATATCTAATTTTCTTAGAAAACTGGGAAGATATGAAACAATGCGATGATCCAGAATCAAATAATCCATTTTCTAAACTTGAGGAAACCATTAAATTACCTGCCACCACATCTTTCGGAGCATCTACCTCAGCAGTAGTGATAGCATAAGCTTGGCCTTGATCCCTTGGCCTTTTCTGAGGTACGTTCTCTTGATGCTTAGGACATTCATTTTCATAATTCCCCCTCTCCCTGAAATTTTAGCACTGAATTTTGGTGGCTTCCTTCTCCCCTTTTCAATCACGAGCTTGGTGGCCTTTTTCAGCACACATATAATAGACTCCCGTTCCCTTCAAGCAAGTATTGTGGTGTTTCTTCCCACATTTACCATAGGATAGATATTCAACCTTTCGCTTCATCCCCATATTTCCATTCCCAGATTGATCAGAAGGTCTCTTCTTCTCTTGCATTGCTTTAAAGTCATAAGACTTAGAGAATTCCTTTTCGGTCTTGATAGCACATGAGACAATGTCTTCGTATGATGAGAAGGATTGTGAGACTAATTCTCGATAGAGAAATGGTTTTAATCCATCAAAGAAACGATCAATATTACTTCTTGGGTTACGTATATAATCACCAGCATACCATGTTAACCTTGTAAAGTTAGCCTCATACTTTGTGACATTCTCATCCTCCTTTTGTCTCAGACTCAGAAATTGCCATTCCATATCTGCTCGATGGTCGCGCGGAAAGTATTTTTCTAAAAACAGATCATTGAACTCCCTCTATTCTATATTTGATACTTCATCATCTTCCTTTATGTTTTGAATCAGTGACCACCATTGATCAGCATCTCCAGTGAGTCGGTAAACTGTCATGATAACTTTTTCCCTTTCACTACTCCCCAAAGCCTGAAATATTTTCTCTAGGGAATTTATCTATTGCTCAGCTACTAAGGGATTTGTACTCCCATTGAACATTGGTGGTTTTTGCCTCATGAATCTATCTAACATTGATCCTCCACGTTTTGGATCAGGGTGCTCCATACGGGTAAGGTTATTATTCATAACCTGAGTAAGTTGTCCCAGTATGGTGATTAGCTGATCGGCACCAGTTGCATCACCAGATCCACTATAATTATCTTGTGCAGGAGGGAAATCCCTACATGGAGTGCATGCATTGATACAGTTTCCATTTCTTCTACTAGGATCGATTTCTAAACAATAGTACAAACTACATCAGTTTATAAATCAAAATACATAATCCCATACTTATAAAACACTTAACATAAATTGACCTATTTATGGATATATTCCATAATCATAAGAATGTTTTTTTGAGGAAGTTTATATTCATTAACCCTTCATAATGATTTTTAAAGAAAATGAGAGTTATCCTATGCATATCCCTAGGGAGTTTCGAAACCAAGAGTGCAGCAAGGCCCGTTGTCGTGCACCAGTTCCCGTTCGAGTCTAGCTCAAAGCGGTGTTTTTGGGTTTTACCCCTAGGTACATCTATGCCAGAGCCACCTCTACCTGCTCGTATCCAGACAGGGATGTATTGCTCGGAAAACTCACAAAATCACTACAATACCAAAATTCTAGGAAGTTCTTCTATACTAATTTTCAAAGTTCATCTTAGGTCTACGTGCTCTAATTAGAGTTTGTCTAAATCTAGCTTCCAAAGTTTATACTAAACATCCTCTGATACCAACTGTAATGCCCCGACCCTAGTTACCCAGAGTCAGTGCATTATTACATAACATTGGCGTGATCAAAAGAAAGATCAAATCTTGAAAGACAAAATGGTTTAGTAGCCTTGGAAACACTAGATATATTCATCAAGTGTTACATTACATCATAAAGTGAAAAACTACTACAACAACATAATGTCTCCATAGTCCACACTATTATCCCCTCATAATATCCCTACAGGTCATTCATAACTTACTTCTTCACATCTTGGGAAAAATAATACATAGAAAAGGGGTGATCTCAAATGCCCAGTAAGGATAACAATATAGCGGAAACTTTCCAAAATAAGCATAAACATTTAAGGCAGTGTATAGATAAAAAAAAGCCTTTTAAATATGAACTTCAACAGAGTATGGCAAAAGTAAAATGAAATAACTCTATTTACTTATTCAAATGGATATTCTACTAATCGAATAATCACATGCAATATCAATAACCACTTTCATAATGATGGAATGCATAATGCCAGACTATCATAACCACATAGCCAAGGCCTCGTGCCAAGACTACAAATAAGATTTATACAAGGACTTGTGCCAAGACACTAGTCTATCTCATGAGACCTACCGATGCATTGAGGAGCTATATTGGGCTCCACCCGTCATATATTAAGTCCAATGCATTCCCATATGAAAAGGTTTAAACATAACATACACATTCATATTAAAACTAGCATACGAAATGTCAATACTTTCACCATAAACCATGAATGGTATAAAAATAGCACATCCACATTCAAACATATCACAAAACCTTCAGTAAAACATATAATTTTGTATCATAATAAATCAACTTCACATAAGAGTAAAATCCAACAAAGGATGTTGACATAGATGAAATCAAAACTCTTTTTAGAGAAATATCTCTTTTTATTTTGAAATCATTTAAGAGCCATATAAAATAAAACATTTTCTTTGAAAATATTCTTATAAGCATGTAAGGGAAGATTTGAAGATATTATAACGGCGTAAAATTGCTGCACCCGCCGTATAAGTTAAAAAAACATTTTTACCTTAATTCTGTCAAAAATGATAAAAATGACATTGTTTTAAAAAAGACGGAAAGATTCCTTTATAAACCACTTATAAAAGTCAAAAAGGGTATAAATGACTTTAACTCATATTCTAGTAAATAGTAAAAATGTTTTGAAATACATTTTTAAGAAACATGGATGTGGATGATAAAGAGATCCTAGTAGATTATTACGTATAAACAACCTTTGATAAGGAAGAGATTGTGAAATAACCCTTACCTTGTACTTTTTCTTGGTTGGGGTAGGTTAACCTCTTATATGATAGTGAAATAATTGTTATCAAATTATACAAGAATCATATACATTCATATGATATCATATATGATCTTTTAACATTGCTTTGTTAATAATATCTTAGTATTATCGTTGTTTCAGGTGTTAACTTACTCATTTTATTTTATATGTTTTGTTACGTAAGACATTTTTGTAATAGATAGGTTGTATATTATTCATATCTAGAATTATATCAAGTCCTTAAAAATTATTTTTTAACCATGAAATGATAATTATACTTGAATGGATACGATGGAGAATGAATCTCATCACGTTCGTGGAGACGGTAGTCCGTACGTACGCACGATCGACAATATCATTCTTTTGATATTAAAATAATATATAAATGGACGGTATATCATATATAAAGAATCATTAACATGTTATATTTATTATTTACATGAGTTACAAATCATTATTATACCCATCCAAATAATAATATATTGAATAACAATTACACCACGACGTGGAGACGATAATCCGTACGTACGCACGTATGGTGACATGTTATTCAAAGGGTGGATAGAATACTGAATATGGTTGTACAATATTTATAATAAAATCAAATTATATATATGATACTGGAGTTATTATTTTATAATGGTAACAACAAAGGAAGAAGAAGTGGAAGAAAAAAGGAACTTGGAAAAGGGTGGTGAAATCATTACCTCTTCTTTGGTTTCTTCCTTTTGATTTGTTCAAAAGGGATCCATAGGTAGTATTTATGATCAAAATAATTCCTCTAGGTTGTAGTTAGGGAATTTGGGAGAGTATTTGGGCAGATTTTTGCCGAACCAAAAGGCTTTGAAGGTGTGAAGAAAAGAGAAGGAGGAGTGCCCTTTTATAAGGGGGGTGAGGGGCACCTTTGGAAAATCTAGAAATATTAATTTATAATAAATTCATATTCGGTTTCTAATTTCTCCAAAGTTGATTATTTAAATTTTAAGGTGGGTATGGGTCGAACACAACTCAAACAATATAATTTAGACAGGTATGGGTACTTATATTAACCTTATCTTTAAGTATTAACTCTAAGTTAATCAGTTTCACTTTTACAATGTCTCTTTGTATTTTTATATTATATGGTTAATAATCTTACCATATTCATCCAAGAGGCCCACAAGAGGTCCATTAATGATAAAAATATCATTATACAGGCCTCTTGGACGAACATTATATTTTTAGGAATTTAATATCAATTAATAATATAATATTTGTTTTAAAAACTCTTTTATGTCAATTTTGACACTATTCAATAGTTGATTTTTGAGAAACTCATAACCGAATGATGACTTCGCAAATATTTAATTAAATCATTAATAAAATATCATATTAACTTATAAAATTAGTGAAATTCATAAAAAGTCTCAAATTATATTTATTTGTGAATTTATAATATCAATTGTTTTAATTTTTCACTATTATGGTAATTACTGCATCATCATTGTGTCATAAATAAATTAAATTATTTAATGTATAAAAATTATATATAAAATATAATTATGTAGTAAATCTTTTTATATTTCTAATGAATATTTATAGTCGAAAATTCAACATATATAACCCTATGTAAAAATTGATTTCCTAAAAGATATATGCTTGTGTCATTTTTGTACTTATTTTAACTTAATTAAAATAAAGTGTCCCTATCACCTACAAGTGGCTCCATGGGGTCCCAAAATCGCCCCAAAGATGCCTATGGTCGAACATGTATCAACCAATAAGATTAAGACACATTTTAGGGAAATTTAGTACTATTAAAATATTATTTTTTAACCCTTATTTACCGGATTTACCCTTAACCATGGTAAATCAAATATTTACCGCAGTAATTATTCAAAATGCCTAAAAATAAATGTTATCTATTTACACAATTTGAACATCCTGATTCCAAATATGGAATCCATTTTTTCAAATTCAAAATGCTGAAGTGGCAGAAATTAATTTAAAATTAATTCCCGTTGTTAAAACAAAAATCGTGTTTATAAGAGATAATAACTATCAAAAGATTGACAGTTGTTTATGTCCGGTTTAATTGTAAAATTATATCCAATGAACAAAATTGTATTAAATGGTAAAAATATATTCTAAATATTCTATAAAACCTATCAAATTTATAATTTATTACTATTAATTATTTTGATTAGAAAAGTTGTTTTTGATTAAAATTTAAAAATTTTCACTATTCATCAAAATATTAAAGTTATCCGAAAAGTATCAAAATTTCACCTTAGGATAAATTCGATATTCCGAATCCAAAAATGAAGTCCATTTTGAAATATAAAATATATATAATTTCAAAAATCAGGTATTACTATTCATAACAGCTAGTTTGATTGGTTATGGTGTGTTAGAACTCTGTGTTACGTACAACACACGCTATCACATTATTCAAAGAGAAGTGTGCCGTAGAAGCTTGGGGTGTTACAACCACACATATTTATAAAAGGTTCAACATTGGTGATTTAGTTGAATGGGTGTTAGTGGACCTTATTTTGGGTTTTTAGCAGTGTGTGTAGGATTCCAAAGAGGAAATATTTTTATGTTTAAAATTAATTTTTACAAAATATGAATTGATTGATATGAAGATTTAGTAGAAATTGACTAGTTTGAAAACTAGATTTTGAATTGATAATAAAATTTGGAAATATATTTGACATAATATCCAATGGAATACTTGAGAGGCATAATTGAGTTTGTTTTGGTGTATATCACAGCATTAGGGTGATACCTAATTTTTTATGATTTTATTCTTTGTCATTTTTTTCTAGTGTTTCTCTTGTTTTATGTTGATGTGTGTTGTGTGTGTATCCCTCTGAAACCTTTCCTTGCAGTATCAAAGAAAATGGATTCCCTATGTGGATTAAATAATACCCTTATAATGTTGAGATGTGTTTTCACATTGGTCAAGACTTGAAGATAAGACTCAAGTTACTAGTGCCATACTAGTTAGCTAGTGAGCTATATGATGGGCTACATACCATGATAGTATATTCATATATTTACTATCTAGATTCTTGTGTTATCAAATGAATGTATGTGTGTATGAAGATCATGAATTTTTGATACTCCATCAGTTATATAGTGTTAAAAGGATCACAATGTGAGATATGGAGTCCTTGTGTTCATGATTTCATGTTTTGCCCTAAGTGATTGGATAGTTCTAGGGGCCCTTCCAGGAGTGAGATGTTCTTGTCAACCATTCCTTGAGTTATAATATGTGGTTTAATAGAATAATTATTGGTAATTTTGGAGTGAGATAACATTACTAGGATTTTTTTTTGAATGGTGGAATAATCATGAGTTAGATGGTGTCTTAGATATGATGTGATGTGTGATATGGATATATTTACTATTTTTTGATTATATAGTGGGTGAAATATGATGTAGCCTCCCTTGAGTGATAACAAATTTCTGGACACATGGTATAGTAATATGATTTCCTTAACATCATATTATACATCTTAGGTCACAGTTTGAGGTCATGGTTATACACTATAAGAAAATATTTTAGGTATTGATAGGTTTTTTGTACATAGTAGAATTATACCAATTTTTATGGTGATAAAGAAGGTATGGTATGGTTTTATGGGGGATGGGTTAGCACAAAATTACCAAACAATAGTTGTTGAATGTTCATTGTTTGTAATATATTGGAGTGTGTGTGTTAAATGAACATGAAAAAGATTTTTTTATATTTTATTGGTCAAATAGACTTGATCAAAAAAATAATTTGTATTACTGAGGAATTTTGAATAATTAATGGTTCATTAAAATCACCCCCACCCCCATACACTGAATGGGTTTTGATGTACATGGGCAAACATTCCTAATTCTATTAGGATATAGGTATTAGTTGGGGAAAGAAAATTATTAAGTCAATTTATCATGGAGACCATGGACATGACTGGATGGTACATTAGATGAACAAGAGGTCACTGTGTTTTATGTTTAGTTATTATTTTCAATGTATTGTTCATTGTGTATTTTCTTATTTTGTGTTTTTTATTTAAATTAATTAATGTCTTTTGTAACTCTTTTATGTCTTGATGTATCCTATTGGTAGTTTATAAAATTAAATTCCTAAGCATAGGGGTAATATGGATCTCCATTTATTCTTTTTAGGGTTTTGGAAAGTATTTTATATATTTTATCCTTACCCCTAGGATTTATTTTAGATGGATTACTCTCGTTGTGATTTTTTTTCTCTCATCTCTAGTTAGTGTGCAATATTATATGATAAGACATACGTTAGGTTTTCTAGTGACCCCACTAATGATTTTTTCGAGGATCCCATTATGGGAATTAAAATGAGGTGTTATGATGTGTTATTTTATGGGATAGATTAGTTATATTTAGATATGTATTATCAAGACTCAAGAGGAAGACTGATTATATTCTCATGTAGCATTATATCTATCAAAAATATAGTTTCCCTGGGATTTCTATTATTAGGACTAGGAACACAAGGTTGAGTGAGGTATTGGATTGGACTAAGAATATAAACATGGATTGGATGACACTTGGGATGAGATAGGGGTCACCTTTGAGATAATGAATTATCAATGCATCAAGATTGTGGGATACTAAGGCATGATACAAACACATATGGGTTGTATTGTTTTAAATATTTCCTCATCAAAATCCATTATTAATTAAAAAACTAATATCATAAATAGTTTTTTATAAAATAAATTATAAGGGGATTATATTAATAAGGATATTTAGAGAGTGTTGGATTTGTTTTTTGTTATTGATCATTATTGTGTTTTTGTAGCCTCCATAGAGAAATATTTTTTGAGATTATTTTATTTTGAAAAAAAATATTTGATGAAAGAAAATAAATGGGTGGAATATTTTCTTCCAAAAATATATTTTATTTATTTTACATGAAATTGATAATGTAGATTGTGATTTTGTAATGGGTGGAGATTTTTTAGTTTTGAGAAAATTTTAGAAAAATTGGTTTTTAGAAAATGAATTTCCCTTGGGGTATATAATTTGATATAATTTTTTAAAAAAAGGGGGTTGGCTTTGGGTGAAGTTACTAACAATAAATTGTATTTTTCATGTGATTCAAGTTTTTGGTTAATATTATTGGGCTTCAAGGGGTTTTTTTACAACACACATGATTTTTTTGTGGGTGTAAAATGATTTAATGGGTTATTTAAAAAAGAAACTATTACCATGGGAACAAGACTACTATGGTGTTTATGTTTTCATTGGAAGTGAATCAGGTTCTTGAATTACATTATTTGATGATGGGAGGTGCTAGTTTAAGACACTTTGTGTGATTGTTAAATGTGAACTTTGTTTGGTCTAATTATGGAAAAATCATCTAGTGCTTATGTAAATGGGGTATTCCTTGTTTTTTATAGACCATAATTACCATGTGTGTTTTATTGTGTTTTCATGGGGTATTCCATAGATATTTTTATTATTCCATGTGTTATAAATTAATAAATTGATTGAAATATTTGATTCTATGAATGAGTTGTTGATTTTGTTTTCAGTGATTTATGGTTTTTATCATTTTATGGTTCTTTGACTGGGTTTCCAGTTTAACATCTAGAAGTTTGATTTAATGCTTTTAGGGGTTTTTATACTAGATTTGTGTTTAAGTGTCCATTTATATGCCGGAAGGTAAAATTTGGTTAAATTAGTCCTAATTAGTAAGGATTTTGTTCGACGCTGCCTAAGCATGGAGGTGAAATAGTTATGATGACATAACATGTCATAATGGATTTGTGTGGTTGAGAACCATCTCAATGATTGGTGATGGTTATGAGTTGTATGTTTTGGGACAAGCATTGCTAGAATATTTAGCATTTTTTATTATAGGAAATGATATGGATTCTCCAATTATAATGGATTATTGTTTCCTTCACAGGGAAACATCCCTCGTTTTAGAGGATAATTTGAAAAATTAAACAAGTTGTATGATGTTTTAGATGGTAATATGACTTTGGAAACTAATTAAAACCAATTATTGGATTTTTTGTGGAGTTAGTTGGATTATGTGAATTGGAATTGGACATAGGAAGGAAATTTAGAATGATTTAATTGTGATTCAGATCGAATGTGCATAATTAATCATGGGTAAAATGTAGTAGTTGATGGTCCATTTGAGGATGAAACCATGGAATTGTACCAATTTTATTACTTTTCTCGTAGAATGAAAATAAGGAAGAATCAGATATTTGTTCAAGTGTAAAGGCATCATGATCGAGTAGTGTGGTGAATTGGTAATAACATGTAAGCTATGGACAATACTTTTTAAAAAGTCACCTAATTAAGAATCAATGATTATATGGTGTGGAAAGTGATAAATTAAAGTAGTTTTTGGGTCTAACCAAGGTTAGTGTGATATTACACATATATAGAATTCAGGTATTCAGTTTCATGGAGGAATCATGTTGGGGATTTAGAGATGAAATGTTGAGCGTTGGAGGTTAATTGGAGAACAAGGTAGTTAGGGGTTCATGTAGACTCAAAAGGATAAAAAGTGTTATAATTGGGAGTTTTAATGAACCACATCCTTATGGGTGGTGATTAACATATGAAATTTTACTTTTTTATTTTTTGAGAGGTTAATTACAAAAACATCGACTCGTGATTATTTGTGTTCATAAATCTAAAAAATATTCTTTTGGATGTGTAACATGACCCTGTTGGTGGCATATGTGCATTGGTGTTCCATAGTGAATAGACCAGGTGATCCTGAAGCTGAAATTCTAGCATCATGTGATGAACATTTCTTAATAATGGGTGTTACCATGTGGTATCCAATAGAGGTCAAGATACTATATTATATCCAAATACATACTACATAGTGTCCAATAGAAGGTGAGGCCACAACCCAATAGTTAGAGATTGAGTCCTGGATGTACTCACATATGGTTTTAGGTCCCACTCATGAGAGGGAAACAATATTGACCAATACTAATCATTCTATTATATTACATTTTTACATTACATACATGTGAAATTACATAAGTAATAGTAAGAATATTAGAAGGATTGGAAGGATATGTTTTTTTGGAGACTATATAACTAATAATACTATTTTAAAATGTAACTAATCATTTATTCTTAATTGTATCATACAAGAACATCATCTATACATCTCATTAGAAAAAAGTATCCCTAGAACATGGGGAATGAAAATGTAAGAAAAGGGGTGATTCAAATTCTCTATAAGGGATAAATAAACAATTAATTATGGTTGAGATCATAATAATAAAAAACATAACCATAATAGAAATATCATATCATTAGAATTGATAATAATATGAAATATTTAGTCTTAAAATTACAGTGAATAAGTACATAATTTCACAAAATATGAAAAAGGAAACATAACCATCAAAACATGGCTTAAAATTTTTTTATATAAACTATAAATTATTAGGACATTATATAAGAACACATAACATATTTCAACTATGGAATGTTCAATATATTAATGAAATATAAAACTCACGAGTCACAAAATTTCATAATTTATAGTGAGACAAATTAATTATACCCGCATATTCATCACCGTGGCGAGACACATCTCCACCCTTTCTTGCGAAAAAATATATTATTCACATGCATTCATATCTTAGGATATTTATCCTTTCCAAAAATTAATTTTGAGGAGATATATTCCCCACACTAGAATTACCCATATGGAAGAATTCCAATTAAAAATAAAAAACATATCAAAACATAATGAACCCATGGGAATAAACTGGTTTTCATAGAATAATTTCATGAATATCATTAAATTTTAATAAATAACCCATGGAAATAATTATGGGTTTCAACAAATTTTCAAATGAGAAAATTCTCTATTAAAAGAATAAAGTTTCCATGGAATTAAAATTTGGAATCATAATGTTTCCAGATAGTATAACTATAGGAATTATATCAATTTTCATCAAAAATATAATCACCCAAAAATAATGAGATATTTGAATAAATATTTAGGCCAAAACCTAAAATATAACTTCATTTGAGATTTATCATCTCGCAAATTCAAAAAAAATAATACCAAACTACAAAATAATTTCCTTTCAAAAAACATTTTTTTCATCAAGTATGTTAAATTAATATTCTTAGGTCCCATTTGAAAATTTTCCTCTATTTCCATAAAAACGTGAAATGAAAAAACATAGTGGAAGTGGAATAGAATAAAAAACATTTTACTCAGATATATAATAGGTAAACTAAATTAAAATGTAATATCATATAATTTTGGGAATATAGGGGAAACAAATTCAATAAAAATTCATATAATTAATTAGATCATGTTTGAGTTATAAAATCCCTTACCATTTCCTTTTATTTATTCGAACGTTGTTCAACAAAATATATGATAAAATTGACTCTCTTAATAACCTAGTTTTTAACAATATTCATATCCATTACCTTTTCTAAAATTAATTTATAATTATTCTTTACTTTTATATTAGATCGTTCTTATCCTTTTTTAACATCAGTTATGAGTAATCATGATCATTTTTAAATAGTTATGTAATATTAGTGTTGTTAGTCATTCATCACCAAAATTTCATCCTTCTTAAATTATAAAATGTACATTACATTATTTTTTGTAACTAATTATTAATTTATAAATTTATTATATTATAGTTATTTTGATTATCAGTAAGGATGAAATAGATGATGAGCATGTTTTATTGTTTTTTAATTATTAGGCCTCAGTATCTTAATAAATGAGTTTAATTTTGGTGTTATAATCCCCAAAAAAAATTATTTTATTATTTATAGAATTTATTATTAGTAATTATGTTCTCATAGTAATCAATGATATTGTTTTATAGTATTTTTAATTTATGTTGTTTGGCCTACCTAAAAAACTTACTTTAATTAATTGATAATTGTGATTATTATGGTGTTTTGTTTTATAATTATACCCTTATAAATAAATAATAATGATATAATTTTGATAATTCTATTCTGGTGAAATATATTTTAAGTGAACCTTTTAAATATTAAAGGAATTAATTGAAAAAAATGTGATACTATGAAATAGTGTATTTCTACACAACACACGATTAAAATTATTATTTATCAATGAAATATATTTAGAGAAGGTGTATTTTAATATTTCCAATCCTAAATAAATTTAATGTGCCACATTTATTATTTAATTTTAACATTGAAATTAGTGGAGAGAGGAAGTGTTGAGATTCCATGGAAGTAATCTTTTTGTGGGGGTTATAGTCTTCACAATGAATTAAGAACAATTTAATTTTTCATAATAGAATACATAAAATATAGATAATAGTTATTTCCCTTTAATTATAATATCTATCATTAATTAATTTAATTTATAGATATATGAATAAAAAAATTTATTTTTCAAGGTTGAATGAAAAAAATGTTTTAAAAGGAACCAAAATTACTCAAATTGAGATCATATAATTTTTCATAATAGATCCCATGAAAATGGAGATCTTAATCCAATAAAATATTAATAGAGGGAAAAGAATAAATAATATGATATTTTTTAAGGGTAATGTATATGGTTTCAAGTGAAAATTTATTTCATCGAGTGGTCTTTTAGGGGTAGAGAGAGGCCTCATTTATGTGAAGAGAATGGAATTTTTTTATTATAACCACTTAATATAAATATAGAACATGTAAAACATGTATAGTGTCTCTGAACGTGGTAAATAATTAATTGAACATATATTTGCATAGATACACACCTTAAACCCTCAATTAGAGTCCTTTTTCTTAATTATTTTTTCTTTTGACACCATTTGTTGACCCTTTTTACTATTTTTGTTTTAAAATATAGAAACTAGTTCTGTTTACCTCAGTATATTATCCATTATATAATAAACTAAAAATATCATTTTTAATACATTATTCCATATAATTATATATATTATATCCAATTTGTTATATACGTTCTCAAAATATGATGGGATTTAATTTTAAAATAACAAATGATTAATGTATTAAATAAATTTTTGGTGAGAAAAATGTTTTTCATTTTAAAATATAAATTTCAAAAATAAAATTATTATTATAAAATCATTAATAAAACAAATATTTTGTATCCAGAATAATTTCATAAATATCCAATTCAAACTCATATAATAATAATGTTAAAATGATTATAATGTTTTAATAAAAACATTCATTTTTCACTAATAACCTAAAAACAAATATTTTTATAAAAATCCAAAAAATTATTATTAAGATTAAATTTTCATGATATTTTCAAAAATAAATTTAATTTTTTAATGTTATAATTTTATTTTACATGAATTTAAAATTTAAAAATAATCAAAATGTATGGTGAGAAACTATGTTTGTAGAAAATAATTCAATAATAACATTAACATTTCTTCTTAAATTAGTGATAATATATTCTCTGAAGAAAAAATATATCATTATTTGAAGGTATCAAATTTTAATAAAAAAAATTACATGTATATTTTTTACAGTTGTTAAGATAAAATATCTAAAATAATAATAAAATGGACTTTTATTTAATAATGTAGTTATAACTATTTTTAAATAATTATTTAATGAATATTTTACTATTTTCAAAATCATTTTGGTTAATATATTTCATTTTATGTTGTCTTTTATTATCTTTATGGATATTTCTATCTAACACCATATTTATTTCAGGATGAATATTTGACTTTAATATTATGTTGTTTCATTTTACTACCTGAGTGATATTTTAAGCATAAATTTTTTTTAAATAGATGAAATTAATTGAGAGTACATTTTCTTTATAACATCCTCTGTATCCCATATATCTTCCTAGATCATATGATTCACCTATCAATATTTACCATATAAAGGATCAAGTTCCTCAATACCTTATATATTTGATCTATAATTTACATTGGATACTCATCATATGATAAATCACATTCAAATTTCATAGCTTTGGAGTTTAGCATATGAGATGGGTATGGTATGTAATTCCTCAAAAAATTATTCATTGATCAAATCATGAACATTGTAGACCTATGGAAGGAGTTACATGAAACAAGTTACCACATAGACATAATCAATTAAATTAAAGGATCCAATATGCTCATCTCTCAGCTTCATATTCTTTACAAATCTAATAACCCACTTCCACTAATTTATCAATAGTAACAAATTTTAACCAACATGAAACTCTAGATCCTATTGATGATTATCTACATTACACTTCTTCCTACTTTTTTTCTACTTTCACATTCTAATAAATGGTTTGAACCTTCTTCTTCCTTCATTAGACAATGTCAGGGCCTATCAAAAAACTCTTCATAAATTAATAAGAGAAAATTGGAGTCTAACAAATTTACCCATATAGATACTTATATGTTAAAACTATGTTATTTTATATGCACTGTGTTTAATTAAATTTTATGTGTTTGATAATCTTTATGAACACAACCTAAAACCTAAATGAACCTTGATTTATTATAACTATTAAAAAATAGTCATTGATCTACATTGTATGAATAATATTGAAAACATTATGAAATTTATATTTAATTTTTTTATTTAATTAAAATTTATTGATTTATGCCTCAGAAATAATAAATAATATTTAAATAAAACAATTTCATTTTTAAATTATTTTTTTCTAATGAAATGTACTTCCATATCTGTAATTATTTTTTAGATTATATATATATATATATATTATAAAATGTTTTTTTAATATAAATTTCATTTTTATATATGAGTAATGATTCTTATATTGTCAATTGAATGGTTTAGAATAATGATAATATAATTTAACTTTTAAAAGAGTTATTTTTTAGACTTTTTCACTGTGTGCAATGTATTTTTCTATTTAAATATTAAATAAATAATTTTCAACTAATGAAATTATTGAAATTTTTAGAATATGTATTCGATTCATAGAAGGCTTGTACTGAAAAATAAAGCTATTTTTATGATTAAAAATACATTTTTCTACATACATATTTCATTTTAATTGAACATTTATTTTAAAAATAATTTTTACCCTTATTATAATTGAATTTCATAAATAGATTCCATATTATTAATCATTACATCTATATTTTATAATGAGGGACCCTTTATTTTGATTCATAATGTATATTAACATTTTTAATGGTTTATTAACATGATTTGGCAAAAAAAAATGGTTTACTTAGTTTTAAACTACGTGATATCATTGAAAATTACACATAAACATGTCTAAATTTAATTGGTTGAAGTTATTTATAAATTATCTAATATTGAATTATATTTTTGATTAATTTGGTTCCATATTTAATATAATGTGACATTATATTTTTGATTTATTTTGTTCCATATTTAATATAATGTGACATTAATATTACACATATTGAAACCTCTAGATCATACAATAATAGAATAAAAACATTCCTAAATTCCTTCCATTCATTTATTATCATCTATTCTTACGAGAAGGAAATCCTAATATCGATTAACCAAAATATAGTCTATCAAGGAGGATATAGTAGTCATACCTAAATCATTCATTGTGTATTTATTATTCTAATTCCTATAAATATATTCTATCCATTGTAAAATATATAATCGCCAATGATAATTAAATTTATATATTATTATTATATTTGGAAAGAAATTTTCCCAAAATTTTTGAATAATGTAATAAATTAATGTGTCACCAATGAATATATGTGGACTGCCACTTTCAGATAGAGATATAAATCATTTTCAATTTATACCTAAAATTAATGGATATAAAGATATATTTGATAAACATATATGATAGTTATTATATAATTATGATTTTGTAATGATAAAATATTATTTATCCATATTGATTATTTTAATTATAAAATTAAAATATTTCCCATGGTTACATAGGGGTATTCATCTCCATGAATGGTGAAATTTATTTTTCAATACATACCTCTTATATATTGTCATAATTATATATATAATGAATATATATGATATTTATAAAAATATTAAAAATATGGAGATGATGGATCAATAATCAATATGAATGTACTATAACTTCCAAATCAAATCATACATAAAAAATAATATATGTAACACCAGAATTCATGATGTTAAAGAAATATTTCCAGTGAAAATGTGTCAATATGTTATTGGAATGAAATATTTGGCATTATAAGTTAGAATATTATTATATTTTATAATTATAATGTAATTCCCCAGCCCCAAAATCCCATAGATAGTGCATTATTTTAATATATTGGAATGATTACATGGAATCAAGTCATGTTGGACCGATCAGTTTAGTAGTATTGGATAATAGATTACATATATGAACATTACAATAAAATTTATAACATAAAACACAACATAGATAATCTTTTGATAATGCTATTATTCCCCTATATTATCCATGCCTATTAATCATAAAACACTTCTTGGCATCCTGGGAAAATAAAACATAATATAAGGGGGAGATCAGATTCTAAATAAGGATGAAAAATGTAGAAGAAGCTATCATAAATAATAAAAAATTTATATTTAAAGGTATAAAAATGAAACACATGACTTTAAAACAAAATCATCATCATAATGTGGAAAAAAATCAAATATTTCAATTTAAAATTTCACATGGATATTATACTGCTCGAATAATCATATAAAATATCACTAACTAATATCATAATGAGGGAATCCATAATGTTGGAAATCTGAAACATACTATTGAGGCATCGTCCACGATATCTAAAAATAAATGGATATGGCCTATGCCAAGTCCCTATTTCGAAATAAATGGGCAAGTTTAAGCCGTGTATATAACTAGTTTTTCTAATGAGACGTACCGATGCATCGAGGGGCTATAACAGGCCTCGCCCATCACTAAATATTTCCAATGCATTATTCATTTAAAAGGGTGAAATATAACATATATATTTGTATAAAAACTTGCATACGAAATGCTTATACATTAACCATAAAACATGAATGTTATAAAAATAGCACATCCATAGTCAAACATATCATAACTCATTCAATATAATATCTATTATGGTATTATAATATATCAACCTCAATCAATAATAATATCCAATAAAAGATGTTGGCTTTGTTGAAAACAATAAGTAAAAATCATTGAGAGAAATATCCTTTTTTATGAAATCATTTAAAAGTTCCACAATTTATAAATGATTTCATTTAAAAGTTTTTTTGGAATCAAAGTTTCCCATACTACCTTGAAACTTTTTAAAGGAATTAACATTTAAAAAAAATCATGTTTGTATAAATAAATCCTTAAAATCATTTTGAAAACATGGAAATTAATTTAATATATTTATAAAAATAAATTATTAAAACATTTAAATTGATGATATAGTAAAATAGACCCTTTTATAAAACCCTTAAATATTCCTTTTGATTTTTTTTAGAAACATGGACATGGATGGTAAACATGTCTTAGTAAATACTTACACATAAACTCTAACATCACAGATAAATAAGGAATGAAACACTTTTCATATTTATTAATATTTCTGAATTAAATATTAATTTTATGTTAGAGGGGTTTCTATGTTCGATAGCATACCCGATACACGACAACATGTTTCTTGTAAATCTTATGTTTCACATTAATAATATAATATTATTATTTTTTAAATGGTGGTTAACACCTAACCGTTGTATTGGTGTGTGTAAATACTCATAAATTTCAAGGAATTTTTTTTCTTAATTTCTCTGGGATTTTATGAGTACATATTTTCTAATGGAACCTGATTCCGAGGCCCAGTGTGCCCGAAATAAATTTATGAAGATTAGCTCAGGTACGTTCAGTGAATGAATGAGCGAGTTTTTATAACTTTTGAATCGGTGCTCGGAATCAAAATCCGAGGGCACCGATGAAACCGCAGCGCCAGTAATCTCTTAAGAGCACCTTTTTCTGGGTTCTGTTTTCTTGGGAGGAGATGTTAAAAATCTGGGGAATAAAAATAAAAATTGTTTTACAATTTAATTTTTATTTCTTTACCGGTGGTTTAAGTGTTGTGGGAAATAAATATGTGAGGATGTTGGGGTGGGGTTCACATGATCTCCCACCTCCTTCAATTTTACCAACACCCCTTTAAACCCCCTCTAGAAATTAATTGTGTAACACACCCACTTCCCCAATTTTAATGACATATCAAGTCTCGCATTTAATTTGTTCCTTAAATGCTCTTCAATTAAGTTAATTAATTGAATGAGATGTATTTCAAATTAATGTTGGCATGTGTGTGTGTGAATAAAATAAGACAAGGTCTTATTTTATAGTTGGTGGATTCGTTGTGTAATGATTTTGGAGAGTGGGGCTATAGGCATGAAGAATTCCATCTTCCACATTAAAGAACGTGAAGAACATCAAGACCTCGACGAAGAATTCCATCACTACAAGGAGTGATCGCCATCCCTTTCTTGCCCTCTCCAAAGCCAGTGTGAGACGCCGCTCCACCTCGGACGTTTTACATCAAGCACGGATGGAGCTTTACCTTGCGACGCCATTTTCCACGACAATATTCTTTCGAAAACTACTTCAAGTTAGGCGTGTGTTTTTACGATGGGATTATTCTTTGTGTTCTTCGTTAAATATTTGGGCTGCCTGTTATCCATTTAACAGGAGGAGGTCGGACCACATAAACACGGCTGATAATCCTCCCCCTTTTTTGATGTTCACCATTGTGGTTTAGGAAGAAGGTGACGTGGTGCAACGACACCGTGCATGAACGAGGAATTTCACCACGATGAAGAAGCGCAGCGTCGTCGCGCCCACGCCATTGAGGCCGAAAGAGGCCGCGGCCAGAGCAGGGCCATGGGGGAGGGGCGCGGCTCCATTGCACTGCACCGGTCAGACAAGGCAGCGACCTAAGGCCTCAGTGGTGTAAGGAGGGGCGTCCGGAACTACTGGCCACCAGCGCATGGAATGAGGGACCCATAGCGGTCCCGCGGTGGCACACCGACCCGCCAATTCGGCCGGTCGGTTTTGGAAAATCTGGGGGTCGTAACCCATGGCTGGCAAAGAGGCGGGCCCCCGATGCGGGGGCCATTTCTTCAATCATGGGGGGGGGGAGGGGGGGGGGGGGCAGTGCCCCCCTCCACATCCCGGTCGGTCGAACGGCTGAGCCGCAGGCCACACAGGCCATGCCCGCACCAGGTCGGGCCAACCCATGGGGTATTGGGCCGGGTCGGACCGGGCCCAAACCCCATAATTTCATATAGTTTCGTTCAAAAATCCATATCATGGGCTAAGGACCACTGATTTATGCACAGTTAGTTGGGATGCGATACTCGGATTGAGGCCGTCGTTTCGGTATATTACACTCAAGGTTTTCGAATACTTTGTGTTCAACCGGGTTGGTTGGAACATGAAACCAACCAAGCCCTCAGAGCTGAAACACTTATAACCTGAGATCTAGACATCCACTTGACGTGCCATAAACTTTTTTGGTTTCCTCATAGAATGACATACCATTTGGCTTACTCCACTTGAGGGTTGGATGCAGTTAGAGTAAGTTTGGGTTGGTTTTGACTTAAAAAACCAACCGGGCCCCTTGAATGAAAAGTCAATAACTCTCCGACCGTGTGTCCGATTGACACGCCATCTGTCACATTGAGTTCCTATTGACATGATGGAACTTTGAGATAAATCAAATTTTAACTACGTGACAATTAATGTATCGACCCCTTGGCTCGTGGAGCAGACCCTCCTTGAACGACCGTGTTGTGTGTGGGAACCCTAGAGCTGGCTGCGACTGCGATGAAGATGACATCCGTACTAGGTTCCTCCATGGGTTTGACGATGACGACTACCATAATGGGATCCTTCGAGGGTTTGAAGAGGAAAACTACCATACTAGGATCCTCCGTGGGATCGAAAAGGACGACTACCATACTAGGATCCTCCTTGGGTTTGACGAGGATAACTATTGTACTGGGATCCTCCGTGGGTTCGACTACTATGCTGGCATCCTCCGTGGGTTCGACGACGATGACTACTATACTTGGATCCTTGGTGGGTTTGGCAGTGAGGACTACTATACATTGATCTTATGTGGGTTCTTTAGAGGAGATGATTCAGAGGATACATCTAATCATCTCCCCCCTCTACGTAAATGGATACCTCTGTGAGTTGAGTCTTGAATTTCAATCATTATCTTCAATGTGATTGACTTGATATCCTGTAGGGATTGTATTTTGCTTTCCTGTGTGGATTGGGTTGTGCTTTCCTGTGTGGATTTATTTTTACTTTCCTGAGTGGACTGGATTGTACTAGGGCACGTGAGTTAGAGCTGAACTGGATCTGATGACTTAGGTATATGTATGGGAATATACCTAAGTAGTTTTCGATGATACTTCGTGATGGTATCTTTCTTTGTGTTTTATCCTTTGTGGATTCAGAGAGACCTTCGGGTGTCTCAAGGTCCCTACTGAGTATTGTATACTCACCCCTACATGGGCTTCGCCCGCACTACGTTTTGTTGGTTGCAAATGACGGACATCACTAATCGTGGTTGAGGCTTGTAGAGCTGGATGGTACCCGAAGGAGGATCTCAGGACGAGTCGGTACCCGGAGGTGGATATCATGTCGAGTCTTTACCCGGAGGAGACAGATGGACGTAGAAGTGCTAAGCAGGAGATATGTACATACCCTTCATGTAGGAAGGAAGAGGGCGATCCAGGAATGTCTTGTCACATTCCAGCTGCTGTCCATGAGTTGTACATTACTTTCTGTTGTACTGCACCTTTATTTGGGTTTGTATTCTGTCCCATTTAATTTTTATCACATACTTTTGTTTTCAGTTTACTTAGTGTTTACTTCAGTTTTAGTACTCTGTGGTGTTTATTTTATTTTATAAAGGAAATTCCTTCCCTTTTTTATTGGTATTTATGCCTTTGGTTCTAGTCGCTGGCCCCTGGCCTATGAAAGGCAGGATTGGGGTAGTCAAAGCACGGTCCTCGAGAACGTGGCGTGACAAATTGGTATCCTAGGAGTTTGATTCTACCACAGAACTCAGGACACTGAGCCTTATTCTATGTAGAGAAATAGTGTTAATGGTATTAAGTGTGGTTATCAGTCCAGGGAGACTAGTGTTGGTGCGGCAGCCGGCGTATCCATACACCAGGACCCTGACTTCTGATTTCTGACTCAGTGCACGAAAACATTGATTGCATGTTAGTTTCAAAAAATATCTTTGTGATTAATTTGTGTCGGCTCACAAGGTATACTGTATTGACCATGGCACACCTGTTTCTTTTTAGGATGGACCAATGATGGCAGCCAGCTAGGGTTTTGAGCGTTATATGAGATGACAGCCCACCGAGCGATCAGGCCTCGGTGTAGGGCCCTATTACAGCAGGGGAACCAGTAGTACCTCTACTAGCTGAGCCACCGATGCCACCAACCCTTGACATTGAGAGTGAACATCGCCTTACTATAATACATGAGTTTCAGCATGAGAGACCACCCAGGTTCAGCGGGGAGATGAACCCTCAGGCATCCGAGGATTTGCTGGAGGTTGTTGTATGAGTTTTCAGGTGAGTAGGGACACCATCTGACCTCATGGTGATCCTTGCAGCGAGTCTCTTGCAAGCGGCAGTAGGTAGATGGTAGTTCATGATGCTCTAGGTGCATGAAGATTCATCTTTACTTTGGTTGGACTTCGAGAGCCTCTTCCGCTCAGAGTTCATTCTAACCACCCTCAGTGTGGTGCACATTCAAGAGTTACTACAGGTGCAACATGGCAGCATGACTGTGGCCTAGTACTCGGCGAGGTTTACTGATCTCTCGCGCTACTCCACATATATGGTACATGACCTATTCTTTAGAGCTTGGACCTTCGAGCAGTGACTAAGGCATGAGATCAGGGATTTGATGGTCTCCCTCAACATCCCGACACAGGCGGGGGTGTTGGAGAGAGCCCTTCTGGAGGAGAGTTTTCTCGCCGAGCAGTCACCAGCGGTGAGACCCTCCACAGGACAACCCATAGCGAAGTCTTCTACAGCTGGCATTAGACAAATGACGCAGAGGTCCAAGTGGGCCAGATCATTAGATGAGTAATCGCATGATGACGATTTGATTGTACAGGGCACACGAAGGAGAGACAATCATAGGAGTAGCAGGCAGTGCTATGCATGCAGCAGGCAGGGTCACATGGCTCGAGACTGGCCGTCTCATCCTCTAGATGATCAGAAGGTTGTAGAGGGACATCCCAGGTAGAGGTTTGACCATGGCTATCCGTAGGGAGAAAACGATTGATGCAGAGGAGCTGGCCGAGCAGCGGGTGGTGGGCGACGCATTGATTCCCTCCCACCACCACCAACTGGGAGACCACCCCGACTGCAGGGAATGGTGGACAGGGGAGAGCTCTGCTTCAGGAAGTTGAGGCTTACGAACATGGAGCTCTGGGAACCGATGGATAGGAGTAGGACTAGCTATAAACATGGGGAATTTTTTCATGTTTCTTCTAGATTTTTTTGATTTTTTGTGTCTTAGTACCTTTGGATGTAGTAATAAAAGACATTGTTCTTGTGACGTTTTGTTCCCTGTCTTTTTTATGTAGTTGATACTAAGAAGTTCCGGTTTAAAACTATTGACTTGAACCTCATTTTTGAGATACCTACTGGAGGAGAACCAGTGACCACACACTGATGTCGACAATGTGACTTAACCCTTGGAGGTGAGAGTAACGGTTGGATCTCTTGGTTGTAGTGTCGAGGCCTTACGATATCATCTTTGGTATGGATTAGTATCATCCATGTCGGGATTGAATGGATTTGGAAAAGAACGTGGTTCATCCAGGGGATGAGACCATATTTCTCTTATCGGGAAAGAAGAAATCTTAGCATCTCTTGTAGGACCAGAGATGGTTCAGGTCATCTAGGAGCAGATGAGGACAACTCAGAGCCGACAGAAGTATTATGCCGACAGGAGGCGGAGACCACTAGAGTTTGAGGATGGTGACCATATTTTCATATGGGTCTCACCTCGACGTGGATTTCAGAGATTTGGCCGGGGCGACAAGTTATCTCCGTGCTTCATCAGACCCTTCTAGGTCCTCAACTGGGTAAGTGAGGTTGTTTACAGCTTGACCCATCCACCTTAGTTGCACCAGGTGCACGACGACTTCCACGTATCTCACCTGAGGAGATACGTGCACCACCCGACACATATCATCGACCATGGGAAGCTGGACATTGATGACAGAGCGACTTTTGCAGAGGTCCGGAGGGGATCGAGGATAGATAAGAGAGGTTCCTATGTGGACGGTTGATTCCTCTAGTGAACATCAGGTGGAAGAACGAGAACCTCCAGGAGAGCACTTGGGAGCGGGAGGCTCAGATGCGTGCACAATACCAAATTTGTTCCCCTAGTTTGTGATATATCTTTACGGAGATATAAATCCCTAAGGAGGGAGTAATGTAATGTCCTATAAATTTCAAGGGAATTTTTTTTCTTAATTTCTTTAGGATTTTACGAGTACGCAGTTTCTAACGGCACCTGATTCCGAGGCCCGGTTTTCCTGAAATCAATTTCGGAATTTTAGCTCGGGTACGTTCAGTGAACGAAAGAACAGGTTTTTCAAACTTTTGAACTGGTCTATGGAATCGAAATCTTAGGGCACTGATGAAACCAAAGCACCGGTAATTACTTAATATCACATTTTTCTAGGTTGCGTTTTCTTGGGAGGAGATGTTAAAAATGTCGGGAATAAAAATAAAAATTGTTTTACAATTTTATTTTTAATTATTTACTAGTGGTTTAAGTGTTGTGGGAAAAGAAGATGTGAGGAAGTTGGGGTGGGGCCCACACGAGACCCCACCTCCTTCTATTTTCCCAACACCCATTTAAACCCCCCTCCAGCAATTAATTGTGTAACACACCCACTTCCCCAATTTTAATGACATGTCAACTCTCGCATTTTATTATTTCGTTAAATTCTCTTCAATTAAGTTAATTGATTGAATGAGATCTATTTCAAATTAATTTTGTAGTGTGTGTGTGTTAATAAAATAAGACAAGGTCTTATTTTATTGTTGGTGGAATTGTTGTTTGGAGATTTTGGAGAGGAGGGATCTAGTCTTGAAGAACGTCGTCTTCCACTTTGAAGAACGTGAAGAGCATCAAGAACTCGATGAAGAACACCATCACAGTAAGGAGTGATCGACGTGCCTTTTTCCCCTCTCCATAGCCGATGTGAGACGCTGCTCCACCTCATACATTCTCCTTCAAGCACGGACGAAGCATTACCTCACGACGCTGTTTTCCGCAACAATCTTTTTTGGACAACTACTTCAAGGTAGGGGTGTGTTTTTACGATGTGATTATTCTTTGCATTCATTGTTAAATATTTGGGCCGCCTATTATCCATTTAATGGGAGGAGGTCTGACTGCATGAACACGGCCGATCCTCCCTCCTGTTGATGTTCACCATTGTGGTTTGGGATGAAGGCGGCGCGGTGCAACGATACCACGTGGGAATGGAGAATTTCACCACTGTGAAGGAGCGCGGCACCATCGGGCCCGTGCCATTGGGAACGAAAGAGGACGCAGCCAGAGCGGGGCTATGGAGGAGGGGCACGATGCCATCACTCCATGTAGGAGAACCATGGAGGGCCGCAATCAGGGTGGGCCGCGGTGGAGGGGAGCGGCGCCATCGAGCCGCGACGGTCGGACAAGGCCGCGGTGGTGCAGGGAGGGGCGGCCGGAACCGCCGGCCGTCGGTGCATGGAAGATGGGACCCATGGGGGTCCTATGGTGCCACACCGGACGGCCAATTCTGACAGCCTGTTTTGAAAAAACTGGGGGTCGTAAACCCTGGATGGAAAAGAGGAGGGCCCCCGATGCGGGGGCCGTTTCTTCAATGAAGCGGGGGGGGGGGGGCAGCGCCCCCCTCCATATCCCGCTCGGCCAAACAGCCGAGCCGCTGGCCTCGCGAGTCGCCGCCGCACCAGGCCGGGCCACACCCTAGTTGCCCAATCCCGGACCTGGGTCGGGTCGACCCGGTTCGGGCTGACCCTGGGGGTATTGGGCTGGGTCGGACCGGGCCCAAACCCCCTAATTTCGGACAGTTTTGTTGACACGCCCATATCTTGGGCTATGGACCTCCGATTGATGCACCGTCAGTTGCGATGTGATCCTTGGATCAATACGGTCGTTTAGGTATATTACACTCAAGGTTTAAGAGATCTTTGGGTACATACGGGTTGGTTTGAACACAAAACCAACTGGGCCCTCAGAGCGGAAATGTTTATAACATGATCTCCGGATGTCTGATTGACGTGCCGTCGACTTTGTTGGTTTCCTCTTAGTGAGATGGACCTATTGGCTTACTCCACTCAAGGTTTGGATGATGTTAGAGTACATTAGGATAGGTGTTGACTTAAAAAACCAACCGGTCCCCTGGAACGAAAATGCCAATAACTCTCAGACTGGGAATCCAATTGACGCGCCATATGTCGCATTGAGTTCCTATTGATGTGATGGAACATTGCGATAAATCATCTTTGGACTATGTGACAGTTGATGTATCGACCCCTTGGCTAGTGGAACAGACCCTCCTGGAATGAGCGTGCTTTGTGCTGGAACCCTATAGCTGGTTGCGACTGCGATGAAGATGACTTCTGTACTTGGATCCTCCATGGGTTCAACGATGACGACTATCGTACTAGGATACTCTGTGGGTTAGATGAGGATGACTACCATACTGGGATCCTCCGTGGATTTGACGAGGACGACTACCCAACTGGGATCCTCTGTGGGTTTGACAAGGATGACTATTATACTGGGATCCTAAGTGGGTTCAACTACCATGCTGGGATCCTCTGTGGGTTCAAAGACGATGACTACTATACTTGGATCCTCCGTGGGTTTGGCATCGAGGACTACTAAACATGGATCATACATGGGTTTGGCAGAGGAGATGATTCAGAGGCTACATCTAATCATCTCCACCCCTCTTCATAAATGGATACCTGTGTGAGATGAGTCCGGACTTTCAATCATTATCTTCGATGTGATTAACTTGATATCCTTTGTGGATTGGATTATGATTTCATGTGTGGATTGGGTCGTGCATTCTTGTGTGGATTAAGTTTTACTATACTGAGTGGACTGGATTATACTAGAGCTCGTGAGTTGGAGCAGAACTGGATTTGATGACTTAGGTATATGTATGGGAATATACCTAATTAATGTTGGATGATACTTCGTGATTGTATATTTCTTTTTGGTTTATCCTTTTTGGATTTAGGGAGACCTTCGGGGGTCTCAGGGTCCCTACTGAGTATCATATACTCACCCCTGCATGGGCTTCACCCGTACTACGTTGTGTTGGTTGCAGACGACAGACATCCCTGATCGTGGTTGAGGCTTGTAGAGATGGACGGTACCCAAAGGAGGATCTCACGATGAGTCAGTGCCTGGAGGTGGATATCATGTCGAGTCGGTACCCATAGGAGACATACGGGCGTGGAAGTGCTAAGGAGGAGATCTATAACTACCGTTTAGGTAGGAAGCCGGAGTACGATCCAGAAGCGGCTTGTCACCTTCTAGCTGTTGTCCTTCAGTTGTACTTTACTTTCAGTTATACTGCACCTTTAGTTGGGTTTGTATTCTGGCCCATTTACTTTTCAGCACTTACTTCTTTTTTCAATTTACAAGTGTTTACTTCAGTTTGCATACTCTGTGGTGTTTATTTCCTTTTATAAATGCAATGTCTTCCTTTTTTTATCGGGATTTACGCCTTTGGTGCTAGTCGCCGACCCCTGGCCTATTGAAGGCGGGTTTGGGGTAGTCACGGCACGGGCCCCAAGGACGGGTCGTGACAGTGGGAATGAACAAAACTAAATACAATATGATTATACATGTTTGTTAAATGTAATTACTTTTACCCAATTAATTTTAGAGGCTTAAAATGTGAATAAATCTAATTTTAAGAATAATTTACATTAAAAGGTTGATTTACCGACTTTTAATGGAAAACCCTTTTTAAATATAGTTTTGGTCACTTAAATACATTCTACATGACCAAATATAATCCTTAATTAAAATGGGGACATCAAAATTTATCTTTGTGTAAATTTTTTGGAATTTTTCGAATAAAGTTCATTTGTTAATGAATTGTGACAAATATTGTATTTAATTCAAAAATTCATTTTAATATAATTTATTTATATTGTTAGATTATCTTTTTAATTGGTTTTAATGTGAAATTAAACTATATTTTTACCATTTAATCCAATGTTGGTGATTGTAATAAATTTCAAGTTGAAATTGGTCATAAACAAGTATTAATCTTTTGATAGTTATTGTATCCTAAAAACACGATATTTGTTTTGATAACGGGAATTAATTTTAAAATTAATTAATTCCACTTATATGTTTTGAATATGTAAAAATATATGTCATTTTTTAATTTATCATATCAAATATATCTTAGGCTTAATTTTTGGTTATTTTCTAAAAAACATCAATTTATTATGAAAAGTGAAACCACTTAGTGGTAGTTAAAATATTGAATTTTTCATTTAAATGAAATTTTACCACTTCTGTGAATTGAATTTCAAAAATACAACATACATGGTTGTTATCAGGAAGTAAAATGTGTTTCATTAAGATGAAAATAATTGTTTGTGAATAGTAACTTTTGAATTTTATTTTCCGTGGTTAAAGGTAAATAGGGTAATTCATGGTAAAAAGAATAATATAATAATTCAAAATTACCTTAACACTTGTCCAAACCTTATTTTTTGAGTCATTAACGACCTTGAGAATCTTTTGGTCGATTTTGGGACCCCATTGAGCCACATGGGAGTGATAATGACAATTTAGATTTATTAATTTAATTTGAAGAAAAAATTGACATTAACAAAAATCTTTAAGTAATTAATTTTTATATGGTGTTATATAAGACCTATTTTTGACTATAAATATTTTTTGGAAATATAAAAATATTTCCTATATCATGGTATTTTTTAATAATTTTTAGACATTAAATAGAATAAAATATTTATGACACAATAATGATGCAATATTTTTCTCATTAATAAATCATTTAAATAAATAAGATTATAATGATTAAAATGTTATCCAAAACATATCCAATTCTTATTGGATGATTTTATTTAGACCATTATTCATCTTATTTTTGACTGAAATGATTTTATTATCATTATAAACTGAATATAATTATATAATAAAATAATAGTTTCACACTTTCCTAAAGAGCCCCTCCTCCCCCTTATAAAAGGAGACCACTTCTAACCGATTCCCCACACCTCTAAACCATATTTCTCATCCAAACACTGACCAATTAAGCTCCCTACATCCCTATCCTCCTCCTATAATCCTTATCTTAGGATGAAGGTACTTCAAGAAGTCTTTTGGTTCAAACCAAAGGGAGATACCCAAATTAATGTTAACAGTTTCTCTTATATTGTTTTTTTATTTTACTTTTCCAGCACCTAAACTCTTTTTATTTTCATTATTCTGTAACAACAAAAGTATCCTAAATATACTAGGAAGGTCTTATGAGAATGATTAGAACTAAACTTACACACAAATCCATCTAATGGATAAATAACATAGTGTTTCTGTGGATGACAAACTAACACCTCACGAAAAGATAATTGTCAATTACATCTTTCTGCTTCTCATGGTGGCCATTATTACAGAACATTATTTATATATGAAATATATTATGTTTATTATTTCCTTATTCTTCTTTAATTCCCAATTATATCAATCCTTTATGGGTTCTATAGTTGGTAAATATGATAATCTCATTTGAGGAAGTGCGGACTACCGCCCCCTTAAAATGATGTGACTCGTTAATGACTTATGTGGGATGTATAAAGGATATAGATAATGATATAATATACGATATAATACTTGAATTATTATATACCTATGTATAATTATGTTTTTATTCCTTAAAATAAGAAATATAAATGAAATTATCATTCATGCGTACGTACGACTTACCGTCTCCATGAAGAGTGCATTTCATTCCTTACCTCCAAATGTTATGTACTATTATAAATACATGAATATACTGAATATATATAATATATATGATATTTAATTCATGAATATAATTCTGGATATAATTTATTATTTACCACATGGACAACTTGTAAATATAAAGTGTTCATTTTTTACACAAATATCAAATATCCACGAAATTTACATCATTAACTTAAATGATTAAATATTGTTTATAACATTGTAAAAAGTTATATAAAAGGAATAATGAACTAGATAAAAGGTTCTTAAGAAATTATAAATTATCTTTAGTTTATTATTCAGGATATTAAAGAATGATCTAGTCAAGTCGAACACAAGGTAAGGGATCCGACCTCTCTCTTTCTTTTCAAGTACTCTCTATTATGTAATTTATTTTATGCTCCATGTTCTTATGTTGGAGGATGTTATTTTATATTCACCATACTGTAATTTTTATTTTAATATGATTAGAGACCCCCTCTTACTCTCATCAATTAATTTTAATAAAATTTAATTGGCACCGTTAGGCTGTCGAATTTTTTTAAGGGATTTATTATCTCATTTGTAATTCTGTGAGATTTCCATTATTCTCCACTTATTTATTGAATGTGGTGTATTGTGTAGTGACGTTTTATGTATATTATCATGATTATAATTATATTCAAGGTTTTATATGATTCATTTGGTGGTTATTAACTTTGGTTCAAACAACTCGATTGATTACAACGTGGTTCAGGGTTTTCATCTAACTTTTTATCCCGATGAGATTCATTCTATAGTTTCCACTAATTTCTTTTTTGTTGTGTATTTAATGCCCATTATTGTACACTTTATGTAACATACTTTAATTTTTGAGTCTTTACATCTTCATTGTATATCCTTCTTTCATATGGCATATGTTTTGTATGTTACCAAATTGGTAAGGGAACAATTCACCCTCATCTTTTTAAATGACTTATTGTTGTTATGTCTTTTAATTCACACCTTATTATGTTGGGAAATTTTATTCTATATGATTATTGATTTAAATTTTATGTCCAAGTGATGAGATACCCTTTCGATCTCATCAAAAAATTTTCAGAATTTTAAAGTGACGTCGTTAGGCTGTCGAATTTTTACATGGGAACTTCATAAACCAATTTCGATTCTTTGGGTTAAACATATACTTTTTGAAAAGGTTTTCCTATGAATATGTGTGAATGACCCCTAATTATTTTAAACATAATATCCACTTATATTGGTTGTATTTATATTTGTAACACATAATTATGTTATTGATTTATCCTTAATTTAAAGATGCCGTCTTTATAAGGGATTCCACCTCAATTTACATTTACATTGAGTCTTTATTTTTTTTATGCACCAATCCCCTATTATTTGGTGTATATACTATCCTTTGATATTTTATATCATGAATCCATTTATTCTCATGATATTATAAAGTTCTGATTAAATTTTATTCCTCAATTATTTGTATTCAAGAGTCTCTCATTTTGTTAAAAACTCTTTAACTAAAATATCATTTTAAATGTTTTAAAGATTTATTATTCTAAATCTTTCTCTTTAATGTCCATGTTTTAAAAACAGTTTTCAGTATTTATTTATATGAAAATTAATGTTTTGAAATTATAATTCATTTAAAATCTTCAAAGTTGTATGTGACAATTTGATTCAAAAATCTATTTTTAAATGGTCTATGAAAATGGATGGATTATATAAATATCTTGAAATTACTTCTTGTTATTTAAAATGAAATGTTATTAGTGAAATGCTTATATTTGAAATATTTTATGTGTTATAATGGTACTTGTACATTTTACGGGTGGTTACATGATAAACCATATGACAGGTGGTTCCATGAATACTAAACGGGTGGTTACGTTATAACCTCCAATGCATTGGGAATGGAAGTCGGCCGTATGGCTATTCCACTTAGTGATATCAGTGGAAGTGGACCTTATGGTTATTCCATTGAAGTATGTTTATGTATCAATTTTAATTTTTATGTTATGTGTTCTTTATATGGGTTTTATGGTAATCTTTTGGTTACAAAAGGGTAAGTAGTGATCTTTTATTCAGTGAAGAGTATTTACTACTTCATAAAGGTGAAAAGTATTACATATGGTAAAGTATTCATGGTTTACTTCTTGTTTTTAAAAACTAATAGTTTTATTTCTTTGTGTATCCCTTACTGAGCTTTAAATGCTCATCCAAAGTTTTTGAAATGTTTTTCACAGGACAAAATGTGGAATAGAGTCAAGGACGGGATCAAGGAAAAAGTCATGCCATCTAAAAATGGAACTAAACATGGATTTTTTTCAAAGTGTTTTTATTCTAAGAAAAAATGGAATTGAGTAGAAGATCCTACTTTGTAATGTTTTTCAATGTAATATTTATGGCCTAACTCTATAAAACCCTAATCCAAAAAAGATAATCAAAGTGAGTTATTCTTTTAATTCAATATTATGTATGGTTTAAGGTCGGTTCCTTGTCGTTGGTATCAGAGGGTGGTTTAGACAAACTTAGGGATTAGGAATTTTCATTATACATTTGGTTAGTCCCTATCTATTATTTCAGTTAAATCCTTGTTTTATAACTTTTTTAGATCATGGAATGTTAGTTATAAATGGAAGGAGGAGGATCTCAAACGACATTCTTATCTATTCCTGATGACATGTTTGCAATAATTATTGCAAAGTCATGTTCAGATGATTGTGAAACTCTTTCTAGCATACAACTCACTTGGAAGCAGTTTTTTGTGATATCAAACACCTCCACTATACCTCATTATCATAGTGGGTCATGGTTTGTATTTAGAAAAATCCTATTTTCACAATATTATCATATTTTCAAGAAAGTTAATTATTATCAAGGCATTTTAAAATATTTTACCTTATCACAAGATTTTGAAGCATATTATGATTTTAAAAAGGCTGTTGAAGAAGTAGACCCTTGTGCAACCTATTTATATTATATTTTAAAATATAGTCTCTCAGCACATACTTATGGTATTTTAAAAGGACAGTTAATTGAAAGTTTCAACTCAAATTCGGTTTGGCTGTTTTATCGAAATCATGTTTTATCATATGTTTTGAAATTATATGTCAAACATGATTATTTTCCAAAACTAGTTTTCTATGAACACCCATATGACCCATGTTGTATAAGGTGTATTTGGATGGAGGATGCAAATGATTTTGAAGGATCTATAAATCATTTTTTCAATACATGGACCTTCTACCTACGTGAAAAATATGAAGATAAAACCAAATTGACACCATGATCAAGGTATGATGTTCTTCATTTTGGGGATTGTTTTATTTTATATTGGTGAAATAAAACTTCAAGAATTAAGATGTTGAGATTATAATGTATTTGGATGAAAATGATTGGTACATGTAAACCATTGAGGTTAAAAAATGTTAGGGTTATTTTTGTGTTTTATAAAAAGGACAACCCGTCGGATGGGTGACAACATGTCGCATCAGGAAAGGATGCAGGAATCGAACCCACAACTGAAGGGTGACCAGGGTGCATCACCTACCGCTAGCCTACTTGAAGTCCCTAGTTAGTATGACTTATATTTTTATTAAAATTTATTTATATAATAAGAATAAGTTGATTTTTGGAAGTTATGTTTTATCAAATGGATATACTTATTATTGAAAAAGTATTTAGTGATTAAGTGATAAAAGGTTGTTGTTGAAGAGGTTCTCTCTTTTGAAGAAACACTATATGCCTAAGGAAGATAGAGTACTATTGGATTTCAATTATGGAATAGTGGTTGAAATTTTAGTTCGGAAGAATATATGTTTTTATAATGGACACATGATGATTTGATTTATTTATGAAAATGATTAACCTATCTTGGAGAATATGTGATTAGGTTAATTACTTTTTCAATATGAGACATTATGAGTAACTGGTGTTACTTGGAGATAATTGTTAAGATGTATCTTGGAATTATATGTAATTAAATCGTTATGATATTTTGGTTACAATCAATGTTTGGATTACATTTGAATAATTTTAGGGACAAATTTTTATTCAATGGTCTTTGGTTTTTGTCAAGACAAATTTTGGAGATTAAGTGTAGTTTCTCTTTATGTAATGGTTTATCCTTTTTGAATATTATCTAATCTTGTACTAAACGTTTTGGTTTTAGTTAATATATAGAGACATGGGAAATATATAGTTTATCTTTTATTTGATTTTCTAAAAGTTGATATAGCACTTTTTATGTAATCAAGTTATCCTGAATACTCATCGTATGGAGGAAATATGAGTTTTTGTTAGAAATATAAGGAAGGATAAAAGTCCACATGAAAAGTAATTGGGTTTCATTATGTTTTTATATATGATCGTTAATAAATTCATCAATGAAAAGTAAATTAAAACAAACACCTTGCATGTTAACTTTTCATACGGGGAAACCAAATACTGTTTAACCCATCACATGTTTGTGATTTTCTGGTGTTTAACTTTCTCCTGAACATGTTTTCTATCACTCTCCATCAGAAAATGATGGTTTTTTTCTCCTCCATATCCATGTTTTCATGGAATCCTAGTATATGATGTCTTGGGTAACCTTTTTACTTCTCCTCATTTATTTTTAATTGATAGTTTTATTGACTCTTTTTTTCTGATGTGGGGCTTTTAATGAAGTTTCCAAGTTGAGTTTCAAAATTCTGAGGACGCAATTCCCAAAAGTGGGGAAGGATGTAATATCCCAGATAAATAAGGAATAAAACACTTTTCATATTTATTAATATTTGTGAATTAAATATTAATCTTATATTAAAGGGGATGCGATGTTCGATAGCGTACCTGATACACAACAACATGTTTCTTGGAAATCATACGTTCCACACTAATAATAAAATATTATTATTTTAAATGGTCGTTAACTCCTAGCCATTGTATTGGTGGGAGTCAACAAAAATAAATAAAATATTATTATACATGTTTGTTAAATGTAATTACTTTTATCCAATAAATGATTGAGGCTTAAAATGTTAATAAATCTAATTTTAAAAATAATTTACATTAAAATGTTGATTTACCACCTTTTAATGGAGAACCCTTTTTAAATATAGATTTGGTAACTTTAATACACTCTATATGACCAAATTAAATCCTTTTTTAGAATGGGTACATAAAAATTTACTTTTTGTAAATTTTTGGAATTTTTTGAATAAAGTTCATTTGTTAATGAATAGTGAAAAATATTGTATTTTAATTAAAAAATTCCTTTTAATATAATTTATTTATATGGTTAGATTATCTTTTTAATTGTTTTTTAAGTGAAATTAAAATTTATTTCTACCATTTAATCCAATTTTGTTCATTGGAATAAATTTCACTTTAAAAATGGACAGAAATAAGTATCAATCATTTGATAGTTATTGTTTCTTAAAAACAGGTTATTTGTTTTGATAACAGGAATTAATTTTAAAGTTCATTAATTATAATTCTATTTTTTGAATATGTAACAATAGATATCAGTTTTTAATTCATAATATAAATTATACCTTAGGCTGAACTTTTGGTTTTTTCTGAAAAACTTCAATTTTTGGTAAATAGTGAAACCACTTAATGGTAGTTAAAAAAACTGGCTTTTTCATTTAAATGAAATTTTACCACTAATGGGAATTGAATTTCAAAAATCCTACATACATGTTTGTTATCAATAAGTAAAATTTGGTTCATTAAGATGGAAATAAGTTTTGGTGAATAGTAACTTTTTAATTTTATTTACCGTGGTTAAAGGTAAATAGGAGAATTCAAGGACAAAAGTATATTATAATAATTCATAATTACCTTAACACTTGTCCAAAACTTATTTGTTGAGTCATTAACGACCATGGGTATATTTGGGATAATTTTGGGACCTCATTGAGCCACTTGGGAGTGATAATGACCATTTAGATTAATTAATTTAATGTGAAGACAAAATTGACATTAACAAATATCTTTTAGTAATTAATTAATATATAGTGTTATATAAGTTTTCTTCTAGACTCTAAATATAATTTTTAAATATAAAAATATTTCCTATATCATGGTATTTTTTTTATAATTTTTAGACATCAAATAAATTAAATTTTTTATGAAACAATAATGATGTAATATTTATCTCATTAATAAATGATTTATGTAAATTAGATTATAATGATAAAAATATTATCCAAAACATTTCCAATTATTATTGGATGATTTTATATCGACCATGAATCATCTTATATTAGAATATAATGTTTTTTGGACCACTATAAACCGAATATAATTATATAATAAAATAATATTTTCACACTTTCCTAAAGATCCCCTCCTCCCTGTTATAAAAGCAGACCACTTCTAACCAATTAATAACACCTCTCAAACCATTTGTATCATCAAAATTCTACCAAAATAAGCTTCCAACATCCCTATCCTCCTCCTAGAATATTTAACTTTGTCATAAGGTACTTCAATAACTCCTTTGGTTCAAACCAAAGGGAGATACCCAAATTAATGGTAACAATTTCTCTTATATTTTTTTCTTTTATTTTACTTCTCCAACCCCTAAACTAATTTTATTTAATTTCTTTTGTAACAACACCAGTATCCTCAATATACTATTATGTTTTTATTAGAATTATTAGAACTACACTTACACACAACTCTATCTATGAGATGAAGAACATAATATTTCTGTGGATGGAAAACTAACACCTCACGAAACGATGATTGTTCAATTACATCTTATCGCCTCTCATGGTGGCCATTATGATGGTACTATATTTATATATGATATATATTATGTTTATTATTTCCTTATTCTTCTGTATTTCCCAATTATATCAGGCCATTAAGGCTTCCATAGTGGGTAAATACGGTAATCTCATTTGAGGAGGTGCGGACTACCGCCCCTTAAAATGATGTGACTAGTTAATGAGTTATGTGAGATGTATAAAGGATAGAGTTAATGATATTATATATGATATTATACTAGAATTATAATATACCTTTTTATAATTATGTTTTAATTCCATTAAAATAAGAAATATAAATGAAAGTAGCGTTCATGCGTACGTACGTCTTACCGTCTCCATGAACAGAGCATTTCATTTCTTACCACCAAATGTTATGTACTATTATAAATTCATATATATACTGAATATATATGATATATATTATATTTAAATCGTGAATATAATTTTGGTTATAATGTACTATTTACCACATGGAAAACTTGTAAATATAAGGTGTTAATTTTTTACTCAAGTATCAAATATCATCAAAATTAACGTTATTAACTTAAATGATTATATAATGTTTATAACATGGTAATAAGTTATATAAAATTAATAATAAATTTGAAAAAGGTTCTTAAGAAATTATAAATTAACTTTAGTTTATTATTCAGGAGATTAAATAATGATCGAGTCAAGTCGGACACAGGGTAAGGGATCTGACCTCTCTCTTTCTTTTCAAGTACTCTCTTTTATGTCATTTCTTTTATGCTCCATGTTATTATGTTGGAGGATGATCTTTTATATTCAACATACTGTAATTTTTATTTTCATATTATGAGAGACCCCTCTTACTATCATCAATTAATTTTAAGAATTTTTAAGTGGTGTTGGTAGGCTGTCGAATTTTTATAAAGGTTTTCTTATCTAATTTTTAATTCTGTGAGATTTCCATTGTTCGCCACTTATTTATTTTATGTGAGGTATTTTTACTACCTTTTTATGTATATTATTATGATTCTAATTATATTCAAGGTATTATGTGATTCATTTGGTGGTTATTAACTTTGGGTTATAGGACTCGATTGATTACAATGAGGTAAGGGGTTTTCATCTCACTTTTTATCCCCATGAGATTCATGCTATATTTGCCACTGCTTTCTTTTGTGTTGTGTATTTACTACCCATGACTGTACTCTTTATGTAATATAATTTCATTTATGAGTATTTAAATCTCTATTTTATGATCCTTATTTCATGTGGCATATGTTTTATAGGTTACCAAATCGGTAAGGGAACCATTCACCCTCATCTTTTTAAAATACGTCTTGTTGTTATGTCTTTTAATGCACATATTCTTATGTTGAGATATTTTATTCTATATCTTTATTGATGTAAATTTTATGTCAAATTTATGATATACCAATTTTATCTCATCAACACATTTTCTGAATTTTAATGTGACACTATTAGGTTGTCGAATTTTTACAAGGGAATTTCTTAAACCAATTTTGATTCTTTGGGTTAAACTTCTACTTTTTGAAAATGTTGTCCTATGAATATGTATGAATGACCTCTAGTTTTTTTACACTTAATATCCACTTATATTGGGTGTATTTATTTTGTTCACACATAATTATGTTATTTATTTATCCTTAATTTAAGGATTCCGTCTTTATAAGGGATTTCATCTCAATTTACATTTCCATTGAGACTTCATTTTTTGTTATGCACCAATCCCCTATTATATGGTGTATATACTGTCCTTTGACATATTATATCACGAATCCATTTATTCTCATGATATTATAAAGTTCTGATTAAATGTTATTCCTCAATAATTTGTATTCTAGAGTCTCTCATTTTGTTAAAAACTCTTTAACTAAAATATCATTTTAAATGTCTTAAAGATTTATTATTCTAAATCATTATATTTAATTTACATGTTTTAAAAATGGTTTTCAGTATTTATTTATATGTAAATTAATGTTTTGAAATTATAATTCATTTAAAAGCTTTAAAGTGGTATGGGCACTTCGATTAAAAAATCTCTTTTTAACTGATTTATGAAAATGGATTGATTATATAAATATCGTGGAATTAAATCTTGTGATTGAAAATGAAATGTTATTAGTGAAATGGTTATATTTGAAATATTTTATGTGTTATAATGGTACTTGGAAATTTCACAGGTGGTTATGTGATAAACCATATTATGGGTGGTGCGGTGAATACCAGGATGGTTGGTTACGTTATAACCTACAATGCATTGGGTATGGAAGTCGGTCGTATGGCTAATCCATTTAGTGATATGTATGAAAGTCGACCGTATGGTTATTCCATTTATGTGTGTTTATGTCCCAAGTTACCTTTATATGTTATGTGTTCCCTATATGGGTTTTATGGTAATATTTTTGTTAAAAATGGGTAAGTAGTGATCTTTATTCAGTGAAGAGTATTTAATACTTCATAAAGGTCAAAAGTATTACTTATGTTAAAGTATTCATGGTTTACATATTGTTTTGAAAAACTAATAGTTTTACTTCTTTGTGTATCCCTTACAAAGATTTTTATGCCCATCCCATGTTTTTGAAATGTTTTTCACAGGAAATAAAGTGGAATAGAGTCAAGGATGGGATTAAGGAAAAAGTCATGCAATCTAAAACATTGAACTAAACATGACTTTTTTTCAATGTTTTTTTATTTTATGAAAAAAATGGAACTGAGTAGAAGTGTCTAATTTGTAATATTTTTCATTGTAATATTTATGTCCTAACTCTCTAAAACTCTAAACCTGAAAAGATCCTCAATGTGATTTATTCTTTTAATTCAATATTATTTAAGGTTTAAGGTCGGGTCCTTATATAAACAATCTCAGATAATAATGACAATATGGAATTAACCCTTGCCTTATGTTTGATACTACCTATATGTGTCTGAAACTCTTGTAAAATGTTTTTAAACATATTATTACCATATATCATAATCCTAATAATAATTATGAAATCATATATGAATATTTTATGACTTTATATTACCATTTTATTAACAATTCCATGTCAATGCAGAATTTTGGTTCATTATTGGATTGTTTATCGTATGTGTTTGTCCTTATTATTATTGAAAATATTACAAATATCATGATTTAAAAACTTCAATAAGGTATAATATTATTTATAATTCATATATTTTACTAATATAAATATATATAACAGATATATATGAAATGGAATACACTTTTTATTGAGAAGGTATGTCGTAAGTAAACATGAATATTGTTTTCATTTTCTTATTGTAATTAATGGATGTAATTAAATGAAATATATATATATACATTATCCTTATTATGTAATATATTTTATATTTATTAAAAATATATTTATTTTATAATCATTCTTGGATGTTGAATGTGGAAGATGAGTCATATCGTGTCGTGGAGATGGTAAACCATAGGTACGCATGAGTGACGATATCATTTCCTTAAGGGATTACTGGTATAAAATTTTATGGATTATTAATTTTAAAAAAATAATTTCATGTTATATTTATTATGAAAAAAATTTATATTCATTATTATACTTGTCTAAATAATTTATATATGAAAAATAGTTTACACCAATATGTGGAGACGATAAGTCGTACGTACGCATGCATAATGGTATTGTTTTCACATGATGGGTAAAATGAGGAATGTTGTTTTACCATAATCATAAAAACATCTCATAATATATTATATGTTGGATTTATTATTTTAGTATTGTAAAAACCAAGGAATATAGTGTTTAAAAAGAAAACAACGTTGAAAGAAGGAATAAAATTATTACCTCCTCTTCAAGTGTCTCCTTTTTATTTTAACAAAAGGACACATTAAGTTATTTTTAATCCCAAATGGTGTCCTATAAAATAAATTTATGGATTTTGGGAGGAAGTTTGGGTATGTTTTTTTTGATCCAAAGGTGTTTGGAGGTGTGAATTAAAGATAAGTTGAAGTCTATTTTTTAAGAGAGGTGAGGAGGACTTCCGGAAAAGATTGAAATATTAATTTATTATAAATTTATGTTCAGTTTCTTATAGATCCAAATAATTTATTTCAAGTATAAGATATTTAGGGGACTAAATAATCTCATAAAATGATATTTTGAAAATTTTAGGTTATTAAATTAACTTTACCTTCTGGGACTAACCCTCTTTTAAACACTATAACTAGCACTACATCTTCTTGTTTCGTATAGTATAGGGTTAATATTGTTACTATAAAATGAAAAAGTAACCTCAAGTGGATAATTAATTACATGTTTAATACTTTCAATGTTAGTTTTTCTATTAATATATTTTTAGGATTTTCACATTATTTAATAAACTAATATTTATTTTAAAAACTCATTTATGGCAATTTTGACCCTATTTTGTAATTGATTTTTTGTTAAAGTCAAAAGAACATTTTTCCGTATAAAAAATGTATTCAAAAAAATATAACATGTCCCAGTCATCCATAAAATTATTGTATGTCATAAACACATTCAAATTACATTTATTTTAATTTATATAATATCATTTCTCTGATTCTTTCATTAATATGGAAAATACTGCATCATTATTATGTCATAAATAAATTTAATTATTTAATGTCTAAAAAATTAAAAATAAAGTACCATGATTTAGGAAATATTTTTAGATTTATAATGACTATTTATAGATTATGAAATCTCTTTTATAACACAAAATAATTTTTTTTATAAGATATATGTTTATGTTTTATTTCTATTTACTTTATATTTTATATTATAATATGTCATTTTTCCACCCATCTGGCTCCATGGTTTGCTAAAATTGACTAATGGATTATAATGGTCATAAATATATCATCCAAATGTATTAGAATATGTGTTAGAGTAGTTTTATATTATTATAATAATATATTTACCCTTATTTTCCTAATATTCCCTTTATCTAAGGTAAATATAAATAATTAATGATGTTATTATTCATAATGTCCCTAAATAAAAGGTATCTATTTATAAAATTTAGAAATTCTTATTCCAAATATTGAATCTATTTTTTCAAAATCAAAATATTGAATTGGCATAAATTAATTTAAAATTAATTCTCGTTGTTAAAACTAGAAAGCTGGTTTTTAAGAAGAAAACTATCAAAATATTAACATGTTTTTATGTCAAATTTCAATGAGAAATTACATCCATTAAACATTATTGGTTTAAATGATAAATACATATTCCAATTACTCGTTCAAAAAATTTAAAAATATATTTTTACTATATAAATAATTTAATGGAAAAACCTATTTTGAATTAAAATGCAGCATTGTTCACTATTCATTATAATATAAAAGTTATCAGAAAAACAACAACAATTTATCCAAACTAAAATAATATGTTCCTTTTCTAAAGAAGAATTTAGTTTTTTCATATTGAATATATAAAAGTTTTAAATGTAGGATTTAAAAAAGGGTTATCCATGAAAAGACGGAAAAATTTCTTTTTAAAAAAAATTGTTATTTTATTTAAATATAAGATTTTTTCATTATAATATGTCTAAGAAACACATAAGATGAATTTTAAAATTATATTTGATATATAATATTCAAAATGTAGTTAATAATATTGATAACCAGTTTTTAAATAGTTAGTTTAATAGGTCGTGGTGCGCTGGAACTTGGTCATGCGTGTAGCGCAAGGTATTGAATTATTCAGAAGAATTGTATAATAGAAGAATGGGGTGTGATATTATTCCATAATTTAATCAATTTTATCCTTTAAATTTAAACTTATGATTTAAAACAAAGTTATTGACATATCAAAATATCTTATATTAAATTCGACATCAAAAAATGGATCAATGAGACATCTATTTTGAAATAAATAAAGGTAAGTCTGAAGTTTACCAAAAATAACACATAATAGGGTTCCATATTGGAAAACATGGGCATGAAAGAAAAATCTAACCATAAATTTTTGATGGTGGTTGATGGAGAATATTATTAGGTGAATGATAAAAATCTAAAAGACAGAAATCTATGATGATCCAAGGGACCATTTGATTCATCGCAAAAGAATGAACTAGGAAATCAATTTTGGTTTTCAAGATATTTTCCACAAAGTTAAAGAACATGAAAAGATTATGTAATTAATTAAAATAAAATCTCCCCATTTGGTCATTCCTTGAAAAATTTCATATTCATGTCTTATTCAAGGAAATGATGTTGAATTTCTCATTCCTGAATTTGTTGAAAGTCACACGATCCATAAATGGAATGACAGGTCATTCCATATTTAACAAAAAATGTGTTAGAGCAGGTTATCACATATGCATTTGTCCACCTATAGCGAGATAATACATTAATATATGAAACATCAACTAGAGTATAAATTATACTCTCCATAAATGTATATCCTTACAATTATTCCAAAAATGAAAATTTACATATTTAGAAAACAGTGAACCAAATAGGCTTAAGATTTATCTCCCATATCTCATAGGTAAGTTCTTGGTTTCTGAATTCCAATCATGTGAATATAGTCATTATGTATTCTCTATAGTTACGGTAACAACCTGAATTATCAAATATATTTTTTAGAAAATTACATCTTCCTTATTCGAAGACACAGTGGATTATTACATAAGTCCGAAAAAGTTGTATACTTAATCCATGGTAATATAACCATCTTGTTGACAAGTCTATAATTAGTTCTCAGAAAAATAGCATCACCTAATTTAATTTTTCAAATCCAGAAAATCTTTATCCAAAAATCATTTTCTTAACATTAGGAACATATTAAGGTTTATCTTTTCATTGATAAAATGTTCTCAAAATATAAAATTACCCCTAAATAAATTTTCTTTCCCAATATAACTATTCAAAATATTCATGAAATTTCTTTGTGAAAAACAGAAATTGTATACTCCTATTATAATTTACTATTCATAATTCTTGGATGCAAATACATAAATACCATAATCCTTCCAATTTAATAGTTGGCATGAAATAGGCCCTTTTTTGGTTTAGAGGTAGAATAACATGTCTAAGAATTTATCTGTGTAATGCCCATGATTTCTAGAGATGATAAATTGAAATCCATAACATTTTATCACTATATGACCCTTTATCCCACATAGATAAAATATTAACCTCCATTTTTTATTCTTCAAGGATATTTTTCCTTTACTCTTGACCTATAGGAAGATGAATCTTTTTTCCCTTATGGTTCTTAAAATTTTTACATTTCTAATTTTTCATATTCTTCTTACACCATGTGTTATGAAATTCCTCAAAGATCACATTATTAATCATATTTCATGTTAACTGATTCAACAAAGTCACAAAATAATTATCTCCAATAATTATATAATTTTATTGCTAAAAATCAAGAATATTTTCCATCAAAATAAATATTAATCCAATTCCATCTAGTTCCCACCATTAACAAAGACCAGAAAGCATAGGGTGAGAAAATCATTCACTTTATAAAACCATATAATCTATGGAAGGTACCTTACATCAATAACATCCTTGGTGTCCTCCTAGGTTATCCATGATTGTTACCAAAATTCATCGTTGTTTTTTAATACATATCCTCAATGTATATCTTAGGGATATGATTCCTAATATAATTTTCCTAAATAAATTTCCATGGTTGTTGCTAAACATCTTCGGATACCAACTGTAACACCCCAACCCCAGAACCCAAGAGTTGGTGAATTATTTTAATACATTGACATTATTATAAGGAATCATGTCCCAAAGGACCGATAAATTTATCAATCAAGGAAAATATATTACAAACATAAAATTTTCAATATGGTTTCTAAAACCAAACTCAATATACAAAATACTTTGAGATTGCCATTATTCCCTGATAGTATCTCTGTATATCAGTCATAAAACACTTATTGGTGTCCCGGTAAAATAAAAAACAAGAAATTGATGAGATCAATTGCTCATTAGGGATAAAAAATATAGCATAATCTATCTTAATTAATCATATTGTTTTAAGGAAATGTATAAAACTGAAACACAGGAATTTTAAACAAAATATTCAGCATAAATTGTAATTAATAATTCAAAATAATTTTATTTGTAATTTAACATGGATAGTACAGTGGTTGAATAATAACATACAAATTGATAACTAATCTCATAATGAGGTAATGGATAATGTCGGACGTCTAAAACATACCTTTGAGGCCTCATCCATGATATCTAGAAATAAATGTTTATTACCTCGACCAAATCCATATCTTAAAACAAATGGATAAGGCCTTAGCCATGTCCATATATATATATTTTCTCATGAGACATACCAATGCATCGAGGGAATATATCGGTACCAACCCATCACTTAGTATGTCGAGTGAAGTCCTCAAATAAAAAGGTTGAAACATATCATAAACATTTGAATTACAATAAGCATATGTAATACCGATACATTAACTAGAAACTATGAATGGTAAAAAAATATCACATCCACATTCAGACATATCATAACTCTTTTAATACAATATGAATTGTTTTATTCTAATAAATCTTACCCAATAAATAATAATATCCAATAAAGGATGTATATCTAGTTTAAAACAATCCGTAAAACTCTCTGAGTGAAATATCTGTTTTTAATGAAATCATTTAAGATCCACAAAATTTAAAAAGGAATTATTGTAAAATAGATTTTTTAATTAATGAATCTCATAATAATTTAAATCTTGTTAATGGAATTAACATGTTAAGGCAGTCATGTCTATATAAATAAATTATTAAAATCATTTTGAGAACATAGAAATTAATCAAATAGATTTCAAAAAATATATCTTTATGAAATTTAAAATTAAGATCTAGTTAAATAATCCATTCCATAAAACCATAAATGATTAATTTTTAATTGTTTTTATAAAACATGGTCATGGATGATAAATATGTCCCAGAAAAAGTTACACATAAACAATCTCAGAAAATAATGAGATATGGGAATAAACTATTACATTAGGTCTGATACTCTCCGTATGTGCCTGAAACTCATGTATAATGTATTCAAACATATTAATAAATTATATGAGAATTATAATAACATTTATGATAACATATATGATTTTATTCAGACTTTATATTACCCTTTTATCAACAATTCCATGTCAATGCACATTTGGAGTCATAATTGCTTAGTTTATCGTATGTGTTTTCTTTGTAATTATTGATTAGTTTTCAAAGATCATGATTCAAATAATTCAATAAAGTATAATATGATTACTATATAATATATATTAATAATATAAATATATATAATAGATATTTATATGAAATTCAATACACCATTCATGGAGATGGTAGGTTGTACATACGCATGAATGTTGTTTCCATTTTCTTATCGTATTGAATGTAAGTAAGTGAATGAAATATATGTACACACACATATATATATACACAAATATATACAAATATATACAGACACACACACACACACACACACACATATATATATATATTAAAATATTAGACTTACTCTGTCATATATATAATAATCATGCCTAATATATATATTTGTATAATCATTCTGGGATACTGAACGTGGATGATGATTCTCTTCGTGTTGTGGAAATGGTAAGCAGTACGTACGCCCGAGCTATGGAATAATTTACATAAAATATTAATGGTATGAAATTGGATGGAATATGAATTTTAATGATATAATATCATGTTATATTTATTATTTAAGTCATTTTTATTCATCATTATACTATTCTAAATAAAGTATAGATGAAAATAGATAACAAAATGGTATGGAGATGGTAAGTCGTACGTACGCACACATAGTGGTATTGTTTTTCATAGGATGGGTAAAAAAAGGAATATGGTTTTCCCATAATGAAAAAAACATATTAGAATATAGTGTATACTGGATTTATTATTTAATTACAGTAACAACATATGAAGAGTATGTGGAATAAGAAAATAACATTGAAACAATGGATTAAACAATTACCTATTCTTTGGGTGTATCCTTTTTATTTTCAAAAAAGGACTCTTTAAGTTGGTTTTCATCCCAAAGGGTGGAATCTATTATGATTTGAGGGAATTCAGGAGGAGTTTTTGTCATGTATTGGCCGAGAAAAAGGGATTTGGTGTTGTGAATTAAACAGAAGAAGAAGAGCCCTTTTTAAGATAGGTGAAGGGAATTTAGGAAAAGCATGAAATATTAATTTATTATAAATTTATTTTAGGATTATAATAGAACAAAAGTGATTAATTTCGAGGATAATATTATTATGTGTATAGTTATTCTCATAATAATATTTTTATAAACATTTAGGTAATGATGGAAACCTTATCATTTCGGATAAGTCCATAGTTAAATAGTTTAACTCTCACCATGTCTTCTTATATTTTTATACTATACAGTTAATATATTTACTATAAAATTTCACAAAAACATAAAGTGGATACTTAATGAATTTTTTAACATTATCCAAGTCAGTTTTCAAAATTTTAGATTTTTAGGATTTTATACCATTTAATAAAATAGTATTTGTTTTAAAAACATAATTTTTACAATTTTGATAGTACGTAGTAATTGATTATTGTTTAAGTCATAAAAACTTGACTCCTTCCAAAAAATGCATTAAATCCTATATAAAATTGCATAGTAATAAAAAAATACGTGTATGTCATAAAAAATTTCAAATTACCCTTATTTTAATATTTAAAATATCATAAATTTGATTCATTAATTAATAAGGAAATTACTGCATTATGATTGTGTCATAAATAAATATAATTATTTATTATCTAAAAATTAAAATAAAATACCATGATGTAGGAAACAATATTATTTTTCTCATGACTATTTATAATTGAAGATATCGCTTATATAACTCAAATTAAAATTGTTATAATAATAAGTTAAATTTTTTTGTTATATTTCCTTTTACTTTAAATTAATTATTATAACATGTCATTTTCACACCCAAGTTGCACCATGGGGTCCTAAAATTAACCTATGGATGATCAGGGCCAGCCATATATAATAAAATTTTATTATTACATGTATTAGGGTAGTTTTATATTATTACAATATTTTTACCCTTATTTACTCGATTTAACCTTTAACCATGGTAAATAAAATTAATTATTGAAGTTACCATTCATAATGTCAAAAAATAAAAGTACCTATTTACACAATTTGGACCATTGGATTCAAAATATGGAATCTATTTTCTCAATAGTGTACGATAATATTGGAACAAATTTTGGAATCCATTTTCTTGAAAAGTACCTATCTATAATATGGAATCCAAAAATAAAAGTACTTATTTACACAATTTGGACCATTAAAGAAAATGTAGTTTTGAATTAAAATGTTGTATTTTTCACTATTATTTAAAATATAAAAGTAATTACTAAACACACAAAATTTAACCGAAATAAATTTTTTACCTATTCTAATGATTAATTTAATTTAGTTGAATTGAATATATAAAAGTGTCAAATATTAGATTTAATAGGGGTTCTCCATTAAAAAGAGGGAAAACTATATTTCTTGAAAAATACATATTTAATATAAAAAATTTAATTTGTCATTATATTATGTCAAAGAAACACATAAGATGAATGTTAAAATTATATAGGATATATAAAATTCAAAATGAGGTTAATATTATTCATAAAATCTTTTTAAACGACTTGTTTGATAGGTCATGGTTCTCTCAAACATAGTATTGTGTGTAGTGCAATATATTTAATTATTAAGAAGAAGAATATCATTGATGCTTGGGTTGTTAAATATAATAAATTAAAATTTACTTTATATTATTTTAAAAGAAATTATGAAGCTAGTTAGAAATAAGGAAATTTTTTTTATTACAATGTCATTGTTTACTGGGATTCTTTATAAGGAAATTTTGGTTGATGAAATATTATTATCTATATCTTAAAAAATCCTTTTATTTTATTATACTATAATTATTTATATTAATTTTTATTTTTTTTTATTTTTTTTCTTCTATTAGTACTCAAATATAAGAAATAATTTTTGGATGTAAGATATGATCCCTTTGTATATTATATCAGGAATAATTTTTTTAAATCCTCATAATATCAATAAAAATGATTAATAAACTTTTTATAATTATCTAGTAATTCATTATTGTTGATTTTCTAATGATTATATTTAAATTAAAATATTTAAAATGAATTGTCTTTTCATTTTCAGAGTTAGGTAATTTTTTCTAAATGTGTGGATAAAGAATTTGTTTTATCGTACACTATTAAAACAAATTTTTCTACTATCAAGACTAATATTCAATTGGATTTTTAATTAAAAAATTACCAAGGTTATTTTCAAAGAAAATAATTTCCACAATATATTGTATATTTTTATATTTTTAAAAAGTGATTTCAAAATAATTATGATATTTCACAAAAGAAAATTTTCACTGTTATTTTAAAGGTATATCAATATATTAATAATTCAATTGATGTTACTTATGATTCCTAATAGATATGATCAAATAATAAAATATTTAATTTTCATCATGATGTTTTATAATTATAATGATGAAATATTAACGAAACAAAATTTTTATTCCACAGGTTGTGCTATGATGAAATAATAATTGATTTTTTGATATTTCGGTATATAGATGATTTTATTATAATTATGTGGTGTGTGAATTCATTATATACCACCAATGAATTCAAAAATGGTAATTTTATGTGCTCAAATTTTATATTAGTGGTCATCAGAATCCCAAGAGAGGTTAGATGGTCGATAATCTTGATCTATATATTGGTAAAAAGGTTATTATCCTAAGCGAAATGTGTGATCAAAGTCTGGGTGGATATACTTGAAATTATATTTCTATAGTTATGAATATTCAAAACATTATTACACTCTATAATGAAATGTTAATGTTTTATGATATGTGCTTAGGGCTATTTATATTTGATTCATATAAGATTAATGTCTTATAAACTACCAAATATATATGCCTTATGGGCTATGAATTTATCAGTATGATTTTCATATGTCAATATAAAATTCTCATACCTTTATAATCATGTTATACTTATATATGATTATTTACTAATATTTCCAATGTTTACCCATATTGAGCATCTAAGAACAAATTTTACTATGTTTTACTTCCATAGCATACAGAGAAATGTATTAAATGTTGTATGAATAAGAAGTGTACATTTTGTTTGGATTTTTTTGGGGGATACGTAAGATGATTCATGTAAAAAGATGACTATAATGCCCCGAACCAAGAATACTAAAGTCGGTGCATTATTTAATTACATTGGCATAATTATCAGGAATAAAACCATGAAGTACCAATTAGTTTTATAGTTTATAAATCTATTTTACAGGAATTTTACATATATCACATTAGAAATAATAAAATAAAACATGATACATAAGAAAATTTAATAAACTGCAACCTTGAAATATTATTCAAATATTTCATCTTTATAAGTATAGGATGGAAACCTAATAAAGGTGAGATCAAATTTATTCCATGGGTATGTAAATAAGAATAAATAATGAACTGATGGTAATAATCAATATGTCATGGTAAATAACTGATAAAAAATCCATTAATATATATATATATATGTTATTATTATTTTGGAAATGTAATAAAATAAAATAAATAAAATATTGTAAATAAAATATGAAAAGAATGCATCCATAGATATATCAAATAAAAAATATCATTTATAAATAAGAACTATGTTTAAATGAGAAAAAAATTTAATTGTTACACAACATATTTCCTAGGTATATGGTGCCATTACCTTTGAGTCCTTTCAAATGATGGTTCAACATATCTAGTAGAAACCCATTTAATTTGGCTAACTGATTCATCTCATGAGAACACTGATGCGTAGAGAAGATTTCAATAATAGGGCCCCAACTATATCATAAATATCAAAGCAATTCATCATATTTTGATTAATTGGTTTAATTCATTAACAATGTTCCATATCAAATAACTATATTGAATACAAAATAAAACATTTTTAATAAATACCAAGTTAATCAAATAAATGTCAAAGTGAAAAAAAATTTAATATGGTATAAGGTTTAGGAAATAAAATTATCTATTTCATGAGACTATTTATATTTATAAAAAATTTATTATACCATAAAAATGATCAAAAGGATGTGATTATTTCAATATAAATCTAACAATCACCAATGAATGTGGTATTATAAAGATAACTTTTACCATATTTAAAATATTAAGTCAATACACCATGGATTGTATAATTAAAAGTAAAAAATAAATACCATGAATATAAAAGTATTTTCGATATAATATATCTAAATATTTAGTAGATACACCACACAAAATAATTAAGGGATGAATGTGACATTTATCTCACAAATGTAAAAAAAAGTGAGAATACAATCCATTATCTTTAATTTTTTTGTTTGGTGGTATTTATCCTTGTATATATTAGATTAAAATATTTTAATAAATTAAAAAATTAAATTAATCATCTTAATATAATCATATATTAACTTCGTAGAATATCTTATTACCCATTTTAATACAACCATTTATTATTTTCACCATTACATGTGTTAATTTCCATATTTATCATGTATGTTTAGACTTGTTACATGTTTTTATGATTCTATTGATATTTATTTCATCAATTTTGGAATTAAAACCATTATTTATTTATTATTTATATCTATTATATATTTATTTATAATAATATATAATATTTTTTGAAAAGAAATGAAATGCACCATTCATGGCGATGGTAGGTTATACGTTCTCATGAATGTTACTTTGATTAATTTAGTGTTATTTAATTGAATGAAAATTAAATGATATATATGTATTTTATAAATTTTGTATCATATATATTTCATATATGTCAAATATTTTTATTAAAAATATCTTTTATATGTCCATGTATAGTATGAACGAATCACATCATTTTGAGGTGGCAGTAGTCCACACTTCGACAAATGAGGTCACCATTTTTACAAAAAATATAAAATATAAAGGTATGTGTTATTAAATAATATAAAAACATATATACATAATAAATATATTATATATCGTATATTAATAGTTTTTTCATCATAATTCACATCCATGAACTGTGTTAAAGAAATAGTGAATGACATCATTTCCTGAGGTGGTAGTTTGTCCTGCACGAATGGTAAATTCATCACCCATTGGAAAGAAGTGTGTGTGTTTGTAGGTATGAAAAATAAAATAAAAACAAATAAATATATTTATGATAACAATTTTATAATATAATCATTAATGAGAAATTTTTAGGGGTGGATAATGAAAATAAACCTAAATAACATGGAGATGGATGTTATCTTTTCTTTGGGTAACTCCTTTTAGTTTGTACCGAAGCCCTTCATTGGATGTATTTATTCTTTAAGGGATAATTATATAATTATTGGAAAAATTATTGTATTTTAATTTATTATATTTTTTATGAGACAAAGTTCATGAGAGGTGTGTCTATAGGGGAGGGTTTAGTGCCTTTGAATAGTGGCTTTGGAGTGGTATTCTAGTAAATTTTTTAAAATGAAATTACAACAACATATTTACCATGTAATGTGGCTCAAATAATGGATTAATATATATCAAATATATGTTACGGTCTAAATATTAACATAAAATATATTTTTTAAATGGTTCTAGGTTATTTTTCTCATTATGTTAAAGGGTTAGTTCTTTATTAATATAGATTTTCTCTTATTTTCTCTAATTAATTTTAATTAATTTCATTATTATAATTTTCTAAAATATGTTACCATATTAGAAATTATAAATTATTCTTACCTTAAATTTTGAATCCATATCCTCAAATTAGAATCATATAAGTTTCAAAAAAATTAAATTTAATTCAGCAGACAGGATGACATAGAGGGTTTATAAAGTAAAAATGGTCAGTAGTTTGAGTAATGTTTATATCCTATTGCAATTTAGAATTTAATCAAATTAATTTAATCATATCAATTTATTTATAATATATAAAATATTACATTAAATTAATTATAAAATATAATTTTTCCTAATAAAAATTATATGAAAAAGAAAATTTGAAATACAAATTAGTATTTTGACACTATTTATAAAAAATGAAGAAAATAACAACATTTTATACTGTTAATTTTAATGTTAATATTTTAAAAAATATATATTTTTACATATACGATTCATAAAAGTTACAAAAAAATATATTGAAAATTGGTTCTCTATTAAATTGTGGTCACAATTCCTTTTAATAAATATCATTTTCTTCGTAATAATATGTTTATTCATATCTTATGCCTATAAAATATATTGAAATACTATAAAAATAATTTACTAGATATGTTGAGTCATCAAAATTTTCACCAATACATCTGATACTACTCACATTGTCTTTCACTCTAGTAAAGTAGTCACCAATAGATTCATGCTCACCCATTATCAAATATTTAGATTTTAATATCCTGATTTGTAGCTTTTCCTTTTCACAATTGTATTTCCCTCATATATATTTTTAAATTTATCCCATATACCATTTTATATAGCAACTACTTTCATGATCAAGAATTCAGTTTCATAATATGATGAAAATATAACATTGTTCTCTCGTACACCATTCAATAGATTCTTATTATCAATAGATATAATTGGAGCTTTATCATAAACGGGATGAAACACAAATGTTGATTCTTGAAGAACATCATAACAGATATACATAAGATAAGGATGCGTTCTATATTTTAATATATTATAATTATTTCCATTGAAGACAGAAATACAATTAATATTCAAACAATTCAATTTCTCCCTCATCATGGAATAAGAAAAGGGAACTTATGCTCTGATACAACTTATAATTTCCTAGTCATTGTGATTATATCACTGAGAGGGGTGTGGGTGAATCAATGATTCCATTTTTATTTTTTGTTTCATTCTAATTAATATAACCTTCATCTACTATTAAATATTTCAATTCCCTACTAAAACAAATCCAACACACATTCACATGAACATACAGATTATTAAATTTTATTATTCAATAAGAATATCAACATTCATGGAATTGTTTTTAAATGATCCAATACCATAAAATCAACTAGAAATCAATCCATGAATTACACTAAGTATCATATACACATACAATCATGTAATACTATGTAAACAATTCCAATATTGTGTGTTCACCTTCATAGCACAAATAGGGTAATATAATTACTATATAACAACTCCTGTTACCTATGATTATTTTCTATTTAATCAATGTATTTAATGGAAATAAAATTTTTCATGTTCTTAACCAAGAGATTATAAGAAAATTTGGGACATTGTTATGAAAAATTTAGTCCAATTTTCCTATGTTTGATTTACCTTGTCTGATTCCTTCGAGTATGATTCTTCCCAATTATGATTCTTCTTGTCTAATTTTCTTTCAGAATACAATAAAAATGAATGAGAACAACTTCAATCCTTGAGAATGATTAACATATTATAATTCTTACTCAGTATGGAAAACCAAATTTTTAAATCCCAAACTAATTAATCTAGCCTAATACTATTATCATCCAAATAATATTAACAAGAAAAATATAATTATAAAATTAATACAATAATCATTGAGTATGATTATCAACTGAATACAATGTTTCCATCTTGTCTCTTCTATATTGCCTTCTTTCCATCAGAGTGTCTTAAAAGAAGATCAATATAGTATCTTATATCTCTCAATGAAAATCAAAGATTCTCTCTCAACTATAGAGAACAGTACCGACTGTCAAAAATTACAATGTACTTCTCCTATTATAGGTGAATCTGGAGTGGTTGGGGTGCAAATCACATAAATATTTCCCGCTCAAAAAAATTCACTAAAATTTCAATTCCCTTGAAATCTTAGGATGCATTTAAACATCACAAATTCATCTCAATGCTTCTTAAATATTCTATACTATTCACTTCTTCTCACAAATCTCATTTTAATTTAAAGTCCAATTTCAATAAATGAGTCTAATTCTATAAATCAAATTTCATCAAACCAACAACCTATACATGTTGTGAGAAATCGTATAATGAAAATGTTACTAATTTGAATGATGAATAAGATCATTATTTTTAATTTTGAGCTTCCCTTAGATAGTACATATATATAGCATAGTCTATTTTTCGATTGACCCTCTTGAGATACAAAACATCATCTTAAACTCTATTATTGACCTAGTTAGATACCAATAAAAAAATTCTACCTTTTTGACATGGTTGACTATATTTTTTATTTCATTACTTATATCTATTTTCAGCCATTGGCCTCACTAAATTCCTTCTTTGAATATTACAGTCCATAGTACCATCATTTTAAGTACTATTGTCCTAAATTTGCTCATTTCTGGGTATGACCATTTAGGGAATGATCCCGTTTCTTTCATATCCTGAGTATAATCATCTTGGGTATGAAATTTTTTATTTGTCATATGGATGATTATACACTATAGTGAATTGGCTACTTCATTTCCTTGTCCTTCACTTGAATACAATTAATATAGGTATAATAAATTTACAATAAATAACATCTCTTTCATCACTTCTTCCTAGATCTGGTCAATTTGAAAACAATTGGAACCACCTCTTTCTATATTCCTTCCAACTATCTTTTATCACAAGTTCTCCAATAAAAATAAAATTTGTAAGAAAAATGAATCATCAAATAATCATCACGTTTATTTTATCATATTCATAATGGCTATGATTATCGATTAAAATAGTCACCTATTTCATATAGAATTTAGAGTGAATATGATAACCATTTACTTCCAAAAAGATTCATTCTCCATGTGACTGATTCTCTCACTCTAGATAATGATCAATTACTCATTGTTATCTTTTCCCATACCAAACCCAATGTGAGTCTGATCTCAACCATTTATTTATAAAAACAATCTACTCCTTATGATGGATAATGTGAGTGTGTTTTTTAAAAAAACACAAGTTCGATTATTTTGAAAACAATGGTCAATACATTTTCAAAAAAATTCAAAGAGAAGTGATTTTTATTTCTTCAAAAAAATTGCCTGAAAACAAAATAAAAAGATCTTTATTATTCATCTTAGTGATAAAAATCTGCACAATTGGATTTTTTCAACCATGTTTCAATAATCATAGATTAATGTACCCTCATTTAATGGATTGCATATCAAAAATTAAAAGCCTATGTGAGCTAACTCATTGTAGATAATAATAATAATTGACATAAAAACCATTCATTTGAAAAGTAATGATTATGAAAACCTATTTCTTTACCATTATTAAACTCTTCTTCAACCTCAACATTTCTTCATCCTTCATGGAATACAAAATAGTTTTATTCATACAAACACTATAAATATTAGTTAAAATAGTTCACTAACAAAATAATGGTAAATTCAAAGCGTGCCTAGAACTCCCTATTATATGAAATCAAACAGATGGATTTGTGAAACAATTATCACCAATGAAAATAAAATAAAAATTTAAGATGAGATAGGGGAGATAAAAAAAAATATAAAACATAATGAGAAATAGTTCAGACGCCGTTTTTCAACATTAATATATAAAATTATACCTTTGATAAAGTTTTTATAAAAATTTTGGCTACTTGTTATGATGTTGGAACATGTTCCATCTACTTTTCATTCTTCTCCACATATTATTTTATGAAAAAATATTTTATATCAATATGTTTTGAATGTTAATTTTGAACTGGATTCATGGTGAGGTTTATTGTGCTTTGACTATCACAACCCAAAAGAATGGGTATCTTTAATTCAATATATAAATATTCTTACTGTGTTTTCTCACCCATAATTTGAGTTATGGATTCATTAGTAGAAAAATTATTAGTTTCATCCATACTAAGAGTTACTGAATTCTAATTCATTTAATTTCAGCTAAAATATTTCTTTCCAAGAAACAATACTCCACCTGATATGGATCTTCTATCTTCAAAAGTTTCTGAAAATCCACATTTGAATACCCATACAAAACAGTATTATTTGAGTTAAAATACCAGAATCAGAGTTTTTGTGTTCTTCAGATATATCTAGTAATTATTTTTCTAAAAATTAAGTGTTATTCTGTTAAATAACTATAATATTTGTAATATAAGGCAACAACATAAAAACTGTCGGGTATTGATGTAGTCAAATAGAATAGTTTTCTAATCACCTTTTGATACTCTTTCTAATATACTTAACACCCCATCATTACTCAACTTTGTTCCCACTAAATTATGTTTTAAATCAGTTTATTATTTTTCCATGTTGAACATCTTAATAATTTCCTTAACATATATTTATTCAGAGTGAATGACGTTTTTTTCATTTTTCAATATTTTTAACCCAATTATTTAATTCATTCACAACATTATAAACATTTAAAATACCTTATTAATTTATTTAGCAAATCATTATCATGTTCTTTCATCATTTCCATCAATGATAATATCATCAACATATATAATTATAATGAGGAAATTCTCATAATATTTTCAAATATATAGATTGTTATCCAATATTCTATTCCTAAAACTCTTCTTCCTTAAGCATGTATCCAACATGGAATAAAATTCCCATGGATATTTTTTTTAACCCATTAAAGACTTTATTAAACTTGAATACATAATTTTCTTATTTATGGCCAAAAATCCAAAAACGTTTTTATAATATATACTTCATCTTTAAGAACTGCATTCAAGAATTTTGATTTAAAATATATTTCCAAGATCTTTTCGCCTCATTATGCTATAAGAGAAACAATTATTATGATTGTTTCAATTCATTTTATCAGAGAAAAGGCTTCCTTTAATGCAATACCATTGGTTTTTAATACCCTTTTCATGCCAATCCTTCTTTGTTTCTTATCATATCACCATAATCGTTCAGCTTGTTCCAAAAAACCTTTTTTATTCCAATAATGTTTTTGTTTTCAGGCCTATTTATAAGATCCCATATATTATTCTTTTCAATTTAATCCAACTCTTAATTCATGGTCAGAACCCATTATAGATGCCCAAAATCCTTTTTAACATCATTTGGCTCCACTTTTGAATACATATAAGTTTGTGCAATTTAATTGGTTGTTCATCTTGTTTGAACCTCTTGATGTTGACAACCAATAATTTTATGAGCCTTTAATATCTTCCTCAGCCTAGGATGAGATTTTTTATTATCTTCTTCATCACATAAAAATGCTAAATCTAATTATTCCTTATGAGAAGGATTATAAATTTTTTTATCCTTATCTGAATTGTTTTTTTAAACTTTCTCAAATTCATTATCTTCCTGAGCTTGTTTTCATTTCTCAGATCATTCATTCACTTTCATGTCAACTAAATAAAAAATTATTCATGATTAATTTTTGAATCATATGTATCCTAAACCTTCTATTGAATACCCATGAAATATTCCATCTCACATTTTTTCTCAAACATAACATAGTTTTCACATTTCATTTTTATAACACATGGACTCCCAAAAACACGAAACTAATTAAGAAATGGAGTTTTTTGAAAAAAAATTCATATATAGTCATACATTATTGAGGAATATATAAAAAATGGTCCTAAATTTAAATATATGTGCTCATGGATTGCCTCCAAAATTAATGAGAGTGGACATGTTCAAATAGCATGGTTATTCCCATTTTCTCCTAGAATCTATTCTTTCTTTCAACCACACCATTTTGTTAGTAGGTGTATGTGGAACTATTCATTTGGTAAATTACATTCCCCCCATTATTTTCTTAAAACACTACACATATATATTCACCACCATTATCTGTTCATAACCTCTTCCCTAAATACTCACATTAATTTTCTACTTTTCCACGGAAACATTTAAACATTTTGGATGCATCTTATTTATGTATTATATACATGATGCATGTAGAAAGAGTAAAAATAAATAAATCAATGTAATAAAGTAATTATCTCTAATATTTTATTATTTTATCATCATCCCATATATATCAAAATAAATCAGCTACCTTGGTTGTTTTTAAAAAATCAAAAATATCTTATGCACAACATATATAATCCTATCCTTTTGGATTGATACTGAAACATCAATCTCTTCTTCTTAGAAAAATATGAATTTTTGAACACTTTGACTTTTAAGAAATTTTCTCATGTTTCTCTAACACATGTTTTATACCAAAAATGAGTCTCTTCTACTATAATCATGTTATATGAGTTTTTTATTTCACCAACCTAAAAAATTCCATTTTGTATGTTGGCCCCTTTTAATAGTCGTTCTATCTTCTTCACGTTTCACAACAAACCCATCTTTTGTAAATATAATTTATTTACCCATATTAAATAACTGTGAAACAATTAGTAAAATGCGTTTCATCCCATTAATATACAATGTTCATTTGGTTTATATTTTTTCCTTTTCAATGATGGTTGACCCAATACCTTTTATTTTCAATGATTCATCAATGGAAAATGTCACAGTTCAGTATTTAAAATCATTCAAATTCTTCAACAGTTTCAATTATCATATCATTTAAGTAGAACACCCAAAATTGAGTATCTAGGGTCATTCCACTTTTTTGTATTTTGTGGATGTTTAAACAACAAGTGATTTTTCTCCATTAATTTATGTCATCACATCCATCTTATGAGTATTGTTAAGAGTATTTTTTTGTAGGTAACAAAACAAAACTTCATCTTACAGTGATCTCAAGTTGTTCCCATAATTAACATATAGTTTCTAGGACCTGGAACCTATTTTTAATCCTTGTTTCACTCTTTTAATATTTCTTATCACCAACATTCTCATTCTTTTTCTTTTGAGGTAATTTACTCACCCCCAATCATTTAATTTCATAACCAATGGGATAATTATAATGTTGTTGGTTGAACTGACACATTCATTCTATGTGATGAATCCCAGAAAATACTTTCATTAATAATAAAAAGAATATTTTCTTCTAGAATGTCTATATTGATTTTATTTTTGAATAAATTTATCATATATCATCTTCTATTTCATTTCAACATTAACCAAATCATAAGTATTTGACACTTTTCCTAATTCATGTATCTTTGAGACTTCTGAATTCCCAACATTTTTTGTCTTGGTGATAGACAAGACTATTCCCACATTAATCATTTCCAAACCTATTACATAATTCTTCTTAGCCATTAAATGTGAATTTTCTTGATCATTCTCGAGTTTCTCATTACGAGAACATTTAATAACATCATTATTAGTATTTTTAAAACTTTTATTTCCCAATTAATCTTTATATTAATTTTTTTGGGAATGATCTCACCCCACTTATTTTTCATCCAACATCACTTACAGATGCTCATTATGGATCATTTCATCATGAAAATAATTCATTAAATGATTAATATATTTTTCTATCTTTACAATCCCATCACTAAAAAATTACTGATTTCTTATTGGGGAATAGTCAACATTAATTTTTTTGTTTTTATTTTCAAGCATTATAATCTTCCTTATGAATTATTTCAATTATTCATTTAAATGGAATTCATGTAGACTTTGTTCTTGTTCTTCATAACTTCTTCTTCCAAATTCTTTGTCTATCACTATTTCTATGATATAAAATTTAGTAACATACTCTACCGATTTTTCAGATTCACCATCACTACTTTCTTATTCTTCCTCTATTTATAAGAATATTTCTATTTTTGAATTGATCAATTTCGAAGTATTCCCTATATAATACGATTTTCTTTGATCACTTTTCTTCTTCCATGGTCTTCTTGGCCTTCTTTCTTATTATTTTCTAACCTCTTATTCTTTTCTTTGAGGAAAATAGGAAGATGATTTAACAATAACTCCACATTAAAAACATTTTAAGAGAAGTTTCCCTTATTATTTACTTGTAGCTATTTTAAAATTTTTAGAAAACAAGGATAAATTATTCTCAATATTTTTACAAACCACATTTTCAGAATCATATTCACCCTCCTCATATTTAATAAAAATTTTCTTTAATGTTTAATTAATTGTATCTATAAAATACATTTCTCTATAAATATTTTCTTATATTTCATCAATTTCTCCCTTCTCGTTTCATATGTAATGAGTGTTCTATGTTATTCATAAAGATATAATGTTTTAGGATGTCTAAATTGTAATGAAAAAACATTTTCATAGAACTTTTAAATTAGGATTTTAAATATATTTTCTATAATTGTATAGTCATCCATATTTTCTCAAAGACATCTAATAGTACTCACAATTTCATTCACTGAGGTAAAGAATCCACAAACCTATTCATGATCACCCATCAAAAAATATTTATATTTCAATCCTAGATTTATATATTATCCTTCTTCACATTTTTATTTCCCTTATACATGTTTTTAAATTTACCCCATATACCTTTTTCTGTAAAAATACATTTACTATCAACAATTACCTATCAGAATGTATTCATAATATTGAAATTTTCTCCCTTCCATCATTCTCTAGATTCTTTTTATGAACAGAAGTAAGTGAATATTTCTCATCAATGGGGTGAAAACCAACTATTGCAGCTTCAAGAGCATCATAACTGATAGACATAAGTTAAGATGACATTCTAGCTTCTCAGATATGATAATTCATTCCATATATGATAGTAATACCTTTACTATTCACATAATTCGAAATCTCAATCATCAAGGAATACACAAAGAGATCCTTTAATATGATATCACTTATAATTTCCCAGAAAGAGTGATTGTATCACTAAGATGGGAGAGGGTGAATTATTGATGCTCTTTTTCTTTTTTTGTTTCTTTCTAATTGAAACAACATTTTCTTTTTTAAAATTTCATTTCCTTACTAAACAAATCCAAAACACATCAAGAAGAACATAAATATTTATAAAGGTCAAAATTAAATATGAATAACTATGTTCTAGGAATGATTTGGAAATGATCAAATACTACACAATGCACTATAAATCAATCCTTGGATTACAATGATTATAGTCTTCTCTAACACTCGTGTAGCACTATAATAAAAATTCTAATAGTTATTTTTCACCCTATTATCATAAATAGGGTATTCCAATGATTATGTGACACCTAATATTACCTATGAATATCTTCAATTTAACAAATGTATTAAATTGAAATAAAATTCTTCACATTTTAACCTATAATATGGTAATAACATCCTAGACATTGTGAAGAAAAATTCAATTCAATTTTCTTGGGTATTATTTATAACGACCCACACTTTACATACATTGTTAATACTTCAAAATTGAAGCACACTTATTACAACATATGACAAAACCACAAAGGACCGTATAGGTATAGAGTCTTTAGAAACTGGGAAACATAAACAACTGGTTCATAAATCTTCTACAGTGTCTCCCATTTATTTCATCATATCTAGGGTCCCTTTTAGCATATTCTACTTAATATCCATCTTCTTGACCTGGGGAAAAGAAAACATAAAAGGGTGAGCTCAAATGCTCAGCAAGGGCAAATAAAGGAAATAAAAATCATATCATATCTTTATGAAAATCAAAACCTGCAAAAGAGATCATAATATCTTAACATGGAATAAATCATAGAAGTGAAAATGAGATCCCCAAAATCATAACATAAAACTTGAAACTTTGTGGCATGCACACATAATCATGGAGATCATTTCTTGTTAGTCATGACTCATTGCCAAGACTATCTTAGTGGACAAAGTCCCTTTATGAACCGAGTTCACTCCTCGTTTCAGTCCTGTATCACTGAACCGAAATAACCTTCCGTTCCAGCCATGTCTATCTCATGAGATATAAAATCTTTACCCAATGCATTGGAGGGAGATATAGGTCCCACCCATCTTATAATGAATCCTTTCTTATGTGTGCCACATAATCATACATCATCGCATAACACATGTAACAAAAATGGGATTCTTGAAACATCATGACATCATAAATCAATTCATATATGATAAAGGAATTCATAAACATAATTCCATCACAACATAGTCAAACCAATGTAAAAATATGGATAGAAACAGAACCCTTTATTATCTTAGATGGAAAATAATTTTGATAAAACACTTGAATTGAATTCTTGAGGAAAATATCCTTTCTTCTTCAAAAACATTTTTCCTTTCATAACATGTCATACAACTTTAAAATAAAAGAAGTTGATTAAAAATAAACTTGAAAACTTGTAAAGGAAGCTTCTTTGAAGTAATGTTTTAAAAATCCATTCATGCCGTATAAGTTAAAAAAACATTCTTCGTACTTTTGTCGGAAAAGTCAAAAAGTACCTCGTACGGAAAAACGACAAAAGATTCCTTTCATATTCTTTACTAAAAACTCACCTAAGGGTAAAATTCGATTTAAACTATTTCAAGTGGATGGAAACAATATTACATATTGAGGGAACATGGATGTGGATGATAAAATACACCCCAGTAAATACTTACGAATAAACAATCTCGGATAAAAATGAGATTGTGATATTTCCCTTACCTTAGGTCCGATTAGCTTTGTACGTGTCCGAAGCTCCTGTATAATGGTTTAAATAATGTTATTGACTTATTCCAGAATCATACATATTGATATGAGATCATATATGGTCATATTATTAGCTTCTTGTTAGTAATATTTCATTGTTACTTGTTACTCGGGTCTTTATAACTTTTTGTTCTTATGCGTGTTTTGTCGAATAAATTCTTATTCTTATATTTAGGTTATAGATAATTCATTTCCAGAATGGTATTAGTGTAGTATATACCATATTCATTCATTCAATTCATTTATACAATCATTATGAAATGAAGATCATGTAGAACGAGTCGCATCACATCGTGGAGACGGTATTCCGTACGTACGCACGAGTGATGATATCGTTCCTATGATCGTGGAATTGTATTGGAGTTTATATATATATTATTTCAGTATCAATATTACTTAATAATAATCATATATAGTTACTCATTACACCATTATACCCATCCTTGTAAGGTGATGGTGGAAAATAGATTACACCACGGCGTGGAGACGGTATTCCGTACGTACGCACGCGCGGTGATTTCATTTTTTCCGTAGGATGGATAGAAGGTGAATTAGGGTTGTTTCATATTTATAATAACATATCAGTATGTAAGTAATACTGATGTTATTACTTTATCATGAAACAACTAAAGAAGAAGAAGTTGAAGAAGAAAGAAATTGAAAAGATCGGTAATGGATATTACCTCTTCTTTGGAACGCCTTTTTGAATCCTCCACTTAAGGAACTAAGATTGGTCTTTGGAGAAGACCAGGACCTCTAGTATTATTCTAGGGAAGTGGAGAATGGAAAATGGCAGGGGTTGGCCGAGCTTGAGTGCTCAAATTGGTGTGAGGAGGAGGGGGAGGAGGTTCCCTTTTATAAGGGAGGAGAGGGGCACCTTAGGAATATCTCAAAATATTATTTTATATTAAAGTCAAAATCGGTTTATAATGGTTCCAAAGGGTCTTATTTCGAAGCTAAAGTGGGGATGGGTCGAAATCCTATCAACCAATAGAATTTAGACAAGTTTAGGATATTATTTTAACCTTATCAATTAAATTTAACTCTAAGTTAAATAATTTAACTTTTACCATGTCTTTTTGTTTTCTTTCACTATATGGTTAATACACTTACTATAACATGCCAAACGAACCCCAAATTGTTTATTATTAATATATATATCCTTATCTAAGTCATTTTGCCGAACCATAGATTTTTAGGAATAAAATAACAATTAATAATATAATATTTGATTTAAAAACTATTTTGTGTCAATTTTGACACTATTTGATATATGATTTGTTTGAAAGTCATAACAGAATTATATGTTCGAACAAAGTTGATTAAATCAATACTAATATATCATAGTAACCTAGAAAATTAGTGGAATTCATAAAAAGTCTCAAATTATATTTATTTTGGTGTTTATAACATCAATTATGTCAATTTTTCATTAATAAGATAATTACTGCATCATCATTATGTCATAAATAAATTAAATTATTTAATGTCTAAAAATTACAAATAAAATATCATCATGTAGGAAATCTTTTTAGCTTTCTAATGAATATTTACAATTGAATTTATCTTATGTATAACCCCATATTAAAAATGATTTACTTATTAAACTTTGATTTTAACTATTTTAACCCTTCTTTAAATAAATTAATAATAAATGTCCTAATCTAATCCAAGTGGGCCTAAATGGTCATATTTTATTCCTAAGTTTGTTTTTGGTCGAATTACACTTGTCCAATAGAATTAGGACATGTGTTAGGGTAATATTAATATCATATTTACCCTTAGTTACCCTATTTACTATTAACCGCGGTAAAATAGTAAAAAGTTACTATTCACCAAAAAATTATTTTCATCTCATTGAACCACATTTTAGTCCTTGATATTAACCGTGTCTCTCGGATTTTTGAAATTCCATTCACAGAAGCGGTAAAATTAAGTTTTATGCAAAATTCAGTTTTTAACCTACCACTTAGTGGTTTCACTATTCATCAAAAATTGAAAGTTTTCAGAAAAATACCAAAATTTCACCCTAGGCTAATTTCGATATTCTGAGTCCGAAAATGAAGTCCATTTTGAAAAATAAAATTTATAAAATTTCAAAAAGTGGTTATTACTATTCATAACGACTAGTTTTAATAGCATATTGTTGTTTAGTGAAACTCGGTATTGCGTACGACGCAAGCTATCGAGGAAGGTTGCGATTGCGTGTAAAGCAAGCCAAGCAAGTGTTGTGTAGAAAAAGATTCCTTTGATGATTTATATAACATAAAAGTCTCGGGTGTTACATTCTACCCCCCTTAAAAAGAATTTCGCCCTCGAAATTCGTCACTTTGCAACAAACAAATGAGGATACTTCTCCCTCATCATATCCTCAAGCTCCCATGTAGCTTCTTCAAGTTGGTGGTTTCTCCATAAAACTTTCACCAAGCGAGTGGTCTTGTTTCGTAGGACTTTTTCGCTACGATCCAGAATCTCTATCGGCTGTTCTTCATAAGAAAGATCTTGCTCCAGCGGTACAACTTCTGAGCTGAGTACATGTGAAGGATCTGGTATGTACTTTCTCAGGAGAGATACATGGAACACATCGTGAACTTGAGAGAGATTCGGTGGAAGCGCCAATCGGTAAGCTACCTTCCCAACACGATCCAGTATTTCAAAAGGACCGATATATCTAGGGCTCAACTTCCCCTTCTTTCCAAATCTCATAACCCTCTTCCAGGGAGATATTCGTAAGAACACTTTATCACCCACTTCAAACTCTAGGTCTCTTCTTCGATTGTCGGCATAACTTTTCTGTCGACTCTGAGCTGCTCTTATGTGTTGTTGAATAGATCTGACCTTTTCTGCCATTTCATCAACGAGATCAGGTCCTAATAGCTTTCTTTCCCCAACTTCATCCCAGCAAGTTGGAGTCCTGCATTTCTTTCCATAGAGAGCTTCATAAGGAGCCATTTGAATACTGGAGTGAAAGCTATTATTATAAGAAAATTCCACCAAAGGTAGGTGTTGATCCCAACCTCCTTTGAAATCCATAGAGCAAGCTCTCAACATATCTTCTAGGGTTTGAATTGTTCTCTCAGACTGACCGTCTGTCTGGGGATGATAAGCAGTGCTGAAACTCAACTCTGTATCCAGAGTATGCTGAAGACTTCGCCAGAACTTCGAGGTAAATCTCGGATCCCGATCAGATATAATAGAAAGTGGTACTCCATGCAATCTTACCACTTCCTTTACATATATCCTGGCAAGCTGATCTAGAGAGAAATCCTCTCTAATAGCAATGAAGTGTGCAGACTTTGTAAGACGATCAACTATGACCCAGATAGCATTATTGCCTTTGGATGTTTTAGGAAGTCCTGTGACAAAGTCCGTAGTGATGTTTTCCCATTTCCATTCGGGTATGGGTAATGGTTGTAACATCCCCTTAGACTTCTGTCTCTCAGCTTTAACTTGTTGACAAACCAAGCATCGAGAGACATATTCAGCAACATCTCTTTTCATGCCATCCCACCAGAAGTACTCTTTCAGGTCCCTATACATCTTCGTGCTTCCAGGATGAATAGAGAATGAAGAACTATGAGCCTCATCCAGCAGCTCATTCTTTAATTCGGGGATGGGAGGAACACAAACCCGATTCCTGAACGTTATTATCCCATCACAATCAAGGTTGAATTCAGGAACATTTCTCACCTTCTTTTGTAACTCGACATCTTCTTTCTGTGCCTCTTTAATCTTCACATGTATAGATGGTTGAACATTCATTTGAGAAAGATAAGATTTTTCCCCTTCCATTATAATTCCAAGATCCATCCTTTGTAAATCCATAAATATTGGATCTTTTTTGATCCTCATCATGGATAAACTAGCATGGTCTTGTCGACTTAATGCATCTGCCACCTTGTTTGCTTTCCCAGGGTGGTAATGGATTGAGCAGTCATAATCCTTAATCAGCTCCAACCATCTTCTTTGACGCATATTCAACTCCTTTTGTGTGAAAATATACTTTAAACTTTTATGATCAGTATAAATATCACACCTTTCACCATAAAGGTAATGCCTCCAAATCATTAATGCAAAGATTACCGCAGCCAACTCCAAATCATGTGTTGGGTAATTTTGCTCATGGATTTTCAACTGTCGTGAGGCATAAGCTATCACCATATCATTTTGCATAAGAACACACCCCAATCCCTTCTTGGATGCATCACTGTAGATCACAAACCTTTCTCCACTACAAGGCAGTGTGAGCACAGGTGCACTAGATAACCTTCTTTTCAACTCCTTGAAATTCTCTTCACATTCCTCTGTCCAGACAAACTTAACTCCTTTCCGAGTCAACTTGGTGAGTGGATTAGATAATCGTGAAAAATCTTTTACAAAACGTCGATAATATCCAGCCAAACCAAGAAAACTTCGGATCTCAGTCACTGTGGTTGGTCTCGACCATCTTTCGATAACCTCTGTTTTTGCTGGATCCACAGATATCCCCTCTTTTGAGATTATATGACCCAAAAATGCAACTTTTTGAAGCCAAAATTCACACTTGGTAAATTTGGCATACAGCTTCTCTTTTCTCAGGGTCTTCAATATAATTCTCAAGTGATCTTCATGCTCTTCCTTGCTCTTTGAATAGACAAGAATATCGTCTATAAAGACTACCACAAATTGATCAAGATAGTCTCTAAAGACTTTATTCATTAGATCCATGAAGATAGCAGGGGCATTAGTAAGACCAAATGGCATCACTATAAATTCATAGTGTCCATACCTTGTACGGAAAGCCGTCTTTGGTATATCCTCCCTTTTGACCCTTAATTGATGATACCCTGAACAAAGATCAATCTTGGAAAAGTATTGAGCTCCGCGTAGTTGGTCAAATAAGTCATCAATGCGTGGGAGAGGATATTTGTTCTTGATAGTGATCTTGTTAAGTTCTCGATAATCAATGCAGAGTCTCATTGATCCATCTTTCTTCTTAACAAATAGAACAGGTGCTCCCCAAGGTGACGCACTAGGGCGTATGAATCCCTTATCAAGATTCTCTTGGAGTTGCTTCTTCAATTCCTGCAACTCAATTGGGGCCATTCTATAAGGTGTCTTTGAAATAGGCAAAGCACCCGGTACGAGTTCTATTGAAAACTCAACTTCACGATTTGGTGGAAGACCCGGCAATTCCTCCGGAAAGACATCATCAAACTCCCGTACAATGGGCATATTCTTAATCGTGAGTTTCTCACCAACCATTTGAGATAAATAACCTTCATTTAGTGGAATCAATACCCATAAGATGGAAGAAATTTCCACTGGAAGGTTATGTTCATCCTTGCATTGATAGACGATCGTAGATTGATCTGGAATATGAAATGTGACTTCCCTTCTTTGGCAATTGATATGAGCTCCATGTAGAGAAAGCCAATTCATGCCAAGAATCACATCAAATTCCACTAAAGGAAGGATCACAAGATTTGCAGGAAGCACTTTCCCACAAACTTCGATCGGAGAAGAATTATAAACTTTTGATGCGATTGATGTGCCATTAGGTGTTGTCACGGCTAACTCAACATCTAATTGTTGAGGTAATACGGTGATACCCTTAGAAAAGTCTTCAGAAATAAAAGAGTGGGTGGATCCAGAATCAAATAAAACATTTGCTACTTTAGAGTGGATGGTAAGTGTACCTTTCACCACATCGTTATCGTACTCCACATCGCTGATAGAAATTGCATGTGACTTTCCTTTTTCTTTAGCCTTAAGAGTTTGTTGACGTCGACCATCATCATCAACCCTTGGATTTGGGCATTGATTGGCATAATGCCCCATCTCCTTGCACTTGAAACATTGAAGTGTAGTAGGTTCATTCTGTGTATCCCTTCCTTTGTTTGCATCATTAGACATCTTCTTCCCATTATCACGGCATTCAAATGCCCGATGACCTTCCTTTCCACATTTAAAACATTTACTTGTCCCTTTAAGACAACTCCCTCCATGTTTCTTTCCACACTTTGAGCATAAGGGAAAGTTCATCTTCTTTTCCGTGTGCTCTTTAGATTTTTCTTTGAATTCCATCTTCCTCTTCTTATCAAACCCATGTGACTGATGGGTTACTCCAATCTCCATCTCGACTTTGAGAGCACATCGAACGATTTCCTCGTAGCTATTGAAGTCCCTTATGGCTAACGCCCTTCGAAGACTTGGTTTTAAGCCACTAAAGAATCGATCGATCTTACTCTCAGGTTGGATAATAATACCAGAAGCGTACCTTGCAAGTCTTGTAAAATTTGCTTCATAGGTACTAACAGATTCATCATCCCTTTGCTTCAGTTCAAGGAACTCTTTCTCCATCTTTGTTCGGAGAATACGAGGGAAGTACTTATTGAAAAATAAGTTCTTGAACTCGTCCCATTCCATAGACTCAATTTCATCCCTTTGCCTCGTATTCTTAACAAGATTCCACCATTGATCCGCATCTCCTTCCAAACGATACACTGCTAGGATGACTTTATCATGCTCAGAACATTGAAGAACTGAAAATATCTTTTCAGTAGTACTAATCCATTGTTCAGCAACTAATGGATCAGTAGACCCGCTGAAAGATGGTGGATGCTGCCTCATGAAGGATTCGACAGAATGTTGCTCCCTCCTTTGTTCGTTTGGAAATCCTACGTGATTCATAGCTTGAGAAAGTTGCGTGAGCATGGCTACAAGATTTTGCATTCCAGCTCCCATATCGTTTGGTTGCTCAGGGGGACAATCATTGCATTGCCCATCGCATTCCGCATTAACACGGTTCCTTCGGGTTCCAGCCATTGACTAAAACCAAGAAGAATAGTGTGAGCAACACTAATTATAATAGGAAACCACATAATTCAAGAATAAAATTTTCATGCTTATGGTCTTATCCTAGGTTATTCATGGCCATTTCTAAGATTGTGTTCTATGCTTAGACTTATTCTTAGGGTTCTTACTAAGGCTTTCACATCCTAGTTTCCAAAGGTTGACTATACCTTTCCTCTGATACCAACTATAACGACCCACACTTTACATACATTGTTAATACTTCAAAATTGAAGCACACTTATTACAACATATGACAAAACCACAAAGGACCGTATAGGTATAGAGTCTTTAGAAACTGGGAAACATAAACAACTGGTTCATAAATCTTCTACAGTGTCTCCCATTTATTTCATCATATCTAGGGTCCCTTTTAGCATATTCTACTTAATATCCATCTTCCTGAACTGGGGAAAAGAAAACATAAAAGGGTGAGCTCAAATGCTCAGCAAGGGCAAATAAAGGAAATAAAAATCATATCATATCTTTATGAAAATCAAAACCTGCAAAAGAGATCATAATATCTTAACATGGAATAAATCATAGAAGTGAAAATGAGATCCCCAAAATCATAACATAAAACTTGAAACTTTGTGGCATGCACACATAATCATGGAGATCATTTCTTGTTAGTCATGACTCATTGCCAAGACTATCTTAGTGGACAAAGTCCCTTTCTGAACCGAGTTCACTCCTCGTTTCAGTCCTGTATCACTGAACCGAAATAACCTTCCGTTCCAGCCATGTCTATCTCATGAGATATAAAATCTTTACCCAATGCATTGGAGGGAGATATAGGTCCCACCCATCTTATAATGAATCCTTTCTTATGTGTGCCACATAATCATACATCATCGCATAACACATGTAACAAAAATGGGATTCTTGAAACATCATGACATCATAAATCAATTCATATATGATAAAGGAATTCATAAACATAATTCCATCACAACATAGTCAAACCAATGTAAAAATATGGATAGAAACAGAACCCTTTATTATCTTAGATGGAAAATAATTTTGATAAAACACTTGAATTGAATTCTTGAGGAAAATATCCTTTCTTCTTCAAAAACATTTTTCCTTTCATAACATGTCATACAACTTTAAAATAAAAGAAGTTGATTAAAAATAAACTTGAAAACTTGTAAAGGAAGCTTCTTTGAAGTAATGTTTTAAAAATCCATTCATGCCGTATAAGTTAAAAAAACATTCTTCGTACTTTTGTCGGAAAAGTCAAAAAGTACCTCGTACGGAAAAACGACAAAAGATTCCTTTCATATTCTTTACTAAAAACTCACCTAAGGGTAAAATTCGATTTAAACTATTTCAAGTGGATGGAAACAATATTACATATTGAGGGAACATGGATGTGGATGATAAAATACACCCCAGTAAATACTTACGAATAAACAATCTCGGATAAAAATGAGATTGTGATATTTCCCTTACCTTAGGTCCGATTAGCTTTGTACTGTCCGAAGCTCCTGTATAATGGTTTAAATAATGTTATTGACTTATTCCAGAATCATACATATTGATATGAGATCATATATGGTCATATTATTAGCTTCTTGTTAGTAATATTTCATTGTTACTTGTTACTCGGGTCTTTATAACTTTTTGTTCTTATGCGTGTTTTGTCGAATAAATTCTTATTCTTATATTTAGGTTATAGATAATTCATTTCCAGAATGGTATTAGTGTAGTATATACCATATTCATTCATTCAATTCATTTATACAATCATTATGAAATGAAGATCATGTAGAACGAGTCGCATCACATCGTGGAGACGGTATTCCGTACGTACGCACGAGTGATGATATCGTTCCTATGATCGTGGAATTGTATTGGAGTTTATATATATATTATTTCAGTATCAATATTACTTAATAATAATCATATATAGTTACTCATTACACCATTATACCCATCCTTGTAAGGTGATGGTGGAAAATAGATTACACCACGGCGTGGAGACGGTATTCCGTACGTACGCACGCGCGGTGATTTCATTTTTTCCGTAGGATGGATAGAAGGTGAATTAGGGTTGTTTCATATTTATAATAACATATCAGTATGTAAGTAATACTGATGTTATTACTTTATCATGAAACAACTAAAGAAGAAGAAGTTGAAGAAGAAAGAAATTGAAAAGATCGGTAATGGATATTACCTCTTCTTTGGAACGCCTTTTTGAATCCTCCACTTAAGGAACTAAGATTGGTCTTTGGAGAAGACCAGGACCTCTAGGATTATTCTAGGGAAGTGGAGAATGGAAAATGGCAGGGGTTGGCCGAGCTTGAGTGCTCAAATTGGTGTGAGGAGGAGGGGGAGGAGGTGCCCTTTTATAAGGGAGGAGAGGGGCACCTTAGGAATATCTCAAAATATTATTTTATATTAAAGTCAAAATCGGTTTATAATGGTTCCAAAGGGTCTTATTTCGAAGCTAAAGTGGGGATGGGTCGAAATCCTATCAACCAATAGAATTTAGACAAGTTTAGGATATTATTTTAACCTTATCAATTAAATTTAACTCTAAGTTAAATAATTTAACTTTTACCATGTCTTTTTGTTTTCTTTCACTATATGGTTAATACACTTACTATAACATGCCAAACGAACCCCAAATTGTTTATTATTAATATATATATCCTTATCTAAGTCATTTGGCCGAACCTTAGATTTTTAGGAATAAAATAACAATTAATAATATAATATTTGATTTAAAAACTATTTTGTGTCAATTTTGACACTATTTGATATATGATTTGTTTGAAAGTCATAACAGAATTATATGTTCGAACAAAGTTGATTAAATCAATACTAATATATCATAGTAACCTAGAAAATTAGTGGAATTCATAAAAAGTCTCAAATTATATTTATTTTGGTGTTTATAACATCAATTATGTCAATATTTCATTAATAAGATAATTACTGCATCATCATTATGTCATAAATAAATTAAATTATTTAATGTCTAAAAATTACAAATAAAATATCATCATGTAGGAAATCTTTTTAGCTTTCTAATGAATATTTACAATTGAATTTATCTTATGTATAACCCCATATTAAAAATGATTTACTTATTAAACTTTGATTTTAACTATTTTAACCCTTCTTTAAATAAATTAATAATAAATGTCCTAATCTAATCCAAGTGGGCCTAAATGGTCATATTTTATTCCTAAGTTTGTTTTTGGTCGAATTACACTTGTCCAATAGAATTAGGACATGTGTTAGGGTAATATTAATATCATATTTACCCTTAGTTACCCTATTTACTATTAACCGCGGTAAAATAGTAAAAAGTTACTATTCACCAAAAAATTATTTTCATCTCATTGAACCACATTTTAGTCCTTGATATTAACCGTGTCTCTCGGATTTTTGAAATTCCATTCACAGAAGCGGTAAAATTAAGTTTTATGCAAAATTCAGTTTTTAACCTACCACTTAGTGGTTTCACTATTCATCAAAAATTGAAAGTTTTCAGAAAAATACCAAAATTTCACCCTAGGCTAATTTCGATATTCTGAGTCCGAAAATGAAGTCCATTTTGAAAAATAAAATTTATAAAATTTCAAAAAGTGGTTATTAATATTCATAACGACTAGTTTTAATAGCATATTGTTGTTTAGTGAAACTCGGTATTGCGTACGACGCAAGCTATCGAGGAAGGTTGCGATTGCGTGTAAAGCAAGCCAAGCAAGTGTTGTGTAGAAAAAGATTCCTTTGATGATTTATATAACATAAAAGTCTCGGGTGTTACATTATTTTACTATTCTAATTCCTTCAAGTATGATTCTTACCTTGTATGATTCTTCTAGTATGATTTTATTTCATAATACAATAAAAATGAATCATCACCACTTCAATTCATTCGTATGATTAACATAGAAAAATTCGTTCTTGGTATGGAAAACCCTATATGGAAATCCAAAATCTATTAATCCCACATGATAAAATTAACAACCGAATAGAATTCACAAGCAAAATACAATAATTAATGAATTACGATAATCACTGAATATAATTATCATCTTAATACAATGTTTTGATCATGTATCTTATCCTATTTCTTTTTCCCATAGAAATGACATCAACAAAGATCAATATGGTATCTTAATTAACTCACTAAAAACTCAAATATTATCTGTCTACATCAGTAAATACTACCAACAAATTGAATGTAAAAAGTAATTTTCCATTTATAGGTTACCCTATGGTGGTTTGGGCAGTAATCCGAAAAAAATTCCTTCTCACTCAATTTCACCAAAATATAAATTTCCCTTCAAATATTCGGATGCATTTTTACATCATCAATGCTTCTCAATTATTCTCAAATATTATACACTCTTCACTTCTTCTCTCAAATCACATTTCAATTAATAGTCTAATTATAATACATGAGTTTAATTTTCTGAATATAATTTCTTGAATACAAAACTCTATACCAACTGTGAGAATGTGTAAAAATAAATAGATACCACTATAAATTATAAATATGATTATTCATTTGAATGTAAATCTTCCCCTTGATAGTACATCCAACATACTCCTTATCCATTTCTCTTGACCCACATGAGATAAAAAAACATCATATTACTATCTTATCATGACCTAGTTAGAAGCCTATAAAGTAATAGGACAATATTTTTATTTAAATACCAATTTTCTAGAATTGAATAATTAATTCACCATCTAATAATATAAGTAAATATTCATTTATATAAACGTAATATTTTCCTTGGATTACACCTATAACTATTTAAACATAATCTATTAGAACCTAATGTTTCATATACTGATGTATACATTAAACCATTTCATAATTTGTCAAATTTTCCAAATATTTATGATCCAATACATTATAATCATCTTCATGGTAGTTTTTATTATCCAATTTACTTTATCTACATCAATAATTATTCTCTCAATATCAAAATCATATTAAGGTTTATCTTTACCTCATTAGTGAATTTTCTATGAAAGTTTATCTTTATATTACTTCTCTTTTCTTAGTACAATTAGACATGTAATCTCAAATCCTTAATTAAATAATATTGATGTACAATCCTGACAAATTTCATAACACTTATAACATTTTATTCATTGAAGAAATGCAAAAAAAAAACATAATTACAGAATCTATATGCAAGCCAATTAATCATTATAACTTTGTTGTATCAAAAACATTAGCTTGACTTTGATCACTTAGATACTTCATAGGTATATTATTCTGATGGTTGGGGCATTCATTTACATTGCATCTAATCTCCTTGCAGTTGTAGCAATGAATTATATCATTTTTGTTATTCAATTTTCATTAATTTTCTTAGGGACCCTTTTCTCCAAACTTATAATAAACTCCCATTCTTTTTTTGAATTTCCTAGGGGAGTTCTATCCTTTTTTTGTAGACAGTGTGAATTTCATAATCATATTATTTATTGATTAATAATTCTCATGGTGTTCAGATGGCCTATTCATCTCCGGATACCACTTGAATATACCACTCTTATAAAATTTAATAAGATTTTATCGCATAACAAACTATCATTTTCTATGATGAAAATGTTGAAAATAAAAGTTCCCATTAGATATTTTGTTTAATGCCATCATATAAGTGGTAAATATGACACTAATTTTTTGGTTATATAATACATAGCATACCTAGCTATGCTTATAATGGCAGCTTCATAATATACTACACTCTCTTATTTATTTTTCTATAAGATAAGTAACATTATCTTATTCTTAATTTGTTCAAAAAAAGGAATCATTTACTGAATAATGTCTCCCTAAAATTTATCCATTCTGTGAGTTCTATTTCTTTATTTCTACCAGGTATTTTGGATCAATGGAAAGCATTAATCAACTTTTCCTTTGAGATAATATATCACACATGTAACCATTTTCTTTTCAACACATCCAAATTCCATGAATATCTTATCCAAATAATTAACAAATTACTCATATAAAATTGGATTAATAGTACCTATAAATTATTAGATATTATTTTGCATAAACTTATCCAACACAGGAGATTGTAGCTATAGGATTGGTTTCCCCATTAATGAAATTTTATTTGTCACAATGTGATTTTAAATCAAATCAATATTTATTCTACATTTTCTATGAGTATTTATGTCATTAATCCTTCTAGAAGAAATTTATAAATACATTACACACACTGGATTAGATCATAAAATTTTATAACAAAATATTCAATCCCAAAACATGAGAAGCACAGATTAAAAATTACAAAAAATTCCAAATATAATCTTAGAATAATGAACATGGTTTATTTGTTAATATATTTATGATAAAATCCATTATAATGATGTGTAATGAACACATGAATTATCTTAGGCACATCCCCACTAATTTTTAAAACGTGTGGGTAATAATATTCATTTTTATGAACCAGTTTACAATCAAGTAAGTCCCAACATACCTTGTCATATTTTTTACCCCTCTGTGCATTTATGATGGAACCACATCCACTTGTAGTATATATACATTGATGTATTTCTAGGAAGATCCAAATAATCTCTACCATATAAAATTATTTATGTTCATCTATTATTTTACTCGTAGTATATCATAAGGCTATGTTACATAATATAGGTTTTCAATATCTAGTTTCAAAATATGTTAGTTAACATCCTTTGATACAATCGTTAACCCCATTACCCCATAAGCCTACATCTGATGCATTATTTTAATACATTGGCATTATTAAAAGTAATAAACTCATGAAGGACCAATTTTTTTAGCAATTTTGGAAAACCATATTACATATAAGATACCCATATTATATTCTAAAATATAAAATAAAAATGTTACATAATAAAATGAAATAAACTGATTCCCTGAAAGAACATTTAATGAGTTCTTCTTCATTACATAGGTAAAGGAAACATAATAAGGGTGATATAAAATTCTTAGTAAGGGTATGTAAAAAATAATAAATATTGAATTTATCATAACAATCAACATAGAAAAGTAAATAACTGATAAAAACATCCATTCATATAATTGGATAAATACTAATTAATATGGAAACGTATGAAATTGAAATATAGGACATTTAATCAATAAAATAAGAATAGAATGTGTTTATATATATATATTTCAATGAAAAAAATCATGGACAAATAAATAATTAGTCTAAATGTGAAAAATTATTAATTATTACATGTTATGTTTCATAGGTACTTAGAACATTTATAATCATACACATTGTAGAGACCCGAAGCTTGACGTACATTGACATTACATTACATTTGCGGAATACTTAGTACATAACAAAAACACACACACAAGGACCGTAATAGTTTAGTGTCTTTGGAAACTCGGAACGTAATCTTCTAATCGTGGTGAAAGATCTCCAATATCTCCCATAAAGATCTTCCTTTTTTTACCTAAAACCTTTATTTATATCCCGGGGAAAAGAAAACATAAAAGGGTGATCTCAAATGCTCAGTAAGGGTAAACAAAAGAAATATAAATCTCATCGTATACACAAGAACATAACTTTTGGAACTCTTAACCTGCAAAAGAGATCATAATTTCATAACATGGGATAAATCATGGTCGTGAAATGTAATCACAATAATCATAACATAAAACATGAAACTTTGTGGCATACACACATATCATAGAGAATCATTTCTTGTTAGTCAAGACTCATTGCCAAGACCATCTTAGTGGACAAAGTCCCTTTCTGAACCGAGTCACCCTCATTCCAGTCCTGTTTCACTGAACCGGTATAACCTACCGTTCCAGCCCCGTCTATCTCATGAGATATAAAATATTTACCCAATGCATTGGAGGGAGATATAGGTCCCACCCATATCATAATGATACCATTCTTATGTGTGCCACAAAATCATAAATCATACATCATTGCATAACCCATGTAATACAAATGGGAATCTTAAACATCATGACATCATAAATCAATTCATATAAGGTAAAGGAATTCATAAAAATAATTCCATCACAACACCATAAAATCAATTTAATAATAGGGATAAAAACAGAACCCTTTATTATCTTAGATGGAAAATAATTTTGACAAAACACTTGAACTCCATTCTTGAGGAAAATATCCTTTCTTCTAAAAAAACATTTTTCCTTTCATAACATGTCATACGACTTTAAAATAAAAGATGTTGATTAAAAATAAACTTGAAAACTTGTAAAGGAAGCTTCTTGGAAGTAATGTTTTAAAAATCAATTCATGTCGTATAAGTTAAGAAAAACATTCTTCGTATTTTTGTCGGAAAAGTCAAAAAGTACCTCGTATGAAAAACGAAAAAAGATTCTTTTCATATCTTTTACACAAAACACACTGAAGGGTAAAATTGGATATAAACTATTGTAGAAGGATGGAAATAATATTACATATTGAGGGAACATGTATGTGGATGATAAAATACACCCCAGTAAATACCAAAGTAAAAACAATCTCGGATAAAAGTGAGATTGTGATATTTCCTTACCTTAGGTCCGACTTGCTTTGTAAGTGTCCGAACCTCCTGTATAATGATTTAAATCATGTTATTGACTTATTCAAGAATGATATTCATTGTTATTATATCATATATGGTCCACTTATGACTTTATATTACCCGTTCTTTTGTAAATTCATGTTAAAGTAGCGTTTTGGGTAAAATCGTCTCATTTGTCGTTCGTGTTTTTAACTTGTAATTATTAATATGATTACTTGGATCATGATTATTTATATCCAGAATGTAAAACATGATTTATATATAATATATATTCAGAATATATATATATATATATAATATATTGATAAATGGAATGAAATACACCGTTCATGGAGACGGTAGTCCGTATGTACGCATGAACGCTATTTTCGTTTCTTTATTGAAGTGAATGGAATTAAGTAGATGAAATACATATAAAATTACATAAATCCAGTATCATTATTATGTCATATATTTCATTAGTACTTATTATATATACTTTATAATCATTCATGAATGGTTAATCATTGAGAATGAATCTCATCGCGTCGTGGAGATGGTAGTCCGTACGTACGCACGAGCGATGATATTGTTACCATGGTCGTGGAATTGTGTTGAAGTGTATGTAGACTATTTCAGTATCAATATAACTTTATAATAATCATATATAGTTACTCATTACACCATTATACCCATCCTTGTAAGGTGATGGTGGAAAATAGATTACACCACGGCGTGGATACGGTATTCCGTACGTACGCACATGTGGTGATTTCATTTTTCCGTAGGATGGATAGAAGGTGAATTAGGGTTGTTTCATATTTATAATTACATATCAGTATGTATGTAATACTGTTGTTATTACTTTATCATGAAACAACTAAAGAAGAAGAAGTTGAAGAAGAAAGAAATTGAAAAGATCGGTAATGGATATTACCTCTTCTTTGGAACGCCTCTTTGAATCCTCCACTTAGGGAACTAAGATTGGTCTTTGAAGAAGGCCAGGACCTCTAGGATTATTCTAGGGGAGTTTAGAGGATAAAATGGCAGGGTGTGGCCGAGCATGAGTTCTCAAATTGGTGTGAGGAGGAGGGGGAGGAGGTGCCCTTTTATAAGGGAGGAGAGGGGCAGCTTAGGAATATCTCAAAATATTATTTTATATTAAAGTCAAAATCGGTTTATAATGGTTCCAAAGGGTCTTATTTCGAAGCTAAAGTGGGGATGGGTCGAAATAATATCATCCAATAGGATTTATAGAAGTTTAGCGTATTAATTTAACCTTATCAATTAGATTTAACTCTAAATTAAATAATTTAACTTTTACCATGTCTTTTTGTTTTCTTTCACTATATGGTTAATACACTTACTATAAAATGCCAATAGAACCCAAAATTGTTTATTATTAATACATATATCCTTATCTAAGTCATTTGGCCGAACCTTAGATTTTTAGGAATAAAATAACAATTAATAATATAATATTTGATTTAAAAACTATTTTGTGTCAATTTTGACACTATTTGATATATGATTTTTGTGAAAGTTATAACAGAATTATATGTTCGAACAAAGTTGATTTAAGCAACACTAATATATCATAGTAACCTAGAAAATTAGTGTAATTCATAAAAAGTCTCAAATTACATTTATTTTGGTGTTTATAACATCAATTATGTCAATATTTCATTAATAAGATAATTACTGCATCATCATTGTGTCATAAATAAATTAAATTATTTAATGTCTAAAAATTACAAATAAAATACCATTATATAGGAAATAATTTTAGCTTTCTAATGAATATTTATAGTCGAATTTATCTTATGTATAACCCCATATTAAAAATGATTTACTTATTAAACTTTGATTTTAACTATTCTAACCCTTCTTTAAATAAATTAATAATAAATATCCTAATCTTACTCAAGTGGGCCTAAATGGTCATATTTTATTCATAAGGTTGTTTTTGGTCGAATTACATTTATCCAATAGAATTATGAAATATGTTAGGGTAATAGTAATATCATATTTACCCTTAGTTACCCTATTTACTATTAACCGCGGTAAAAAAAATAAAAAGTTACTATTCACCAAAAAATTATTTTTATCTCATTGAACCACATTTTACTTACTGATATCAATCGTGTCTGTCGGATTTTCGAAATTCCATTCATAGAAGCGGTAAAATTATGTTTTATGCAAAATTCAGTTTTTAACCTACCACTTAGTGGTTTCACTATTCATCAAAAATTGAAGTTTTTCAGAAAAATGCCAAAATTTCACCCTAAGCTATAATTGATATTCCGAATTCAAAAATGATTTTTAGTTTACAAAATTCCAAACATATAAGTTTCATTAATTAATTTTATAATTAATTTCCGCTGTCACATCAAATAGCGTGTTTTTAAGAGATAATAACTATCAAAAGATTGACACTTGTTTATAACTGGTTTAAATGAGAAATGACATCCAATGACCAATATTGTATTAAATTGTATATTCTAAATATAATTCAAAACCACTCAAATTAATAATTTATCACTATTAACTATTTTGATTAAAAAAAGTTGTTTTTAATTAAAATTTAGTAATTTTCACTATTCATCAGAATATGAAAGTTATCCGAATAGTACCAAAATTTCACCTTAGGCTAAATTCGATACTCCGAATACATAAATGAAGTCCATTTTGAAAAATAAAATTTACAAAATTTCAAAAAGTGGTTATTACTACTCATAACGGGTAGTTTTAATAATATCTTAATAGCATATCGTTGTTTAGCGAAACTTGGTGTTGCGTACAACACACGCTATCGTGGAAGGTCGCTATTGCGTGTAATTCATGCCAGGTCAGAGGTGTGTGTTGTGAAAGCTCCTTTTGGTGTAGCGTATAACACAAGACATTAATGAAATTAAAAAGAATATTTTTCATAAAATCTCGGGCTGTTACATTCTACCCCCCCTAAAATGAATTTCGCCCTCGAAATTCGTCGGGGTTATAAATGGTTTACTATTTGAAAGTTTTTTAATAGAAACCCACATCGTAAAAAGGAATATCAAAACCAATCTTTTAAAACAAAAGTTTGAAACGTAACGGTTACCCAAATAAACTAATCACTGGGTTTCCACATAGGTGAAAATATGGATATGGAAGAGAAATATAACCATCATGTTCTGATGGAGAGTGGTAGAGAACATGGCTATGGAAAAGAAAGAAATCACGAAGCCATAAATTTGTGACGATCTAAGGTACCATCTGATTCATCAGATATAAGATCACTAGGACAACATTTTTGGTTTTCAAGATCGTTTCCCTAAAGTTAAAGAATTTGAATTAGAATAAATACTTACTTTATTTTGGTACAATCTCACTGTTGTTCGTGCCTTTAACAATTTCAACTTCATCTCTTAAATAAATGATGTTGAATTTGTTATTCTTGAAGTGTTAGCAGATCATATGATAGAATGACGGGTCATTCCATCTGTCTCAAACAAAAGGTTAGCAAAAAAAATATATACATAAGTCGATCTATAGTGAGATTAATCATATATGGTTCCTAAAATGGACTTATACATCATATGTCATACAACATAATATAATAAAACTTGTTTCTACTAAACAGGGACTTCCTGTAGGCCAGTGATAGGCGATAAAGGCCAGTCGCACTTCGGTTGTGGGTTCGATTTCCACAGCCTTGTCCGACGCAATGGGATGTCGCCCGTCCTGCAGGTTGTCCTTTTTCTAAAACTATATTACTATAACATCCCATCAATAATATAGAGAAAACTTCTATCCTTAAAAAATACTAACTTATGTCCAACATAATCCATTCCAATCTTTAGGATTATCCATAATACTGCAGTCCACTCTCATAACATAGTGAAAACGATTACCAGAGATTTAACACCATTGTCGATCCCCATATATCATAAGATATGTCTTGTTGGTCACATTCCAAACATTCAAAGGCCTTAATCACGTATTCTCTTGAATACCCATTTATCCTTAGTGAAAACATGAATGCAGTTAAAAGTTAACTCTATCCACATACCAAAATCCAAAAATTCTATATACTCAATCCATGATATAACCTTCTCCTTATATCAGTCATGAGCTCATGAATACTATCAAACATTTAATTTTCTCCTTATCGCTTCATTATGGGCATATCATCTTCATTCCAAAAATATCTGAATAACCTTTCATGGATACTGGTAGCATTAATCACACACTTTCAAAACTCAAGGAAAGACAACAATGTAACAATCCTTAGATGTCTCTTTATTCCATAGTACCATGAGATTATTTATACAACATTACACTTGATAAACATGTAATCATTCCACTACCTTCTAAAACTATTGACCGAGCTTCAACAATTCTTTCATCTCACATATCATTTGTAGTCTCTTCATCATCATCAACATAAATACTACCCATACGGCCGTACTGATTCTCTTCATGAGACTTTCCCTTAGGGCATTGGTTTGCATAATTCCCATACATTCCACATTTAAAACATTTAACCATTGTTGATGTTGTAGCAATACCATTATCCTCATCCCTAGTGTTAACTGAACCTTTTCCTTTGCACTTACTGGCTTTGTGTCCTTATTTTCCACACCCAAATCATCTTCCAGTTCCTTTGAAACATTCTCCTTGATGCCTCTTCCCACATGATTTACATAGGAGAAATTGAACTTTCTTTCCTCTATGATCATCATGAAACTTCATCTTTCTCTTATTAGCCGAGTATGGAAACTTACCAAATTTTACTTTATTGATCATATTATGAGATTGCTGATTCGGCATAATAATGATGTTTGGACTTCCAAATCCCATTTCATTATGAAGAATATCTTTCCATTGTCCATCATATTCTCCATTATCGTGAATCATCTTGTTTCTAGCCAATTTCTAAAACCCAAAAAGAATATTGTGAGAGGCAAAAATCATGCTAGGGGAAAACAACATAATAAAGGGGGAGTACCTTCAATATCTAACATCTTAGGTTCAATTCTATGATCGTTAACGTAATTCTAGTACTATAACCTATACGTATACTTAACCATAGGGACATCCCTTGACATACCTTAGAAATATCTCTGGGGATCTCACTAACATTTTCGCATCCTAGTTTCCAAAGGTTGAATAAACCTTTCCTGTGATACCAACTGTAGAGACCCGAAACTTGACGTACATTGACATTACATTACATTTTCGGAATACTTAGTACATAAAAAAAACACACACACAAGGATAGTAATAGTTTAGTGTCTTTGGAAACTCGGAACGTAATCTTCTAATCGTGGTGAAAGATCTCCAATATCTCCCATAAAGATATTCCCTTTTTTTACCTAAAACCTTTCTTTATATCCTGGGGAAAAGAAAACATAAAAGGGTGAGCTCAAATGCTCAGTAAGGGTAAACAAAAGAAATATAAATCTCATCGTATACACAAGCACATAACTTTTGGAAATCTTAACCTGCAAAAGAGATCATAATTTCATAACATGGGATAAATCATGGCAGTGAAATGTAATCACAATAATCATAACTTAAAACATGAAACTTTGTGGAATACACACATAATCATAGAGAATCATTTCTTGTTAGTCAAGACTCATTGCCAAGACTATCTTAGTGGAAAAAGTCCCTTTCTGATCCGAGTCACCCTTGTTCCAGTCCTGTTTCACTGAACCGGTATAACCTACCGTTATAGCCCTGTCTATCTCATGAGATATAAAATCTTTACCCAATGCATTTGAGGGAGATATAGGTCCCACCCATCTCATAATGATACCATTCTTATGTGTGCCACAAAATCATAAATCATACATCATTGCATAACCCATGTAATACAAATGGGAATCATAAACATCATGACATCATAAATCAATTAATATAAGGTAAAGGAATTAATAAAAATAATTCCATCACAACATGATCAAATAAATGTAATAATAGGGATAAAAACAGAACCCTTTATTATCTTAGATGGAAAATAATTTTGACAAAACACTTGAACTCCATTCTTGAGGAAAATATCCTTTCTTCTTAAAAAACATTTTTCCTTTCATAACATGTCATACGACTTTAAAATAAAATAAGTTGATTAAAAATAAACTTTAAAACTTGTAAAGGAATCTTCTTGGAATTAATGTTTTAAAAATCCATTCATGCCGTATAAGTTAAGAAAAACATTCTTCGTACTTTTGTCGGAAAAGTCAAAAAGTACCTCGTATGAAAAACGACAAAATATTCTTTTCATATCTTTTACAAAAAACTCACCGAAGGTTAAAATTGGATATAAACTATTGTATAAGGATGGAAATAATATTACATATTGAGGGAACATGGATGTGGATGATAAAATACACCCCAGTAAATACCAAAGTAAAAACAATCTCGGATAAAAGTGAGATTGTGACATTTCCTTACCTTAGGTCCGACTTGCTTTGTAAGTGTCCGAACCTCCTATATAATGATTTAAATCGTGTTATTGACTTATTCCAGAATCATATTCATTTTTATTATATCATATATGGTCCACTTATGACTTTATATTACCCGTTTGTTTGTAAATTCATGTTAAAGTAGCGTTTTGGGTAAAATCGTCTCATTTGTCGTTCGTGTTTTTAACTTGTAATTATTAATATGATTACTTGGATCATGATTACTTATATCCAGAATGTAAAACATTATTTATATATAATATATATTCTGAATATATATATATATATATAATATTGATAAATGGAATGAAATACACCGTTCATGGAGACGGTAGTCCGTACGTACGCATGAACGTTGTTTTCGTTTCCTTATTGAAGTGAATGGAATTAAGTAGATGAAATACATATAAATTTACATTTATCAAGTATCATTATTATGTCATATATTTCGTTAGTACTTATTATATATACTTTATAATCATTCATGAATGGTTAATCATTGAGAATGATTCTCATCGCATCGTGGAGACGGTAGTCCGTACGTACGCACGAGCGATGATATCGTTCCCATGGTCGTGGAATTGTGTTGAAGTGTATGTAGAATATTTAAGTATCAATATCAATTTATAATAATCATATATAGTTACTCATTACACCATTATACCCATCCTTGTAAGGTGATGGTGGAAAATAGATTACACCACGGCGTGGAGATGGTATTCCGTACGTACGCACGCGCGGTGATTTCATTTTTCCGTAGGATGGATAGAAGGTGAATTAGGGTTGTTTCATATTTATAATAACATATCATTATGTAATTAACACTGATGTTATTAGTTTATCATGAAACAACTAAAGAAGAAGAAGTTGAAGAAGAAATAAATTGAAAAGATCGGTAATGGATATTACCTCTTCTTTGGAACGCCTCTTTGAATCCTCCACATAGGGAACTATGATTGGTCTTTGAAGAAGGCCAGGACCTCTAGGATTATTCTAGGGGAGTGGAGAGGAGAAAATGGCAGGGTATGGACGAGCTTGAGTGCTCAAATTGGTGTGAGGAGGAGGGGGAAAAGGTGCCCTTTTATAAGGGAGGAGAGGGGCACCTTAGGAATATTCAAAATATTATTTTATATTAAAGTCAAAATCGGTTTATAATGGTTCAAAAGGGTCTTATTTCGAAGCTAAAGTGGGGATGGGTCGAAATCCTATCATCCAATAGGATTTAGACAAGTTTAGGGTATTATTTTAACATTATCAATTAGATTTAACTCTAAGTTAAATAATTTAACTTTTACCGTGTCTTTTTGTTTTCTTTCACTATATGGTTAATACACTTACTATAACATGCCAAACGAACCCCAAATTGTTTTTTATTAATACATATATCCTTATCTAAGTCATTTGGCCGAAAATTATATTTATAGGAATAAAATAACAATTAATAATATAATATTTGATTTAAAAACTATTTTGTGTCAATTTTGACACTATTTGATATATGATTTTTTTAAAAGTCATAACAGAATGATATGTTCGAAAAAAGTTTATTAAATCAACACTAATATATCATAGTAACCTAGAAAATTAGTGTAATTCATAAAAAGTCTCAAATTAAATTTATTTTGGTGTTTATAACATCAATTATGTCAGTATTTCATTAATAAGATAATTACTACATCATCATTGTGTCATAAATAAATTAAATTATTTAATGTCTAAAAATTACAAATAAAATACTATTATATAGGAAATATTTTTAGATTTCTAATGAATATTTATAGTCGAATTTATCTTATGTATAGCCCCATATTAAAAATGATTTACTTATTTAACTTTGATTTTAACTATTTTAACCCTTCTTTAAATAAATTAATAATAAAAGTCCTAATCTAACTCAAGTGGGCCTAAATGGTCATATTTTATTCATAAGGTTGTTTATGGTCGAATTAAACTTATCCTATAGAATTAGGACAATTGTTAGGGTAATAATAATATCATATTTACCCTTAGTTACCCTATTTACTATTAACCGCGGTAAAAAAAGTAAAAAGTTACTATTCACCAAAAAATTATTTTTATCTCATTGAACCAAATTTTACTTACTGATATCAACAGTGTCTGTCGGATTTTCGAAATTCCATTCACAGAAGCGGTAAAATTATGTTTTATGCAAAATTCAGTTTTTAACCTACCACTTAGTGGTTTCACTATTCATCAAAAATTGATGTTTTTCAGAAAAATGCCAAAATTTCACCCTAAGCTATAATTGATATTCCGAATTCAAAATTTATTTTTATTTTAAAAAATTCCCAACATATAAGTTGCATTAATTAATTTTATAATTAATTTCCACTGTCACAACAAATAGCGTGTTTTTAAGAGATAATAACTATCAAAAGATTGACACTTGTTTATAACTGGTTTAAATGTGAAATTACATCCAATGACCAACATTGTATTAAATTGTATATTCTAAATATACATTAAAACCACTCAAATTAATAATTTATCACTATTAATTATTTCGATTAAAAAAAGTTGTTTTTAATTAAAATTTAGTAATTTTCACTATTCATCAGAATATGAAAGTTATCCGAAAAGTACGAAAATTTCACCTTAGGATAAATTCGTTACTCCAAATCCATAAATGAAGACCATTTTGAAAAAAAAATTTACAAAATTTCAAAAAGTGGTTATTAAAATTCATAACGGCTAGTTTTAATAATATCTTAATAGCATATCGTTGTTTAGCGAAACTTGGTGTTGCGTACAACACACGCTATCGTGGAAGGTCGCGATTGCGTGTAATTCAAGCGGGGTAAGAGATGTGTGTTGTGAATGCTCCTTTTGGTGTAGCGTATAACACAAGACATTAATGAAATTAAAAATAATATTTTTCATAAAATCTCGGGCTGTTACACACATTTATATGATCAATTATCATATTTGGTAGAAAACTATTTAATTTCCCGACTAATTCATCTCACGATACTACTGATGAATCAAGGGGATATCTATAACTATGCCCCACCCATTTTGAAACTTTCCAATTCTTTATTCATATATATGGAAAACAATTTAATTCATTAAAAATGGTCCATGTCATATATCTGTGTTGAATAAAACATACATATTTTTCAATAATTCCCCAATTAATAAAATTACTATCAAAGTGAATACCATATATAAAAATGATATATTTTTTATGAAATAATAATATCCAGTCAATGGAGTATATATATTTAATAAAAAATATTTTACCATGAATATGATCATAAGTATGCAATTGATTCAAGAGAAAGTAAAAAACCACAAAATAATGTGATATTACAAAGATAAATTTAATCACATGGAAATTTTCATATCAAAACCCATTGGATAAGATGATTAAAATTAAAACAAAAAATACTATTAAGATAAAATGATTAATGGTGTAATATATCAATAGGGTCAGTACATACACCACACAAAATAAGTTTATGGGGAATGTGAAATTTATCTCAAAAATGTAAAAGGGGAGATGAATATCCCTTTACTTATCATACCATTATGTGGTATTTATCCATATGTATTGTGGTTTAAAATATGTTACAAATTTATACCAAAACCATAATAATATTAATAACAAAATATATTATCTACATATAATAACTTATTACCCCTTTTTTAAAAATCATTCATTATTTTTACAATTTCTAGTGTTAATTGGATGGTATTTCAAGTATGTTTTGACATGGTAAGTGTTGTTATTCTTATGAAGATCACGATTTATTAATTTATTGAATTTAAACTATGATATATTTATCACCTATATCAAATATATCTGTAATTATAATAATCCATAATATTTAGAGATATTAAATGAAAATCATTGTTCATGGAGATGATAAATCTTACTAATGCAAGAACGATACATTAATTTAATTTGTAATATTTAAAATAACGATAATTAAATGATATATATTTATATTATAATTATATTTCCATATCTATTTCATATATGTCGAATAGTTTTTTAGAAACCATCTTTTATATGTTCCATTTATAATGTGAATTAATCTTATCACATGGTGAAGGTGGTAGGACACACATTCAAAAACTATGTGAGGCAGTATTATGTTGTGCACGTAAAATAAGTTAGTTACCCATATTATGGATGTGTGTGTCATTTTAGGTATAATTCCTATCATAAAAACATCTCTTTATATTTTAGAAATTTTATTGATATATAATAATGGAATAATAATATTTTATTTCATGGGGATAGAAACTAAAACTAAAGAGCTTGAGGAAGGATGTTACCTCTTCTATGGGCGGCTCATTACAGTTTACACCAAAGGGATTACATGTGTCTCTTTCATCCAAAATTGATTATTCTAGGATGAATGAAGGAATTTTTGGATATTATATTAGAAGAGTTTGGGTGATACAAATGGCATACGTGGTGTAAATAATGGGGAGGTTTTAGTACCTTTTTATAGTGTAAGAGCGGCATTCAAGGTAATTGTTGAAATGAGAATTTCACTAAAGATTTTCCCATGTAATTTGGATCCTTTAACTGAAACAATTTGAGAAAAATGAGGTCATGGGGTATATATGAATATATAATATATTTCTGAAAAGCCTCTAGTTCATTTTAAAACTTAAGTATATGGTATAGTCCTTTGTTAAGCTATTTTATTTCATAATTTTTTTATTAATATTTATTATATTCACTTTTTTCTTCTTCAAAAAATAATTTGAAATGAAATAAAAATTAAAAAAATTATTCCAAAAATGGAATTCATCTTTCCTTGTTCCAATAACTGATGTTTCAGTAATAAATTTATATTTTATCCAATATATGGGATGACAAAGCAATATTTTAATGAAAGAATGTTCAAAAGATTGAAAATTGTTTATATTCAATTTAAATGATAAATTTAATATAATGATAGTAATTAGATTAATTTATGTATTTTTAATATAATTTTAAATTTAACCCAATTTAAAATATATACTATCCTGAAAAATAGGTTAGATGAAAAATGAATTTTGAATTAAAATTCACTATTTATTCACTATTTGTAAAAACAAGAAACATCAGAGAAAAATAACAAAAAATAATGCTAACATTATTTTATTTTACTATTTTAAAAAATTAATTTTCAATATGATAATTATAAAAGTTCCAAATTTATATTTAAAATAGGTTCACAATTAGAAGATGGTAAAAATGTCTTTATAAAAATATGTCTTTTGTGTTTCATATAGGGTTTGTTCTTTTATTAAAAAAGTAAAATATATTGGATGAATATAAAGTATATTTTATTATTTAAATAATATATATTTTTCATTAATATCATTTAATAATTTTAATTAATATGATATATTATTGTAAAATAGATTTTAGTGCCTAAAAATAGTTTTCTATAAAGACATTCCCTTTATAATCTATAATATTTTATATTCAATTCTATTTAAGTGGTAACCAATCATTTAGATAACATATTTTTATTATTTATTTAATCCTATTCATAATTTACAATTTAGAATTTATGTTGTATCTTATTTTATTAAATTATAATATATTGTTGTCATATAAAATGGGGTCTTACTTGTAAGTCACACTACTGAACAAAGATGTTAATGCGTGTAATTCAATATAATTCAATGTTGGATTCATCAAAATCTATATGATATATTTATTTAAAATATTACATATATCATAATTACTTATAACATTATATACTATTCTGTACTTTGTATTGTGTTTCACTTGTGTAATTTTAAAAAAATTATTACTTTAGAATTTCGGTGTGTTAAGATGATTATGTATGTATTATTTAATGATAATAAAGCATTACTATTCTTGGAAATACACTATTATGTGTAATATTTAATATTTATATAAAACAGTTTCATATTTTCTGTCTAATGTTTAGATCACATAAATTTTTTTCAGAACAACGTTCAGTTAATTTTTTTTGATTTGAAATAGATTTTTTTAAAACCTTTGGGATATGTCTATGTATTGGATACCATCTTGAAACATTGGTAAATCATATATTGTTAATTTTTCCAAGAAAATGTATCCATGTCTAAATAGTGTAATGTGGATATGGATATTGAAAATATTCACATAGGGGTAATAACTCTAAATATGATTAATTGGTTATTAACTAGATTGTATCTACTGCTCGATTAGTTAACCTAATACTACACAAATTTGTTGACACTACAGAAAGATATGAATGTGATAATAGATATTTTATATAAAATCCGCTATTATTTATTTTAATAGATAATAATTTTGTACAACCATGGTTAAACATGTTATTTTAGAGGTTGAATAAAATTTTCCATGATTAAATATTATATTTGTGATTTCTATTGATTATATTATTACACAATATTTTTAATTTTTCATACACTTTTACTTTTGTTCTATGTTAATGGATAGAGTATGGACGAATTTTGTTATCTTAGAATGTGGTATACAATGAAATTATTTTACACCTACAGAACAAAATATTATGGGATCCAAAATGAATAATATTGAAACTATTGTAATTCTTCAATATCAAGAAATGAATCATGATGAGCATAAAAATGAGAAAAACAAGTATCAAAATCCTATTAATCCCTTTAAAAGGAAGCGTCAACCTTTTTTAGTGAGTACCTAGAGTTAATAATATCATGGAAATAAATTACTACCACTAAAAAATTATTTTTCCATATCCATTTCTCAATGTATAAATGTATTCTTTTGGTTGTTTATGTATTGAATGGTAAAGTATATTAATGGTGGAATTTTAGAAATAATATTAGTAAGTAGGAATAAATTATATCTATGGAGTGAGATGAGTGTATTATGTTATTTTTGAATAATTATATTTGTTATATACAACAAATTTTAATTGAGAATTAATTACTTGTCCTAATTAATATAAATGAGGAATCCATTAGAACATATAAGGAATATATTGAAAGGAAAATGAGGTAGCCATCTAGTATTATCATATATCTATAAATTCATATTGGTCGATTATTCAATGGTATAAAATTGATTCTTTAATGGAAACTTTTTATATTAGACATTATTAGAAGTGAGTAAAAATTTTGATGTAATTTCATAGTATGAATAGATACTAGAAAAAACCTTAGTTATCGGGGTTTTAATAAAAAATAATAGATGTAATTTAATAAAAGTAATTATAATTGAAACCATGGAGTGTTGAATATGATTCATTCATTTTTCATAAATTGTGGAATGTAAAATTGAGGAAATAATATTCAGGGGACTTTTAGATGATTTATTTTTGGAATCTATTGTTAGTGGGAAATTAAATGTCTATGTTAGGAGAACATGTTAGATAATAAATTAAATATTGGGAAATATCTATATAATGAGCAACCCACACTGTTGTCATTCAAACACAAGTCTTATGGGAATTATACCAAAAAGTTCTCAAATATAAGAGTTAATGGTATTGATAAAAACTAAAAAAATTTGAATCTCAGAGACAAATAAATTTCATGATTTTTAGAATATTGGTTATGAGAATTAAGAGGTCGAATTTACACTTTCAATCCACTCTAGAACTAAAAATTTATTATTCGATAAAGTTTGAACCCACTCTTTTATATTTAATGTTTTTTCAAATTCTATCACATTACTAATTAAATAATTTGATATATAATTACAATTGAAAACCTAGAATGTTATGATGGCCATACGCATGTGTATGATTCTTTTCTAATTAATTTTTTTGAATTTTCTTCATTAATTTATTTTTATTCTCTATATATTTTAATTTTATTTGATTTTTTGAATAGAAAGTATATCTCTATATATATATCCCACATCAATCACCAAAATTATAAGTTATATATCATTTTTGAATGAAAATTTGATTATTTATCAGAGTGAAATTGAATATGAGATCTCAATGAAAATTAATTCTATTTTATGGGTCATGATTCCTATTTATAATGGGTATTTATCTTATATGTTATGTTTTTCATACCATATTTTGTTTTAATGATCAAAAATACTCTTTAATGTCTCCAATTAATTTACAAATAGGTTTGAAGTTAGAAACATGATGTTAACATGTTAGAATATTGAATGAACCATGAAGGATCCTTAATGAATTATTGATTTTATTTATGAAATCATGGAGTGATGTTCTCACATATTTAATATGGATGGAAGGATCCTGGGAGCCCGATGAGTTTTTTGGACACCACTAGTCAGGAACAACTATTTGGTGCATAGCCATCAGGTAACTGGTTGTAAATGTAGTAACCTACACCAAGAAGTAAATTTGTAATGACCAGATAGTGGGGGATAATAGAACAGTTTATGTGGTTAGAAAAAATAATTCAATGCTCTAGGTGTCCACTAGAAATTTGGTGGTGGAGTACTAGCTACTCGATTAAAGAAGAATGTGTGAAAAGAGTTTTTGATGGTAATATGGATAACTGGTAGAGGAAACTTGGTATCTAGTTCTGTTGAGATATCGACTCCAAGATAGACTTTAACATTGATCAAAATACACATATTTTTTTCTTCTTCTGATTCATTACTTCCATAGAATTCCATAATGTTTCTGAATTTTATTTAAGCTATATATAGACCTATTGGTGGATATAGTAACATAAATTTTAAATAATGGTCCAATGACAATGTGCGACAATTTCTAAATTACACCATTGTGATATCAGTTACAAAGATATTCATTTTTCAATTCTATAGATTGATCTTATTAAAATATTCTTCTCCTTCCCCACTATATTATTTATTATATCCACGTTGTTCATAATATTCCCATGAGATAATTGAGACCATGATAAAATTTCCTTTCCACTATAAATCCTATATTTTTTCTTTTTCTTCTATTATAGGTCGTGATGACCATTAAAGTGAGGGACATAGATTTTTGACCTATATTATAAAACTAAATTCTTTATTGAAAATGTTTCTTTCTTGTTATAAATATTAACAATTTCTGGTCAATTATATTTTTGATTTCATAGTAAAACATGAAATAGATAATGAATTTTTTAGTTTTTCTATAATTGAATCCATTGGTCTAATACATTAAATACAAAATAAATTAGAGTGGTATATGCAGGTGTTCTCAATAATTTATATTCAATAATAGATAATAAATTTTCTACCAAATTTAATTTTGGAATTCATAATTATTAGTCCCTTTTATTATACAAATTATCCAATTTCCTATCCTTAAATACTCTTAATTATTTAATTCTGGATTAGTTTTTTATTTTTTTCATCATTTGTAAATAAATATATATATATATATTGTTTCACATTAATATATCTTTTTATTTCAATTAATATCATTATTATATTTTAATGTTACCCTTCTTCGAACTAGATATGGTATCAAAGCAGTCAATAATTTCTCTATTAATATTTTTAAATGTATTTGAAAGAATTATGTTTTTTTCGAAATCATGATTTATTTTTCCAATAAATGATCTATTTATAAATGGATATTTCATAATCTTGTGGTTCTCACAGAGGAAAATCTATTTGGTGCCCTCTATTTTTGTATGGTAATAATTACACTGATTAAAAAAAATTCATTTCTACCTATATTTGATCTATATTTTATCTCATATAGATAACAATAAATGATGGTTATATATATATTAATAAGAAAAAAAGATAAATCGTCTCACGATGACAGCAATTGTTTTGAATTAGATGGTAAATATATAAATAAATTTCAATTTATTATAAAAAAAAGTTAATTTAATTGAATTTCAATACGAAAAACAACTCATGAAATATCTATACTCATAGAATTAACTCATGAATGAACATAAAAGGTAAAATATATTGGAATTTATATTTTTAAAAAAATACTTTGAATGTTTTTTTGTATGTACTAAAAAATCAATAACATAATTGTTTACATGATTCACTAACATTTTTAATTTACCAAAGTAACTCAGTGGTACTCTGTTTATGGAAACTTTCATTATAAAAATATTTTTGATTTTAACAAAAAAAATGTGATCCCAATTTCCCAATATTACAAGAATATAAAATAATAATGTATAAAGTTGTGGAGGAACTCATCAGATCTACAATAATATATTTTTTTACTATGAGGAGACCATGAAAAATGTTGTAAATAAGGGAAATGAATCTAAATATAAAATTTTATTTTAAGAAATCAACATTTATATAAATAAAATATAATAAAATATTTTTTATATTTCCATGAGGGTTATGAAGTACATGAAAAGTTATAGATCAAATAATATTTTCAGAAAAAGGAAATAATGTAATGAAAGTTACTTAATTTTCATTCATAAATAAGTGCCACATCAGTCGATTTTATCCCTTGAAATAAATTTAAATATAACAATGAAATTAGGAAATATTTAAAAGTTTCATCTTAGTTGTCTATCAAGGATAGACTTTCAAAACATGTGTCATGAAATAAATTTCATATGTGCCCCATTTCCAGAATCATGGTATATTACAAAGTAAATTATATTTATTCTAGTTCTTGATCATTTAACTACTCTACCAATTCTCTATAATTTTGTTATAGATATACTTTAAAATGGTTTTTTAAATCATAGTTCCAAATTAAGCGATCCAAAATTGAATTACAATATACTTTTTCAAAAAAATGTCATCTTTGAAAATAAAATGAAGAATTTTTTTTATAAAAAAAAGAACAACCTATTTTATATATTTTGGAATTTCAAAATAAGGATAATTAAAATAATAATTCTAGTTTCACACATGGAAAATTAATATGTAATATGATTCTGGGATCTCAATATGTTTTTATAAATATTTGGCGGATTGTTTTTTTAAAAGGACTTATTTTTTCCAAAAATTAAAAAATTACAAATTTTATAGATGGAACATATTGACATAATTTTTAAATTATTTTATGAAATTTATTCATATTTTTAATGAATAATGTTTTCAAAATTCTAGATAAGGTTTAAAAGGTGAATTCATTATGCACAAAAAAATATTTTTTGAAAAAACATGTTCAAATAAAATTTGGATATCATAGTATTTTTTTGGAAAACATTATTTGAATAATAATATGGGTACCAAAATAAATACAATCATAATTTTTTTTGGATAATACATTCATGAGAATATATAGAAAAACTAATTGGTATATGTTTTGTAGTTCCTTTAAACATGTATCTAGTTTTAAGAATCACTCCTTCCAGGTGGTTTCCATTGAATTTATTTATGGAACTGGAAACATCAAATAGTTATTTATTTAAAAAGGACTTGTTATACAAAGGCAAGAATTCGTTAAGTTTAAACATTACTATACAAAATAATGTATATTGGTCGAGAGGAAGGGATGTCAGACTCATAATAGCATTTTAAGGGGAATTATTGTCCACTCTGGGACTCTCTTTATAAATTTAAGATATTTTCATGAATACTTATTTGTTAACCCAGTATGGAATAAGTTACTCATGGAATTATAAATCACTTATTAACATGTGTAAATTTCAGAATCATTAGTTTGTATTCAATGATCTTCATCAATGGAGATATTTGTAGGTATTAATGGTTCTCCAATAATGGTATCATAAAATATAATATTTAAAGATTCTTTTAATAATCATTATAATGATACTTATTTTGAAGCCACTTGGTGGGGCACTCTAGAATTTATTGTCATCCTGGGAGATGAAGTTTTGGTTTGATCTTGAGATCGTGCCTATAAAAGTGGCTAATGATGTATCATTGTAAAAGAAATCAGAACCCTCATAGTTCAGTTCAACAGAATGGTACACGTCATACATTTTATGTCCATTTGATAAGGACCTAGCCATATAGTTTAATGTCACGTGTTATGGACAAATAAGCGGAAGATACTTAGTAAATGTTTGGTGTAGGGCATATGTTAATGCAGCCCAAGGAACTACGAAAGGATATGGGTTTCTATGTAAAATTAGACCCTATTGGGAATAAAGCCCAAGGAGAATAGGGTTGATTTATAGTGTTGGGTTTGAACCTCAATGTTGATTACTACGCATCCCATGCGGATGGTAATCAAATCCTGTGTAGTTCGATAAGTCTCATAGGAGAGTATGGTCCTTTGAGAGAAAACAGTTTGGGCATACTTCTTAAAAAGGATTCCTTAGTGATTTGGGGGTTTAATTTGGGGATTATTCTTTATTTGGATTCCAATATTAAGGGAATTAGGGTGAATTCCTAAAGAGGATATCCAGGGAGCTCAGGCCTTGAAAGGGCTTCCTACATATCATGGTTTAAACAGGAATCAGAGTTCACGTTGTTTATTCTAGTGAGTGTTTGTGTACATGTTGTAATCATAACAAATCTCTAAGCCCACATTATTCATTATTAGTGTGACAAACAAGAGGATGTGAATGATTAAATAATGATACTTACCCTTTCAGATTTTTCCTCCTCTATTGGTGGATGAGGGCGAGCCTACATTGGTGACAGTGGATGAATGGAAGGTTACCCAGGAAGTAGGAGAGGCGAAAAGCCCTCCCTCAGTTCTCTTCCCATTGGAAAAGGGTACAATTGAATGAATAAGGGAATAACGTTAGGGGTTATTACAGGATGGATTCCCATGGTGAAAAAGCCTAATAGGAGAGGGAAAGGGTTAAAAAAGTCCATCTTCGCATCTCTTCTTAGGTCATTGGCACCGAAGAAGAGATGATAAGAAATTATGCTACCTCATGAAAGAAAATATTGGGGTTTATTCAGAGAATTTTTCCCTTAAATTGATCCTTGTAGGGTAGGGAGACATTCACTTTATTCAAAAAGGAATAAAATTATGTATTAACCATACATTTCCTTTAAGAAATTTGAAGTTTCCTGCTCTTTGAGAAGGTCGAGGTCGGGACCCAAACCCTTATTCTTATATATAGGAACTTCCCAACACTATTCCGGTAGAGGCCCAAAGCTTGACATACATGGAAGTTACATTAATTTTGCGGAATACTTAATACATAATATAAATAGAAACCCAAAGACCATAATAGTTTACTGTCTTTGGAAACTCAGAACAAAATTTTCTAATCCTGGCGAAAGCTCTTCAACATCACCCATAAAGAACTTTCACTTATGTTTTCATACCTAAAACCTTTCTTTATATCTTGGGGAAAGGAAAACATAAATGGGTGAGCTCAGATTCTCAGTAAGGGAAAACATGAAGAACATAAAACAACCCATAAACATTTGAATGTAAAAACATGACCAAAAACATCAAAATCATGAGTAATGATATAAATCTTTGTAGTACATTAGGAATATATCATAAAGGAACATTAATCATTATAAAATAAGATTGGAATAAAACATTTAATATTGGAAAACCATTTATCACATGTTATGATTTCTATATTAGCCAAGGAATTGCTTCCCTGACCATCATATTGGACAATTTCCATTACTTAACCGGGTTTACTTGTCGTTCCAGCCTTGTATTACTGAACCAAATTTACTTTCTATTCCAACCATGTCTATCTCATGAGATATAAACCATTACACAATGAATTGGAGGTAGATATAGGTCCCACCCATCTCATAATGAAATCATTCTTATGTGTTCCGCAAAAATAAATATAAATCATTCATCATTAACTAAAGAATAAAATGGGTTTCAGAAACATCATCCCATCATAACATAATCCAAATAAAACAAGTGGATATCATTTTGTCATAAGAAAAATCAGTCCATGTAAATAATAGAGACATTATACATGAAATATAATCATACTAAATAATGTCATCCTATATGGGAAATAGTTTTGATAAAACACATGAACTGATTTCTTGAGGAAAATATCTTATCTTTTTCAAATTCATTTTCTATTCTAATAATATCATTGAATTTATAAAGAAAATAATTTTGTGAAAATAAACATGAAATCTTTTAGAGTAATTTTCATGGAAAGAAGGGGTTATGAAACAATGAAAATCTGTTAATGCCATATAAGTTAAAAAAAAATATTCTCCTCATTCTTTTGTCAGAAAATTAAAAAATCACCCTGTTTGGTAAACATAAGAAATATTCCTTCCATAACTTGTGGTAAAATTAAAAAAAGGTTAAAAATGAATTTAATAATACATTTAAGAATAAAAAAAATATCAAATAATTTTTAGAAAACATGGATATGGACGATTAACATAATCCCAGTAAATACTTACGAATAAACAATCTTGGATAAGAATGAGATTGGAATTATTATCCCTTACCATGGTCCAATTTCTTCCATACATGTTCGAAACTCTTGTATAGCAGGTTAAACATATTATTAACTTGTAATAGAATGATAATAATATTTATGATATCATATATGATTCACTTATGGCTTTATATTACCCGTTCTTTTGTCAATTCAATGTTAAAGCAGTATTTTAGGTAAAATCATTTCATTTATCATACTTGTTTAGACTTGTTGTTCTTGATATTATTACTTATATTCCAATTTAATTAATTCTATCATTTAAAAAATTATATGAATAAAATATATATTCTGATTTTAAATATATATGATATATCGATAAACTGAATGAAATACACCGTCCATGGAAACTGTAAGTCGTATGTACGCATGAACGCTGTTTTCGTTTCCTAATTAAATTGAATTGGAGTAAATGAAATATATATATATATATATAAATAGATCCAATAATATTATAATGTAATATATTTTGTGATTAATTATTATATATACTTCATAATCATTCTTGAATGGTTAACAGGAAGAATGAATCTCATCACATCGTGAAGACGGTAATCCGTACATACACATGAGCGATGATATCATTCCCATAATTATTGAATGGTATTGGAGTGTATTATATTATATATAAGAATTAGTATAATATTATAATAATTATATATAGTTATTATTTTTACCATTATACCCATCCATGTAAGGTGGTGGTGGAAAAATAGATTACACCACGACGTGGAGACGGTACGCCGTACATACGCATGCTCGGTGATTTCGTTTTTTTGTAGGATGGATAGAAGTTTAAATAGTGTTGTTTCATATTTATAATTACATATATTTATATAAGTTATACTGATGTTATTACTTTATAATGAAACAACTAATTAAGAGGATGTAGAAATGAAATATATTTGAATTAATCGGTAAAGGATTTTACCTCTTCTTCGACGCACCTCTTCTAAACCACCTATTAGGGTACTAAATATGGTATTTTAAAAAAACCAAAAACTCTAGTTTGTTTCTATGGAAGTGTAGAATGGAAGTGGACAGGTTTTTTTTGAGATTGAAGGCTCAAAATGTTGTGAAGAGGAGAGGGAGGAGGTTCCATTTTATAAGTGATAAGATGGGTACTTTTGGAAACCTCCAAAATATTAATTAATAATAAACCCAAACCCTAATTAAAGAGTCCCAAAATTACTCAAATTAAAATATGAGATTATATAGTGTTTTAATCTCACCATTCAGTAAAATTTAGACATGTTTATAATTTATTTTAAACATTATGAACATGATTTATTATTATTTACTCTATTTAATTTTATTTGTGGTAATAATATTCAAAATTTCAAATTGTTATAAATAAGTAATTATGTGTTTTTAATTTTAAATAATTGGGTAAATTATGACATGTTTGACCATATAAATTTTAATTTATAATTTTTAAATTTTTTATGATTTTTAAACAATTTAATAATATGTTATCTTTATAAAATAACAAGTCTTAATTTTGACACTATTCATTAATTTGAATTTAAATAAAATCCAAAGAGACAATATATTCAAAAAATAATAATTAATATATTCATAACATATCATATTTATATAGAAAATTCATGGATCACATTAAATAGTTCGTATAGAATTTATTCTAATATTTTTAAAACCATTAATTTCATATTTCAATCAATAAAATAATTTCTACATCACTATTGTGTCATCATTAATGATACTTATTTAATCCCTAAAAATTCTAAATAAATTCAAATAATGTAGATAATTATATTAAATTTCTGGTGACTATTTATGTTCAATGTTTTAAAAATTTTATCACTAAATTAAAATTATTACACTTACAAGATATAAGAGAGTGACGTGTTGTCACTTTCTTGGGTTTTAATAATAATTACTTCATTTTTCATTGTCAAAAGTCCATGAAATTAAACTATTCCAACCCTTACGTGATATGGGTCGACTTTTATTAATCCAATATAATTTTGGTAGGTGTTAGGGTAATTTTATAATATTATGTTTACACTTAATTGCCCGATTTCCCTTTAACTATAGTAAATAAAATTTACCATAGCTACTATTCATTATGTCTAAAAATAAAAAGTAGTCTATTAACATAATTTGGACATACAGATACCAAATATGGAATCAGTTTTTTCAAATTCAAAACAAATAAGTTGTAGTATTTAATTTTTAATTAATCCCATTGTTTAGAAAATAGGTTTTAAAAGTAAAAACGTTGAAAAAGATTGAAATGTTTTTACCTATGAATTTTGTGTAAAATTAATGCTATTGACTTAAATTATATTAAATTGTAAATATAAATTCCATTTATACTTTAAAACAATTCAATATTATAATTTAACCATATAAATTATCTCGTTGAAAAAAGATGTTTTTAATTAAAATTTATCGTATTTTTACGATTCATTAAAATATGAAGGTTATCAGAATTATGTAAAAAATTTGTCCAATGTAAAATTTTATATCCCGATTCCAAGGAAGATGTTTTATTTGTCAAATTGACCTTATAAACGTGTCAAAATCAATATTTACAGTTGGTACAACATCAATAGCTGACCAAACAACATTTTTTGAAAAATACATATTTTACCCAAAAAATTATTTTGTTCTCATACCATGTTCTAGATAATGTTTAAGATGAATTATAATGTAATAAAATTCAAAATGTGGTTAATAATATTCATAACGGCTAGTTTATAATTATATTATAACAGCATATCATTGTTTAGTGAAACTTAGTATTGCGTACAATACACACTATTGAGGAAGGTTGCTCTTGCATGCAGCAGAAGCCAAGAATTGTGTTTGTGTATAGTACAATCTAATACGGTGTTGCGTATAGCAGAAGATAATTTTGGTGTAGTGTACAACACAATACATCAATGAATTTAAAATATATATTTCTCATAAAATCTCGGGTGTCACATTCTACCCCCCTTAAAATGACTTTCACCCTCGAAATTCGTCAGGTTTATAAATGGTTTACTAATTGAAAGTTTCATTCATTGAATCCAAAATCCTAAAAAGGAATACTAAATCATAATTCTAAAACCTAAAGTATGAAACTTAATAGTTACCCAAATTAACTCATCCTTGGGATTCCACATAGGACAACATAGGTGAATATATGGATATGGAAGAGAAATCTAACCATCAAGTACTGATGGAGAGTGGTAGATAACATGGCATAAAAAATCAAAAAACCATAAATTTATGATGATCTATAGTACCATTGGATTCATCAGATATGAGGGTACTAGGAAAACGTTTTTGGTTTTCCAGATCATTCCCCTAAAGTTGAAAATTTTGAATTAGAAGAAATACATACTTGATTTTGGTACAATCTCTTCGTTGGTTGTTCCTTGCACAATTTCCACTTCATATCTTAATGAAATGAAGTTGAATTTGTCATTCATGAAGTGGTAGCAGATCAAGAGATAGAATTATGGGTCATTCCATCTGTCTCAAACAAAAGGTTATCAACATTTATTAAAAATACATAAGTCCATATATGGTGGTATTAGTCTTATATGGTTCAAAAAATGGACTTAGATATCATCTATCATACCACTTAATTAAATAAAACTAATTTCCACTAACGAGGGACTTCCTATATCCCATCGATAGGAAATAAAGGCCTATCACACTTCGGTTGTGGGTTCGATTCCCATAGCATTTTCAGACGTAATGGGTTGTCTCTCTTCCTATAGGTTTCCCTTTTTCTAAAACAATGATATTATAACATTCCAAAAATAATATCAAAAGGTTCTACCCTTAAACAATTCCATCTGAGGTATAACATAATGCATTCCAATTTTTAGGATTATCCAAAACACTTTTGTCCAATATCATAGTATAAAGAAATATAATACTTGAGATGTCATATTCAAAGCATGTGATTACCATCATTTATCCCCCATATATCATAAGATATATATTATTTTTGGACACATTCCAACCATGTGAATACCTTAATCATGTATTATCATGAAAAATGAATACTCATTGAACCTCAGTGAAAACATGAATTATGTAAAAAGATTACTCTTTCTGCAATCCAAAAACCCCAAAATTTTTATATATTCAATCCATGATGTCACTTTGTATTTATATCAGTCATGAGCTCATTAAAACTATCTAAAATATTATTTTATCCTAATTCCTTAATTATACGCATATCATATTCTTTCCAAAAATAATTCAATAACTTTTTATGGTTACTGGTACCATACAATTATTGGAAACCGATACATAGATATTCATATATTCAATAATACTATAAATGAGATTTCACAACACTATTTTGGAATCTCTTTACGTATACAATTAATCATTCTACTAATTTGTTTCCAGGTTCAAAATCACCAACAGTGATTGCATGTGACTTCCCTTTGTGCTTTTGCTTAAGAGGTTGTTGATGTCGATCATCATTAACCTTTGGATTAGGGTATTAGTTAGAATAATGCCCCATTTCCTTACACTTGAAGAATTGAAGTGTTGGTGGTGCGTTCTATGTCATCATTTCTTTATTCAAATAATTATATACATTTTTCCCATTATATTGACACTCTGCTTCTTGATGAACTTCTCTTCCACACTTAAACCATTTTATTGTCCCTTTAAGACAGCCTCCACTATGCTTCTTTACACAATTTGTGCATAACGAAACATTAGAATTCTTTTCACCATTGTTTTGAGATTTTACCTTGAAATACATCTTTTGTTTCTTGTCAAAACCGTGAGATGGATATGAAACACTAACTTTAAGTTCCAAATTGAATGCACAATGCACAATTTATTCATAGCTACTGAAGTATCTTATAGCTAATTCCTTTAGAAGACTTGGTTTTAAGCCACTGAAGAATCGATCAACTTTACTTTCAGGTTGGATGATAAATCCAGATGCGTACCTTGCAAGACTTGCAAAATTCGCCTCATATATGACAACAGATTCTTAATCCTTTTGATTAAGCTCAAGGAACACATTTTCCATCATTGTTCAAAGAATACAAGGTAATTACATATTAAAAACATGTTCTTGAACACATCCCATTCCATGGATTCAATTTCATCTTGGGGCCTTGTATTCTTAATTAGAGTCCACCACTAGTCTGCTTTACCGTCTAAACGCTAAACACACAAAATAACTTTTTCATGTTCTGAAGAGTGAATTTTGGAAAATATATTTTCAATGGTAATGATCCATTGTTCAGCAACAAGTGGATCAAAATACCCACTGAAATATGGTGGATGTTTCCTCATGAAGGATTCAGTAGAATATTGTTCCATTCTCTCTTTATTTGGAAGTCCATAATGATTCATAGATTGTGTAAGTATAGAAATAAGATTTTTCCCTCCATATCCCATAACATTTGGTTTTTCAAGAGTAAAATCATTGCACTTCCTAGTGGACTAATCATTAACATGGTTTCTTCGGGTTCCAACCATTATTTAAAACCGAAAAAGAATAGTGTGAGAGGAAAAAATTTTACTAGGAAAACAACATAATCAAGGGTATTAATTTCAATCTCTAACATCTTAGGATTAATTATAGCACTATAATCGTAATTCTAGGACAATAAACTATACTTATACTTAGCCTTAGATAAATCACTAGACGTACCTTAGAAATATCACTAGGGATCTCACTAATGTTTATCCATCCTAGTTTCCAAAGATTAACCAAACCTTTCCTCTAATACCAACTCTAGAGACCCAAATCTTGACATACATGGATGATACATTAATCTTGAAAAATACTTAATAGATAACAAAAAAAGACACCCAAGGACTGTAATAGTTTAGTGTCTTTGTAAACTCAGACCAAAATCTTATAATCATGGTGAAAGATCTTCAACATCTTCCATAATGATTTTCCAATTTTTTACCCAAAACCTTTATTTATATCCTAGGGAAAAGAAAACATAAAAAGGGTGAGCTCAAATGGTCAATAATGGAAAAAATGGGGAATATAAAACAACCCATAAAAATTTAAATGTAAAAACATGAACATAAAACATCAAAATCATGAGTAATGTCATAAATCATGGATGTATATAAGGAATAGGTTATAATGGAACATTAATCATGATAAATTGGCATTGTAATAAAACATGTAATTTTGTCAAAGCATTATGCACATGTTATAATTTCCATAGTAGTCAAGGAATTTCTTTTAAGGCCATCATAGTGGAAAAAGTTCAATAGTGAACAGGGTTTACTTGCCATTCTAGCCCTATAATACTGAACATGATTAACTTTTAGTTCCATCCATGTCTATCTCAAGAGATATAAATCATTACCAAATGCATTGGATGGAGATATTGGTCCCATCCCATCTCATAAAAAATCATTCTTATGTGTGCCAAAAAATAAACATAAATCATTCATCATAACCCAAAGAATAAAATGGGTTTCATAAACATCATCCCATCATAACATAATCCATGTAAAAAAATGGATATAATTTCATCTTAAGAAAAACAAATCCAGGTAAATAATATATACATTATACTTGAAACATAATCATACTAATAATGTCATATTAGATTGGAAATAGTTTTGATAAAACACATGAAATTAATTCTTCATGAAAATATCCTTTCTTTTTCAATATCATTTTCTATTCTAGAAATTTCATTCAATTTTTAAATGAATATAACTTTTTTGAAACTAACCATTAAATCCTGTAGAATAATATTAATGGAAATAAGGCATTATGAATCCATAAAATTTTTTTCATGCTGTATAAGTTAAAAACCATTCTCCTCATCCTTTTGCCGGGAATGTCAAACAGTACCTCGTATGGTAAACAAAAAAATGATTCCTTCCATATCTTGTGGTAAAAGTAAAAAAAAGGTTAAAAATGAATTTAATCATACTTGGAAGAATAGAAAACATTTTATGAAAACATTTTTAGAAAACATGGACGTGGATGATAAACATAACCCTAGTAAATACTTAAAAATAAACAATCTCCGATAAAAATGAGATTGGAATAATTATCCCTTACCAGAGGTCCAATTTCTTCCATATATGTCCAAAACTCATGTATAGTGGATTAAACATATTATTAACTTTTAAAATAACCTTAATAATATTTATCATATCATATATGATTCACTTATAACTTTATATTACCCGTTATTTTGTCAATTCCATGTTAAAGCAGCATTTTGGTTGAAATCGTTTCATTTATCCTACGTGTTTGGACTGGTTGGTCTTGATATTAATAATTATATCCAGATTTAAATAATTCCAGAATGAAAATTTTGATTTATATAAAATATATATTCAGCATATGAATATATATTATAGATCGATAAATGGAATGAAATACATCGTTCATGGAAACCGTAGGCCGTACGTACGCATGAACGTTGTTTTCGTTTCCTTATTAAATTGAATGGAATTAAATGACATATATATATATACATAAATACAGTATCAATATTATGTCATATATTTCATGATTACTCATTATATATACATTATAATCATTATTAAATGGTTAACATGGAGAATTAATCTAATCACATCGTGGAGATGCTAATCTGTACGTACGCACGAGCGATGATATCATTCCAATAATTATTGAATGGTATGAGATTGGATTATATAATATATTAGAATTAGTATAATGTTATAACAATCATATATTGTCATTATCTCTACCATTATACCCATCCAAGTTTGGTGGGGTGTAAAAACATATTAAACCATGGCGTGGAGACGGTAGGATGTACGTACGCATGCGCGATGATATACTTTTTCATATGATGAATAGAAGGTGAAATAGGGTTGTTTCATATTTATAATAACATATCAGTATATTATTTATACTGATGGTATTACTTTATAATGAAACAACTAAAGAAGATAAAGTAGAATAAGAAATAAATTTGAAAGAATCGGTAAAGGGTATTACCTCTTCTTCGACGCGCCTCTTCTTAACCACCTCTTAGGGAACTAAAGTTTGTCATTTAAGAAAACCAGGACCGCTAGTATGTTTCTAGGATATTTTATTAGAGAAATGGATAGGGTTTGTCCGAGCTTGAAGGCTCCAAATGTTGTGAAGTGGATAGGGAGGAGGTTTCCTTTTATAAGAGAGAAGATGGGCACTTTTTGAAACCTCCAAAATATTAATTTCTAATAAACCAAAAACCCGCATAAAAACTTCCAAAATGAATCAAATTACAAGATGTGATGATATAGGGTTGTAATATAACCATAATGTAAAATTTAGACATGTTGAGAATTTATTTTAAACCTTATCAACTTGACTTATCCCTATTTAGTCTATTTAATTTTAATTTTGGTAATAATATTCTAAATTTTAATTTGTAATAAATAATTATTTATGAGTTTTGAATTGTCCATAATTGATTAATTTAAGAAATTTTAGAATTTATAAATTTCAATTTATAATTTTTAAATTTCATTGTTATTTGAAATCAATTTAATGATATGTTTTTTATATAAAATAACAATAAGGTAAATTTTGACACTATTCATTTATTTGAATTTAAATAAAATACACACATAGGATATATTTGATAAAATAATAATTAATAGATTCATAACATGTCATATTTATCTATAAAATTCATGTAGAAGATTAAATAGTTCATGTAATATTTATTTTAATAATTTTAAAATAATTTATTTGATATTTCAATCATAAAAATATTTTCTACATCACTATTGTATCATAATTAATGATAATTATTTAATACCTAAAAATTATAAATAAATTCACATGATTTAGATAATTTTATTACATTTTGGTAATTATTTATGTTAAAAGTTTTATAAATTTTATCACAAAATTAAAATTCTTACACTTATAATATATTAGAGAGTGACATGTTGCCACTTTCTTTGGTTTTAAAAATAATTACATCATTTTCATCATCAAAAGTCCAGGAAATGAATCTATTATAACCCTTAGGAGATAAGGGACGACTTTTATTCATCAAATAGAATTTTGGCAGTAGTTAGGGTAATTTTATAATTATATTTTTACCCTTAATTACCTGATTTACATTTAACTGTTGTAAATAAAATTTACCGTAGTTACTATTCATAATGTCTAAAAATTAAAATTATCCTATTAAAATTATTTTGATCTACTGATTCCAGATATAGAATCCATTTTTCCAAATTAAAAACACAGAATTTTTAGTATTTAGTTTAAAATTAATCCCACTATTGAGAAAATGGGTTTTAAAAGTTATAACGTTGCAAAAGATTGAATTGTTTTTACATATGAATTTAGTTTAAAATTAATTCTAATGACTTACATTATATTAAATTCGGAAAATATATTATATTTATACTTTAAAACCATTTAATATTTCAATATAACCATATTAATTTACTCAATTATAAAAGTTTTTTTTAATTAAAATATAGCGTATTTTTACTATTCATCAAAATATGAAGGTTATAAGAATAATGTCATAAATTTATCCAAAAAAAATTTGAATATCCTGATTCCATGGTAGAAGCTTTATTTGTTAAATTGAACTTATATACATATCAAAAAATATATTTACAGTGGGTGCACCAGCAAAAGGTGGCAAAACTAAATTTTTTTAAAAATACTTATTTTAAACGAAAAATTATTTTATTCTCATACCATGTTATAGATAATGTGTAAGATGAATTAAAATGTTATAAAATTAAAAATTTTGTTAATACTATTCATAACGGCTAGTTCATAATAATATTATAACAGTATATCATTTTTTAGTGAAACTCTATATTGCGTACGACAAACGCAATTGAGAAAGGTTTCTCTTGTGCAAAACACAAGACAAGAATAGTGTTTGTGTATAAAACAAGCTAATATGATGTTGTTTATAGCGAAAGATAATTTTGGTGTAGTGTACATCACAAGAAATTAATGAAATTGAAAAGAATATTCCTCATAAAATCTAAGGGTGTTACAATTATTGGGAGAAAGTTCTATGTGATTTTCGATATACAAACCCACAGACACTCCATAAACCCTAACCCCATTGTGAAACAAATGTGGGAAACCTCTAATTGTGGAAATAAAAACCATAATAGAAGACACATTGATGTTCCTTTACTAAATTTTTAATAAGAAATGAGGATTTGGTGGGGGTATCAATAGAATCCCATTCAGAAAATTGATTCAAGGAAGAATAATCCTTTCCATGAATGAGTTCGGGGAAGGGTTGAGGGCTTATAGACTGAAGAGGTTAAGTGAATTAAAGAGGGGAACCCAAGTAGGTAAGGGAACGCAAGTATGGGCACTCAAGTCCCCTTGGGTGACCAGATGTTCACTTAAGTGACAAACCAACTGTACATTAATACTTGGAAGAGGCCTTACTCAATCCTTTAAGAGTATTCCCAAGTGATCCCAAAAGTGGGCACTCAAGTTCCTATGGGTGGAATGGGCGGCGTGCAAGTATTTGTGACTTGGGGAGGATGGGAGCTTTAGGCACACAACTGTTATGGTTTTCAAACACTAAAAGGACATAATTCCAATGATCCCCTCTTAAATACTCTACTAAAGGTGTGGAATAACTAACTAGAATGTTTCAAAAGACTGGGATGAAGTACTAGGGAGACCAAAGAAGAAATTGGGCTTCATGGTAATTCTTCTTAAAAAATGGGGCCCCCTGAGGGTCTATTTATAGGAAAATATTGGACCCTGGGAGAATAGGAAATGGCTGTGAATGTAGGCTACGCAACATATGGGGGAGCGAAAGTGGGTTGTGTAACATGTTTGGGGAATGCAGGTAGGTTCTGCACTGACATATTTTTTTCTAGACTAAGGTGACCAAAAACACATACCATTGAAAATCTTGATTTTTCTTCATGTATCTTCCCCCTTTTATTTCTAATGGATTATCTTTGTCATATTTGTAGACTCTTTGATGGAATGGGGTGTCAACAAAATCACCCCCTCAGAATTTCATCTAGAATTAAAAGAGGATATTGTACTGAGGAAAAGTAATGAAGGAGAAAGAAAATAGCAGTAGGTCGCACATGTATTGGCACTCAAGTAGACATGGCTGCACATGTTTTCAACATGTTAGAATTTTGGCATGCAGGGTAAAATTCATCACTTATATATAACGACATGAAATCCTTGAAAAGTATTTTAACTTCATAATTTTTATATCTCTACATGAAAGTCTTCTTTTATTCAGGCACTTCTGTTTCTCCATGCTTCATCTGTAAATTTCTTAGTTGCACGATATATGTGGGGAGCTATACTTGCACGCCGACATATACTTTCATGCATTAATGCCTTTTACAATTTTTTGTAGAACACCAAAAAATGAACTTACATTGAAAGATGATTTCTACCTTTTTGCAGGTTCAATGGATCCCAAAAGAATTGGAACTTCTGTTGAGCTCACCTGTAAGAGGATTGATGACATGGTAATTATCTTTGGTCATGATTACTTTGTCATTTGAAAAACCACCCTTCTAAACATAGAAAAATATTTTTAGAAGTATCATTTAAATTTTCCATAAAGTACATATCTACCTTTTTATAGTTATGGCCATTTGCAGGATGCTAATATTCCAAATCCAAAGTACTATGTCCCACATTCTTGGTATCAGGATTATACCAAATTCCCATCGGCCAATGTTTCTAATGGGGGATCATTCACTATTGTTGGGATAGTAGAGAAAGCTCATATTATGCATCAAAGCCCATGTGCTCCAGATTTGAAGGCACACATACCGAAGATGTAGCTACACTACTATTCATCCATCGTCTGAGTTTCTTAGATAGATCAGTCCAAGGGTTGGATGAATTATTGGGACTTCCACCCAAGAGGAGGTGTAAAACCTGCATGGATGTGGGCATACTGGGTGCAAAATACATGTGTAGAATTTATCGATAATTTTAGAGTAGTCGGGGCTTATGAGGCTGTCTGGGTTGGGTAAACCAATGTGTATTGGAATAATGATTTCATGCTAGAATTATTAAGTTGGTGGTCCCAGAGAATAATTTCATCCATTAAATACATGGAGAGGTAGGTATCAGCATGTGGGATGTTTAAAATATTTATGGATCTCCATTACTTAGAGACATGTTTCATGAGTTTATTCTTCCCAAGGTTCCATGTAATGACTTGAAGAAGACACCATATTTGGTTCATGAGTTGTTGAAAATCTTTAACAAACTCAATAATTTAGTAACCATGAAAACTCTCACCAGGTGGGATATTCATCCGGAGGTGTGGATGGAAATATTATTAATAATGAAGAACGAAAAGGGTCCAACTTATACCCATCCGACTAGCTATCCAAGTGCAGAGAAGAGAGGCACTCCTAACAATTTTTGACCAACATTGGAGAAATGAGAATTCAATAAACGGGGATATGAAATCAACACAATTTATTTTTCAAAGACACGTCTGGTAGGTTTCTTGTCCATGTGTCTCAACATGTATTTATTACCAGTCCGAAACTCCAAAGGAGGTGTGAGGTTGGAATCCTTTTTTAGTGGGGCAAAGCTAGCCGAGAAAAGGATTGTAGGGTTGGCTAATCCTTTTTGGTCCAAGATTCAATGGAGTTGTCTTCATATTTGTAAAGGGAAGTATTCCATTAGAATAGTGGGACCATTCTAAGTGCTGTGGGGATGGATTGCTTCTCAAATTAGAACTTATGTTGTCCAAAGTGCAGTATATGTTTTTGAAAGTTCTTTCGGACCATCTATTCAGACATTTTCTCGGATCCCACCTTCGTCTTTGAATTCTTTTGACATCAAGTCTAGATTGAACAAGCATAAGAAGTTCCATTTCATTCCTTATGGTAATCTTCATACAGGGTGATTCGTTGATGATGGTATGACTAGTTTGGAATAGAGGGCATATATTCTAGCTAGTAGAGATGGTGTGTTGGCCACCAGAATCGATGGGGAAATCATATGTTAGGCCTATGATCCTTATATATTTTCATGACAATTCAAATTTCTACAACATAATACTGAATACCCTCCTATCCATGATAGATTATTGAAACACCCAATGGTTTCCTAAAAATTACGGTTTTTTACATCTGTGGAGATGACTAGGGCTATAATTAACATACTCATCACTGATGAATTAGGAATATTGACTATCTGGTATGCCGAAAATAGGGTTACATCTTACCTTAAAGGGGTATTGAATCATGTCATCCCTCATGTGGGGATAAATAGATGTAGCGTGAAGGAACATTGTTATTTGGAAGATAATTCTTCATCATCAGGGGCCGAATTAAAAGAATCTGAGTGTGGAGGTGATGATGCACCAAATTAACCAAAGTGACCTTGGGCCAAATATAACCCTCCTATAAAAATTAAGAGCGCCACTCCTTCAATCCCTAACGAAATCATTTCATGTCGATCTAGTCGCCATCATTCTAATGGGCGGTGAGTTCCATTTTCTAATCCCTCAATCGTGATTCTGTGTGCTTGTAAGAAATTTGACTCCAAGGATGTAGGATCCTCCTCACAACCCTTGGAAATAAATTATGAATATATACAACTAGAGGTTGTTCAAGCATTGAAGAATATGTATTGTGATGTTGAAACCATGCAGACAGATCTTTGTGAAAGACAACATATTCCTATAGTAGGGGATTTGTGGGATTCTTCTGACATTATTTTTACGGATAGTCTCAATGAGGTGAGGACCTACATTAGAGAGATGGAAATGATCATATATACCACTAATGATTAAATTAGTACAATAATTTTGGTAAAGTAAATGATAGATCGTGGTACCACCGAATAGATTAATCCTTAATCATAAAAAGATTGGCATGAATTTGTAGATATGGATGTTGTAAGTTTCATTTCTCTCACATTCTCATCCATTTAGAAACTTGAAATTTTTTCAAAGCATTTTTAATTAGGGGAAATATCTTCTTAACATACATTTGGGTAAAGGAAAGACAACTGAAGTTCCTTAACCTCATTATAGCCCTATAGGAACTACCCTTGGAGTTACTGGTTTACCCCGGGAATCCGGAGAAATACCTTTGGTCCAACAGGCCACAAGAGAATAAATAGAGAGGGTAATGGAATATATGATTGCTGAATTTATAGATGAGGTTGCAAGCCCTCCTAAAAAGGCGAAGAAGAAAATGCACTAAAAAAATAAGGATATGGTTCTTCTCTTTCTTAGAAGTGGTAATTCTCCTTTATAATAAAATATTTTAGTCTTTATTCATGAAAAAGTATTTACAATTTTTAAGATTTCACTGGATTATTATGTTTATTATTTGAAAGAAACATCTAATAATATTTAAGGAACCATAGAAGGTGATGCTGAGAAGACAAAACTTCCTGCAAATCAAGTGGTTCCTATAGAGGCATTGAAGCCAAAGGAACCAACATTTGTTCCTAGAACTGCTCTAATTCCTATTTTAGCTTCATCACATGCATTTTAACATCAGGAAAGAACAGTTGTTGACCCCACAATTATCATTGATGAAGATACTCCGAGTCAAAGTTTGCAGAAGCAAGGTTGCGATGTAAACACACCAAGTGCTCCCACAAGTGAGACTAACCTGGGATCTGAGATATCACTGGTTGAAATGATGGACCATGTTAGGAATTTTGAAGAACTATTAGAAAATGTAAATATATCAAATGATTTAGATGATTTTTGAGTTCCTTGTATAAAATCAACTATCCATGAGTTCTCATTATTTATCCTGTTAATCTTCTTATGCTTAACCTACTAACCCTGGTTGATTTAAATATGTTGTTGGATCTAAATTACTATTGACGCAACATTTATTGAAGGAAGTGTTGATACTAACATCAAACCCACCATTACAGAGACAGTAGCTCAGGTGGATCTTGAGATAGCAGGTCTTCCTGGGATTCACTTTAAAAATCCTAAGCATATTTAAAATGGCACTCCTCATTCAGAGACATCAAATAAAATTACTGAATCTGAGAACGTTGGGGATTATTCTTATCAATCTACTGACCTTCTGTTATATAATAGATGATGATATTGTGATTTCATTCAATTTTGTTTTCTCTTAAATATAATCATAATAATCATTATTTATTTACCGTATAATGATATAAAATTCAATGGCTAGGTCTAAAGGTGATGCCTCTCCATCATTCTGAACTACATTGGATGGTCGAGAAACCATTGTTCAAGAAGGAACAGAACATGGCACCTCTTTAAGTGCATTTTTCCTAGAATATACCCCTCCTTATGACAGTGATTTTTAATCGGACCCAGAACTATAGAAGGCTCTTCGTCTTTGTCATTTTAAGGCATGGAAAAACATCTAAATGATAATATCTAAAATGCTCCTTGAGGTACTACCATCATGAATCATGAATTCCATGACTTTCATCAATATTTATCAATCTAGGATTTTTTTAGTTTTCAATATTGTGAAATTCATACTATAGTGTAAGATATTATTCAAAGGGAGTAAAATAAAAATCTTCAACATGACTTGATAAACGACAAAATGTCAATCAATATTGAAGAGTCCCAAGTAGTACTGTCCGAGTCTGAACCTAATCATACTGCAAAGTTGAAGGAACTGAAGAAAAAATTAAAGAAAAGATTGTTCAATAGCAACCACTCCAACAGAAGTGGGATATCATTATAGGGGAGCTTCACATGCTTCATAGTTCATTAGGAGAAGTCCAGAAGGATGGTGAAAAATACATTTCTGATACTAGATAATCACTTCATCATGTTGAAGAGAGCATGGCTAGTCAAATAAAAGAGCATGAACATGTAGCTGAAGGGGCGCAATAGGATGTCAAACAAATGAGGAAATATGTAGAATGAATTTTATAATCTCTGATTTTTTATAAGATAGAGACTCAAATTCTTTTGATGCTCCTTTATGAAAATTTTCATGAATGAAAAGTATTTTTTCATTAGTCTTATGTGTGTTTTTTTACTTTTTCTAACGGATTTTGTTCTACATAGGCCATTGGGCCCAGTAATCATAATTTGTTTTTTTTTCTATGGTTTAATGGACAACCCCACAAAAATTTAATCACTTGAGTTTTTATTGCTCAATATTACCTAAACCATACAAAAAGTATGTTTAGTGAGCTGTGACATGACTTTTGTTTAGAGTTCCCTTCGCGGGTTCTCAATCTGGTGAGTGATACACCTCTTAACAATTTATAGTCAAGCATGTTTGAATATTAAGGGCTAGTATATAGGATATGATAGCTATGAGAAAAAAATATAAATTAGATCCCAAACAAGACTCTGTGGCTAAAAATTGCATGAATTATTTATTAAATATTTGCAATGGGAATATTGAGTCATGATTTTTATGGTGACCAAATATGAAACATTTACCTACATAAGGTGATTCCCCACCAAGAACGAAGTTATAATTATTTTGAAAAACCCATTATGGGGGTTTTGTTATGTGGGGACAACTAGGGCATATGTTGCATATCCAAATAGTGGAATCTTTTGGCTTACATGCCCGTTATATAGGCAACTTACAGAAGGCCACCTAAGGGCATATACTATATTGTTAAGAAAAAGATATCATTAGGAATTTAGCATTTTACTAATAATAGATAGTGAAAATAAGATTTGTGTGACTCAAGACCATAGTGGGTGGTTTTGAAATGGAAAGTAATTTTAAGAATGAAATGACTATTTTTTACCAAGATATGTCATGGATAAGAAAACTATTTCAATACAAATTTGTTGAATGAAAAATGGTTAATATTTATTAGAAAAGGGAATTTATAATATCATACTATGTAGTTTTAAGTCATTCAATGAGGAAATTTGTATGATGTATGTTTAAGTCACGTAGTGAGGACATTGGGTGGCATTAATTTAAGGTCTTTAGCTCATACTAATGTTATGAAACTCTCCCAATTTCTTGATAATTTTTTTTGGAAACAAACTATCATATTTAGGTATGGAAGAGGGAATTGTAAACTATGATTTGAGAATTTCTGGAACCGAGGAATGATATGAGGAAAGAGATAAAAGCAATAGAAGAATTCATCTCCAAGAATGAAGTTACCATTACATGAAAAACCTATTATAGAGGATGTATTATACAGGGCCAACTGGGTAATATGTTGCATAGATAAATAGTGGCAACTTTTTACTGACAGACCTGTTATATAGGTAACTTATGCAAGTCCACCTAATGGAACGTGCTGCATAATCATGAAAAAAGGGATCTCAAAAAGCTGATATTTTTCTACTAAAAGACGAGGAATCTTTCTGGGGATTCAGATTTTTTGAAGCAGACAATTTGGTTTATGGAGAAAGGTACGTAAATATAGAAAGGTTATTTTCAACCAAGATTTCCAAAGAATTGGAGAAATAATACTTTTACAAAGGTCTTTCCCAAACATTAAAGTTATGATGTATGTAGTTTTATGTCATACAACTAGGACCAGAAATGAAAACAATATATGATATGCAACCATGTGATTCCAAGGATATTTCATATTGCATTGAATACATGGTAAGGGAAATGTGTACACCATGGTTTTAAGAGTTTATGATCAATAGAATAAATAATGGGACAATTATACCTGAATAACTATTTTAAAATATATATTCTTTCATAATGTCATAAAAGTTTGAAGGGAGAAAATATACTATAACCAAGAACGAAGTTACAATTATTTGAAAAACCTGTTATGGAAGTTGTGATATGCAGAGACAACTAGGGAATATGCTGCATAGCCAAATAGTGGTATCTTTTGGCTGAAAAGCCTATTATGTAGGCAACTCATGCAAGGCCACCAAAGGGAAGGTACTCCAGAGTCAATATAAATAGTTCCTAAATATTATAAACTCTATCACCAAAAACCATAAGAAAGATTATGAGCATATGGAAATATTCGAGATTAAGAGTGTGAAATATGGAAGGATATTTTTCTCAATGATCATGAATAATAATGGAATCAATATTAGTTGTGATTTTGACATCCTTTACATAAATCTGACTCATATGTAAAATGGATACATTCTTTGTTTCCTCTGAATTAATGTTGTGATGTGGAGTTTTGTATCATGTAATGAGGAAATTATACTATGCAGTTTTATTTGATGAGGCAAGGACATTAATAACCCCATAATAAATTAAAACACTTTTTTTATAAAATTTATCCTTTTACCCAATTCTTAAGCCCATGTTAGCTATGCTCTGTGTGAGAAACAAGAAGCTTTAAGGGTTTCTTTTACAATGCAACGGTGACACAAATAAAGAATAGGGGTATTTTATTTCGATGAAGTTTAATGTCATGTGGTAAGGGAGAAGATGAACCGATGTGAAAAGAAAAACATATTGTAACTGTATTAAGGGATAAATCCCAAATGTCACTATATGTCTAACTGGGGAAAGAATCAAGTCGTACATAGTTCTTAAAAGAGTAAATATGTAGGTTTCATTATTATACAATTAATAAGGAGTTTTTATCACGACCGGGCCCCTGATTAGAGATCTAGGCATCACTATGCATCTAAAATAGTTGAGAATCAAGTTGTACATAGTTCTTTAAATAATAATTCCTCAGGAAAATCGAGTTTTTCATGAAGAATGGGGGATTTCACACGTTCTGAGAGAATGGTTAATCTTAAGACATACAGTGGTATAAAGACTAAATCATATATCTTACGAAAATACTCTATATATATATATATGATTCATATATATGAGGAGAAAAAAAATTAGTTTATTTTGTATTTACGGCTGTGCCTAAAATTGGAGATTTCGGTGTCTCTACATATCACATTGAAAATGAGAATCAATCCATAAATAGTTCTTGGAACAATATATCTATACATTTCTGACTTAATCATAGAAAATAGAGGGACTCATGTGATACTAAGGAGTAGTGATGATGTCAATGATGTTCTTTTATAGAATATTCTAATGTTAAATAGATAAAATGTTAGCCATACAGTTTAATGTCATGAAATGAGGACAAATGATGCTACACATATTAAAGTTATGCAACATTGAATTTTATGGTTTCTATGCAGTTCAATGTCTTGCAACTAGGGCATGGGGTTGTGCAGTTTAAAGTCTTGTAGTAAGGACATGGTACTGTGCGGTTTTATGTCTTGCAGGGAGAACATTATACTTTGCATTTTTAAATCTTGCAGTGAGGACAATGTGTTTATCTACACATGTTATTTATATAAGAATCTTGCATTGGTCGTAGTTGTAATAAGCCCTCTATCCATTGAGATTAAGGCATAAGCTCCATTTGAATATAGCTTATGTATGGAATAAGTTCCTTCCCACATTGGCTCATGCTTTGGAGGTTTCTTCACTTGTATCATTGGATTACTAAGAACCAAGACCAATTCTCCTTGAATAAATTAATGGAGGCACACTTTCTTGTTAAAATCTCGTGCAATTTTGTTCTATTAGACCTATAAATGATGAAAAGTATGCAATCTTTTCTCATCTAATCATTCTAGTTCTTGAATAGTTTCTGATACCTCTCATCTATAGACAAATGATCATAGATTGTTACTCTTAGTGAAGGTAATAACATTTCTATTGGCAAAACTGCTTCGATTAGATATACAAATGAATAAGGAGTTTCTTTGGTTGCAGTATGGGTAGTGGTCTTATAAGCCCGTTGAGAATACAAATGTTTATCAGGTTATGATTTCTTATCAGTGCCACCATATTCTTGAGTATATTTGATAGGGTCTTGTTGAAGGCCTCTATATATCCATTGGCCACTGCATGATTTCATGATGAATGGTTGGATATAATATTATGTTCCTGATAAACACTTTTTTCCTGAACTGAACAAAAATTAGTGCCATTGTCCGTCAAAATATTGTAAGGGACACAAAATCTAGTGATGATATTTGTTTTCACAAAACTAACAATGATTTTGGCTTCGAAATATTTGAAAGTTATTTCCTCATCCCATTTTTAGAATAAATAAGTAGCGGTAAGGATATATTTGAATTTCCTATCTATGGCTTGAGGATAAGGTCCAACTACATCCATTCCCCTTGTGGCAAATGGCCAAGACTATTTAGATGTATGTAGCATATCCAGTGGTTGATGAATTTAGTTTTCATTCTCTTGGTATAGATGAAAATTTTTAGTGAAATATGTACAATCATGGGTCATTGAAGGATAAATGTATTCAAGCCTTCGAATCTGATCAGAGAGTCTATGGCCAAACTGGTGAGCACTACAAGATCCTGAAAGTACTTCTTTCATTACAGTTGCAGTCTCATCTCTATCAACACATCTGAAGAGGATTCCATCAAATCCTCTCATGTAGAGGATATTTTGGTTGTCTGGACTATCATAAAGAGTAAAATTGGATGTTCTTTTATGGATCTGTTCTTTTTCCGACATATTTGGTGGAAGTATCCCATTTTGAAGAAAACAAAAAATGGATGTTCTATGTGCCATCGTATAACCATATGGTTCGAAAATAGGACTAATATCATTAATTTCCTCCATTCTGGTTTGAAAAAAAGGTTAGAGCATGTGGTGATGGGCTATGGTAATGACTATTTCATCCGATTTCGATCTACAAAGGCAGTAGTTGCATTAGTAAGTGCATCATCCTGGGCATTTTTTGATCACGACACATATGACAATGTTGATTTTGATATAAATTCAACCATTAACCCTCTGACATAACCACACAAAGGTATTAAATCTTATTTTATAATATAATATTCCCCATTAATTTTCTTGAGAACCAATTCTGAATCACCTTTTACCTTTAAGTGATTCATTTGAACATTAAGGGCCAATTCCAAACCTGCGATGAGAGCCTGATATTCTGCCTCATTTTTTGTACCACCTTCAGAAAATAGAAAGGAAAAGGCAACATTGTCTTTTCTAGGGAAATAAGGACAATTACTAACCCGTATTTTTGGATTTTAGGGTTTTCTATTCTCTTCCTTATTGAAATTTTGGAGGTACCATCATAGTACATTTCCCATGTTTATAAATTATCCTAAATAAAGAAACCCTCTTCATTTGGAAGCTCAATATTTAATGATGTATCATATACAAATGGATTCTCAGAAAGGATTTCAGCTAGATCTTGGCTATTTATTTCCTTTTGAGGAACAAATTGGATATCAAACTGTTGCAAAATAACCACCCACTATTCCAAACACTATATAAGAATAGGATGACTGAGGATAAATTTGAGTGGTTTATTATGAGATATCAATTGGACATCATGATGTTGTAGGTAATGCCTCAATTTTTAAACTGAAATGGTTAATTCTAGGAAGCACTTTTCAATACTTGAGTATTATGTTTCTGTATCATGCATAGTTTGACTAAGATTTTATAGACTATTTTGATTCTCAACATCGTTCTTTTGGGGAAGGAAGGAACCAAATGATCTCTCTAAATATTTTAAATAGAGAATATGTGGTCTTCCTTCAACAAGTGTAATTAATAATGGTGGACTCAAGAGATATTTCATGAGAGTATCGAATTCTTCTTGGTAGTCTTTATTCCACTGATAAGAGACTCCCTTCTTAATTAATACGGTGAAGGGTAATCATATTCATTCCAATTTGGTGATGAAGCACTAAATATAAGCCAAGTGTCTTTGGAGTCCTCTTAATTCATTGAAATTTTGAGTAGGTGACATAATAATGATATATTTTGTTTTCTAAGGACCATCTTTGATATAATGATGTCATACAATGATGCCAATGAATTTTCCTAAGGTAACCCTGAAACCACATTTCAAGGGGTTCATCATCAAACTGTGTTGTTGACGTTTATGTAATATAGTATCAAAATCATCCAATTAATTGGAGCTTTGTCTAGATTTGACAACCAAATCATCCACATAACATTCAGTAAACTTCCCTATGAAAGGATTGAAGATATGATGCATGACATGTTGATATGTTGCACCTGCATTCTCTAGTCCAAAGGGCATTAACCTATAGAAAAACACACTTTAAGGGGCTCTGATGGCTGTAGATTTTTCATCGTCTGGGGCCATACATATTTTATTATACCTATAGTATCCATCCATGAAGGAAATAACTTCATATCTAGCCATTGCATTAATTAAAAGCTCTATAATTAGAACTGTAAAATCATCTTTAGGACAATGACGGTTAAGATCACTGGAATCAATGAAAACTCTAATGTTCCAGTTACTATTTTTCACTATGACAATGTTGGACAACCATTTGGGAAAATTGACTTCCCAGAAAAAGTTATCCTTTATAATGTTATCTAATTCAAGTTTAAATTTAGAGGCAAGAGTTGGGTATGTTCTTCTTTCTGCCTTGTTGAATCCATGATGTTATTCTAGAAAACCCAAATTATGGGTGACCACATCAGGATTACGAATTGTAATTTTTGTATAATTCCAATAAAATATATCTCAATGTTACTTTACAAATGAAGTGTACACCTCTTTCTCTTTAGAGGTCATGGATGCAATAATTAGAGTGAGGCATCGATCTTCTTCTGTACCACGATTTATTTCTCTGAGCTCAAACATAGTGGTACAGACACCTTCCTTAAATTCCATAGGAGCATCCTGGATATCTTCCTCTTCTTCTTCATTACGTTTTACCTCTTTTGTTTCCACTTGCATCGTATATGAAAAATTTGAACTCCTAGTGTAAGAGGATCCAGTATTAGTAAATCCTAGTGAAGATGCCACCAAATCTGACCTTACTAATGATGAAGGGTATTCATGGTGTAATAATGTGGAGATGATGGATTGAGATTCAACAACATTGTATTTCTCTAGAATTGCTACAATTTATTCTAATTTAATTGATTATGTATAGGCTTGTTGTAGTTCTATGGATGAAATGAAGACATCTCTATTTATGCTTCCATCTCTGCTCGGTGGATCTACAGTTTCTCCCATGCTATATGGCTTAGTTACCACAATTGTCATTATGGAAGTTATTGTACAAGGGAAAGGATTTGGTTATACCCTCTCACTTTGATTGATGGGTATCAAATAATATGTACTCAAATGTATGAATGGATTTTCTAGGATCTCTTCTAATCTATTTATAACATTATCTCTGGTTATTTCCTTTGTCAGGGACTTCATTGCTTCTGTGTGATAATACTCTGCCTTGATGTATTGAGATTCACATGTTTTGAAAGAAGACTTGTCACTATAAAATATACAAATATGACTATTGAAATAGTTCTTAATACATTGGTGGTATTATGAAGGTATGGCTACAGATTGATGCAGCCAAGGTCTTCCAAGAAAAATATTAAAGGCCATGTCTTGAAGAACAACCATGAAATCTGAATTATACACAAGATTTTAGAACATAGTTCTGAGTTTAATATCACCCAGAGGTTCTTACACATTCTTGTCATATCCTTGCATCATTAAAGTGAATGGAGATAAATCAAATTTAGTCAGGCCCAATCATGAAAGTGTACTAACATGAATGAGGTTGACTTTGAAGACATTACCAATGAAGGTTCATTGGATGTCTATGTCATTGATCTTTCCAAACAAATACAAGGTCTTGATATGTCCAAGTAAAAAATCATCTTCATCTTCATCTATAAAAGATATGACTGCATGACATTCTGCAGGATCATTCTCTATAGGGTAAACCAAAACAGTAGAAATTTCAGTTTAAAAATCTGAAGGACTTGAAAAAGCCTCAATGAATACCTCACGAATATCATTTGATAGATTTAAAGCATCCATAATTGATAACTTGGCCGGTACATGGACCAATTATTTCAATACATAATACTTTTGGTCTAAAGTTCACTGTTTCCCAGCATGGAGATGCAGCTTTGTATGTGCTTTGGAAATTGATGCTTCTTATGTAGAAGTATTATGTATCAGAGCAGAAGCTGGAAATACTCATGGATTTTGTAGATTTTACGGACTAGATATATTAATTTTCTACGAATAAGACAATGTATCTTCTAATCAGTCTTTCAAAATAATTGTGTGAGAACTGAACACATCTTTCCTGGAAGAAACTCCTTGTTCTTGTTGATCCCATAGAAGGGATCTTCCAAGAGTTTCTGCCACATATACGGTTCAAGTAGGTGTAGATTTAGGATAGTGATTTCTAGAAATCCCATGTCTTCCCTTGTATCATCAACCTTGGCCTCTTCTTCTAGTTCCCCAATTAGGTTCAAGGAATTCTGGATCATTATAATATGAATCACCATTGGCATAAGAATCCATAAAATGGATAACATTAACAGAACCTAAGATAAATTCTTCATCTAACGAATATTCATCATGATAGTTTAATTTCGGTTGTGCCTTTTGACATGGTGGTTACCGTGTTTTTTAAACAGATGGCATGAAATCTGCCAGGGTCAAAGAGAACATTGGCCTTATTGTGAGCTCATCTTCATCTGACTTCTCTTTGTCATTATGGTCACTTCGCATCATTGAATAATGACTTTTTGATGATTATGGTTTTACTGTGAAAAAGTGGTGGAAGACACAGTTTGTTGTATCAACTGTGATAGTAAAATGGAATGATTCTGGTTGGTCATTTTTCTACTCATCCAGTCATCATATTTCTGAACATTTTTACTTTTGACTTCCTCCCATTCACCCTCTTCCTCTGGATCTGTAGTAGTAACACATGCTACTTGAGCTGATGAACTTTTTCAGTTTCCCTTGTCCAAATTCTACAATATTTTTCAGGAGGTCTTTGAAAAAAACACTCCTGAATGATCTGTCCCAATATCTAGTGAAAGGAAAAATAATTTGGAATATCATAATCTCATTCTTTATTTTTTTTTCGGCAAGGACAATAGAACTAAATTATTTTACAAAGTTGAGATAAAGTAACTAGGAAATTTTTCATTCCTGAAAGAACAATTTTTTTTCTTTATTTCCTAAAACTATTTCGGCCTTTGATCTCATTGATAATCTTGATGAGGTATTCATTGTTTCTGGTGTTCATAAGGTGTGGCCCTTCTATATAATTAAGGACTAGAAGTAGAAGCATGTATTGGAGCCCACATGAGTGTAACTGTAGAAGCTTCTTATTTTAATATCCTCCTCCTTGGAACTAATGGAATTATATGAGTTTTTGCCTTTGATTCTATAAAAGAGTCTTCTATTTATTGATCGATTGAGGAAAGGTCTTGAAACCCTCTTGTGAATATCACAGGGATTAATGGTGTGTGTAACTCATCACAAATATTTTCCAAACATATTGGAATCAATTCTCCTTGAGGGAGTTCTAGACATAAAGAATATGTTAGTCTGATCCATAACGAAATGAAATCTGAAATGCTTTCATTATGCCTTTGTTTAAAATTGTTAAGGTTAATAACATCCATCTTTGGTAGCGTTGAGTTAAATTGAAAAGAAACTTCTAAAGGAAATCATTCCATCCAGTAATTAAACGAGATTGTAAACTAGTATACTAGATAATATCCAGTCCTTGTATTGAATTCCCAAAAAAACTAAGATTTAAAGATTTTTTTGATGAGAATTTCCCATCATGGGATCAAAATATGAAAAAAAATTATGTTAAGTGTTGTACTAGATCTCCCAAACCATTAAATATTGGGAATATGGTATTCACAATATTTTGTGGGGGAGAAATTGCATCCACCCATTTGGGGAAGCTCTCTTTTCTGGCTGAACTAGTGTGCGTCATTCCTCCATAGCTTCCAATCGAGTTGTTAATGCCTCAATAGTGTTCATAATAATTTGGGGAACATCCAGACGAGTTACAACCTATGCAGGTATAGTAACGAGATCTTGAGTTAGTGGAACGACCGGAAAAACAACTGATGGTGATGTTGAAATGTTCCTTGCATAACCCATGAGAATAGGCCTATCTGGATTTATATGATCCTACCTTTATTGTGTACCTAGTTAAGGGAATTCATTATTAACATCTATAGTTACTACAAATCCTCTTTGGAGAAGATCTCCTACATGATTTACATGTTTAGGAACTACCTGGGGAGTATGTCTAGAAAAAATGCATCTTTGAAGTTATTCTATACTGAGTCTTTTAAACTCCTTCATTTCCTCTTCTTATTGTGAAAATATCACATCATAAAAATTATATTGACCTTCCCCAGTGGAAAAGTGAGATGCAATTTGGATTTTTTCTTTTCCCTTTGTTACATCCCTTTCGGAGGGGTTGTAGTTGGTTATTTGAAGTTATGTCTAGATTATGGGTAAGCCTCTGATTTTGGGTATGAACACCTTCTTCATATTCCTTAGTGTGTACCGTATTATATAAAAGAACTTCATCTTCTGATTCCACTGAACAAGATTTATTTTTTGGAGGATCATCTGTAGTGGTGTTAATAACATTCACTGACACATAATGTATCGATGGCATTCTGTCAATATTTTTGTATGATCATCTTCTTATGTATCTTCCATGAGAATCTGTTCTCCTATATGAAAAATTAATGGGAATGGTTTGTAGGATAGTAACTCAAAGGGAATCCTTGGATTATTTAGTTGTATTCTTTCTTTGTAGATTGATCCCTAATTAGGATAAAACAAAATTGCATTAAAGAGTGGATTGCAGATGTAAAAACGCCCCTAGTCCTATAGGCTAGGACTTTTCTTGTCCATATTCTTCGAATATTTGAATTTTTTTACTAAATTTAAATGATGAGTTAAATGAGCCCCAAACATACATGTTGGGGTGATTCTTGAACTTATATTACAGAAATTTGTGCAACCGATCTTTTAATTTTGGGAATTTTGGTTCGGACATTAGCTGCGTGAATTATCTGACAACCACTCAAATCACCTGTTTCTAAAGACCACTTTTCTATTTCTGAAAATTTCATTTTCTAATGCCTGACATCCTCTAAGAAGGACGCATTGTCAAGATTCTCAAATGCATGATGTAAAAGTAACACAACAACTTCTTTTCTTTGGGACTAACTCTGATGAGAGTAGGGTGAGTCCTATTCTTGAGCTTACATTTGATTACATACAAAATAAATTTAATTTGGCTGACTGTGGGAAATAACATTTCATGAGACTACTTTTTGTGCACTTTTCTGATTTTGGAGTGCTATGAAATTCAATGCTTCATGTGCACCCCATCCTCAAATATGAACAGTAGATGATGAATTTGAAATTAAATGGCATAGCCTCTTTAGATCATTGAAGCATGCACGATGATAGGTTCTCTACTATTTTTCAGCCTTTGGATATTGGGAAACTGAGATAGGCGCTAAGTCAATTTGGAATTGCAACCCTTATATTACCTTTACATGATGTTGATATTCATCATATGGTAATATTTTAGTTTTCTTATGATGAATATTATTCAATAAATTGATGCTGATATTAGGAATACAATCCTCTGTAATAAATTCTGGAATGTTATAAGGATAAATTTCCAATGGCCAGAACATGACTGGTACTTCTCCTTTAGATGATAGTTTTCTCATGTTTAACACATCGTCATATTTTTTCACTAGAGGTTTCTCCACTTGGTCTGACCAAAGTGGATGCTCTATATTAGAGGACCAATGTCCCATGGGTTTTTCAGAGAATGAATATCCCCTTAAGTTGTCTTCTGGTTGAGAGTGTGTTTTACCTGTCAATGAAAAGGCATCAGACATGACTCGCCTTGTGTTTAAAAGTGCCTCAAGATAAACGGGTTTTCTTATCACTACATTTTCAATTATAGATTTTTTTTGACAATGCGAGATACTTATATGAAAAGGAATTTCGTAGAGAATGATATCATGGGGAGGATCACCATGATGGATTATAAGAAGGGATAAATCTTCTAGATCCTTGGTCTTTTATCCACATGAAGGGTTGTCGCGACACTCATTGAGTGATAGGAATTCTAGATTGACAAAATATTCATGAAGAAAGTCTTCAGAATGACGTTTCTGATGAGAAACATAAGAATTACTACTACCACTCCCATAATTTGGTAATGAGATGGTAGGATATGGAGCTGCAATAGGTAAATGGCTAAGGGATTCAATAAATCTAACTTTATGGGGATCCAAATCATGGCTTGACTCTTGATTTTACAATAGTTATTAGCGAGACATATTCTTAGATGTTCTCTTATACTTAGTTTGTGATACATACTAGGAAAAGTGTTTATCATGGGAATGTGAAGTTGCCTGCCTTGGAGTGGTTACCGAAACAGAACGATTATCTTCAATTAGAACGGTTGTATCTTTCCGATCTTGTTGTCTATAGGATATGGGAGTGTATACCCCATGACCCTCTTGAACTAGAAAAAAAGTATGTATATACTCTAGGATGGAATTTCGATATGTCATTCCATGTGTGGGGATAGATTAATGTGACTTTTTCTCTGGTACTGCTTAAGTAGTTGTTATTATATCTTGGAATGCATCCAGAATATGGTCAGGGAATTGTGGCTTCACTTTCACCATGGATAAGATATGTTTAGTGACTTTAGTGACTAGAACAGGAATAGATTTCCATTTTATATCTGGATTAGGTGTATGTGCCTACTACTTTCCTCATTTCCTATCAATGGTTATGGACATTACTCATGTATGGGGGCAGAAAGTTGGGTCTAACCCAGATTTGTTGTCAGATCATTCCGACTGACTTCTTCATGTGCTACCAAATGTGACATTTGGAAGACTTGATGAACATTATCAGGTGTCTGTGTATGATGGATATTTTCAATCAATTATAGTTTAAGAACTTATTTCAATACTGGCAGATGAGACGACTAACAGAATTGGTGATTGTAAATAGGTGTATGTTCCTGTTTACCAGTTACCACCACATTGGATAGATGAGATTCTTTAAATATAGTTAGACGAGCCTACTGACTAGTTGAAAACTTTTACACAAGTGTATTTTCAGGTTCACAGTAATCCACTGGGTATATATTGTGGGATTGGTGCGTTGCTATCATACGAGTCTGCTGGGCAACAAAATTAGGACAGACAGGTGGATGTTCCAATCCATTGTTTTCCATGAATTTAAATTGATGGTCTTCCCTAGAAGTGGTAGAGATAATAACATGATCCCTATTGACCGGATGTTATCCTCAGTAGTTCTTCTTATGTTCCCTGGTCTGAGAGACTTGGGCTGAACATCTGATGGCTACACCCCCAACATGTTGGGGGTTTACTACCACTTGATTCTGGCAGCAATTGGTAGTTGGAGTCCTTGGGAAGGACTCCTACATTCTAGAATTGAGGCCTTGAGTGATCTCTTGATCCACACTCTATAGTATGGGAGGAATTGATTATGGAATTATAAGGATAAAGACCCAAAATGGTTGAAGAGGGTGGGTGGAACCATCTGCTTCTTGATCATTATTCATCATTGGCTAGATGATCAAGACTTGTTATTGACCAGGAGGGTCTAACATGCAGTCTCCAAAGTTGGGTGTGTAGCATGTCAGAAATATTAATTCACCTAGAGACCCATCATTGAAGATGCTAGATTGGTGATGGAATCCGTCCTTTGGATGGGGATCTAGCTTTTGTAGTGGTCATGATGTTCACAGATATTGTTTTGAAGAAATCTATTTTGGAGTGAAGGTAATTCCGAGAAACACTGAAAACAACAACAAACTGCATCAAAGAAACATATTCTTAGGTGGATACATGTGCGATTGATTCCATTTTCTGGCCTTCCTTTATCAATTTATAGGGGAGTTACAAGTCTGTAACATTATTATACTAGTTAAGGATTCATGTCGGGTTCACCATTTTTGTTTTGTAGTTGCTTGAAATGTGTATTAAAGTTTTTAGAATCACTGATTCCATGTGGTTTCCATTGGACTTATTTATGGAACCAGAAAATTATAGTAGTTATTTATCTAAAAAGGACATGTTTTCCAAAGGTAGGTGGTTGTTATGTCAAAACATTATGATAATTAAGAACATACATTGGTTGAGAGGATGGTAGGTCAAACTCATCACACCCTTTTGAGAGAAATTATTTTCTACTCCAATACTCTCTTTATAAATTTATGATATTTTCATGAATCCCTATTAATTAACCATGTATGGTATAAGTTTTCCTTGGAATTTTCAATCACTTATTAACATGTGTAAAATTTAGATTCATCATTATGTATTCAAGGTTCATCATATCTAGAGATAACTGTATGTATTTGTGGTTCTCCTTAAATGGTATCATCTAATATATTATTTCAAGATTATTTTAATCGTTATTAAGATTATACAAGTTTTGAAGCCACTCAGCGGGGAACTATGGAATTTATTGTCATCCAGGGATACCAAGGTTTGTTTTGATCTTGGGATTGTGACCATAAAATGGGCTACCGACGTATCCTCATAAAAGGAATTAGAACCCTCATAGATTGCTACCACTGAATAGGACACATCATTCCTTTTATGTTCATGTGATAATTACCTAGCAATACCATTTAATATCATGTGGTATGGACATCTAAGTGGAAGATACTTAGTTAATGTTTGGTGTGGGACTTATGTTAAATAACCCCAAGAAACTTGGAATGGATATGGATTTCCATGTAAGATTAGACCCTATTTTGAATAAGGCCGAAGGAGAATACAGTTGATTTGGAGTGTTTGGTTTGAAACTCAAAGATAATTCCTACATATCCCATGTGGATGAGAATCACATCCCACATAGTCTGATAAGTCTCATAGGAGTGTATGGTCTATTGAGAGAAATCAGATCGGGCTTACTTCCAGAAAAGGATTCCTTGATGATTTGGGGTGTTTAATTTGGGGCTTATTCCAAAGGAGGATTCCCAGGTTAAGGGAATTAGGGTTGGATTCATGAAGAGTATATCTAGTGAGATCGATCCTTTAAAGAGATTCCTACGTATCCTGGCTTGAAAAGGAATCAAAGTTATCATAGTTCATTCTAGAGAGTGTTTGTGTACATGTTGTAATCATCAATAGTATCTAAGCTCGCATGAGTCATGTTTGGTATGAGAAACAATTGGATGTTAAGGATTCAACAATTACACTTAGACACTCAAATTTTTCCTCCGCCACTGGTGGAAGAGGGAGAGCCTAAAGTGGTGATGGTGGATTAGGGAAAGCCGGCCATGGAAGAGGTCAATGCTACAAGACTTACCTTTGTTCTCTTCATATTAGACAAGGTTTCAATGGAAAGAAGATGGGAAAAGGTTAGGGGATTATACTAGGATGGTAGCCCATGCTGAAAAAGCCCAACGAGAGAGGGAAAGGGTAACAAAAGTCCATGTGCCCATCTCTCCTCTATTATTTGGCACCAAATAATAGAGGAGAAGAAATGATGATACCTCTTTCAAGAAAATATAGGGGTTTATTCAAGGATGGTTGCCCATAAATTGATCCAGGTAGGGGATGTAAACTTATTCTTTATTCAAAAAAGAAGAAAATTATGTGTGAACTATAACTTCCCTACCATAAATTTGATGTTTCCAGCTCTTTGAGAAGGGCGAGGATGGGACCGAAACCCTTATTCTTATAATAGGGAACTTCCCAACATTGACCATGGGAGAATGGTCCATGTGAATGTGGATATAAAAATCCATAGACACTCCATGAACCCTAACCCCATTGTAAAAAAAATGTGGGAAACCCCTAACTGTTGAAATACAATCCCAAATAAGAGACACACTGATGTGTCTTTCCAAAAGGTTTGATTAGTCAAGAGTTTTTGGTAAAGGTATAAAAAAATCCATTTCATAAATGGGAGCCACGGAAGAAGAATCCCAACCATGAATGGTTTTGAGGAAGGCATGAGAGCTTATAGAATAAAGATAGTAAGTGAATCAAATAGGGGTACCCAAGTAGGTAAGGGCATGGAAGTATGGGCATGAAAGTGCACTTGGGTGAACTGATGTTCACATAGGAGACAAACAACTGGTATGATAATACTTTGGTGATAACTTTCTATAGCGGTCAAGAGTATTCATAGTTGATCCCAAAAATTGGTCGCATAAGATCATTTGGTAGGAATGAATGGCGAACAAGTATTTCTGATTTTGGGAGGTTAGGTGCTTTAGGCAAGAAAGTGTTAGAGTTTTCAAATAATAAAAGGACTAAAGTCCAATGATCCACCATTAAATCCTCTACTGAAGGTGTTAAAGAACTACCTTGAATGTTTCGGAAGACTAGGGTGAAGTACTAGGGTGACCAGAGTAGCAACTAGGATTTAAGGAAATTCGTCCGTACAAATGAGGCCCCCAAGGGACTATTTATAGGAAAATATTAAACCTGGGGTGAAAATGAAATGGGCATGCAAGTAGGATGCACAACAAATGGGGGCACACAAGTGGGATGTATGGAATATTGGGGGGTGCATGTAGGCTGTGTGCCGAAATAGTTTTGGCTAGACTAAAGAGAGAAAAAATTCATTCCTTGGGAAATCATGATTTTTCATCATGTATTTTCCCTATTTTCTTTCTAATGGTTTGCCTTTATTATATTTTTAGACACATTGATAGAATGGAGTGTCAACATTTTATATAAAGAATGTTATTGAGGGCCATGTGTGGTGATCCTTTAGATATTATTCAGTTCTAAATGACTGACAGAGGGCATGTCACAATTTGGGATGATTCAAATGAAAAAATTACCAGTATTGGTATGATCTGTTTATCTCACTACACATTAATAAAATATGTTTTTTACGAAATTTTTATTTACAATATAAAATTTATTGATAAATTATGATATATTTTTTAAAAATTTATTTTTGAGAGTTATAATTATAATGATTTTTATTCCAAGGAATTTGTTTATTTACAACATAGGATTTTAAAAATATTTAAATTATAGATTTTAAATATTTTATATTTTAACATTTTATGTGTTTATGTGAAAAATATAATGAATGTTTTCTTTTTCATCAAATCCATTTTCATTAAAACATTCATTCTCTGGTCAATATCAACTATAACTTACAGGAATGAAATTTTTCTAATTTTTATGTAATAGATTACATAGATTCTGAACCTTATTAACATTAAATGAAAAAGAAAATATTATTTCTGATAAAAAAAGATATTTCCTTTTATAAAGACTGATAAGTATTTCACCTTTTCATTTTTGGACCAACTCATGTATTTATTAAATATGGTAAATCTAACACCATTTTAATTATTAATGACTATAGTATATTTACCTAAGTTTTTTTCTTATATCATAAAAAACAAGGCTTTCAATTTCATTATAAAATTTCCATTGAATTTTTAAAATGAAAATTTCTATAAATACATTTCACATAGCATTGAATGATGTATATAATTTTATGAATAAGTCTTTAATGAGTTTGTTTCTTTTAATGGTTATCAAAATACTTTACATACTCCTAAAACAAGTAAAAATTTAGTTTTCAAAAGATGAAATAGAATGATCCAATAATTCTATATAAATCTAATGATTGATTTTAAAATCCAGAAAATATGTTAGGCTAAGACAGTAAATATTTTTTTTCTATATCATAAACCATATTCTCAAAATAACCATCTTTTGAAAAAAACTATATGAAATTTGGATAGGAAAAATTCCAAAATATAGTGTTCTTAAATTTTTTATGTAATTGATTTATCATTAATACCAATGATATTCTAGGATATTTTTTTATTTTAAATATGATTAATGTAACATTCATGGATATTAATTCTCATTAAAATCCATGTGAGACTTCCATTAGTGGATTAAGACCATAAAAGAGTATATTTTCGTTAATATTTATGAACATCATCCATTATCACATCGTAAAATTGTTGATGATGTTATGAAAGCTATTATGACCTTAAATATGACTCAATATTATAAATTAATTTTATATTTTCAAGATCAGCCCTTTAATCCTTTACCAAAGTCATGGGTTTTATCTAATTAGCATCCACTTGAGAATGTTATGGTTGAATTCTAGTATAAAACTTATACTAGAAGGTAGTTCTAAATTGATGATGAATACCAACTTTTTATCTATCAACTAAAACAAAATTTAATTAATTATTAAGCTATTGAGGTGAATTGGATAAATTCCATGAAAAAAGTGATGAAATAATTTTAATGGAACAATATTTGTACTCTAATGTAATGACATGATAATAATCTAATTATTGATACAATGTGGGTTATTGAAACAATCAGGATGAAGAAGGAAGTAACATCCATAATAAAGATTGACTTGTACCAAAATACTATAATCTTGATAAATGAATTGATTATGATGAATCCATTTCACCCATTTTAGGGATATATTCCATTTTATTATTAATTGTATTTACTACTCATTTTATTTTTATTACTTTTAAAATTGTGGTCAAAAGAGTGTTTCAAAATTTTCTTTTTTAAAATTTTTTATCAAAAAACATGTTTTAAGGATCATAAAATTCCAAATCTTTATTTCAAGTTAATCATTTATTCTTACTTTTAAAAAAATCCTATTAAAATAGGTAATAGATTTAAATTAAATTTATTTTATGAAATTGTTTTGAAATTGGAAAAGTTTACTCCACTATTTTTTGTCAAATCATTTTAAAGTGATTTATTACTTGGTCCAAAATATGTTGATGATGTTATTTTTAGCTAAAATAATGTAACAATTTGTAATAAATATTCAAATATAATTAATTAATAGTTTTAGGTGACTATTATGGGATAAATAAAAAAATCTTTGGTTTTTAGTTTTCAAAAAATTTTGATGGAAATTTTTTAAACTAAACCAAATACACTAATATCATTATAATGAAATTTTTAAAAGATTGTTCTCTGGAAATTAGAATTCCCATGTCTGTAACTTGTAAGAATTTTTTGGATAAATCAAGAAAATAGGTTGACCAAAATCTATATAAAAATATGAGTATAAAAATAATTTACCTTATGATGATCTAGCTAGAAATAATGTTTAGTATATAAATTTTTTATTATTTTCAATCAAATATTTAAGAATATAAATTTAAATCCTTCAAAACATTTTACAAATTTAGAAAGGATATAAAAATATAGGTTTATTTTTTCATAATTTTTTTTCAATGTTGATTTTTTAGGATTCTAAAAGGATAAGAGAAGTACTAGTGGAACTTCTCATCTACTCAGAACATTCCTCATCTTATGGAAATTTATGAAGAAAAAAATATATTTCAATTTCTATAGGAATAGAAGAACATGTTGTCATTGGGGACTGTAAATCCAATTTTATATCGAAAAAACATATTCCTATTGAGTTTGGGCATACATTGATAATGTCAGTCTAATTTTTAATAACACTAGTGTGATTAGTATCTCAAAAAACTCTATACAAGACTCTTGTATTAAAAACATTGATCTGAGACACCATTTTCATCATGATCACATTTAAAAAGGGGATTTCATTCTATATTGTTTCTAGTATCCTATAACATGTGGATATCTTCACCAAACCCCTTCTACGTGATTTTATTGATTTCATTAGTCATGATTTGGGTATGGTAAACATGAACTACATATATCATAATCTTATTAATCATGTTAAATTTTATGTTTTCCTTCCAAAACGTTCAAACTATTTTTCCAAAATAAATTATTTTATAACTTTATTTATTTTAAACATACAAAATATTTAAATCAAATTTTCATGGAATTCTGAAATTGAAAATCTCTAGAAATACATTTCACATAATTGGCCAATGTATATAATTTTGTGACTATGTATTTTATGATTTTTCTTCTACTATTGGTTATCAACATTCATTTCCTACTCCTAAAATACCTAAAAATAGATGTCTCAAAAGATGAAAAAGAAGGATCCAATAATTCTATATAACTCTATTGATTTATTTAAAATTACAAAAAAATTTGTTAGGTTAATAAAACAAATATTGGTTTCTATATCTTTAACTATATTCTAAAAATAACTATCTTAGGAAAAAACTATATGAACATTGGATAAAAAAATTCAAAAAGATATATTATTTATATTTTTTTGTAATTGATTTATCATTAATACCAATGATATTCTAGGATTTTTTTATTCAAAATATTAATAATATAAATTAATGGATACTAATTCTCATTTAAATCCATGTGAGACTTGAATAAGTGTATTAAGACCATAAAAGAGTAGATTATCATTAATCTTGCTGAAAATTCTCCATTATCACATCATAAAATTGATGATGATGCAGAGTAAACTAGTATGACCTTAATTATACCTCAATATTCTAAAATAATTTTATCTATTAAATATACCCCTTATAATCCATTACCAAATTCAGGGGTTATACCCAAATAACATCCTCTTTAGAATTTTATGGTTGAATTATAGTATAGAACTCATACAAGAAGGTTGTTCTAAATTAATGATGAATAACAATAGTTTCTCTATCAACTAAAACATAATTCACTTTATTATTAAGATATTGATTTCAATTGGATACATTCCATAAAAAAATAGACGAATTAATTTAAATTGAGCATCATTTAGAATCTAATGAAATGACCTGATAATCACCTAATTATTGAGACCATGTGGGTTTTTGAAATAATCCGGATGAAGAAGGAAATAGTATCTTTAATAACGATTGACATGTAAAAATTACTATAATCCTGATAAAGGTATTGATTATGATAAATCTGGTACACCCATTTTAGAGAAAAAGTTCATTCTAATATTAATGGTATTCACTACTCATTTTAATTGTATACTTTTTATATTTTTTTGTCAAAAGTGCATTTCAAAATGGATTCATTTTTCAAATTATTTTTCAACAACAAATTTTTAAAAATCATAAAATTCAAAATAATTATTTATTTTTAATCAATAATCCATAATGTTTAAATCAATCCAATCGAAATTGGTATGAGATTTATATAAAATTTACTGTATGAAATTGTATTGAAATATTGAAAAGTGGACTCTGATATTTTGTTCAAAGAATTTTCAAATGATTTATTAGTTGTTCAAAAATATGTTGATGTTATTATTTTCAGCTAAATTAATGTAACAATTTTTAATAAATATTCAGATATAATTAACGACTATTTTAAGTCACTATTATTTGATAACTAAAAAATTACATTGGTTTTCAAATTCCTCAAAATATTGATGGAGACTTTTTAAACTAAAATTAATACAATAATGAAATTCTAATGAAATTTTTAATAGATTGTTCTTTGGAAATTATAATTCCTATGTCTATAACTTGTTATATAGTTTTGGATATATCATGTAAATAATTTGACCACAATTTATTTAAAAATGTGATTTTAAGGGTAATTTAACTTATAATAATCCAGGTGGACATATTGTTCAGTATATACATTTGTTATTATTTTAAATCAAATCTAGTAGAATATTAATTTAAATCCCTAAAAACAATATACAAAATTATAAAGGATCTAAAAATATAGGTTTATTTTTTCATAAAGAATATTTTTCCAATGAACATTCTATTGGATTCCAAAATGATATGAAAAGTACTACTGGTACTTCTCGTCAACTCAGAAAATTTATCATCTTATGGTTAGTTAAGAGGAAGAAATTATTTCTCTTTCTATTGACAATGAAGAATTGGTTGTCACAGGGAGCTATTGATCAAATTTTATATCAATGGAACATACTCTTATTGAAATAGTTAATACATTTGATAATGTAACTATAATGTGTGACAACACTAGTGTGATTAGTATCTCTAAAAACTCTATAAAAGACACTCGGGTTAAACCCACTGATATGAGACACCATTTTCAACATGATCATATTTAAAAATGTAATTTCATTAAATATTTTTTCACTAACATATAACATGTGGATTTCATCACAAAACCCCTTCCACTTGATTTCCATGATTTTATTAATGGTGAGTTGGGTATGATTAACATGCACTACATATATCATAATTTTATAAATCATGTTAAATTTGATATTTTCCTTCCAAAACAATCAAATTTTTTTTCCTAAATAAAATGTTTCATAACATTATTTCATTTATAATAAAAAATGTTTTAAACAATCTTGTTATTTTTTTATATTTAATAAGGGATACTCCATAAAAAAATATTCATTTCCAAATGAAAACTAGTAAATATTATTATGGAAAATATGGACCGAATGCTTGTTACATTAAAAAGGGCTAGTGGGATTATTAATCCCGTATTCACCCTACTCATGAGTAGTTGGACTTTACTACGCACCTAATTTCACACTCCTATAAAATTTTATATTATTTATTTATATAAATTTTTAAAATCATTAATATTCACTAATATAAAAACAGCCTATATCAGTACTCAAAATAGGCTTTAACAACGCTAAAAAATCTCTTTATGTCTTATCGTTAATATAGGGGGTCCCTTTAATTAGTGCTCTGAAAAGTGCTAATAAAGACCACTTTTTTCACTGCTAAAAAAGAACATATATAAGACCCCTTTATCAGTGCTTTTTGAGCACTGATAAAAGGGTTCTTTATCAGTGCTTTTTAAAAAGCACTGATAAAAGTCAAAAAAAAGTAAATAAATAATGCACAAGGATAGCTTTTATCAGTGCATAACCACCCCTATATCAAAACTAGGAGGTCTCCCGCGCACTTCCCTTCCCACACATCCTCACATGCGTGCACCACCTTTGCCTCCACCCGAACTCGAACCCGCAACCTCCCCATTTCACGACCGCACCTTTACAACTAAGCTATTTCATTATTTTATCTATTTAATGTTATATCTCTTTATATATAGTTATATTTATTCATATATTGATATAGAATCATATTTATATAAATATATCTATTCATCTATTAGTATATATATATTCATTTGTATATTAATATATATATATATATATATTAATTTATATACACATTTTTAGTTAAATTTTTTTCCGTATATTTATTTGTATATTAATGTATACTTATATGATTAGTTTTAAATAAATTTATAAGAAATGTTTTGTATGTGTGGTTATAATTAAATATATAAATACATACATACATAGATAAATATATATACAACACATAGACACACACATACACATATATATTTACCAATAATTACATATATATGTGTATTTGAAAAGCCAAAGAATGTTAAAACAATCATAACATATAATCTAGAAGCTCGTTTCAACTTCACAACCATTCAAATAAAATAAAATGAGACAATCATAGATATGATATATGGTATAGGTTTAAAGGACATCCGGATCAGAAGTTATACCTGTTTGAATGTTAACAAATCAGTGTATCCTGACTAAAAACTCAGTTTTGGAGGCCTTATAGGCCTTCATGGCCTCAAAAAATTTGAAAGAGGCATTTTCTTGGTCACAAACGCGTATATCTCATGCCACGCTTCAATTTTATATGTTATACAGCTCAAATGGACACCGATATTAAAAGTTATGGCTGTTTGAAGTTGGACTTACATTTTCTACTTATTTTAGAAATTTTATTAATTGTTTTTATTTTTTGTGTCTTCAAATTGTTATTTGATTATTTTTAATCAATAATAATTAGCAACTTATTAATTAATAATATTTTCTTAAAATATTTTAAATCCATTTACACTAAATTTATTATATATTTAATGTAATAGTCTATTTATACATATATAAAACAGTTTTAAAAAATATATATTATATTTATATACGAGTAAATATACTTATATAAAAATAATTTATTTTTCATTAATTGTATTTTGAAATATAATTTTTTTCAGTGCTGATAAATCCCCCCTTTATCAGCGCTTTTTTTGAGCGCTGATAATGGGGTAGCTCTTCCCTCTCCCATTTATTTAGTAGTGATTGTAATTATTTTAAAGATATTTTATAACATATTATTTCTTTATATTGTTTTTTTTATGTCTAGGATCCATTTAACATTCCTAAGGAATTATTTAAGGGAGATATAAAAATGTTAAAACAATAATGATATTAAATGTGAAATTATTTTCCCAAATTCCTTTTTAGGATTTCATTTAACTCTTGATCTTCTATAAAAATAAATTTCAAAGATTCAATTATCTCTTGATTAATATTATTAAATGATTTTTTTTCATACATCTGAAGATTTATTGAAAATAACTAATTATAAATTTTTATGTTTTCAAAATTTTAAAAAACAATTCCATGAATCTCTAGAATGTGAATTAATTATTATAATTTTAGTTTTAATGTTAAATTATTTACACCAATCCTATTTATAAATTCAATTTTATGATCTAAATTAGGGGGTTCTAGTATTTCGAAAAATTTGATGTAATTGTCAAAATAATTATTTTTAGTTTTCTTATGGGAGAAATTGAATGTAATTATGGGGTTGAAATATTGTTGTTATTACTTATGTCGATATAAATTATTATGAAAATTATTAATAGATTTTACCTTTTAGATTACATTTATTGATATTTTTTTATCATAAAAGGTTATATTGTTATGATTCTCACCTTATTTTTTAATATGAAAAACTCTATATAATGAGACTAATTATTTCAATCGACTAGTATAATGTTAAAAATGTGGGGAAATCATGTTAGAATCTTAAAAAACCCATGAAGTATACTTTGATAAGACATGATATTAATTTTTAACACATGGAGTGACGTTCCAAGATCATTTAAAAGAAATTAATTAGGATAGTAATATTTGGAGGTATTAAGGCATGGGAATGTGTCACTAACTATCCGGTGTATATCCACTAACTAGCTAGTGGTGAATGAAGTATAATCCAAAATTAGTAGATGTCCAACAGCTAACTAGTGGTGCACCACTAACTAGCCATTGAAATTAGGCAGAATAATTGTCTGATCTAATTGTCCACTATCTACCTAGTAAATGAATTCAATGTTTGTGGAGTTCATAAATCTCTACTGGATATTTAATGGAGACAAAAACGTATCTGGTTCAATCAATAGAATACATTTTAGGCAATCCTTAATTATGGTAAAGTTTTCTTAATTTTTATATTATTTCGCTTCATTTTCCCCTCTGAACTCTAAAATATTCTTGTAATTTTATTGAGGATATAAATAGTCCACTCAATGACCTTTAAAAAATACATTCTCATTAATCCTCCAATAAATATATGTTGTTGTCATCAAATTTCTATAAATTGATCTCAATTCTAATGTTCTCCATATTAAAATCTATAGTAAGACCTTATAGTAATATTATTATGACACTCCACTGTATTTATCATTCTATCCTAGATAATCATATTATATTTTTGAGTGAATTATGATCATGATAAAACATCATTTCTTATAGTAATACTCTCTTCAACCACTTTCATTATATTATCAGTGCTTACTACCTTTAATATGAGGGGGTCGATTCTTCCTTCAAAAGTATGAAAAGCGGTGAGAATTTACCTCATTATATTTTACAAGTATGTCAAAAAAATCATGGATCATTTATAAGTTAGGTATATTAATACAGTAAAAAATTTAAGTTTTGTTATCATAGATAATGTTAATTATTAGGGTCTCATACATTGTATCATAATTCCATTGAGGTGGTATACATAAGGGTTCTTATAATTACATTATCATATTTCCATACCAATTTTTTTCCTACATTACATTTAATTTTTTTACTCATTAATATCCTTTTATCATTAAATTAATTGATTTTTTGTTTGATAACTAATAAAAAAATATTTTAATGGACACATTTATCATGTCAGTTATTAAATAACTAAATGAAAAAATAAAACATGTGTATTTTCTACATCAGTAAATTTATAGTAAATATGAAAAATACATTTTTAGCCTCATTTATTAAATAACTACTCTAAAAACATTAAAATTTTAAAGAAACAATAGGAAAAAACAATTGGGATTCATCATTCTATGTTCTTACCATTTCATTGTCTCACAGAGAAAACCATAACCCTTCAATATTTGATCATATTACTTCAAATTTATTCATTTTTCATTCTAGTGCCCTCAAATTTCTTTTAGTTGGAATGATCCAATATCATACACTATCACCAATCATCGATTGTTGTTTTCACAATGTCAGTACCTTCTTATCATTGTTGTTCCATTCTCAATGTCCCTCCATATATTATCAATTTATGGGTTAATGATAATTTTTTTTTCATGTATCAATCACATTTTCAATTGTACATGTAGTTATAATTTTTTATTTATGTAACATTCTATTCAATATTATTATTTTCAATTTTTATAATTTACAAATCTTATGTTTTTTCACTTATGATTAATTTTTTTAAGATTAAGGTTTGATAAATATATAATTTATGGAATTTTCTTTATAAATATTACAATTTTACTAATTAATGTGTGTCAAAGGTAAGTTTATTATAATAATTATGAATGCCTATTTTATAAAGTATTATGGATTATAGAGATTTAATAGAGTATATTAATAATATATTTTTAAATGGGAATTATAGTTATAAAACACTTTTTGGTTATTTATTAATGAATGATAATTATATATGTTCATATTTATTATTTTTTATTAAATATGTAATCTATCATTTTAATGTTATAATTTTATGGTATATTTAAATTTTTATCTATAAATATAAAATTTTAATTAAATTAAATAATATAATAAATTATTTTCAATTCTTTATATTTCATATGTTTAATAATTAATCTATGATTGATTACTACATTGTAGGAAACAAATGAATATTAGTATGGTAGGGATTCATTTGTGGAATCACAAAAATGAACTATTCCAAAATATGACTTCTTTTTTATCCATGTTTGATGTTTATAAATATGATGAATTTGGAAAGAATATAAAATAAAATATTATTTAACTTATCATGGTTTTAATCCATGCTACAACCCTTAGATTATATTGGGTGGAACTGGGATTAATTCATGTTTTATTGATGATGATAATTTTCATGATAAAATGTCTGGTCAAATTGGTGAAATTATTCATGTTATTGATGTATAAGAAGTTAGTATTAAATTGAAAACTGAGAATCTATATTGTGATCCCAAAAATCCATGTTATCCTAGTTAGACATAATTTATGATGTTAATATTTATTAACATGATTGAAAAATTGATTGAGGGGAAAGAGTTTTACAGATTTTCTATAATTGCTGAAAGAAAAACGTTCTAAAGATAATAATATTATAGATTCACAATAAAAAAATAATAAAATGTTACACCTAATGGTTTTTGGGTTCAATAAGATAGATGCCTACCAAAATTATTCTGTAATATATAAGAAAGAAAAAATGTTTTTCAGGATGTCATAATTGTGACTAATCATTGTTTATATTGAAAAAAACTATTATTCTTATTTAGCAGTTATATACAATCTTGCACAGGAAATTTGGTGCGTTCCTATAATTATTTATTTGAATGATTTATTCTGTGTTTTAAATAATAAAAAATGTTTCAGATGGAATATTGATGTGTTGATTTGTGATAAAAAACATTTATCAAGCTAATTTTCCACAATGGAAGAAAATTGATCAACAGATTCCTACATATAGAAAGGTAGTTAAAAACATCATAAATGGACTATACATATAGTTAATGAATCCATATCGATGTATTTTTAGAAAACATATGTCATGGATAATTTTATTGGTAATTTACAGATGAAATTATATATTTTTTATGAAGTGTAATTATATCATCTTGAGATTAATGATTTTTAGTCCAAAACATCCTAGAAATTATATTGATGTTTTCTTGTCACCGTTATTTGATAAATTGATACATCTATGAGAGGATGGTATTTGATAATATTATTAAAATAAAATGGATGATTTTCAAATGAATTATTATAATTATGTTCAGAAAAAATGAATTCTCATTATATGAAAATTTTAATTTATATAGTGAAATGTAAAATAAATCATGTCCAATTTGTATACATTAGGCTTTATGCTATCAAATTAAATAGGAGAGAAAATAGTATAAATTTTATATTTGAAATTTTTTTATGGATCAATCTTATTAAATATTAAAATGGAACTAAATAAATCATAATAATTTTATATTTATCAAAATCCATTGTCCACTAATTAGAAATTTGAGATAGTAAGAAAAATTGATGTCAAATCCGTAATGATAAAAAAAATTTGTAATGTAAAAAATGAAATAAATGATCATTATTTTTTAAGTAACCATCAGAACTAGGAACTGTGCAGCTTTGTTTGGGGCAATGCTAGCCAGTCAGCTATGCAAGGCCGAGAGCTAAGGGATCAATGATCCAGAAGGTGGGGAGGGGAAATTATAGTGGGTTGGGCTTATAGATCATGTATTGGGCATGTTATGCCTCTGGGCCTTCCGGTCATGTATTGTAGGTCATTTCAGGCCTTGTGCCCTGGGCCCACGGGTCATGTTCGGGTTCCCCTTTGAACCTATAAATGGGGGATTTTCCAGAATAAAAATAAAAAAAGGCCTTTCTGCCATTTAGTAATATATATTAGTGTAATGAATAATATGGTATTTTTTTCATTACATAAGTGATGCTAATTTATATATACCATTTCATATCTATGTGATAATATACTGATATCCAATGAGGAAATATATGTGGATTTTAAATGATTATAAAAAATATTTGCATTGATTAAATATACCTTCCAAGTTAGATCATGTGAATCATAAATACTGGGAGTGTTAGTGTGTGACATAATTTTAAATATGATAGAATTGTCCAATTATGACATTAATTACAATACATATTATATGAATGATTAAGACAACATAAGCATAGTTCATAGTACTAGTGTGCTTTTCATTATAGAGGTAATGAATTTTTTGATTAGAAAAGATGAAAACCAAATATATGCATCAAGAGAATATTATATATTCATGAAAAAAATATTGGCTTCTTATTACCTTTAATTTTGAGTATTTGTGTTTAACTATAAATTTGTTATCAGTAAGAATATTATCACACATGATGAATTCAAAATAACAGTAATTAATATAAATATATTTGAATAAACAACTGATCATATTATCATGTAAAAATAATAAAAACAAATTCTAAAAGATCATGATATATAAAATATATAGTGCTATATCATTTTTGAAGAAAAAACGTATATCAGTGTAGAAAAACAAATAAATTTTATTGATTTATCTGATATACATACATAAATATAATTATTAATATAGGATATTGATGACCACATCGTATTCATGGTTTGTGACATAAGAAATTATCATTATAGAGGAATACAAGAAAACAAAATTTTATTAAAATTCAATTATTATAGATGATATATATTTATTTCTTCTTTATATATTAATGTTTCATATAATTATAGATATTAATTTTCATTTTTTTAACATTAAAAATAATAATTGAAAAATTATTCTTAACTATTTTTTAGATTAGTTTAGTATTGTAATTATTTTTTTAATTAATTAAATTTGATAATGAACAATTTTATTTATATAAATTTTAAATAAAATTTGTTTTAATCTATAATTATAATTTTGTTTTTTTAATACTTTCTATATTATTTTATCATTTTCAGCTACTAATAAATAAGATAAAGAAACTTTTTAGTATATTTTTTTAACAATGTAGTCAACTACTTTAAAAAATTTAATAAATAGTTATTTTTTAAAATATTATTTGTTTTATGTTTCTTGAATCATTTTATAATTTGTATTAAAAATTTTATATTAAAATTTTATTTTCTTCTCATGTTTATTTCATTTCATATCTCAGTAATGGTGATATAATTTCATTTTACTAAATTAATTTTTTTTAATAAATATGTGTTTATTTTAGTATACTTTTTTGAAACTTTTTCATTTTATATTAAAGTATAAATGTAATTGTTTGGTTTCTATATTATTATACTTCCTTTTCATTAATTTTATGTGTAGTATAATATTCATATAGATCATCAGAGTCCCATAAAGATTTATAGGAGGATAGTAAACATAATTCCATTGAGGAGCCTCATCATCTTTTTACATAGGATCCAAAAAAAATTATAAGGCTAGTGAAGAATTCCCAAGTTGGTAAACATGGAAATACACATTCACCAAAATTATCAATTTCACATTTTTGGGATAAGAGGTGAACAGTCAATTATGTTGGAAATTATATTAATAGTTGTCTAAATTTTAAAAAATAAAATTTAATTTTTAGTGAAAGCACAATAAAAAATTTAAATTTTTATTTGTTATTGTCTAATTTCTAAAAATGGAAAATATCATTATTATAAGAGGAAATTTTGGTAAACTCATTAGTTATTATTTTTCTTGTCCTGAATTTTTTAGCTAATGATGATTTTCATATCTTATCATTGAGAATATTATATATCCACCACCAGATTAGTTAAGAAATGATTTTTATCTTTAGATTCTAAGATAGGAATATTAACATTCTAAGAATCCCCATTTCCTTGATATTGTGGTGAGACATTACTTGGACTTAAGCCACATTTCCAAAATTCCAAAGGCTAGAAATAAATACTTAAGGGATTTAATATACAAAAGGGATAACTTTCCATTTGAAAATGAAATACCCAACCAAAATACCATTGAAAACCAATACACTATAAGATGCATGATTTACGGAAATATATCTCAAACATTTTTTTATCAAACCAACCAAAGAATACTAATTTAGATGAAAAACTAACATCAATTTAAATATCATAATACAAACTATTAAACACCAAGACAACCACATGGCTCCAAAAATCCACATTCCCAATGCTCTAACTTCACCAAATATTCCATGTATCACAAGGTTTTTCTAAATATGTGTGATACATTACCTTTTCCCATTTCTTAGTAAATAACATCTGCAACATTCATATAGTGCCAAAGTAGAGGTGATTACTATAACAAAATAGGGTTTTCCGAATGACTTCCCTACTCAAGCCAATATGATTGAACATGTTAGATATATTTATTTGAAAAATGTTATATAAAAAAATTTATAAAATAGTTATAACTAAATAGAAATAACCTCCAATGAAACCACTTTCATAAAAAAAAATGAAGCTCTAATGAAATCATGAGGCCATACTTTAAAAAATTTCACAAGTTATATTTTCGAATAACCTTTCTATTCTGCATACCCACACATCCAACAATGCATGCATCATTATAATAGTTCTATATTCATGAGTGGTTTTAAATCTATCCAATAAGTCATCAAAATTTTATTATATTCCATAATCCATTACACCTTTGGTACCATGCATAAGGTTATATTTCAACCAATATTTGTAATGTGATTAGAACACACAACACAAAGTATTCCCAAAAACCATGGAAATACACTCATTACAAAACAATTTAAATTCAAAAACAACTTAAATAAAACAAATTTTTTTATTGAAAATATTTTTCGATAAATTGAGTCATGTTACTATCCAAAAATCATCATTTTAAAATTATTTTTCAAGGATCAATCATAAAAATTTCACCAATTCACCCAAAATCCAAAACCATCACTAAACAAGGTTTCAACCATGGTTTTAATACCAATTTCAAACTCAATATTTGTCAATTAAGTAAATTTGAAACTAATACTATTTGTTTAATAAAAAGAAGTTTAGATTAAATCAACATACCTACATAGTTTTGATGACAATGATAAACAACATGAAAAACAATCACAAAACTGAGTTGGAATTCTAGTAACCTACCCTCTATATCATCCCTTATCAACAAAAAGGCCAAATATGATAATATATTTCAACAAAACCCACATACCTACCCACATAATGTGTATATATATAAAACTAAGAGAGAGAGAGAGAGAGTAAAGTATATCATAGAAAACCTTCAAGAATAAAGAAAAACGAAGCCTAACACAAGAATCTTTCTTCAAACCACAAAGCGATGCCTCTAGATGTCTTCCCAATCAATGGGGAGAGGTTCCCCATCATTTAATAGGATATATTACCATGTTAGATCCATTTTGGGGAAAAATGAGGCAATAAAAAACATATAACCTACTTATATCCACTTAATTCGGATCTAGTTTTTTTAATGCATGGTTTAGTCGATCCATTTTTAAACCATGCATAAACATTTTTCTAGACACTCCTTCAAGGATAGACCTCATATGGTTTCTTCACTGTTCTTAGAAATCATGTTCTATCTTTGTGAACCAACTCTCACAAAATTCCAGAGCCACTTTTACAAAGTGAACAATTTCTCTTTAGTGGATGCATGGTTTCGATAACCATGCACTTCCCACGAGCCTTACCTTTTGATTTTGTCTCCCTTCACATAGTTTCATGTAGGTATTATAATATTTTACCAATAATTGCACGAACTGTGCTCTAATAGAAACCCCCTAAAACACTGTAAATGTTCAAAAAAATTTCCCAAAAATCACCAATATATATTATATACTTTACAGGAATCAATAAGGGGTAATATATTAGAAAAAGGGGGTGATAAATTCTCCCCAACATAAGTCATTATTTTTATTAAAATTACTAAAACATCATTGCTCTGAAAGAGTTTTTTTCCATTGATCATTCATATCCTTTTTGTGTGACCATGTCTCTTCCTAAATCAGACCAGGTCACCGAAAAACCTACAATTGACCAGTTCGTTTTCCATGAAAGCCTTACTATTTCATATACACAAACTGTACTATGAGATAATCAAATTAAGTATATATATCTAGGTTAATATGTTCCCATTTTATTGCATGGTTAAATGTAGGATAATATATTTTCAACTAAGATGTGTGGAACACATTTTTCACTACAGAAAACTGTGGTGGTAGTGTTGACCATTAAGAAACCTCTCCAAACCGTTCAATATTGAGAAAGGGACTATGTATCTTGGGAACAAATTTCCCTTATTCCCAAAATAAATATGTCCAATCTTTGTAGAGAATATTAAGTACACAAGATAAGTCACTACAAATGAAAAAGGCCCTAGATGATGATCCACATAGGATTTATAATGACTCTGATCCATCTCCATCCATTTCTTAGTCGACATAATCTTATACATTATTTCGTGGATAAGGATTGGAAAAACTAGATAATTATCACAAGTTACCATTAAAAAATATATAGAACAACATGGATTCTCATATAATTCTTCAAAATAAATCATATGTATCATTTATTGGTTTTTTATTATATGGGAACTCTATTAACATTATATTATCTTCCCATGAGCCATCAAAACCCATTACAGAACCCCCAACATGTCTTTAAACATTTTTATCATCCTTTTAGATTGTACATCCCTCTATGGATATTATTCTTTACTCATACTTCACTAAGTCCTAAGGGATTTCTATCATGATTTCCAGAAACATTATGTAAACCTAAAATATAAATATATATATATATATATATTAAAATATCAAATATGTTATTATAATCATCTCTACCACATCTTAGAAATATATTATTGAAAATTCCTCCACCGTATAAGATTTAAGAAAAGGGGATAAATTTGGTAACTTTTTGAGTCAATGCACTATCACCCCTAGAAAATCATTTTTTTTGAACCGTTCTTGGGAGACTTATTAAGAAATCCATGGCTATCTTCTCCCATTTCCAAACTAGAATAGTTAAAGACTATAATAAACCTTCTAGTCGCTGATGATCATACATAACATTCTAACAAGTAAATCATCTTAAAAAAACTCATCCACCTTCATTTTCATACAGATCCCCCTAAACTATACATTCAACACATTATACATATTCGGTATTCTAATATTAACAAACCATATCTAATGTTGGTATTCATAGAGAATTTTTTCCTAACAAGACATAAGGATAACTATCAGATTTAGGAACCACATCACTAAACTCTTATCCAGACTCCAGCTCTCAGTGGCCTCCCCACCATTGAGTATTGGAATTATAGACAAATATTATGCATCAGATATATATGCCTCCTTAAAAATATTCTTAAAATCAGGAACAAGATAAATTGGAAATAAAACCATAACATCATCTTGGTCATCACATTCTACAAGTATATCATTTAAGATTGGCATTAACTACCACTTATACAAAGCAAATTTTTCTATCTCAGCATATGATGTCCTGCTTAATGCCTCTACCACCAAATTTTCATTTCATGGTGTATACATAAAATAAAATTTAAATATTTCTAGATACTTTATCTATATTATTTTCATTCGATTCAAATTAAGTTGTGATAAATCTTGTTTTAAGATCTAATGATCTATAAATACTGTAAATTTTTCTCTATAGTGGTAATGATGTCATGTCATCAAATAAGGTATGATTGTAGCTAACTCCCAATCATGCGTTTTATATTTATTAACATTCAAAAATTCCTTGATTGATAAGAACAACATGATCTTATTGCATGAAAAAACATCCCAAACTTTATCCAAAAGCATCAAAAAACACCACGTACCCCTCCCCCGATTCTGGGAAAAACAGAATTAGTGCAGATGTAAGGAATCCATTTTTCTCTTGAAAAGACTTCAAACATTACCCATCCTATTATAATTGATAATTATTATTTTTAAAGCTATCATGGGAGAATCAAGTAATGAGAACCCATGAACAAAGCATTGGTAAAAATAGCAAGACTAACAAAATTCCATATCTAAATGCCATTCTTCAATAGTGGCTAAGATATAATAGCTTTTATCATATCTAGATCCATTGAAACAAATCTTTATGAAATTACATGTCCAAGAAATCACACCACTTTTATCTAAAAATCACCCTTTTACAATTTTTCATAAAGACTATTTTCCAGGTGTTTCTCATGCACGTCCCTTTTTCTTAAATACACAAATATCTCATCCACAAACACCCAAAAACGGTATTTAGATATCACTAAAATATCTGATTCATCAATTACATAATGACCACTAGTAAATTTTAAAGTCTAAAATTCATTACCACATTTTTAAAATGTCTATATCTACTTCTGAATGCTGTCTTCAGAATGTCCTCCTTCCAAACTCACAAATTTAGGATATCTTAATTATAAGTCAATTTTGGAGAACAATTGAGAATCCCTAAATTGTTTTATTTGATCATAAATTTGTTGAAGTGGATACATATTCTTTATTATAAAATAGTGTATTTTATGATAATGAAAACAAAAATTTAGATTTCCATCATCTAATTTCGTGAATAAGACTATTTTTTATATGGAGACATACTAGGTAGAATGAAACACTATCTTTCCAGCTAAAAAATAAACTTTTAACACCATTATATTTTTGGTACCATTTGATAATATATATGTGAGATCAGACTGGTCCCCATGAGGATGTCAATTATAAACACCACTTCCCTTACTGGTGGTAATATAGATAAATTTTTCAGAAACACATTTGAGAACTAATACATGACTACTGAGATACTGATATTCTTGATCTATTCTATATATTCCAAATTAAACATTGCAAACTAGTAAGAGTCTATTCCAACTACTACATCCACTAAGATCATTACACCTAACTTACATTATATTCTCCTCTAAAGAGATGCTTGATTCCATCCTTAGTCACAAAACTAATTATTATGAAATAATGGTAGATGTGAGCCTTGAACATTGTCAATAAATTCATTCCAAGGATTAAATCATAGAAATATATTTCAAGTATAGATAAATCAAATTACATCTCAACACTATATACACTTATTGAACGTCAATTGCACACAAAGGCTCTACATTATCCTTAACAAAGAAGAGTTTTATGTTTCATCGTCAAGGGAATCGTCTCAAGATAAATATTTATAATATTTTTTATGTTATGGTATATTATTGGTGTCTATTTACACCCTCAGTTAATATAGTTGAAGGATCCCTAGTGGAAACATCCTTCTTTTTTCATGGTTCAAGGAGGACAATTCATCCAAACAACCATTTGATTCAGATTCAGGCTCCCACCTTGGAAGTTGGTGCCCCTCATCTGATTGACACTAAAATTTGAGTTTCCACTAGATATCATGGGAACCAATAGAATTCTTCCTCCCATAGATTGTAATATGTCTGATTTTAGCCACTATCACTCTATTTACCATCTCTTCATAGTTCTTAATACATTGCAAGGAAATCACCAAGAGAATCTATGTAGCGCTGATTCAAAGATATATACCTTCAAGGATGTACTAGACACAATGTCAGGTTTTGAGAAAAGAAAATTCATGAATTTATCCGCACACTCTATGAAAAAAATATTTTCCTACATCAAGATGAATAATTTCTTCATTATCTTACTCTTTAATGTCAGAGGATAGAATTTTTTGTTGAACAATTCATCAATATTTTCCCTACCAAGTCATTTATCAACTTTATCATTCACCACTAGATCATAACACTAGAATTCAAGATCCTTGATTATATATGTTACCATTATGACATTCAACTCAATTAGAAAACCGATGAAATTGAAGATATGAATCTTCATACTCAATCATTCCATAGCTTTTTCAGGTTCATATTCACCCCATAATATGGGTGGATTAATCATCTGGAAGTGGAAGGAATGATACACTTATCTTGGATCATTCCTCCAATTCACGATTTCGACAACCTAGACACTTGGATATTACTCTAAACCAGCTATTGGTTTAGTAGTGGCTAAGGTGAATACACATTTTAAGTAGATTCCTCTCGTTGATTTCCAAAATTCTTATGGGGTTCCATTTTCTATATCCTAAACTAACTATATTAGTATACCCATGTATAAACATTAGGATTATCATTTCTAATTTTATCACATCACCTATCAGAACATTTTTTTTCGAAAATAAAAATTTTCCACGTTAAATGTTTTTTACAAATATTTACTTTATTTTAAAAGTAAAACTATTTTCAAAATAACACAATCATGATATTTTTGAAAATAATTGTTTGGAAAATAACAAAAACATTTTTCAAAAAATAGAATTATTTACAAAATCACAAATTATTACTAAAAAAAATATGTATTCCTAGTTGGAAGTCACTTTTATAATGCATGTCATTCTTATCTCATTAGTTAAACCCATGAAAACAAAATTCAAATTCCTATAATTATATCCAAAACAATTGTGTTCTATATTCCCATGCAACATGAAGTTCATCATAAAAAGGTTAAAAACACCTTTTTATGATCTACATTTCAGGTCTCGAAAAACCTAATCCTTTCTATGATACAATCCCAAGTAATAGATAGTGATGAAATTTTCTTCAGAGACAAAACTAACCAATGACTATGTTTTTCACAAGACATGGACCAAGATAATACCAAATGTCTCAAATATAATTTTGGATCATAGAAATATGATAACATTTATAATGTCTCACCACTACTCATTGGCTTCAGAGGGTGGTGAGATGTTACTTGGCCTTAAGTAACGTCCTAAAGATACCAATGGATTGTAATAATTATTGAATGGGTTAAATATAATTGGGGGACATATTTCACTTTGAAAATAAAACATAAACCCAAAAAACCAAAGACAGATAAAACAATACATTATGTAAGATAAATTTTTTGAAAACTCAAAAATTTCATTTGTATCAAACCAACCAAATATAATTACAATGGAAGCCAAAATAAAATCATTCTACATATTGAAAGAGAAACTATTAAAACTCCTAGGAAACCACAAAAACCCAAAGCCACACAAGATCTATACTAAAACTTCAGAAAACATCTCATGTATCATGAGGTTGTGTTAAATATTTTGATACATTACCTTTTCCCATGTCGTGGTAAAAAACAACTACAATAGAACCAATGATCCACAATAGTGGTGAGTACTAAAATATGGTAGGTTTTCTCCAATGAAATCCTAAATCACACCACTATCATATAACTTTTTAGGTACATTTTTTTAAAATAATTTATAAAAAGGAATTTATGATAAATTTTATAACTAAATATAAACAAGTTAAAATGAAAACATTTTCTCAAATGAACAAAATGTTATGAAGAAACATCCGAGAAATACTTTAAACCACATCAAAAGTTCTATTTTTGTCCAAAATATTCCATTATACATATCCACATGTCTAAAAAGGCATAAATCATTACGATATTTCCATACTCATAAGTGGTTTCATATTGATATACCATGTCATTATAGGGTAATTATATCCCATGTTCTGTTACACCATTGGCATTCAACAGAAGCTCATATTTCATCCAAGACCAGTAATGAAATATGAACACACACCAACAAGTATTACTGAAAACCATTCCAATAAAACCATGCCAAATCCTTTTAAATTCCAAAACAGTTACAATAATTCAAAATTTTTATTGATTTTTTTCGATAAATTAATACATGTAACTTTTTTAAAATTAAAATTTTAAAATCATTATCAATGAAAACTCATAAAAATGTCACAATTTCCATAAAAAATGTCATACCATCTGTAATGAAAGATTAAACAATGATTTTCACATTAATTTCACCTTCAATTTTAATCAATTAATTCTATTAAAAACTTTTCAATTTAGTTTAGTAAAGATGAGATTTGAGTGAATCCACATACCTCAAGAGTATTAGTGAAAAAAGATAAAAATCATGATAAACATCAAAAAATTATTTAAAATTCCAAAAACCCACCTTATATATCCTACCCTATCAATAAACAATCCAAATATAATTATACATGGCATCCATAGCCTTAGATCTACTCACGAATGGAATGGATATAAGAAATGGAGAAAAACCGAAGTGAATCTATGAAAACAATCAAGAACAATGAAGAACGAAGACTTAACATAAGAATATAGATTCCAAAATCTATGATATGCCTCTATATTTCTCCTAAATTGATGTGGTAAGATTCTAGACATTTTATAGGAAAAATCCTTAGTTAGGGCCATTTTTGGTCAAAAAATATTCACTAAAACATTAAACTTACCTAAATACACTTTATTAGGATCCAAATTGTTTTATCATTCATGGATTAGTCAAAAATTATGTTAACTGTCTTCTTACAGTGTGTTAGCCACTGCCTTAAGGATTAACCTCTCATGGTTTCTTTTCATGGTTTCCAAAAACATTATCCAACAATTACTAAGACAGTATCTAAAAAATACACAGTGACTTTTACATAGTGTATGGTTAATTCTTAGTGGATGCACAGTTTGGGTATACCATGTTCCACCCATTCACCTACAATTTTCCCTTCCCTCCCTATGCACGGTTTCCTACAATGGCTTCATATTTTTACCAAAATTGTGCACCCATGGTGAAACTATAAGTAAACAAAAAACACTCCAAATTATTTCCAAACTCTCCCAAAAATCATGCATTTACATTATATATTTAAAATCATTAATAAGGGGTTAATTACCAAAAATTGTGGGTTCTACATGGATGTATTTAAAATCGTCCACTACATCAGATTTCATTTTGAGTAAATGAGACAATCAAAATTCATGAGACATATATCATCTTCTAGATTTTGATACAGGGAAGCTTTTTGTTGATTGTAGACAACATGAATCATTTTTTGTAACTAAAATTTTATCTTTTAAATGATTATAATATATTAATGATCATATTTATTATTTTATTATTATTTTATAATATATATATATATCACCTCTGGAGATCCAATGTGAGAACATATACCTCATACATTATCTCGTGGAGGGTATACGATATTTGAAGGACAAATGATGGACGAAAATTTTAAAAAAATGAGAGATGAATCTAATGAGTCTACATATTTTGGTCCTCCTTCCCCTCCATATTGACATGAAAAAAATAAGTGGGAAAAAATAAAAAAGGGGAATATATCTTATAAAATTGTTGAGGGCTATAACTGAGAAGATTATAAGAATATATTTAATTAATTTATGTTATTTGTGTAATTAATGTTTTTACAAATTCTGATTCACTAAGAAAAATTTCAAATATTGTATATAATAATTCCTTAAATAGAAGATAACACATGAAACATATATTCCTAAGGTTTATAATGATACTTTATTTACTTCATTGCATATCCCAAACACCTCGATCAAGTATGTGGATATGATAATGAAGTATCGACAAAAAAATTTATTTAGTCATTATGGATACACTTCAAGTGAGGATGTATATAAATGAGAAATTGAATCTTTTGAAGATTAATTTCAAGAGATGGGTGATATGATGAAGTATAACATTAGAGTCTTAGTAAAGTAGACGTTTTTAGACATGATGAAATAGTTTTAGTCTATATATCCCACTCCACCGTTTCCCCTAGCAAGTCTTACTCCATATCCTCCTGCAAGTCCCCCCTCCACCACCTTCTATTATGAAACTCCTAACCTTATCCTATATGGCTTAGTATTTATTTTTAGATATATGTTGAGGATCCCTAATATCATACTGTTTCATATGGGTTTATGTATTCTATTGGGGATACTTCTCATCATCAATAGATAAATATATTGTATCATATTAATCACTCAATATGATATGATAGATAGATCAACATGTGTACCATTTTCTACTGATGTTTTCACTACTATTATATAATGAATCAACCATTTTCTACATTGGAAATGTATACTTATCTAAAAAAATTCATGTTTGGTATTTATATATTATTTAATTTATTTCACATTTTTTTTGATTTGATAAATATTTCATCATTTATTTATTTTCATATTTTTATAAGAATATGTTGAAAGTAATGATATATTGTATAGAAAACATCATGTTTGGTTATCTATGACTTTAGATACTACTTCTTAATGACATGAGAAAATATCATGATATTCATCATTGTTATTGGAAGTTTATGAACATCCAATGGATGATGATATTTATGGGTGTGAAATAAAATAAGGATTCTAAAGATAAATTCCATAATTATTGTAATTGGACATTATTTGGGAATAAATGAAATGAATTCCTTTTCTATGTATGATTTTTATCATAAAAAATTAAACTATTTTATTTTTTTGATACTTAATATCAATGTTTGTTTTATATTAGTTATCAATAAAAAATTTGTATTATATATGATGTGTTATCAAGGTATGTATTTTTTTACCTATATTGTATTTCACCAATATCAATGACATTTAATGATGATAAAATAACAATATATATACATAAATGATTTCAAAATAATTAAATTAAGTTTTGGATTATTCCTTTTCTATAAGGTTCTGGAATGTGTATTATTTGATGTGTTCTTTCAATTAACATAATAACCACTAACAATATGTTCTTTATATTAGTACCAATTCGATATTCAGTGTTTTTTCCGTTATGAATGAAATTTTATTGGTTATGACCTATAAATAGTGACGTGAGAGATAATATTAGGGGAATGTCAAACACATATGTTTAAATATTTGAATACTTATACATTGAAGTGAAAATAAATTTTATTTCATATATATAATTTTTAAACTGTGAATGTGATTACATTATCAACCCAATTTAAAAGTGGAGAACAATGATCAAATAAGTCAAGGAAAATGTGAATTATTATATATAACTACAACATTTTGGAAGCATGTTCATAATAGACTGGAAATTAAATGTTTTATTTATGATAAAAATTTAAGGAAAAAGTGAGAAAACTGTGTTCAACCACAAAAGGAGATGACTAAATCATTAAAGGAAAACAGAAGCATACCAGAGTTATACTCCCAAAATAATTTGCATGATATATTGTTTTCCCACGTGTTAATATCATCTATTACATGATCATAGAACCAAATGGCCAGCTTGTTCTAGGACAGTATGTAATCTTCAAGTAATATCTTCACATTTTAATTAATCCCCCACCCAAAATCATGTATAACTTGTCGATGTAGGAA